>OX122891.2:6250000-7500000 GCA_944738655.2 Andrena hattorfiana
TGGGAAAAATTATTGTCCAAACGCTAAGAAATAATGGAAAATTAAATGTTATTAAATTGTATTTTAAAAAAATATAGTGTTGTAAAGCTCGCCACGGCACACATTTTTTCTATTTACGGTTTGTTTATCGAATCATTACTATTCGAGCTAAAAATTATAAAAAAAAAATTTCATCGTCCAAAATCATTATTTGTTTAAACATAAATTGCGATAACTTGAGTAAATATTAAGGGATCGTTATGAGACTTACATCATAACTTCAGAAAACTCTAGCGAAGCCGTAAAATGTATGCATAAAATATTTATGTTAAAAAATGTAATAATATTTATTTAAAAAGAAATACTGGACATAACCCATATTTTTCAACGTTCGCCGTTAAAAAGTATCGAGGCAGTTTTGAGGTACATATAACTTGCAGTTCCCAAGTTTTTCCTTAATATACAAGGAAGAGTTTCACCAATTTTCACACTGATTAATAAATAATTGTAGAAGATATGATGATGTATAAATCTCGCACGCTACCAACAGTCAACGCGAGTGCTAAAACTGCTAAATAGCGTATTATACGCGGCTGCTGTGACGCTCACTGATTTACGCCAACGCACCCCTGGAATTAGGCATGTGCAGCAACCGGTTGGTGTGAAGGTGGAATCTGACGGCACGTGAATCGGCGAGCTTTGCGCGCGAATCGCCGAGCCCACGTGCCGTCAGATTCCACCTTACGGTAGCTTGCACGTGCCTCCTCCTTTTCCAGGAGACGCAGGACCCCCCAGCTTTCCAAGTCACGTGGAGACACATCCCTTGTTCTAACAAGGGATAAAAAAAAACCCAGGTCTCCTCGGAAACCAGGTTGCCATCTCTGTACAAAGTCAACTTAAAACTCTATTTGTGTTGACTGTAATAAACAAAGTTGAAAGAAAATCCTCTTCAGTTTCCAATCGAGCCATGAACTTGGACTTTGCACCGCTTGTAAATAAAATAGTCATAGTGCAAGGGCACAGAACTACGATACTACTCGCGATTATGATTATTTAGATGTCACCCTTTTCGTTCTCGCGAAATTGCGCGTCAAGGAACTCGCTGACAGAGTTCTTCGCTTGCCAGAATCGAAACCTGCCGTGAAACTTACCACAAAGTAGCAAGGTCATCACTATCATCGAGTAGCTAGCCATTTCGTATGTTCAAATTTCTGTCCGGTCAAATAAACTGTAGCTGTTGGATGCCGACACACCGTCCCAGCCAATTCACACTCAATACGGGATACCGGTGTTTCTTGCAACTGCACATCCAAGCGGCCCGTCGCGCTGGATTTATCCGTCCTTTTCTCTTTCCTGCTCATCCCTACTTCCCAGTGTTTGTCAGGAGAAACATACACTAATGCGTCAGCGTTCCACGAGGAAATCAGTGTGCGATAGGTGGGGATCGCGACGGGGAGAGGGGAGGAGCAGAGAGAACAACATTACTCGTAACCTGACACACGGCGCTCCGATGCTGGGCCGCTGGGCGCATGCGCTCGATGCGCGGTGTACCTCCGACATCGCGATACGATGGCATTCCTCCTGCAAACAATAAATTGAAAATATGCAATGAAAATTCCTTCACACGGGGCTCCGTTTTCGAGGAAATCGCGTTTGAAGACTCGTTTAGTAAATTGCTCGAGGAATCGCCTCCTCTCTGGCTGCACCGCGATTTCGGAATCACCTTGTATATAGCATAGCCATTCCCATTATTCAATTTCGAACGTGTTGCGCTTGGGTATTCGAATTTCGCAGATTTGACTGTTTTCGGAGTCTGTGATGGAAATGATAGGGAAATGGAGTAACTTGGAGCGACGGGTTTTTAAATATGCTTCCATGGATTTTGGAGCGCAGCGGTAGATTGAGATTGAAATTGCTTGTTTTGCAAATATGTTATGCAAATATGCAAATATGCACATAATTTGAGGTAATAATACGTTTAGGAGAAGCTGAAATGTCTGTTGAAGCGCCATTTGGAGCACGTTTAAAAAGCATTATTCCAAGATTCCTCGGTAGTATAGTGGTCAGTATCCCCGCCTGTCACGCGGGAGACCGGGGTTCGATTCCCCGCCGGGGAGGTTTCTTTTTGAAAAATTAATCGAACGATTTTGTTTTTTAAATGCATTTTAAATGCGTGGAGCGCCGGGGGCAGATATTCGTTTTGGAGTTTAACCTTTGGGACTCTCTTAAGTGGCGTGTAAAGGGACACTATCCTTCGCCGTTTGGAGCAAGTATGCACTGTTCGGGCCAGTACACCTGCTCGTAAAATACTAATGTTGGGAAGGCCTGTTGAATGTATCCTTAGGCTCTTGACTTGGCATCAGGGGACAGAAGGGTCTTACAACACCCTGCTACTTTAACGACGCTACTGTGTAGTACCTAGAACGGATATAGCGAGGTCGTAAAAGCTGCGGGGGTCCCAAAGTTTACAGCTTTGTGGTTTTGGAAGGAGATATCTGGCAAGGACAGTGTTGAGGCACATTGCCGCCCTGCCATGCTAAAGTATCGCTTACATCCCTCGGTTTTTTATCAGGTGCCTACTCCAGCTCCTTCGGGCCACTTGGAATTTTACTACCGGTTTCTTTTGTTAAAAATCGCAAAACCTCGAATTTTAAGGTCATTTATCGAGGCGATCGCATCTGATTACGATCGTTAAAAATGATATCAACCGATTCGTCTTGACGAGATCTTTTCGACGGTGTATAGCAATCGGTGTACGCTTGTAGGTTAGTAATCCCCTCTGGGACTTAACATTGTTATTTATCTTCCGAAGAAATGGAACCTCCTGCTCCAAAATATCTCTCCGCTCCGAATTGTCTCTCCGCTCCGAATTGTCTCTCCGCTCCGAATTGTCTCTCCGCTCCGAATTGTCTCTCCGCTCCGAATTGTCTCTCCGCTCCGAATTGTCTCTCCGCTCCGAATTGTCTCTCCGCTCCGAATTGTCTCTCCGCTCCGAATTGTCTCTCCGCTCCGAATTGTCTCTCCGCTCCGAATTGTCTCTCCGCTCCGAATTGTCTCTCCGCTCCGAATTGTCTCTCCGCTCCGAATTGTCTCTCCGCTCCGAATTGTCTCTCCGCTCCGAATTGTCTCTCCGCTCCGAATTGTCTCTCCGCTCCGAATTGTCTCTCCGCTCCGAATTGTCTCGCCGCTCCGAATTGTCTCGCCGCTCCGAATTGTCTCGCCGCTCCGAATTGTCTCGCCGCTCCGAATTGTCTCGCCGCTCCGAATTGTCTCGCCGCTCCGAATTGTCTCGCCGCTCCGAATTGTCTCGCCGCTCCGAATTGTCTCTCCGCTCCGAATTGTCTCTCCGCTCCGAATTGTCTCTCCGCTCCGAATTGTCTCTCCGCTCCGAATTGTCTCGCCGCTCCGAAATCTCAAAGCTGTAAACTTTGGGGCTTCCCCAGCTTTTGCGCCCTTGCTGTACCCTTCCTAGACACTATATCTCTGCAGAGCACAGTATACTTCCCGAGTAGCATTAGTGGTAGCATTAGAATTCACTTGTATTTGTTTTAAACAGATTTTTTGGAGCGCTCGAGTTTCATATGATGTGTTTGAAACGTTAATTTTGTAATTCTAGCGTTGCAGTTTATATCAGAGTGTATTATTAAAGCAAAGTAGCCCATATTGGGTTTCTCTATATACATATTTCGTAGTTTTAAACAACGAGCATCGGTGGTTCAGTGGTAGAATGCTCGCCTGCCACGCGGGCGGCCCGGGTTCGATTCCCGGCCGATGCAATCTTTCCTTTTTGCCTCTTGAGGTTTGAATCATTTTTTAATAAACTGCGATAACGCGAGCCGATCTGAACAGACAGAATATTTTACACTAATAATCGATCTATGTTGATGATTACATACCAGAGGGATAAATTAAATGCTAAGATACTGTATAATCTGTACAGAAACGGAGCCCCGCGTCGATATAAAAAAAGTGTTAATGATCATCGAGCGATATTCTTTATCCTTTACTAATTACTCTACGTTACGTGGATGATATTTTCGCTGGCAGAATGATTTAATCAAGAAACTGTAACACATCTATTTATGTATACATGGATATAATTCAGAGCTGATTACAAATTGCGATAATATAAGCCTCAGTCGATAACATGACTAACTTATCGCTCGGCGATAAAGTAGTTTGGCACGCAAAAGGATGTTATCAGACGTCGGTAAATTATTCACTAACTCGTGATTCATTCATTCGCAGAAATTCAAGGAAAATCGTGGAATATGATAATAAAGAATCGCTCTATGTCTGTTGTAAATTTTTATTCCAATTGAAAATGCATGGTTTCGTTTCAATCCCAATTTGCTTGAAATCTCGTGTCCACTACTGTATCGTCATTGGCCGACAGGCAAGGATTTACAAAAACATATTAGTAATTAGAGAATTGAGTGCAGGATGTAGGGATTGCAAAATGAAATAGTTTTTAATAGGACTACTCGAAGGCTTAGGCATATATTGTGCAATGTTTGCATAGAATCATTTGTGCGTGCAGTTGTATATACATACTAGCGAAATACCCTGCGCTTCGCTCCGGGCCTAAGAGACATTAAGGACTCTATGAAAACACATTTCATCCCTTTTCACCACCCCCTTAGGGGTTGATTAGGGCAAAATCCTGATTTTGGTTTTTAGGCATTTATGTGGGTAACTTTTCGAAGTAAAAACCAAGTGATATCTAATTGGGCCTAAGAGATTTTGAGGAAACCGTGAAAACACATTTCACGCCGTTTCACCCCCTTAGGGGTTGGTTAGGGAAAAATCCTGAAATTGGTTTTTAGGCATTTGCGTGGGTAATCTTTGCAAGTAAGAACCAAGTTAATATCTAATCGGGCCTGAGAGATATTAGGGAGTCCGAGAAAATACATTTTACCCCTTTTCACCCCCTTTGGGGATGGAATTTCCAAAAATCATTACTTACAAGGGAACACCGCGAACCCACACTCACCGATTGGAACGCAACTTTGTGGGTTTACAGAGTAACTCGGGACAAGAACAACGCTGTGTTTCATTCGGGCCCTATCGCCCTTTAAGGGGGTGAAAACTAACCTCAAAGTCAAATAGGCACATCCAATTTTCGCGTATAACTCCCAAACTACAACAGACAGAAAAAAATGTTTCAAACAAAAGTTTAATGGTGCAATGAGCACTGCAAACTTGCGTTAACAAAAATTTTGAAAAATGTTTTTTTTCGTTCAGGTATTTTTTTTAAACTCTTTTCAAAATTTTGTTAACGCAAGTTTGCAGCGCTTATTGTACGATTAAACTTCTGCTTGAAACATTTTTTTCTGTCTCTTCTACTTTAGGAGTTATACACGAAAAAGTGGAAGTTCCTATTTGACTTTGAGGTTAGTTTTCATCCCCTTAAAAGGCGATAGGGCCCGAATGAAACACACCGTTGTTCTTGTCTTGAGTCACTCTATAAACCCACAATGTTGCGTTCCAATCGGTGAATTTGGGTTTGCGGTATTCTCTTGTTAGTAGACGCCTACGTCAAGAACATTGTTGTTCAACGATATAGTAGTTAAAATTTCAGTACTTTTTAAGATTTTCGTGAGCATACAAACAAACGCTGTAGCTTTATTATAATAGTATGATTATTATATGCGTCTTGACTGCATTGGACCCTGTAACCAACTTGTTGTTCCTCACACACGACACACTCACACACGCGCGCGCGTCATATGTTAGGTTATGTCATTTAAATCGATCCCCTCTAATATCTTCGATACTGTTGATTATACCGTAAAATGTTTGAGATAAAAGTTGCGCGGTTTCGTGGTGAAAATGCCTTGGCACATTTATCTGAAACATTTGCTTGTATAATCAACAATTTCAAAGCTATCCAAGCCGATCGATTTAACTCACTCAGCCCGTATATGCATACACAGGTGACAACTCGATGCAGTGGTTCTCAACCCACCCGTCCCCTTATGGAAATCTTTCTGCCCCACTACAGCAGCAGAATTGAGAAGCAGTGCCTCGAACGATCCTTAAAATGGAACTTTTTTTTTTCCTGCAGAACTATTTCCTCGTCGCAGTTCCGCGTGGAATAGCTGAGTCACCGAAGCGTGCTCTTGCGTAAGAGAAGCCTTGCGGCGTCCCAGCGCGAACCGTGTCCACCGTTCGCATGCTAAATAATTTCTCGATCGTTGACATTGGCCTCGACCGTCGCCTGGCCGTCCTTCGCGCAGCTAAGTACTCCTGAGTTAGCAGCAGTGGTGCATGGTACGACGGGACGGTTTGTTGGAAGGGTTCACAGCTTGTAGGCGTTGCGCATCATGAGGTCGAAGTAAGCGTCGTGGTCGATGCTCGCGCTAATCGCGCTGTAGTAGTTCATAAACTCCTCCTCCGTGACCTGGCGGTAGATAAGGGACGATTTCATAGCTGCGCAGCGCTGTATTACGCAGAAAGATCGTTACGAAGCGTGCAAACGTGGCGCTTACGATTCCGTCTCTGGTGTTGCCGTGCTCGAAGTTCGCTAGGAACTTGTTGAGGATGCTCTCCTCGCTCTCCTCCCCGCTAATGTAACGTGGATGGCACTTGACGTTGTACACGCCTTTCAGATCGTCCACCGTGATCACGCCGTCCCCAGTTTTGTCCATCTTCTTGAACGCCTGGTCGACCACGTTCCTGCGGCTCTGGGACATCGGTGGCTGGAGAAAGCGACACGTCAGGGTCACAGCTCTGCGAAAGGGATTTGGGACAAGGACGTACCCTAACGGCGACGATGAACTCGTCGACGCTGACGTTCCCGTCGGCGTCCATGTCGATCTTGTTGAAGACCTCGTGGATCTCCTCGTCCGAGAAGTCCAAGCCAGTCTCCTGCAGCCCGTTAGCGAACTCTTCTAGGTTCAGCATCTTGTTGCCATCGTCGTCCATGCGACGGAACACTCTGCAAGTCGCACGAGTCAAGTGACGTTTCGGGGTTCCGTGTACGGGGTGGTGATGGCGAGGAAATAGTAACGTAGAATGGGAATAGGGAGCACCTGAACAGTGGCTGTAGGATGCCCTGTGGTTAATCTAAGACACCTGTTAGCTGAGGGACAATTTGTGGGAATGGATAGACTTCTAGAAGAGGAAAGGGGATTGCCATGCGAGATTATTGCTAAAAGAAGCTTCGCGGAATGTATAGAAGCAAGATCGATCGACTTACCTACCCAGGCCCAGGATGCCGTTGGCACCTCTGGCCAGGCAGAGCAGACGCAGCTTCTCTATGGAGTCCGTGGTTGCGTACAGGGCCCTCTGGGCCTTATTGATCATCTCAGCCTCTTGCCTCGTCGTCGCGCTCTGCGGTCTGTTGAAGAACATCCCTGGAAGGAGAAACCGCGGTGACTCACGCCTGTGACTCAGGTGTCTGCAAAAAGAAACGTCGAGTCGAGGTCTACCTCTTCTCTCTCTACCCACCAATAATTAACCGCTCGCTTAGCCTCGCGATCCACTAACTGAAATTCTCCGCTGCGACAGTTAACTGATACCTGTTCGGAAGCCGGCTCTCCGACTCGTTATCTTAATCAGAGGACAGAGATAAGAGAGGAGAACAGCGGGAGGTATTCTGAAAAGTGGGAGTTGGCTCAGCCTGCCTTTTTAAGGCTCGCTTATACTCGACGTGCCATCACAGAGGGACACTGTTTCATTTCTCTTGATTGCTAGGCGCGGTGAACGGCTCGCCCTAGTTTAGTTAATTAAACGGCGAGGAAATTGGTTTGCACACGGCCTAGGGGGCTGATACTATCTGCCAGTGTCAAGGGGTAATTCCCCATCGACTTTACACTTAGTCGATCGATTAGAAGGATCCGTGCTGGTCTAGAGCAGGCTGGAATCGCCTCATTAATTATTCGAGAGTCGAGGGGTGAAGTTACGAGAGCCCTGACGGTGGAACTGTTTGGAAAGCAGCGTGCAACATTGATGAGGGGGTGGGAGGCTCTGGCGGTTGTCTCGGAAATATGGGTCCCTGGCTTCGATGAACCGCGGAAATTAATTAGAGAGTCACCGTGCGACGATTCGATTTTAATAATGCTTGCGCAGTTGGTAGAGTTTGTGGGGCATCTTGATACCCCCAGTGGCTAGCTAAGCGGACCTCCATTGCGCGAGAGAAGGGCAGTTTGAATGGGACCACTGGTGTGCCCTGTCTGTTATTAGTAAGTTTAGATTAAGGCTTTTCAACTCACCTCGATAAGACGGAACAGGATGACCCCTGAAGATGTCCTGGTGCAGCTCACGAGGGAATTCGTGACTCCCCCTGATGAGGACCGGAAGGCGAGTGACGATACAGAGTTCCTTTGACGCGGCTGCTCGCATTCTATAGGGCGGCGCACACACGCAAACGGATAACACACTCCTGTATGAAAACGAGGTGTGCTCGGCGTGCACAATAGTCCGTAGAACGTATCCATAACGACCAGACAGCCACAACACGTGTGCCAGGCGAAAAAATTCACGCGTGATCAGTCGCCGATACCGATTTCCTATCTAGCGACCTCGGGCGACAGGATAACAGCTATCTGATGAAAGGCAGGACTTTGCGGATGGGTTACTGGTGGAGGTCCGTTGAATTCCCGCAGGGGTGCTATTGTATTTCAAGGGGAAGAAACAAGGAATGCCACGGAGCAGCTTTATCGAGGAAATCAATTTTTAATACTTTAGTGCATCAGCGAGGAAATAAAGTTCAATAAATTTAACTGTTGTTCTGGTAACACGATGTTTATTCTCTAATTAGGCACAGGAGAAACGGAATGAGCTAGGAAATAATTGTTCTACGTTATTCCTTGCCCACCTATTTTATTAATACGAAGAAACTTTGTTTCTCACTGATCTGAAATTGCGCGAGCGTGAAGCGCGAGGACGTTCCCTGTTGGTCTCCCCTTACCCTTCGCTTGAATTCCAAGGCGTAGCTGCTTGTTTATATTTTTGGGAGAGTCGAGTCGCTCGGGGAGTGGGCGGGGTAAAGTCACGAGGGACACGGTAGAGCTGGGGTATTCAATAGTTGATGTGCTCATTCGATGTTGTCGAGGTTGTAGCGTAACGTAATTGCATCGGAGCGAAGATAATATATTCTTCCGGTCTTTGTTCAAAGGGACTGCACCCTTAAACGATCTCCAGCTATTATTGGCGACGTTGTTAATTCCAGACGCTATATCCACGTCGAAAGATTGGCGTTACTATTTGTGGGTAGGAGCTTTTTTAGTACATGGAAATATAATATGAAATATAAATACAATATCAGGTAACATCGCGTTCCGCGTGTTTCGTATCTGTAGATCAGGTCAGGCGGGGAGCATTAATAGTATTGGATTTAACTTAAAGTCAATTACTAGCTTTTACAATATAATGCTTGTTGGTAACATTAGTTACCTAGTAGCATTTATTTGTTGGGAGTTTGTTGGGAAAATAACGTGTTATCCGTTGGCCAACTGTTGAAGTGGCGTGCTATTTTTAAATGGGCCAACGATTGGAACCAACGCGGGCCCAACGTCACTTAACATAAAGGCCCAACTGAAGGCGTCAAAAGACGTCAGAAAGGCGTCAAAAGACGTCAGACGGACGTCTTCTTCAGATCTGGTGTAGTAAAAAAAAATTTGCGATGAGGAAAATCGAACCTAAACTTTCCGCTTACGAAGCACACGCTGTTCGCAACTAACCAACACACTTCCCCCCCCTTTTTTTTTTTTTTTTTTTTTTTTTTAATGCATACGTTTATTAGTATCAATAATTTTACACACTTCCTTGTAGACACTTCAGTAAAAACTGCGCAGTGACGAGAAATAATCCACAAAATATCATTATTCGACCTTTAGACTCATTCCTTAAAATTTCACATTCGTCTTAAGGGCATCGGCCGGTCAAAAAATCGAATCTTTTTGCATATTTTCATTCAACAACGTCTCAAAAAAGCCTAGTTAAAATTTTGGATCGAAATTCCTAACGGCACAGACTTTATAGGCAGTTCAGGGGGATCAACAGTGTGACGGCCTTAAAAATAGATATTTTTTGAAAATTGATTGTGACGCAGGTATAATAGACAGAAATGTGATTTTTCTTTTAATTAATAATACATTTATTGATCTAAAAAAAGAATCAATTTTTGTTTTAATCGAATAAACGCATTGAAAATAGGGCAAGTTTTTCTCGAAACAATTTTTCACGCACTGTTGCCACGATAGAAAATGCAATTCTTGACCGAATCTAAAAACTCAAACGGGTTTCTACTCGTAATTACACTGGCTTCCGCGCTACCCTCTATTGCGAATTTTCATACACTCAATCTTTTTTCACAAAACATTTTTGTGCGAAAAAAACCTATGTTTTGGGGACTATATCGATTAAACATTTGGCAATCATCGCCCAATTGTTTCTTAACACTGCCTGAGGGTAGCGCGATAACGACACATGTGTAATTAAGGAATGTCTTTGGTTTTTCGATTTTGGATGATCCTGTCTAAAGTTATCGTGGCGACAGTGTAGCACGCAATACATATCAGAGGCAGGGGTGGGCAAAAATGAAATAAAAAAATTGTTTTATACTCTACATTTGTAGCAGAATAAAGTGCAAAAAGTTTTAGACCCATATACTGTATACTTTTTTCTAGAAAAAATCATGAAAGTTACCTATTTTTTCGCGCGATTTCACCGGCGGATGCCCTGAAGACAGATGTCCTCGTTACGTATTTACAAATAAGAAAAGAAAAATCACAACTTGGAATATAATAACAGGTTTTTGGATGTAGCAAATTTTGTTACGTTTGTAAGACATTTAATCATCATTGTAAATTTTTTGATAATTAACCAGCCATAGCAATTGTAGGCCCATTATTGAATATTCGTTGCCAAACTGTCGTCACTTTTTTGCGGTAGGCCCTACGTTGGGAATTTGTGGGCAAACAAATTAAAAAAAAAATTAAAACCGACTTCAAAAAAGTAAAATTGCACTAAAAAGTAAAAAATAATTTTTTCCCTTATTAAATTTACGACTCTCATATTTTATAAGTCAGCGTCCGATTTACACAATGCAAATGGCGAGGCACCGACTTAAAAAATATGGGAGTCGTAGATTAAATAAGGGAAACAATTATTTTTTACTTTTTAGTGCAATTTTATTTTTTTGAAGTCGGTTTTAATTTTTTTTCAATTTTTTTATTTTTAACTTTTTAGTTTTCTATATATTGACACAACATGCTGAGGAGATATGCGCATGTGTACATAAAATAATAATAATTAGGTGACAATAGTCTTTATTATTAACCAGAACTGACAAAATATTGGGCCAATGTTGATTCACTGTAGGATGGGACCACCGGGGCATCGCCCTCTTTCGAATAAAAAAAAGATCATCAAAATCAGTCCATATGCTGAGGAGTTATGCGGGGACAAACAAAAAAATAAAAAAAATGCAAACGGGTCGAATCCATAACCTTCTCCTTTTTGAAGTCGGTTAAAAACAGGGACGAAACTAGGTTGTAAGCGCCCCGGAGCAAGGATTCTGTTTGGCTTCCCCCCCCCCCCCAAACATTTTACCACCTCCAATTGCCCACCTTAGGAGGTTGAGTCCACACTTTACATATAAAAGACATACTAAACGTGTTTATTAACTGGTTTCAAACATATTGCAGGTACCCTAATTTGTTTGTTGTTTGATAACAAATAAATAAATTTTAATTACTTTCCATAAAATGTGTATCTCCTTTATTCCTCATGGAATAACGTAATATATAAATTTGAATAGAGCCATTGATGTAGCTTTTCCAAAACTGTGTCTTTTCTCTATAAAGATTTCTCATTTGGCGCCCCCCGCAAATCGGCGCCCGGGGCAGAAACACCCGCTGCCCCCCCCCCCCCCCCTAGTTACGTCCCTGGTTAAAAACACCAACTATATCCCAACTAATTCCCAACTGTTGGCTACTATTAACCAACTAAACATGCTACTAGGGTTTATACTCCAGTCCATTTTTTAACTCGAAACCTACTTAGTAAAGATGCCAAAAAGTCAGTGGAAAAAAAAAGAAGTCACTTTAATGATTAAATTCATTTCGTCTTATCTTCTCCGTAGCGAAGTTCAAACAAAAACACAAAAACATTTAGTAATTTAACATAATATTAACAGTCGTTATTTTGAACACCTATATTATCGACAAAGATAATACCAGAGTACAGTAATTCCCCACCAATTATTATCACAGTCGATAACTAGTTTTCGTTATCATTAACCGATAAAAAAGCTTAATCGATTTTTTGCCTTAACAGTTAATATCAACGAACTTAAACCCTTTTGCGATCAATATACAATAATATCATAAGTAAAATACTGCTTTCGATCGCGTTTCGTTTCTACCAAAAGCAGTTACACGAGAATATTCTGGAACAGGGACTAGCCATGTGTTGCGTTCGTCCGCCAATGCGGTGAAGACATTTGGACCGAGTTGTAACCGGCTTGCTTTTCATTGGTCCACGTGCATTGCGTGTGCCCACCTGATTGGCGGTTGCTGCAAGCCTCCTCTCTACATAGCGTCGCGCGTTCTTCTATATGACAGTCGGTGTGAAACAGCGGAGCGAGTTGTTTGCGAGAGACCTCCACGCGTTTCCGCTTTTTTTCTGCCACAACTCAAGACCCGTCCGCGGCAGCAATGAGAAAAGCGTTAATATTTATATCAGCCCTGTGCTTCCTCGCAGGTAAGTGACCGAAGAAATCCGCAATTACGAAGAGAAGCTCGTTCGGACGTACACGTTGCTTTAGTAGCAGCATTGTAATCACCTTTCTTATTCAGGATTCGTCAGAGCCGAGGATTCGGTCGAGGCGGACGTTGGAACCGTCGAGAATGACTTGGGTGCCAGTCGAGAGGCCTCTCGAACAGGTGAGATTACCTTCCTCCGTGTATTTCGGAAATTCGGCAATCTTGATGGATTATTTATGCAAAGCAGATGTCTAGGCGGTATCCTTATCTTATAACTATAGGCATTATAGACACCCACCTGTTCGATAATGGCGGAGGAGGCGTGTAACGGGCACTCGATTATTTAAGTTACTTGGCGCTGAGGAGACGTGTTTTCGCAGATAACGAGGCGGTGCAGAGGGAAGAGGAGGCGATAAAGCTCGATGGACTGAACGTGGCGCAGGTGAAAGAGCTTCGGGATAAAGCGGAGAAATTCACCTTCCAGACCGAGGTCAATCGCATAATGAAGCTCATCATAAATTCCCTGTATCGCAACAAAGATATATTCCTGAGGGAGTTGATATCCAACGCGTCCGACGCCCTGGACAAGATCAGACTGCTCTCGCTCACCGATAGAAACGTTCTGGACACTAATCCGGAGTTGGCGATCAGGATAAAGTGCGACAAGGAGAACAAGATACTGAGTATAACCGACTCGGGTATCGGCATGACCAAGAGCGACCTAATCAGTAATCTCGGGACTATCGCCAAGTCCGGAACCGCCGAGTTCTTGGGCAAGATGCAGGAGACGTCGAACACTCAGGATCTGAACGATATGATCGGGCAGTTCGGGGTGGGCTTCTACTCCGCGTTCCTGGTCTCCAACACAGTGGTCGTCACCTCTAAACATAATGACGACAAGCAGTACATCTGGCAGTCGGATAGCAGCAGCTACAGTATCGTCGAAGATCCGAGGGGGGACACTTTGAAGCGAGGAACGACAGTCGGGTGAGTAATCTGGTATTTCTGATTTACTAATCCCGGATGCGTCGAATTTTACGAAGCTAATTTATCCGCCGCTGCAGCCTGCACTTGAAGGACGAAGCGCTGGACTTCCTAGAGGAGGACACGATCAGGGAGCTGGTGAAGAAGTACTCGCAGTTCATCAATTTCCCGATATACCTCTGGAGCAGCAAGGTGATTCAGGTTGTCGAAGACGAGGACGACGAGGAGAAGCCGGCGAAGGAGGACGAGAGCAAGAAGGAGGAGCCTACCGAGGACAAAGTGACCGACGAAGAGGACGACGCGAAAGTGGAGGACGCAGAGGAGGAGAAGAAGACGAAGAAGGTGGACAAGACTGTCTGGGACTGGGAGCTGCTGAACGATTCCAAGCCGATATGGACCCTGAAGCCGTCCGACGTCGAGGACAAGGATTACAACGACTTCTACAAGGCGCTAACGAAGGACACTCAGGATCCGCTGGCGAAGATTCACTTCGTCGCGGAGGGCGAGGTGACCTTCAAGTCGCTGCTCTTCATCCCCAAAGTTCAACCGGGCGACAGCTTCAACCGCTACGGCACCAAGTCGGACAACATCAAGCTGTACGTCCGGCGAGTGTTCATCACGGACAAGTTCACCGACATGATGCCGAACTACCTGTCCTTCATCCGCGGCATCGTCGACAGCGACGACCTGCCGCTGAACGTGTCGCGCGAGAACCTGCAGCAGCACAAGCTCATCAAAGTGATCAAGAAGAAGCTGATCCGCAAGGTGCTGGACATGATCAAGAAGATCCCGAAGGAGGAGTACGAGAAGTTCTGGAAGGAGTACAGCACGAACGTGAAGCTGGGCGTGATCGAGGACGCGCAGAACCGGGCCCGATTGTCCAAGCTTCTGATGTTCCACTCGTCCACGCAGAAGAGCCTGACATCCCTGACGGACTACGTATCCCGCATGAAAGCGAAGCAGCAGCACATCTACTACATCGCCGGCTCCTCCGAGGGCGAGGTGAGGAAGTCCCCGTTCGTGGAGAGGCTGGACAAGAAGGGCTACGAGGTTCTGTACCTAACGGAAGCTGTGGACGAATACGCTATCTCCGCGCTGCCCGAATTCGACGGCAAGAAGTTCCAGAACGTGGCGAAGGAGGGCTTCTCTCTGGACGAGGGCGATAAAGCGAAGGAGAGGATGGAACAGATGAAGAGCACCTTCGATCCTCTGGTCAAGTGGCTGAACGATATCCTGAAGGACCACATCAGCAAGGCGCAGGTGTCCGAGCGTCTAACCGACTCCCCGTGCGCTCTGGTCGCTAGTATGTTCGGGTGGACCGGGAACATGGAGAGACTGGCCATCTCCAATGCCCACCAGAAGACCGACGACCCGCAGAAGACCTACTACTTGAACCAGAAGAAGACGCTCGAGGTGAACCCGAGGCACCCGTTGATCAGGGAACTTCTGCGACGCGTGGAAGTGGACGCCACTGACGAGACCGCGAAGGACATCGCGTTGATGATGTTCAAGACCGCCACCCTTCGGTCCGGCTACATGCTCAGGGAGACCGCCAGCTTCGCGGACAGCGTCGAGCAGCTGATGAGGAAAAGCCTGGGCATTTCCCTCGACGAGGTACCGGAGGAGGAGGAGGCGCAGGAGGAGGAGTCCGCCTCGGCCGAGGCTGAGGCAGACAACGAGTCCGAGAAGATCATCGACATGGACGCTAACGACGAGGAGGAGGAGGAGAAGCACGACGAACTGTAATATTTCTGTATCGTAAAAGACTAATTTTATAAATTCCACGGCTATACCGTGTATAGTGATGCAGTAATTCGGTCGTGCAGCTGCTGTTGTTGCAGGCGTAAATGAACTGTTGTAATTGTACAGAGAGAGAGAGAGAGAGAAAGAGAGAGAAACGGAATTGTCTTTTTACGATTTTGTGCCGCATTTCGAGCGTTTTGTAATATCGCATCGGTAGTCGGGGATGTGATAAACTACGCAGGTGTGAACCGTGTTCGCTGGTTTAAGTTCTTCGTACATGTATGTATCGTAGCTAATACGTTTCAGTTTTCGGTAACGAATTATTGTTCTAATTTATTTCATTTGATCTTCCACCTTTTTGTAGTCACGTAAGAGGATCACCGACTGACAGTGAGCATAATAAATATATCGTATGTTTGTGATGCGAATGAATGTATTTGTATAAAAGGATATTAAAAGATTATTGAAATAATCTTCCGTTGCTTTACGAGATAACGGGGGTTAAACAAACAGACGATATCCTTTTATCATTATCGAGGGGTATGAAAATATGTAAAATCATTACTAATTTCTAAAGAAAGAAACAGTTTTCCTTTTTTTTTTACAGAAATTAGCGTGGTACTATTGGTATCAGTGATCAACGAAGAGTAATTAACGCAGACTAGTCAATTCAATTTGAAACCACTCTGCGCGCGCTTTACAACGAATTTGAAGCGCACGCATAATTGACGCGCTTTTAAAATTTAATTCCTCCGAAAACAAAAGCTTCCACAGTCGAGTTCAATTCATATATTTCTCTTTTAAAATTCAAATTTTCAAAACAGCGCCACCTTGATCGGGCACAACTAAAATAAAACATTCTACAAGCGATTATTCAAACAATACACCAAATTCGATTGAACGCAATTTTGAAAGTGAGTTTCTCTGAACAAACGAACAATTCTTTACGTAAAATTCGAGTAAGACCAACCCAAAAGCCATCACCTCCCTGAAAACATCCGAATTGGAGAATAAATTTCAAATAGTCCGCGGCAAAACGAGGTTATGTTCCCCCAAATGAAATTCAAACCAGAAAGAATTTAGCAGTCGAAATGGCATCGTAAACATCACCGTTCCGTTTCGTATTTCAAATAACTTCTGCCCGAGCCAGCTTCCGGTGGCCCGCTGTTAATCCCAAAGGACGGGCCAATGGGAGGGCGCCGTTCCCCTGGAGCCGAGGCCCCCGGCGTGGATGCCCGAGCGCGGCCGAGCGCTCATTTCCGTTTTCGAATCCGACGTCACCTACTCTGAAAGCCCGTGTGTTTTGTGTTTCTTTGGGGCCACGATGATTATCGCTAATTTAACGTAAGTACCGTTCCATTCTGCGGGCGATCGTCCGCGCGAAATCGAACGGGGTTCGCGTGGTGTCGTTCGTGAAAGGAGACTGGCCACGAAATCGCGCGAATCCCTTGCGTAAGTTTCACGCGAAACGGCCGAGCGAGCGCTTCTCGCCATGCCGGGTCTCCGAGGCAGCCCCTCTTTCTCTCGGCCCGTTCAATTAACCGAGAAACGACGGGAAAAAGATTCTTCGCCAGCCGTCTCTCTACGCATCTCTCTCCCTTTCTCTCTCTGTCTCTCTCCCCGCGGCTCTCGCATAACGATCGTCCCCGAGAGATAGAACGGCAGGCTAAGGGAAAGGAAACTAGCGGAGGATACGCGAATGGCCACATATAAACAAAATAAATGGCGTCGGCGTACTTGCCCCCCGAATCTGACAAATTCTCGGTTTCTCCGAATTCCTTAAGCTCCTCGTAATTTCGGGGTATGCCGACCGCGGACTGCCTTCTTTCGTGGAGGATCCCCAAATACTTTTGTCTCTCGTCTGGGTTCCGGGGGGAGCTTGCGCCGCAGCCTCTCGTTGCTTCATTGCTAAGCAGCACCGCGTTGCTGTCGGCTCGGACCATACGTCGGAGCGAGCTTACGCGCTGCGTTCGTGGGTCGGGGGCTGACGACGGCGGAAGCTGTCGTTCGATCTTTCAAACGATGTCTGTTGCAGGTTGAAATTATTGAAATTGGAACTAGACTTCTTCGTGTCGTAAAAGTATCTAAAGCTGGAAACTGAAGAAACAGTCTCGCCTGTAATTAATAGGCAAACGGAACATCGCAACATTAAAGGGATACGCAACTTCGCTCGTAACTTTACGTCGTAAGGGGAATCTCGAGAAAAATGGGCATTCAAGATCTGCAAGTGTTTCTGGACAGTAATTACGTACAAGGAGGATCTGTGCCTGTGGATCTGCTGAAGATAGCGCGCACCATCACGCAGAGGCAGCATAATCGCGCCGGCAAGGGGCAACAATTGCATTCGGGGAAATTGAGACTCGTCCTCGACGGCGAGTGCTGTTTGGATCGATTGTACGGAGGATACTTTACGGGTATACGTGTCTCTGCTTTGTTTCTGGCGGTTGGTTAAGTAGGACAGATCTGAAGCGAATTTACGACGCTTAACCGAATGATTTTTAACACAGATTGGGCTTGCGGAGGACAATGGAACAGAATGCTACAATTCTTGGCGGTCCTTATACAAGCAACGGAAATGTCAGGCTTGGAACTAGCTGTATTCTTTAACGGATGCTTTGAATCTCCTCGATTGGCAGACTGGGTTCTCAATCAACTGCAAGTGCGAATTAAAGTAAACAATGTGAGTTGCTACCTGCTCGATTCTTTAAAAGAGTCGTGAAATTTGTGTGGAATCTTAAGGGGCTGTTCTGGTTTATAAAAATAGGTGATCTTTAGGAATTAATTGAAGGGAAACTACTACGTATAATTTAATGGAACCTTTTGCATTGTATTAAGGATGTCTTGAGCTATAGAAATGTATTTTTTATTTTATAATTAACCATTGCAGGCGGCACTGGGGAGTTGTTAAAGTCAAGGCGTAAAAATATTTATACAAATCGGTGGGACCTGTAGCTCCAAAAGTTATTAGAGGCGTCGAAAAATTCATTCGAATCGGTGGGAATAAAAAACAATGCCAGATTATTAAAGGGCGCGAAACTCGCTCGTGAACCAAGCAGTAAAAATTCAAAAAATAACATTTTTTTTAGAAAATAACGACACTTGAAGCTTGAAATCACTTTTTCCCTATATTTTTCGTCCCTTCAGCGCCTTTAAAAATGATAAATTTTCAATTTTTTTTTAATTCTACTGGTTTCTCCACGAGCCAGAAGTATATTCTTCGAAATAAAAGAAGTTTCAGTCGAATCGGATGATAACTTTTGGAGATATAAGTCCCACCGATTTTGAGAACACTGTTTCGAGAAAAACGCGTTTAAAGTTTCACGTGAGTGGCTGGGTGTTACCCATGCATTTGCCGCTTCTCAAATGCCTATAGCTTCATGAATTTTACGAATTTCAAAAAATACACATTCCTAAAAGGTTGAACATTCGAAAACTGAAAAAAAAAGAATCGATTTTTAGACCGGAACCTTCCCTCAAACGGCGACTGTTGCAGGTACTCAAACACATTTCGACGAAAGGCACTCCGCCACCAAAGATTTGGTGGACCCCCCCGGTGTGCCTGAGAACCAGCCTACGCATGGCACTGCGGCATTTAAATGTTACAGTCGTGAGTGACTTTTTCCCCGTTATCGTACGACCGATTTCAGTGGCGTGTTGTTTATTTGAAATTCCCTCAGTTGTGTAGTATGGACGACCATCATCAGGAAGTGATCGCCTACTGCCGGGAGAATAACTTCAACGGCTTGATCGCCGACGACGCGGAGTACGCTGCGTTCGATCCTCCGCGATACTTTTCCTCCGAACAGTTGAAGCTCACGTACAAGGTACGCGTCGATTTGCAAAATGTATTCAGCGTCTGCGCGCAGGTCTAATGAAAGCGAAACACTCGTGTCTTTCAAGGGCTCCCTGGACACGAAGGAATACATGCTCCCCGAGCTTCTGAAAACACTGAACATCCATCCGGACAGGCTATGCCTGTTAGCCGCGCTTCTAGGGAACTATATTCTAACCGAACAGGACCTGGCTGACTTTTACAAGAAGCTGAACGTCAACGCTAATCTGAACAAAGTCAGTATGGAGCACACGATAAAGACGATCGCCGGTTTCGTCAAAGATCTCCCATCCGTCGAATTGGACGTGGTTTCCCAGAAAGTGTTCGGCTCTCCGTCGGACCCAAGGTGTTCCAAGCTGCGGCAGTCGGTGCAGTACTACATAAACGGAACTAAAGAGGGATTCCTTCATTACAAACCAGTGAAACCAAACAGAGGTAACGGTCTTACACTCGATCGCCCGTTTCGCTCTTCATCCCGCCAATGAGTCTAAGGAGAGACTGACCTTTCAGTGCATAAATTGGACACGAAGCAGAACGTGCAGACGCAGTCGAATCTGACCGAGGCGCCGTCAACCTCGGAAGTAGATGCCAATCTGGAGACATCCAGATTCGCGTCGGAGACCGTGGAGAGCGAGCGGGAGAGCCTGAACGCGTACAAACAGGCAACAGCGAACGCGAAGTCTGCGCCACAAATTGTGATAGATCCGCCGGGTATCCAGGGTCACGGGGACGCCGACAACGTTAGGACCGAAGAAGAGCAGAGTAAGACAGAGTTCCGTAGACTAGCGCGAGGGATCTTGGATCTTTTAATCCTGTATAGCGCCCGGTTTAGGTAACGGGCACGCTGTCAACGGCACACACAACCTTCTGATCAGCTCGTCTAGCTCGAGCAGCAGCTCCTCCGCCACCTCTCCGTCTCACGCGACCGCCGACTCCGTCAGGCAAGCGGAGAAGACTAACAATATTCCCACCACGGTGCCGGAAGTGATGCGCACCGCCTCCGAGAGGCATCAGAAGGGGCTCATGTCTCCTCATATTTATCAAATACTCATCGCTGGAGAGATCAAGCTGCCGGTCCTCCTCGAGGACGAGAACCACAGAGAGTTCCCGTCCATTCACCTCATCTACAGACCCGTCAGGCAGATGGTGTACGCGATATTGTTCAATCTTCACCATCGAATGTATTTAGCTACTAAGAGTAAAGAGAAGGGCGGTGAGTGTCGCAGTTAAACGGGCAGCTGGCGTGTTTAATCTCTATACCAGTGCCTGCTTCGCCCCCGTAGATGGTGAAAAAGTGGAGGTGCCCGATGTCGTGATAAAGGAGTGGGTCTGGTCCAAGTCGAACACGTACCAGACGCCGGAGCTGGTGAAGGCCGAGCAGATTGGATGGGGTGTTCCGACGATCCAGCGTTTATGGTTCGGGTACGTGGTAGAGCGTTCTTAACTCTTTGAGGCACACGATTCTACAGAAAATAACAACCCTAGCTGCACAGAATTTTTTTATTACACAAAAATGAAAAAAGAAACACTTATTTCGATTATTTAACATAAAGCATTACTCAAAATAAGAAAAATAATATTAATTCAATAACAAAATAGTTTAAAAGAATTTATAATTTATTTTATTATTTTTAATAATGATGGTGGGATACGTACAATCCCACCACTTTGTAGCTTCAAAATTAGTATCAAACAGTGGTCGGCGAACTGCGGCTCTTTGGCCCTTTGAATGTGGCTCTGCCACAAATGATTGCAATTTAATTTTTATCAATAAATAAGATCATTATTAAGTATGATATCAAGTTTTATTGAGCGTACCTATAGTTTAATTAGGACTTAAAGCTATAATTAAAGTTTATTAAGTTAATAGATAGTGTGCCTACCTATATAGTTTAAGTTTAAGAAATTTGGCTCTCAAAAGAAATCTCAATCGTTGTACTGTTGATATTTGGCTCTGTTGACTAATGAGTTTGCCGGCCACTGGTATAAAACATCAAATAACATGTTTTTTTTTATTATAAAATAATTTATTCACTCATAATAAATTTTAAGGAAAGAAACAACACATATCGTTACGAACGACAAAAATTCACTGCGTCACACAATGCGCCAACCTTAATCACAGCAGGACACACAACTTACTGATGCGTTTTGAATTGTATCAATTTTTTTTCTCACTTACTTACGCATTTACCGTTGGTGCATAGCATTCCCAACTGAATGAGAAACTTTAAATTAAATATTAAACTGTATGACTGTGAGTAACTTCAACTTTTCGAGGTGCGTTAAAATATACAGTGGCGGACGAAAGAAAGTTTACAACTTTTAAAATCGCGTAACTTTTTTAGAATTGGCCCAAACGGCATGAGTTTTTTTTAGAATCTGGAAGGATTAGTTTGCTAAGTGACGTGTTTCGTTGTTTTGGAAAAAAAATGCAATTGGTCGGAATAGCAAAAAAAAATAGTAAAGGTTGTTTTTTAAACTTTTTTTTTGAGCCTGTAATAAAAATTCAAAAAACTTGTTTGTAATTTTATTAAAATCGGTTAACGTTGCTCTAAGCTACAAGAGAGAAAGTCGAGAATCGCGGAAATTCCTGAAATCAGCGATTTTCGACCTTATTCTGCGATCTTTAAGCGTTTATAGCTCTGAGTAACGTTAACGGATTTTAATAAAATTACAAACAAGTTTTTTGAATTTTTATTACAGGCTCAAAAAAAAAGTTTAAAAAACAACCTTTACTATTTTTTTGCTATTCCGACCAATTACATTTTTTTTTTCAAAACGACGAAACACGTCACTTAGCAAACTAATCCTTCTAGATTCTAAAAAAAACTCATTTCGTTTGGACTAATTCTAAAAAAGTTATACGATTTTAAAAGTTGTAAACTTTCTTTCGTCCGCCACTGTATCCCACCATGCATAAAAAGCTAAGCAAAAGGCGGGACAGTGTTTAACCCACCTAGCGCCAAAGAGTTAAGGTAGAATTTCCTATACACGACTGGAGGCAACGTGAAGAATTTCAAAGCCGATTTCCTCGAAAACGGAGCTGAATATCAAAAAATTTTATTCCTTTTCCTCGACTTATTTACTTCTTATAAGTCGAAGAGAAAGAGTAACTTTTTTTGATATCGCGCTTCGTTTTCGAGCAAATCTACTTTGAATTTCCTGACGCTGCGTCCAGACGCGCATAGGAGAACCTACCCTTGGACGTCGATGTTCAGTGAATTCTCGCCGATGGGTGTTCAGATGTTCGCACGTGATCGTCTTTCAGCACAGGCATAGATGACAAGCGACGTCGACTGCGCGGATTCTTGACCTGCATGAGGTCCGACACGCCGCTCATGCTGAACACTTCCTACGTACCACAGCATCTGTTAGTCATGGCCTGCGTACTCAGGTAAACCTGCTCCACAGCAAATTTCAGCCTCCCTTTTGTATACCGTGCCTCATTTTTATAATTATTTACATTATCGGTAATTGTTTGTATTATTTAAGGGGCATTCTCGTGTAACAGCACCCGAAATTTATGAATTTTTTTTTAAAAAATTATTGTTAATATTGCATTAAACTCTATTAGAATATAAGAAGGCATCTTTAAACTTGCAGAAAATATTTTTTTTTATGTAGATCCTTCTTATTATTTGTTAATTATTGTGGAATCTCTTCGACGATGTTGGCGCCAGATGTAGCACCTGTCACAGTCGATTGCGAAGAGAAGAAAATTTTCTTAAGGTTGAATAATTTACGCTGGTGGTGGAGCTAAAATCTTAATTTTAGTTTTTATTTGTAATACTTTTTTTATATAGAATAATATGAAAAATTTGTCCAAGAAAAAACTTGTTTTTTGTTTTAAAGTGGACCAGCGTAAACTATCTAGCTTCAAGAAACTTTTATTTGTTTTGCAATCAGTCGACTGTGAGGGGTGCTACAAATCCCTCCAACAGGAGTTACATCGTCGAAGACGTGGACAAGATTTCAGAATAATTAATAAATAAGGATCGACATAAAAAAAATATTTTCTGCAAGTTTAAAGATGCCTCCTTATATCCCAAAAGAGTTTAATCCGATATGACCATCAGTTTCTTCAAATAAAATTATTTAATGTCAGTTACTCTTGGGACTGTTCGACTAGAACCCTCCATTGAGGGGACTAGGCAGTCGAAAAATCGATTTCTTTTTATTGCATTTTCCGAAAGTACTATCTTTTCTGAATAAAATGCCTCTTGGATTATAGTAAAATTCTCAAAATTGTAGATTTGGCAGCTAAAAACGTCAAGCGGCAACCTATAGCGTCGCCTTTGCACAGAAACTTTAAACGCGTTTTTCTCGAATATTTTTTTCTCTTCGGTTTTTCCTGATTGCGAACGAATGGAGGTTCAAATCGACTTGAAAAAATTACAGAATGTGTAAAACATGTGCCATTCCTGCGCAAACCTCTGATATGATCCTTAAAAATTCGAGATTTTCATTAAAAAATTAAGTAGTCACCGAATTTTAGTAGCGCACAAGCAACGATGGTGCGCTACCAAAGTCCAGTAACTTCTTAATTTTTAGATAAAAATCTCGAATTTTTACAGACCATATCAGAGGTTTGCACCGAAATACCACATATTTTACACATCCTGTAATTTTTTCCAAGTCGATCTGAACCTCCACGCGTTCGCAATCACGAAAAACCGAAGAGAAAAAAATATTCGAGAAAATGCATTAAAAAAAAAATCGATATTTCGACTGCCTAGTCCCCTTAAACCACTTTGCTCGGTGCGATAATTTCTGAGCACAGTACAGAGCGTGTTTCAAAGTGTCCAGGGCTTTTACTAAATTCTCCGATTGTTTGCAGATACATCATGTCCTTCTCTGACAAGATAAAGATTCTGCGCCGTCAGGAACTAGACGCTTTCATCGCGCAAGCATTTTCACCGGAACTCATGAACGCTCAGTATTTACAAGATCTCCAGGTAGGTAGCGTCCGGTGTAAGGGGCTCGGTTTCTGTGGTGTGCTTATTCAGTCGATCCCCCACAGCTTCCGTTGGTGACATCCCGCGGAGTACAGCTAGCCACGTTATTCATGGCTGGTGTCGAGACTGCCCTCTTGGCGAACGACGCTTGTGGCGCGCCAATCCCGTGGCTGATGTGCTGCCCGTGGCTCTACTTCGATGGAAAGCAGTTCCACCATACACTGGCTCGCGCCACGATCGCGAAGAACCTATTGGAGCTCTGCGGCGGCTACATAGACCACGTCGTGAAAGTTGAACGGATGAGGAAAGCCATACTGGAGGGCATCAACGTAGTTTTCGCGCGACCACCCATGCCTGTCGTGCCTGGTACGTTTTCTAGGAATTCGTTGCACCTTTCGGAGCGGAGGGACGGTAATCACCAGTCTCTTCTGTTTCTGTTGGCGTAGATATTTTTAATTTTAATCCCCCGCGATTCCATCTGCTCGAGTCGATTGATCAGTGTGAGTATCTAACTCGAATCCAATTTCGCCGGGCAGGTATTCGCGTGTCGGTGCCGCAGAACATTCTGGCTGCTGGTTGCACGATCAACGATGGTTTAATGCGCGGCCACGGCAGCGGAACGATGCCCCAGCGCGGTTTGATGCGCCGCCCGATACCGTCGCGCGGCGGGCAACTGGAAATCGCTGGAGTTGTCGTGGGCCAGTGGGGTCCGAACTACGGGCAACCTGGCCGCCTGCCGCAGCCCCTGCAAGGCCATCCACGCGGAAGACTTCCTCCACAGGTAGGATATCATGCGCGCAATCGCAGCTCGAAGCGAGCCAGTGCAGCGGAATCGACGGAGCTACCTTTCCTTGGCGTTTGACCGGCCGCTTTGAAACTCCTGCCTCTCCTACGCATGTAACGTGAGAACTGTTTCGAATAAAAAGATGATTGGCATATACTGTTGCAAGTGTTACGGTCGATGCGTCTCGGGCTAAACTGTTCGATGCAGCTCTCAATTCTCACGAGCGCCAAAGCCACCTGGCGTGACCTATCGAGACGTGTGTTGTAGGTGACTTCCATAGGAGGTCTCAAGTACGGTCTCCCGCGTGGCTTCACCCCCATGGGTCGACCCACGTTTCAGACACGTGGAAACAATCGTGCGCAAATAGCAGGCCGTGGAAAGAAAGCGCAGATGAAGGTGACGACTAAAAACATTGCCCTTCGTGACCCCGTTCTTAGCCCGCCGTTGGGAGTTCCGCGAAGGTCTGCTGATTAAAGTTTCCCTTGCAGGTGACCGGTAAGAAGAAGACCACCGTGAAGAAGGGCAAAGAGATCGAGAAGAAAGACAGCCGGGGTAGAGGTAACAATGTCGACGGAATAACCGATTACAAGTAAGTGGTTTCTGCTCGAAACTCGCGCGAGCGCGGAGTGGCACATTGAAGATCGATGTCTCTGTTGATCCAGCGACTCGATTCCAAGTATAAACGCGACGAAGGACCCGCTGCCCGTGCCAGGGCAATTCGAGGACGCCGTGGAGAACGGCAAAGGGATAGAGAAGGGTCAGGGAGACGCAGCTCTCGTCGCTCCCGTCGCCGCTGAGAACTAGGTATTTATACGAGAAACACTTTTTATCGACTTTTAAACACTCCCGGATGTGACTCAAGACTGCAATCAAAATCTAATTATACGTGTTAACGAGTAATTGTGCGCCAATGACATTTGAAAGTCGCGGTTCCCGCGAGCCACCTTTTTTTGGGGCCTCCGCCCGCACCGTAATTGTCTTCTTCTCATTTTCGCGCTCGATCGAGAAGAACTAGACCGGAATTGCCGAGATTCTTTTCGCTCGCGTTTGGTGCTTCGAAAGTCACGTAGACACCCATTGTTAGCATGATTTCGCACAACGCCGGCGGGCTCTCGAATGTCGCGCGCAGAATCACTCGACGAAGTGTCTAAAGCTCTGATGGGGCCAAACTAATTAAACTAATGTAGGAGACAAGGCATCGGTTAACGATGCGTCGAGATATGTAAACACACACAACAGGATAGAGACCCGTTTCCGACGTATGTACACGAAAAACAAACAAACAAAATACGATGTCCTCACTGCCAAAACGTACCATTCAGTGTGTAAGATAAGAGCGAGGCGAGCGAGAACTAGAACAGAGAGAGAGAGAGAAAACAGAAAACTCGTAACGGAACAAACGAACAAACAAACAAAAAAAAAAAAAGCGGAAAAATTGAGACAGAAAACCGGGGGAGAGAAAAATATGAGAGATCGTGCTTGTGCCGCGGGCACGGGCCTGGCTTCTAACTGCTCCGCTCTGATCACCAATGGGATGAACTCGACTGATTAGTGTATGCGTGCGCTAATTTTACTAAACGAGAACAAGTCGTCGTCAGCTGCTATAAGTATTTAATTCTTAAGAAGTGTGATTATTTTTTTTACAATGAAAATATATATTTTCCGGTATTATATGAAACGCTCGCATTGACGGTCTCAGTGCTCTGATCTCCTGAAACGGAGGGGCATCGCTGAAAGACAGACGGGGGACCCGCCCCTTTCGCGAGAGGGCTCGGGGGTGGTGCGAATGTTTCTTGTAGATAAACCGCGAGACAGGGTACTGAGATATTCATTAGCAAATGGAGACTGATGCTTTTCATATAGGTAAAATATATATTTATATATGATTTAGATTAGAGGTTCCCTATACATAGCATATTATACGCGTAAGTCTCGTGGATGCGAGGGAAGACGAGTGTCCGCGTGCGTCTAGTATGCGAGCGAGAGGGCGAATGTGCGTGTGTTTGTGTTGCTGTAAAAGGGAGAGCAATTGTCCTCTTTTTTTTTTCTTTTTCTTTTTACGCGAGAGTAGCTGCTGCGAGAGAATGTGCTGCGAACATAAGTTGTGTATATATAAACGTGGGGTGTGATGCGCGCGCTAATCGCTAGAGAGGCTGCACGCGTGCGAGTATATTTATTTGAGGGCGAGGAATGTGCGACTCTGGTACGAATTACAATTTTATGTACGATATATGCGACCCCGTGGATCTTGGAGGCGCGCTGCGAGAGCGTCGGTTATTGCAAAAAAGGCGAGGTTCTGTGAAAGAGCGACTCTCGCGGCGCTCCTCGTATCGCTTTGGAGCGTATGCTGCGATCTAGCCGAGGGTTCCGCGTCATTAGGGTGGTCGAGGGACGGTAGCTCGCACCGGGGGGAAATTTGCAATGTTCCGGAGGAACTCTGAAGGAATTTCGGTTCCTTCTTTGGGATCGGGCTTCTTGCGGCATACTTTCGAAGGTGATATATATATAAATATATATATATATACATATGTTCCCCGTTTAATTGTACATACGAATAGTTACTTTAGAAGTGACAGTGTGATTGCTGTACATAAGAGGAAGCCTGGGCGTCGCGCGCGCCTCGTCGGCGCGAGTGCCTCGGGCGGTAGGGAATGATTATGTTAAACGAAGAAAAAAAAATACTATTTATAGAGTAGAATAGTCGGAGAGACTTTCTACCAAAGATCATTGGGAGTGTAAAGGATGGGAGGTTCTTTTATCCGGTAAAAGTATGATGTATACATAAAAAAAAAAGTGTGTGTAGAAAGGGAGGAAGTGGGTGGATAAACAGAGAAACAAGACAGCACGACAGAACACGATTATTAAGGAAAAACAAACGATAAAAAAAATATGCAAAAAAAAGCAGGTGTGCGGGGCAAAGGATATGTGTCTATAAGTGCAGAGGTAATTAAACAAATAGAAAAAAAAATGAGTAAAAGGGAGCGAGAGCGAACGAGAGAGAGAGAGAGAGAGAGAGAGAGAGAGAGAGAGAGAGAGAGAAAACCATTTATTGAGATAATATAAATGAGAGATAAGATAAAAAGAAGAAAAAATGTTATATTTTTGTAGATTTGTTATCGCGTAAAATGCATTAAGACAATGAGAAACTTTATATAATTTGAGGGACGGTTAACGAGCCTGAGGGAATTAAGCGGGTAATTAAGATCATGGAGAGAAGGGATTCAGGGGGAAAGTGCTTTAGACGACGATGATGATGGTGGTATGTTGAACGTGTTTCACATCCGTGATTTAGACTGTATAAAGGGTGGGAATGGCAAGAAAAAAATAAAGTCTCATTAATTCTTCTGCGTTTCCAAAGCTCTCAGAGCTCTGAGCTGCTTTCTGAAATAAGACAACAGAGGCGGGAGGATGGAAAATGGGGGGTCGGGGGACGATTACGGAAACTGAATTGTTAAGCAGATATAAAAAGATAAACATATAACTCAATGTCGGCTTCGAGCTATCAAGGCGTATGCATATAATAAACAGTTTTCCCAATGCAATTAAAACGGCTGGAGGATTCGAAATGGACGGGTCGTGTTTCGTTGAATAATTTCTGAACTTCAATGTACACACACGCGAACACACACACCGAGTCACACGTCAGACACAAGCGCGTTGTTTTCTTCTTTTTTTTTTTTTAAACACGGTATGCAAAAGATACATCTTCCTTGAGCATTCGAAATTGGAGGACTTTAATCGTACACACGAGCCTACACGACGTATGCAACGTTTAATCTAGAGGCAGACTTTTTCCGATCCGACGAGAACGGATGTAAAATGATAATGATAATTGAGATTAAAAACGCCGCTCTTTACGCTTTCGCGCGAAGGTAGAAAGATGGATTTTCTTTGCGAGGCGAGAGAAACTGATCATCCTAACGAAATATATATATATATGCCGGAAAACGCAGAATAAAAAGGGGGAAGTGTGATGGAAAGATGGAATAATGAAGAAAGACACTGAACACGATATAATACAACACGAGATCAGTCGCTGCTGCACTGATGCGAGTAACGCAATAAATAAATAAACAAAGGGATAATTTAAACGTAACGATAATAATATTGATAATAAGTAAACGACGCGAACAAGCCAAAAGCATACGGGATGTGATGGAAGTGGCGCGAGCGGAGAGGCTAAAATAAACGAAATCCATATTGAATAAAAATACAACAGAGCAGAAGTAAACGAATAAAATGTGTACTCGAGACAAAATAAAAAAAAAATGAGGGAAAAGAGAAATGGAAGGGGGAAGATGAAAGGAAACTTGCGTATAACATGATCGACGTAAAGAACAGGCGCGCGCCTGACTCGTGCCTGCTTTTCGTTGTAATAAGTAGATGGAATAATAAAAGGAAAATGGAATAACGAACAAAAAAAAAAACATATAGGGGCCCACGAAACCTTGTCTATGCTAGGACGTATCCGCGAGAAAAGGGAAAACGCCGAGAAAAATAACTCTCTCTTTGTGTATTTAGAGCGTAACCAATTTTATAAACGATCTTCTCGAACAGAACGGAAATTAATTGTACTTAAAAGTAAGGCGCACAAGCTCCTCGTTGTGTCAACATGCCGGTGGAATATGCGATCGTATAAACGCTTTAGGTGAGGAAACGATCGGACGAGAATGTAAACTACTTTTCGTTTTTCTTTTCTAATTGTAATCATCCCTGTGCAGCATGGATCTTTTCTCATTTCTTTGAAATTTTCTCAACGCTACGCGTAACTTTTGTTAAGGAAGATTCTAATGATTCGATGGCAGCGGTGTCTATGATGGAAAAGGACAGGGGAGAATGTTCGCTGCTTCGCTATAAACGAATACGTTTCTCTTTCATTGTTCCTATTCTCCCCTTCTTAATTACTACTTCTTTCGTTTCGATTTCTAACAACATTGTAGTAGAGTCTTTGATCCTTTCGCAAAAATCGCACACGTGCGTGTGTGTTATATACATAGAGAAAAAGATATATAAATATATATATCGTGAAAACTGAGCGGATCATTTAATTTCAACGATTTGTTTTAAATGATTGCCACAAAAAAAAAATAACGATAACGACGACGATGCCAATAAAGCGTTGTATTATTGTTTCACCGTATCTCTATAGAAGCACGCAACCGACGGGCATTAAAAACGTTTAATGTTTCTTCTCATTTCTCTTTTAACGTGGCTTTGCGCCGAGTAGATTCTTGATAGCGATCCAACGAGAACAGGGGCGAAGCCCTGGAGGATACGAGGGTGGAAAGAGAAAACATGAGATATTGAGTTGCTGTGATGCTCGATATTTAAATTTTAAGTTTCTCTTTACCATAGTTTCTTCGCTTGCATACCTATTAACAAGATATATTAAAAGTACGGTAGCAGACAGTTAAATACAAAAAATTATTAATAACGTAATAAAAATACCAAAAAAAGACGTAATGGATTAAACACTTATCAATGTAGCTGCAAACGTATGTGGGCCCCGTCCTTATATATTCTTATTAAATACTACATAACGTATATTCTGCTATTATTTTTCATAGCTAAAGGAAGCAACAGAGAAATAAAATGATTAAAATACAAGCGCGTGCAGAGGGTAATCATTATACGTTACGATTTATAATCATTGTATGTTTAATTTCGTTTTTACTCTCTTTTTGTTTTGTAATGCATAATTGAGCAGAGTAATGGATGATCACCGTGCGTAGCGCATGGAGAATGCGAGGGGCGTCGATTAGAAAGTCTGCGGTGTAGGATGGGCCCTTTCGCGCACGCTCTGCCCGTCGCCCTGGCGACAGAGGGTACGCGCGAGGCGTCGTCGCTTCGCCGCACGCGAAAGAGGAGGAACGGGAAATTTTGTACATGCGCTATGATATTGTCAATAATCATGTTATATTTTTCTTTTCTTTAAACCTGTATGGGTCGGCGGGTAGCGTAGTTGGTCCGCGGCCGTAACGAAACCATTGTAAAACGCAATAAGTACGTATATTCGAGTTGCTATTCCTTGGTACAAAGATGCTGGAACCGTTGCTGCGTAACGATTGAAATGCTGCGCCAAGAACGAAGGTACTACCCCCGTTGTGTTAGTCGATAATTTTGCCGACGCGCTCGAGAGAAGCTTCGCGGATACCAGACAGCCGACCCATTCTGGTCCTTGCATTTTTCTATACAGTCACATCGATGTATTCTTGTTGGATTATTCTACCTTGTAACTTACTGTTGTAACATATACCCCCATTCATGTCTAGTGTCAAGCAGAGCTGATTCTATGCTTTTGCTAGTCGGAAGGCCGCAAGTAAAATCGCGTTTTTTCAAAAGCAAAACCGAGGGGGTTGGGCAGAGCACGGAAATCTTATTAATTAGTCGTATGTTTAAAGAGGGCGAAAGGAAAAACACGCGGAAAGGCGAAAAATAGGGAAGGCAACGTTAAAGATTTTTCGATATTGTTGAATAATTTAGGAACAGGCGTGCGAAAAGGTAGAACAAAAAGTGAACAAAGAAAACTGAAGAATCAGTGCTGGCGAAAACACGAGGCAACCAGAAAATTATTATAAAGCTAACGAAAAGTCGCATTTAAAGTACTTTTAAAGCGGATACATATTTGGAAACTAGGAGGTAATCATTATATAAATGTAGTGGCAAACTCTTATAATACTGCGAAAGAAGGAAAACCAATATATTCAATAATTATTCGAAATATTAAATGCAAAATGCACTTTAATGGATGTTGTAACGATTTAGAGTATTCAGATTGCATCGACCCATTTTGCTGTAAATCTGTTCTTTGGAATAGAACTGCTCTGCTGGTTGAGCGAACACGGCGCCCTATTCTCTTGAGAAACGAAATTCAAACCGACGATTCATGTATCGGGAAGCTGAGAGAACAATAACTTTCTTTTCTTTGTCCCGACAAGAGCAGAGAAGTTTCCTCCAATGACAGATAGTTTAAGTTTGTTTCTTTTAAACATATATTTACCTTCGTTTCTTTTCTTTGTATAAAATGCAATTACACAACACACATGCAAAGTAGAACGGTTAAGGTTTCACAGATCCTCTGTTGAGTCGAAGGAAGGGGGAAAAAAAAAAGTAAACGTCTGCAGGACACTGCACGGTTCGAAGTAAAGGAAACAAACTTTTCAGTAAAGTTTTGTAAGAAAGCTGTTCGTGTGAGAGGTTCTCGGAGATGGTTGGCTGACATTTTCGGAAGTTTAATGATTTATTGAAACGTGTTGTCATGTCTTGAATACAATTAAAAAGAACTATAAAAAAAATTTAACAGCGCAATTTTATTACCTATTTTATAAAAATCAACCGCGCGTAAATTGCGAACACAAGGACTAGTAGCCAAAATCATCGCTCAATCATTTTTATTTAATCGACCGATCGAATCGCGGCATTCGTAACATTCGTTATATCTTTATTCGGTGTTGTTGTTCGTTCGACAAGCGGTGTAAATGTAACTATCAATTTCATAGGAGGATCTAGTATCATAAGACAGCGTGGAGTATTGGGTAGCTGTACAGACAGCTTTTGTACTCTTGTATGTCAGTGATGTGGTGCACCGAAGATTTCTCAGTCTCGCATTTCGTTACAGGAACGTAACTAACTGCATACTTCGCGCTTCCATTTATCTCGGCGTTAGAATCAGCTGAAAGAAATTTACGTACAACATCAGCAGTCACGCGATCGAATCGCAGATGCGCGTTACAGAAAATCGGCCCACTTACAGTGCGTCTTGTCCGTGCGCAATTCTTCTTCGTTGTTCTCCTTGTCGGTGGCCTTCGAGGTTCCAACCACGTGCACGCTAAGTTTCCTCAGATTGCTCCCGTTGGCCGTATGAGCGCTCATCCACTCTCTTAGCTCGTCGATCTTAATGTGCTCTATCGTCTTCAGTTCCTTCTCGATCCTGTCGAACATGTAATCACCCGTGGTGATCTCTCCCCAGTTCCTACACACCTCCTCTTTCAAATGTATATCGGCGCACTGCTTGAGCTTGCTCAGTGCCTCCTTCACGCTGTCCAGGTCTTTCTCCGAGGTCTCTTCCAGGATCTTGTTGAACGCCTCTAGGAAACCCTCGATCCTGCTGTCGACGTGCTCCGTGGAATATTTGTCCGCCTGGGTGTAGACGGTGATGGAATAGCCGAGGATGCCGAAGGTGTCTCTCAGGAGGCAGAACACGTCGTAGCCGAGCTGCTCTTGCGTTCGCAGCTGGTTGAAAAGGGGCTCCTCCATGATCATCTGAAAGGGGAGCATTTAGAAACCTTCGTTGCGATTAGGGCTGGGACTATTTGTCGAATTTTTCGATATTCGAATACTTCGGTTGCTCGATTATTTGGCGAATATAATTCGAATATCCAAGTATTCGAATACTACTTGAATTTTTAAGTATTCGAATACAGATGTATTCGAAGTATGGTGTGAATTATAAATCAAGTTCTTTAGGTTCATTCTTTTACAAGCTTTTATTTAGTTTCAGTTGTGAGTTCGGTAATTTGTCAGGGTGAAATCTTGTAAGCTAATAACTTGAGATTTATAATTCACACCGTACTATTCGAATACTGATGGGGGGAGGAGGGGGGTTAAAAAAGTTAAAAACTGTTTTTCGTAAACTTTGTTGAAATTAAATTCTATTTTAATTCGTTAGGTTAAAATTTCTATTGGAAGGTGCTAAATTTTTCGTAAATTTTGTTGAAATTTAATTGATTACGTTAAAATTTCTATTTGGAGAAACTAAATTTTTCGTCAAATTTGTTGCAATAAAAATACATCATTATTCGAATAGTATTCGAAATATTATTCGAGTAGTATTCGAGTACTGAAATATTCGAGTAGTATTCGAATACTTAAATATTCGAATAATAACATCCGAATACTCGAATATTCAAATAATAACATTCGAATACTCGAATATTCGAGTAGTATTCGAATACTGAAATATTCGAGTAGTATTCGAATACTGAAATATTCGAGTAGTATTCGAATACTGAAATATTCGACTAGTATTCGAATACTGAAATATTCGAGTAGTATTCGAATACTCGAATATTCGAAGTCTATTCGTAGCATTCGAATGCTAGTAAAATATTTAAAATTATTCGAATAGCCCCAGCCCCAGTTGCGATCCGAGGTCGAGCTTTGTAAGTAAAAGGACTCACTATGAGAAGTTCGATGATGACCGACAACCTGACAGACGCTACGCCAGACTGGTAATAATTCATCACGACGGAGTTCACGTCAGTCTCGTTAAAGTTCCTCACTTTGCAGTAGTGGGAGCCCACCGGTATCTGGGCGACTCTGATCTGCGGCAAGGTGTTCGGCAGCAGTGGCCCGCATTTCAGTGTCTTCACGCACTCGTGCACGTTCTTGATAACGTCCTCTTTCGTCATGTTGCCCTGCACCAGGCACTGGATGTAAAGGTGGTCCGTCAGGTACCTGACGAAGTTCTGGAACTCGTTGAACTCGACGCCGGTGATGGCCACGTGCCTGTCCATGGCTGGCCAGTGAACCAGCATCAGAATCGACAGCCTCACGTCTCTGAAATGATTCGCGAATAAAGGCGTTTGCAGAAGCTTTATCGGCTGAACGAGCTAGCACGTACTTGAGCAGCTTCTTGGGCTTCAAGAACTTGTTGTAATATGCCTTGATCTGCTCCTCCTTCATTACCTCGAACAGCTCTTTAGTTATAAGCGTTGGACACTCTGCTATGCACTTCGCGATGGTGATCAGTAGAAGCTGGAAACGAAAGGTGAGAGGAATCACTGACGCAGATGTTCTACGGCGAGATTAAGGGGGTGTACCCGTTTGAAACCTCGGAAAATGTGTACATTTTGTGGATTTTTTTACAAGTTAACGGCTTGATGCAGATTTCCCGTCTTTTTACTATATTTACATAGTATCATGAACTACTTAAAAAAAAAGTTTCTGTTAAAAAGCTATTGTTTTTCGGAAGTTATGAACACATATCCGAAAGTCTCACAATTTTAGACGGCTAAACGGTGGGCCTGAAATAAGCTGTATGTCGTGTCTGAAATCAAAAACACTAAAATTTTCTTATAAAATTTGTTAATAGCTATCGTCCTACGGGGCCGATTTTGAAAATTTTGAAGAATAAAGAAATGGTGAAAAATCAAAGATAAAGTTAGATTTTTCTAAGAGAAACGTCCACCTTTTTTCTTCATAAATAATAAACGGAGAATCGGAATAAAAAAAGCCCTCGTAGGACGATGTGGAATCTTATTACGATTCTACATGCAAAATTTGAAGTGAATTGGTTGAACGTAGCCCGAGTTTTTCGGCCACCGTTTAGCCGTCTAAATTCGGGAGACTTTCGGATACGTATCCATAACTTCCGAAAAACAATAGTTTTTTAACTGAAACTTTTTTTGTAAATAGTTCATAATACTATGTAACGATAATAAAAAAACGGAAAACCTGCATCAAGCCGTTGAGTTGTAAAAAAATCCACAAAACGTACACATTTTCCAAGGGTTCAAACGAGTTTACCTCCTTAAAGGTAGCTTCTTACAGGTAGCTTCTGATTAAATCCATTCACTTTCACCACGATACCCTTGTCGCTCGTGTAGATCTCGTGGTTCAGCTCGGCAGCTGTGGCCGGGTACAGCTCTTCGACTAATAGTTGCTTCAGTATCGCGACGAATAGGTCCATCAGGGCGGCGCTGGAAATTCGAGCAAACGAAATATCTTTCTTCGTTAATGTTCCCGCTAGAAAGTGTCCAAGTTTCTCCCGCACATTTACCTTTTAGGCGAGCAGACGGCCATGGGCGATATAATGTAAAAGTACATGTAGCACTCCGGTAGGCCGAATTTAGGGTCGGGTCTGTACCACACCTCGGATATTTCGTTGGAGTATATTTTCGTGGGATACTTGGGCAAGTCCGGCGGTATGGGGATCATAGTGAAGTCGTTCGTGAGAAAGACGTTCGGCAAGGGTAAATGAAACTCTGGCAATGGCTCGATGGTTCTCCAGCGTTCCGTCCACTCGGCGGGTATCTCCATGTCCGTGTACTTGGTTTTGAACCAGGGCTCCACTTTGTCGAACTCCTCGTCGTTGAATTTCTTATCGAAGATTATGATGTTCACATCGTCGGGAGTTAAATAGCCCAGGCAAGTCTCTATAGCCTTCGGATTGTATTCGAAGTACAGATTAGTCCCGGTGACGTAGTCACGGGGCGGAAAGTAGTGCATGTTCTCGCACAAGTCCTCGACGTACTCCGCTGGTGGTACCTCGTCCGCGAATCTGAAATCATAATGTTTCAGCTTGAGCGCTCTAGCCTTATCGGCCGTGGATTAGGGCTGTAACGAATATTCGAATACTCTGAGTATTCGAATATTCGAATACCACAGAAATCGAATATTCGAATAATCTGAGTATTCGAATATTCGAATACCACAGAATTCGAATACTTTCTTCGAATATTCGAATAATCAGGAGTATTCGAATGTTCGAATATTCGGATCTATCGAATTTCTGATTGTACCGAATAGGAATCTGAACATGAAATATTTGTTCACAGTTTATCGTGAAATTCTTGTCATATCGGCCTTTACAATTATTTGTTTTTCAAACGATAAATTTAATAACGATAATACATTCTGAAACGAAAACAACCATCAGTTATTAGTATTATTATTTTTATAATAATGAGTGGACAACCCCGACGGAGTCCTCCTCTGGGCCCACCCGTGTCCCGTCATAAGCGGGTGACAAACAGTATAAGCGGACTTTTTTGTAGGGAGCTAAAACCCCATAAACGATTTTGAGGAACTGTAATATTTTTATTTTTCCCTCGTTACTGTAACGTTATTTCTCTAAATTTATAGAGTATTATTCGCTTTATACACACCATCTTACCCGTTAATAGTAATAGTAGTAATTTTATTATTCGTTTCTGTAAGCTATCCACACACGCGCGAACGTCTCTCCCTTCTCTCAGGGTTGTAAGGCCCGATTAACTCTCGTGGTACGCGATGTAAGTGACTTTGTCACTCGGCAAATTAATTTTAAGTGACCGGTTGAAAATATCGTGACGAAAAAGAACTCATTAGTCCGACTGACAACCAGACGAGGAAAAAACGTTGTTGTCCGTATGGTGATTTTAACGAGAATAATGCGTTGACGATGAACGAACACGACTGTGTTTTCGAGTGATGTATGCGTCACGAACGTTTGACGAGAAAGAGTGCTGTTGTTTGCTTGAACATAAATAGTGTATAAATAAATTCTATACAGATATAATGATAAAATTAGTAGTTAATTTATTAAATATATTCTTATTTAATAAATAAATTAAAGAAACTCGCCAAATTTAATATTCATCTGTTTATCAAAAACATGTCCTTTTGTTTATAATTTAAGGTCTGCTCTGCCCAATGAATTATTTTTTAAATGGCTGCAGTACATTGACTGTACGAAGGTAGTATAATTATTAGTCTTTTTATTGGAGGCTTCTATGAATGAGTTGATGAAATATTTACTGTCTCTGGTATAAATTATTAATTTATGTAAATATGAGCCGAAACATAAGGCTGAACGATGACTTCAGAAAGAGCCCTCGCTAACTTTTCCGGCGTTCGGATGATGGACGCGTTGTCCAGAATTTTGGAAGGTGACAAATTCCAATTGTTTGCACTTTTGAAGAGGAGGGACCTCCCTTCTGTTAATTCGTCGGTGGAGGGGGTACCTTCGCAGTCTTGACGAGGTGGAGGAAAAGTACAACCAGCTGGTCCCAAAAACTACCCGGAATGATCGGACAGAGCGTATCGCCAGGGTCGCGGTTTATGACGGAATTGCCCCGAGAGTTGGCGGTGGACAACGGTACATACAGGTACCTACTATGGCTGGGACTATTCGAATAATTTAATATTCGAATATTTTACAAGTATTTCAATGTATTACGTAATAATATTCAAAGTATTACGAATAAACTTCGAATATTTGAGTATTCGAATGTTATTATTCGAATACTATTCGAATACATCAGTATTCGAATACTTCAAAAAGTGATCTATTCGAATACATCAGTATTCGAATAGTATGGTGTGAAGTGGGTCAAAATTAGCTTACAAGATTTCACCCTGACAAATGAACCTAAAGAACTTGATTTATAATTCACACCATACTATTCGAATACATGAGTATTCGAATACTTAAATATTCGAATAGTATTCGAATACTTGGATATTCGAATTATATTCGAATATTTAGATATTCGAATTATATTCGCCAAATAATTGAGCAACTGAAGTATTCGAATATTCGAATTACCGAAAAATTCGAATACATCAGTATTCGAATACTTAAATATTCGAATAGTATTCGAATACTTGGATATTCGAATTATATTCGAATACTTGGATATTCGAATTATATTCGCCAAATAATTGAGCAACTGAAGTATTCGAATATTCGAATTACCGAAAAATTCGAATACATCAGTATTCGAATACTTAAATATTCGAATAGTATTCGAATACTTGGATATTCGAATTATATTCGAATACTTTGATATTCGAATTATATTCGCCAAATAATTGAGCAACTGAAGTATTCGAATATTCGAATTACCGAAAAATTCGACAAATAGTCCCAGCCCTAGTACCTACGGCTGGTTAAGTCGAAACAAAGAATAAAATTACTACTATTGCTATTAATGAGCACTATGATTCAACATTTAAATACACTAGGTCCCTAAATTTAAATAAAATTTAAACCTTTCGTTTCAAAATTCATACAACTAAAGATTAATAAAATTCCAAATTTATCGTTTGAAAAACAAATAATTGTAAAGGCAATATGAAAAGAATTTTACGATAAAGTATTAAGAAATATTGCATATTCAGATTCCTATTCAGTACAATCCGAAATTCGATCGCTCCGAATATTCGAAAACTCCTGATTATTCGAATGTTCGAATATTCGAAGAAATTATTAGTATTCGAAATTATTCGAATTATTCGAATATTCGAAGAAATTATTCGTATTCGAAATTATTCGAATTATTCGAATATTCGAAGAAATTATTCGTATTCGAAATTATTCGAATTATTCGAATATTCGAAGAAATTATTAGTATTCGAAATTATTCGAATTATTCGAATATTCGAAGAAATTATTCGTATTCGAAATTATTCGAATCATTCGAATATTCGAAGAAATTATTCGTATTCGAAATTATTCGAATTATTCGAATATTCGAAGAAATTATTCGTATTCGAAATTATTCGAATTATTCGAATATTCGAAGAAATTATTAGTATTCGAAATTATTCGAATTATTCGAATATTCGAAGAAATTACTCGTATTCGAAATTATTCGAAATTATTCGAATTATTCGAATATTCGAAGAAATTATTCGTATTCGAAATTATTCGAATACTCGATTAATGACAGCTCTACCGTGGATATCCATTCACCTGAAACTCGTTTCTTCTATCTGATGAATCTCGTCGTACAATCGCTTCTGGGGCCCTTCTCTGCGCATCAGATTTATGAAGGAGAATATCGCGTCCAACACCTTGTCTAAATGCTTGTGCCCCTGCTCCGTGAGCATCAACGACAGGCTGAACAACGCGTACATGGAACTGTGCTCGAAACCGCTTTCCCCGTTCCCGCTGAAGATATCCAGGCACCACATCCGCTTCCTCAAGTAGCTGATCAAAGAGCCCTTTCCCTCGTGCCCGATGATCCAAGACACGTACTGATGCGGCTTGCTTCTGTACAAGTCGTGCAACGGTGGCATCGCCCACGTTAATTCTATCTGCAAGAAGTATAAGAGATGATTGCCATGGGTTCCTGTACCTTACAGTCTCCGAAAGTATAAAACATACTTGGCAGACATCTTTTATGGGTTTAATTTTATAGATGCGTCTGAAGCTCGGCGTGTCGAAGGACTCTACGCCTTTGAACGGCGTAAAGTCGTCCGGCGGCAGATCGATGTTTGGCACATGTGCGAAACATTGGATCACGTAGTCCTCCAGCACGTCCAGCGGAAGTCTAGCCTACGGAGATGAGCGGTTTTACTTCGTTCAGTTGAAATTGACCCCTGGTTCAACGCGGCACTCACTTGTACGGCAAGCTTCATTCTGTGAGCGCTGTAGTGGCGCTCCCTGAATTTGTGCAGCTCCTCGTAGAGCTTCGCGTCCGCCACGTTGTCACGCAAGGTCAGCAGGTTACCCCAGCTGAATTTCGTTGCTGGATGATCTGGTCGCGCGAAGCTGCAAAACAGCTGCTCTTTTCTATAAAAATCGGAGGGTAAGGCCATCTGGAATTCTGTACAGATAATTTAACGTTATTATACGATGTTCTAAAAGATGCTCCTCGCTAGGGATTGCAATACCGGTAAATAGCGAGAAATGCCCTCAAATTTTGACCGGTAATTCGCCAAATTTTTACCGGTAATTCGATAAATTACGTATAGCAATATAGCGCACATATGCGTTTATTAATTCCGTCGACTTCTACTATGTTATCAGTGAAAAAAAAAAACTTCAATTACTAATAAAGACGAAAACCGAAGTATCTCATGGAGAACCAACTCTGCTCCAAAAGAAACCTAAGAATCTGAATCAAGTCATCAAAAAAAACGGGCGCATTTTCAAGTAGAAAAAGTAAGGAGAAAGTATATTACAAATGGCATATGATTTCTTAATGACTACCCGACCAAAAAGTGTAGAATATGAGAACGCTTTATCCGAGGCTGGATTATTTTGTACAAAAATTAGATCGCGATCAGGAAACCAAAGTTTAGACAAATTATATTTTTTGCGTACTGATTCGTTAAAAAGAATTGTTAAATAAAAAATATTTAATTATGTATGTAAGATAAGATTCTTTTCATTGTCAATAGATACACAAATATATCTATTTTGTGTTATATCATTTTATATTTTATGTTCAGAATAGTTTCACTTGCCTATATTTTTTATAATGCTCGATTAGAGTTAAAAAAAAGTTTCTCGTAATGTTTACTCTTATATTTTACGTCATTTAAGGGGAGGTTCCGGTCTAAAAATCGATTTTTTTATTTCATTTTTCGATTGTTCAATCTTTCAGGAATATGTGTTTAAAAGGATTTGTTGAAATTCGTAAAATTCCCGAAGTTATAAGCATTTGAGTAGCGGAAAATGCATGGGTCACAATCAGCCACTCGGCGGTCATGTAAAACTTTAAACGCGTTTTCCCTGAAACAGTGTTCTCAAAATCGGTGGGACCTGTATCTCCAAAAGTTATTATCCGATTCGACTGAAACTTTTTTATTTTGAAGAATATACTTCTGGTTAAGGGAGAAACCAGAAAAAATACAAAAAATTGAAAATTTATACTTCTCAAAGGCGTTGAAAGGCTGAAAAATATAGGGAAAAAGTGATTTCAAACTTCATATGTCGTTATTTTCTTAAAAAAATGTCATTTTTGTAATTTTCTTCTGGTTTCCCCCATAGCCAGAAGTATATTCTTCAAAATAAAAAAAGTTTCAGTCGAATCGGATAATAACTTTTGGAGATACAGGTCCCACCGATGAATTTTTTAACGCCTCGACTTTAACGACTCCCCAGTGCCGTCTGCAATGCTTAATTACAAAACAAAAAATATATTTCTATAATTTAAGACATACTCAATACACTGCAAAAAGTCCCATTAAATTATATATAATAGTTTTCCTTTAATTAATTCCTAAAGATCACCTATTTTTTTAACTCTAGACCGGAACCTCTCCTTAATACCTTAAAAAAATACCGTTTAGTTGCCGTTTAGTGAACCGATTTCGATTGAAGATTTCACCGAATTACCGGTAATTGAAGAAGTCGGTAAATTTGCAATCCCTACTCCTCGCTAAATATAACAAGCGTAAATGCGCACCACTCTCCACGGCTTCGCGCTCTCTAGTTATAGCGTCCTTTTTCATCAGAGGTTTAATAAAGAATTGAGCAAAACGATCGAGAGCTGCCAGAAGATGCTTCTCCTGTACCTCGAAATAGAACGTTGTCAGTTCGCATTCGGTGGAGGCATTATCCGATCCACCTCTTTTCTTAATAAATGCATCGAAGTCGTTCTCCTGCAAATTTATCGCACGTTACTCCGACTCACTCCGTGGACTTAAAGTACCCCCTCCGCTATGTGTTCGTTGCTGCTACCTGAGGGTACTTTTCAGATCCCATGAAAACCATGTGCTCCAGGAAATGCGCCAGGCCTGGAATCTCCGGCGGATCGCTGAAGCTTCCCACACCCACGGATAAGCCGCACGCTGCCTGTGTAAGAAATATGCGATGCAGCGCTCTAAGAATATTAACGATACACGTCGAACGAATTTATTAAACGCCAAGCCGCGTATTCCAACGAGAGATACCATTTTCTCTTCTCTCTTCAACCGCTTCGCACAGGCGGACGATTCCTCCGCGTCCGTTCTATCGCCGTCGGACTGATCGTCGTCCGTCTCGTCAACCCCGTCGCTCTCGCTCCCGTCATGCCCGTCGTCGTCATCCTCCGTGTCCTCGTGCTCGCTAGGTATCGCATCCGCTGATAAGTAACGAATATTATTTATACTTCTTGCGGGCTACCAGACGTCATGACGGGACTAATTGGCGGTAAGCGATAAAGGCGTATTACGATCGTCTATCGTCCCTTCACCTTTATCTTCGTTGTCGTCTTCTTGAGAGACCGCCGAGTACGTGTCTGCGATCAGCAAAGCGGTCAAGCCATTCTCCAGCTGGATCACCCTAAACGAAGCGTAACGTACAATGATCGATGCCCAGAAGGCGCAGCGTACGCTGCGCGCTCTTCGTTACCTGTACTCCTTCTTGTCGTTTTCCGATTTAACAGGCGTTTCTAAGTAGGTGACGTTGGGTCGTAGTTTCTCCGCCACGTTGCACTGCTCCCCGCCCGGGTGATCCTCGCTCTGCATCGTGTCAACAAACGTGCAGCAGACGTTGAGGTTCTGTTCGGCAGTGGTTTTGTTGCTCAAATTGCTGGACCCTTGATTCGGCTTCAGCTTCTTCTCCGGTGGGCATTGGAGGGATCTCTTTGACATTATCGTCCCGTTACACCACTCTTTAGGCCCGCATTGGAGAGCCTTCGCGAAAAGTATTCTCCGCAAGCGCGTTACCATGTGCCGCGGAGGAGCACTCCTGATTTGCAGACGCCGGATTTCACTTCGATTCGGTCGTTTCGATAGTGAAACACCTTGTAGATTTATTACTATAATTTCTCCGAGTAACCGTCATTTCGGAAAATCGTACAACTTTTGTGGGTAAAAAGTATTGGGAAGGATTAGGGTGCGATTGAAAAGGCGTTGACCCCTTCCGAGAACTTGAGTCGCGAGAATAAAAATGTTTTGTAGTAGTTGGGTTTTTCTTTTTTTGGAAAATTGATTTTTAAACCGCGTAGCGAGAGGCTGTGGCGTAGCGATTATACTTTCAATTTTGGGAATGAAATTGTTTATTTATTGCTCGAGAAAGGTGTTTGGAAAATTTGACCGCGGGGTAAAGTAGGATGCTCGCCGCGGGATTTGAAGCTGCGCGACATCTAGCGGACGGTTGTAAGGTGCGCATTGCGCGCATGAGACTGATTTATGGCGCGAAGTTTGATTTGAAATTTTCGTTCCATCTTCAAATGAAAATTTAGATTTTTGTGTTTATTGTAAATTTAGTTGATGAGAGTTTGTTTGAACAATTACATAATTCAATGGAAGTAGTAGAATACATCTAACTGATCTAATGTTAATCTATGTAGACACTTTTGGAATGTAGTACGTCTCGACAAGTTCATTTTGCCTATAAATAAGTGATATCATTTAAATAACTTACCTATTTCTTTTTACCTGTTGTCATTTTTATACGTTTTCTGGATACTTTACTGATGTGGTAATTGAATTTGTACTGCGTTTAAATGTGTTCTACATGAAATAAAGGTTAAATCACATCAAAAACATTTCATGTAAAAAAATGTAGCCGAGTCTCGTGACTCCTTTACCCATAAAAAGTTGTGAGATGTCATGTAGAGCTGAGTCCAGCGCTCTCATTAACTCTGACACTTTCATTCACAAATCACTCCAAGAGTACATCTTACTTAAAGAACATTTTGTGACTTGGCTACGTTTTTTAAATGAAATGTTTTTGATGGGATTTCACTTCCTTCTGTACGTAATCATCCTCGGATAGGCCCCATACGATAACAGGCGACCTTGTATTGGGCCTACCCGTTGTTGCGCCGCGATATTTGTAGCGAAACCGTAAATTTTTACACGCGAGAATCGTGATTCGCGTGTAACCAGCCATCTGGCGGTCGCGGCCGCATTCACGCCCGCGTGAGAGGATCGCGCGATTTTTGCGGGAGTGGGGGGCTCCGCGCTGTGACTACAGGCAGTGATGCCAGATCGGGGACGGGTTCCCTCGAGAGTTTCCCCTACCTCGCATGCACACTATGCACCAATCACGTGCGTGTAGATCACATACGCGACTCCTGCATAGTGTGCATGCGAGGTGGGGGAAATTCTCGAGGAAACCCGTCCCCGATCTGGTATCACTGCTTGGCGCTAGCGTCGGCGAATTTTCCATCATTTTCATCTTGGCGTTGATTGGTTCGACGGTGCGTGGCGTCATCGCGCGCATGCGTAGACGTGGATATATTCAATATTTGATATTTGATATTTTTGTAATTATGTATAGCTGAATAAATATCTGAAGAATCTAAGGATAAAATTTTTTCGATGGACATTATAAAAAAAGACAACTTGTGTACGAAAAGATATCATTAAAAGTACTACATTAGTACTATATAAATGTGACCAATGAGGGCGAGAATAAAGTTAATTTCAGTATCCTTTTTAGGATCGATCTTTGAAGATCGATCTTTTTTTCCCACGATTGATCGATCTCATAACCGATCCTTCATAAAAGATCGATTCTTAGGGTCGATCCGATCTTTGTCCAGGATCGCCATCACTACTCTCATGTGCTTAGCACTAGTAGCCACTTTCCTCGCCACCCTGCTCCAATCCATAGTATGACTGTGTTTCAATTCACGCATATTGCGCATGAAATTGGTGGCATCGTATTGGTGGCATCGTACGATTCCGTAGAATTTCTCTCACTTGTCACCAATACGATACCACTTCGGGTACAGCGAGCGGTGCAGTCACTGATATATAACACTGGATGCGGCATCGCCTTCTACAGCGTCTGAAGCCACAAAGCGGGCAGCCATCTTTGAGAATGAAAGGACTCCTTTCCTCATTCTTGTTCGAAACGTTGTGCTTTACGACGTAGACTTTACATCTACGAAGTATATAAGAAAATAACATCCAATGAATTCCAGAAACGTAGTTCTTAAGACGCTATTCAGGCGGCGCATGTAGTTCATTCTCAAAAATGGCTGCCCGCTTTGTGGCTTCAGACGCTGTAAGAGGCGATGTCGCATCCAGTGTTATATATTCTCTGAAAAGAATCTTATAGATTCTCTGCGATTGCTGCGCGCTCACTGCACCGGAAGTGGCATCTTATTGGTGGCAAGTGAGGGAAATTCTAGGGAATTGTACGATGCCACCAATACGATGCCACCAATTTCATGCGCAGTATGCGTGAATTGAAACACACTTTATATATATATATATATATATATATATATATATATATATATATATATATATATCTATATATATATATCAGTGATTATGAGTCATAAATGCTGCGCAGTGTTGCGGGGCCAGCTGGGAATTCTTGAGGTTCAATGGGAGTTCCGTCCAGTGATACCAGATCGGGGACGGGTTTCCTCGAAAATTTCCCCCACCTCGTATGCACACTATGCAGGAGTCGCGTATGTGATCTACACGCACGTGATTGGTGCATAGTGTGCATGCGAGGTGGGGGAAACTCTCGAGGGAACCCATCCCCGATCTGGCATCACTGGTTCCGTCTGGTTCGGCGTCCGTGGAGCCCTGAAGGGCTCTGCTCACGAACGCGTGAATAAACTAAATTAAATAAACTAAATATCGAAGTGTTTTGTAACAAATACTTCAGAACTGAATAAAACTTATTGAACTGAACTAAATTGAATCAATTAAATTATTCGGAACGATTAAGAACGAAACGAGAATATTTCAGGACTGAGCAAGGCTGAATTTATTGTGACACGTCTAGACTGTTATAACGTCGAAGATCAAATGCGAGGAGAAGAAACAGGCTTCTTCTTACGTTCGTTCCTCTTTTCTTTATCAATACGTTATTTTCGAGCGATAAGGAAGGAGGCGAAGATAGATTTCTAATGTGATAGAGTTCATCCTTAAATCTATCCTGTTTAAACTTCGCGCTTTAGGAACTTGCGCTGAACGCCACTAGAGCGAGGATCGCAACTCGCAACAGCAGATTGCGTGCGCGCTGAATACAGAGTGTGGCCTGTGATGCCAGATCGGGGACGGGTTCCCTCGAGAATTTCCCCCACCTCGCGCATACTACGTCGGAGCAGCGTGTCCGTGAGCTCGGCGCTTCGGAGTCCAACTCACGGACACGCAGCTCCGGCGCAGGTGGGGGAAATTCTCGAGAGAACTCGTCCCCGATCTGGTATCACAGAGTGTGGCGGCAACGCTACCCAACGCCTCTGACAACAGCGCCAGCAGCAGCGGGAGACGGCGCAAGCAAACACTCGTCCCTAGAAAGGAGGCTTAACGAGAGAGACGAAAAGACAAAAAAAGAGAAGCGATCTCTATTCACGCTACAGCTGCGGCTACTAAGTTTACCAGAGTTTTGTACCTGATTGTTCTTAAGAATAAACCGTGGGTTAAGGAGTTGTAAAGAAGTATCATTTATTAGTACCTAGGAGAAAACCCTACAAGAGTGCGCTGTCGTACGTGCCTGAAGTCGCTTCCTAGTAGCGTAGGTAGCGTCGCTTGGTGTCGCTACAGCAGTTTCGAGCAGTTTCAAACATTTCGGTGGCATCGAACAGTGGCAAATAGCGTAACAATGGAAATGGCCAAAAAATTATTAGTCGCATTAGCATTATTAGAATCTAGTAGTAGTAGCGACGACGATATCGAAGAATTACTATTAACACATCTAATGATGAAAAGAATCGACGATGAAGTAAGTAATTTTATTTGATAAGTTTTTTCTGTATATTAAACAAATAATTATATATAATACTATATATAACACGAGTTTGAATTTATTTCACAAGATCAGGAATAATAAATCGACAAAAAGGAAAGCCGTTCGATATTCGCAATGTAAACGTAACGCTTTCATGACCGCGGTTCACGAAGGAAGAATAGACACAGTCAGAGAGATAATTAATTCTCGCGGTCCATGTTACTCAGAAGAATGGAAAGATGGATATTCCTTACTTCGTACCGCTCTTGAGAACAAACGTACAGAAATTGCTAAGCTACTCTTAACGAGCGGTTCCAGAGTTAACAGCTACAAAAATCCTTGTAACACTCCGCTGCATTTCGCTGCTCTAAACGGCGACGTTGAAATCGTTCAGATGCTTCTGGACAGAGGTGCTAATATCGGTGCCGAAAATATACACGGCGATACTCCGCTTCACAACGCGGTTCAAAGCATGCAAACGAAAATTGTCGGCATGCTTTTAAATCGCGGAGCGAACGTTGACGCTGCCGACAAAAGCGGCATGACTCCTCTGCACCTTGCCATTAGAAACAATAGCAAAGAAATTACTGCGCTTCTTCTAAGTAGAGGGGCCAATGTCGAGGGTAAAGGAAACGATGCTAGAACTTCTCGTCGTATTGCAGCGGACACCGGGTATTTATAAATCGTTTGGCATCTTTTAAAATACGAAGCCTATGTTAATTTTGTACGCCTCTATATTTAGGAATTGTAGCACACCGCTGCAGCTTGCTGTTATTAGAGGCGACGAAGAAATTACCGAGTTGATGCTAAGTAAAGGTGCCGATGTAAATGCCTCGGGGACTTACCCCATACCTTCTCTTCATCTCGCAACGCTCAGAGGAGATTTGAAAATCGTTGAACTGCTTTTAAAATATGGCGTCGACGTTAATTCTGCATCTGAGAACGGTGAAATACCACTGTACTTTGCTGTTGGATATGGCCATAGTAAAATTGTTAAGCTACTTCTAGAATGCGGAGCTAACGTCGATGCTAAAGATAAGAATGATAAAACTATACTACGCTTTGCTGTTGAACTTGGAAACGCAATAATCGTCAAGCGTATTTTAAAGCACTGCCCTGATCTGAATGACAGAAGCAACAGCCGCGTTCTTAACGCTGCGGTGCAGGGCTGCGGAATAGGGTATCGCAAGATCGTTAAGAACCTGCTTGAATATGGTTTTACTGTCAACCCTGAAGACAGAAATAATTTTATGCAGCCTGCTGTCAAGAAAGGATACGTGGAACTTGTTAAAGAACTCTTAAAACACGGTGGTGATGTTACTATGTTATCCGACTGGACGATCGGAAAAGATTCTATACCTTTGCATGTCGCAACTGAAAATGGACACGAGGAAGTAGCCGAATTATTGATAAGCCATGGAGCCGATGTAAACGCACAAGATGAAACTGGAAAACCAGCAATATTTTATGCTACTCGGAACGCCGATTTAAAAATTATTAAGCTACTTTTAACTAATAAAGCTAACGTAAAAGATCACCCTGAACTACTGAATATCGCTGTCGAGCACGATCGCAGAGAGATCGTTGAAGCTCTTTTACAACATGGCGCTGATGTTAATGCTGTTGATAAATCTGGAAAAATGCCAATAGATTTTATCGTTCCAGGCGGGGAGCTAAGATATTTTGAATTTTTTTGTACAAATCATAATTATAAGGGAGAACTTGCCAAACTACTGTTAAGCAGGGGAGCTAATGCAAACGCTGTAGTTGAAAATTCTATGACCGTGCTTCATGCTGCCGCTGACAAAGGATACGTGAAAGTCGTTGAGGCTCTTCTGGAATATAACGCAGACGTTAATTCCACGGACGACGATGACACGACACCGCTCCATCTCTCTGCTCAACGAGGTAACAAAGTGATTACCGAAATGCTTTTGAGCAAAGGAGCTGATATAAATGCCGAGGACCACGACGGTATGACTGCTCTTCATTTTGCATTTCAAAGCGGCCATGGAGAGGTCGTAGAGCTCTTGCTAAAACGCGGCGCCGATGTTAATGCTACGACGAAATGCGACTCGATAACACCACTCCACCTTGCCGCTGAATCTTCTAAGCGTGGTTGCGAGAAAATTGTCAAGCGTCTCTTGAAATTCGGTGCCAAAGTTAATTCTACGCTTAACGGCCACGCGTTTACACCGCTCCACAAAGCTGCTATAACTGGTGTCGTCGAAGTTGTCGAGCTCCTCTTAGAATTTGGTGCCAGCGTTGATGCTACCGATAAATACGGCACGACTGCGCTTCACTTTGCTTCGAAAAGAGGTCACGAAGACATTGTAACAACTCTCCTAGAACATGGTGCTGATATTACTATGAAGAGTAAAGATTGTTACACGGCGCTTCGTTTTGTTACGGATGGTATCAAATTAATTCGCGATAATAACTATGGTTTCGACTATGATTTTGATTTTGACTTTGACTTTTATTACGATCATGATCACGATGAAACCTCTACTTATATAAAGATTTCCGAGATCCTTAAGAGTCACATGGTTAAGATGAGAGCTGCGAATTTATATGCAGCAAACGACGATCCGCTATCAATTAGTAGCGAGGACGACGAACCGAATGGTTCTGAAGATGCCCATCGGGGCTGCCCGTACGTCGATTCTATACGCGCCTATAGGAGTGAACTTAAGGGATATAGGTTGACCAGAAGTAACCTTCGAAGCAAATGCGAGAAAGAAATAGCGAGCATGAGGAGCGAGAAGATTGTTAATACTTCTGTCACGTTTTATGATATCTTGGTGAAAGATATAAATCAATTAGCAATGTACGCGAGAAATGAAAGTATAGTAGAGGCCTTCAGATCAGGCGATTATAAAGAAAAATTTCCGATATATGGTAGTATGATAAGTATTAATTTTAGAAAGGGCGAAAAAAGGAAAGAGCTTCTGGGGCAAGGTAACAAAACTCTCGATGTTCTCTTTAAAGATTTCCCTGAGTTACCACGCGGCTGTATCGAAAGAATAATTAGTTATTTAAATGATGACGATTTAAGAACTTTAGTGGAGGCTGGCAAACTTTACGCTTAAGTTAAAGAGGAATGGCGATGCTGAGGCGAGGAGAGTCATAGTTTTTATCGATTTTTAAATGTTTTTACTTTGATGTTACGAAAGTAGATATTATATTTTTTTTAAATCGACCGCCAACAAGCGAACCAATAGACTTGCCTCGCCTGCCTCGTTATGCTCAACGTACAATAATAATATTATTGTTACCAATACAGTATTATCTGCAAAATGCAGTTAACTTTTGTAACTTTTTATCGTAATAAAATATATATTATATAAAGTAAGTCTACTTTGAATTTGAAAATGCACCTGAGGTCGTGCGCTCGTTATTACGAGTCTAAAATTTGTTTTTTGGACTTTATAGTCTAATTCAAATTTAAATTCAACGCCTATTTTAATTCACCCTTTCACCATTAAGGTCCCGAACTGTTCTCTGTTATAAACGGTCTTTTAAAACTATCAAGAAATATATCGATGTTTTTACCAGCATTCAATTTCATTTTATTTAAAACACCCGCGCATTTCGTGGGCAGGTGCTCAGCGCTCCACGGGCACCAACCCGCGTTAGAAGCTAAAATTTCCTCGGAATCGCGCAACAATACATTAAAGTTGGAAAGTTTGATGGTTATGTAAGATATTTACGAAATGTTCACTGTCGTAATAGATGAAATAAATGTATTTAATGCCACTGCCGACAAAACTTTATTTAATTATTCTTACTAGCTTCATTTCAAGTTCAAGCTAGTTGAGGGAATTTTGTGCTAGGGTATTGGCAGCGTCGTGTTCGATTGGTGCGACTTTCAAAGCGAGTTTGAATTTTTTTCTCACGAAATCCGTTATAACGTATTGTAACGTATTAACGAAAAATACGAGTTTAGTATCCACCATACATCCGTAACAGTTTAATCACTGCACATCACTGCAGTTCGTCAAGGAACAATAGGTACAAAGAGTAAGACAAATAATTAGTTCTCGCTGTCTATTTTACTATTCTTAAATAAGATGGATACGTATACTTTACTTTGCACTGCCCTGGAATTGCAAAATACAGAGGTTGCTAAACTAGGGTAGATGTTCCGATTACCGTGCCTTTATACTTAAAGAAGCCGTACAAAAAAAACTCGCATAAAAAAATAAGGGAAGAAATTTTTTTAATTAAGTTAAACTATTAATGTATGTGTTACAAATGAGAAGGTTGCATTTTTTAATAACTAAACCATAGTAAAAAAATTTCAAAAATGCATATGAAGATATCGATGGATTTACCTAAATCCTTACCGGAAACGGTAAGGAACACGTACTTTACAGAAGTGAATAAATTGATAACTATCATGACTTGCACTTATGTAAAGTATTTATTATATCATAAAAGGTTCAAATTTTATGAAAAAAATAGCAAAATGAGCACTTCTGAAACGTTTTCGTATTTTTAAAGTAAATACGGTAATTGGGACAGGAATTTAACGCTTGTCCCTATTACCGTGCTCCCTCGGTGCCCAATGGCTCCCTCTGTAACTGCTAAACCTAACCTTACTTTCGTTTCTCAGAACGAGTGAACAGAAATTTATATTTGCATATTTTGCTTGTCTAATGAATAAAGGTCATATTAAAATTACACAGAAACACCTCTCGTAGAGCAAAAAAATGTTTCGAAAGTCCAAAGTTGAAAGACATAACCTAACCGCGGGAACGGTATTCAAAAAAGGGCACAGGAATAGGGACAACGCATTTTTCAGGGCACGGTAATTGGGACAAAAAACATGTATTATTATTTAAATTAAAAATATATAAAAAATTAACATTTTTACCCCGAGAAAAATGCCTTAATAAAGAGAAAAGTTCAAAACACAAATATAAATTTTCAACCAGGCAAAATTATAGTAAGAGATGTCAGTAATTAATTCCTCCGTGAGCAAGTCGGCGTCAAAGCACGATAATTGGTACATCTACCCTAGTAAACCTGAGGTCGCCAGTTCCAAAATTGAGCTTCGTAACAGAAGAACATGACGTCGAAATAGGTGGCATTAAGTAACGTCTTTGGACAGAGAATCCAAGGCGGAAAACTTAGATACAACGTAGAATTTTCGAAAGGCCTTTGATGGTGAAATTCAGGATACCTCCTTTCGCTTCGTGTTCTCCCGATACTTTGGCTAGAATCTAGCAAAATTTTCAAAACGCCCCAAAATTGGGTCTTGTATTAGGAGAACGTGACGTCGAAAGAGGTGGCGCAAAGTATCGTCTTCGGAGAGAGAATCCAAGAACTATTCGACGCAGAGGCTCCGATAAGGGTTTGAAAGGTGCAGTTTGAAAGCGTGGAGCATTTCGAAAGCGACTTTTTAACAGAGAACGCAGTGGAATGAATGTTTTACAATGGCAAGAAGTAACAAAGGCAATTCAGAGATCCAAAATAAATACCAAAAGGCCTAGTTTTGATGCAGAACTTTAATTATTGACAATCTTTTAAGAATTTTAAACGGGGTTATTAGGAAAATGGTGTTGAATAATAACAATGTCTTATCACAAAGCTGCATTTTATTGATTTAAAGGCATCCGCCGGTCAAAAAATCGAAAACTTTTTTTGCATATTTTCATTCAACAACGTCTCGAAAAGGCCCAGTTAAAATTTTGGATCGAAATTCCTAACGGCACAGACTTTATAGGCAGTTCAGGGGGATCAACAGTGTGACGGCCTTAAAAATAGATATTTTTTGAAAATGGATTGTGACGCAGGTATAATAGACAGAAATGTGATTTTTCTTTTAATTAATAATACATTTATTGATCTAAAAAAAGAATCAATTTTTGTTTTAATCGAATAAACGCATTGAAAATAGGGCAAGTCCATGTCAGTAGACGAACGCGCTCGGCGTCAAACTTTAAGTGCGTTTTTCTCGAAACAATTTTTCACGCACTGTTGCCACGATAGAAAATGCAATTCTTGACCGAATCTAAAAACTCAAACGGGTTTCTACTCGTAATTACACTGGCTTCCGCGCTACCCTCTATTGCGAATTTTCATACACTCAATCTTTTTTCACAAAACATTTTTGTGCGAAAAAAACCTATGTTTTGGGGACTATATCGATTAAACATTTGGCAATCATCGCCCAGTTGTTTCTTAACACTGCCTGAGGGTAGCGCGATAACGACACATGTGTAATTAAGGAATGTCTTTGGTTTTTCGATTTTGGATAATCCTGTCTAAAGTTATCGTGGCGACAGTGTAACACGCAATACATAGGCAGGGGTGGGCAAAAATGAAATAAAAAAATTGTTTTATACTCTACATTTGTAGCAGAATAAAGTGCAAAAAGTTTTAAACCCATACATTGTATACATTTTTCTAGAAAAAATCATAAAAGTCACCTATGTTTTCGCGCGATTTCACCGGCAGATGCCCTTAAACATAATACAATAAAATCATACAAATTTAATCCTTATTTAATCTCGTTGAATGTACACAAAAGCTGGTGATCACCTTCGATGCTATTTAAGTACGAAGATCAGGAAGATAATTACCTGTGCCAGAAGAAACTTACGATTCTGATAAATACGGTAACATTCGCAAGAATAAATAGGTTAAAACAAATACAATTATTTCACTATTGGGGACGCTCGCCTACAGCAGTGGTACCAACCTGTGATGCCAGATCGGGGACGGGTTCCCTCGAGAATTTCCCCCATCTCGCGCACACTACGCCGGAGCTTCGTGTCCGTGCGTTGACTCCGAAGCGCCAAGCTCACGGACACGCTGCTGCGGCGTAGTATGCGCGAGGTGGGGGAAATTCGCGAGGGAACCCGTCCCCGATCTGGCATCACAGGAACCAACAGTAGTTCCTCTCTACAGTTTTCAACCGCATCGTCTATCGTGATTCGGTAACACTCACTAACGAAGAATAAAACGGACTCGATGAGTTTCTGTATTTAACGTTGCGTCTGACAGTAAAGCACCTTTAGAAGTGAGTAAATACACTCGGTTATTCCAACATAACTCTTGCAGTTCTGTAACGCGTACCTCCCGACACCGTTGCAGAGGCGAAAATGGCAAGCGAGCCGCACGAGGAACTGAAAAAGGCGTTCTCGCAATTTCACGAGAAAGTGATCGATACCAGGCAAAAATTGAAGCTGGCCGACATGAAGATCGAGAAACTGAAATGGTCGAAGCAGCGCGCAGAGCTGACCGTCAAAGAAATAACCTCTTACCCGGAGAGCACGAAGACGTACGAATCCGTAGGCAGGATGTTCCTCCTGGACGACATCGCGAACATTAAAGTCGGCCTCGAGCAGCAGATGAAGTCCGCTGACGAGAAAGTGGAGACTCTGGAGAACAGAAAGACGTACCTGCAGCAGAACTTGAAGGAATGCGAAAACAACATCAGGGAGATGATTCAGGAGAGATACAATTAACGCCTTAATTTTCGTCCAAGTCGGCAATGCCCTGTGATCATTTCCACCGGATGCATCTCGCGTTTCGATTATTTCTCATCGCTTGCCAGTAGTCTGGTTGTTAAATTTATACGAGCTTCGTAATTCATAGGCGTGATAAAATTTCATGGACCTTTTAGTTACACAGATTGTACTCGTAGCAAATTCACCGGGCATTCGGTATTTATTCGGTGGTTGGCTTGTAAAACTTTTGTACTTTGTTAAACATCCGAGCCGAGCTTCTGCTTAAAGGAGGAATCAATAAAGATATTTCATTACAAGCTGCTCTCCGTTCTTTCCTCCGAGACTTGCCACTTTCAGGAAACCGTGGAATGTGCTGTAAACAGAATACCTGTCGCTCTAGTTTCTAATTGTTATTATTAATTTATTCCAGCAGAATTAATACATACAACAAACGATTCTTCGTGGTTTGACTTACTTCTTATTTCGACCACACACTCTCTTTCTCTACTCTCTCTCTCTCTCTTTCTTTCGCTCTCTTCTGTCCTCTCACTCTTGTTCACACTCTCACTTAAATTCCTTAGCTAAGTCCTAAAATTACCCTTAAAAACTTATCGTGTGCCAACGTGGTGATTTGGCAAATCGGTTAACTTGAAATTAAAATGCTCTAGTGTCTTCCAAACCCGGGGGGTAGAAAAGATCGAACGTGATCCAATGTGCTTAATCAAGACTGGTTGATGCTCCATGTCGGTAAATTACATTTAGTCGTTTCCCAACTATCATAATGCATGGGGGGAGGAGTGTGGACGCATTTTCGGCCTTACTCATACGAATACTATAATACGCGTTGTGTTCCGACGTATGGTGGCTGTGAAATGTAACGACAATATGTACAAAGAGATATTAAATTCGAACTTAAGGAGGCAAAGTTGTAACGCTAGTCGATCCACACAGGTTCGGCTGTAAGTCTGCATATAATTTTAGTTTGACGTGAAAATAAATAAAGTTAAGTTTCCTCCTCGGTTCCTTAAAAACACATGTAATTATTTCCAATAGAAAATCAATATTTAATTGAGAAAAACGTATCTTGGTACCAGCGAGAATCGAACACTGGTTCGTTCTGCGCGCAGGCCGAACGCGTAGCCGTTACGCTATTCTGGAAACACGAAACTTTAGACAGATATATGATTTTCAAGAACTATATGCACACTTTGAACCTGACCAGTGATCCGAGCACCGTGCTCTCCCTTATCAAATCCTATTTAATCGTCGATGCTTGTACACGAGTTTCAAGTAAAAGAATCGATATCCCTGCAAAAATCGAATTACGTATAAGTAGGTACACAGTTCTCATTGCCCCATGTAAGTACCGAACGGTTTTTCTGCCTCTGCTCTCCGATTCCGTACATTAGTATCCATAATTCGTGTAGAGTGGCGAAGGAAAGCCCCAAGCTTCCTTCGTAATATATATAAACCCATGCATTACAGTAGCGTGTGTGTGTGTGTGTGTGTGTATACCGCATACGAAACGAGGTCTCTTGGATACAATATATGCAACATCAGTCTTAACTAAAGTGATTGCCATTGTTCATCGTACTCTGTCGTCGACAATCCTGGCGGCGATTCTCGATTGATCCGTGCGAAAAAAGGAAACGTACATGTCGATCTCACGAACTCGACTAAATTAAGTCTTTCCTGCGTCCCCCCGAAGGGAAACTTTGTGTCCTGTCGCGAGGAAATAAAAAAAAAAGAGAAGAAAAAGAAAGGAAGAGAACGTCTCGAATAAATTATGCGAACGATCGCTCGAATCCAGCGCACCTTACGATAAACCGCACAACACTTCAGATTCCACGTAAAACTATCATCGATCTCTTAAATAAGATTTAAGTAAGATGTACTTATCGTTACACACGATACACCGCGGTCGATGGAGAAGCCCAAAATCATGCCCTTAATTCTGAATTAAGAAAACAATTTATGCTGCTTTCTACAAGGACCGTATGTATAAATACAAAAAAAAAAAGAAGAAACATGAAAACTTCGATGCTAGACGCCGAATGTACATGTGTGTAATAAATACAGGAATAATGTATAAATTTAGATGAAAGATACCAAGCGCAGCGTTGCTCGCGCCTGGGTGTCCGCGTTTTCTTGTTACTTTTTAAACCTTAGCATCCCTCCCTCTCCGCCTCTAATGAAATTCAGCTAAAAATCGTAATTTACGAAAAATAATACAGCGCACACGACGATTACGTGTCAAGGTAGTGTCCGCGCCGTTCTGAGTTCCTGTTTGAGCCACTGTGTGTTTGTCAACCTGCCACTCTTCAAGCTGAAATGCGGATCATCTTCGTTAGTACTATTTTCAAAACAGCTTCAGGGGGAGAAACAAAGGTACTTAGAATGGATATAACGAGGTTGTAAGAGCTGTGAGAGTCCCAAAGTTCGCAGCTTCGAGCTGTTGGAACAAGAGGCTTTTCCTTTGAGAGGTAAAGTTTCCAGATCTCTTGTTCCGAAATCTCAAAGTTGTAAGAGCTGTGAGAGTCCCAAAGTTCGCAGCTTCGAGCCTTTGGAACAAGAGGCTTTTCCTTTGGGAAGCAAAGTTTCCACAAATCTCTTGTTCCGAAACCTCAAAGCTGTAAGAGCTGTGAGAGTCCCAAAGTTCGCAGCTTCGAGCTGTTGGAACAAGAGGCTTTTCCTTTGGGAGGTAAAGTTTCCAGATCTCTTGTTCCGAAACCTCAAAGCTGTAAGAGCTGTGAAAGTCACAAAGTTCGCAGCTTCGAGCTTTTGGAACAAGAGGCTTTTCCTTTGGGAGGTAAAGTTTCCAGATCTCTTGTTCCGAAACCTCAAAGCTGTAAGAGCTGTGAAAGTCACAAAGTTCGCAGCTTCGAGCTTTTGGAACAAGAGGCTTTTCCTTTGGAAAGTAGAGTTTTCAGATCTCTTGTTCCGAAACCTCAAAGTTGTAAGAGCTGTGATAGTCCCAAAGTTCGCAGCTTCGAGCTTTTGGAACAAGAGGCTTTTCCTTTGAGAAGTAAAGTTTCCACAGATCTCTTGTTCCGAAACCTCAAAGCTGTAAGAGCTGTGAGAGTCCCAAAGTTCGCAGCTTCGAGCTTTTGGAACAAGAGGCTTTTCCTTTGGGAGGTAAAGTTTCCAGATCTCTTGTTCCGAAACCTCAAAGCTGTAAGAGCTGTGAGAGTCCCAAAGTTCGCAGCTTCGAGCTTTTGGAACAAGAGGCTTTTCCTTTGGGAGGTAAAGTTTCCAGATCTCTTGTTCCGAAACCTCAAAGCTGTAAGAGCTGTGAGAGTCCCAAAGTTCGCAGCTTCGAGCCTTTGGAACAAGAGGCTTTTCCTTTGGGAAGCAAAGTTTCCACAAATCTCTTGTTCCGAAACCTCAAAGCTGCAAGCTTCGGGATTCTCGCAACTACTTCGCTACATCCCTTCCAACGATAGATCCATGCTCAAAGGGTAAGAACAGCCCTGAAAGTTGATGGGATAAGAAATCATATACTTTACTAAACGACACGAACCTGTGAAACCCTGCGGTGGTTGGCCTGGTACCGAGTACTGCGGTCTGAAGTTACCGAAATTCGCTGCTCCCGCATACGTCGCTGGCAACTGTCCCCCCGAGAAGCCCGCTGGGAACTGTTGTGCCAACAATGCCGCTTGACCGGACTGATTACTACCACCACCTGGTGCTGTGGCGGCGAGTCGACTCAATATCGACCTCTCGGACATCTGGAGTCTTTGAGCAACAGGTGGAATGCGGGCTAGAGTAGCTGGCAGACGACTCACGTCTGACTTCATATCCGACAGCAATTCCTCTAATTGATTTAGCACCTACAAGGAAGCAGAAATTTAAGAAAGGCGTCTCTCAATCGGTCTCGCTCAATGGCTTTCATTTATGCATTACCTTGTGCAACACAGCGTTCGCTGGTTTATTCCCAGCGAGGCTCTCTTTGCTAAGATGTTGATGGGATTCGGCAAGGCACTCGACTTCAGCGAATCTCGCGTTCAAGCTCATCGCCGGGTGATTAGGATCCTGCGTTAGGTTCAGGTACGCGGCTCTTCTCAGCTGCTCCTCGATCACCAGCGCCTGCTCCAACAGCTTGAACCGTCGAGCCAGGAATTTGTTCTTTATCTCCAGGAAGTTGCCCTTGCCCACGTCCATTTTGAACGGTTCGTTTATTATCGCGAACCTGCGCAAGAAGCAAGAAATCGTTAAACGAGAACGAGGCTGTACAATTTAGCGTTGGAGGCTCTGATTGATCGTGTTCACTACCTGATGTCGTTCTGGATGTCTTGCCAACGGCCATAGCCGTGCGTGACGATGCCAGCAAGGAGCCAATAGTCGTGTCTTCGATGCCAGATCTCGTACTCGCGACCGGGTACAGCAGCTTTCTCTTCGTTCAGCCATAACGTGTGCAGCTCCGTGAAGCCGCCGTCGGCAATGTTGAACATGAACTTGCGTTTAGGCTTAATAATTTCTGAATCACACTCCTTCGTCTCCTTCTCTTTGCTATCCTTCTCCTGAAAGAAAGAATTAAAGCGTAAGTAGTGTCCCTTCTCAAGAATTCTTTCTCGAGAAATTTATTAATTTTTTATTTCTTATTTCTCGAGAAATTACACTGCTTCTCGAGATTTTTCAGTGTAGGACAATTATTATAAATCCCATTTGTTTTCAGAAATGAATTTTCAGTTAGTTCAAATTGCGTGTTAATCGTGAAGATATAAACAAATCTACAATCAGTAATAAATGTTAGCAATATATACGAAGAATTGCACGATTGTTTATAAACTTTTCTCTTCGTGTCGCCGATGCTCTATAGATAATGAATCCAACATCCACTCAAAATGAAAGAAATTTTTCTACGGCCACAGATTTTGTCACAAAAAAAAAAGATTAGCTGGCGCGACATTAGACGCATTGTGCTACTGAAAAAACTATTATAAAACAAAAAAATTAATGTTTCGCCTTGCTTACATTTTATATTAAATAAATAAATTTATCAATTATATTTAATATCTGTTTTTTTTTCATTTACACAAGTTTTGTAACGAGTTGGACACGAATAAAAATTTAGATAAATATTATCAACATTATTCCAAAAATATAAATTTTGCAATATTTTTTTAATTTCTTGAGAATTCTCGAGAAATATAATCTGATTTCTCATTTCTCGAGATGCGAAAAATATCGAGAAATAAGGTAAATGTCCCAGTACTTAAACATGGCTCAATAATTAAAAATCGAGAAGAAATTTTATTAATAATAACAGTTTTACTAATTTGCAACGTTTAAACTATTCGAAATATAATTGCAAAATGTATTAGCTTTATATAGATACAATTATAAGCTTACATAACTGAATAGTTATATCATGCAAAAATATTATTGTACAGTAAAGCTTCGACAGTTTCAATCTCGCGTCTCACCTAACGGGCTCAAGCAAGCGAGAGAATATTTTTGTTAAGGTTGTAATTGATTATTATTTTATCATTTTTGAAATAGTACAGTTGTTGCGGATTTATTATATATCGAAGAATTGAAAATTAATTGGATCTCTTAATAATTTTTTCTTTTTAATATTGAAATTGTTGCGTTTATCCAATAGTACACGATAACATGTCACGGACCAGTTATTAAACGCGTATTTAATGGTTATATAAACACTGGTACAGACGTCAGTATTCAGTGAAGTATCGTTTTGTTTCCTATATATTTACGTTAATAATAACTAGACAAAAATATAATACTGTTTAAGAATTATTAGGATAATTAATCTTAAACTCGTCATAATATTAGCATAATCTAAAATTTTATAATATACTTTTAATCATTTTCAGACATAAAGTCATGCCGAAGATTTAACACAAATGTATTATAAATAAAATGTTTTATTACCCCAAAATATTACCGTATTCATTTCTTTTCATTAACTGATAGAAATAGTTAAATTAAATATATATTCAATAATTGGGACACTGATAATTAATGACTGGGACACGCTATGAATTTCATTTAATTACTGGTTCATATGAACAGTTTCACGTTTTAATTAATTTAAAACTTTTCCTTTAACAAATATAGATTCTTGTTACGTTATCTGAAACTAGAAATTTTACGCTTTCGAATAATTATATTTAGTTATAATTTTATACTATTTAAATATAAAAGAAATTGCAATTATCTCAACTGCTTCCTTAACTGTTTCACCACTGGGCCATTTACCTTAATTGAACACTAAGCATAAGCCACGTTCAGGCTATCGGTTTCTCATTACAGAATCATACCTCTCGCTTCTCTGTCTCCTCCTCGTCGTCCTTAACGATAACCACATCCTCTTCAGAATCCTGTTTAGGTTTATTCTCGCTGCTCTCCGCCTTCTCGTCGTGCTTTGTCGCGGACTTCTCATCCTTTACGTCTACCTTATCCTTTTCTTTCTCCGTTGCTTCCGCCTCGCTGTCCTTTTCCTCCTTCTTCGCATCTTCCTTATCTTTATCCTTCTCTGTATTACTCTCCTCCTCCTCTTTGAAGTCCTTCGGTTCCTCCTTCACGTCCTTCAAGTCGATACTCTGTGGAGAAACGTGTCCCTCGTTAGTAAATCTCTTTCGCGAACCTACACCGCTTCTGAAAGCTACGAACTTCTTTGTCCTTTTGCTCCTCCTTGCACTCCTTCGTCTCGGACGAGTCTGAGTTCGTTTTCGATTCAGCGGCCGCGTTTCCAGGAGCGGGAGTCGGAGTCGGAGTGGCAGCAGGACTCGGGCTGGGCGCGTTCGATGTGGCTGGCGTCGCGCTGGTGCTGCTTGTGCCTGTCGCTGCATCCCCGCCGCTTTCTAGCTTCACTGGCTCCACTGGCTTGCGAATCATCTCGGGCATCGAGTAGTACCCGTTTATGTGCTCGAATTCCTGCACCTGCAAGTAGGAAATCATTTAATGGAAGATCAAGATATATCGCAATTATATCGAATATTCTTTGGAAAGCTTCGTTCCGTTTGAAATCTCCAAACTCTCTGCAGACCAGATTCACGCGCGTAATACCTTTTTCCTGATCAAGGACATCACACCGATCCTCGTCAGAACGTGCTGCCGGCTGAGACCTTCCCTGGGCACACCGTCTGCGAACGTCTCGGCGTTATCAGCGCCGGGCTCGCAGAGGTGTCTCATGAACAACGAGACGTACGCCTTGAAGTTCTTCTCGGATTTACCGCGTAGGTCCCGTACCAGCCTAAAATGCGACAATGCGCTTTAACAGTACTTAAAATTTACTGACTAGAGAGAGCGTATTCTGAGCGAGCGACTAACCACTGAGAGTTGAACGCGTCCTGCGGCGGCATGCCGTAACGCATGATCGCATTTAGGAACGCCTTTCTCTGTCTGGCGTTGAAGCCTAATACCTGCAGACAGACTTCGCGTTAGCATCCACGCGTACGGTTTAGCGAACTGAGGGGCCCAGTGGAAAACGGGCGCGCGCCACGATATTTTCGGGAAATTAACTGGTAATCGAATTAGATGGCAAATTGCAACTAGCAGCGATTTAAGGGGACATTCTACTCTCTCGGTCGAAAAATCGGCCACTTTTCGTTTAATAATAAACACTTAACGTTTTCGAATTTCTGGGGGTATATTCTACCACTCTTGAAATACAAGAAAAAATCTTTATTGTTTGTTTATTTCATTTGTTTACGTAAATATTTCGCAGTGAAGTTGGCGGCTTCAGAATTTGACCCCTTGCTGGGCGGTTGAAATTTCGGACGACTGGATCATCAGAAATAAAAGAACCAAACATATTTCTAATTCGCAAGAGTATGGTCATCTCGCTTTCCACGAAATAACAATTTTGGACTAAAATTATTAAAATGCCGGTCGATCAAGGCTGAAAGCACCGAAAGTGGCACTTCTTTTCTATATTTAATTGATATAAAATGTGGGAAAATATTAAAAATCTTAAGATATTTGTGGTTAGCGAGATAGCCATACTCCTGCAAATTAAAATTATGCTTGGTTTTTTTATTTCCGATGATCCAATTGTCCGAAATTTCAACCGCCAGCAAGGGGTCGAATTCTGAAAACGCCAACTTCACTGCGAAATATTTAAGTAAACAAGTAAAATTAACAATATACGTAAATATATAGGTAAACCAACCAGTAATTGACCGCATACAATTCTTATTAAAACTATGCGGTCATTTACTGGGCTTCTACACGTTTTGCATTTTATAATCTTTTTTTTTTTAAAAATTACGATAAGAATAAGTAATTATTTTTACAGAAATTTCCACAAAAATAAATTGAAATGCAATTTCAACAGTTGTTTTGTTGTTATACATAAATATATTCAAGCATTAATCTCGAAGGTCCATAAATTCAACAATTCCGTCATTCACTGGTTGGTTTACCTACCCCCCGAAATTCGAAAACGTTAAGTGTGTATTTCGTTATAAAAAAACATCGCCAAAAAGTGGCGGATTTTTCCATCGAGAGAGTAGAATGTCCCCTTAATGTTCCTGGACAGCTTTCGTCACATCTTTGACATATCCTTTCGACATATTAGCGTGTAAAAAACGCGATTTTATTATTAATGAACCTACCTCGATAACGCCATTCACACGTGCGAGCAACGGCGGAAGAGGTCGATCCTTCTCATCCCTCCTCTCCAGCCTTCTTCTGCTCCTGCGGGACAGCAGGTCTCCGTCGCCCTTTTCATCAAAGTCATCGTCCTCCTTATCGTCGTCGCTTGGCGCACTGAAGTCGCTGTTATAATCGGACAGATTCTCCTGCCAAGGTTGGTCGTCCCTGGTACCTTGATCCCCGGTTACAATTCCATCGTTGTAGTTCACCTGCTTGCGCACTCGCTTGCCTGAAACCAATCAGCTTCTCCCTGAACCCTCTGCGCGCATACAAAAAGCAATAACTTCGGTAAGAAACAACAATGTGCACACCTTTTCCAAGGGTTCTGGCGATATCTTCCTGCTGCTGTTCATAGTGGTGTCTCAAGAGCTTGATCCAGTAAGCAGGGTCAGTGTTCTCAGCCTCCTGTTTGATGATCTCGGTGTCTGCCTCTTCTTCCGTCTCGCCCTCCTTCGTTACATACGACGCGACCTTGAAGGAGCTCAAGTATTCGTTGGCCCAGTTCTCTTTCTGCTCGATGCCCTCCTTGCTTCTGTCCAGCAGTTCGGCCACAGCTTTGTCGTCGTAATGAATGGCTTCGTCCTCCTTACCTTCTTCCTCTTTGAACAGCTCCTCGGTACCTATTCGAAAGACGCGAAAGCTCAGTCCCATTTCGTCCTAATGGCTATTATGATAGCCTTAATCGACTTCTAATAATTCCGAATCGGTATTGTAACTCTGTTGACTTCATCAATAATTCCTGTAATTCGTTTAATCACTCTGCTCTGATCGCTGTTCGTAGTTCCCATTCCCCTGAACTTTTACTATTATGTTTGCTGCTGTTATTATTACTATGATTTGTTTGTATCTATTTGGTCTTTATCATTAATGGTGCTTTTGCGCTTACTTCTCTGCTTTTGTTTCTTTTAAGTATTTTTCTTTTGTACTTCGTAATTATTTGTTCTATGCTTTGACTGCGATTTGTACTTTTTATAACAAAGGGTTTATCCCGTTGATATACTTAAATAAAATGAAATAAAGTAAAGTAAAATAAAGTAAATTAAAGCAAAGTAAATTAAAGCAAAGTAAATTAAAGCAAAGTAAATTAAAGCAAAGTAAATTAAAGCAAAGTAAATTAAAGCAAAGTAAATTAAAGCAAAGTAAATTAAAGCAAAGTAAATTAAAGCAAAGTAAATTAAAGCAAAGTAAATTAAAGCAAAGTAAATTAAAGCAAAGTAAATTAAATTCGAATAAATTAAACTCGAATAAATTAAACTCGAATAAATTAAGTTCGAATAAATTAAGTTCGAATAAATTAAGTTCGAATAAATTAAATTCGAATAAATTAAATTCGAATAAATTAAATTCGAATAAATTAAGTTCGAATAAATTAAGTTCGAATAAATTAAGTTCGAATAAATTAAGTTCGAATAAATTAAATTCGAATAAATTAAATTCGAATAAATTAAATTCGAATAAATTAAATTCGAATAAATTAAATTAAAATAAAATAAAATAAAATAAAATAAAATAAAATAAAATAAAATAAAATAAAATAAAATAAAATAAAATAAAAGACATCCAGTCATCTTGAAAAGAGAACTCATCCTCACCGAATCGCAGAATGTCGTCGAGTTCCTGCTTGCTGAAATTGGCTCCTTTCCCGCCCATTCCAGGCCTAACCACCAAATGCGTGAGCATCATCTTGCGCTTGGCCACTTGGGTGACCCGTTCCTCGACAGAGTTGCGAGTGACGAATCTGTAGATCATCACCTTGTTCGCCTGGCCGATCCTGTGCGCTCTGCTGAACGCCTGTATGTCGTTGTGTGGGTTCCAGTCGGAGTCGTAAATGATCACAGTGTCGGCAGTGGCGAGATTTATACCTAGCCCGCCTGCTCGCGTCGAAAGCAAGAAAACGAACTGCTGGGCTCCGGGGGCATTGAATCTGTCTATAGCCTCTTGTCTCTGGGCGCCGGTGATGTTGCCATCGATCCTCTCGTACTTATAACCCTCTCCCTCCAAGTAGTCCTCGAGGATGTCCAGCATTTTGGTCATCTGCGAGAAGATGAGCACCCTGTGCCCGTCGTCCCTGAGCTTCTTCAGCATCCTGCTCAAAAGCACCAGCTTCCCGGCTGCCTTGATCAAGGCCGAGGTCTCGTAGCTCCCATTCGGCGCTGTGGGCGCCTCCTGAGACGCGGCTGGGAACAGGTAGGGATGGTTGCAGCACTTCTTCAGGTCCATCATGATGTTGAGAAGCGACACCTGCTGCCCCCCGCCTTTCGGATTCAACGCCTCGAAGTTCCTCGTCAGTATGTACTTGTAGTACTTCTTCTGCATCGGCGACAGCTCGACGCGCACGATGAACTCCGATTTGCTCGGCATGTTCTTCAGCACGTCGGCCTTCAGCCTCCTGAGCATGTGGGGCCCCAGAAGCTCGTGCAGCTTCTTCACCTGCTCCTCCTTCGAGATGTCGGCGAACTCGTTCTGGAACGCGGCCAGGTCGTTGAACTTGTCGCGGCAGAGGAAGTTCAGCAGGTGGAACAGCTCCTCTAGATTATTCTGCAGCGGCGTGCCGGTCAACAGTAGCTTGTAGGCGATGTTGTAGGAGGCCAGCAGCCTGAAGAACTTGGACTGGTTCGACTTGAGCCTGTGCGCCTCGTCCACCACCAGCACCGCCCAGTCTATCGAACCCAGGCACGCGGAGTCGATAGAGATCAGCTCGTAGCTGGTCAGCAGCACGTTGAACTTGATCTGCGAGGATCGAATCTTCGACGCCCGCCCTCCTCGCACTGCACCCTCCTCGAAGGACAATTCATTCTCGCGTATCACGATCCGGCTGTCCTTGTCGCCGACGTAAGTGACGCAGTAGAAATCGGGCGCCCACGTCTCGAACTCGCGCTCCCAGTTGATGATGGTCGACAGGGGAACGGAGACGAGGAACGGCCCCTTGCAGTGGCCCTCCTTGTACAACGAGTACAGGAAGGTGATCGTCTGGATGGTTTTCCCTAGACCCATTTCGTCCGCCAGAATCGTGTCTATGCCTTGGCCCCAGGAGTATCTCAGCCAATTCAAACCCTAATCCAAAAAACACAAGTTGCAGGATATATGCAAAAATAGAGACAGATATATTCTTCGGCGATTGTACGAACTTCCAACTGATAGGGATGCAATTGCATTCCAGTTTGATCCAAGTAATCTGGTTGTCGCTCGTATTTCTTCTTGAGGTCGGTGGTTGGCTTGTCAGGCGGCGGTGTGTAGCGTTTAGGCGTTCTTTCCTCGTCGTCGATCAGCTCGCGGGTCTTCGACTTCTTGCCCTTACCTGAGTAAAATACGGCCGGTTAACTCGCGGTATGTGGTTTATGATCGCAAAGAGGAGAAAAAGAAACAGATTAACCGACTCATCTCACCCTTCTTGCCCTTTCGGGAGGAGCTGCCGTCGCAACAGTTCGCCGCCCTGAGATCCAGGTAATACTCGATGGCCTGCTTCAAGCCAGGGATGTCCTCGTGCTCGTCCTCCCACGTGGCCTGATCGTATCCAAGCTCCCTCCATTTAACGAGATACGTCGCCCTGCCGTCTCTCGATAGTCGGTGGTTAATCACTCTGTGGACCACGAGCCACTCGGGCCTCACGCCGTAACGATAGAATCGTTCCTCTAAATTATACTCGTCCCTGTTCGTCGCCCCGTCCTGCTCCTTCAGTCTCTTCACGCGGGAATCGCTCTCGTCCAGCGGTTCCTCCAACTTCGGTGGCTCGTCCATGTCGTACTTTCGCGAGTAATTCCTGCAAAACGCGCGAGGGTCTGCGTAAAAGCGACGACAGAGGGGATCAAGCGCGTTGTCAGCCGTGTTTGGTGAATGTTTTACCTAAACATTAGGGGATGGAACACGTCCAGCTGCAATTCTGTGATCCAGTCACAATGCCAGTAAGACATGTCCGCCCATTTCACAAAGAATTCCCGCATCTTACGTTGCTTGGGAGCAGCTTTACTCGTGGAGGGCTCCTCCGACGGTGTCTCGGGACATTCCTTCCACCTCCATGTTAAAATCTTTGCGACTGCCATGAAAAAAAAAGAAAAGATGTGTATACTCTGCACTTATATTTCGGACATACGTATCGTAAATATATTTCGCGCGGTACCTTTTCCACGTAGAGGCGGACAAGAACATCTAGGGCACTTCCAGTCACCGTCAGGGATTTCTGAAAGCGGTGGGTTTAAACAGTGGGTGTGGTAAGCGCTGGTGCAGCTATCGCAGCACAACAGTTCACCGCCGTCTTTACATATTCTACAGAATTCCATGTGCTCGTCGTCATCCTCGGCCGCACCTGCGAAGCGACACACACCGGTTCGATAAAATCTGATCGGCTCTCGCGATTTATTTTGCATGGGTGCACTGGGTGGGATGAAAGGTGCTGGATCATCGGGGAGGTACCTGTAATACCTTCTCCTTCACAGTGAGGACAACTCCATTTCCCTTCGGGTGTCTCCTCCAACTCGGGCTCTAGACACACCAAGTGGTACGCTCTAGGGCACGTGTCGCAGAGTATAATTTCTCCACCTTGCTGGCACACTTCGCAGTAATCCTGATGATCGGTCTGGACGAAGAGAAGCGTTGTTAATTCATAAAATGGGCACCGAACACGCCGGACAGAAGCAGCTAGATTCTACCTGAAGACCTTCCTCGCCGTCCGGAAACTTGGACGTGGTCTTCGTCTTTTTCTTCTTTTTAGTTTTGTTCCCAATTTTAGTCTTCGCCTTCCTGCGGACCGGTGGCTCCGCCGGTGGCTCGACTCCGCTTTCTTCGGCGTTGCCTTTACTTGTCCCGTCCGCGCCGCTCGGCTCCTCTGCGTCGGCCAGCATCTGCTCGAACTCCATGTCCGAATCCCTGTCGGTGCCCGCGCCGCTGCCTTCTGCTTCCTCGTCCTGTGCATCGATAATCGTTAGAACAGAAGCGAAATTCCCTCTCGTCGCTGATCAAACGTGTCGAAATTTCTATCTACCGAGCTTCCACGTTTACGCTTCCCAAGTTTTATCTTGAGCGTCGGCACTTTGGAAGCCTTCTTTCCCTTCTTCGCTCTGGACCCTCTCGACTTTCGTTTCCTATCGCTGTCTTCGTCGTCGTCCTCCTCGTCCTCGCCCTCCTGGACAGCGCCGCCGCGATTTGCCCGCGCGTTTCTGGCATCTTCGTCCACATTTGCAGACGCTACATCGACGTCTGGCTGCGTGTGGGGATTTAACTCGGAGAAATCTCGCCATTTCGCGGCTACCAACATCATAAGCTTCGACATTGGAACCTGAAGCAACGAAACAGGAATAAATCAAAGACTAAAATGGACCGACTGCTTTTCAGTAACACCGAAATGAATTTACTTTCGGATTCTCCTTCGCCAGAAGCGGTCTCACGTGCTGTTGGAACAATTTGTACGTCGTCAAGTTCTGGAAGTCTGCATCGGTGTATTCTATCTGTACATCGGTCAGCCCAAAGGTGTTGCAGACTTCCTCGATGGTAGGCATGCCTGTCGTTGGTTCCTGGCTCGGAGGAGCTGGCGCGGCGTGACCAGACGACTTTCTGGACGAAGATTTTCTGCTCTTCCTGTTCCCCGCGTAGTCGCTATCGTCTCCAGCCACGTCACCCGCCTCGCCGCCGCCCCCAAAATCGCTCTCCTACGATTTCATCGAAGCAAAGTAGAAAATTAACGTAACGCCAGCTATCCGCAAGATCGAAAACAAAAAAGAAAAAGAGTTACATCTCCGGAATCAGATTTTTTCTTTTTCTTCTTTTTCTTCCCCTTCTTATCTTCGCTACGCGCCTTTCGCTTCTTCCCTTTCTTCTTTTTCCTCTCCTCCGGCTCGTAATCGTCATCTTCTTCCTGAATTCATAGAACAGTTTCAGAAATCCGCTAAAGGGAACGAACGAAGTTCACGCGTCGCGTTACTTACTAATCTCTGAGATTCTTCCGCATCGGACGAGCCGTCCACTTGCTGGGCGACGGCGGATACTTGACCCCCAGTTTCCTCTACATCATCTTCCCCTAAAAGCGAAACGTACGACGAATCGTATTACCCAAACGTAATTGCTTAGAGAAAGGAAGGAAAACAGCGGCGATACGATCATTCCTAATGCACGCCTGCTATTCGCCATCTCTCTCTGCCTTACATAAAATCAATATCTGTGCTCGTTACGATATGGTTTCATAATTTCATAGATCCCCGGTATCATTTCGATACAAGAACATCAAATATTCTACACGCGTGCACAGGCTATTTGAATAATCAACCACAGCCGTCCCACGCGCCAGAATTTTCCAGAAAATTCGACGAATCCTCATCAGAGCCTCCCATCAACACGACCTTGACTTCCCATCGTCCAAATCACGCCAGCGGGTTTTTAAAAAAAATCCCCCGAAACCGATGCATCTTCGAAAAGAATCCCGCCAAGCGACTCGACCGAGCGTTCGACGAGCCTTACTCGAGATTCCTTTCGACGAAGCTAATAATCGCCGAATCGATAGCGACCGTTGCAACAAACCGATTTTTTTATTTCCCAAACGCGAACGATCGTGAAATAATAAAATCGATTTTATCGGAAACCCCTGGAACAAAACGGACGGTGCACGGGTACGCAAGCGTCTCCGCGAGCCGACATCAGCATCGAGATCGAAACATACAAATAATTTCGGACTAATCCACCAGTTCGGTGAATGCTTTGTGCGCGAGTGTGCGTCCGCCATTTTCTTCGGAAAGGGCTCACTACATTGGCCGCCTATATCACATACATTAAATCCCGTCCAAAATACTAGATTTTTCAAAAGCGGAAAACGTGCCAACGGTTTAAATGCCTACCAACAACGAAACGTACGTCCGATCTTTCGAATCCTGCATCACCGCGATCTTTTCGACATTTCCACCGGTTATCGGTGTGATCTGTGCCTGTGTTTATGCACATGTGTGCGCGCGCGTACAATGTAACCACGCAGGCAATCGCAGCGAACGGTCAGAAAAGCGAAAAATTCTTCGATATTCCAGAGTAAGGGATCGGACGGCTTTCGATTTTCGAATGCGATCCTCGCTAATATCGAGCTAAAGCCCGCGCATAAAGCAGTTGGCGAGATTGCATCGGGCCCGGTTCGCGCGGCGAAACGACGCGTGCCTCTCGATCGCGTTACAGGAGAAGCTATCGTACGGTGTCGAGTGCACGGTGCATCAATCCTGTTGCGTTCATCGACCACTAATTACATAAGAACCGCGCAAAGGATCATTCGCGAGTCGTTCTAGAATATTTACGGAGATCCACGAGGGAAGAAAATTGCGGGCCGAGTAAAACGGTTGACAGCGATTTACTATCGAGCACCATGTGATATTCCCGCAGCTATTCGCATGTAAACAATAACCTATACTCGGCTCCATTCGCTATCGATGCACGCGGCCCGATTACCGACCGATCCAGTGCCTCGGATTATTTGACAATCGGAAGGTTAGCTGGGATCTTTGGTTGAGAGGGGACGTGGTGCATCTCTGGCGTCTCTCCTCCGAGCTTAATCGAGTTTCTGGTAATGGGAAGAGGCGCACGGGATTTCGGGGATCGCGGGACGATAGCCAGAAGCGCGGACAGATACGGAGAGGAGAGATTGAGATGGCAGCCATCGTACGAAAAGCGCGCGTCCTGCGTGCGGCCAGCTTTCCGGCAGTGTTCGGCGAGCGAGTGCGGTACACTTACCCGCGTAGCTCTCGTCCACCTCCTCGTCGGACGCCATGCTCTGGATCCACGGGATGGATGGTCGGCGATCTCGGGTGCCCACTTGTGCCCGCTCTCACTCAACACCGGGCAGAGAAAAAAAAGCCACCACCAACGGGGAGTTAAAGCGACATTAAACTGTGCCCCGTTCCGGCAGCTCCCGACGCTCTCGCGTTTTCTTTACGGTCTCGCAGCGTGCCGTCGCTTCGTCTAGCGTACGTGCACCGATGTGCACCTACTGCCGTACGCTTCTTCTCTCACGCGATTCGTCCGTTCCCCGTTCCCACTGCCCCCACCGCTCGCGAGCTCGCGCTCCTCCCCTCTACTCGCCGCGCGAGAGAGTTCGTTTCTATCCCCTCCGCTCGCCGCGAACGCTCTCCCCCTCTCCCACCCGTCCCACACACACTTTTCGCTGCACAGGCTGCTACAGCGTGCTCCGCGGCCGATGTGTACAGGGTGTTAAAAAAGCAAGCTTTCCTTACAAATGCCCACCGACGCAGAGCTGCGGATTCACCCCTGGAACCAGTGACCATCAGTCTTTTAACACGCTGTACACGCGAATGCGTCTACCGTGTTGCATTTATTTCTTTGCCTTCCCCCCCTCTCCCCTCTGTTCCCCTTGCCGTTCGCAGGTCTTCAGAAAATGCTTTTTAGTTTTTGAAAAAGGACACCCTTTTTTCCCTCTTTCATTGGATTCACGTGTGGTAGTTATTACGCCGATCTTCCTTCTCTTTCCTTGGCTTGCTGTTTCGCCGTTGACATTAATTTCAGCATTATTCGAGGGGGATGGGTGGTTTTTGGAAATTGCAAATATGGGATGATACGCTGTTTTATAGCTGTGAACAGGCGGCAGCGGCTCTCAACCTGGTCGATCGATTTATTCGGAGGTCGATAATCACATTTCTATTTAACGGTTTCGAAAGGTAATATTTAGTAATAATTAGTGTTCTAAATTATTCACAAGCGCGAGGAATAATTTTGTCAACGAATCCTATCCCCCCCCCCCTCCATTTCATCCACCGCTATCTTTGAATTTTACTCTATTTATAATCCATTTTGTATCTTGTGCAGTTCAATGTGAAACGCTGAATCGAACTTTGGACATTTTCTTCGAGAACGGAAAGATTGAGAACCCCTGCCACACGGAATTACTTGTCTTTGTTTTTATATATTACAGGAATTATTATAAATAATTGTGCCACGCACGGAGTCCAAATCGTTGCGAATGAAAAAAAAAAGTCAATGAAGAGCTACTAATTTTTTCGCCGATTTTCATCGAATTCTATCAGTTATTATGTGTACAGAGAATTCCTCCATTTTAGTTTGATGCAAATTGTCAAGGGCCTGCATCGGTGTGCGTGTACGGATTGGCGGCACGATTAATGGCCACGCATACATAGCACGCGCGTACGTGTGCCCGTGTAGGTATCGACATTTTCGATGTAGACAAGATAACCGAACGCAATCGATGCGCGTCACTATTTTTCTTTCTCTCTCTTCGGGCGTGATGCTTATTTTTAATTTAAGGAATACGCCGTGATATGCATGTTATTGATTTTGCGCGTTCGACCGCCTCGCGGCGCCAATGTATGTATCTGCGAGAGCAACATTGCCACCGGCGGGGTACATATTCCAATTGAAAAAAAAAAAAAAAAAAAAAATAGTATCGTACGTTTGGAATCTGTAACGCTATCAAACGCGATCGATAAGGTTAAAAAATATTGCCAATAGTCGTTCCGATAAGACGTTGCAATAAATTGCAATGGAACGCTTTGTACAATTTGCTCCACGATTTTAATTAAGACAGCTCGAAGGCTGTTGAAAATTTCGGGCAATGAGATTTGGAGGCTTTATACCTGAAGCTCGAGTACCGTAAATCTTTCGATTGTTCCGGCCGCGGGATTCCCGTTTCGCGGAATCGTAGTTCGCGCCAGTGCTGGCAACTGCGACACGATCGATTCGATTCGATTGGCGGCATTTATCGCTCGATTTGAAATTCGAATGCAACGTGTGCGGGAGATTCTTGCGTAATAACGCGCACGGTCTCGTATTCCTTTGATATCTCTTTATTTATACTTGCTAGAAATACGAATTACGGAGAACGCGTTACATGTCCTTATACAGAGATACATATCGCGACGTGTAACGTGCAATTTATTTATACGTCTCGTACGTAACGATCTATGTACAGATATGAGATACAAGTGTCGCGAACGGCCTTTGTACAGGATAGGGAAAGAAGTAATCGTAATACTCTTACATACAACGGCCCTGCCTTGCTATATAATACTAAGTTTAAAAGACGTATCACCCAAGAGTTGCAATATACAAAGAGATTCACCTTCAGGAATGGATAAAAGCAGTGCGACGCTGCAATGGAATGAATTAGGACTCCCAAACGATGCAGAGAGACGATCGCGCGGTACCGCGAAGTTGAAAACCTAATTTAAATACGATAGCCATTATCGTACTCCGTATTTACCTTCGCTCTAAAACATCATAATTTCTCCCTCGATCGCCTCCGGATCGGGTATAAATAAAGTTTTGTACTACGTCCATTCTGTCGCTTCGCATATATTAACGTAATCTAGCTCCTTGCCGAGGACGTTTTAATCTAAAGTACGTGCGTTACGTCTCTACCGGAGTAACTGGATGCATCCGCGTTCGATAGGCGAAGAAACAGACGGTTATATCGGAGCGCTCCTCAATTCCTCGAGCAGAATTATTTAGACAACTTCTGATGAATGTCATCCACGAAAGCAACCGTACAAATCGAAGTAGATTTGCGAAGATAAAAAATTATATGCATCGCTATCGTATAAATATATATATATTAGAATGAGATTCTCCTCGCGGTTGATTCAACCGTAGTCGACGCTAAGAGCGCTGAGCCCCTTTTTCTTGATAGCCTCCGCCACGGCTCTCTCCAAAAAGTTCTCCTGCTGATCGCTCTCGTCTATCTTATCCAAATCCCAATCGTTCGCGCTACGCCCTTCGGCCGAGTCGCCCAGCCTCAAAGAGCCCGTAGACGCGGTAGCTACGGAATTCTCGAAACCCCCGACGGCTTGTACGCGATTAGAGGGGCAGGAACAATATACATCGGCGTACTCGTTATTGGTCCAGTAGCCAGGAGCCTTGTCGCTGTAGAAAGCGCTCGACTGAGAGACCCGTTCGGTGGACTGAACGAGACCGTGATTGCGAATGGCCATCATAACGGCCGCATCCTCCATATCGTTGCCTCCGAACAATTGGAACATGGACTCCTCCAGAGGGTACGGGGAAGACGCTCCCACGATATAGTTCTCCACGATTTTATTAATCGTATTGTCGACGAATCCCTTGGCGACTTGGCACGCCTGCCACCGCTTCAGCTTCTCCCTGGCGTGCCTCTCGGCATCGTCGTGCTCGACGTTCCTTCCATCCTGCGTGTCTTCCTCCCTGTCGACGGAGCCCTTCTCCTGCAAGAAGCTCCGATAAGCAACAACTCAAGAATCGCTGGCGAAAAGTCCCAGTACACTTACCGTTTCCCGGAACGTCTCGCTGACCAGCCTCGCGCAGTGCCGTTTCGGTGGCGCGGGTCTCTCGCGGTCGTCGGTGTCCGACTCCTCGACGTCGGTCGCCATTTTCTCTATTTTGTACACAACCGCGCCGTCCCCGTTCCCGAACACCGCTCCGTTAAATCGAAGGCGGAGCTGTCAGCGTGCTTACCAGGCGTCAAACGGCCAGCCGCGTTATTATATAAAAATCCGCAACACTTCTACCTCCGTTCCCGACATCTTCCACCGAACGGCGTCGAGTGCTCGTCGCGCAGACGGTCCTGAGAGCCACTCGGCACTCGCGGGCACGTTTATTCGTCGCGCGACTAACGCGAGGCATAAAAATTGAACGGCAACCGCTGCCGGGACAGTCAGGGAGCGGCGAAAGAGGCTGCCGCGCGCGATCGGCCAGGAATCGCGTTTGACAGCTTCAAAATGGCCACTTCGCCGTTGGATCGCGCGACTGAAACGGGGACGCGCGTATAGCGACGGGGATACCGTTGAGCGTTCAGAGGGACTGGGGATTTATACGGCGCGGAGGACGGGAAGGCGCGCGGGTTCCTGCACTGGGCGATCGCTTGGGGATTCGAGTCGATCCGTCCGGAGTCCGGACGATGCCCCGCGACACTGCGTTCCAAAATGGCGTAAACATGTGTTACCAGTGCCAGAGAGGATTTTGACGTCCGTTCTGTCAAGCCCGCTCTCTCGCGAATCGTACGCAGTGAATTCCTTTCGACACCCGCGTGCAACAAGCTAACTGGCATGGCAGTCTGCGGGGAGTACATTCGCAGTCAGTTCCCAACGATAGACGACGATCTCTACCAATACGTCGAAGGTATCGTTTTGGAAAGTTAACCTAGAAATTACGATAAGTCTCGTCGAGTATCGGGCTGGCGGTCGAGTAACACCGACGCTCGCTTTCGCAAAGGTATTTTAGATAGCTCCAAGGACGACTTCGAGGACGGCGACGAGGTGTACGAGGCGATAGGGGAAGTGCTGCACGAGGTCGCGGAGAAGCCAGAGAATGAGGTTAGGTCTGTAAACGTGTTCGCACTTTGGCACTTTTTACCCTAATCGTTGACCGTGTCGTTATCGATGCTCGCCGGATTCATCGTTCTCGGTCCTTAATCGACGAAAACCCGTATTTGTCTCCCGAGTTTCTCTCTCTCGATGCTTCGAATCTGGTACCTTTTGCGCGCAGGCAAATATGCATGAAGCTGCTGGAAATGCTGAAGGGCGGTGGCGCCAGCGACGAGAACATTCAGAGGAGGAAGAACGGCGTGAACAAAGTGCTGAACGCGCCCGTTCATTTAGGCACCATGGCGGCGACGCTGGAAGCGCAGGTGGAACAGATCAAGAGTATATGGGTCACCACCAGAGACGACGGCATGGCAAGTAGACGCTTCGATTACAATTAGGGGTATCGCGATGTGTTCCTCTTGACGCGTCGTTCCGCAGAAAGTGGACGCGAAGAAGTTGGAGAAGGCGGAGGCGAAGCTGCAGCAGAAGCAGGAGAAACGGGTGAACAACGAGTCGACCGGGCGGGTTAACAACGTCGTGGTTCAGGGGATAGAAGCGGCGAGCGCGAGCCAAATGACGAGTAAGAAGGACAGTCGAATGGAAACCAAGGGCGGTGTAAATAAAACTCAAGACGTTAGGATAGAGAACTTCGACGTCGCGTATGGAGATAGGATTCTGCTGCAGGGCGCCGACTTGACCCTAGCGTTTGGCAGACGCTACGGTCTTATCGGTAGAAATGGTCTTGGAAAGACTACGTTGTTGAGAATGATATCTAGGTATAGCGGCGCGATCTCCTAAAAATGTCGTAGACATTTGATCTTGTTTTTACCATTCCGTTTTAACGATCGCAGCAAACAGTTGAGAATACCATCCCACGTTCGAGTGCTGCACGTGGAGCAAGAAGTCGCCGGCAACGATACTTCTGCGCTCGAGTCGGTGCTGGAGTGCGACCACGAACGGAGCCTGTTACTTAGCAAAGAGACGGAATTGCAAGCAGCGATAGAGAAGGACGGTGGAAAAACTGGGGACGTGTTGGGCGAGGAATTGGCCAGAGTCTACGAATCGATGCAACTGGCCGAAGTGGATAAGGCACCTGCTAGAGCCAGTGCCATTCTGTCCGGACTGGGGTTCTCCGTTGAAAGACAGTCGTGGCCGACTAAAGCCTTCTCCGGTGGTTGGAGGATGAGACTTGCCCTTGCGCGAGCACTGTTCTCCAGGCCAGACCTTCTGTTGCTCGACGAGCCTACCAACATGCTTGACATCAAGGCTATACTTTGGCTGGAAAGGTACTTGCAATCCTGGCCGACCACGTTGCTCGTAGTCTCCCACGATAGAAACTTCTTAGACACGGTACGATATCAAAACGCGCATTTCCTTTTTGAACACTCGAACGTCCGGGAATTGCGAAGCGAATCTCACAATTAACTCGTCGACAGGTTCCCACAGATATATTATACTTGCGCGGGCAGAAAATAGAGGCGTACCGCGGCAATTACGAGCAATTCGCGAAAACCAAAGGGGAACGCGAGAGGAACCAGCAAAGGGAATACGAAGCTCAGCAGGCTAAAAGGGCTCACGTGCAGGAGTTCATTGATCGGTTTCGATACAATGCCAATCGTGCTTCTAGTGTACAGAGTAAAATAAAGATGCTAGAGAAACTGTAAGTTTAGCGTTCGATGGAAGGGACGCGAAATCAATTTCAGCGATACGCTACAATGTTGAAACTGTTATTTAGGCCGGAGCTGAAACCAATGGAGAAGGAGGGAGAGGTGACACTTCGCTTCCCAGACGTCGAGGCGCTAAGCCCCCCGATATTACAACTAAACGAAGTGTCCTTCAGTTACACTGGCGGAAACGACAACCTGATATTCAGCGGTGTAAACCTTACCGCTAGCCTACAATCTCGCATTTGTATCGTGGGAGAGAATGGCGCTGGTAAAACCACGCTTCTGAAGATAATAACAAGTTCTCTGAGCCCGACGAAGGGTACGGTGCATGTTCATCGAAATCTCAAGTTTGGATATTTCAGTCAACATCACGTCGATCAGCTGGACATGCGCGTGTGCCCGGTCGAATTGTTGCAAAACCATTTTCCAGGTACGAATGAATCGAGAGCTTCCAATGCGATGATACACACAACGCGTGTAAGATCGTTTTTCTTTGTTCGACAGGCAAACCTATAGAAGAATATAGAAGAATGCTCGGAAGCTTCGGAATAAGTGGAAACCTAGCTCTGCAAACTATCTGCTCGTTATCCGGAGGACAGAAATCGAGAGTTGCCTTCGCATTGATGTGCGCAGCCACGCCGAACTTCTTGGTGCTCGACGAGCCTACGAATCACCTGGACATCGAGTCGATCGAAGCGCTGGGCAAAGCTCTGAACACCTGCCAAGTAATGCTTCTTCTTCTCCGCTGTATTTAGTTCTCTTTCACAGCTAGGTAATATTGACCTTCTTGTAACTATTTTTCAGGCTGGCGTCATATTAGTTTCGCACGACGAAAGATTAATTCGCATGGTGTGCACCGAACTCTGGGTGTGCGGGGAGTGTTCTGTTCGATGCATCGAAGGAGGCTTCGACGAGTATCGTAAGATTGTTGAGAAGGAGCTCGAAATGTAAAGATCGTTTTAATTTAATTTGCGCTGTCTTGTATTTAAGTTACTGATGTGAAAATTTCGATTAATTCAAATAAATGCAAGAAACGTCTTTCCTTACTCCGGGGCAATGAATACTTGGATTTATTCATCGATGTAGATATATTTATCGATCACTGCGAAACCATTATACTGCCTATTTTAAATAAAAATTGAGTGCATCAACAATTATTGTTTATATATATATACACACACATGTATGTTTCATCGTCGACGTAAAACGTGCAAGATAGACTGAGCCGTGGATCCACAAGTAGGATTAGGAAAGTTTCACATCGTTTGACTGCCAGATACAATAAATATGTCTAAAGAATTCTGATATTTAATATTGTACATTAGTAAATAATAAAGTCGTTATATAAATAAAAGTATATAACACTCTATGTCTTTTTTTTTTATATATAAAACCGTTAGAATAATACATTGTCAGTTTATTCGCATTTGATATTGCAGTTTTTCATTGCTATTCGAAAACTCATCGCTACTCTTTCGTGTGATATTAAATTTCAACACATGGTTTTAGAAACCAATGTATCCTAAAATTTCATGCAGTCTTGTACCACAATGAATAACAAGAAGAAAACGTGAGAGCTGAGAAATTACAAAATTATAGCGAACATTTTACTTTTTGTTAATAAATTAAAAATGTTCCTAGCTTATGTCTTACTCCTTTCGATACTTTTACGCTGGCTCTCTTTATCGGGTCGAATCGGTTCACTTAGACATCCGTTTCGTTGTAGTAATGTTTCGGAAATTATTAGTGAGACTAATGTATAACGTAATAAATAAAACAAATTACTTGATAAATGTTTAACGTGCCAAAGAGGTTGCATCGCACTGCCACGGTTAACCACCAGAGGATGTGTTTAATGTTACCATTGTATTGGATATAGAAGACGTTTGCATGGGTGGTGCCGGAGCCTGTTGTTTCGCAGCTGGAATTTTTAAACATCTCGATTACTTTCCTCTCGAGGAATTCATGAATTCTCTGTACCTTCGCTTGATAATTGGGTTGTCACTATTAAGGGGGGAGGCCTACCTAGGGCGAATTCCACTTGCGCCCAAATCGCCCGTGATTTTCATTAAGGTAGGTTTTCCTATACGCGACTTGGCGCAACGTTAAGAGTTTTAAGCTCGATTTTCTCGAAAATTAAGCGCGATATGAAAAAAAGTTACTCTTTCTTTTCTGCTTATAACAAGTGAATAAGCCGAGAAAAAGGAATAAAATTTTTTGATATTGCGCTTCATTTTCGAGAAAATCGACTTGGAATGGGAAAAATCGACGCGTATGGGAAAACCTATCTTAATGAAAATCACGGGTGATTTGGGCGTAAGTGGATTCGCCCTTAGAATTTTTCAAAAAATCGATTTTTATATTTTCTTGAAGCACAACATTTTGAAAATATTCCCTGAAAGTGTCAAGTTAATCCGACCAAAATTGACAAAGTTATACGCGTGTAATTAGGTAGATCCCGAAGCCGAAAATTAAAAAAATTCTGAAACTTTGTGAATATGTAGGGGATTTCCTCCTGATTACAACGCGATTTTTGTTTGCTGCCCAAATTCTCTCGAAGGGGGTGAAATTCGGCTGTTTTCCGATTTTGTGTTATAACTCGCGAACTATTTATAAAAGACAGAAAAAAGATTTCAAGACAAAAGTTACCTACTTCTCTTAATAAGATCTATCATTTGGTGAAAAAATTATTTTACAGTTCACGAGTTATAACACAAATTCGGAGAATAGCCAAATTTTCAGGAGTTAATTTCACCGCCTTAGAATGAATTTTGGCAGCAAACAAAAATTGCGTTGTAATCAGAAGAAAATTCCTTTCGTATTCACAAAGTTTCAGAATTTTTCGAATTTCCGGGTTCGGGATCTTCCCTCGTCAGACCCAAAACTTTAAACGCGTTTTCCCCAAAATCATGTTTTCAAAGTCGGTGACATAACTAAAAAATTATTGAACCGATTTACACGAGGCTTTGCAGGCTTATTTTAGAGTTAAAAATCTAAGCGCAGAAGCTTTTCCTTTTTTTACACTCGAAAAACGAGCGATTTTTTGCCAAATATCGATGCTTCAACTTTGCACAGCCTCTATTTTGTCTCAAAATAATTAATCCAAAAATCGGCCCCGATAGCGCCTAGATAATTACATATATTATCTAAAAAAATTCGCAAATAAATCCTAAGACCGCAAAGCGCCTAAAAAAAAAGGACGCCTAGGGCATTGCCTATAACTCGCAAACCTTTCAATACTTTCCACCGCAAAAAATACTGAAATATCCGTAAGATATCCTCTTTCCAACAGACTAATATTTAACAACAAAAGTTTATCGGTTTTTCTAGAAAAAATTCCCAAAGAAGCATGTTGTTTCGACCGTTCTACGTAGGCCTCCCCCCTTAACGCTATAGCATGCAGTCTCTCCATGTGTCGCGATGCATTCACTAAATCTACTCAAACACATACACGATTACACATGCCAATGTCGTATATACGTTTATTCCGGAAGCTTGATATCTCACTTTGCGCTGTGCAAATTTACACTTCATCGTCCACATGTACAAACAGTGAAATGAGCGTTACATTCATGCGTTAAATCAGCTGATGGGAATGATTGACCTTGGGGGTGGTAGACATCATGCATGATTCTAGCGTAATGACTCATCCGGCGAGCAATGAGTAAGCCTTGGTCGACGTTAGACATGCTAAGCGCTGCAAGGCTCCCTTGAACGAGACTTACAGAAACAAGTCAGAGGTGTACTGTCTAATAGTGAGGTACGAGAAGGGGTGCGACTGATTTCGAAGCGTATCGTTCTCACCATTTCTGCTACTGTAGATTTTCGTGAATCCCCTGAACGGTTCCGGCGGTGGGAAATTCGCAATAGAATGAAACATGTCTGCGAATCGTACCTCTAGGTCCAGGGTATTTATGGCTTGTCCATTGCGCATCGAGGAGCTCCTCGTAGGAGGTGTCGGGGGCGGCGGCGGCGGCGGAGCCAGCCTTTGATGAATGGGAGCAGAGCGATGCGGAAGCGGCGGTGGCGGAGGTGGTATGCACGGAGCACTGACCGTGACTCTAGAAGGCGGTGGCGGAGCTGCTCTGGTAGCAGTGGTAGTCGCACTGTTCGCTCGGGAAGTAGGAGGAGAAGGAGGTTTCGCAACCGGAGGTCTGAGGACTCGGTTCGTAGGCCTGGGCTGCGTTTCGTTCAAGCAGTCCTGCGACTGATGCAGAGACGGCGGAGTCGGAGCGAGCACAGGGGGCGATCTGAGTAGCCGCATGCTCTGCGCTCTTGACACGCTCGCCCCGGTGGTTAAGTTCAGCTTCTTGGGAGGCGGCGACGGTTTGTGCGCCGCGCTCGTCGGGGTCGAAGGTGGCTTGGGCACGAGAGCTGGTTTCGCGGACGCTTTGGAGGCATCCGTGCTGGAACCGGCAGAGTCCGTCGCGCTCTGCCCCTGCGTCGAGTTGGCCTTCTAAAATCCCAAACCTCGTTAGACTTTGGAACCGTGCTTGTCGGTTCGAATCCGTCGATATCCGTACCTGAGGAAAGACTTGTGGCTTTTGCGTAGCTGGCGGCGGGACCGGAGGCGGGCCTCGTTTCACGCTAGGGGTAGCGGATTGACTGAAATTTGTATTATTTACATTGCTCGTGTCCTTCTCACCCGAAACGGTCCTAAGTCCGGTGGGCTTTAATTTTGGCATACCACTAGCGAATAATCCACCTAATCCTATGGGTCCTCCGTTATTCGTGCTATTAATGCCACTCGTTACTACGTTAGAATTATTATTTTCCCTATTGTTCGACGAAGAGGAGCTGCCGGCCTCGCCTTTCGCCTTAACTGAAACGAAAACAGACTCGACGTCAGCTCCACGCTACCCGAGGGAAAGCCGACGTACAAGATCCGCGACTGACCGCCAACCACGGGCGCGCTCTTGTCTACGGTCACAGTTTTCTTCAACGTTTTCCCAGCTCTGATCGACTGGAGGAGCAAACCCCTGTCTTGCTCTCCAGGGCCCGAACCGGGGGCGCTGAATACAGGAGGCGGCGGTGGAGGTGGTGCAGGCATTCTCACTTATTTCGCTTCTTTCCCGAACACCGGATACTCCTAGGGAAAATACCGACTTCAGAAGACGGCCGTGTCTCCGCGGACGATCTTTCGACAGCGAAGCCGCGAGCGACAAACGGCGCAATGGCTGAAGTACATTTTACAAAGATAAGATTAGACCTCCCACAGAGGGAACGCTACGATTAGGTTAGCAGAAACGTAATTTCCCGCATCCTGACCGATGCCCCGCGCCTCGCGGGAAATGTCTCGCCAATAGGGGCAATGACGCGCGCCGGATTCCGTGTTTACCTAGAATTGACAGGAAGGTCCTCCTTCCAAGGCGGGACAGCCTTTGAAACTACCGCACTTTGCGTCCGTTCTCGGTTCACTGTGATCGAACGGAACCGACGACATTCCAAAATCTTCCAAGTGCCAGCGGTTCAAGTACACTGGTACTTTCTCCGGGCATGAGCGAATATAAAGCTGGCGCGGAGAAGAACGATCGAATTAATGCACATCCTGGCGATAGACCACCGTTTGTTTATGGCATCGACGAGTCATACCCGATCGAACATGCATACACGTCAAGTGCACCTGAATACACACCACACCTGGGAGGCCTTAAAATCGTGCAGTGAAACGAGAACGCCCTTCCCCTCTAACCTGCTGCGCGATTGGATAGGAGGCACGGATCTCTATCCTTACTTTCCATTGGCGAAACCTGTCGCCGCATATCCGTCTTCAAACGATCCAGACTGTGACCGCTTTTCGAATGATTATCATTAATTATTCGTTATTCGTACCCTATCGTTACTCCGCTTTTCACGTGCAATTAATTGCTCCGCTTGAGAAGGAATATATTTTTCAACGTGATCGATGTTCTTTTTCTAATTTCAAAGGAATTTCTGAGCGACGGCTGTTATCACGCAGGCTGGAAATTAAATTGTAGATTCCAGTAAAGGTGCGATTTCATGCTGACGCTCGTTTTGAGCGTCAGAACCTGGCACGTGATCGGTCCACCGGATTATCAGCATAAAGCGGAAAAGCTGAAATTGATTTAGGTTTTCTGTTTTATGCTGAAAAGTCAGAGCGCTCATTACGCTAGACGCTCGTTTACTCTGACTTGCTCTGACTCGGTTGTTCGTTGGTTGAGCGTTGGTCACGTGATTGGTTTTGACGCTCAAAACGAGCGTCGACGATGACAGTCTCGTGGGCGGAGCAAGTGACAGGTTTTGAAGCTCAAAACGAGCGTCGAGCGTCGAAAACAGTCACGTGATCGGTCCACGGGACTTTCAGCGTCAACGCTCGTTTTGAGCGCCAAAACCAATCACGTGACCGACGCTCAACCAACGAACGAGCGACTCAGAGCAAGTCAGAGTGAACGAGCGTCTAGCGGAAAAGCTAAACCGAGTTTATGCTGAAAGTCCCATGTACCGATCACGTGACTGGTTTTGACGCTCAAAACGATCGTCGAGCGTCAGAACCAGTCACGTGATCGATCCACGGGACTTTCAGTGTCAAGCGGAAGAGCTAAACCGAGTTTAGCTTTTCCGTGCTTTTCCGCTTGACGCTCATTCACTCTGACTCGCTCGTTCGTCGGTTGAGCGCCGGTCACCTGATTGGTTTTGACGCTCAAAACGAGCGTCAAGAGTCAGCATGAAGTCGCACCTTTAAAGAGAAATTGGTGACATGAGAAATGGTTCTGTTGATTTTCTTCTTCATGGGAGTTTGAGGGCCAACGAACTTATATAGATATTATCTCGAATGCGCGTGGGAGAGAAGCGTGGAGAATGGGAAACACGTGTCAGTTGATGAAACAGTAGCATTTGATAAAGTATGTAATTAACATACAATAATAACATATGCATGTAGGTAATACAACAAGGCTGTTTCTAAGAGAAACTTTCAATGATCCTCTCTTATGCGGATAACTAAAGACAATCGATCGCTTGGGAATGCAAAAACATCTTACCTTCTGCCCCGCTCGTTTCTATTACTCTAAGATGTTTACGCCTGAAAATGATCAATCCTCGATATAACATTATTGTCCCTACGTGCCATAAAAATCTTCACTACGACAAGGTGAAAGACTGAACGTTTCTACGTAAGTCGTAATATCAAAAACTGTTTATAAGTGTAAAATCCATTTTGTGCAAAAGTTTTTTACATTAATATACATAGTATATGTACATATTTACAAATCATCGTTTCCATACAAAAATAGATTATGCACTATACGATTTACGAATAATCCCTGTAAAAAGTTTCGCCCTCTCTCACTCTCTCATTCTCTCTCTCTCTCTCTCTCTCTCTCATGGTTTCCCCGCGAGTAAATAATTGCAATAATCTTTCGCGAACCGATGTGAACAATGTAACGTAACAACAACCAACATTCAACCAACAGTTTCACCAGTGTTGCCAGGCGATCCAGTACACGTACTGGCATACATGACGTCACTTATCTTGGATTGGCCCGGCGTTGCATGACGTCACAGCGCCACCAATCAAATACAAGTATTTTCCCTTCTCCTACACCGTATGACGTCATATAGGCCGGCGCGCCGCCATTTACCCAGTGCGCCTGGCAACCCTGAGTTTCACCCAAGATCCACGCAAACGGAGAAGCCCGCGCTAGAAAAGACTGGCCTCCCGCAATCCTATTCGTTCGCTACGTGATTCGCTGGCTGAGGCTTGATCTCCTCCATGTGCTCGGTAATAACAACGTCAGATTGCTCTTCCTTATGTAAAGTAATAATAATCTTCTCATCTGAGGACGACTGGCTGTCCGAAGAACCTTCCTGCGTAGAAGTAGCCGCTTCCTGCAAATGCAAACGTAAACCACCAAGATGAATCGCGGCCCCCTCGATTTTCTTCCAGCCAGCATATGTTTTACGGAGGAAATCGCTGCCAATCTGCTTACCGTGCTTCGAATCTTCGTGTGCGTCTTTATATGCTTCGTCAAGTGATCCGAGCGCATGAACTTTTTGGTGCACTCCGGGCATTGAAATCTTTTCTCGCCGGTGTGAGTCCTGCGGTGTCTCTGCAGCTCGTCGGATCTAGTGAATTTCTTACCGCAGAATATCCAGCTACAAACGAACGGTCGTTCTCCGGTGTGCCACCTCAGATGAGCTCGAAGGTGGCTGGTCTTGCCGTACACCTTGTTGCAGCCAGCTATGTGACAGACGTGCTGGCGCTTCCTGGTCATGTCTCTGTTCCTGTAAAACACCACGAACGGCATTACCACCGATAAACGGACAGTCGACACCGTGCGAAAAAATTGCTTCTAAAAGCAATTTCTACCTATCACCATCGCCACAATTGGGACACGTGCAAGCGACTCTCCTCCTATGTTGTTTATTAGAATCGGTCTCCGCGTTCGCTGCCGCGGCGGTCACTTGGTGCTGGTGGGTGGCGGGGGCCGGGGTGCTCAGGGTGTTGCTCGACTGAAGGGTTTGAAGGATTTGCCACTTCGTGGGGTCGTTGGAGTCCAGCTGGACCGTTGGAGCCGCTACGATAGGCGCAGCTGCCGTCGCGGGTAGAGTCTGCACCGTGGCGGGCTGAAGCGCGCTCGCGGGTATGACCTGCACGTTACCCAGGCCTGGGATGTTCTGCACGGGTATGGACTGGAGGAAGCCATTCGTCGCGTTCATTCCACCGGCAGGCTGAAGCTGCATTATGCTCCCGCTGCCCACGCTTCTCATCATATTGCCTTGTTGCGCGGTCAAGTTCGCCAGTGCCGACGCGGGGATCAGGGTCAGCTGCTGTGCTTGCGTTCCTGGTAGAAAGCAAGCGGTATGAAGCGAAAGTAACAACGCATTTCTCGGAGAGGCTAACGCCCGCGGTGCGTACCTGTGATCGTGATGGGCTGGACAGCAGATTGCGCCGACTGAGCAGCAGGAATATGTATCAGCTGACCACTGGTTAACTGCCTGCCATCGATACTGGCTACTTTGATGTCGCCCTCTACCGATTCCGGCGGCCTTGTCAGTGCCGATAACGTCTGCACGTCGATCTTCTGTCCATCCTTCGTCGTGATCACGTTGCCACCCGTTCCAACTGGCCTCCCCAGTGCGCCGATCCCGAGTACCTGCGGCGAACGATATTTCTCTTTCAACTGCACATTCAGAGATCCTACGATATCGTAGTTTATCCGTTTATTCTGCTGTTTACCTGGACGTTACTCGGAGTCGTGACTGTTGTGCTCCAAGTCGCTACGGTGGACGATGGCACGGAGGATGGTTGTTGCGCCTGTTGTACTTGCTGCTGCTGCTGTTGCTGTATAACTTGTTGAACTACTTGCTGCACTTGCTGCTGCTGCTGCTGCTGTTGCTGTTGCACTTGAGCCTGCGCCGCTTGCTGCTGCTGCTGCTGCACAGTTTGCACCACCTGCGGCTGAGCTTGCTGCTGCACTACTTGCTGCTGCGCTTGCTGCTGCGCAACCTGCTGGGCCACTTGCGTAACTTGCTGACTCTATCGTTGGAAATATTGTTTTTTTAATAGAAACGTGCATTGCGATGCGACGAGATGGTTTAGTTTTATATTTACTTGTAAACTCTGCAGCTGCGGGAGGTTAGCGATCTGGACTTGTTGAATCTGTCCGTTCGGCGTAATTATTTGAGCTACTTGGGGGATTTGCTGTAAATAAATTGCCTCGATCAGTAAGTGGGAGGTCTTGTATCGCCACGGTCGATTAAAGGGCTATGTCAGCTTTCGAAAAGGAACGCGATTTTCGGGTATTTTTTGTGGAATATCTAGAGTATATTTTTTTTACAACTATTCGCTTATTTTGAAAGTACTTATATGCAACAACTTTTAGTAATTTTGTTATAGAAAAACATTAAAAAATAAACGAATATCAGCCATTCTCGCGGAAGCTAAGGCATAAAAATTTACGAAAAATTTAGCTCCTCCAATTAGAAATGTTAACGTAAGGAATTAGAAATATAAGATAATTATAACAAAATTTTTCGAATAATTTAGCTCCACAAACTAGAAACTTTAAGGAAATGAATTAAAATGCTATTCAAATTCAATAAAATTTGGAAAAAATTAGCTCCCGCACCTAGAAATTTTAACGTATTGGATCGAAATAGATTTTAGTTTTAACAAAATATACGAAAAATTTAGCTCCTCAAATTAGAAATTTTAGGGAAATGAATTAAATTAGAATTTTATTTCGACAAAATCTACGAAAAGTTTAGCTCCTCCAACTAGATATTTTAATGTAAGGAATTAAAAATAGAAGATAATTTCAACAAAATTTTCGAATAATTTAGCTCCACAAACTAGAAACTTTAAGGAAATGAATTAAAATACTATTCAAATTCAATAAAATTTAAAAAAAAAAAATAGCTCCTGCACCTAGAAATTTGAACGCATTGGATTGAAATAGATTTTAATTTTAACAAAATATACGAAAAATTTAGCTCCTCAAATTAGAAATTTTAGGGAAATGAATTAAATTAGAATTTTATTTCGACAAAATCTACGAAAACTTTAGCTCCTCCAACTAGAAATATTAACGTAATGAATTAAAAATAGAAGATTATTTCAACAAAATTTTCGAAAAATTTATCTCCACATACTAGAAACTTTAAGGAAATGAATTAAAATACTATTCAAATTCAATAAAATTTAAAAAAAAATTAGTTCCTGCACCTAGAAATTTTAACGCATTGGATCGAAATAGATTTTAATTTTAACAAAATATACGAAAAATTTAGCTCCTAAAATATCTAATTTTAGGAAAAATAATAAAATTAGAATTTTATTTCAACAAAATCTACGAAAAATTTAGCTCCTCCAACTAGAAATATTAACGTAATGAATTAAAAAGAGAAGATAATTTCAACAAAATTTTAAAAAATACTATTCAAATTCAACAAAATTTAAAAAAAATTAGCTCCTGCATCTAGAAATTTTAACGTATTGGATTGAAATAGATTTTGATTTTAACAAAATATACGAAAAATTTAGCTCCTAAAATATCTAATTTTAGGAAAAATAATAAAATTAGAATTTTATTTCAACAAAATCTACGAAAAAATTAGCTCCTCCAACTAGATATTTTAACGTAACGAATTAAAAATAGAAGATAATTTCAACAAAATTTTCGAAAAATTTATTTCCACATACTAGAAACTTTAAAGAAATGAATTAAAATACTACTCAAATTCAACAAAATTTTATAAAATTTTGCTCCTCCAACTAGAAATTTTAACGAAATGAAGTAAAGTTGGATTTAATTTCAACAAAATTTAGGGAAACGAATAGATAGAATATCAAAAGATATTCTACAAAAAAATTCCCGAAAATCGCGTTCTTTTTCGAGAGCCGACTAGACACAGCCCCTTAAAAAATTCTTTATCACATACTTGGGTGATCTGTGGTATCATTTGTGTGGTAGGCACATTAAAAACACTGGACAACGCTTGAACAGGGAAATGCACTGTCTGATATACAGTTTGTCCATTACTGGCAGTGACGGGCACCTGTACAGGCACGGTTTGCTGAACATGTTGCATAGGGAATTGAAGCGGCCTAACTTGCACGCTTTGGCCTGCAATACGGACGGCATTATTTTAAATCCCCGAGTACACTGCAATCTTCGCGCGTAAAGATTACATACCTGTTGGTAATTGAACAGTTTGACCGGTGATATTTTGTATAATGGAAGTAGGAAAGACATTGGGTGCCCTTATCAAACTCACTGGCTGAGGTGTGATAATGGTTTGACCGTTAGCTAATTGTACTTGTTGGCTAGCAAGTTGGACTTGTTGCCCGTTAGCCGTAGTGAATTGCATCGTGGGCTGACTCTGATGATGTCCGCCTGCGGCAGACATAGCAGAAGATGGAATGAAGAGCGCCTCTTGGCCATCGATGTTAACAGTTTGCATTTGTGGAATTACACTGTAGCTAAGTTGTTGCTGTTGCTGTGGCTGTTGCTGCTGCTGCTGCTGCACTTGCTGCTGCGATTGTTGCTGCTGCTGTTGCAGCGCAGCCTGAGCTTGAGTGCTGATCAACTGAGCCCCCTGAAACGATAATCGCAATGTTCTCAGGCGACGTAACTCGCGGACAATCCGTATCTAAAGAACGATCGTCATCGTACGCACTTGCAAGAATTGCTGGGGCAAAGATTGCACAGAAATCGTCTGCGGTCTCTGCTGCTCGTGCTGCGGCTGTTGAGTTTGTAAAGGCACAAAATTTTGCAACTGCTGCAACGTAATAACCTGCGGCTGTTGCTGCTGTTGCGCTTGTTGCTGCGCGTCTTGCTGCTGCTGCAGTTGCTGCAGAACGTTCGCGCTTAGGAAACGAATTTGCGGCTGGGCAGTTTGCTGTTCCAGTTGCTGCTGTTGTTGCTCAGCCTCGTCCGGCTGCTGCTGTTGTCCTTGCAGAGGATCGTTATCCTCTATCTCCTCCTAAAAATCAACGCCGACGTTTATATCACCCGCCGTGCGGATCGAACCCCGTCGAATCTCACCTGAGCGATGCTTCTCCCATCCGCGGTGCGTTTCATGATGAAACTGGCGCGTAAATCCTCTAATACGAACGACGTTAGCCTCGACGGTAATTCGATGTCCAGCACCCTTATGCTAGGACTCCATCCTTCACTATGCCAGATCCAGCCGACTACTTAGTCCTCGGTACATGGAAACCCTCGCTCCGCGAGCGTTCGATCTGCAACACCGTGCTCCTCTTAAACCACCTCCGCTTCACACCTGCCTGCGTTAAGGGAGACGGATCAGGGATCGAGTCGATCGAAGCCCTTCTTCCCATTGCCAGTGGAATAAAGACCGAACCGATGAAAGATTCTCCAAAATCGATCTACCCCACGAAACGGTTCCACGAATTTCTCAATCCCTGATCTCCGCTGTTGCATCTATTTAGAGCGTCACCGAGCCCGAGGGTTACAAAAGGAAACCTCACCTCGCGACCCGCAGTTCGAACGAGCGACATCAATGAGCAGCGTCGAAACGTGAATCGAGGTCACGGTCCCGTGGAAGACTGATCGCGAGGAGGATCGACGGCTCGAAACGATATCGGGATCGCGACACGTGCTAGGACCACTCCGCGGAGACAAAGAAGGCCAGAGAGCACTCCTCGAGAACCCGAGCGAGGACCGCCTCCCTACGCCCCTGTTCCTGCCGCCCCACCCGCCGCTCGAAATAACGCTACGCGCTGGGCAAGGACGCGCACAGCCGACGCCGCAGAAGAGAGGCGCGCGGCGTGTGTCGTCACACCCGCCCACTCGGCCGCCAGCTTACTCACACTATCGCGTACCTGTGATATAACGGAGAAGGCAGCCTCGCGATGCAGCCTCCACCCACTTTGCACATGGGACTCCACCTAACTCGCGAACCGCACGTGCTTCTCCGCTTCTGCCTTGTCCAATACAGCTCCCGCCAAGCCTCTTTCTTCCCACGGGAACAGGGGGACAGATAAGAGCGCCCCTTCTACGGTTCTAAGCTCGAGCGCTTCCCTGCCTCATTCCGCGGCGAGGCCCGAGGCAGCCATTAAGCGACACCGCGTTAATACGCGTGACGCCGACGTTAACTCATGGAACAAGCTTAGAAGCTTGCCGTAGGTTTTACACGGTAGCCCTCGGCTCTCCCTGTTGAACAGGACGCGCGATATTGCCCGGCAGCACGCTCACCACACACACGTGCGATCGTTCGACATCTGGCTGGACGCGCGCGCGCGCCCGCGCGCACTCTGTGCAGCGGAGCGATCGCTGCCGACGATCTACGCTTTCCCTTCTTTGGTCGATACGTCCCGCTTCGTATCCTCGAGGCTCTTCTCTCCGTTCTGTTAGTCCGCGAGACGAGCGTGCTCCGATTTACCAGAGCGATGGCTCGTTTAGATCGACGCTGCGTTCGAAGTTGCCGCCAAAAGCGAGGAGAAACGTAGAAGATTCGGATGTCCACCGTGTTTAACGATAGGCTTCTCCCTTGCTCGGAGGTAGGCGTAGGGTTCCCCGGTGATAAGCCACGCTCTGGTCCTGGCGGACCACTTCTGCGATCCAATTCGGAGCGTGTGATTTTAACACGTGCACGTAACGCCGCGGCGTGTCGGTCGGCCGTCCCTCGCGAAAACAGGGCTACGAATACCGCTATGAGAGGACTACTTTCGCCGTGGGGCGGTACGCGAGGTGGCAACGTCGCCGTCCGCGAGACGACCGGACGAGCGGCCTGATTGGTCGAGGTCGCCTCGCGACACCGGCGGCGTGCAGAGGCTCGTTAGACAGGGGCGTACGCAGGCGACCGTCCGGACGCCCACCCCGTCGAAGAGGGATAAACGATGCACACCTCCTACTTTCGCTGGCCTTCCTTCCCCTCTTTTTAGCGCTAGCCCCCGGTCAGGGCCACGCTCTAGCGGGGTCGTGGCACGCTGTCGTTATATGGACGCGTTCCTCTCTCTCTCTCTCGTTCCAGCCGACGCGACCACCGAACTTCGTCACTGCCAGATGACAACGGCTTAGGAGGGGAGGGGCCGTACTCCCTGGATATGCCGCCGCCCTTCTCTCGCCGATAAGAAACGCAGGCTATATAGGCAGCCGAGGCTTCTTGGGTGGCTCGCGTCGCATCTGAAATCACGTTTTTCCGTAGCTGTCCTGTAAGCCCGCTGCCGTTTAAGGGGAACGAGATTCTTTGCAGGGTGACCACCGAGCTGGCTTCCCAAAGGCTTCGTTTCTTTCATGCTCCCTAGCTTCGGCGATCGAGGTCGGGGCAGATTTTCTTTCGCAAGAAGCGATTCACTTTTTGCCTTCGGTCGCTGATATCGATTCAGGGTTTGATTTCAAGAGGATGTCCCATTCGTTACCTAATTGTAGAGCATATTTTAACCCTTCCTGGGCACACCTTATAATCACAAGTTGCTCACACGGGGTTCACTGTACCCCAGCGTTGTTTTCGTATTTTTCAATCTTTTAACCTTTCAGTGATAATTGTACATTCGTAATACTTATACAATCATGGTCTAATAGACTTTACTAGAAATGTAAATTTTGATATGATCAAATTTGTAGTTGAAAATCAGCGATTTTCCACGGTTGTGGGAAAAAAGCGATTTTTTATTTATTTTTTTCTCGCGATAAATCCCCTTTGGAAGTCGTAAAGACGCGACATTTTAACTCGAAAATTATTCTTCGGGTACAATACACCCCGCCTGACCACGAAGGGTTAAATCGGGCCCCCGAGGCGAGAGGTTATGATACCTTAGAAAATTCCTTTGGGCCAAGGAATTATTAATTCGAGTATCTCGAAGGGTTACTCTGGAAATAACGCATTACTCGCGATTTAGATATTGAAACACGCGTCGACATCTGCGGGAGGTTTTCATAGTATTTATTTATTTTAGATGGGATACCAAGGATAGGCGAGGAAAAGAATCTCCATAGTACAGTAGAATCCCTACCACTGCATTTGCCTATAATAATTCGAACGATAATTAAACACAGGAACGAAACTAATTTCAGCACACATTCTACCCTCTAACTCAGACTAATCTCTTCGATTACCACCCAATCTTATCCTGTCCTAACGATCCTGCTCCTCCCCCAAGAAGTAATGCTAAATAAATACTAGACGTGTAGTTCGAGGACCCTGGAAAATGATAATCGACGAGCATTCCCCGAAACACATTGAAAGTTGCAGCACGCAATTAATAATCGTTCAATATGGCTTTTATTAAGTCGATGGCAATGACTAATGACAGTGAAATAAATTAGACTTCCTATTATAGATCGTGTGTCGCGACCTCGCGACGTTAGTGGCAATAAATTAAACAAGTAGTCATTTAAATAACGGATACCCTATGTAGCCTGGCCTCTAATAATATACATATCAGCAATTAATAGTATAATTTATAAATAAAACCGTCACGAGTTACTATAAATAAGCTTCAGTTCCGGCCCGAATTAAACGCCCATGGCTGTCTCGTGTGACGCGTCAAAAGATCGCGGAACTTCCCAACGAGGGCGAGGGGTTTCCCCCATGGAAAACGATCGTCGAGCTGCGCTTCCTCCCTCTGTAACACGTCGTGCTGCTGCGGTTCCGACGTAGCTCAACGATCACACGACGGTTAAAACGCTTGCGACCTACAACCAGCCATAAGCTTCGGTTACATGCACGCGTAGATATGAAAGTTTACAGATGTGCGACGAATGTGACATACAATAATCCCGATTGCACGCGAACTGCATTGACTGGCGCATGTGACAATGTGTACACTTAATCGTCGAGGCGTTTCTACGTGCATAGTATATACGTGTACACATATATATATATACAAAAGAGAGGCGCATGTGTTGCTCGTGCAACCGAAACGCTGTACACATGATATTTACATTAAAAATCGAATTCGCGCGACCACGTCGCCTTCATTGTTAATACCGTTCCGGTTTCGTTGAGCTTGAAAATTCGTTGCAACGAAGTAGTCGCTGTAGAAAATACGAAAGACAGGTGTGCTCGCGGTTGATCCTTTGCTGTTGTTTTAATAGGATAGTGGGCTAACATTCGGAGGTTCAGAGCGAACAAGGATTCTATGGTAGAGTTTCTTCTGTGCTTGAACGTGTCGACCACGTCGGAAGCGTACGGGGGAATTGTACACGATGCCGCGGAACGTGGGCCTCTTCACAGCCCGCCGCCCGATCTCTCCACGCTGATCTGTTTCTTCAGTACTTCTTTCTCGTGCTGCGCCTCCTCCATCTCCGCCATCCTGGCGAAACGCGAGTACGCCACGTGGCCGGACTTGATGGCCGACATCATCTGTGCGAGTGAAATACAAGTGGTAGAATTTACGTAGATTTGGATGGTCGAGGTTGAGAAAACTTTCAGAGAGTTGCAACTTGGAACTGGCACAAGAGCGGCATGATACTAGAACAAACTTGCGAAACGAAAGAAAAGAAAGCGGAGAGTGCGTCGTGATGGAAGACAGAGCGCGCTGTATTATATAGTTAAGTTGGTTACTATTCTGTAATTGTACGAGGTCTCCGGCAGCCCGATGGAAAGACACCACCACTGTTCGTGCAAAGTAGAAGATGCAAAGTACGGAGAAACTTGTTACGATAAACCACAACGGGACAAATAGAAGGTACAGTGGTTAGCGATGGGACCAAGTACGTACGGCGCGATCGAATCACAGCTCAGCTGCTTTCAACAGAATTCCACTCGCGTATCGAACTTGGTCTCAGCATCTGGTTACGATTAAACCTGCTCGCCACCAACGGGTCTTTGGATTTAGTCTCTACAGTTAAGTGTCTCGGAACTGAGAATATTAAAACGGGCATAAACGCAACAAAGGAAGTCGGAAAGCAGCAAGACCATACGGGAAATCCGTGCGTGCGAGCTTTCACAGACCTGAAGGTATTCGTCCAACTCGACCTGACCGTTCATATTAGTGTCGATTTCACGGAGTATTTCATGAAGCTCTTCGCCAGGCACATCCTTGTCGCCGAACAGCTGCGAACGGTAAAAAGTAAGCAATTAAATAAACTCTCTATGATTTACCTGTAGGTAGTCGTGCAGTTCCATTTGCCCATTGTAATTGAGATCAATTTCACTGAGCAAAATGTGCATCTCGTCTTCCGAGAGTTTTATGCCGAGTACCTGAACATTGCCAACGAAACGATACGTGTAACCAAACGGCGAAAAGAAAAGGAAAACGAATTATCTAAACTACAGCGTAGAAATCATCCCCCGCGAACCTTAAGTCCCCGCCTGATATCGTTGACGGAAACGTATCCCTTGTTGTCCTTGTCGATGATTCCAAACCGCTTGATGTACAGCTGTATCTCCTCTTTCGTCAGATTGATGGGGATCTTGTCCCGAGAGGCACGATTCACCATCTGTCCCATCTCGTTAGCAAGGAAGTCGCTTGCCTCCTTGTGCTGCCTCTTCTTCTCCTCCGGCGACCAGTGCAGCTCCTCCGACATGATGTCGATGATTCCCGGCAGTGCCTCCTGCGCTGCTTGGACGTTGAGGAACGCCAGTCTCAGTCGTCGCGCGATCATGTCGATCGTTGTTCTAGCGTACTCGCGAACACCGTACCGAATCTACAATTAATTTAAAGTAATCCTTAATCTAGAAACGAGCGATTCTAAAGCGGGATTAGACGCGCTCACTTCGGCATCGATGTAAGGGAACTCGGGGTGGATCTTCTTGCCTATAATGGGCCACCGTTTGCCGGTGAGGGAAGCCATCTTCGCCACGGCGAAAGCACGGTCGCCGTAGCTCTTGGCCAGATGCTGAGCCACCTCGCACTCCAGGCCAAAGTCCTGCACCAATCTGATGTACATGGTTGGACTCCAACCGTGGGCACCCTCCAGGAGGAAGCCGTCCGTCATACACGGTCTTTCAGGCTTCAGCTCGCAAGCTGAAAGTGTCACAGAAAGCTATACAACGCGTTTCTGAAGATACACAGCGATCGATACCTTTGATGGCAGCGTCGATCGTCTCTTCGGCCATCGCCCTGTAGGTCGTCCACTTGCCGCCAGCTATCGTGATGAGTTTCGTGGGGCTGACGTGTACGATGTGATTCCTAGCAAGGGACTGGGTGTTGGGTTTGTTCGGGTCAGAGACGAGGGGCCTGATGCCGCTCCAGGCGGACAGCACGTCCCCGCGGCGGACTTCAACGTCGGGATTCAGGTAGTTCTTCACTTCCCTTAGGATGAACATGATCTCGTCCTCCGTGGGTCGCGGATTATGCGTCACTTCGCAGGGCAAGTCAGTCGTTCCCGCGATCGTTTGCTTCTGCCAGGGCAGGAAGAAGATCACTCGACCGTCGCTGGTCGCTGGATCCAGTAGACCCATCTGGTCGGGGCTGAATGGGGTGTTCGTTCGATTAGTGGGAAGATCGGGGACTTCGAGGTGGCGTTTGATTCAAGGTATCCACCTGTAGTAACCGGGAAGGACGATGTGAACGCCGGAGGAAGGGCAGCAGATTTCTTTCACCGACTGGTCGTCCATCTTCCTTATGCTATCCGTGAAGGGGCCCGTAGCGTTTATTATCGACTTCGCTTTCACGTCCCACTCTTCTCCGGTCAGCTCGTCCCTTAGATGCGCGCCAGTCAGCACTCGGTTACCGTCCTTCGCAGAGGAAAACCGTTCATTGATAGTGTTCTCTTATCTGTACAATTAGCGAGCCGATATCAGTCGAGTACCTTATCGAGGCCTTTCAACAGATTCATGACTTTAACGTGATTCACGACTGTGGCGCCGTGTCGCGAGGCAGTTAAGGCCACCGCCAAATTCATCCTGGCATCGTCCTGTTGACCTGTTTCGTAGATTAGAGATTAGATAAGATTGGAGTGCGCGCAGGGAAGTTTATCGAGCAATGTACCATCGTAGTAGACGATAGCTCCTGTAAGCTTGTCTCCCTTCAACATAGGGAACAGTTCTAATGCGTCTGATTTCCTGAGGAAGTACGATGATTTCACTGTCTTGCTACCGGCCACCACGTCGTACATCTTTATACCGAACCAGTAGTAAGGAATTTGCCACCACCTGTTAAAGATTCCTGCGGTGAATTCCAGAGAGCAGGCAGCGGAAGAGATCGACTTACGTGTAAACTGGTAGCATGATGGGCAGAGGATGGGCCAAATGTGGCGCGCTGTTTAACATCGATGCTCGTTCGTGCAGTGCTTCCTTCACCATCTTGTACTGTTCCACGTCCACCTGCATTATAGCTTTCTGCAAATAACGCACGCCTCCATGGATGAGCTTTGTGCTTCTGGAGGAAGTTCCGGACGCAAAGTCGTCCGCCTCGATCAAAGCTGTCTTCAAACCTTGAAGCAGAGAGTCGAGTGTACTTTTTAAACATCCCCTCGGGCGGTGTCTAACGTGTTTCCTCTTTGAAAGTAGCGGAGAATGAAATACCCCGTGTACAGGCGTCCAACGCGCAACCAGCGCCCGTCGCACCGCCGCCGATAATTAGAACGTCGTATTGTTGCTGGCTTTTCAGGGTCTTCATTTGTTCCTCCCGCGTAGGCAAAGGCCTCTTCGCCGGCTTTGATTTTGGTATGTCCGCGTACACCTGTAACAAGCTTAATGATGTTGCATCGAGCGAAGCTGCTATTTTTAGAGCGACTTGTGCTCGCTACTCTACGGGGCAGGCTACTCTTGCTTACTTCCGTCGTGGTTAATAGAGCATCAAAAGTGGTAGGTCAACGAATCGCATGATTCATAGAAGTTAAAGTACAAGAGAGCGGGTGACCCGCTGTAATAGAGTAATCTCTGCCTATTCATTATCGTAGATTGAAAACGATTTATTTGCCATGATTCGCGGCGCGTCGCAATAGAATTATCGCGGCGAACGTGTTACTAATAAGTGCCATCCTTGAACAATAGGCCTCGATCAGCTACAGTTGGAACAAAATCAACTGGCCATCCAAGATGATTTTCATTTTTATTTCGTGTCGTCTTGTCGAAGCGTTGGGATTAGCATGTTGGGAACATTGATACTTTTGCATATTATTTCTGAAATCCAAGTACTCCTTCCACTGACCAATGAAAGCTCAACTATACTTTATTAATAATAACATTGTACTACCATTTTATTAACAAGGGAACACCGCGAACCCGGACTCACCGATTCGAACGCAGCTTTCTGGGTTTTTAGAGTGACTCGAAACAAGAACAACCGTGTGTTTCATTTGGGCCCTATCGCCCTTTAAGGGAGTGAAAACTAACCTCAAAGTCAAATTGGCGCTTCCACTTTTTCGCGTATAACTCTCAAAGTACGAGAGACAGAAAAAAATCTTTCAAACAAAAGTTTGATAGTGCAATAAGCGCCACAAACTTGCGTTAAAAAAATTTTGAAAATAGTTTTAAAAAAAAGTAGCTGTCGGAAAAAACTATATTTTTAAAATTTTGTTAACGCAAGTTTGTAGCGCTTATTGTACCACTAAACTTTTGTTTGAAACATTTTTTTCTGTCTCTCGTACTTTGAGAGTTATAGGCGAAAAAGTGGAAGTGCCAATTTGACTTTGAGGTTAGTCTTCGCCTCTTAAAGGGCGATAGGGCCCAAATGAACCCTACACCGTTGTTCTTGTTTCGAGTCACAAAGTTGCGTTCGAATCGGTAGGTCCGGGTTCGCAATGTTCCCTTGTACGATAGGTAACAGCGAAATGTGGCGAGTCTATGTATATCTATTTAGGCTATGGCTTGAAAACAATAGTACCGCGTTGGAAATAGTCGAGCATCCCTGATAGCTTGGCCTGGCCTGGCACAGACCTTCCCAGCCGTGAAATTTTGGTAACCACGCGACTGCTGGCTGATCACGAAACACCGTACAACCTTGACTGACGGCACAGATTACGTTCACTAATAGCTTCTCGTCTCGCAACAGACGGTCCAGAGACGAATCTCGTTAGATCTAAGAAAACGCGCCGACAGTACGATCTTCTCTAATCAATCAACCGCGCATCTTTCGAGTGCCTCTTCGATTCCTAGATCCCCTTAAAAATAAATCAACCGCCACGGGATCTATCCTCCTAAGGATAAGAAAGAATTTCGAACATGCTTTTCGTTTCGAGCTTGACAAAAGGCAATCTCAAATGCCGCGCGTGGGTTCCCGCCAAAAGTGACTTAAAGGTCCATTTCCATTGACGTACTTACGGTATTGTCGGACATAATTAAATAGGAGGTGAGGGCAGTGGCGCCGATGGCACTCGCCCCTCCCACCAGCAGCCTCAGCGATGCCATTTCAACGTGAATCCTCCAGGAAAGATCTGAAACGAAGATGAACACGCTCACGTTAATATTAATACATTAATCACCCGGTCAGCGAATCGCCGCGTTGTGCAAGACGCCAGTGGCACGAACGTGATTTCACTCGGCGTTTAAAAGGAAAAATTTGAGCACGAAGCGATAGACAATACAGACGACAAGCTATCATTACAATTACGAGAATTTCACGTGCCCAGATAAGATAAGGATAATCGATTCACGCGGGCGAACAGGCGTAACAATTTCTGACCGATCGATCGCGCGCTTGATCTACTTCGTGAGTCACCGAGATATTTGGCAACGTATCAACAGGTGCAGCCAGGAAACGACACACCCAAAGGGTTTCGTCTGAGGGACACGAATGGGAGGGGGAATCAACGTTCCCTTCTTAGTCCCCCCAAGGTCTTATTTTCAGCTGCGCATTCAATGGGGGAGACAAGAAAGAGATTAGCAATAACGTCTTTGTGCGTTTCCATGAATAGTTGAGTCAAGGAGGAAATGGAAACATGGCTGGGTCTAGGGAGACTCGGTGTCCCCAGTGGGAGCACAGGGGTCAAGAAAGACCCGGTGTCCGTTACGGAGGTAGACAGGGCGAGTCATGTAACGTGTCCACTAGGCTGGTTTTTATTTAATCTTGGTGAAATTTTTTTTCAAGATTTTCTTCGTGGCACCCTCCAAAATAGTTCCAAATAATTAAAAAAAAATCTGTGTAAAGTTTGAGCCCGATCGAAAAACGGGAAAAGGTACCCCTGGTCCCTTGAACATTTGAATAATTATTTAGCAGTTCACAAAGTCGATTTTATATAATATCCGCCAAGTTATTGATTATTTAAAAAAATATGTCAAACAAAAGTTGTAGATCCGGACAAGGAGCATCTTTTATGTTCTATTACTTTTTCCCATGTCACAAACGGTTTTCGAAAAAAGTAAAAAAAAATGAGAAAAAATCTTTTTCCTCAAATTTTGAAATTTTAAATGTCAGATGTCTAGATCTTCGATATTTTTGCGAATTTCAGTCCCAAATTTTCAGGAAACATTCGTGACATATCAAACACCGAAAATAAGGGAAAAAATTTATCTTTTTGTCATATCTCGGTATATGCTCCCCCCCCCCAAATGTTTAAAAAATAGTTCTCGAAAATAAAAATCCCATTTTTTCGTTCGTCTTCACAAATAAAGTGTTTGAGAAGCATTTAAACTCTCAAAATTTGAGAGAAAAAAGTTTTTTTTCAGATTTTGAGACTTTTTTCGAAAACCGTTTGTCGCGCGAAAAAAAATAATAAAACGTAAAAGATGCTTCTTGTCCTTATCTACAACATTTGTTTGACATATTTTGTTATGTAATCAATAACTTGGAGGGTATTATATAAAATCGACTTTTTGAGCTGTTAAATAATTATTTAAGGGCCCCGGGGCACCTTTTCCCGTTATCCAATCGGGCTCAAATTTTACACAGATTTTTTTAATTATTTTGAACTATTCTGGAGGGTGCCCCGAAGAAAATTCAAAAGTCGAAAATAAGAGTCACCCTAGTGTCCACTTCCGAATAACTTCTAAAGTACGTGTTCTACGAAAAAGTGTTTTACATAGAAATTGCACGGTATCGAAGGAAACACACGATGCCGAAACGGCGCTTTTAAATAACCTACTTGTTTACGAGATACCAAGGTGACCTTGAATTTTTCAAACACAATGCATACCATTTTGTACCAAAATTTAAAAGAGCATTGAATTTTCCATACGAAAGTATTAAACTTTATTTCTCCCAAACCTAATAATTAGCGATGTATTTCGAATAAATACCTGGCTCTTCTCATACTTTAGAAATTATACGGGGTGGGACACTTATGAGGCTCAGCCTGTGTAAGTAAAATTCGCAGGTACGAGAGCACTTATTTCTATAATTACGAGTACCTAGTTGCGCACGCTTCGATACGACAGAACGTAAAATTCGAACAGTTCGTTGGCTCCACGCTTAAAAGCCGATCGAATTGGCAACGGTTGCTGAGATGCAGGTGCACGTACGATCGTCTTCGACAGCTGACCGCACGTGACACGCCATTTTGGAATCCCGATGCATCGCGTGTCACGTGACATTCCAATGTGTCACACGGTTCATGATAAAATATTTAAATACGGTGTGACGCAATGATACAGCGATAAAAGTGCGGGGCAGAGTCGGGATTACTTCGAAGGCAGATGTGTTCACGAGGAAGTGCTTAAAATTTCCTGCTTATGAGTAATGCATACGTAAGTGGCCGGGCGATTAAGCTACCGCGATCGCCGAGTTCTTATCGGCTTCCCGGACGTAGATACAGATTTACGCGATTTACGATTTATTGATTGATAACATATATGTTGACGTAAAACGATAACTGAATCTAACGATATCGATGTCTGCCCAACTGGAATTCCAATATCAAAATTGCGATCGAAAGATTACAGTTTAGTAACTGGATTACCGTTTTTTCAGCGTCCGGTCGCACGATCCACGTTTCAAAGATCAAACACGCGCATTCAATGGGCGAGCTTTTCTGTGGATTCTACGTTAATGAGAATCTGAAAGTTGCACGGCGACACGGTAGTTCTGATTACTTTTCTTTGTTGCAAAAACGGAAACGGAAGCGGTAATCACTCGATACAATGGCGCGAAAGATACACCCTTAGGCCCCGTTCACATTGGTCAAGTTATTTGACTTCGAGGCGCTGGAATTCCCGCATCGGTCCCGTACAGTGTCGCCCAATTTGATCGTAAAGAATTATTAAAGAAACCACTCGCTTCAAGTGAACTTAAAATTCATTTCGAGTCAACTCTCACCATTGAACAGAAACTTGAAGTAGCTTGACCAATGTGAACGCAGCTTTAAGCTCACCTCACGTTTACATGCGCGCGCGCGCTTTCGTGTCAGAGGTGAACCACCTAAGATGGCCACCCCTGGAATTTCAGAGACGATTCAATTAATTTCCCCCGTCAATATTCCCGTCAAACTATGAAGTTTTAAATATCAGTCCCTTTCCACGAAAAGGAACTTGCATTTCCACGAAAAGAAACGTTCGCTCCTATAAATACCGTTCCCAATGCAGCCTCGCTGCTACCATCAAAATTCTTTATTTTAAATAAACTCGGACGTATGATTGACGCCATGACGCCGCCGCCGTCAAAGTGTCGAAAAATGCTTGACATCACGAGACCTTGACAGTCCCCAGAAGCACGTGGGATTACGTAAGTGGAGGCTCGGGTAATAACCAGTCGGTTCCAGTATTTCTCGTTTCCCTCCTGGCTGCTTCTCGAGTTTCGATGCATCGACGCATCGCGAGGCACCGGTCGAATTACGAATATTTGAATCGCAGGGAATCGACCGAGTCGCGAGTTGCCCTGGCAGTGTCATAAACCTTTCCCCTACAATTTCAAGCCCGACACCTTCGCGATATGAATATACCTTGATAATACAAAGCGGAGAACGATGTCGCAAGGCTGAGTTTTAAAATAGCACCCCGCGAATCCCGTGCCAAATGCCTTCAAATGTCACTTGTATTGGACGCGTTCTCATTATGCGACACAGATATACCTGGCGGTTCTTTGGTGTGGAAACTAGCGATCCCTAACTAATCTCTGAACGGGGCCCTTCGAATATCTAAATAATTATCCCTCGAAAGACCAACCTTCCCTGACGCGCCAATTACTCGGGTACAGCGATTCGACGCAAGTTATAGGGACGTTAACGAGCGTAGACGTTCGACAGCACGCTGGGGCGTTAATGAGGGAGGTGTTAAGACCGTTAAGTGGCTAATGGAAGGATTGTTTGGCTCAAGGATAAATGACGTCTCCCATGGAACGTTACTTGCCGTGTGGACAGTCGAAGGTCTACGCGAAACAAACGAGCACTTACTGTAAGACGAATCGGCAGGTAGTCCACGGTTTTCGAGTTAACTGGAGAACAAGGCGATCAACTTGCGAAACTAAAGATTAACGATGCACATATTCGACGGGGACACCGGCACACATTTCACCGACTCGCGCGAGCGAACAGACTGAAGTGAACGATCGGGCCACACTTAATAAGTTGTAAACTGAGCTATCGCCGCCCCACCTGTCGGCAGGTCTCTGCAATTACCGAGGGAGGGTAACGTTGGCTGGTCGGTAAAACAGAGACGCGGCTCTGGAACGGAATTTTAATTTCCTCAAATTTCTATCGACGTAAATCGAAGACACTTCCAGGGTTCAGTGGGATTTCTGTGGGTCAATCGTGCTCAAGCGTGGATCGGTTGTATTACTTTATATTCACATATTTCTTTTTTGTACAAAACAAATGGTTCCCTTCTCGCAACGTCGGAAAAACAGATTAGTCAAAAATACTTGGTATCTCGTAGTTTTGTTACTTGCACAGCATTTTGTAAAATAGCGATCGGTATTTAGTCGGTCCACGCTGCATAAATCTCTTATGCGCCCTGGTCGGACAGAGGTCGCGGGTATTCACATGGGATAAAATAATCTTTCGTTATTTTACAGCGAAGTATCTGTACAATCGTAGGCACTCGTTCGTCGATTATCCTTAGGGAGTCTGAATATACATAATGAGTTTCTCGAGTGCTAAGACAATAGCGCAACGTCCGAATGGTATCCTTAATGCTAAGTTAAACAGATGGTGTGTCAGCGTTACGATCTAATAAAGTAAAAGAAATGTAAACATAGTACAAATGCAGAGGATGTATGATGAAATGGATGTACAATAAATAGCAAAGAATCATTGCAAAGAATCAAGACACACAACGTAGCTAAAACCTACTATTTACACAAATCTTTCGTTATATCAAAATATATGATCATGTTTTCTTTTCTTTTTTCTTTTTTTTTTATTACACAATTAGCCGTTCCTTTTTCTGTCGCGTTATTCTTTCTTCTCCTCCCTTTCCCCCCCATCCCGGTCGTGAGCTAGAAAATATAAATTCCAAGGATTACACCTCGTCGGACGCGAGCACCTCTCTGTCAGCCGGCGAGGACGATTTCTCTTTCCTCTCCTCCTCTTTCATTTGGAGAGCAACGGCGGACTCCAGCACCCGTATCCTTCCCTCGTGCTTCACGATCACCGCTTTCAGCTTTCTTATCTCCTCGGTGAACTCCTTCAGCAGGTCCTCCTGCAATTGCGCGATTACGCTCTTTAATAGCCCTCCTTTTAAATTAGAAAAAAGAACTGAGAAGTCTATCCGTAGTGGACCTACGGTAATGACCGCGGAAGCTTGATTAGCATTCTGCGAAGAGTTGGAAGCAACCTTCGCCCCTTTGCCCAGGATATTGGATTTCTTATGGACTTTCAGCTCGTTCTTGGCCACCGATGGCTGATAACCATCGCGCAGGGATATCAGCACCGGGTCCGCGTCGCTTTTATTCTCCCACTCCTCCGCGGAGATCGCGGCGGTGTCGCCGGGAGTGTCTGGGTACAAATCTTCTTGGAAAAGCTCAGACTGCGAATGAATAAACACCGTTGTGATACTATACCGCGTAGAGGGCTAGCTGGAGGGTTTTACGGGAAGCTCTTGTCGGATGTACCTTTCTGGGTACCGTCATAGAAATAACCTGGCAAAAGCCCGAGTTGTTGAGCCGGTAGAATCTAGATATTTCACAGAGATTAACATCACAGCCTCGTTTTGGCATCATTCCTATTCCTCGCTGAGGGTCGGGTGTTTGAAACGTATTGATATAGTGAACGAACGGAGGTTCTGGGGTAATCTCGAAGTATCGGATCACAGAGTCACCCTTTCCGCACAAGTACACTAGATTCGTGTCAGGATCGTACAGGGGGAACATGACCCCGTTGCTCGTGTCCAGCTCCACCATAACGATGGGCTCCCCTAACATGTCGGGGGCACGCAGCGAATACTGCCTTTCAGACATTTTACTGAAACCTGTGGTAAAGATCAAGCCTCCCCTGCAAGCACAGTAAACGGAACCTTGGATACAGAGATTCTGTCAGGCACCGACGCCTTCGCTTTCTCAAACACATATTCCTACGCACGAATACAACGTCCTACAAATAACTTATCTCTAAACACTGTACGCCTCTATAATCCTTCAATTCTCTCAAAGTTAATCATCAAAACTGAATAACATCCACCTTGTTACAACATTTCGAAATCATCGTGCTCTCGCGCGAACTTCTATGTTCGCCTTAGGCGCACGTAAGACGGGCAAGTGTAACGACGATCGAGAAAAACTTCCGTTGGCTCTTTATGCGCTCGGATTATCGCAAGTTGGGTTTGAACAAACATCAGCGTGCACAGCTGGACACTGAATTTCGTGGGACATACACCTGGAGCCTGATGCTGATTATATTATCCGAATTAGTGCAGTTACTTTACCGCTATTCGAGCTTATACGCATATTTAATCGACGTGTACAAATTGTTATACTTTAAAGAGTAGTAACTTGAGATACGATACTTACTGCAATTCTTTATGTAGATATTACACAGTGGACATCTTGATATTTGCATTTACTAAGCTGACATCCTCCTGATGTTGCATTTTCAATCTTGCAGCTTTCCATTAAAAAATACCAAATCTCGCGCTACACAAATTGGAAAGACCATGTGATAATAAGAAATAAAAAATATCCTTAATGTGCGAGTAGAAGTGTATCTTTTATGAGAACTTTCTATGAATACTTCTTCTAACGTACTGACAATCGCACGTACATTAAGAGACACTCTAGCCTGCTAAAAAGTTCGCGACGATATTAGCGTCGTCGCTGCAAGTAGCATTTCGAAAAGAGATATATTTTTGCTGCTCTATCTTATCCTGGATAAAACTTATCGTGTAAAAAGGCGGATGTATATTGTTTGATGATTATTCAATGTGAAAGATATGTTGATAGTGTTTTGCGTAATAAAAGTACGTATCGTTCCTAGAAACATTTCAACAGGGGTATTCGCCTCGAAGCAACTTCTATATAACCGAAGTTGAATTTACCAAATGTTAGAAGTCGACTAATAAGCACACCCGCGGAATAACAAGCATAGAATTTTTACCACCGACGCAAACTATCCGTAAAATGTTTCTACAAATTATAGTGCATCTTATTAATCGTTACCAAGTACAGAAGTACACGTACAATTAGGAGAACAGAAGCGTCTACGCGTAAGTATCGACGCGACGGAAGCTCCACGTACCTGAGAAAGATCGCACGAGTAGCTTTGCTACCCTCGTGCGCGATAGCTTCTTCTAATATCTCCCCGGACCTCGGATCCAGGATCCGAATCTTCTTATCCTTACACGTAGTGACTAATCGCGAGCCGTCCCAATTCCAGCACGCGGAATAAATCATATCCGGATGGCAGTCTATCCGCACTATAGCCTCCCCAGTTCCGACGTTCCAGATCAGGACTAGATTGTCCGAGCCAGCCGTGAGCAAGACGTTCAGCGCCGACGGATGCCATAGCACGAGACCGACCCTGCGCTGATGCAGCTGGAGGTCTACCGCCGACTCCGTTAGCGTCCTGGAAATACCGCCGTCGGGTATTTGCCATACCTTAACAACGCAGTCTTCGGAACCGGACGCTATGACGTTATCGTTATGAGGGCACCATGCAATGTCTAACACGGGACCTTTGTGCCCGCCGACTAAAGGGTAATCCGCTGGTATCCGTCCTACCTACAACGATTCCAAACAGTCAGAGCTAACGCTGTCTACGGCGAAACGATGCGAAGCGACCGAGCCGACGGTCGCACGCTTATAACGCCCAAGATAATCGAGCGAGCGGTGTTCGAACAAAAGGGAGCTCTTACTTTGTTGTGCGGCAAGACTATGAAGGCGCCACCGCCCGCCGACTCGACGATGATAGCCAGGAACTTGGGGTTGACGGCGCAGAAGGTGGAGTCCCACGACGACTTGGACACCCTTATATTGTCGTAGCATTGTTCACGCTTCAAGGGCGTTCCGTACACGTGGCGGAACTTGCTGCTGCGCACAACACGGAAAGACATGTCTGCAGCTGCTCGGCGGGGGATGAACGGGCCAGCGGCAGAAGGAAACAGAAGGAAAAGAAGATTGATAGCGGCCCACGAATTAACCTACGGCAGCCGGGCGGTACCTTGCTGCTGGCCGGCCTCTATTATGATTATATTTAATAAAATTATTGTTACGTGTCCACCATCGGCGTGGGCGTCGCGTGGACCATCCCCGTTTTATAAATAGCTTCCCCACCCTCGACGCCGTAAATGAGCGCGACCCGAGAATTGAGAATATTTTTTCGCTCGGCTTTTCACACCGCACGAGTTCCCGTCCGCTCTGGCTAACGCGGACGCGCGCACCACAGTGCTGCCAATTATCGGGAATATCGCCCGTATAATCCCGCGGTATAAGCCATACTTGGCGAATCGAGAAATAGATCGGATCCAGCCCGAAATAAACCAGCCGCCGCTTTTAATAATGTCGATGATTCACGCGGCCCGCGATCGTCCATGCCGTTCCTGTATTTCCATTACCAGGCAACCGTCGCGCGGTCCCGCGAGAAAAACGCAAACGGAGATCTCATCGCCAAATATCAAGCGCTGCGGCGCGTCCGATCGCTGGTCTAAACAGCGACGGACCCCGGGGCCCGGGGGGAGAGCGGAGGGTGGAGATTTTGACCGCCGCTGGAGAACGGCAATTCGGGTCAATCGTATACGCCCGAGATTTCGATCGAATAAGCTTCATGGTACCATTAGCACGCTAGAAATCGCGGTGTTCTCGACTTTTCCCACTCAAGTGGAGCAAGACTGCGATCGAGCCGGATGGGAGGGTACTCTCGGCGATCCAGTGGAATCGTTTACCATCCCTCTTGCGACTTCGACACCCCTTTCGCCCGTTCCAAAGGACGAGCCGCGAGGAATGCTCCCCGAATTCGGAGATCACGTCGCTGGTAGAAAGCTGAGTAACGGAATAATTTCCACGTCCCGATTCGTCGCTCTGCTATCGTCGACAGATTCACGCTTACTGCTATCCTCTCCCGCTAACTGTATCTAATCTACGACCGCGTTCGTATCGGACGCGGTTTCGCGGAAACAATTGCTCGCCGGGGATAGGAATTATTCGAATTACGCAGTGTAATAAAGTAACTCGCGCGGGGGGGGGGGGGGGGGGCAGCTTTTGAGATCGTTTAAAATCAATCGTTTGCCACGGTACCTGCACACTTAACGACGACTGAGTGCTACTTCCGATAACCAGCTCTCGATTCAGTGTTCTAGAAACAAGGGATGATTTCTCATGACAAGACAAGCCCCGCTGCGAAATAAAACTTCTTATCAGAATCTCAGTTTCTGCAAAAAAAAAAAAAAAACACTTGGAAAATCGTACGTGTGTATATACGCAGATGAGGGGGCTCAGTGGTTCTCAACTCGCGCGCGTCGGTGACAATGGAATATTAAATTACACATGCCAAAAGGAGAGCTACCGAACATCACCATGTTTCGACGATTCACGCACTGTTACGGTACACGCGATACCAGAAGCCTTCTGTCAATTAACAAAACACGTCCCACGGAAACAGGACCCGAGTCCCTCCGCTTGAGAACCACTGACCAACACGCTCGTCGATTCACGCGCATCCCCGACAGATTTTCGAAGCTGATTTTCTCTAACGAACAGGCTTCGCGAGCAGAAACGATTACTCCGCATTCTTCTATATTAGTTTCTACCTTTCCTTGGATCGTACCGCGAGGTTACATCGCACGGGGAGAGCCGTTCACGGATCGCGCGCACCGGACACTGTCGTGCAGCTGATAAGAATGCAAGGCTGCATCCGTGGCTACGTGAATACTTCTGAAAGCCGACACTTCGGAATTTCAACGTTCCCGCCCGGCGGGAGCACTAACGTTTGCATTCGCGGTGCGGGGAACGGTCGCGCGGCGGCGCTGGCGGCGCCGGCTGGCTGGATCATTTGAGAGCACCTTATTTGGAAGCGCGCACCCTGCTCCTGCGAATACCTACCCCCGTAGCTACCTACTTCGTCCGATTATTATGATTAACGGCGATTTCCACGCGAGTCGATGGTTTCTTAGGGTTTAGGCCCGTCTGGCCACGCCCCGTTAGGTTTGCTGGTTGCTCGGAGCACTTATACGTACGAATCGAACGGGCTGCATACGCCACGGGTGGGCACGGACTTGTCGGCACAGATCGCTCGGCGAACGGAGGCACACGCGTCCGCGGGGATAGTATTTTCACGGGCGCGGAGCGGCGAAAGGGATCTGTCTCACCGACAAAATTTTTTCCCGATGACAGGCGATGCACGCTTTTGGAAAAGAACTCTCCCCACCCCCCGCCGCCGCACGCGCTAACGAGGCTGATGGCTGCGCGCGCTTACTGGGCGCGAACATGGCGGCCAGGCGCGCGCAGCGTTTCAACTGTTCGATTTTCGAAAGTGAGTTCGATTTGAAACTGCAAACAAATTGTAATTACGATTTTTCGGAGGCTTCTTTGCCGGCGAATTATTGATTTGTTTCACGAGTTTATAAAAAGAGTAACCATGCTTGACGACAATACAATTCAGGGGAAAGAACGTTAGTGTGTACTAAAACGAGATGCCACAGAGTGAAATTTAATGTGAATAAGGCTTAAGGTCGCGGTGCGTAATAACTGAAAAGCTTGATTTCCGAACTCACTGAATCGTGGGAACACTATCAATTGGCGCTTAACAATTGAAGTTAGCAGTTGGCGCCTGAATTCGGCTACAATGGGTGAATTCCACTTGCGTCCAAATCGCCCGTGATTTTCATTAAGCTAGGTTTTCCTGTGCGCGACTGGACGCAACGTCAACATCTTCAAAGCCGATTTTCTCGAAAATGAAGCGCGATATGAAAAAAAGTTACTCTTTCTTTTTGACTTATAACAAGTAAATAAGTCGAGAAAAAGGAATAAAATTTTTTGATATTGCGCTTTATTTTCGAGAAAATCGACTTTGAAATTCCTGACGTTGCGTCCAATCACGTATAAGAAAACCTATCTTAATGAAAATCACGGACGATTTGAGCGTAAATGGAATTCCCCCAATATCGACCAGTGTTGCTTTAGCCGAAATTTCGATATTTGGGCTTCCCAAGACCAAATGGAAGTCCTCGTGAGAATTAGAATTCACACAACTAGTAACCCCTATTGCCGTAGAAACTTTGATATTACGAAAAACATGATCTCCACTTTTAAGTCCGATATTATTTACAATACTTATATAAAAGAAAATGATACGGAAGAAGCCTTAGAAACTTGTGGTCAATTTGACAATGTTTCTAATATCTTCTAAATCTTTTTATTTTACAAAATACTTTATCATTATTGCGTTAAAACGTCAATTTTAATTTTCACACGAGTTTTATTTAAACTTCTTTTTCTTCAAATAAAGTTTATTTGTTGTGCCTAAAAGAAATAAAGAAAACCCCTCCAGAAAATATTTATTAAACATCCTTGTCATTGAAGATATTTAAATTTTGGCGCTTTTGGGCTGTTGCGAGTTGCGATACTGGCTCCAGCGGCGTTCAACGCAAGCTTCTAAAGCGCGAAGTTTAAACAGGATAGAGTTAAGGATGAATTGTTCGATCCTGAAATACTCTCGTTTTGTTTTTAACCGTTCCGAATAATTTAATTGATTCAATTTAGTTCAGTTCAATAAGTTTTATTCAGTTCTAAAGTATTTGTTACAAAACACTTCGATATTTCGTTTATTTAAATTCACGCGTTCGCGAGCAGAGCTCTTCAGGGCTCCACGGACGCCGGACCTCACAGAAACTCCCTTAAGCCAGAAGAATTCCCAGCTGGCCTCGCAACAGGGCTACTCTTCCTACGCGATCTGGCGGCTCGGCCTTAAAACCACCTGGCAACCCTGCGCGGCACTCATCTTCGCGTGGTCCGTGGCGATCACCTCTGCGAAGTTTCATATGGTAGCCATGCATCGTTTGTTGTCGTGGGCGATGGTACGTCCAGATGATAACACAGTGATCGCTCTCGAATTATAACGCTTCTGGCCGGGCTTCGGAGATGGGTAACCAAGTGGCACGCGCTGGACACGCGTCCTCCAAGAAGGCTTGTACCGTCGCTCAGGCCGGCGAAACGGCCAATGCAGCTAGCCTTTCGAAAAGTTCCTCTGGAACCGAGCTGGAAAGTAATTCGCACATGCAGTTCTTTCCGATCGAGAGCCTAGCGAAGGTATGAGGACGTTCCCTTATAAACTGTCGATTTATCGTGTTGCAATTCGCTTGAGCTTCCCATGAACATCGAAGTTCGATAACATCGCAGGGGGATAACGGTCGCCTCGTCCCTGGACCGTTGCAGGTCCCCGACCCTTGCGTTTTAAACATTCCAACTGACGTGTGCGCTTAATGAATGATTTCCAGGCTCGCTCCTCGACGCTCATTGAAACGTCATTGTCTCCGCAAGCGCTACGATGCTTTTTAACCTTGCGATCAACTGTTCTCGTAGATAACGTTATCGCGTCGCAAAGATGGGCTAGTCGCAAGTTGGATGCTCCGAGGAGCCTGTAACTGTTCGCAGATGCTTTGGTCACGATAGAACGGAGCGTAACTCTTTTACGCGATAGAGCCAGGGGTTGAAAACAGTTGCGATATCAGTCTTGGTTGTTGAAACAGTTCTAAGAACCAAAATAATCTCGAAAGAGTTACGAGCGAAAATGGTTCTGGCTTATATCGGTTTCGGTTCTGGTTCTACGGAACCGATGTTATGTCGGTTCCATAACAGTTATATTATCGGTTATACAGTACACTCTCGGTTTGGGCTTGGGGCACTATGATTGATATTAATTTAACACTGGCGGGAATAACTTTCCTAATACGTACAAACTTACTACTAATTTAATATTAATTATGAAGATTATTAACTATTTTTTTTTAACAGAACACTGTGTCTCGTAGATGAAACTGTTAATCGTCGTGAAATATAATTCTTTTTGTATTAAATTCAAAATGCTCGCCACTGGCTCAGGAATACAAGTGACTCTGGTCTATTGGTCTCAAACTCTGCGACCCAAAGAATCGATCTTTGTGTTTGTTTGCATGATTCTTCATCGCTGAGTCTCTCTATCTGGTGTCTGCCTTTTCAATACTGAATTTACAGATGCATCCTTTCACTTCGGTTCTTTCTGTATCGAATGAAGTTTTGAAAAAAGACTCCAGGTAGAGAAGCTCAGTGATAAAAAACTTATAAGTAAACAGATTTTCCATTAAAAAAATGTGACATTGTTCGTAAATATCTTGAAACGTGCGATGCGTAATGGATACATATATTACTCGTATAAAACTGATATATAACTGTTATGGTACCGATATAATATCGGTTGCGTAGAACCGAAATCGATATAGTTAGAAATTTTGGTTGCTTGTAACAGTTATTCAGAATATCGGTTCTTCGTAACTGTTTCAGTCAGAGCCGATATATAACAGTTCGAAACAGATTATTTTCGGCTTGATATTAATCCTAATGTACGCATGTAAACGGGTTGCCTCGCAATCCGGCATCGCGAGTTAACGATTCCGCGTGAAAGTTACTCGAGAACCGGAGCTCTTGGTCTTTCGCTTAGATTCGTTGATTCTCGAGGAACATCCTGTGTATCGCTGGTATCATGTGTGTTTTACAGACTCTGTCTCATCTGACTCACGAGGAGGAGCGTATAAGCGGCATCACGAAGTCTGTATTTCAACGGTACCTTTTCCCTAATTATCCAGAGTTAGGCGAAAGTTTGTTCAACTACCTGCATCACGCTGCCAACGCTAGTACCTCGCACATGAGTGCCAATGCCTTTAAGCAACAAGCCGAAAAGTTCCTCTCCATTATGAACGATCAAGCTGTATTAGAGAACTACGTTAAAATGTATTCGAACGTAAACGGAGACGGGAGCGTCAGCCCCGAAGGGTTGAAAGGTCTACTGCACATTTCGTACAAGATCGCTATGGACAGTAGCGGAACGCCAGCTTGTATTTACGCGGACCAAATAATCAATTCGGTCATCGTCTCGTGCGTCAGTACATTTAGATACATTAAAACATGCCTGCGCCCACACTTCGATACTATAGAATGCATATTACAGTTCCACGGTAAATACACTCTGTCCGTGAGTTACGTGAGCAACTGGATCTGGCAGCACTGCTCGCGTATAATACAGGGACCCCATCACTACGTAGTCCATGTACTGACGACTGCCTATCGAAGCGGCAAAGTTCTGTTGTCGAAAGAGCAACCTCAGCCACACTTGGAGATACCGACGCCTATATTGGAGCAACCAGTGTCCTTAGACTTTCCCCGGGCTCTGCTACCCGTCAGCTACGTGTGGCTGCTGTCGAGCACGCTGCCCGAGTGCTATCTTCAGGTACAATTTAATTGAAAATCTTGCTGCGCGATCATTCTCTTGTATCATTAAACAACAGGGCGAATAAATGTATCTCCAGGCAGACGATTCACCGAAAGATGTTCCTCACGCTTTGATAGCGAAAAGATTGGGCAGCGTGTGTCCCAGGCATTGGACGATGCTGTACAACAGTTCGGACCACGGGACAGGCGCCAATCGCTTTCTTCATCATGTGTTGGGATACAGGGGTCCCACTTTATTGTTCATAAGGGCCGTTAGTCCGGACAAGGACTCCATGCCGCCCACTTACTGCGTGTGTTCAGCGGCCGAATGGCGCGAGAGCCATCTTTACTGGGGTGACGAAGATGCGGTGGGTATCGAACTGTTCCCGTCCTACAGAGTTATCGAACGGGGACCCAAAGTGTTGTATTTGAATACTAATATCAGGGGCTATCCTCACGGCCTACGATTCGGAAGTAACCCACGCTCGCCGTACATCAGTATAGACGAATCATTCCAGTCGGTCAGTATTTCAGGCGCACCTTACCCGATTTCCAACGTAGAAGTTTGGGGCTGCGGGGATACGAAATTAAGGTAACGCGCGCCTCCTCGCGAATACTTGCCGAATAAATCCCGGCGAGACACTGATGCGAAGGGAACATTTCAGGGAGCGCCAGTTGGAAATTAAAAAGTGGCAAGTGAAGGAAGCTGAGAAGCAAAGGACCGTGAAACTGAGCGCCAGCGACTGGATAGACCATCCTGATCGTTACTTGCTGGAGCTGGCGGGTAGGGCGTCCTACAACGAGTCGAATAAATAATTTATAAAGAGACGATTGTACGATAGCACAAAGTCGCTTCAGGATTAATGGTAGATTGTTTGTACATATGTATATATTATCAAACATACTGTTATATTCTATATGTACTTATACCAGATGCACCGTGTTCGATTGAAACGTTTTATTTGAAACGGATGTACTTACCCTAGAGTTTTATGATCATGAATATTCTATAAGTGTCTTTTATAGCGTCGAGAAGCTCGCGACAGAGCCCTTAATACGAAGCGAGTGTTAACAGAAATTATTTTTACGCTCGGCGTTTTACAAACGAAGGACGCGAAGGGAAACAGAACTGAAAAATAGTTAACGCCGAAAGTGGATAGTTGAAAGAGGAATTTCTCTTAACTTATTACTCACACTCTGTAAAGGGATTACTTAAAGCTAGAGTCCAAGTACTTACAAATACCTAACGCAGTATATTTCTATGCTCAATAATAGCTAGTGCTAAAGAACACGGTTGAGATACTTAAAACTGTTGAAAGATGAGGCGACGATTGAATATTTACAATACAGTTGTTTCGATAAATGTAATCCGAAGCTTCGCGAACGCTGCAAATGTTTAATCGTCAGGCGATAGGAATACAAGTATTGTACGCGCGATATAACTTTGCCTCCGAGCGGCGACCAGCGGCGACTGAGTTGGCCACGAGTCGACCGTGCGTGCGAGAGAATCAGACCGTCGGCGTTCTTTTAACGTGTTTCGAAAAACATCTGACCGCACACGGATGGAGTATCACGCTGACCTGTTACTTCGTTGGCTGTCATCGTCTCTTTCGCTGTCGCTTTTTCTCGTCGGTATAGATCGACGGTGCAGTTGGCGGGCGTTTTCAACGCTGTATGCTGCACGCTGCGTTTCCGTAATTATTAATGTTAATAATAATAAAAAGTAAACTGCATTATACAGTATGCAGCGTGGAAAACGTTCTTCGAACTTCTCCTTCAATCTTTATCCTCCGAGTCCCCATCACTGTCAGTGTCTTCTCTTCTACTTTCCGTGTCGTCTCCATCTTCATTACTTTCACACTGGATTCCACCAAATGCTATTGTCAAATTGTCAATTTCATTGTCCACAGTGCTTTCTTTTTCCATATACTCATCTTCAATCTTCTGAACGTGGGCGCACACTTTTCGCCATTCTTCCTCGCCAAAAAGATTAAATTTTTCGTTGCATAATTTTATTATATCCTCCATCTTAAATGTTGCGTTGCGCACAGCCACCCAGTTTTTCAATCGAGCCCATATCGATTCAATAGGGTTTAAATCTGGGTGGTATGGCGGAAGTCTCAAGACAGAATGTCCATATTCATTCAAGAGCCCATCGAAGATAAATTTTTTATTATTTGGTTTATGTGCTAGAATTAATTTATATAATTGAAGCTTCAACGTATTTGCGGGGAATGGAATTTCGTGTTCCTGCAGCCATTCAGTCGTTTCGGCCTTTCTTGAATTCGAAGTTGGAGCTTTCTCTTGCTCCGCATTATGGTAGGAAGCATTATCTACTACCAGAACCGAATTTGGTTTCAAATTGGGTATCAATTTTTCCACTACCCATTTCATGTAATTGGCGGTGTTCATGTTGTCGCGGTAGTCCCCGGTAGTTTTTGTTGCTTCCCACATCAAACAAGCGTTGGGAATAAATTCATCATTTCCTCCCGCGTGAATGATTATCAAACGCTTCCCTTTTTGTAATGGCTGCATTAAGCCTTCATTAGATTCGTCATACCAACCCTTACTGCTAACGTGGTTGGTTAAAATATAAGTTTCGTCTATAAATACTATAGGACGTCCGTTTTCTCTGTGTCGCTTTAACTCCGTCAAATATGAAATTCTTTTATTGCGAATGTTTATATTTTCAATTAATAATTTTCTATTATTTTTTGTTTTCATCCACTTAAATTTTAATTCCTTGAGTATTTTTCTCAGCGTTGAGTTTCCTCCATCGTATCCTATTTTCTCCCGGAGTCTTACTTTTAATTTATATATTGTCGGGGCACACTTTTCCGTTACATAATACTCGTGCACTGTTTGTCTCACAACAGATTTTTGTAAATCGTCTAGGTTCGCAACAGTATTGTTCTTTATTCTGTGTTTATTAGGTGTTTCAAATGATGCTCCTTCTCCAGTTTCAATCATGTTCAATTCCTTTTTAATGTTCCGTACAGATCTGAGCGATAATCCTGTGGCAGCAGCAGTTCTTTTTTGCACTTGTTTCACCGGTATTGTGAAAGTGTTTTCACGTGCTTCTTCCTCCATAAACTTCATAACTCTAGCCACTATTTCTCTCCCTTGGCCATGGAGTTTTTTATGCTTCACTTTCGATGTTATCTCCATAGGGTAAAAGCAACATGAAAATTCTAGGCACTTATTGTGTTATGTACTATATTATATTACGCAAGACTGTTTCCCTCGTCTAACAAAATCTTTTGCTCTTCGCCGTGCTCGCCTTAATGTAAACGTCTGCACGAATACTTTGTCTCTGTACCAGATCCTCCAGGAACTGCGTCCCTATTCTTTAGCACGAGGGAAAAATTGATACCCAATTTGAAACCAAATTCGGTTCTGGTAGTAGATAATGCTTCCTACCATAATGCGGAGCAAGAGAAAGCTCCAACTTCGAATTCAAGAAAGGCCGAAACGACTGAATGGCTGCAGGAACACGAAATTCCATTCCCCGCAAATACGTTGAAGCTTCAATTATATAAATTAATTCTAGCACATAAACCAAATAATAAAAAATTTATCTTCGATGGGCTCTTGAATGAATATGGACATTCTGTCTTGAGACTTCCGCCATACCACCCAGATTTAAACCCTATTGAATCGATATGGGCTCGATTGAAAAACTGGGTGGCTGTGCGCAACGCAACATTTAAGATGGAGGATATAATAAAATTATGCAACGAAAAATTGAATCTTTTTGGCGAGGATGAATGGCGAAAAGTGTGCGCCCACGTTCAGAAGATTGAAGATGAGTATATGGAAAAAGAAAGCACTGTGGACAATGAAATTGACAATTTGATAATAGCATTTGGTGGAATCCAGTGTGAAAGTAATGAAGATGGTGACGACACGGAAAGTAGAAGAGAAGACACTGACAGTGATGGGGACTCGGAGGATAAAGATTGAAGGAGAAGTTCGGAGAACGTTTTCCACGCTGCATACTGTATAATGCAGTTTACTTTTTATTATTATTAACATTAATAATTACGAAAACGCAGCGTGCAGCATACAGCGTTGAAAACGCCCGCCAACTGCACCGTCGATCTATACCGACGAGAAAGAGCGACAGCGAAAGAGACGATGACAGCCAACGAAGTAACAGGTCAGCGTGATACTCCATCCGTGTGCGGTCAGATGTTTTTCGAAACACGTTAAAAGAACGCCGACGGTCTGATTCTCTCGCACGCACGGTCGACTCGTGGCCAACTCAGTCGCCGCTGGTCGCCGCTCGGAGGCAAAGTTATATCGCGCGTACAATATACTTGCTGAATGTAGGATCTCAGTGAATATATAGGTGCTGTTACATACGTACAAACAGATATAATTGGACTATTACGTGCCTTACGTTCGAGCTGTTCAATCGAATTCAGGGAAACGCGCGTTAATTCCCGCAAAATTTACATGCCCTTGTATTTTCCAAGCTGCGATCATTGTAGGCGTGCCTTATGTACATACTGTTAAGAAAACCGAAGTATGCTTCTACAATAACGACGGAAGCCATTAAGAAAGCGTGTTGATGGTTGCCCGTCCGTCATTTGAAATTACCAATATTCAGTAGAATTTATTCCGAACGACTGAATCTTTCTACAACGCGGTTTATATTTAAATAAACGATGGCAGTACCAGCTCCAGTTTTCCATTTTATTGTATGACGAATAGGGTGTGCGATAACAATGCTGCTCCTCGCAGGGGAGAATAAATAAGATACTTAACAAGTTGCTCTTTCATTCCAACGAATCCCGATTCAATTGAACTTGTAATAAGAACGCTGGATAATGTATCGAATTCTCAATATATTCTACCGTCATTTCCCTGCAAGTATTTGTCATTGCTCGGCGTAACAACATTTACTACAAGTTCGTTTCAACGAGGAACTGCGAGCCGCAAATCACGCGAGGCTCGAAACGCAATGTACATGAATCGAAGCATGCCTGCGGAGTGGTTTGCTGACTGTATTAAGTACTTAGCTGGATATCTCTGGCCGGGCGAGAGTCAACAAGGAGACGACTTAAACGTAAGTTTTGTAAGCAGGTACCCGTTGATACAGGTGACGCACGACTGTACTTTGTCGAAGAACGTGTCCGGTTTGGACCAACGTAATCCATAGAGACTAATCATTCACACTTAACGCGAGGGACTCTATAAAAATACCATGTATGAGATATATTTACAGTTGTTTAAATAAATATATATAGAAACCCTGTCTAAAGGATCCTCTATTATTCGTTGTTACCCCAAGATAGAGGGTATATGCGCTACGAATGGAAGGTACAGAGAATTCAGTACGCTCGTTCCTGGGGTAAAACGGAGTGCTGATAGCTAAATATGTACGTACATACGTAGAACAGGTATAAAAACGCGTCCGCTTCGGCTTCCCATGGAATGCTATTAGTTAAAGTAGGAAGGGTGCGGGCGGGAGCGTCCTCTTCCCGGGGCATAGCTCCTTTGGAATTGATCATCGTTGCGGTGGCGGAAGAACATTTTGAACACTACATTCGGACTGAAACCTGCCGACAGACGTAATTAGTATATATTAAACAGATAAATACGCGATGGAAAGGAACGAAGTAAAAGTTAAAAGTGGCACGTTCGGCTGCCACTGTTTTTTTTTATTTTTAATTTATACGACGGAATAAAAGGGGAGATTCTATCAACCTTGGTAGCCACAGTCATCGTCATCTATGTCGTACTCATTGTCGTAACAGAATCGTTTGTTGAGGTCGGATAGAATTTCGTACGCTTCGCCGATCTCCTTAAACTTTCTCTCTTGCTCTTTCTTCTCTCCTTCTGTCGCGTTTGGGTGTTTATCTGCAGAGGAGACGAATCAGCATTTTCTAATCAAAGCCACTCGGGAAGATTGGCCATCGAGCTTACCTGGATGATGTACCATCGCTTTCTGTCTATAAGCCTTCTTAATATCGTCGACCGATGCGGTTTTATTGATACCCAGGATCTGGTAATAATCTTTCCTCTTGGATTTCTTCAACGCCAATTTGGCTGCCATCAGTAATCGTTTGTTCTCTATAAATCAATGTTCAGGGAGTCACTACGGTGCGGTCAAAAGATAAGTTTCACGACAGAGGGGAGGCTCCTTTTCCTACCATGGCTGTTATGCGCGTCCATCTCGCAGACTCTCTCTAGATCATGAACAGCTTCTTCGTAATTGCTCAGCTCCGAGTAAGACATTGCTCTCCTCAGAAGGGCTTTCAGATAATCTTTATCTAGCTTCAGCGCCTCCGTACACTCCGCGACTGATTCGTTTAGCATACCTAACTGTGAAATATCGAAGGGGATCAGCAACCACTCTCTCGAGTTACGCATACCACGAGCACGGAGAATGAGTTTATACCTTCGCTGCCACTGTTGCTTTGTTAAAATGAAGTTTCGCATTCATTACTGTGTTCTGAGGATCTATAGCCAAGGCTTCCGTGTACAATTTGTGCGCCTCTCGATATTGTTCCCTCTCGTAAGCAATATTTCCCTCAGCTTTCTTCACCTTCAACTGTTTCGCTCTCTGGGAATTTTCAACGCGTGTAACTTCTGCTACGAGCAAGTACAGTTGACTGGTCGCTTCCTTACCTTGTACAATTCTAACGCCTTGGTGTGTTCCGGTGCCAATTCGAGCATCGCTTGAAGACGCGCAAGCGCTTTGTCGATATCGCCTTGCAAGTACAGGCAGACAGCGAGCACGTAGAGAGCATCCGCATTTTGTTTATTGGTGTCTAAAATATCTCTGCGATGCAAGCGAGCCTTATGAAATTATCTTCCGTTGCTTCGAACTTACAAGATAAACCAGGCGACTTACCTTATTATTTTTTGTGCCTCTCTGTACCTTCTCAAGAATGCTAGGCTTTCTGCCTTAATCGATTTGAACTTGGAGGAAGAGGTGCTTATGCGGCAACAACAGTCCATATAGTGCACAACCTGGAAAATTACAATACGGTCAGCCCGAATTATACGAACGCGTGTTACGCGTACGAAACTACGAACCTGAAGGTAATCTTTGGATCTGTACGCAGCGTCGGCGTATTTAAGCATTCTTCGTACATAATTTAAGTCGTTCATGAATTTGTCTACGTACGTCTTTACGTTCCTAGTGTGCTGTACTTCTAACAACTTTTTACAAATGATTTCAGCCAGATCGATCTCTCCCCAGGAAATGCGAAGTCTTATCATAAGTACGTGAGACTGGACAAGCAAGTGGATTAGAATAAACGAATGGCCGTTTCATTTTTACGAGTAGCATAGGGCGTACCTTCAGGCAGTTAGGATTTTTAAGCGTCTTGTAACCAGCATCCGCATTGAACGCAGCTGGATCCGGAAACAATTCTGCAAGGGTATTCGGTTTACCGAGTTGTTACATTGGAATGGGAAAGACTAGGAGAGAAGAAGCATACTTTACCGATAAGGTCGTTGTAAGACCCCACTGTCCCCGCATTATTCTTTGTAAATCTGCAACAGTCAAGTGTTTACTCTCGCGATAAATAATTCGACCAGTTATTTTCATAAACCGTCGAGCGGTGGCATCGCGAAAGTCGATCTCTTATCCAGTTTTTCTGAATTAAACGTGGTGCAACGAGAATAGGTCGAAGCGCTATTTTGAATCTTCGTTCGAGAAAAATAATAGAATTCTAATAACAACCGAAGCCGAGTCGAGATTTATAATTCGTACAGCTTCGACCGAGGCTTCATTTAAGGAGCTGGTAAGGCGAGGAAACCCTCGCATCTCTGTGAATTCGCTCGTCTCGGTTCTCGAAACATGTTCAACGCTCCACTGATTTTTACCTCGCTATACCAGCATTCAGCTACGGTGCCTAATCTACGAGGACTTACTATTTCTCTATAACAAAAGTGTGGAGAAGCTCAGGAAAGCTTTGACTGTGTTCGATAAACGAACTGTTGCACGTAGATCGTTATGCACTTACTCCGAGTCAGGTATCTCCGAGTCCATGTCGTTGTCCCAAGTCCATGACAGTGGCCCTTCGAAGATCGGGTCGGTTGCCATCGTTCTAGCTTTCACGATGAATTACAGAGGCTCCCGTGAGGATAAGTGACATTCAATCACGCGATGTGCGGTTCCTGCTTCGTTTCTCAGTCCGAAATACCAGAGTATTTCGTCGAGAACAGAACACACGCACCTTGAAACAAGAGGCTTCTCCCTTTAAACCGTTTAAACGGTGCCAACAGAACGGACCGATTCGTTCTAATGATCCCGGGAGTTGACGCGTTCCCAAAGGCATCCAGATTCTCCCAGACATGAAGGAAATGATTGCGAGAATAGTTTCGTCGCTTAATTCCGCCTTCATTTTCATTAAGGTTGGGTTTCCAATACGCGACTGGACGTAAGGTGAAGAATTTCAAAGTCGATTTTCTCGAAAATGAAGCCCGATATAAAAATTTTTTATTCCTTTTTCTCCACTTATTTACTTGTTATAAGTAGGAAAGAAAGAGTAAGCTTTTTCCATATCGCGCTTCATTTTCGAGAAAATCGAGTTGGAAATTCTTCAAGGTGATTTTCATTAAGGTAGGTTTTCCTATGCGCGCCTGGACGCAAGGTGAAGAATTTCAAAGTCGATTTTCTCGAAAATGAAGCGCGATATCGAAAAATTTTACTGCTTCTTCTAGACTTATTTACTTGTTATTAGTAAAAAAGAAAGAGTAACTTTTTTTTATATCGCGCTTCATTTTCGAGAAAATCGAGTTGGAAATTCTTCAAGGTGATTTTCATTAAGATAGGCTTTCCTTTACGCGACTGGACGCAACATCAAGAATTTCAATATCATAAATTTGTATTCCTTTTTCTCGATTTATTTAATTGTTATAAGTCGAAAAGAAACAATAACTTCTTTTGGTATCGCGCTTCATTTTCGAGAAAATCAACTTTGAATTTCTTCTCCTTGCGTCCAGTCGCGTATAGGAAAACCTACCTTAATGAAAATCACACGCGATTCGGGCGTAAGTGGAATTCCCCCTATTTAGAACAGTCTGATTTCCACCAGATACGAAAGTTATTAAACTTCTAAACTTGCATAAATATAGAAATTATAAATACTCTAATATTCTGAAGGCCCTACCACTCATTACGCAAAAGTTTCTAGCAGTAAAATTGTTTATATATTTGCTGCGAGCACTAAAATCCTGAAAGTCAAGGCGGGTTTAGAAGACCAGATCTTTCTCATCATTTTTGGAACACATTTCCTGTAGCGCACTAAATTCAACAGCGAAACTACCTTTAATGTCGTTGTCATTATAACCTCAGGTGGTGTGCCCTTCGAAAGTAGAAAAACCGTATAATTTTGTGACCTGTAAGTTTTATAAAGTAAGTGGAACTTGCATCTTCAAAGTAATCTTCATTTGCTAGTACTTCGTTTGCTTATGGTTTCTATTAAGCGTTTCTAATTACGCCACCTTGCCATGTGTTTAAGGCCCATAATGCAACCCGTCGCATATACATGATTTTCCTTGTAATTATATATAGCACCACTGTAACGTTGGCACATTTTATTAGACTCTCACCTGTACCAAGACAGAATACTTTTCGCTAACGAGTACTCCGTTTCTCGGTTCCAGTACCTGCCGCAGTATGAGTCGTTTCTTCGCGACCGGTTCGGACTCCGAGTCCGATAGCGCACCGGAGGAGGAGCAGATTCAGAGGCCACCGACCACAGCTTTCACGGTAAATCGGAGCAAAACAGGACTACGCCATTAAGCGTCGGCTTCCGTTCTCCGAAGCTTCGTAGCTAAACGATATACGAATGAAACGTATTTTCCTTTACAGTTTAGCGACGAAGAGGAAGAAACAAAGCGAGTCGTACGCTCGACGAAGGAGAAAAGATACGAAGAGATTGCTAATCTCATCAAACTTATAAGAAACTATAAAAAGATCAAAGATATGAGCAGTATGCTCACCAGTGAGTACTCGCAGTGTTTGGTTTTGGAAACGAGACGAAGTTAAGACGCTTCCTTATTGGGGATTATTTGTAATCGCAGGTTTCGAGGACTTGATGCGAGCTTATCAGAAAGCGTTGCCTGTAATCACGAAAGAAGAGAGCGGTCAGACACCACGGTTTTACGTCAGATGCTTGGTGGAAATGGAGGACTTTATCGTCGAAGTGTGGGAGGATCGTGACGGGCGGAAGAATATGTCGAAGAATAATTCGAAATCGTTGACCTCCCTGCGTCAGAAACTTCGTAAATACAATAAGGACTTCGAAGAGGACATAGCTAAATTCAGAGAAAACCCGGATCAAGATGACGACGAAGAGGAGGAGAAAGGTGAATATATATACATCGAAATACGTGTAGATATTGTTATAAATAAAATTGAAATAACACTTGGAATTTTAGCCGAAGAGTTAATGGAATCGGACAAGGAGGAAGACAGTGCAGTGGCTTTCAAGAAACCTGGTTCCGAGGCAAGTGAACCGGACTTATCTAAATTCAAAGTTCGACTTCCACGCGCCATCAAGCCTGTATAGTTTTTAAGTAACAAGGCGTTGCTTTTCAGAAAAGCGTGACCGATGGTGACGACGGTAGCGAGAGTGAATCTGATTGGGGTAGCTCCTCCGACAGTGAAAGCACAAGCAGCGAAGATGAGGACCAGTACCAGAATATACGCGAACGATTTATCAAGAAGTAAGTTTGCAGAGAAGTAACGAGGGAACAGTACTCGCTGATATCTTAATGGCAACTTGCGCTTTTGAGTAGGACAGCTGACAAAGAGGAAGACGAAGATAAGGCGAAACGAAAGGAGCAGCGAAAGGAGCGCAAAGACAAGGAGAGGAAGAAGAGGAAAGATGACGACGACGGGGAAGGTGAATGGGAGACGGTGAAGGGCGGTGTGGCTATTCCATCTGAGAAACCGAAAATGTTTGCCAAGGATGCTGAGATCAACGTGGCTGCTGTTTTGAAGAAACTTTCCGAGATCATTGCAGCTCGCGGTAAAAAGCGCACAGACAGGCGAGAACAGATTGAACTGTTACACGAATTGCAGGGCATAGCTGACGCTCATAATCTCGGGCCAGCCGTAGCAGTAAAGATTAAGTTCTCCATCGTGTCTTCCATTTTCGATTACAATCCCAAAGTGTCCGATGCGATGAAGCCCGAGTACTGGATAAAGTGCGTAGAACTTTTAGATCTTACGATACGCGGCCACTCTATTATCCGCTCTAGCGAATGAATTCCTTTCACCTAGAATTCTGGAACGTATATCAGAGATGCTCGACATGCTGTCGGCCACCAAAGACATGGTGATCGCTAAAGTCATTTCCGAGGACTCGGAGGAATTTGAAACACCCACGTACAAGATACACGGATGCGTATTGACGTTGGTGGAGCGATTGGACGAGGAGTTCACGAAGCTGTTGAAGGAATGCGATCCGCACAGCAACGAATACGTGGAAAGGTAACCGATTCTAATTGTCCACGCGGTACCGTGAACGCGCCACTTACGAATTGTCTTGCAGGTTGAAGGATGAGAAGCAAGTTTCTGCGATAATAGACAAGGTTCAAGAGTATCTGGAAAGGCAAGGGTCTGTTTCGGAACTTTGCCGCGTGTATCTGCGTAAAATCGAGCATCTCTATTACAAGTTCGATCCCAATGTTCTGAAGCAGAAGGAGGTAAGCGAGCCACGATTAAAATCCTCTGTCGACTATTCACTTTTAAATACGATGCATTCCTTTCAGGGAGAACTTCCCAGCGATATCGTAACATCTGTGCAAGTAATGGAGAAGCTGTGCAAGTACGTTTACGCTAACGACGGAACGGACAGGCTTCGAACTCGCGCCATCCTCTCCCACATCTACCATCACGCTCTCCACGACAACTGGTTCCAAGCGCGCGATCTTATTCTGATGTCACACTTGCAGGAGACCATTCAACATTCCGATCCAGCCACACAGGTGCGTGTCGCTTGAGGACGGAGACCTACCTAGAACGGTCAAAATGACATGCTTCTTTGGGAATTTTTTCTAGAAAAACCGATGAACTTTTATTATTGAACATTAGTCCGTTGGAAAGGGTACATCTTGCGGATGTTTCGGTATTTTTTGTGGTAAAAAGTATTGAAAGGTTTGCGAGTTATAGGCGATGGACGATAGACGTCCTTTTTTTAGGCGCTTTGCGGTGACGACCGTAACTCGGTGCAGCATCATCCAAAATTGAAAATTCATTTTTTTTTTAGATAATATATGAAATTATCTAGGATCTGTCGGACCCTATTTTGAAAAAATTATTTTGAGACAAAATGGGGGCTGTCCAAAGTTGAAGCATCGATATTTGGCAAAAAATCAGTCGAATTTCGAGTGTAAAAAAATCGAGGCATAAAGAAAGGAAAAGCTCCCGATAGCGTTTAGATTTTTAACTCTAAAATAAGCCTGTAAAGCCGCGAGTAAATCGGTTCATTAATTTTTGAGTTATGTGTGTCACCGACTTTGAAGACATGATTTTGAGGAAAACGCGTTTAAAGATTTGAGTCCGACCGCTACACAGAGGAACACCTACCTGCTCACACGCGTGTGACTTTGTCAATTTTGGTCGGATTAACTTGACACTTTCAGGGAATATTTTCAAGATGTTGTACTTCAAGAAAATATAAAAATTGAATAAATCAATTTTTCGAAAATTTCTAGGTAGGCCTCCTTCTTAAGGGGAGGTTTCGGTCTAAAAGTCGATTTTTTTATTTCATTTTTCGAATGTTCAACCATTTAAGAATACGCGTTTAAAAGGATTTGTCGAAATTCGTAAAATTCTCGAAGTTATAGGCATTTGAGTAGCGGCAAATGCATGGGCAACAACCGGCCACTCGGTGCTCTCGTAAATCTTTAAACGCGTTTATCTCGAAACAGTGTTCTCAAAACGGTGGGACCTGTATCTCCAAAAGTTATTATCCGATCCGACAGAAACTTTTTTTATTTTGAAGAATATACTTCTGGCTAAGAGAGAAACCAGAAAAAATTACAAAAAATTGAAAATTTATAATTTTCAAAGGCGTTGAAAGGGCGAAAAATATAGAGAAGTGATTTCAAGCTTCAAGTGTCTTTATTTTCTAAAAAAAATGTCATTTTTGTATTTTTTTCTGGTTCCCCCTCTAGCCAGAAGTATATTCTTCAAAATAAAAAAAGTTTTAGTCGGATCGAATAATAACTTTTGGAGATACCAGGTCCCACCGATTTGGATGAATTTTTTGACGCCTCGACTTTAACGACTCCCCAGTGCCGTCTGCAGTGATTAATTATAAAACAAAAAATATATTTCTATAATTTAAGACATCCTTAATACAATGCAAAAAGTCCCATTAAATTATATATAGTAGTTTTCCTTTAATTAATTCCTAAAAATCACCTATTTTTGGAGGCTCTAGACTGGAACCTCCCCTTAAGGGGGAACACCACTGTGACGGCCGGAAAAGTAAGCCATTTTGAAGAATTTTTTTCAGGAGTAATTTATAGTTTTCATATAAAATTGTTATTACTTACCTTTAGTACAATGTCTTAAGCGACTATAAAAAAAAAATGAGTAGAGAAGCATGCATAAATTTTAATATATTAATTAATCTTCTAGACCCCTCACGCGCGCTAGTGAAATGAGTAACTATGGAACAGCAGGTCCGAAATCAAATTTCATTTTTTTTATAAACTATATGAGTGTAGTTTCCATTGCACGTACGAATTCTGTGATCGAATATAAATTTTTTAAATACGCTCGAAAAACTGCCCATCTTATTCGCGGATTTTCAAAACCTTTCTTCTAAAGCGCACCATTTTTACAAAAATAATTTGTTTAAGAAATCGATACATGCAACTAGAACTACACTCATATAGTGTATAAAAAAAATTAAATTTGAGTTCGGGCCTGCTGTTCCATAGTTACATTTCACCAGCGGGCGTGAGGGGTCGAGAAGATTAATTAATATATTAAAATTTATGCATGCTTCTCTACTCATTTTTTTTATAGTCTCTTAAGACATTGTACTAAAAATAGGTAATAATAATTTTATATGAAAACTGTAAATTATTCCCGAAAAAAATTCTTAAAAATGGTTTACTTTTCCGGCCGCCAAAGTGGTGTTCCCCGTTAATATAAACTCGTTTCCACCCGTGATAATCCTGCACTGCTTCGTCTACAGATCTTGTACAACAGAACCATCGCCCACTTGGGCTTGTGCGCGTTCCGTCACGCGAACATCAAGGACGCGCACAACTGCCTGGTAGACCTGATGGTGACGGGGAAGGTGAAGGAGCTGCTGGCTCAAGGCTTGCTGCCCCAGAGGCAGCACGAGCGCAGCAAGGAGCAAGAGAAGATCGAGAAGCAGAGGCAGATGCCTTTCCACATGCACATCAACCTGGAGCTGCTCGAGTGCGTCTACCTAGTGTCAGCGATGCTAATCGAGATCCCCTACATGGCCGCTCACGAATTCGACGCCAGAAGGAGGATGATATCCAAGACCTTCTACCAGCAGCTCCGGTCCAGCGAGCGGCAGTCGTTGGTTGGCCCTCCAGAGTCCATGAGGGAGCACGTCGTGGCCGCGGCGAAAGCGATGCGCAATGGAAACTGGTCGGCGTGCAACAACTTCATCATCAACGAGAAGATGAACGCGAAGGTGTGGGACCTCTTCTATCAAGCGGACAAGGTCCGCGACATGCTGACCAGGCTGATCAAAGAGGAGGCACTCAGGACCTACTTGTTCACCTACTCCCACGTCTACGATTCCATCTCCATGCCCAAGCTGGCGGAGATGTTCCAGCTGAAACGACCCATCGTCCATTCCATCATCAGCAAGATGATCATCAACGAGGAGCTGATGGCGTCCTTGGACGACCCGACCGAGACGGTTGTAATGCACCGCAGCGAGCCGAGCCGCCTTCAGTCTCTCGCTCTCCAGCTCACCGACAAAGTCAACAACTTCGTCGACTCTAACGAGCGTATATTCGAGATGAAGCAAGGTATTTATGCGTATAAAACACTAGGGTGGCCTGTCTTTTGCTCTCACCCTCTAATATGGTTCGATTTTATAAAAAAATAGTTCCTGAAAAATATTATTGCCATCGGACAACAGGAAAGTTTAGAATTCGCCAGTGGTTTGAATTTGAAGAATTTCTCAAAAATACTAAGTCCTATCGAAATTTTCTTCAAATAACATTAAAAGAGCATTCAATTTTCTACAATTACTGTGTATGTAATTTTTTCGTGCTTCCAACCATTTTTTAGATAATAGCGTTTGAATATACGGCGTGACGTATTGTCTGTAACCGCGTAGTGCGGACCTCTCTATCTTCAAACGCTGTTATCTAAAAACTGGTTGGAAGCACGGAAAAATTATATACACAGTAATTGTAGAAAATTGAATGCTCTTTTAACCGTATTTGAAGAAAATTTCGATAGGGCTTACCATTTTTGAGAAATACTTTAAACCCAAACTATCGACGAATTCTAAACTTCAAGTCCTGGTCGTGCACCCTTTCCTGTTGTCCGATCGCAATAAGCTTTCTCAGGGATTATTTTTTTATCAAATGGCACCGTTCTAGGGGGCGAGAGAGCAAAGAAATCCCCCCCAAAAATTCGACACATAAATAAAGGCCACCCTAATAGAAAATTGTAATTGATTTCGGGTGCTTGTGAAAACCCTTCGGAGGTATTAATGGTGCGCGTTGGCTTGCAGGCAACTTCTTCTCGAGAGGGAACCAAGGGAACTTCCGCGACAGGCAGAATTACAACAGACAGGGGCAGGATTGGGGCCGCCAGAGACGCGACCGCGACCGTGATCGTGATCGTAATCGAGAAGAGAATCGAAATTACTGAACCAGGAGGTCGTCGAATATTATTTACTTGGGTGTCTGACATCGGATCGACGTTCTGTAATACACTCGTGTAAATAATGTTGGGAATAACAGTATACAAAGTAACAGTATATCGTTTCAGTGTATCATTGAAATGTCCGCATTTACCATTCTGCTATTTACATATAAAACCTCCGACTTCTCGTACAAGAATAAATAATATTGGTATCCACAGATCTTAGGTTTTACTGCGCTTAGATCTCTTGCACCTTCTCGAGTATATTGTTGCCCGTCGCGACACAATCGGACGCAAGAACCAGTCGAATTCCATTCGACTTCTCTACGAGCCTGCAAGCAGCAATCTCAGCGGATGTTAGGCCTCCTATAACGCACACCACCACCATCTTCGGTAGTATGGAGCCTCGTTGCCCACTTATGACACAGTTCGACAAGTTCGCTAACTCCTCGAGGCTTTTAGGGTCCCTTTCTTGACCCGCGACAAGATTTAATACTTGAGCCTGCAGAGGCGTAGTCGGTTAGTCTCCGTCAACACCGGCGAGTAACTTAATTCGAAAGCGATACCAACTATTAAAGGGATGTAAGCGTTATTGAACACGTAGCTGGGGCAAGTGCGCCCCTTCTGCTCCGCTTGCTTCGAGTAACTCGGTAAAAGTCTCAGCTTCTGTGCGTTGCTGTTCCACTCGCTGCTCCAGTTCGGTAATTTGTGCAGAAGATTTTCCGCCCTACACTTCAACAAACCTACGGTTTGAAGTTTGTAGAACAACGGCACGTGCTTATAACCGTGCGCGTGCAGGTGGAGTTTTTGAACGGAATGCAACTCGCTTTGAGCGACGCCGTCGCTGGCGATAGAGAGCAAGCATAATAGCCGCAAAGTTCTCAGGGGATGATCGTCTGAAAGATCGGTCGTTTGAAAGACAACGTTACGATCGTAGAACGATAGAAAGACGTGCGTACCTATGTATCTCTCGATATAATTCAGACACTCTTTCCTTTCCTTGCACTCGAGCACAGACTTCTCCATCTTCTGCAAGATCTGAAAGTCGGAACCCAACGTGTCCGCGATAAGCTGGCAAGCTGAAATATGGAATGCCAGTTGGCGCGTCATGTCCCTGGTTTTCTGCAGCCTCGTCGCTATGTACCTCTCCATTTCCGACAACTTCATCGTCTGTATCGCATTCTGTTCAGCTAACACACAACACACAAATTACATTGCTAATCGAATTGGCCAGAGGCACGCGCGTAAGCAGGCAAGTATACATTTTAGGGACTTAGCTTTCCCGTGTAGAATGGGAAACACGTCGCTGCACGGCGTATCTCTTACTTCCCCGTAAATCTGATCTTTCTCTGGGTCCAGCTTAGTCTGAGATTTGCCCAGAGTGCCGGTACCGACATTTATTTCCACCACTTCGTGCAACAGGCCGGCGTACGTTACAGGAGTTAACAGCGGCGTGGCTAGGTCGTAATTCCTGTCCATCAAAATCAACGCCCCTGTTTTGTTCTCCGCGTCCGGCGAACCTAAGCATTGCCTCATAGATTCCATAACTTTCAGCACCTGCTGGCTGTGCTTGCCGAGCGAAAGCGTGAGCTTGGGCGAGCCAAGTACGAGCTGCAGCGACCACAAGTTGCGCGCTAATGCCGGTAGTGGGGCAGTATCTTTGTGATAATAGAGATCGGTAAACATCGAGTTCTCTAGAGATAAGACGTTCCCGTCTAATCTTATGAATTCCCAGGACAACGTTTGCACCGTTACTAGTCCAGATAAGCCTGCGTAAATAATCACACTCGTTCAACGATAGTCGTCATTAATCTACAGAGTAATACGTGCAAAGTAATCACCCTCTTCTTCGATTATCGAGTTAAGAACCGTCGGCACGAACGGAGCGACTAGAATGTGATGGCAAGGCGGCGAGTGTGGCCTGGCGTTCGGCGAGATCTCCGATTGTACTTGATCCAGCACTGTCCTACAGGCGATCAGATCGTTCGAAACTAGGAATATACGTTGGGCGTTCGAGAGCTTCGGGCCTTGCTCCATTTTGTAAATTTTGCTCACCCCGTAGCGTCTAAACGAAACGCACCGTTACTAAATAATTACTGCGAAACTGGTATACCTCCGTAGCTTATCGAAGATCGTTACTTAAGCACAGAAACTCCCACAAAGCTGTCCAAGATCTTCATGAGTTTCTGCTCGATCACTAGGTCTTTGCTCCCAGGAATCGAGTCCAATATCTCGACAAGCTTACGCTGGCTTATTTGCTGCAGCACGTTCAGCCTATCGTCCAGCGTGATATCCATGGTTCTGCTTCGAGGGATTCGATGAACCCGGAATTCTAAAGGGAGCCTGCCCACTGCAAACCTGTTATAGAAAGTTCCTTAAACCCAGAGGGTCATAGGAATGCTTTGTCTTTTATCGATCGGCAGGAATTCTGTGCGAAGCTGAATAAGGTAAAGGACCCAGTGGTGAAACAGTTTAAGAAGCGGTTGAGATAATTGCAATTTTTTTTATATTTAAATAGTATAAAATTGTAACTAAATATAATTATTCGAAAGCGTAAAATTTCTACTTTCAGATGATGTAACAAGAATCTACATTTGTTAAAGGGAAAGTCTTAAATTAATTAAAATATGAAATTGTTCATATGGTTCAGTAATTAAATGAAATTCATAGCGTGTCCCAGTTATTAATTATCAGTGTTCCAATTATTGAATATATATTTAACTATTTCTATCAGTTAATGAAAACAAATCAATATGGTAATATTTTGGGGTAATAAAAACATTTTATTTATAATAAATTTATGTTAAAAAAATTAAGAATAAGTTAAAGAAACGATTAAAAGTATATTATAAAATTTTAGGTTATGTTAATATTTTAACATAACCTAAAAGTATAATATAAAATATATTATAAAGTATAAACTATGATAAAGTATATTATAAAATTTTAGGTTATGTTAATATTTTAACATAACCTAAAATTTGATAAGATACTTTTAATCGTTTAATTGTTAAAATATTAACATAACCTAAAATTTTATAATATATGGTTTTACGAGTTAAGATTAATTATCCTAATAATTCTTAAACAGTATTATATTTTTGTCTGTTATTATTAACGTAAATATATAGTTAATAATTTTAAAATTTCACTGAATACTAGCGTCTGTACCGGTGTTTAAATAATCATTACATACGCGCTTAATAACTGGTCCGTGTGATGTTATCGTGTACTAGTGCATAAACGCAACAATTTCAATATTAAAAACAAAAAATTATTAAGAGATCCAATTAATGTTCAATTCTTCGATATATAATAAATCCAAAACAACTGTACTATTTAAAAAATTATAAAATAATAATTAACCCTTCGTGATCACACTTTCTTATAATCACAAGTTGGTCACACGGGGTTCACTGTACCCCAGCGTCATTTTTTCAGTTACCATTTTCGTATTTTTGAATCTTTTAACTTTTCAGTGATAATTGTACATTCATAATACTTGTATAATAATGGTCTAATAGTCTTTTTCTAGAAATGTAAATTTTGATATGATCAAATTTATACTTGAAAATGAGCGATTTTCCACGGTTGTTGTAAAAAAGCGATTTTTTAAATTTTTTTTATATTTTTTTCTTGCGATAAATCCCCTTTGGAAGTCGTAAAGGCGCGACATTTTAAATCGAAAATTATTCTTGGGGTACAATACATCCCGTGTGACCACGAAAGCTTAATTACAACCTTAACAAAAATATTCTCTCGCTTGCTTGAGTCCATTAGGTAAAAAGCGAGATTGAAACTGTTGAAGCTTTACTGTACAATAATATTTTTGCATGATATAACTATTGAGTTACGTAAGCTTAAACGTTGCAAATTAGTAAAACTGTTATTATTAATAAAATTTCTTCTCAATTTTTAATTATTGGGTCTTGTTTAAGTACTGGGCCATTTACCTCACCATGCGTGCGATCTCCCAAGCCTATCTCCCCATTAATCTAAATCCCACAAGAGTAGATCCCCAACCCGGAAATTAAAAAAATTCTGAAACTTTGTGGATCTGCAGGGGATTTCCTCCTGATTACAACGCAATTTTTTTTGCTGCCCAAAATCACTCTAAGGGGGTGAAATTAACCCCTGAAAATTCGGCTATTTTCGGATTTTATTTTCCAACTCGCAATCTGCAAGAGATAGAAAAAAAGTCTCAAGACGAAAGTTACTTCTTTTAATTAGATCTATCAAATGGTAAAAGTTTAATCAATTGTTTAAACAATTAGAAAAAGTTATAAACCAAAATATCAATAATGTTTTCTAAAATTCGTTTTTCTCGCGCGAAATCCGAACTGGATGTTTAAGTAATTATGAAACAGCATAATCCATATTTTTTTCATACAATTTCAACTTTTGTTGCATCGCTGATATGTGTTCCTCAACAATCGAAGGACTTCTAGATCCCATTGTAACGTACCTGAAGCTGCACAATTAACAATGTTCTTCTAACGTTTATTAGGAAATAATACGCAACGCGTAGAAAAAAAGTAAGACGATTTATATATTTTTGTCTCTAATTACACATGGGGCAAATATACTAGGTGGAAATAGAGGAGAAGAAGAGAACTGTTAGATATAACTTATCCTTATTAGAACTTTTTATTTTTAACATAATTATCGAACTTTTCTCTTATTTGCTCACAAGACAGGCGAGATAATGCGGCCGTTTAAGTATAGTCAGATAACTTTGAAAACACTTGTGTGGTGTGATTATTATGAATTATTCTTCATGGTGATGAAACTCTTAAAAAAAATGTTAGAAACATTTGGTTACACCACGCACATCGAATGATAGTATAATTACCGCATATGGAACAACGAGGTGGATGTATGAAATCTTGTTGTGAAAACGCGAAATCTACTGGATTTTCAAACTGATTTGGTATCTCAACGATATATCCACTTTTATACCACGCATAAGCAAACACATCGTGATACTTTGGTGATGAAAGTTGATTATGAATAAGAAACTGTAATTTAATGACATTATTCCTTGTATTTAATTGCACATCGTAATTAAACAATAATACAAGGTCGAAAAATTATCGAGGAACACATATCGCGATACAACAAAAGTTGAAATTGTATGGAAAAAATATGGATCATGCTGTTTCATAATTATTTAATCATCCAGCTGAGATTTCACGCGAAAAAACGAAATTTAGAAAACATTATTGATATTTTTGTTTATAACTTTTTTCTAATTGTTTAAATAATGGATTAAACTTTTACCATTTGATAGATCTAATTAAAAGAAGTAACTTTCGTCTTGAGAATTTTTTTCTCCCCCTCGCAGATTGCGAGTGAGAAAATAAAATCCGACAATATCCGAATATTCAGGGGTTAATTTCACCCCCTTAGAGTGATTTTAGGCCCCCAAAAAAAAATTGCGTTGTAATCAGGAGGAAGTCCCCTACATATCCACAAAGTTTCCAAATTTTTCGAACTCCCGGGTTCGGGATCTTCCCCGATGTTCCCTTTAAACGCTCAAGGACCGAAGAATTCACGCCACCCCCTGTTTCTCGCGAAGTAAGGGTGAAAACAGCTCGACTAGGGCGCCCATGTGGTCGCTCCGCGCAAGCCAGCGAGCGAATCTTGTTTGCCCATCTTCCGGACGCTCACGTTTATCTCCTCCACAGTAGGGTTATTTAAAAATGGCGGACGCATCGTCTTCCGACACTACCTCAGAGTGTTGCAATGAATGGTTCTCTGATATTACCTCCGAAAAGTCCGAGTACGTTATCGTGGGCCAGAAACCGTGCCTGTCCCATCGCCGCAGCAAAAGACATTTCTTACAGAAGCTATTTTTAAGAGAGGTAGGCCTGCTTAACCTTCAACCCGCACAGGCGTTAATGAAACTGTCACGACTGGGTGATAGACCTGTCAAAATGCATCCTTGACCCGTGACAAGATAGCTAAGACACATCCCCGGGGAGAGCAGCTCCGCCGCTCCTCCGCCGTGCGATCCTCGCGAGACGATCCCCTGCGTTCGACTTTCAATGGTCGCAAGAAAAAATCTGCTTTTGTTCTTGCCCATGAAGCTTCTCGCCCCCTCCTTCCCTCCGTTGTCGTTTCGACGGAGTAGTAGTTGCATGAGATCCGCAAGACGAGAGCGTAGACACGTTAGTCGAGAGCGGAGGCGTCCGACTCGTCGGGTAAGAGCGTTAAGTCATCCCGTAAGTAGTGGGATTTTCTTGGGACGGTATTCGAGGCTCGAATAAGCAGCCTCGCCGTTGACGGTTTAAATCGACGCGTAACGTTCGTAATTTTGTCGACGCTTTGCCGTCTTACTGTCAGGTTCGCTGCGTCTTTCGTTATATTTCTACCGCATAGTCTTCACGAGAGTGGCACGGTTTATGGGATGGCTTAGTGGGGAACTGTTGCGGTATCATGGAGGTATTGATTGTTGCAGATCAGAGGTTGCTTGTCAGCGCACAATTATGCGTCGGAGGAAAGACTGTTTGCTACTGTACCTTCGTGGCGACATTTGCCACTTTTACACGTGATCCCGAAGTCGGCGTTAGAAGCGGGGTATGTTTAAACCGAAGATAGGGGAAGAGCGCCTGCTTGCGATGGTAGCTCGCGATAACGATTATTATTTTTGAAGGCACATTGTAATGGGATTGACCCAATGCGGTCAGTTTTTACTTACGTATACATACACGATGGACGTGAGCGGAAATACCTCTTTGTATAAATATCTGTTACATTGGTGGGCTTTCACGCCGAACCATGTCGCGCGTAAAATCGCGGAAGTCACGCTTTTTGGTAATTATACTATCTATAGAGAACTTAGTATTGTTATATCTCAATGGCCAATGGAGCGGAATAAGCTAGTAATACACGGCCTTTGGTAAGCTGTGATCGAGTTACCTCGCTCATTATTACATGCCTTTACCTATAAATTCGTTTGGCGATCAATAACTCTGGAATACCTGAATTTTCAGTACAAATTGGCTGCACCTTCAGCCGACGGATAGGGCATACTTAACGATAACTACGGTACCGTCCCTCGAGAACTGTAAGGATTGCTTGAAAGTTGCCGCGTCCTACGAAGAGGAGGGCGAAGGTAAGACGCGAGATCGTACGCGTAGAACACGCCCGTACCGAATGGAAATACAAAAAAAAATACGTATCATGTTTCTACAGAGTTGGCGGCGAACTGGGACGGTTGCGTGCGGTGTAACTGTCTTCTGCACGGGCTCACTGTCCATACCACCTACGAAGTAATCTCCCCGTACCCTAGGTTCAGAGCTACAGTATGTTTGAATTACTGGAATCACGTAGTAGTTAACACAGGAAACTTTTTACATGTGCTCAGGGTGGACTTGGACATTCCGAAGTCCAAGAACCAGAAGGCTTGTGATAAACAGGACACTGTGATCCCCGATACAGTGCCATTAGACATGAGTGACGTGGAAGAGCTGGACTACCCTAAACTAGAACGTTACGAAAGCTCGGACGAGAAAGCATGTACGCCGGAGTGCCCGGTGGACCGGTCCCCGAGGTGCGACTCCAGCATAGAGCACGACTTCTTAGAGGAGCCAGTTAAAGTAGAGGATAGATTAAACCGTGATCCGTTAAATACCTCAAGCAGTAATCAAAGCGATTGTGTCTGTGATATAAGTAAGTCTACCGATGCAGTTAGTATTAAGTCGTGCGAGTGTCCGGAGGCCGCGGAGCCAGTGGCCAGGACCGAGCAGCAAGCGATATCGGTCAGAGACAAGATCCTGCAGGACTTCTGCGAGGACATGTCCCAGGAACTGAACATTGGTAGTGATTTAATTACTTTAGTGAAGCATCCGTCGTGCTCGCCGCGTTCGACGCCGCAGAGGCTTCCCTCCGACCTCAAGACGACGACGTGGTGCTCGCCGATCTTAACGCCGCCTTCGGACATACTGAAGACCCGAAATTCCGAATCTAGTCATAAGAGCGCCCGCGGTCACCGCTCCAACTCCCCGCAAGCGGATGCTTCGGAAGACGGCAACTTGGCTTCCGTAAATTCTCCTCTACGCTCCATGAGCCCCTCCTCGTCGTGTTCCTCGCGGCTGATGTCGCCGCCGATCACGCGATCCTTCCGCCACCCGAGCCCCCGGAAACGCTCCAACCTCCATTCTCCTCCGCCTATCGTGAACGCCGCGCAGTCGAGAACGAGGGCGACGCACAAGCTGATCCTCGAGGCGGAGAAGGCGTACGAGTTCACGGACGAGGCGCAGGAGACCTGCGAGAAGCTCAGCTCGTTCAGGAAACGCCGGCTCGCCGACAAGAAGTACGAGTTCTGCGACGAGACGGAGGACGCCGAGAACATAGTTCCTTTCAAGCACATACGGGACCAGTTCAGGCACCGCGGATGCTCCATACATCAGATACCCTCGTCGCCGACTATGTCGCCGGCGATTGCCAACGGCAAGAAGCACTGGGTCGACTCCGATCAGAGCGAGACCGACGATTTCTGTGCCAACCAAGATATCGCTGCGTCCAACGATCTAACCGCGGACCCAGGTAAATCCCTCGGGAGTAGTATCGAGGCTGCTCGTTTCTGGGTTTAGTTAACGTTAAGCTCTTCCAATTTCCTAGCCGAGAAGATGGTCCTACGCCCGTTGAACCAGAATCAACTGCCTAACGGAGGGATAAACAGGGATCGACTGGGCAGGCATTCTCTCAACACTTCCCCGCTGGTTCCTAAGATCAATTTGCAGTACCCCACTATAAAATGCACGGCGCACTTTAAGAGAAGCTACATAGAGCTCGACGACGAGATGATATCAGTCATCACGGATGTCGAAGGTACACAATGTCTTTGCTATTAATCGCCCGAGTTTCGTTGAGTCCGGTGTTCGGAATATATATGAGTGTACGTACGTTTCTCAGACGAAGAGACTGGAGGATATGTGAGTTATCAGTGCGTGCTTCCTATGCATGTCCACGGGTCTGGATATGTCCAAATGCAAATGATCAGCAACAGCAAAGCTGAAAAATTGGTATTGCGTTTAAAATTTCGCCATCGCTGGATAACAGTTCGTATCCGAGCGAGAGTCGAGTAGATTTCAACAGAGGGATTATTGTGTTTTTCAGATAGTACCTTGCGTGTCGATAAACCAGTTGAGTTTCGACATCGAGACGTTCTCTCATCACATCGCCGACTGGATTTGCATGAGATTTAAGAAGCGATACTGGCACTGCAGCGACTACGACATCGAAATAATCGACGTATGCGCGTTGAGCGGCGACATTATTTGTCTATTGATCATGAAGATCCAAGCCAGCGAAATCAGTAGCCAGACCCAATGGTTAGTATCGGTTTGTACCTAGAAAATCCTCGCGGCTCGACGCAATAACCGCGAGCTGCTAATTGCCCGTAGCTCTCAAGAGAGGAAGCAGTACGAAGTCGGGTGCAAGTTCACGTGGAACATCGACACGAGCCAGTACAGAATAACAGACGTATTACCGATGGAGGAGGTGAAGCCGGAGTCTTGCAAGCCGAGTTGCATGAACGTTCCGAACTTTCGCAGCCCGCTCTGGAATCCGACTAGACGGTTGGCGCCGAAGTTAAGAGAGAAGATACAGCAGCCGTACGCCCACACGGTGCGATTTCTGCACAACGAAATGACGTTGGCAGGTGAGTAAAGCTAACGGAAAGACTACGCGGTCGAACGGCGGAACGACGGTCAATACGGAAAATGCTTTGCAGGTGAATCCATCACTAGGCTTTACGATCTGGATAATTTGGTGGAATTCTATATAACTCCGATGCCAAATTACTCTTCGATCGAGTAAGGTGAAACTGTCCGTGCCCAACGGTACGTTGCAAACAATAATTTATTTATCGTTACAAATCTAAGTTTCATCGATAAGGTATAACACGTATAATGGTAACGAATGTATTGGAACCGTACCCCGTATACATGTATATCGTACGCAATTATACTGTATCAAGAATTGCTAGTTCCAAGCGGGAATAACAGCAGACGTAAACGCGTTATATAGATTCTTACTGTGCTTCTTTCCTTTTCTTTTCACGAGACTGCTTGTACAAGTTGATTGTTAAGTGCTGCCGCGCGGATTGTCCGAATCTTAACGACGCAGATCGCGATTTACCGATTAACGATACAACGAAGATCGCAGGCGTTTGCTCCGATTTGTAAATTATACTCTAGCGCTATACATTGACTATCTATATATATATATATATATACTATAGATAACTTTGGTAATTACCAGATCTAGGTGACTAAAAAACTGATTGTCAATGAATGATATTGTATGTGATTGAACGTAACGGAAAGAACGAATAGTGAAAAATCATTTTTAGTACTTGGTCCCAAACTTAACTTGGCGATCTAAAGGAAAAATGTATCTTAAGATCCTTAGCTGATTCTATGCCGAAATTTTGCCCTAGCTATGTATATTCATAGGACTAAATACGCTATATATTTAATTTTTCATGTCGTTTCACGATCTTATTGTATTATAAAGCCATTTTACCATAAACTTTTTATATCTGGAAACTATGAATGCGTATATATATATAATATAATATATATAATATATATATACGCGTATATGTATAAATGTGCAACACGTGCGTCTAACAAATGCACTTGTAATTTATGTAAGTACCGATCGAACTTGTCGACAAAGAACATTTAAGACTTAAGAGAGTTATTTAATTGCCGACACAAGCAGTGATATCGAAGCTGGTAAGTTCAGCTTCATAATTGCAATAAAACTTTTTGTCATCACTGGCAAATGACTCGTGTTTACCTTTTCGTCTCCTAAAATGCATACTTGCTCCGCGCGCGCGCGCGCGCGTGTGTGTGTGTGTGTGTGTGTGTGTGTGTGTGTGCATGTCCAAACGGCAAAGCGAGGGCTGCCCGCGCTTCAAACTGGTATTTTAATCGGCGGTCCTACGCTAACGTCGGATCCTATCCCGTCCAGCTTCAGACCGGTAAGAATGTCCTCCCACGCGTTCATACATTCCTGGTAATGTCTGATCTGTCTATCGGCCATGGAGATCAGCATGTTCTTCAGATCCATCTGCTTCTCCACGTTCCATCTCTGCAAGTCACTGCGCAGATTCTCATTAGCACATTCCACGCGATCTTGCAACACCTCCGCCTGTTTGGCCAACCGCGGAATCGCCTGTCCAAGTCTCTCCAGCTTCTCGTCTCGCGACTCGGCTTTCCACAACGATCCGCCCCAATTCTGAGTCGAAGCTGCGCCGCTCGTAACACCCATCAGCTGCTTGAATCGATAGAATTTATGAAAAGTCGCGGTTACGGGTTCTTTTGTTTAACTTTAACGGTAGATCGATTCTTCCTTATACCTGATCCTTCTCCACTCGCTTTTTCGCCAAGTCCTCCACGGTCATTTCGTACTCGATCTGCATCGAGTCGCGCCGGGACAGCGCGCTTTTCACCGCATCTATGTACGAAATGTACTCGCGCTCTTCGTTGGGCACATTTTCCAAAAGTTTCTGGTGAGCCATCGCGTTGCACTCTATCGCCTTGGCTATTGACAGTAGAATCGGAGCGAGTTCCGGCTCGGATGTTGCCCACAGGGTGAATATCGGATGCAGCTGATGCAGTTCGAGTAAGTAGTCTACAAGGTTCAAGGGAATTTATAATAGAAATATCCCGCGTAAGAACCTGCTGCTCTCTGTCGTACCTTGCCTCTCCTTGTGTATTCGATGGTTTATTTTATCTATAGTCGCTAGCTTCTCGCTAAGAGCTATGCAGTAATCTCGGATCTGCTCGAATTCGTAATGACGTTGTTTCATGGTGTACGTGCTGGCCATATTTTGCAGGGAATCGGTCATTTTCACCAGAACGTTCGCACGATTCTTTCGATGTATGAGGAACTCCTTAAATGCGAACAGAATAAACGTACAACAACCGAGGATATACCGGGCGAAGGAAGTAGTAAGATGCGCTTACCGCGGGTTTAGTGGTCAAGAAGATATGCAAGTTTTTGTCGCAGCTAAGAATAGGGTGATTGACAACTCTGTTCAGAAATACGTGCAACAGCTTCATACGAGCGATGATGAATTCTTTGGAGTAACGATCTAACTGAGCGAGCAACGTATGCTTCCCAGGCATTGGCTGTAATAAAAAAATCCATGTGCAATCTCGCTCGAGTAGTGTATAAACGATTAAGGGGGCAGGCCTACCTAGAACGGTCAAAACAACACGCTTATTTGGGAATTTTTTCTAGAAAAACCGATAAACTTTTGTTATTAAACATTAGTCCATTGGAAAGGGTACATCTCGCGGATGTTTCAGTATTTTTTGCGGTAAAAAGTATCGAAAGGTTTGCGAGTTATAGGCGATGCCCGAGACGTCCTTTTTTAGGCGCTTTGCGGTGACGACCGTAGCTCGGTGCAGGATCGTTCAAAATTGAAAATTCGAAATTTTTTAGACAATGTATCATCGAGCCTGATTTTGGAAAAATTATTTTGAGACAAAACGGCGGCTGTGCAAAGTTGAAGCATCGATATTTGGCAAAAATCGCTCGTTTTTCGAGTGTAAAAAAAATCTAGGCAAAAAAAAGGCTCCCGATAGCGCTTAATTTTCGGTTCATTAATTTTTGAGTTATGTGTGTCACCAACTTTGAAATCATGATTTTGAGGAAACCACTTTTAAAGTTTTAGGTCCGAGCGCTGCACCGAGGAACACCTACCTACTCAAACACGCGTAACTTTGTCAATTTTGGTCGGATTGACTCGACGCTTTCAGGGAATATTCTCAAGACGTCCTTCAAGAAAATATAAAATTCGAAGAATCGATTTTCCGAAAATTTCTAGATAGGCCTCCCCCCTTAATATTAATCTGCGACGGCTCACTGGTATGATATGCGTCGGATAAGAGTCCACTAGTTTCTGTCGCAGCCAAATGAAATCGTTGTAACGTCTCCGAACGATGTACTCTCCTTCCTCGAATTCAGCTCGCGTGGACTAGGACGATAGGCAAAGACTGTCGTTAACCAAAGCCGAGTTAGCCAGACTGCGGAGATAAGAAATAAGATCGAACCTACTCTTGTCGTTATACGAAACGTAATGTAAGTTTCGAGCGTTTCGAGATGCTTCTGCGGATTGTCCACTTTAACCTGCAGATCCCGAGAGTCTGTCTGGAAGTCCGACATCTCTTGCTCCGGTAGCGTGGAGAAGCTATCGATCGAAGGGGACGCTATCTGAAAGTTTCAACGGAGTTGCATCGCTTCTCCCGTTCTGGCAGCGTAACTGCCGCGCTCGTGTTTGTAAACGGAAATCGCTAGGCCATCCCAAGCATCGATACCATAAAACGGAAAGCGTTACGTTGCAAACCGAGGGCCACTGTGCGTGTGTCAGGATCGTGGTTTCGTAAAAAGTCAAGTAACGCTGCAGCGTGACGCGATTAATTCGATCTGTCAGAGGCAAGTTTGAGGTTATGTCCTTACCATGGAGCCCTCGACGGAGGTGCTGCAGTTCGACAGAAAATCGTTATCGCGGCTCTCTTGCTTGATAACGCCGCCGATTGCCATCGTGCTCACTTCCAGGATCGCGGAATCCTCCGTGCCCTTGTCGCGCAAAGCCTCCACCTCGGTTTCCGAAGAGGTCATCATCTTTGAACTGTCAAGCGAGTCGAGCAACAGAGCTGACACGATACTGCGTCACGATGCGCGGTACGGCGCGAAGCGCGGTCGTTCTGCGCACATCGATCACCTATCGAGAAAAAAATAGTCGATACAAAAACTTCAAATGCATAATAGCATTAGAAATTATTTGGAATGAAATTAACGAGCTGTTCGCGCGTGGATGGAGGATTATTTTATAAACGATGGAGTAAAGAAGTAGGAAAGGAACATTTGCTATCGAATGGAAGAGAATCGGATAAAGTAACGGTTTAGAGAGACGATTATGATTTAACCGCCATTTTCCTTCGATTCTTCCGAAGCAGGATCGCGCGCTCTTGTTCTCCGTAATTGAAGAACAATAATTCGATCGTCAGTTGTCGCGACGCGTGGGGAAAAGAATCTGCAACGTTTCGGGGCGAAAGAAGCAAATATTTCGCGCCCGTGGAAACCGTATCTCTGGGATACACTCTGGAAACATTTTCCCGCGGTCAGGAATTCGAAACTCTCGATTGGATCTCGTGGAGAGATGGATTGGCAGGAAGAAGACGAGTACAGTTCCATTTTTTCCAAGAGATACTCCATAATGATGGCGGAAGAGTCCTCGCTGCCAATTATTTATTACAGACCGCAGAACCCATTATCGAGTAAGTTTTCCCTCCCCATTCTATTTTACAGATAAGAGATCCAGAAACTTTTGAAAACGTTAATAATCGCAGGACCGGTGAGTTTAATAATCACAAAAGACTCTCGAACGCGTCATCTGCCTCCGATATCGCGATAAAGAACTATTATTTTCGTCGACGCTTAATCATTCACGCTTCGTCGGGCCCCGGTAATTTCAAATTGCGCGCCTTAAGAAAGCGCGGTATATTCGACCAGTTTATGAATTCAAATAGGCGCGAGAAAGCTTTAGGGATCGATTACAGACGCTTCTACGCGCTGTGCGTTCAATTTCCTTGGAAATTGACGACTGATAGAAAACGATTGTTCATTGATATTAAGTAATAGCGAATTCGGACGGTCGCACAGGTGCGCACTGAGTGCGACTTTTAGCCAATTGGAAGCGAGAAAGCTCGCACTCAGTGCGCACTAGTGGAGGTTGCCGAATCTGCTATAAATGTCATAATGCGGCTGGGCATGCGTGGCGCGCGCACTATTGCGCGATTGCGCACAAGTGCGAGGCTGCTTGGCGTAGGCGCGACCAGGCACGACGCAACCCCAATATCCGGCGAATATTTGCTATTTCTACAGCAGGGATTACTCGCGACAAAATTGAAATAGAATTCCCTTTACGAACAGGAATCGTAAATTCCAGCGATTTAATCGAACGCTGAAACGGCTATCTCGCAAAAGGGGCACGCGCGGCGCCATTCAGTGCCGTATCAAATGTTCCACGAACCCTCCGTAAAACAAACTTCATGACGTAACAATTTTCCAATCAACTTTTGCAAGAATCCCGCAAGAATTTATTACCCGTTTTCGAGTAACAGATCCCAGTTCCCAATCAGCCTACCGCAATCTTAATTACGAATACTTTACACTGGTAAAGCATCGAATTCTCGGAAACCCCAATAAAAAAAGAACGATCCTTATCGATTAACTTCGCATAATGTTCTCGGAATACTTCATTTGGAGTTTAAAGCACCTTGGCGATTCCTACAAACTGTGTATACAGGGTGCTCAGAAACTAAGGGGACACCTTTTTAAAAAATAAATCGGAGAAGCCTCTAAAAAAAAAAAGTTACATTCAAAAGTTTCTACTTTATTGATTTCCAATCAAAGAATCACGCTTTCCTCGCTACAAGTCACCCGACACTTTATACCCGCGTGTATATCAGGTTATCTAGGTTAGGTCTATACATCCCCGCCCTCCCCGAACAGCTGTACCTCGCCTCCGTTACCTATCTCTAATTCTTCGCATCCTATTCCGTTAATCCTTCCGCTCGTTCCGTGCACGACCCTGGCGCAACAGGGACGCGCTATTATTATTATTATACAGGGGGGTTACTGCGCCCGTTCGGACGATTATTGGGTACGGCGGTGGCCGTGACGCGGGCAGTGATGCCGTAGTCAAGGAGACCGCAGCAGCAGACAACCAACACTCCGACCAGCCGTCGACAACAAAATATACAGGTTCGTCGGAGTGTGCTGCACCGTTTCTCCGCTCCTACGGTGGCCTGGCTGTCCGCGTGGTTTCCTGGGTGACAGGCACGGCTGTTCCTCGAACGGGAAAAGGCCGGCTGGAATACGTGGGGGGAACACGTTCGGCCGCGCAAGTGCGCCCGGGCGTCGCGCTGAAAGTACACGCCATTCATGAAGACAGGTGAGTAAGAAAAGGACGTGCGAGACGTACGTTTCGTCACCATCCCGATCGCTATTGCTCCGTGCTCAACCTTTCCACCTCGCGCCTCTCCGTCGCACAGATCCGCGGGATCGCCACGAACGCGCATCAGCCGCGACGAGCCCAGCGGGCCGCCGACCGCGCGATACTAGCTTCATCGGTTCTAATACGCGTTTGCTCGGTGACACTCGATTGTTCTATGCTTGACAAGCACGCGCTCGAGTGTCTCTTGTTCTCTTATGATCGTAGCGATCGGACACGTTCGTCTTCGAATACCCTGCTATCGTTGCTCCGTTCGATGGCATTAAGCTTCTCGACGCGGACGCTACGTATCGGCGAATCCTAGCCCAGTATCGGGGGTTTGTTTAAAATTACTTCGCGATGTAACGGCTTGATGCTTTCGATGTCTTAGAGCGGAGAAGAATCGTACGATGGAGAAGAATACGCGGATATTTTATTTTAATGATATCGTTCAACTAGGAATCTTATACTTCTTTCCAGTTCACCGACTCTCCCAAGCATCCCTGTATCGAGGAATAATCATTTCTCTCTGCGTTACTTCTAATACAGTAGAACGCCATTGCAGATTTCTTGCTTTATGTTTTCCCCCCATCGCGTCACGCTGTAGTGATTTCATTGTGCACCCTTGGCCAGGGGGTAGCCAATATTCGGAAGCCTCTGCTGCTCTTAATTAGAATGGGCTTATCAATTATATCAATGTACTTGTTGAGGCACGAAGAACGCATAGTTGCGAGGCATCTGCCTTTAACTATTAAATTATTCCTCCCTAGGTCGCGTGCAGTTCAATGTCTTTAATCTTTGTAAATGCTACCTGTGCTATTATTTTTTTTAATAAAACGGTAATAGAATCTCGTAGGCCTGTTTGTTTTTTTATGTTTTTGCTTACAACGGCAGTAGGAATTATTTGTCGCATAAAGATTTCGAAGGAGCAGGGAGCATGCATCGTGAAGTAACAGATAAGGTGTGTAGGATAGTTCTGAGCATCGGCCATGCGTAACAGAGGCCAGGTGCACACACGGTATATGGTTTCCGATATAATCACCACTTTACAGACACAGTATCTCGTATGGAACAACAGCGTGTGTAAAATATTCTTCCACAACAGCTGTGCCCAGTAGGGTGGTTCTTATTTTTCAATTTTCAAATTTGTGTTGTCCGATCAGCTTAAAATCTTCTATTCGACAAAAAAAGAAATATCGTCGTGTTCTTTATTTGAATATTTTGATATATATAAAGGTCGCTCGAGGACTTTATATTTCGCATGTAGCACAAGTTTGGCAACTGCGAATTTTTATAATTGACGCTTGTCAATTTTAATGAAACGGGCCCATATTTATATATCAGAATCCGAAATCCTGCTTTTATTTGTGCGTTTAACAACTTGAATAGAATGTATGTCAAAGTTTGCGTCTGCATCTGATTCGAGAGCTGCTGATGAGGAAAATTTAAATGTGCATATAAAGCCTCATGCTACAAAACAATACACTACATACTCGTTATAAGCCCGTTTCGTCTATGCGATGTAAGGCTGGGACTATTTGAATAATTTAATATTCGAATATTTTACAATTATTCGAATGCTACGAATAAACTTCGAGTATTTCAGTATTCGAATGTTATTATTTGAATACTATTCGAATACTGATCTATTCGAATACTTGGATATTCGAATTATATTCGCCAAATAATTGAGCAACTGAAATATTCGAATATTCGAATACCGAAAAATTCGATAAAAAGTGTTACTATTTCGAAAGGAACGTGTTTCTGGACTTATGTATGTGTATATGACCTTTCTTCTAGAGCTGGGACTATTAGAATATTTTACAAGTATTTCAATGCTACGAATAAACTTCGAATATTTGAGTATTCAAATGTTATTATTCGAATATTTGAGTATTCGAACGTTATTATTCGAACGTTATTATTCGAATATTTGAGTATTCGAATGTTATTATTCGAATATTTGAGTATTCGAATGTTATTATTCGAATGTTTGAGTATTCGAATGTTTGAGTATTCGAATGTTATTATTCGAATATTTGAGTATTCGAATGTTATTATTCGAATATTTGAGTATTCGAATACTATTCGAATACTGATCCATTCGAATAGTATGGTGTGAAGTGGGTCAAAATTAGCTTACAAGATTTCACCCTAACAAATGAACCTAAAGAACTTGATAATTCACACCATACTATTCGAATACATCAGTATTCGAATACTTAAATATTCGAATAGTATTCGAATACTTAAATATTCGAATGGTATTCGAATACTTAAATATTCGAATGGTATTCGAATACTTAAATATTCGAGTAGTATTTGAATACTTGGATATTCAAATTATATTCGCCAAATAACTGATCAACTGAAATATTCGAATATTCGAATACCGAAAAATTCGACAAACAGTCCCAGCCCTAATGCGATGTGCGCCCGAATTTTAATGTTATACTCCCACTTGAAAGTCAATAAAATTTTTTTGTCCTTATCGCAAAAATTTCTATCAATTTACACCAAAATAGTAATATTTCAGTGTCATTGAGGGACCTTTAATCCTTAATGTATTTTAACAAAATTTTAGACGAAATTCTTTTAAACTATTTGGAAGCTTCTGAGAGGGTCAGAAGGAAATTTTAAAAACTTTGATTTTTCTACCATACATATAAGGACCACCCTAGTGCCCAGATACTCTCTACTGAATTCAGGAGAAGAATGTTAGGGATTTTAGATTCGGACGGTATTCTAGCAAAAAATAATCGTTTCAGCTAATAAACCTCCTAATCCCTTTCGGCAGAACACGCGCTAAACGTTCCCCTACCCCTGTTTAATACAAAAACCCCATCCTCCCGGCAAGCATTCGGGCTAATTGTAAAATTTATTGCTGCAAGCAGGTAGGGAGCTTTAATGCTCCCTAATTGCATACACGAGCTATCAGACCTATTGATACTTTCAACCCCCTCGAAAGAGAGTTCTCTGTCCAGTGAAGCGTACGGTGCGTTTTGGCCACCACCCCACTCTCCCTTTCGCTTTCTTCCCTTTGAAACATTGTGTTTGGTACCTGCCACCCCAACAGGTACAGGATGTACCAACACATGTCGCCGCGTAGGCGTTGTAACCGGCCATGACGTGTTTCGTTCATATCGGGAGCTCCTCGGGGCTTCCCTTTGATCCGTAGATATTGTCGAATGCCGCACACCTGCGAGAAATTACGCACGGTCGGGCCTTCTTATGTAGGTTAGGGTGCCTGCTAATCTATCGGCATATCTAACGCCCGATTTCTCTGAAAAATCGGGAACATCCACGATGATAATTCACTGCCTCGCCTCGCCGATTTTCTCGCCAGAAGTATCATGCAAATGTATCGTTAACGAACGGTTAACGCACCTACGCAAATTATATCGAATATATATATTTGTGTATAAAATACTAAGATGTCCGATTGAATAAAAGAATTCGATAAAAAGAACTTGTACCTTTTCTACTTGTAATTATAAGCATTCTAAGGGCCGTTGATATTCCGCACGACACGTTAGTTAACAGCGTCGCTTGCGCTCGTCGGGCCAACTGGCTTCTCCGCCAGCTGTGCTTTGTAGGGTGATTAGGCTTTTAAGAGGATATTACGGCAGTAGTTGATGCGTCGAGTCCGTCGGAAGACGTTATTGATATTTGCTGCGTCGGTGTGGGTCGCGCGTCTACGTTACAGACTCTTCCCTCCAGAAACGGGGAGGCAGCAGTGGTGGTGATACTGTGGGAGTAGAGAGAGGTGAAGGAGTGATTGCCATGACTACGACAGGAGCCCAGTATGCCCTCGCAGCATCCACCAGAGCCAATAACGGTGGGGGTAGCTCCACGACGGTGGGGGTGGAACCTAAGCCGAGCGTCGTTGTCGTGACTACTTCCAGTTCCAGTGGCAGTGGTAGCGCGGCGCAGAGCCAGTCGACGAGAGGCCAGCAACTTATCACTGTTGTCACCAGCCCCGATCCTTCCAGTCCGAATAATCTACAGCCTATCCAGGTTTGTTGCGTCACGTTGCGTTTATCGCATTCTTATTCGAGGTGAGATTTCTTCTCTTCGAAACTTTAATACCGATCTCCAAGGATTCCTTTCTATTTAGATCTGCAACAGAAGTACGCGGCGTCGATTATCTTGTACGCGTTTGTATTTCGTAAAGGCCTCGAGCTGTTTCATTAAAAAGTTGAAGAAGTCCTCCTGAAACACTTACATTGTTATACAGAAGTTCGCTGCCGACCGTGAGAACAAGCATACTATAATAATAATAATTTAGTTATTGGTTCAGGATCCGCTCGAAACAGCTGCAGATTCTTCCAACGGCTCGACAGGTACCCCGGCACACGTTACGGCACAAGTCGTAGTGAACACTACCCATTCCGGCCAGCACACCCTCGTCGATTCTGACGCTGCGTCCACATCGGCAGGCACCATCGTCAGTGGTTCGCCGCATTTTATAACAGTAACAGGTGTGTCTCGAGCAACGTATTACCAGCGCATTTCTATCTCGCGTATCTGTCGGTCGGTTACGAACTTGCGAACGTTCGATAGACATCTGAGAAATTAGTGTTGCGTCGATTAGAGTTCGTAGAGGCGAAAGAAATTACGATGATAAGTTGTAGAAAGACTCGCTGCGAGTCGATTATGTTAGGGGTGAGTATCAGGATCAGTTTGAAAAATTATAGTGTTTGAGTAGAGATTTGGCCCTTTCCATGCTGCTGAAAAACATGCACCTCTGTTCTTCTACTCTGACTACACTAGGCACCAGTGATTCACCATCCTACGCGTCCCTCACAACGGCAGTAGGTGAGGGCAGAATATAATCAGCATGCATTCTACTTCATTAATTAAATACACAGCGGACTCGTAGAACCGCGATCTACAGTTTGATTTTGCATGCATCCGCGTTCTTGTATATTTCGCACTAATGGGAATGGAGTTCTATACGTTATTATTGCGAGGAGAGAGAAATTGTAAATACGTGGACAGCACGTTTTATATCGAGGAGGCAAGTGCCCGCGCTCTATTTTTTCTAACGATTCTTTGGCGAGGTGTAATTCTTCGATGCGCGTGCATTTTGCGAAGCTTTGCTAGCGTAAGTAAACGATTGGCCGTAAGCGAGTTAAAATACCCCGTGTCTGTTTCAGTGTCAGGTGAACCAGAGGCAGTGGGGTCCGAGTCTGTTTCTCATCCCACCTACGTCCAATATGTCGAGGGGGATGGTTCCACGTACATACCGGCGAACGGTCAGATGTAAGTTCGGAAACACCATATCTAAGCGATGTGCCGTTTCGTTACATAACTTGCGATTCACAGGACATATCCTGTATACGCTGTTGGAGAAGCAGGAGCAATGTACACTCCTGCTTCGAACCAGTATTACACGCCAGCATCCACGCCGGTGACTTATGCACAGGTAATTTATAAGAGATCCTTATCTCCTGCTAACGAATACAGTGGCGATAAAAGCGTAACGCTAGCCTCGGCGTACTATCCACTGTCAACGATATCCTGCGAATTCAGGTCACTGGTCAAGGTTCAAATTCAACAACTGGACAATTATTATCTCAGGGCAATGGCACGTATCTCATACAACAGAGCGTGGTGGACGGGGATCCCACCGCACACGCGTTAATATCTGCAGCCGCGGCGCGTGCCAGTCCGCAGACAGAAAATGCGGTAAGATAGCGACGCATGTTTACGATCTTCACGTCGGACCGCTTCCAACTTTACTTTCTACCCTGTTTTATTTTCCACGTAAACTTTTAGAGATTACTACGTAAACGCGAGTTCTTGTTTCCGCAGGCATGGGAGCCCTGCATGATCGTAAAAGGGACGAGAGGGGCGGTTTTTATTTCGTGATAAATGTCTTGAGAAATGAATGATAGCTGCGAGTATCGTTACACTTGTTAGAAACGTACTCGTTCTACTTTAGCAAATAGCTCTTTTTCCAAACGGGGGTTTAACAGGCTGTTGGTATCTTTGGGTTGTTTGATAGGAAACTGTGGTTAGCGGGGGTGGAGGGGCATACTTGATCAGCGGTAATTCAGGAGGTGCTGCTGTCACCGTGGAAGATGCTGCAGCCGCAGCAGCAAACATGACGCATGCCACTAGAGTTTCCCAAGCCACAGTAAGCCGATACTTAATCCCTGTTTCCAGGCTTGGCCGTGCAGTAATTTGTTCTAGCATGCTCGTTAAGGACAACACAGCTTTCTTTAGAATAGCTCTCGAGTAATAAGCCGAAAGTTACGTCCGATTCGGTGATTAACGCAAGGAACACTTTTCCTAACGTAAATGCTTCGCTAGTAATTGCGACTTACAAGTAGTTTAGTCACCATCGTACACTTAACATCGATTCGTTTAACATTCTTCAGTTACACGTTCTTTCTCGAGACGATGTATCGTAGTTAGAGTAGAATATTCTCCCGTCTTCGTGAATTATACAAATTTTTATGCGACTAGGTTCACTGGTTGCTCGAAAATTACGAGACAGCCGACGGTGTCTCCCTTCCAAGATCCACGCTCTACAACCACTATTTGCGTCATTGTTCGGAGAACAAGTTGGACCCCGTGAATGCCGCAAGCTTCGGGAAACTGATACGTTCCGTCTTCTTGGGTTTGAGAACCAGACGATTGGGCACAAGGTAAAGTATCCGATTCTCTCGAACGTAGTTGATCGTATATCGCGATGCTTGACTTGTTACAGAGGAAATTCGAAGTATCATTATTATGGAATCCGTGTGAAGCCCAGCTCCCCGTTAGTTATGCTGAACGAAGATGGAACACCCCGCCAGCAGCAGGGCGCAAACTCTCAAGCGAAACGATTCAAATTCGTGAACCAGAAGCAGGACACCACGTACGAGAACAACACGCATTCGAATACAAATATCTCCTCGAACAGTTCGCCGCCGCAGTACCATCAGTACCTCGGCGAAGCGAGCGGAGCTATTCCAGAATTCCCGGAGATAATAGTCGGGCATGGCTCGTCCCTTCCCGAGGACTGCACTTTAGAGGATATCGACACGTTCCGCAGTATATACAGAGAGCACTGCGAGGCATTCTTAGACGCGGTTCTAAACTTCGAATTCGCCACCGTGGAAAGCCTTTGGAGGGAATTCTGGCGCAGTCAGGACAATAATAACGGCGACGAGTGCGAGGAAGAGAAATATTTGTCGAAGTAAGATCTCCAAGCGAGAGTTTACCATATATTTAAGCGGGAAATGATTCTAATTATCTCTCTGTGTATATTTAGAACCAAACTGTATCAGATGTGCAAGTGCTCGGAGGTTCAAGATTTCATTAGAAAGGTCGACTACACGTTTTATCAGAACTTGGTCGAAGTACTAATGCCCAACGTGCTGCGACCTATACCAAGTGAGTTTCATCGATCGTTTCCTTCCTCGCGTGATCCTAATTTCATTGTTGCGTTAATTCGTACGTTAATTCTCCAGGTTCGCTGACGCAGTCTATTCGAAATTTTGCTAAGGGCCTGGAATCGTGGCTAACGTCGGCGATGGCTGACTGTCCGGAAGAGATGACTCGGATAAAGGTACGATCGACATACCGCGAACGAGCGACACCCTTCGCGAACAGTTACGAGAAAGAGAATCTGCTTTCAGTTAACCGCTGTATCAGCGTTCGCTCAGACGCTAAGGCGTTACACGTCGCTGAACCACCTTGCTCAAGCTGCGCGGGCAGTGCTTCAAAATTCTAGTCAAATAAATCAAATGCTGGCTGACCTGAACCGTGTCGATTTTCACAATGTGCAGGAACAGGTACTTTCACCAATCGAACGAAGGAAATCGTATCCTAAACTGTTTTAGCTACGCAGAGTGTACGTTTATTCTTTTCAGGCTTCGTGGGTGTGCCAGTGCGACTACGCAATGGTGCAACGATTGGAGGCGGACTTCAAAGTGACGCTGCAGCAACAGAATTCGTTGGAGGATTGGGCAATTTGGTTGAAAAGCGTCGTGACGCAAGTTCTGAAGCCTTTCGAGGAGAAACCTACATTCGCAAAAGCTGCTCGACAGTTTCTGCTCAAGTGGTCCTTCTACAGGTAACACAGTCCAATAAAATGAACTTTTTTTTCTGTTCCGCAATATCCACTGGGCGATTCTTATAGAGTTTTTCGCCCTGAACACGAATTCGCAAACCGTTTGTCGCCATCACCTTCAGTTTTTGAGAAATTCGATTTTGAAAAAAAACTGCAAATTTTCGACTTTGAACATTTTTTATGTCGAAATGGTAATAGTTATTCGGTGGCTCGTTGCGTCAAATTATTCTATGAACCCTCCCGAATACAACGACATAATTTATTATTGCATTATGAACATTTAAATATGTTTAAACAACGATCAAAGGGAAAAGGACACCCGAAATGCACCCATTTTTGCAGATATCTCTCAATTTATTTCCAAAACTAAGGGTCTGGGAGAAAATCTGAGCATCCCACGCGATGCAGCAGACATTTTTCCTTCGGAAAGCGTCAACAGAAGTGGTAAGTCACGTTTTGTTTTCGATACAGAAGCGAAATAGTTTGGCAAAACGCGCGGCGCCGACAGTGGTAGTCACGCGCCTTAAGCGATTGTGTTACGCTGAGCGGCAGTGGATCGCGCGCCGCCGTTGACTACCACTGTCGACGCCGCGCGTTTCGTCAAACTATTTCGCTTCTGTATCGAAAACAAAACGTGACTTACCACTTTTGTTGATGATTTCCGAAGGAAAAGTGTCTGCTGCATCGTCTGGGATGGTCAGATTTTCTTCTAGACCCTTGGTTTTGGAAATAAATTGAAAGATATCTTCAAAAATGGGTGCATTTCGTGGGTGCATATCGTTGTATTCGGGAGCGTTCATAGAATAATTTGACGCAACGAGCAACCGAATAACTATTACCGTTTCGACACAAAAGATGTTCAAAGTTGAAAACTTGCAGGTTTTTTTCAAAATCGATTTTCTCAAAAACTGAGGGTGATAGAGCAATTCTGCTCGCGGATTCGTGTTCAGGGCGGAAAACTCTACAAGAATCACCCAGCGGGTATTGCGGACCAAAAATCGTGTTGGACAGTGTAATTATCGCAAACGCGTAAAACATTATTATTAATTTATCACTTGTGTTATTATTAATTCGACAGCTCCATGGTGATTCGCGACCTCACTCTGAGAAGCGCGGCCAGTTTTGGCTCCTTTCACCTTATTCGATTACTGTACGACGAGTACATGTTCTACTTGATCGAGCATCAAGTGGCGGTCGCCACAGGCACAACGCCAATAGCGGTAATGGGAGACGTGCGTATCTTTTGAAAGCAGTATACAGAATATATAGACATCCCCGATCATCTCGCGATCCTTTTCCTTTGCAGAAAAGTCAAAATTGCTCTTTAGTCAGTGCATTCGGTGCGACTTCCAACGGAGGTGAATATCCATTAACTCTCCTCGAGAGGCCTGCCCGTTTGTGAAGCAATGGTGTGATTTGAAAGTGGCTCTCTTTTGCAGACACGTCGAACACGAGTCAACCAAAGCGCATGAAACTAAGCTAACTGCGTGCCTACGCCTTTTAGTTTCGCAAGTGAAGCCAGTAGCACCTGAGAACGAGATATTAGCACAAGAGCATGCAGGCCTACTAAACACACTAGTCCCATAAATTATAATTTTATATAAAACGAGAGATCTTGTCGTCTATGACTTAACGAAGAGGATGATTTTTGCATAACGCCCAGGATATGTATACAAATCTAAGTAAGTTTGTGTGATATAAATGTGTAGGGATATGTACTGTGCAGTCTTGTTCCGTACAAGCACGCGTATGATTGAAGTGTAAGGTATCGCTGGCACGATGTTTAGTACGTTAACGTATCATCTAGTCGAACATCATTGATAAATATATGGGACCATGAATTTGTCATGCCCTTATAGCATACAATATCAAAAGCTTGCTCGATCCATCATCGTTTCGCGAAAGGAGATACGCCGCTTTCTCGGAGAATTTATTAGCAGGCCATCCGCGTGCCGAAATTCTAACTGCCTCGGTCTTTTATTCATTTAAGGGGATTGAGCTTGAATTTAGCGAGCGTCAGTTTGTGCGGGAGAAAGTGGTCGGGTAAATAATGACACGGTTGCACGGGAGGGGCGATCATGCCTGCGTTCATATCGACGTATTCTATTTTGCACAAAGTACGACTTGAGAATAACGTGTTACGAAATCCGCCCTGTCGACGGTATTGTCAAAGATTAAAAGAAAATAGATGAAAAGTAAAAAAAAAAAGAGAGAAAAAAATAATAATATTCCTACTGGAGCAGATGCAAATTAGATTACTACGAAGTGGTATATAATCTTAGAGGTTTTTAGACTATCTCCGACATTCATATTTTTTACTGGGATTTATTAATTGTACATCGAGCTGCGTAAATGATTCTGTTGGTGATGCGTCCGTTGCACTCCATATATTTATATTCTTTCAGTATTTTCAAACGAATAGTACAAAACAGCAGTGGGAAGAGTATGGACGTAAATGATATAATTGTAATCGTTTTGATTTACTGATAGAATATACGCTATGGTTTTCGAATTCAATGTACATACACGAAACGGTGTGGCAGATCGTGAAAATGCACAGTTGTTGAAGTTTACAGAGAGGGAGGGGGAGAAGCGACAGAAGGAGGAACTGGAAATTATGACAGTAGAAGCTACGAGTGTCTTCAAACGTGCTTCGCATTTAAATAATTTTAATATATTTACTATAAAGAAAAAACAAAAAAATCTGTGTGGACATGTATGGTTTATATTTGTAGACACTCAAGTAACTCCTCTGCGTAATAAAGTATTAGCTCTTAATCGTGCATTGTGAATTATCACGTTAAATTTTTTTGTTATATACATATATATATATATATATTATTTTATGAAAGTATGCGGCGATACGCGCGAGCTGTTTAAAATGTCGAAGGCATACTCGATATTTTTGTTTCTTTTTTTCTTTACGTGTGGCGTTCGAGTGCTACTGTTTTCGTGAAATTTTTAGTAATTTATTATTACCACTCTATCGAATTGTACGTGTATGTTACATTTACCGCAACGTAACTGCTGTAAGCGTGGCATATGTGTTCGATAGCCATTTCTCAAGCATCAAAGAGCGCCGTAAGATTTTGGCTAACGAGTATGATTATTTATGATACGACACCAAAAAAGACTTCTATCGTAATTTAGTACGTTCTTTTCCGTAAGTATTTCAGTGTACGTCGAGAGGAAGCGTAATCTGTTGCGTACCGCAGGTTCATTAAAACTTTGTATATTCACTCTATACGACGATGCGTGATTATATTCTGTTTTCGCAAGTATTGTTTGTAGTCTCTAAATTTTTCATATTTTATATATATATATATATTTATATCTTACGCGGTTGCGCGCACCGGCCCATGCTATTATATCCTTTTAAATCGGTACAAAGTTTCAATGAGACCGGCGCGTACCGCCTCGTATACTTTTCCATTAACTTGCGTATTACGTTTATCGATTTAATGTCAGTGAAACACTCCTTTAGCACGTAGAGGACTCGTGGGAACCTTGCACTTGAGTGAACTTATATAACAAGTAACGATTTATGTTCTCCGAAATGCAGTGTGTATATAAAGTTTAATTATTCTCGCGACGATTCGTGATTAATATATCGAAACACTGGTTCAAAATTGTTACGAACGGTGCGTGTTCTTTTCGAACAGAGGATCGATGCTGCGAATGTACTTTCTACCGCGAAGCACCGCTGTATAGATCGATCGCGAAGCTGCACGGCCACACCCTGCGCGACTCGAAGTTTAATGCGTAAGAAGCACACGGTTGCCTGATTTTACAGAGAAATCCAGAGTCCGGACGTATCGCGAGGTATAAGAAAGAAAAAAAAAAGGAAGAAGACCGAGTAGAATCCCACAGATATCTGAAAATCTCATTGCAAGACGCTACGCTTGTCCAGCACGCTCGATTGAATTGAAAGACGCAAATTCCTACGAACAAACTAGATGTTTGGCAAAACTTGGTGCCTTTTATTTCATACAAGAAGGGAAAAAAAAACGAACATTTTTTTACTGTACTTTAATTATACAAAGGATTGAATAAGAAGCTTCCAAAACGACCAAGATGTACGAAGTGAATAAACAAAGTTATGCTCTTCCTTTAGGGCTTCTTTGCATAGCTGATTCAATTTTTCTATCACTTCGAGCGAAAACTAAAAAGAGGCTAGTAAATTTTTTCAAACACCCGGAGCGAAGGAAAATCCAACGAGAGTTTGGGAGAAAATGTATTTTATAAAGATGTAGTATCGCGAGAACGTTATGTCCCCTCTTCTGTTCGTTCGAACGACTTCTTTACGATAAAAATTTCTTCCAAACTAGAGTCCAGTTTATTGCAGGTCATAATAAAGGGTACTAAACACTGGTCAAATTTACCGCATTGCGAAATTTGCAAAATAGTTTTAACGAAGATAGGATATATATATATATATATATATATATATATATATATGTTTATTTATTGTATAAAAATATCGCATACTAGTCAAACTTGATAGACTTAAGTCAAGAAACAGGGATTGAGTATCACACAGTACATCGACCATTGGTTGCGCATGTATTATTTGTGCAAGCCGAAAGGATAGAATATTTCCATAACTATAATGAGCTTATACATGTAAAAACTATCGATACCTATGTGTACTTAGCGTAAGAATGGCTTTCTAAGAGATTTCTACGTTTTCTTTTCCTGTCGATGGGAGTTCACGCAACGTTGACAAGTATAGCTGAATATAGAAATGTGCGTCGGTTCGACTGGCTCGCGAAACAAGTGTGTCTAATAATCAAAAATCGAAGCGACGCGTCCTATCGTCGAGAGGCGAAGCCGCGGATATTCAAGCGCAATTCTGTATTCTTCGATACTCGTTTGTACTTTTAGGTAGGGTCGCTGTTTGTAAGTTTCACAATTATCATAAGGTGCGAGCAGTTGTAGTCTTGTTGTTGACAATGAAAGATCAAACTTACCATGGTTTCCTATGTTGCGGAAGAAGACGGCCTTAAATATTTCCACTTGTAAGACAGAAAAGAAAGATTTACTATGTTGTTGAGAGTGGACGCTGATAACACGAACAAAAAAAAAAGAAGAAAAATAAGAGAGAGAGAGAGGGAGAGATAGAGAGAGAGAGAGAGAGAGAGAGAGAGAGAGCGAGAGACAAAAATTAAGAGATACTCTTTGGAAAGAGGAAAAAGCGAAAAGTATCGTTTTCCTTATGACGTATAGAAGATATTTTGATACCTCCCAGATTTGCACAAATCGAGTGTCATTCATTAACTGCTTAAATAAGATTATTTTTACTGAATGCAGCTCAAAATGATAACAACTTATATAAAATTATGCGAGATGTAAGAAGCTCTAAGAATTGTGTGAATGTGCGAATCACAACAAAAAAATAAATAAATAATAAATATATGTTTAAAACTTGTAAACTTGTGTTCGCTAGTTCTGTGAAGTGACTACAGTAATTATATATTAGAAGTATTTAAGGGAAATGGAAATGGGCGCTAAGACGACGCACAGTGGTACATGACATTTTTTGTTCAAATCACCCTACAGGTCGTAAATTTATAGTAAACTTGACGATTTTTTTTTCAAATTCTTCGCAATTAAATTCTCTATCGATCTGTCCGGTCGGAATTTTAAATTTCGTTGCTGATTTTTTTATATTTAGCGAAATATACAGCACTTTTAGGAGATCAGTATCTGTGGGCTTTTTTGGCCGCCGGTTCCGAAATTAAAATCAGATTTTCGAAATTGGAGATTGCGAATCCAAATATATTGAAGGAATTATCCTTATTCGGAAGGAATTTAGTGCGTATGGATTTTCGGAGATGCTGAGTACGTATATGAAATAATTATTATAAAGATCAAAATTTTAATTTGTACCACAAATTTAATTCTGTAGATCAAATTGTAAAATTTAAAATGGCGGATCTACATTCGTATTTTTACAAATTTGTAGGCATCACATAAATGTGTACGTGATTTTGCATATCTGTGTTCATACCCGTTCTTAGAATTGTTTCTGATTCAATATTGATGAGCAAGATTTTTAATGCTTGATATCTTTAGAAGACCTGATTTACTTAACGTCTTATCCTAGTTGCCTTTAGAAATCCGATTTTATTATGTGCAATCTTGTTTGGGGAGCAAGATTTGTGCTTCTGGAAGCAAATCTTTGATTTTATATTTGTGTACGTGTCTAAAAATATGAAATATTAAAAATCTTGCTTATCAATATTGAATCAGAAAACTCAACTGTATTCGACATATTGGATTCGCCATCTTCAATTTCGAAAATCTGACTTTAAATTCGGAATCGGCGGCCAAAAAAGCTCACAGATACTGATCTCCTAAAAGTGCTGTATATTTCACTAAATATAAAAAAATCAGCAAAGAAATTTAACATTCCAGCCGGACAGGTTGATAGAGAATTTAATTGTGAAGAATTTAAAAAAAAATCGTCAAGTTTACTGAAAATTTACGACCTGTAGGGTGATTTGAACAAAAAATGTCATGTACCACTGTGCGACGCTCGACTACGTACACACAGGAGTACGTGCACTTGTGTGCTGCGAGGTCGTCGTCCTGGTAAACAGAAAATATCGAAAAGTCATAAACGGACGAGTAATATTCTGCGAGGACTTGTATAGAATTTTACGATACAAGGCCAACGGTAAACGTGCCCCACCTCGTTACTCGTGTATCCTTGGAGGGGGCAGAACAAGGCATTCGTATTTTCTTTCAGTCGCGCGTAAACACAACGGTACAACACCTACCAAGCACGTATCTTTTCAAAACTCCTGCGTTAATTAAACGCTCAGATAAAAAACCGCAATCGTATTAACACCAATTCTTTTCTCACATGTACTACTAAAGAAATCAATTTCTATTTAAACTTGCAACTAAAAATATATAAAATTTTAAAAACTTGAGTAGTTTTTTGTCGATTGATGATTTCGTGGCTTCAAAGCGCGCATGATATTCAATGTCCAATTGCAAAGAGGATATTTCATGGATCTTTATTCATAGATCACATATATTTGAATTATACGTTACGTATTTTCTATTTTATCTTGGCAAGTATCCAAGCGAACAGTTTGCGCGTTTGAATATTGGCGGGCAACAGTTTCTGCCCGAGTCACGTGATCCCGATCCTCACAGCGTCGGTGTTCTTTGGGGAGGGTGGCTCGCGTCAGCTCCGGTGAACAAACTTTTGCGAATTTCCGTGGAAATTTCGATCGACAGGGTTTCCTTTTGCATTCTTTCGTTAAAATGTCGGCTCGGGCGTGCGCGTATATACGAAAAAGGCCGATGCTCTGCAAAAAATTCTCAGTAATAGCGTAAACGTCCTCGATGGATGGTAAGCACCCTTTCCCCTCAAATATTCCTATCACGCGGAAATTCAAATAACGCTACTAATTTTACAAGAACTTATAACATTATATTTCACTTCCCACGTAAAACGAGTGAAACATATCATTACGAGTATCGCGTATCATTCCTTCGAAATACTTCGATTTGAATTCGTCGGAACCTGTGGCGACCCCTATCGCCGTCCATCTTGTTCCTCGGTATTTCAAATTTCGCGCAACAACGTAATTTCGTTTCCCCTTGACGGTTCCTCTGTTATTAAAAAATTAAGAAATATTTTGTTATCTGTGCGTGAAAAACTTGTGCTACAACGAATCGAAAAACTTCGACACGATTTTGGGCTTCATCCTCGGCAGAAAAAGGATGCAACTAGGATGTCCTGGCACTTCCGGTACTTCGAGCCCGAGTTGGTGAGTGAATACCGAAAAACTTCTAATAATATTTTCATTCTTTTACTCACTATCGCCTGATTTCCCGAGAAATCAGACGATATTATACAGAAACATTCGATATACGTATTAATACGATCCACCGAAAACCTCGAGGATTGATAAATGTGTCGTTTAAAGCGCAACACTCGATATATTTCGAGTACCAAGAAGAGAATAGGGTCAGTAGTCGCAATCGTACGATAATCCCCGATTTGATTTATTGATAACAAGCTGAAATACGATAACGATCGATACTTTACGCGTTAAGAATAGATCGGGTCTTGGGACCGCTACCGTCACCGTGATCGCCATATCTGCAGTTCCTATTAGTCGTTCATGAGCGCGGAGGAGGTAAAACTATGAGCGACTTGATTTGTGCTCGAATAACGTTCGTTAGATGATTGATTTTATCGAGCAAAAAGTAACGAGGTTTCTGGTCGCACGATTCGGCGTGAACGGCTTTTGGTGACATCAGGCGAAAGGTATCAGGACGTAGTGTTAGGTTCTGTCGTCAGTAATTTTTCTCCTGCGTACTGTTTGCACTCGTAAGTCTGGAAAAGTGACACGTATCGGTGGTCGTTCTCCGATGGTTACCTTGGAAATACCTTAGAAAAGAGCTTCACTCGTAATCCTGAAAATCATCTAATTATTCGAACTATATCGGTCGTTTATGGAGGTTATACAACTATCGCATGATGCAGTCGAAACTGGCATATGTTATCCTTGGAAGACGAATCATTTAAGTCTCGTTGAATTTCGAAGGGAGCTTGTTTATTGCCGTCGCGAAATACTTTCACGTTCGGTTGTCGAGTGCATTTCCGGGGGCACAAGAAATTTGTAGTTGCTGAAATTCGCTACCATATGGGAAAGTAGAGGCTGCTCGAAGTCTGGAGAATCGCTTCGTTTCGGGGTACTATTTGGTCAGCTGTGATCGATAGGATCACGTTTAACGCAAGGTGTATTTTAATCGTCAGGTTTAAAATGTCGTCCGACGCTAAGAGCTTCGGTAGTTCGGACGCTGCGGATATATCTCAGAGCCTAATGTCTGTCGAGGACAAGCATTATTACGTAGTGAACGAAAGAGATAATTACGATGCGGCGTCGAAATCTGGTGTGCAGAGTACGACCGAGAAACTGATCGCCAACGAGGCTCGAATAAGCACAGACCCGGTAGCTAAAGCCGAAAGCGAATCCTCGGCGACGGTGTCCTCTGTGGATAAAAAGGAAACGGAAGCAGAAAGCGATGGTAAAAGAATAAATAAGGGATTTTTCTTAGAAAGCGCGGAGTATCGTTAACGCATGTACCGGTCGTTTCGCTTCCCTGTGCCTTTTATCGTTAGTTTCGATCAGAGGTATCAAAAAGTTATCGCACTGCTGGCTATTTCGGGAGGCGCTTTGAAACGACTAACGTTCTAAGGTTTCCCACTGGCAGCGTCTCTCTCCCTTTGTCCTTGTCTGTCTCTAATATAATAATGAAATCAATGTAAAGCTGTTGTCTGAATCGTAGGACGAATCTCGTACCGTAGTATGTTAGTGCTTTCAAAATGCCGGTGCAATATAGAAATAGAAGAAAATTGTCGAAATACCAAGGTACCGCTGTGTTACAAAGTAGTTGCATTTATCGCGAGGAATTGTCTACGCAATTTTGATAAAGCTGTGTTTTAACGGAGATCCCTCTCGCTTTAGAAAATCATTCGGCGTACTGCCGAAAAGAGTACGACGCTAGTATAGACGAAAGATTACCAGAAACCGTGACGTTACTCACTACGCCGGATGGAGGGAAATTGTATTTAGTGGGGACGGCGCATTTTAGCGTCGAGAGCCAGAACGACGTGTCGATGGTAAACAGGCATTTTATTATTTCGTAAATTTAGGCCGAGATACAAGGGTTATTCCAGGCGACTCGGGAGTTTAAGCGTACAGCGCCTTCTACCTGTTCTTTTATTCTGCGAATTAAGAGGGCCTAGAATGACTTTTGTATTTTGAAATTAGTCGGCGAAGCAATAAGAACGTATACTCTTTTACTGTTGAAGATCATTCAAGCGGTACAGCCTCATATAGTTGTCGTGGAGTTGTGCAAGGCCAGAGTTGGCATACTGCAACTTAACGAAGAAGTTGTGTATCGCTACGCTAAAAACTTGAGTTTTCGTAAGTCCGTTTGATTACGCGCCAAGAGACACTCGGCGTAGCATTCACGTGTTTCATTTTGTAGAATGCATCGCCGACACGTTGAAGGAATACGGACCTTACAATGGATTGTTACATATCTTGTTATTAAGGATGGTAGCCCGGGTTGCCAAGCAACTTAAAGTGGCACCCGGTGGCGAGTTCCGTAGAGCGTTCGAGGAGGTAAAACTAGATAATAGATAGATCTTAGCGCTTAGGCATTAGCGTGAAATAATTATACGCTGGTTCCTCCTAGGCGAAGAAAGTTCCAAATTGTATCATTCAGTTGGCGGATCGGCCAATTAATATAACGATACAACGCGCGGTAAGATTATTGTCTTGGTGGCAGACTATTAAACTTGGATGGCATTTAATAAATTTAAAAGGCCATATTAGTAAGGAGGATGTGGAGGTGTGTAAACAAAGGAACCTGCTGGACGATATGATCAGTAAATTGAAAGAGGAGTATCCTGCGATCGAGCAAGTATTCGTGAAGGAAAGGGACCTCTATCTCACTTACTCCCTCCAAGTGGCGTGTATGCCCCAGTGGACTTCGAACGGGGCAGTACCAATGAGAGTGGTAGGAATCGTCGGACTGGGTCACACTCCAGGAATCATGGAAAATTGGGGAAAAGTGAAGCCTTCCGACATACCACCTATTATGAGGTACTTTTCTACAACGCGCGTGCGTGGATCAAGTTTCACGGGTTCAACATGGCTTGTTTTCTTTCTTACAGAGTGCCTCCCCAACCGTTGTCGAGCAAAATATTGAAATTTACCATTAAGGCCTCGTTCCTGAGCGCCATAGTTTACGCGGGATATAAAATTATACTGTCGGGTCATCGGTCGAGGGACTTTTAAAGGTCAGTGGTGGCGAGTAGACTAGCTGGACTTTTATTTCTAGGATCTTGAAACTGGTGTAACGCATCTCTTATCGGAAACCAATTTTCTCCTTTATTTTGTGCTGCCTATCCCTATAAAGACCCTGTCGAGTTTCTTTGGGTTTTTTCGTTGATGTAAAATTACGGTAAGCATGGAGGCCACTGCTTGCGCAGACGAGTATGAGCACGCGATACCAGGCGTTATGTACGTAGCGAATAATATACCAGGTCCGGGTGTAGACGTAGAAGATTTCGAATCGGAGTACTCGCTGGGCTGCTCGTGCGTGGCCAAGTGCTCCGATTGCTCGTGCACGCGTGGTTCTCCTAACTACATCGATAATCGAATCGTAGACGAGAAATTGGCAGGGCCAATAATCGAATGCAACTCTCATTGCGCGTGCGAAGAAAATTGTGGTAATAGAGTGGTACAGAATGGTCCGTTGGATAGCCTGATTGTGTCGGAAGTCTGTGAGAAAGGCCTCGGCCTGTTCACGAGTAAATCGATTAGGAAGGGCCAGTTCGTAAGCGAATACGCTGGCGAGGTGATAGGTATCGATGAAGCGAGGCGCAGAGTCGAGGCAAATAAGAATAGTATGAATTACGTTCTCGTGGTTTCTGAGCACATCGGTGATCGAACTATCGTCACGTGCATCGATCCCAAGTATTTTGGTAATATCGGGCGCTATTCGAACCATAGCTGCGAGCCGAACGCCAATCTCGTACCTATCAGAGTCCAAGGAGTAGTGCCTCAGTTATGTTTGTTCGCGTCTAGAGACATAGAAATCGGTGAGGAAATAACTTTTAACTATGCTGGTGGAGTTGCTAATTCCGTCCATGATCTCAGTGATACGCCCTGCCTTTGTGGCTCCAACAACTGTTCTGGCTATCTGCCGCATAATTCTATTTAGAAACACTAAGAACACTATGATATCTTTCGTGTTACGCTGAGTTGAATGTGTCTTACGCGAACGTTACGACGCTTTGATAAATTCGGGAACGACTTGGCATTGCATCGAAGGGATTCTCGAGATTTACGTAATTCAGGGTGAAACGTTGGGGTAGCAAAGATCCTCAACAGTGTTCTGAATTATTCGATATTACTGGCACTACTCTTAGTTGCTTCGTAAGCAGTTTTCATAGATAGATGTGATTAATCGTTGGATAGAATGCCTGAGTTGAGAATGCAATTTGTTTATTTATTTGTAAATTGTATCTCCTCGTCGCTTTGATCGTTGGTTGATTTTCTCTATCGAATAAGCAGTACAAAACGTATAAAGTATCGATCGCACCCTCGTTTCTTTTCATACACACTAGCACGTTCAAATATATTTTATCTTTAGAGAAGGAGAATAGTTGATTGAATCCATGCTGTTGAGTTTATTAGAGAATGCAGAGAAGATTAACGTGCCAATTGTACAGAAACGTTCTCCATTTTCTTTTCCTGATTTATGCGGAATTGAAAATATTACCCCCCTCACACAAAAAAAAAAATAATAAAAACGCGATGACGCTATTTCAATCAATCATGGGAATTACATTTTCTATTACAGCCGGCTTGTGTGTTCATTTAAACTGATATTAGGAAACATTCTTAGTAGTATTAAGGATAAGGCACCTCGCGGAGAGGAAAATTTATCTCTGTTGTACGATCGCGATTACTGTTGATATTACCCTGAACTATTTGTTCGCCGATACAGCAACGGGATTTGATTTTAACGAGTGCGAAACCTGCTAAATGAATTTCCACCGTAGCGGTACAATGTGAGGGATGTTCGGAAATATTTACAAACCAGTTTTATAGCGAAACGAATTAAAAGTGCGAGCAGGGTAAAATTAATATTTGAGGCAGAAATATTAAATACTCTGTAATTGACATAGTTTCCTAACAATGTACTATCATTGTTACACGTTGCATCGATTTAATGTTCAATGTTATATACGTATCAGACATTTTTGTAATAATCGATGTATGTTAATTACGTATTATATAACGATGCGATATATACATATTTGTATAAACATATATACATATATATAGTTCAATAATGTTGTAAGGGGGGGGAACCGTTCGATGCAGAGTGTTTTATAAATTATTCAATATCACTCGCAGTGTCCATACTTTCGATAGAGAATTAGAGAATTTACAGATTTTTAATATAGACGGTTTATAAAACACTCTGCATATAAATCTTCCAATTGAATAAAATATTCACGCATTTTACCTAACGTAACATTGTTATTATATCAGAAATCAATTTCAACTTGATACAGTTTCATTTGTACTTTTAGACAAAATATAATTTTATTTCACGTACAACGTTTCTGAACGCTGGGATTTCTTTAACTCTCCAAAGTTTCGGATGTAAATGAAATGCAAATAAATTTTGCCGTTCATAGCGAAGCGTGGGCGTACGCATTCCATTCTTTCCTCGACTTAAATCTTTATTAACGTTCAAAGAACCAGCTCTTAAGATTACGATATTTCGAACAATTTCGTTGCGAGTCGTTTCATCAAGATCATTGTAATCTCGATATATTACAAGTTGTTTTTTTTTATTTAAGATCAAATTCGCAATGAAGTTGTACAAGGAACAACGTAAAAGTTTGTGACTTAAAAGTAGCTGATATGGTAACTTTACAAAATTGTTCGCAAGATTTCATTAACACTGGCTACAAATGTTATTGCAAAGTCGAATGAGTGTTTTATTGTCTCGGTACCAATAGAATACGAGTAACTAAACGAGCGTGTCTTTCTTCGAATAGAAAATCTCTTTGGCGTGGCGTGTAAATACACTCTCGTTCGCTTTTTTTCAAATCGTACATCGTTCGAACATAACGCGTAGCTTGCGAAACGAGTGCTTAAATAGGAATCTAACGTTTCTCTATTCTATCTAACTTCTAATTCGCCTGTTCACCGCGTTTCGGGGCAGACTCCGATTCCTCCGATTCCCTAGAATATCTCCAACGCCACCACGTTACCTTCATGCGATCCCAGATATTCACCCACGAATCCATAGCCGGTCTCACGTCGAGTAACGCGAACGTGTACTTCTCGTTCACTTGACCTCCGTCGTAATAATCTATAATATATCTAACATTCTTCCCGCATCTGTCTACGATCCAATCGTGGCGATCGAACGGGAGTTCATACCTGAAAGCACAACAATTTAATAATACATCTCAAAAGCGAGCGAATCTTTCTCGTGGAAACTGTAACCAACCCCATCCAATGCCGAATGCGCGCACGTGGCGAATACGTCGTGGCTTTACCTCCAAAGCTCCGCAGCCTTGGATTACTGCACTCTCTCGCGTGAAGCGCTTCCCACTTCAGTACTTCTTGCCACGCTTGCTCGTTGTTGGCATTGTGAATTTTTATTATATCGTCCATATCTTTCGGCGATATATCGTCGTTCTTCCAACGCCAGCCTTTCCTGAGCATCGCGTTCCAAAACATCTGTTGAGACGGGTAAACCCAAAAGTCACCTTCGACCGTTGCTTTTGGTATCGACGAGACCTGTCTGTTCGTGGGCAAGGGGAAAGGCTGGTCCGGCGCTGGTTGTTGATTGGCGGCGGGCATCTGAAATTCGGTATAATATTTCACTCCGTCTAAGGATTAAATCAGACGTGAAACGAAAGAACGTTATCAGCTGCGCGAACCATATTAAGGGGGTTGATATCGTCCGCTGCCATGTGATCTACTGGACATTCGCTGGCAGTTTTAGGCGGCGCTTTTTCCGCTGGTCTATGCATGGGGCATTCCGGCGGAGGCTCCCCTTGGAGTTTATCCGTTGCATGGTGTTTAGGCTTGGAGAGTTCTTGCCGAGGCACAGGCATAATTACATCAGCTGCCGACACGGCAGAAGTCACTACGTTACCCATTGCGCTTCCCCTTCTGATTTCTGTAACCCAGGTTCGGCGTTAGCGTATCTCCCTTTTCATTCAAGAAAGCTCAGTCGATTGACATTGAAACAGTAACCTACAACAGATTATGCAATAATCTGTATCTTTCAGTGATGAAATAAATATTCCTGCTTCGATGCAAGCGTGAAAAATTTCCGGCGACAGGAACTAAGAATACATTTATTTACGAAGCACAATGCCAGAAGGTTGATAAAAGCAGGTGTGTGTTGCAATACTCACACTGAACTAATGTATAAATTCCCTCGTTGTTTCGACGACGCGTTTAAATATTTTTATTACCTCTTGGAAGCATTTACGTGTATTGCGGTGATCACAGACAATCCGATATTGTTGTAAAATAAGTGTAATGCATTTCGAAGAATTGGAACACCTCAATCCCGAATTCTTCGAGCTCTTCACAACCACTCACCATTCACAACTGAGCATGCGGTTGTATAGTGATTTACTATCATTCATAGTGATTTCCATGGAGGCTGCCACAGCCGACTCTAGTACTAGCCGTGCTGACGGTAAAATGGCAACACCGCGAGAGTCCGGCTTCGATATACCCAACTCAACCTACTGTATCAGCCTCTCAGCCTCTCACTAGTAGTGTTGACTAGAACCGTGATTTGTCAATCACGAGTGATCCGATCACGTTCGTTCCCAATCACGGTGATTTTTCACAGTGATTTGTGATTTTCGTGATCGCTACTGATTGGTGCAGACAGAACAGTGATTAGTGTTGATTAGAACCTTGATTTGTGAATCACGAGTGATCCGATCACGGTCGTTCCCAATCACGGTGATTTTTCACCGTTATCCGTGATTTTCGTGATCGCTTCTGATTGGTGCAGACAGAGCAGTGATCCGTGATCGCTTTCAATTGGTGCAGGCAGAACAGTGATTCGCGATTTTTGTGATCGCTTCTGATTGGTGGAGAGTATAACTGCTCTTTGCACGCGCCACATAACCCCAATTTCTACTTTCTCTCGAAACATTCTCAAGTCCTCACTGTTTTTATAGAATCTCAGTTGTATATTTTAAATCAATATAATCGTTCTTGATCTATTTAAATTAACGAATATTTCTTCACTTTAGTTAAAAAGTATAATGTATATGTGAATCAAATCAAATCACGACCGTGATCGTGACAAAAAGGAAATATAATAAGAGGCGTCACTCGACAAGGACAGAAATAAACTAGGGAAATCACTAAACAACCAATTTAAATGTCCATTCGGCAATGATCGGTAAACTTCGGTAATAGTCAGCCAACTGCGATGAGGTATATTTAGTCGATTTAAATATCCCGCTCGAATAGACAACCAATTTAAATGCCAAGTTCAAGCAAGGACTTCAAAGGTTCCGCTCGGAGTGACGCCTCTTATTATATCTCCTCTTTGATCGTGATTCTGCGATCACTGTGATAAATCACTGTTAGTGATTTTGCATTCCATCCCTACTCACTACCCACCGGCTTCCCGGCTATACAGTCTCCCTCTGCCGGCCTTTCGGTTTTCCGTTTACCTTTTAAATGTTTATATTAATGTAGTACTGAAGTCCTCTAAATATCAGAAACGAAGCAATAATCCAGGTGTTTTATTTATTTATATTAACCCTACAGATCCTTACTTTTGTGTGTAGCACATTTATTTAATACAATCTATAGCATTTTTGGACATTTTATTGTACAATTTTTTTTACAAATTTCACATAATTATTAATAATGTCACGGTGTTAGTGTGTTTCCAAATGCAAGGGAAATTAATAATAATAATAATAAGTTTATTTGTACTACAGGCTCACAGCCTATTACAAAGGAGGTTGTTTGGTTCTCATATCTACATCCTTAATTTTATCTGTGTTACATTGTACTTAAATTAATCTATACTTCATATATTATTTATACTCTTATTACATTTCAATTAGTGCGAGTTTTCTTATTTTTATGACTGACTGTACAAAATAAAACATATTCTTTGCTTCCTCGATGTTCCTAATATTTGATACTTCAGGGAACTCTTTTTCCCTAACTTTTTGTGCATGCCCTTGTTGATATTGGGGACATACAAACAGAACATGCTCTAGAGTCTCTCTTCTTCCCATGTTGCATAGGTGACATTCCTCTGCGTCGCTTATTTTTACTCTTCCTTCTTTTTCTTCTACCATACTGAATTCATGTCTTCCTGCCAAGAATTGCAAGGAAAATTATAATGATACTTTAAAAGATAATAATTATAATTCTATATTTTTATTCCCCAAAGATGAGTAATTACCGAAAAAATAAATGGTTGTTATTCCTTGTAAAAATTGGACACCAACAAAATATTCTGCCGGGTGTAGATGATTCCATTAAAATTTACATATCCAGTTATGGGTAACATTCTGTTGCTAAAAAATTAAATTGCAATATATGTCGATTATTAATTGTGGAGGATAAAGGTAAAACAAAGAGGGGTCCTTTCTGTTCCCACTGAAGAAGTGATAACCTCATTTATTCATGTGTATGCCATAATGTGAGTCATAATAAATGGTGGTAATTTGAAATCTCAACTTTTGCAATCTGAAAATCATAAACATATTTTATGTAAGTTAACCCATTATAATAAAAAAAAAGATAACGCGCCATGGTAAATACCCTTAGGGTGGTGAGAAAATTTTCCACAATTATAATACTGTCCTCTAACACGATTTTATAATTCACTGCATAATTGTTCCTTTCAATAGCTAATTATGCTAACCTCTTTTCCACGGACACTTAACCTGTTTGGCTTCGTACCAATAATTTTGTCTATTTCAGGTCTCTATTAACTTATACATACCTTTAGCAATTTTTAAATCCTTCAATTTGGTTCAAAGATGGTTTTAACTTGTTTCACACTTCTATTTTCTTGAAATCTCTGTAAATATTTCAAATATAATGCATCACAACACCAAACTATATATTCCGAGAGTCCGTAAAATATATACCACATTTATAAATATCAATATACTTCTGTATTACTTCTACTTACTATAGTTAGTATATTTATGTATTCCTTATACATAATTAATAAAAATACTGTATATTAGTACAATTTTATATCACAAAATAACGTTAATTATAATGCTGAGTACAAAACTCCACTATTGAAAATAGGACTCCCGATCCTCACGTGAGCGGTGTTGCCACGTTGACGCTTGTTTTGAGCGCCAAAACCAATCACGTGACCGACGCTCGACCAACGGACAAGTGAGTCGAAGTGAATGAGCGTCAAACGGAAACGCACGGAAAAGCTAAACTCGGTTTAGCTTTTCCGCGTAACGCTGAAAGTCACATTGATCGATCACCTGACTGATTTTGACGCTCAAAACGAGCGTCGAGTGTCCGCATGAAATTTCGTCTTTAGAGTCGGCTGGTGAGGCTGCTAATTGAAACAGAAAAACACGTAACACGATCTCATTCATAATTCTTCGAGGAAAAGCTGTTCTTCCTCGACCAGTGCACAAAAGGTGGAATTACAGTAAGCAATTACTGGCTCCATTGAAATCTTAGAGTCTTTTGTGCCTTAATATTTGCGCAACTGCAGATTCAAATTCAAAGTTTTAACATTCGAAATATGAATGTTAAGGTATAGCGAGGCAAGAAGTTGGAAGGTAGAGTCTTTTAGTACTTTTTTTAATTAAAATACTTATAGTATGTACACTCAGTCCGCAGGGTTTAGGACGTTATTTCGAATTTGAACATTTTTTTCATACAGTATTTACAAGACTTATCAGATTTTGACAAGACATTGCGCTACCAATATGTGGACAATCGTGGAAGCTCTTTAATAATTTAATGGTAGAGTAACATTTCTCCTTATTCGTGTAACTTTTGTCGCGCACAATTGTTTATCCTAGAATACTGTTAAAGAGAATATGGAAAAAGGATAGGTCTATTCGAATGGGTGTTATTGTTAGATCTCAGACGATCGTTAGGCATACTTAAGGCAATCTATTCTTCGCACCAAACTCGGCGTCCAATATGTGTTTCTTACACTATTATCGAAAGCCGATTTTGGCAATGCACTGGCCACTATTCATGGAGTTATGGGTTTTAAGAATCCCTTGGAAGTTGCGTGGCAGGAATATTTCCTCTAACGAATGAATATGCGTCACTGATTATTCAGGGACTCGAGCGAAGAGCGGATGTAAATCAATTCCTTGCGATCTTCGTAGACTCCTTGTTTCCAGTCACGTGTTCCAAGTCTAGGCTGTCGTATTCAAGCCCTGCGGTGTTATCGTAATAGGCATAGTCGTAATCGTTCTTCTTCCCAGATTTTGGTCGCGGCGTTGTGGTATTGGGAAGTCTCGTGGACGAGAAAGGTCTCGCAGATCCGCTAACATAGGTGCTTCCCCGGGGTGTAGTGGGTGAATGGGGTGGTCTCTGCGTGTTTGAGTTAAAAGTATTGGGATTGTAAGTGGTAGCTGTGGAGATTCTCCTGCGCATGCAAAAAGAAACAAGTTTGTCATTCATCGATGGCCAAGTTCTTCGGCATTAATTGCCTGAATTAACTAAACTTATAAATACAATGTACTGTTGAAATACCTTGGCACTGGAGTGGTGGATCGTGGTGTTTCCGCTAAGTGGTTGATACTAGCAGGGCTGAATCCGATTCCGACAGAAGATCTAGCAATATCGTAGTTACTCGTGCTGGTTTCGGTGTAATATTTCCCATTTGTACCATCGTAATTGTTGTATTGCGTAGCCTTCTTTGGTGCCTTGGTACTGTCGTAATACTGCGACGAACTTTTGATCGACTGGCTGGTCTTGTCGTAATACTGTCCGTTGTCATTATTCCTCGCACTGGTCTGAACTTGACCATTGTCGTTCGTAATATACTTCTTTGTGGCTGGACTGTACGTGGTGGGGGCATAACTGCTGCTCGCGTAACTGGGAAAGTATTTTGTGGTTGCTTGCGAAATGTCTTGCCTCGTGGTTGTACTGCTTCTGTATTGTCCGTTATTATTGCCATTGCCATTATAGGCATTTTCGTAGACCGTGGGCGCAGGTGTTGTCGACTGATATGGTACATTGCTATTTCCACGCTGGATGTTATTATAGTTTCTCTGATAATTTGTGTAATCGTTGGACTGGTAATTGGTGCTGGGCTGCAAGGTCGTGGATTGTACAAACTGTCCACCGTTATTGTAATTCTGGTAATTCTTGTTGTAGCTGGTCGATTTCACTGTCGTGCTCTGACTGAAGCTGCCAGTGTTCTGTTGATTATAATTAGTGTTGTAAGCATTGTAAATAGTTGTCCTCGCTGTCGTGCTAGGGGACTGGAAATTGTAATTTTCCTGGTAGTTTGTGCTAGGCCTGTACGTCGAAGACGGCGTGTTGTATCTCTGAGTATTCTGATTCCTGTTATAATTCTCTTGAGGCCTCGCACTGGTCGATGGGACGAAACCATTGGCCCGTTGATTGTAATTACCGCCACTGTAGAAACCGGTGTAAGTGTTTTGATTGCTGGCGGCCGGAGGAGCTGGTGTACTGGACGGTGCGTAATTGCTGTTGCCATTGTCATTAAACTGCTGCTTCCTGCTGACCTTCCTAATCCCCGCCTTCTTCTTGGTGTCCTGAACAATCTCTTCTTTGTAGGACTTCTCGCTCTCGTAATCCTCCTCCTTGCCGTTTCTGTTATTATAAAAGTTACCACTGCTGCTGCCACGCAGGTCCCTGTTGTTATTTGCGTTGTAACTAGTGGAGGCCACTCTGTCGAGGTTGTTGGCAGAGGAGCGGACTGGATCGCTGGTTTCGCTGCGCTGAAGGTGATCCTGCGGCTCGGAGTCGCTGCGTATACTATCATAGTGAGGCGATTCCAGACCAGATCCTATTCTGTACAGGTCGAAGTTGTCACTGGCGTAGTAGAGAGTGGCTGCTTCGCAGTCCACGTCGTACCAATCGGCACAGGTCTGGCTTTCTTGGTCGAAGGCCGTATCGTTGGGACATAAGAACCTTTGGAAAGAAAAACTTTTAGCCCTACGCGAACGAGACCTCTGACCTTCAGCTTCTTAGTATCGCTTACTTGTAATCTTGCACGGTGCCCGACACAGACACGCAGACGTGGAACACTTGGCAGTCTGTCTCAGGGTCAGCATAGTAGCTCCCTACGATCTTGCTGCGACAACTGAAGGAAGTTTCCGGCATGTACTGCTGGGAGTATCTGGGTGGTGGTCGTTGAAGTCCAAGGGTGGAGGCCCACAGCACAGCCACTGTAGCGAGACAGGAATTATAAGAAATATTACTACGCAATCCATTCATATTTTACTAGGAATATTCCATAGAATAAAAAGATTTCACGATAAGGGGAAGCTTCTTTACGTTCTATGAATAGTATTTCTGAGTGTTGAATTTTTTTAATCAAAAATCTCCCCTCGACGAAGCAACCAAGGCTCCCTTAGAAGCCGAAGCCAGCTCTCGAAACTCGAAACTTCACGCCTCATGAAGACACTATCATACTTTTTGCATGCATAGAGAAGCGCGTGCAATCTCTAAAGAGTTTCTATCCACGTGTCTCGCTCTAGAGGACATAACAGCGAGCGTGGATCGACGCCAATGAATAAGAGGAAAATTTCCAAAGAAAGTGGTCCCGAGGCTGGTTGCTCGAAGGCTGTACTTTCTGTTTCGAAATTTGCCTCCCTCCCTGGACCTCCAAGCCAGAAAGTTGAGCACGATTTCGCCCCCTGAGTAACGAGCATCGAGGGAGCTCGAGGGAGGATTCCCCGAGGGAAGCTTGCAAGCGCAAACACGTACCCCAGACAACGAGGATGTAGCGTGGTCCAATAGGTTCCATGGTCTCGTGATAGTTTCGACACTGTTCGGCACTCTCTTCAGGGAAGCTCACACTCGCGCGTTACCTTCGCCAAGGGACTGTTCTGAGGCGACTGGAGCGTCGAGGAGGCGGCTCAGGCCGAGAAGAGGATGCCCCCGCGCTGCTCGCAGGAGAAGGTGCACGTGTGATGGGGGTAGAGGACGTAACGCTTCGTTACGTCACCTTCTGCCTCGATCACCAGCCTCGAGCAAGCGGATGGTGGCTGTGGATGATGGGTCCTCCGGTATTCCATCACTTTCTATGTGTGCGCAGAGCCACGTTTGCTGGAGAAACCGAAGGGGGAGGAGGTATTCGCACCTGGAATTATAGCCGCGTCAGTGGAGTTCCTTATTCTGCTCAAACAGAGTACATACCACGGAAGCTTTGGGACCCAAGCAAATTTAACATGGTAAAAATTCGTCCTGCGGATTTCTCAATTCCCTCCTCCTCTTTCAACAGACTCTTGCAACGTTGGATGATCTTTAAACTCCCCCCGAAGCATCAGGCCCCAGGCTGTGCCCGTGACAAATGATCGTCACGATCCTCCGAAGAGCGACAAATCACCAGCAGGTTGATCGGACTTGGCGAAACAGCAGAGCGATAAGATCGAAGTAGAAGGAAGTTGGAGGGAGGCTTGTCCGGAGTTCAAGATCGATACCGATCTGAGGTCCCGTCGATCGAGCTGACACACGAACCCTGGCCTAAGTTCTCCGTGCCCTTTGCCAGCTGGAGCTCCGTGGCACCGCGAAAGTGCATCCTGGGAGTGCTGTGCCGCATTCCGGGAAGACCAGCTCTTCTTCAATTACCAACTGGGGCCCCCGAAATGGCGCTTTCCAGGCCCGAGAATCTCGAAGATTGAATTGCAAGTGGAATGGACTTCCTGTGGGTGAAAGGAGGGGGCAGGTTCCACAGCAGCAGAAGGATGGAAAGTAAAACTCAGAAGGGAAGCACGTGGCCGTTGCACGAAGATCGAGGTCGCGCCTCGACGATCGGAATTTCGCAATCCAGTCTGCCTAGTATCCTGCAGGAGGCTGTTTGCCCTGCACGAAGGAAGGAAGCGGTGTCCTCGAACGTTACGTAAGGTCCTGGTCGAACCTTGAGGCTAGTTAAAAATCGGGCGCAGCCGAGGGAACGATCGTCCTTTGAGTGTCCATCGTAGGGATGGTTTCGCAATGGCGTTGCACGCGCCTCGTAACGGTTAATTAACGGGTGCCATTCTATTTTTCAATGGCCGTCCGTGTCTCTATTACGCGCGACGAGCCCGCCACGAGGAATCTTCTCAGCCTTGGGGGGCGAAAGTTGTCTTCGGCTCGTAGATGGCACGATATTTGCACCTACAAGCGTTCCTTGATTCTCCGAGAGTGGGAGTCTAGCCTCTTGGGACCTCGGGATCGACCCTCTCCCTGCTCTTCTGCTTCGTGGATACAGGATTCCTTCGTAGAATACGCTTTTACTCTTTCATCTTGGGGGGGCTCCGAGGGAAGGGAGGCTTTGTAACGGCTGTTGAGGTCGTTCAGCAAAATCTTTGCGAGTTATCTCGATTGCTGATAGATCAGTATGAAGATACCAGCTCCTTGGGGTACAGGATTCATCGAGTAGTTAAGATCCAGGCAGGTAGACTTCACTAGCTATGAAGTTTGGAAGCGAGGATTCGGTCCTGGGTAAACTGTACTCTGTCGCGATATTAGCTAGGAATCTGGCAGGGAGGAAAGGCAGAGGCAGCTGTCGATCGATTCCTCGTCTGATAAGCTGGCAAAACGATTGGGCAATCGTGCTCGAAGCGCAGGAGATGATGCCTACGGAACTGGATCGGGGGATTGTGTTCAATGGGCCTCATCCATCACGCGTGGCTGAAATTCTTCGGGAGATCATTAGTCAGAGGCTGGTCCCAAGTCACTGGACTCCCATGGTAATCCCAGTTTCGCAACTGGGTGATCCGGTTGTCGTAGACGAGCCAGCTAAGCTGGCCCCTTCTAAGGAAACTTGGTTGGGAATTGCTTTAGGGTATTCAGCTACGACGGGGTATATTGTTGGGAAACACGTGGTTGTGTTGAGTATTCTATTCTATAATAGAGATGTTCTGATATTTTTCAAACTACTTGGGCCCACACAATTTTGTAAGGCCCTTCGATGGACTCGGCACCCACGGACTCGAGGTGAAAAGCGGGTTCCACTTTGCAGATGTGCTCCGTCGCTTCCTTATCCATCAGTTAACGCCCATGTCTATAAATAGCGACATGTCTGGGGACCCGGAGGAGCACGACACTCTTCAGGGACCGTTGAACCGCCGGAGAAAGTGAAGAAGGTCAGAGGTGCGCGGGCGAACCATTTTTCCAAGATGGAATCTCGTTGGGTGCAATAAGCGTCTTGGTAATCAATTATTTGAACTGTGCTCGAGCTGCTCGAAAGCAACGGACCGTCGACTGCTCTGTTTCCAACAGAGTAGTTATTATCGAAACCGCCAGGCTGCCGCGATCAATAATTATTGCATAGAGAGACGTCGATTGCGGCTCCAGATAACGTATCTTTGATTGAGAGCTCCGCGAACCATCATCGTCGCTGCTTTGCGCAAGGATCGCCGGTTTATAGATTTTATTGTGCCATAAGAAAGGTCGAGGCACTCTTGGGACATTTAGAGACATCGCGAGTTTAGTCCCACCGCGAACGTTCGCTTTAATGTGACTTTAAGTGATTTTTCAAACGTACCCAGCTCGAAGTCTAGTCGACAATGCGCTGCAGATCCGCGCCCCGATTGAAAACTGTGCATCTTGTTCCTCGAACGAGCCACATCCGCGGAATGTTTCGTCTTACTCAAGCGGATACGAAAAGGTGCTAAACGTATGCGAGAACAGTCGACTTCCGTCAGCTACAGGGTGTAGAAAAGGCATTGGTCAGGGTCTGGATCATTCGAGACGAAGATCCTTCTCACCTCTGCGTGTCCCACACGACTCAAGGACGAAAATCTCCAAAAGAATTGTATCGCTCGAAAGAACCGTTCTCTGTCGTGAAAGATATTCGATGCTTTAGTCCGTCGGGGCGGGGCGTCCCCCACTCTGCCTCCCCTTACGCCCCGCCTCCACAGCAGCTTCGGGCGACCCGATTGGCCGAAACTTTAACAACCTTTTACGAGAAAACGACTGATTTTAGAGACATAGTTCCTTTTCCACTTTTCATCCTTGTGATCAGTAGAATACTTTGAGGTGACGAAAAGAATTTCGAGATCTCAGTAACATCCAACCGAAGCGTTCAGAAATAGAAGGATACGGCCTTGCTACGGGCAAGAAACCAGCTGGGTCCCCCGTACCCTTTGGTCTTGTTCTCACACGTCTCGAGTGGAGCTATAGTGAAAGCGCTGTACACGAAACTCGTGAGGAATCCTCCTCACGAATCGGCGATTTATTGCCGCGTGGGCGAAAGCAATAAGAACTGGAGCGATATCGACATCGTCGCGACGATCCTATCGCTTGCAAAGATGTTGGCGTCTGTGGTCACGTGGATATTTAGATCTTTTAACTCCGAAGCTGCGTTCGTGACTCTTTAAATAATCACTTTTCGCCCTCGATATATGCTCGATCGAGTGGATTACGCGTATGCGTCTTTTTCTTTGAGAAAAATGGATGGTAGGGGGCAGTGCGAATCGACGCCTCGCGTTCCTGACCTACGACCCGCCGATTGCGCAAGCTGCGTGCGGCTGCGTGGCGGTTCCGCGCGAGGGAAAGCTCGCGGCATTTGTTTGCAACTATTTTTCCTCGGCTCGTCGCGGCACGTTCCCCTCGGCCATTGAGAGGTTTCACTGAACGACGTCATTGACTGCCTCCACTCGCGCACAGATGGGCGATAAGCTTCCTTATCGCGGCTGTAATGGGCGAAGGAAGGAATTCCGTTTTTCAAGCGTATTTACTTTCCAATTACCTTGGACGGGGAATCGAGAAAGTGAGATCTCATCGAGTCCCATTCGAGAAGGAAAATTCAGGCTCGATATAGATACAGAGGAGGGGAAGTGGCAAGGCTATCCGTTATTTCTTCTTTTAAACCCTAAGGATGATGTGGGCGCACGTGCTGAGTGCATGCACGCTGCTCCCTCTTTGAAGATTCTCCTCGCGTGCTGCGGCTTGCTATCTCCCACCTGCATCGCCATTACATTGTCGCAATTACGTTTTCTCTTGGAAAAAAAGGGAACGTTTTGTATCCTCTTTACTTGGCTCTCCTTTGAATCCAACGTGGTTTCGCGGCGATTTCTCTGTATCGGTTCCATGTGAGTAGCGATGGGCATAGAATTCTCTTGGATACGAGTCCTCGAACAAGAATCTTCGGACGAACAGATATACCTAATTAGTCTGCAGTTTTTCCTACCACAAATCTGCCCCAGATCTAACTCAGACTCAGCGGAGAGCTCTTTGCTCGTGAGGTGCTCAAGCTGCTTAAGATACTCAATCTGTTCACAAGATTTCGAGTATTTCGAGCCCATCGCTGCATCTGCAGGGGGGCCTTAAGTGTAGCGTTGCATGCATGCAAGCCTCGGCCAAAGATGGAACAGCGAACGGTCTCGATAAATGCGCTCGTGCACTCGAGGAGGACGATCCTCCTGGTTGGACTTTGCTATGACGGCAGGGGGGCCTCCTCTCGTCTCCGCCACGTGAGAAAGTGAAAGCAAAAGGCGAGTGGCTCGCTGAAGAAGCGTCTTCTCCTAGGCGAACACGATTGGTCCCATCTTGCCTGGGCGATCGTCCTGGAAATCGTTCCTCTCGATGCCTGGCTAGCTCGTTAACGCTGCATCGAGATCGAGAAATCCTGAGCTAGGGCCCCTTCGAGCCATTGGGCCCGCTAGGTCCCCGCAGCCAGCGAATCAGGAATTTTAACTAAACAGTTTCCCCTTCCACATTCGGGGGGCTTTTGGAAGACATTCGTGGTGGAAGATTTGGTTTCAATATAATTAGCTTTGAAGCTTTGGTCAGCTAATGAACATATATACCTTTTGTATGCGCACTCCGCGCGGGGCACGCCTATAGGCGTTCAGAGAGTACGATAAATGAATGGTAGTGGAGCCTTTCCGCACGGGAAGTGTGCGCAGGGGTTATGTTTTTGTATTCAAAGGGTAAAATATTTTGCATATTCGATTTTCTTCGAGATATAGATAGTAATGATCTCGGGAAGTATAGTAGGTGTTGGTACTGTAAAAAATTGGGCCCCTTCTTCGCTGTACCGGCGAATAGAATTAACAGAGGCCTCAGGAGGCGCGATGAGACGCGAGGTCTTAATTACACCAGCCATGGAGGGGCGCCTGCCTCGTTATTGTGACACAGCGTGGATGCTCTAGGTGCAATTCCGTGCGAAAATAGGAATTATCCGTTCATCGCCTCTCTCTTATGCAATTCAGCCTGCGTGCGATGCGTTTCCACAATTTATTGCTCGTCGAATTCCCTGACGGGGTCCATAGACGATGGTTGCGTAACCACTTTTACTTACCATGTGATAAATACTACGATGGATGAGACAGCCTCTTCGTGGAACGGTTTATTATTGTTATTAGCAGTTTAGGGCCCGCTTGGATAAACGAAATAAGAAACGAAGCTTTGCAACTGCAAAAATAATTGAATCTGAGGTCCTGTCGACGTGGTCCTTGGAAAAAAGACACTTTTTCTCAACACATTTGCAAAGTTTCCATATTCCTCTGAGTTTTTAACCCACTTCAAAAAGGAGAAGGTTATAGATTCGACCCGTATGTATTTTTTTTATATTTGCCCCGGTGGTCCCATCCTAGGCTGCATCAATATTGACCCAATATTTTGCGAGTCCTGGTTAATAATAAAGACTACTGTTACCTAATTATTATTATTTTAAATAAGTATAAAACAAAAAAGTTAAAAATAAAAAAATTAAAACCAACTTCAAAAAAAAAAATAAAAATGCACTAAAAAGTGAAAAATAATTTTTTCTCTTATTTAATCTACGACTCTCAACTTTTTTAAGTCGGCGCCAGATTTACGCAGTGAAAATGATGAAGCGCCAACTTAAAAAATATGAGAGTCGTAGATTAAATAAGGGAAGAAATTATTTTTTACTATTTAGTGCATTTTTATTTTTTTGAAGTCGATTTTAATTTAAATTAAATTGTCCCAGTGAATATATCAGAGAAACGTTTTTTTGCCAAAGGAGTATACTGAGCAATACTGATGTGTCCAACGCGCATGCGTGAACCAGGAGGTAGGAAAGTGGGTGGAGCCTCCGCAAACTTCGCTGTTGCTTGGTACATTCAAGAAAATTTGAATTCTTCCAAATGAACTGACCAACAGATACAATTATCATCAGTCCCACCAACTTAACAGAAATCAAATCCCATTCCACCCATCTGAAACTCGAAATCTAACTATTAACCCCAGTTCCCGTTCTCCAGCAGAAACCCAGCAGGAAGTGCAGCGTTCTCGACACAATTAATCGCTGGAATCGCTGCTCCACTTGCAGAACAATCGCGTTTTCTCAATATTGTTCGCAGCCAGGGCGATCGATATCGTTCCTAGTGGAAGACCACTGAGCATACTACTCTTCCTAACGGAAAATCTACTCTTTTACTTCCGCAGGATTCGGGAATGGAACAGGTTGTTCTGCTGGGACATCTTCTCGATTCCCATTACGAGATGAGTCCTCGCGATGCTGCAGAGGCTCAGAAGTTAGGGGGACTTTCACTCACGGTGTCGTTGGTCGGTGCACACCGAGCTGACGCACACGTGGTGCCCGAGATTGTGTCGATCCGCGTGCGTGTAGACGAATGTTGGAGCAAAGTTGCATAAACGCGAGGCTTTTACGCGCTCTTGGAACGTGGAAGCGACATGGTTATACAAGCAGCCGGTTTCCTCGGCTCTTCCCTGGCTTGCTGGAGGATAGTCGCGGAGGAGGTGGCTGTCGAGGTGGCCTGGTGGATTCTTTCAAGCTGGAGGCTGTATTCTGAGCCGATGAAACTCTGCTGGGAGTGATAGAGGCTTTGGGTTTTGGAGTACTCCAAAGTGGAGGCGTTTAAGTTTCTTTGGAATCTGATATTCCTTCTCTGAGAGATCTGAACTGTTGACATTCTGGAAGTTGACATTTTGAAAGAAGAAAGTCCTCCAAAATGGAGTCTCCTGAACTCCTCCACTCTTCTTCACCTAGTAACCACTCAAGTCCTTGAACTTGGAATCTGAGATCTCACTTCATGGAATCTCCTCAACCTCCACATTCTTCCACTTTTCTGAGCAGGCCGTGTAGTTGAGTTCCAATGCAACCAGTTACCAACAAAACTCTTTGGACTCTAAACATGTCTAAGAAAGACCGCCTAAAACAAAGAAACATAGAAACAGAAAGTCCTCCTACTTCCCTTAACACGCCCAACAATGCTCATTTCACTGAAGGATTCCCATTCTTCCCCCTGCAAGAACCATCTCAGGATAGAATCGAGGGCAGCAATTGTCTGATCATCATTCGACACACTCGACCTCCCACTGGTGAAAAGGTAGGCCTTCTATGGACGTCGCCTGCCTGGAAAGGACAAAAGTGGTCGATCAAAGGGGAAACAGAGGAGAAAAGTGACTGTGCGAAAGTGGCACGAGCGACAATTGAGACATTGAGACATCCACTCCATAACGAGCCACCTGGCCACGTGAACATGCGTAACCCGTGCCTGAACGATATTCGAAGATGCCTGAGCTCGATAGTGCCATCAGAGAAAGTCAATCGTCCCATGGAAATTTCGTACTGGCAGGAAGGAAGGATCCAAGGAGCTCGAAAGCGTGCTGCAACTGTGAGAAAGACGCAGATGGACTCCCACTAGCAAGAAGACGAGCTTGGCCTAAATCTTATGGTTAGTTACCAAACCCATATAGAATTGAAATCTAACCACAGTAGCAAAAGTTGAATAAAAAGTCGCTCATATTATAACTGCCACCTGCTCAGGATCGAGGGGCATTTTTCCTGGGTCATTTTAAGATATTCCCCGCTTAATCATCCTCTCCACTTCGATTTTGAGCCAGCAAATCGTGAACCCAAGTTTTTGAAAGCTTTTCATAAATTTCATCACATAGATTCTGATGAAAGGTGATTTTAATGTTGGGGATGGGATAGATTTCTAGATCCAAACACTGGTCTACGAACAGAGAAGCAAGGGAAAACGAAAGGACAGGATTGGCTGAAGGCATCCTTGTGCCAGATTCGAGTCAGCAACGACACATTGGTAGCGCGAAGTCGATCTGGCGATTGCGTGTCCGCAGGCCTCGTTCCTGTCGAAAACACGCGTGTTATCGCTTCCTATCGTGTTCAGCGTTCTCCCTCGCCAGGAAGAGGGCCTCCACTCTCTCCTCCCCGCGGTGGAGACGCTCCTCTGTGAAATAATCGACGAGGATGACTCAGATCCCTGTGCTATCCACGATAAACGAAATCATCGCGATACTTCCATAAACAACGAATGGACTCGCTCCAAAATAGGAAAGGGGCTCTATAATTTGAAAACGAGGTCGAAGTTAGAGCTGGGTTCAATTATCTTTTCCTCTAACTGGAGATTTGAGTACTAAATCCGATTTAAATTGTTTTTAAATTGGAGGGGGATATTCGTAGCATTCAAGTACTTACGAAGCATGATTGGAGCTCTAATCGAAAGTTGGCAGGAAAACCTGCAGGTGATTAGTTGGAGAATGCACGGTGAATCTGCATGAACACGTCCGTGAGATCGTCAGGGCGCGTGGTAATTAAGATACAGTAAAGTTGCACCATTTCTCTGGCAACGAGTGCACGCTTCCTAACTCGCCCCCTCCCCTCCAATTAAGGATCTCTTTCAAACGAAACTCCTATCGCGCAACATCGCGAACATCCCGCGCTTTCATCGATTTCTCGGTATCAATTACACCTGCGCTCCCGTCTTATTTGGTTTTTAATCGTTGGATGCAAGATTAGGCGTACTTTTACGTCGAACACTCGTTCAGCATGCTATGTGGTAATCTTCCTGGATATATGTGTACAGAACTTTCCATTGTAAATAATTCTAAATTACTTTAATTTAGATCTCTCAATAGGAGGTAATCGTCTGGTGTGCGATCCAGTTGGGGAGATTGGGAGTTGCTGTGATTAATGTGGAATTGGGTGGAAATTTTAGTTTCTTTGTGGAACCTGGAATAATTTGATTTTGGGGGATTTTAAAGGGATCGTGAATTCTGGTCTTAGGAGGATTTTAAATTATGATATTAGGAGAATCCTAGAATTCTGATATTAGGAGACTCCTAAATTCTCATCCTAGGACGGTCCCAATCTCTAATTTTAGGGGAATCACAGATCCCAGTCCCAGTATCCTGAAATCTCTCCCAGAATCTCTAAAAACATCATCAAAGAAGTAGAGTAGACGATTTTGTTAAAAATTCTGATCCCAGAAGGATGAAGGTCTACGAAAGGATGATGTGAGATCGTTTTTCCTCCTGGAAAGCTTCTGTTAGGGTCGCTGGAGGTTACTGTATAAATCGTATCTTTCCTGTGCATTGTCTGCGAGGAGACTGGCGACTAATTAGCGAGGGGCCTCTCACTCGTCGCACCTGTCCGTGGACCTCCATAGGAAATCTCTCACGAAAGTTGCGCATACATCAGGGAGGGGGGGGGGGCTCTTCTTCGTCGATTCCCGCACGATTCGCCCCGAATACGTTGCATACGCGTAACCCACATTTACGTAATCTCCTCGAGGTGCGAACGATCCGTGCAAACGTCGTGGATCAGGCCCCTCTCGCGAGTAAGGCCCTCCCCTCCCCCCGAACACATCGACGACTATCTTCAGTCCCATAGGTCAGCCGAGTTCTCTCAAGCCTCCTCTCAAGGTACACTGTGACCCCATCCATCCTCCTGAAGACTTGCTAGTAATTTGGGCCTGGTGGGGCCCCCAGCAATACATCAAAAGACTGGATTCATATTGAAGCTTCTTCTATGGATTATGACGAACTTCCTCGTCTGAAATCTCGTGAGGCCCATTGGGCCCAGCTGGGAAGCAGCATGGTGGAGAGTCGATCGAAGGAAGTCGTAATTGGTGGAGGATATATCCTGGAGTAATCGTGGGGCCCCGTTAGTTTAGCGGAGGCAAGAGTCTCGTGGGAGGCTGGCATGAGTCCCACAGTAGGCAACAATCATTTTATTATGCCGCTAGGTATGCGTCAGGCCCCGTAATTGTTGGCAAAGCGACCCACCTAACGTACACACGATCGCGTAACGCCGCGAGTTATTATATCGGGAGAGAGGGGGGATCAGTTTTTTCATGGCATCTTCCTGCCGCGGTTTTGTGACCAGGAAGTGGCCTGGTTGTGCAATGGAAAGTGATGTCGGGTGATGGGACCCCGGGGAACGTGTGGAGCGGATCCCTTGGTAGTTTGAAGTGCCATTGGTCTGCTCCTGCTGTTGGATTTCGGGGGGATCTGGGGACGAAGTGATTTTTGCATAGTGGGGGCTAGAGGAAGGTTTAAAAATGAGTGGCTTCGGTTGTCGGTCTCTTCTGGGGACGTCTTCTGACTCCGTATGAGTTATAGAAACCTGGTGGGATGTGTTTAAATCCTGTATGGGTGTTGCGAGGAATGAAAGTAGTACACTTGCAAACATCGTACGCGAACACACTATGGATACTCTGGAGGTATCTCCTTTTGCTATGACCTTTAGCTTCACTGTGCCGTTCAATGGGGAATTCTGTAACCCATAAATCAGTGTAAAGTTCACCTACACTTCCATCTAAGTATTAAAAACCTCGATGTCAATGCTTCCTCCAGAGCATCACCCTTGTAATCTTCCTCCCCTACATGTACTTATTGGCTTGGAGTCGCACAGATTCTGTTGCATCTAGTGGGCTGCTAGACACGTACTCATTGCAGAGGCGGTTGGGATTGATTTACTGCTTATGGATAATTCCTTTGTGCATTCTCTGCCTTGGCCTCTCTAGAAGGAGACTTCTCCTCCATGTTTCTCCTTGAAGCAACCTATTACTTCTAAGGAACATGTCGAAGTGGCCAACGAGAGCTTGATAAATGACCATTACATAATTGGCCTGGTCTGCGTAAACAGCGACGCGATTTGGTAAACGAGCGAGAAACCAGCCTCCCTTCGCCCTGAATGCAATTACTTAACTTCATTCACTTCGCCCTCCGTAATCATGGTGATCCTTGGATGCATAACCTTTCGATAAAGTCAGTGAGCATCCAAGAAGCTTCATCTACCTAAATGCCAAAGCAGTAACATCACGATGTGCTCATTGATCTAAGACAGTGTGGGGCATAGGATGAGGTGGAAATGCTTCATGGAGGAGAAAAAGTCTGCAGTCTTTCATGCAATCGCTGCTCTGCCAAGGGCATCGCATTTTTACTGCAGCTGGAATGCGTTTTCATTCCTTCTCCTTGAGATCATTAAAATGTTGGGATCTTCCTTACTCGTTAAACTTGTTCTGCGATTTGTATGCTAAGAGCTCTGCAGAACAATTAAAATGCAGATGTTTGATCGTCAGGGGAAGATACTTTTCTAATTGAAGTTTTCTCTTCTGCATTAGCATTGACGGGAAAATTCAACTTTTGAATGCTCGATCGTACGGCGGTATAATATTGTAGAGTCATCTGTTGAAAGGCGGTTCAAGTTGAACGGTCTGATAATGTAGGGAACCGTGGTAAATGAATAAAATGTACGACGAACGTTCTTTATTAGAACATATAAATATTACGAATGTTGTCTGTCTTTCTATCTTACTATATACAAGTATAGTTGGTGAAAGAAGGTATACTGAATTTGTCATTTAAGGGGTAATGCCACTGTAAAGCCCGGAAAGGCAGCCTGATTTTGAGAATTTTTTATGCGAGTATAGTGAATGGAATACAAAATCTGCTTGAAGGCCTTTATTGTACACACTATGAAGTATGATCACAATTTTTTTTAATTTTTTTAATACAAAATGGCGGCGCCACAGATCAACAAAAGAAACATCTTCTGAAAAACAGTGTTCCGCAGCCGGAAAGATTTCTCCTTCAATTTTTGACCTAGAACAAAAACCATCAATTTTTGAGTTCTATATAAGATTATCTCGGGAAATACACGAGGATATTAAAAAATACTGAATTTTGTAAGAATGGTACGTGATTGAGTAAAACGTTTCAACAATTTCGAAGTTGTGGCAGTTCCGTGTTTTGTTCAATCACGCACCATTCTTACAAAAATCAGTATTTTTTCATTTCCTCGTGTACTTTCCGAGATAATCTTATATAAAACCCGAAAAAAATTTATTTTTTGTTCTAGGTAAAAAATTGAAGGAGAAATCTTTCCGGCTGCGGAACACTGTTTTTCAGAAGAAGCATCTTTTGTTGAGCTGTGGCGCCGCCATTTTGTATTAAAAAAATTAAAAGAAAATTGTGATTATACTTCAAGGTGTGTACAATAAAGGCCTTCAAACAGATTTTGTATTCCATTCACTGTAATCGCTTAAAAAATTCTCAAAATCAGCCTGCTTTTCCGGGCTCTACAGTGGCATTACCCACATACCCTTAAGCGAATTTAAGGAGGCCATATTTATAGCACTTCGATATATCCCATACTTCCAGCAGCTGTCTATACAGATAATTAAACGTAGGAATATATAAATCTATCTGAGAAATGCTTCAGCAGGCACGGCTGAAGACTTGTAGTCCTTCATGAAGTTCGAAATTGCTTTCTTTATGTTCCATTTGGATTCCTCCATGTACGTCTGGCACCACTCACTGTTCAATGTAGTCACTTCTAAGAATTTGTCTAACAGTTCTTTCTTTTCCGTCAGGCTGAAACACGTCGGCGTGTAATCTTCGTAGACAGTCTTCGCTTGTATACTGCTAGCTGGAATTTCTTCCGTGACCGAGTCCACGTGATACTGATCATTCAGAATATTGTACTCGTTATCAGCGCCAGCTAGTAAAATGAACGTTCTACTGAACGACAAAACTTGGGGCCCTTTATTAAGAGTCTTGAATAAACCGTGAACGGAAATTGCTAAACACATTCCATCGTCGAACATCAAGTCGTACATAAATGAATTCCTGTCGTGGTAACACCGTGGCAATCTCTTTAACCCACCCAAAATATTGTCCTGTCCATAAAAAAGATGCTGCCGCTTCTTATTAACGTCCGCGTTCTTTAACAAGTTTCTGCTCGCAGTAAATTGCGTAAGGTTCTTTTTATGAGCCATGGCTGCAGGCATACCGAAACTCATAGAATAGAACGCGTTCTTATGATACAGTCCTTTCAAAACTGTCCTGTCGTTCTGATCGTACAGATTGAAAAAGTGGGAAACAAATTTGGTAACTAGCTCTTCTCTCGCCTCATCGTTGACACACTTACCCTTCGTTAGCGGTACGTCCGAGGTTTTAACGTAAACTCCGTCGAGTTGAATCAAATTAGGACAATACTTTAGCGCGCAGTCTATGTATTGTTTCGGATTGGAGTAGTTCTCGCAGAGAGGATTTCCATCTAACCATAGCTTCGATATGCTCAAACCTTTCAAAGGTGCGAGCGCCTCCATATTCAATAAGTTATTGTGTCTGACGTCGAGGGATTTTATAGAGGTCAAGCTAGAGCTGTCTACGGCGGACAGATTGAGCAGTTCATTTTTCTGCAGATTCAGATGTTCGACGGGAGGGATAGCAGTCTTGGTTAACTTCAGGAGATGGTTGAAAGTCCTCAGCTGAGACAGGGGGCAATATAACGTGTTAGCTATATCGGGATCCTTGTGAAACTCTTCTAAACTTAGGGACTTCTTGATCTGGTCGTATCTCTTGGTCAACGCTGTCAGCAGCAATGGCTGAAAGCTGATTTTCAAATCATAGATTGATGCGAATCCCAAAGTTATTACTAGTATCAGCGGATCTCCTTCGGGGTTCTTGATTATCAAGTTAGTTTTGCAGAGCTTATCCAGAGCATGGGCACAGTTGCGCGCTAAGAAAAAGGTGTCCTCTCCGCTGGCCTGGTATTTAATAGGTACCAATTCTGCTGGTTCAATAGCATTTAAAATGGCTTTCAACACAGTTTCTCCATTGTACAATGATCCTTTCAGTATTCTAATCTTGTGCCACACGTCGGGCCGACCCATCAATGTTCTTTCTTGGAACATCGATCCGCCCATGCTTATCTTTATGGCGATAGAGGAGTCTAGTTGCAAGGGAACGATCGACAAACTTGTTCGCTGCATCTTTGCCAATTCGTAGTCTCCTTAGAGTTGCTGAACACTTCAACAGCAATCTATAATTAAAAATTCTCGTCCTGTAAAAGAGTTACATTTTCAGACAGAAGTGATTCTTTATATCATTGGGTTAAGTTCCCTCCTGTGCAACAGTTATAACTTAAAATCAAACAATGTTACCTTCTTATAACGACGTTTCTCGTAAACGAAACGCTATCTGCGAATCAAATTTTATTTGTAACAATATTATTATTGTCGGGGACAGCTGATAATCCACGCTCCAATCGTGTTGACATCGGGACGCCATGTATACCGACATCTGCAAGCAAAATTCTCAGAAACAGATTCATTCGCGTGGTAAGACAGGAATTCTTAAGTCGGTATTAAAGGTAACTGTAATACACTCACGCGTTTCCTGAGATCCGATCACAGTCGCAGGCTGTGATGCCAGATCGGGGACGGGTTCCCTCGAGAATTTCCCCCACCTCGCGCATACTACGCCGGAGCAGCATGTCCGTGAGCTCGGCGCTTCGGAGTCCAACTCACGGACACGCAACTCGGGCGTAGTGTGCGCGAGGTGGGGGAAATTCTCGAGGGAACCCGTCCTCGATCTGGCATCACAGGTCGCAGCTAAAGTTCTACTGGCAGATCGCGGCTTTGCTAGAGGTTGTTGACGTTCTATCTCACTCCAACGATTCCCAGCTCCTCGAGAAAAGTGTTATTCAAGAAGTCTTCTAGATACTGGGTGAATTGTAGTAGAATCTTGTTAAGCGACTTTCCACATGGTCCAGGAATCGAGATATCACGAAATAATATACTCACGCGTTCACTGAGATCCGATCACTGTCGCAGGTGAAGTTCAACTGGCAGATCACGACTGTGGTAGAGGTTGTTGACGTTCTGTCTCGCTCCAACGATTCCCAGCTCCTCGAGAAAAGTGTTGTTCAAGAAGTCTTCTAGATACTGGGTGCATTGTAGTAGAGCCTTGTTAAGCGATCTCCCACATGGTTCAGGATTCGATAAAATTAATCCAGAAATCGAAATAACACGAAATCACTGCAGCAGGTAAAGTTCAAATGGCAGGTACATTGTTCGGCGATGGTGCGACTTTGGTAGAGGTTGTTGACGTTCTGTCTCGCTCCAACGACTCCCAGCTCCTCGAGAAAGGTATTGCTCAAGAAGTCTTCTAGATACTGGGTGAATTGTAGTAGAATCTTGTTAAGCGACCTCCCACATGAACCAGTAATCGGTGAAATTAATCCAGGAATCGAGATATCACGAAATAATATGCTCACGCGTTCACTGATATCCGATCACTGTCGCAGGTAAAGTTCAACTGGCAGATCACGACTTTGGTAGAGGTTGTTGACGTTCTGTCTCGCTCCAACGATTCCCAGTTCCTCGAGAAAAGTGTTATTCAAGAAGTCTTCTAGATACTGGGTGAATTGTAGTAGAATCTTGTTAAGCGAACTCCCACATGGTCCAGTAAACGATGAAATTTATTTAGGAATCGAGATATCACGAAATAATATGCTCACGCGTTCACTGAGATCCGATCACTGTCGCAGGTGAAGTTCAACTGGCAGATCACGACTGTGGTAGAGGTTGTTGACGTTCTGTCTCACTCCAACGACTCCCAGCTCCTCGAGAAAAGTATTGTTCAAGAAGTCTTCTAGATACTGGGTGAATTGTAGTAGAATCTTATTAAGCGACCTTCCTTATGGTCCAGGAATCGAGACATCACTAAATAATATACTCACGCGTTCACTGAGATCCGATCACTGTCGCAGGTAAAGTTCTACTGGCAGATCGCGGCTTTGCTAGAGGTTGTTGACGTTCTGTCTTGCTTCAACGACTTTCAGCTCCCCGAGAAAAGTGTTGCTCAAGAAGTCTTCTAGATACTGGGTGAATTATAGTATAATCTTGTTAAGCGAACTCCCACATGGTCCAGTAAATGATGAAATTTATTTAGGAATCGAGATATCACGAAATAATATGCTCACGCGTTCACTGAGATCCGATCACTGTCGCAAGTAAAGTTCAAGTGGCAGATCGCGGCTTTGCTAGAGGTTGTTGACGTTCTGTCTCGCTCCAACGACTCCCAGCACCTCGAGAAAAGTGTTGCTCAAGAAGTCTTCTAGATACTGGATGCATTGTAGTAGAATCTTGTTAAGCGATCTCCCACATGGTCCAGGAATCGAAATATCACGAAATCACTGCAGCAGGTAAAGTTCAAATGGCAGGTACATTGTTCGGCGATGGTGCGACTTTGGTAGAGATTGTTGACGTTCTGTCTCGCTCCAACGACTCCCAGCTCTTCAAGAAAAGTATTGCTCTAGAAGTCTTCTAGATACTGGGTGAATTGTAGTAGAATCTTGTTAAGCGACCTCCCACATGGTTCAGTAATGATGAAATTGATGGACGAATTGAGAAATCACGAAATAATATGCACTATGACATGCACACACTTCACTGAACACTGAACCGATGAATTTCTCAGGGCTAGACAAAATTTTATTTCGCAATGCGGGTTTGAAAAGTAACTCGATTTACAGTTCCATCCATGCACCCCACGACACTCATGCATCATGCAACTTTCTCCGAGGCTTTTAAGAATTAGATGTTACTGTAAACTTCAATGTCGGCGGTAAACTAATACTTGGGGCAAATAGAATTCAATTATTATTACTTCACTGGAATGATTAAACAGTGCATTAGAAACTTGCGGGAATGTCAGTAACAGCGTGAATATTTAATACTTTCCGGCGTACGATACGTGAAAGAGTTCTACTGCATAGTACTAATTACAAATGTCATCTTACAATTTATAGCTTACACGGGTTTTGAAGAAATGCCATTTTTGAGCTTCATAATGTCTTGATCCCGGAAATGGATTTTCGGAGAGAAAGCAGTGTGAGCCGTTGACGAGCCGAGCCAAAGCTATGTCAGACTGTCTCACTCTAAACAAGTCACACGTATACAAGCACGCACACACCTTTCAGCATTTCAACACATTTCAGAGTAGTTGCTAGGTTGGACGCTGTTCATGAGCAGATGCCACTACATACAGTCCTCAAATTATGGGTCGGTAACACAATTTGGATGGCGACACAAATATCCATAAGGCGATAGGTCTATCCTATACCTCGTCTGTGATATGAGCCGTTGTTTTTGAAAGTGGTATAGTCCATTTTTTGGAAAGGATGAGTTAATGGTAGTTTTAGTCAGATATAGATATCCCCATTATATATTTATAATCACACAGTCAATGGTGTACAATATCCTTATAAATTAATAAAAAAAATTTACACTGTAAAATGTTACCGCAGGAATGTTTTTCTTGAAAGTGGTATAAGTCCATGTTTTGGAAAAAATATTTCGCTATGCTAAGTGTAAAGGAGAAATAAGATTGAAATATGAATAAGTTCGTTATTATTAGTTATCTTAACGAAGTAATTTACTTTTCATAATTGTTTATTTATAAATTCATTATAATATAACCTCGTCTCTGGTGACACGAACTTCCATCCTTAAATACATCTATCCATTACCTCGTCTGTGCTTTTGTATTTTCACGTTCATATTTTCTAGAAGTTTCTTAAGCAAAACTTCGTCGGTTTCAGCGATTTTCCAAAATCCACTAATCGACTCGGGTGGGGATTTTTCAAAATCTCACGCTGCTCAAAGTGGTAAATGCGTTGCCTCCCGCCACTCGGGCAGGCGCAATTACACGAACAACAATGAACAGCATGGAAATGGGTGGGATGCGGGTTCGAGACCGGTGATTTCACGTATCGACAGCGCAGCTTGTGTGCGCCGCGCGTCGATGCGCCTCGAGCATCCTCTTCCGCGTTGCGCGCGGTCGGAAAAGGAAAAATCTGCCTCGGTCGAGCGATCTGCTAGTTATATACCAGCCGTGGCGATTTTTCTCAGGAAAACACACTCGACCAGCTGCTCGGTAATGGCCGAGACACCATATGCGGTGACCCCGTGGATACGAGATACGTCCTGCCACGTTAAGTGTGCGATTTAGACGCCAGAGGCTCCTGGAAAAATGCTAATGGAAGGCGCGGAGCTCCTTGGCTCTTTAACAGTATGAAATCTACAAGTATATTGAGACGTATAAAATAATACAGTCGCAGATAGTAGATAACAAGCATGCGTGGCCATGGACCCCTGTAAAAAGAATCGAAGGTGCCCGAAATTCAAATTTGGGCACCATCGGGGTTCAAACTGCGTTGGGGGGTGGTTTAATTGAATTTGATGGGTGCCGCGATGGTGTGAAGTATTTGAGAAAAAATGAGTTTCGAAGGGGAAGGAATATGGACACGTTCCTAGGTTCCGTTTTCCTCCCTTTCCGCGGCAGGAATTCACCGCTGCTTCGCTGCGTTTCCCGCGCCTCGTACGTGTATTATAGCAATTCAATAATAAATTGTAGAACGCTCGGTCGTCGCATTATGCGCCGGTAATCACAGTAATAAGCAGTTCTAAAAGTAACGTAAGTACGTTGTAGGTAGTAACGAGTGAGAGCCGTAATCTCGTGGATGCGCCTATCTTGGTACTCTCGAGGCATCGTAGGGCCCACCAGAGGGAGTGAGACCGCACTAGCGAGCAGAGTGTCTGAGAAAGTAGAGTGATCGCGATGAGGAAAGGCGCGAGTACGTGGACGAGAGGGAGAGGGAACTATCTGTGGGTAACGGGGAGAGAAAGGGACAGTGGGAGAAGAGCCCATGGGCGTCATCTCCGCGGCGCGATCTGAAATCGGCATAATTTACAACTCTCGCAGGAAATTGAGCCGCGTCGAGTTGATGCAAAAGTCGACGAAGCACGAGTCGCGATCATAGGTTCCTACCTTTCCTTCCGGCAGTAGATCACGCCCGATTGATGAATTTCTGCCTGCTAGATAAGGGGGGAGGGGACTAATCGCGTCTTCCTTCAGTTTCTTCCTCAGCTAGAGAAGGAAACATTCCACGGAAGAAGAGTCCCTTTCTAAATTACCATTTGGGGTGCCAACCCGCCATCGTCTCAATTGCAGTCTCAGAAATCAGAACTCGGAGGGTTGAAACTAGAAAATTTCGCGGGCAAATCCGTGTTACACTACGAGCTCTCTGTGGTTTGTTTTATTGAAGATCGAAAGTGGAGAATTGGTTGTAGCTCGAGATCGATACCAGAATCAGATTGGGCGGGAGAAAAATTGAATTGGGCGCGGGGAAATTGAATCGAGAGGATCGCTGGAGTTGCGCACCTCCCTCTTTGGGATTACGATCGATAAAGAAGAGCCGCGTACGTACGCCTATGGGGGGCTGGTGCAGCGTGTTTTGTACGTACCCGTTAAGCCAACATCTAATTCGATAACTGGCGGAAATAATAACGTTGGGTTCTGCTGCGTTCGCCGGGGCGCAATCATTCGTTTCTGGTACCGGGTGTCCCACATCGAGATATCGACGTCGCTTTCCCGCGCAACTGCTATTACCGATTCGAATTTGCGCGCCATTTGCAGTAGAGTTTCCACGCGCGTAAAGTTCTTTGGAAAGGTCAAATTCGCGGTAAATTCTTGTTATAATCATAATTAACACAATTCTTGTGATGCAGTACATGATCCGAGATATTTATTTATTGAAATACTGCTTTTATTGTAATGTAACCAATGATTTGCATCGAGAGTTGAACACAAGCAATAAACTGTGGTTAAATTATTCCGTGCAGTCGATTCTGGCATAATTCATTGTAATGGTTAATTCTTGCTGGGTAATTGGTGTTGTGTGATCTATTGGGGATGGTTTTATGGTTTGCATCGTTTTGGGAGGTTTTGGGTTATTTGTAGCGTTTTAATGATTGATGGGTTTTTGTTTTTTGTTCTTGAAAGTGGAGAATATAATTTTGTGGGGGAATTTGGGTTGTCTTAATTGTTTTCCTTTTGATTAAGGAATGGGGGTTCGATTTAAGGGAAGAAGTACTTACCAGTAATACAAATTACGATTTTTATAGATTTCAGTAATATTGTTTATAACGAACCATTTGTTTTTAGAATATTCAAATTGCTTACATTACAATATACTTATTGATTGGTTTGAAAAAATAGATTCCATTTAATTTTTTTGTAACAACTTGAACTATAGATTAAATTTTATTTTATAAGAATACTAAGACTTGTTTTCAAACAATGTAAATTGTCAAATACGAACGAGATTGCCAAATTTTGATGATAAATTAGTCAGTATGGTCCTCGATAATAGAACACTATAAAAAATTAATGAAACGCTGTTGATAGTTTGCAAGAATTTAATGTTAATGCGAGTAATGATCTGTTGTTATTTAGTTTGGTCTAAAGTTTAAGTTTCTTAAGAAATTCCCAGAGTTTCTAAGATAATTGAAGGAAATATACTACAAATTGTAATATAAATAAAATATATTATAAACGACAAATTACAAACGTTCAAACAATTTCCATAGTTCCCATAAGAATTCAAGGAAGTTTATCATGCATTGCAATTATGATTACATCCTGCTTGCATAAACTATTACACAGCAAAAACTTTAGTCGCATTTCTTCATGATAAATCATACAAACTACAACACTGCCTCATTCAAAGTATAAAATCCTTCGTCCGCTTTGAGAATATTGTTCTTTGGAATCACTATCATCAGACCATCCAAGGGAAACATGAGTAGGGATTCTCAGAGTACACAGAGGGATATTTCACCTACTTCTAAGTAGTATAAACCGAGACTTAGGTAAGCGTCCATACTCTTCCTCAATATCTTCCAATCAATAGCCTCCCCAAAAATTGCTTCCCTAGTAGTGGACGGCCATCAGGCCCAGGACAAACGTAAGCCCAGGGACAGGCGGGGGCGTTCATCCGCGGTTCCAGGGAATCAGATAAAATTTTCGGGGCCGCGGTGGAACGGGCGCACGGTAGCAATTTATAACGAGCCACTCTGGCTACCTCGGTAGCAGATGACATTTATTAAAAGTTTCGGCCCGCACCGCGACGGGCATCGATCTTCTTCCACTTACCCTTGGTCCTGGCCGTGTCGTTGATCGCGACAGGCCGGGGCCCCGCTTGTTGCCCGTCCACGAGAAATACCGAACAGTTTAATAAGCAAGTGGTAGCCGCGATAGCGCGATACAAGATACACCAGCCGCCATCCATCACGATGAACTCTCTCGCCAGTCGTCATTATGCTCCACGAATATTCTCAACCGAGATATCCCCTCCCCAGTGTCCTTGAACTTCTCATCTTCATGGTTGCACTTACCCTTACGAGCACATCAGACATTGAAATAACCTGTCGCCATTGCAAAGCTAAAGAATTTACATATGGATCCTCCAAATCATTGATGGAGTAGGTGGGACTTGTAGCACTCGAGGTTGTGGGTCATAAGGCCCCGATGGGACTTGGGACTTGGAGTGCCCAAGGGTAGTAGGCACTAGAAGCGAGCAAGTCTTGGGACATTGAGTACATGATATATGTATACCTTCAAATGAAGGTTGTAGACTGTAAGGCCCCATCAGGAATTGGGCCCTACAGCGCGCAAAGCTGGTAGACAATACGAATTCAATATGATTTGGGACCAAGGCCATGCAAATGTGGTAGACTGTGGTGCCCACTAGGATTTTGGGTCCAAAACACTCAAAGCTGGTAGACGTAAGGCCCAAATGAAGTGTGTTGCCTCGGTGTAAAGAATTGACAATGTTTCACGGGGGAACAGGTTCACATAGAGGCTCGGCGCCTCGGGAAAGGCGGTTCCTCATCTTCGTGGAGGCGTTGCGCGCGAAAGTTCCATTAAAGCCTGCACGTTGGGTCCTCTAGCTATCGAAGGGGGGGATTGGATGGGGGGCGACGATAATAAAAGCTCAGAGAGCTGGCGCGGATCGACCCGTCATCCCTGGCGTTCGCGTGCAAAAAATACGTTAATTCCCGCGGAACTTGCATGACCGTGCGAATAAATAAAACGCGCGCGCCATGGCGGTGGAGGGGCGAGGGAGGGGAGAGGGGGCGGTGGGACCCGTCGCGGCGTATTTTATATTTTATCCGGTTCGAATGATTGATTGCGCGCCAGCCCTCTGCCTGGACGCGCGCGCGATAGGATCTCGCGGAATGTGCCCGACTGTACTTGTCGTTTCACGCATTGTTTATTATTGTCCGATGCCTTTTATCGTGATCGTCGCTCGAACGAGCCACGACGACGATTCCGCGAGAAAAAAGGGGCTTATCGAGGCGCACGACGCGTTTCCTTGTCGAGGGAGCCTGTGCTCTTCTCGTTTCCAGACGATTTCCTCTACAGCGGGCCCCGATTCTTCCCTTTCCTAGGGTTGCACGACAACACGAGTCCAATGCTACGTGGGATGATACTAGGGTACGTGTATAGGGTGTCCCGAAATTAAGGGGGAAATTGTGAGATAGGTGATGTTGTAGAATCTGATGGTATTCAGGTGTATTCGAAAGTGAAATTGAATGGATAGATGGATGTCCATTTAGAATGTGATTGAAGGTACATATATATCGGGTGTTTCAAAAAATTGAACCACATTGGGGGGCACCTAGCAATATCTAGTGTATTTGATGATGCAACGAAGTATCTCAAGTCGGAATTATTTGGGCCCACGTGATATGATGCCGTGGGCATGTTGCATGTATATCGGGTGTTTCAAAATTTTCAGAGTATCGCATGACAATTCTCTATAGAGTTTCTTAATTTCCGTTTATTGTACACTTTACTCTGTCCGTAATATTTAACAATACAACAGAATATCTGAAGATGGAATGGTTAAGGCCCAAACGCGAGCATCATACGATCGCGTCGTTCGTATAGTTTGTCCCCCAGCAACGTTCAGAATTATAGTGCACAGTGGAGCAGCGATTTGCCATAAAATTCCTCAGAAAACTTTGTAACAATCTTGTTCCACGAGTTAGAGATTAGATTGACACGGGTGTGTGGCTGGCCGCGAAGCGAAAGGGAGGTTCTCGTTTTTGCCACGAACCGGAGTAAAGAGGCAACGATGCTATATACGCGGGGAAGATAGTAATTACAGAAGCGGGACTGAAAACGCGGGGTTCCATCAGGCCCTGCGAGGCACGATCCTCGATAAGTATAGTTGTTTCAGGATCGCGTCGATGCCTCCTCTACTCCCGCTATCTCATTTTATTGGTACAGGTAACGTGAAAAATTTATTGGCTCCGACGCGAGGGGCCCGATCGTTCAAGTATACCCACAAAGATAGAGAAACCACGACTTTCGTTGCGGAGATGGTGCAATTTTAGGAGTTAACCGTGACCATTAGACCTTGGATCGTTACCCTAGGAAATTCTTTCGATATTTTTAACAAATCTTTCACAGTTCATCTTCCCGCCTTCCCCTTGGTGTCTGTTTCGCCTCCAAATTCCTAAAAACCAAGTTGAATGCTCAGACAGAAGAATTCTGTCAAGTCTTTTCGCTCGTGTTGCGGAATATTTTTTGAATTTTTTAACGATGTGCGAAGGGTACGGGGATCTGACCCCATCGTGGGCCCAATTCCTCCTTTTTGGATGCACCGTCGAGCTGCATCTATAATAGTTCCTCTGCTTCGTGTTATTCCTGTTGTTGAGTGCATGGACCCGATCACCGCCACACTGGCTACCCCCTCATTATCTCTCGATACAGTTTTGCCTCATTTTTCCCCCGGGCCGCCCTCTTTTTCTGTTATTTCATGCATATCCCTTCTTTGTTTCCACGCGATCTCGACGATCCTCCTCGGTTCCAGAGATCCAATACAAATTAAACACAAAAGATCAGGAATAAAATCAGTACAACTTCCGACGAGCTTCCCTTAAATTCAGTTCTACCTCCCACCCCCAATTTACTCCTCCATCAGCAAGTCAGTGCCCCTCTCTACAGCATTTCGAAGGAAAACATCCAGCGGGACGATTCACCGTCCAAGGTACTAATTAACCAAGCAAAGGTACCAATTAACCTGCATAAATATCGCGGTGGGCCCGTTAATCGTTGGTATAAAGAGTATTTCGGGGAGAGATGGGGGGGGGGCTGGAAGGCAGAGATACGGAATCGAGGAAACGTATGCAGTCAGAAGGCCCCCTCCCCCGTGTATCTCGCTGGATCTCTCGGTGCTCGGGCCCCTCGAGTTTACGATATACGCCTCGTCCGCCGAGTATCTCGCGAAATTATTTTCCCCCGTGCCCTCATATCCGCGGTGCAACGGGGCCCCTCGATGCAGATCGTCCAGGTCGATCGTCACGCTCGATTTCCTCGGCGTTGCGCGGAGAGCAGCGACGGTATAACGTAGCCAATTAATGCCCCGCGGGACAATCGGGCCCCGAGTCTCTTACCAACTGTCCCGCAAATTGCCGCGATAAACGCCCACTGGTCTGATCTGACGACGCTGGTATTGAGAGGGAAATGCCCGATGCTACCGGAACACCACCCCGCCTGGGCCCTGTTGGGGCCCAACTGTTGACTTTATTTCGACGCCGGGGACCGTTGATGGCAGCTTCATCTGCCATTCTGGGCCTGTTGTTCTGTGAAGCTTCCTTGTTGCAGGAAATTTCATTTTTCATTTTGGGCCTGTTGTTCTGTGAAGCTTCCCTGGTGGACGAAGGTGTTGTGCGAGGAATGGGGTGGGTGCGTTTAGAGAGTCTGAGGGGTTGTGTGGGAAATATAGAGTAAGATTTTTGACCACTTATTGGGCCTTATGTTGCGTGCGGTGGGTTGGTGCATGTGCACTGTGCGAGGAACGTCTGCGAGCGTTCAGGGACTGTGGTTAATGGGTTGGAATGGAGCGTTCTCGCATGGTATACGTTCCATTGCATTCTGTATATCTTGAATACGTTACAAATGCTTTAATTTGATGCATATACTGATGTTTTACCCTGAGTAGTCGTAGTTTGCGAGATTTTCTTATCGGTACTTGACTAACGATGTCCGCACTTGTAATTTTCAGAGTGTAGCAAAGTGTTCCAAGGAATTGGAGTGAGAAAGGAGGTGCAGAGGAAAGGGATGGAAAGAAGAGAAATGGACATGAATCAGCAGACTTGGTGGTGAGTCTCTTTGATTAAAAATTGATTTGGAGAACATGTTTTTTGATATGGAAACCCAGAGTTCAAACGGGTTTCGCTGCCTTGCAATAGATGGTAGCAGCTGTATCTGTTGCAGCCAAAGTTATACTCCCTCGATTCTCAACACCTTATTCATGGTGTCAACAGCGTTATTACGTAATAATAACTAATGTACTTCTCTTAATAACAACATATTAGTATCTGCATTTAATTTGGGGCATAGAAATTCACGTAAATGGAGTATAAATTCATCCAATTGATGAAAATCTAGTAATTTACAGAACTGACAAAAAGAGATGAGCAAAAATAAGATGATAACATATGGCATGTTGGCGTTATTTCTGACTAGGGTTGTCCTTTTAAGTAATATATGTTTGAAGGTAATGAAGGACGATCCCGATTCTAAAGATAAATGCAAATGAGCGGAACTTTTGCTGCAGATCAGAAGCCAACAAATGTGTTCTACCATTCGCTATGGGCCGAATCTTTAAAATGCCTTGCACAACTTAGTGCACTGACCTTAGGTCCCCACTTTCTACATAAAACAGATATAAGAAACATCATAAAGCCCATTCAGTTCTCTAAAGTAATAACCCTAAAAGTTTCAAGAATAAAAGCCACCAAACGTGTGTTTCACTAGCGTCTAACGATCCTACAGACCCAGAACAATTCTTGATCCATTATGGGCCTTACTTTTTTATGGTCGAATGTGTATAACATTATTTCTATGATTTCTTATTACTCATCACCTGTCGCCCATAAAGGTTTCAAGTACTATATGATACTCAGAAATCGGGAAGTCCCATCGACTCCCACTAAGGCCCATTTTTTTTAGTCCCAGCTTTCATCAGTTCCCTGTATCTATTCTACCACCAATACCCCATCACGAGTGCACTTTTTCGAAGGGTTAGGTATGTTTTTCAACGCGTTGGATCCGTGGCCGTCCGTCGGCTGGCATAACTCGGGGCAGATTCTAGTTGAGGCCCAGATTTATTAGCGATAGAGCCGCTCGATAGGCAGTCGTGCATCATCACGCCCAGGCCCGCGTGGCGGTGCCGGCACACGCAGTTCGCGATGCAACCGTGTGCAACACTTCTGGCCCCTGAGAAACGCAGTGTACCGTGGCCAGATAAATTTGTCCCTCATGTCGCGGATGCTGGGTCACTTTTGACATATCACATGGTGCTTTCTAAAGAGGTAGCGCGGCAGAGCTCTAAATACAGTACTTTGGACCACTCTGAAGTTAAAACTTCTAAGATATGAGGATCTTATAGCCTTCTAAAATATAAGGTTCCCTCATGAAGTGTACGTGATCGTAGTGGTGGACTTATGTTTCCATTTATTGAGCGGTAACTTTTCAATTTTGTATGAAGGAAGCTCAGACACTAAATTTCCAACATACTAGGGGTCTGTTCGGTAGCAGGACAGAATTCAGCCACGTCAAAGCTTCCCTACACAATTTAGGCGCCATGAAAGTAGAACTTGTCACTTCCCAAAACCGTCCACTGTCAGTAAACCATTGAACATCCTCCTCCAAATATCAAATTCCCTCTAATCGTCCAAGCATTTCGATTGACTCATCAGAAAATGCACCCCGTGCCAGGAAAATTCGAGGTAGACGCTCCCTTCGGGGTTCCGGCGATAATTACAAGGAAATCGAGTGCGAACGAGCGCGCTATCGCCGGTCGATCCGCTCTCGCCACCAGCCAAGCACCCAGAGACCAGATAAAGAGGCAGAGAATCTGTGTCAGAGGTTGCTTATGCCTCGGATTTATGGGTTTGATTACCTGGCGCGCGCGTTTTGTATGGGTAAATCGTGATCCTCCACGCCTCCACCCCACCCCCTCCGACCGTGTACAGGCTCACCCTTTCGCCGTGCTATCGGGAGTATAAAGTTATCGCGTTCTCGGCCCCGTGAGTGTCCATTGTCTACTCTCCAGCCTGCATTATGGCTCGCGCGATCCTCTTCGACTCACCGCCGCTGTAATTTCACTTTTACAGCCCGCGTCGGATTGACTGGCGATAATCTCGACGCGAGCACCTCTCCTCGTTGATACCCTGGGGGGAGGGGACTTTGGGTCTGATCTCGTCGTGTTCCAGGGGATGCACGAGGCTCTGATCAAGCTTGGACCCTCTGTGGCGATTTGATAGTGGGTTCCTGGTCTTCGCTCTGAATTTTTATCGAATTTCTTAATTGTTTTGTGGGGAGGATAGAGGGGGAGGATTCTTGAGAAATTTGTGAAGTTTGTTTGATAGGCGTTTTTTGCGATTTTTGTCTATGGTATGTGTAATAATGTTATGCAGTTGGGTTGCTTCTGAAATTAAGGCTCGGTTTATTGTACACGTAGAAATGCATAGGAAAACGGAAAACTGAATCTCATTTTCCGGTTAAGTATTCAGTACTGTGCTCTGCATTGTTTGACGATTATTATACATGTTGTGTAGCAAGTGTTTACCAAGTTCGAACCATATCGGAGACTCGAAGCTCCTTGCACTCCTTTCGTGAGTTCAGTTTCGAACTGCTCGAAAGTGTTCTGGCGCCAAGTATTAATTCCCGACGGAACCATTCGTCTTCGTCCGCTGGATATATTGGTTAACGGTACATATTAATGCACGAGGGGGGCATGGGACGAATTAATCTCGCATGGGGGCCAGGAGGTTCGTGGATCAGGGAAAATGTGGGTCGCGGGGTGATTGAATTTTTCGACAAACCATATTCCTTATCTACATCCACTGATCCGGCTGAGAGATACGGCTGTAATTCTTGTAATGTGAAATTTTTTAATATGCAATGTGATCTGATGGAAGTTCGATGAATTTTGGCGCCTCAGATTCGAACTTCGGCTTCATACTTTAATACTTATAATTCGTAATAGATCCTTCATCTAAAACACGTTAATTTAACATCGTATGAATATCGAAATATTAAGTAGTGTACATTTTTATTATTGATGTTTATGTAATCCCATTCATTCACATTACAATTTCGACATGATTTTTATTATGCAACACTCCAAAACATTAAGTTCTTATAAGCTGAATATCTGGAGGGAGCAATGTATAGGATTTTTTTATAAACAACCTAAAACTAAATTCTAAGAATCCAATACTGGGAAAATGGAGGCACTCTGCCACACTCATGTATTCACAGATGTTACATGGATCATAAACCGCAAGACCCAAATCGGGGGAAGCACGAAGAAAATCTATGAATCAAAAATCTATGAAGTCCACTAGCAAACTCTTAACAGACTCGAGGATGACGCTCCAGCTGTCCCCAGCGCAGTTGCCCAAAAAACCGACTTCGTACCAAAAAGTACCGCTTCCTCTGGCGACCAGGGGCTAGAAGAGGCGGACGGAGGGCTGAAGGTGGCACGAAACGGTCGAAAAAGCGTGCATCAATCTTGCAGGGGCCAGCAGAAGTCCCCCGTCGGTGGACGCCGTCGGGCAGACGGCCGACGTCGCTCGGCGAGAAGATGAGAAACATCGCGGGAGGTCCGTTGCACGGGGATTGATGGACATCCTCACCTACACGGCTGATTATTCGGTGCCAGGGCCACTCTGCGCCCCGGGAACCCCGTCGTAACCGCTTTTACGCGTGTAGACGACGCGCACACGTGTCCACTTGGGTAATCACTGGTCGTTAGCGCCTCATTCACGCGCGATCTCACTGGACGTGGCGCTGGTTCGCTTCTTGGCTGCCCTTGGGCGTCGATGGGACCTTGGACCCACTTTTGATAACTTCTCACCTAGCGTGGTGCAGGCTTTTTTCAATGGGTGCTCTGATACCCATTGCTTTTGGAATATTACTGTCCAGTGTATGTGTGGATTAGAGAATATTTGGGCCTTACTGACTTTTGGGCCTGATCGCTCGGACCCTTTAACCCGAGGGCTCGAGGGAGTCTTCTCGCTGAAGTTAGGGTATCTAACTATTGTCAGGTCCCAATTACTCGTCTCTCGTTATATGCCCCTTAAGAGGCGTGCAAAGTGGACAATCAGCGTGGAGTCGTGGTAACAACGTTAAAGGGCTCGCTCTTCTCAACACCTCGCCTCCCGTGGCAAGCGTTGATGATGCTGGGGAACTGGTCGGCTCATTAGTATGTGAAGGGTGGGTGCCACCCACTGGGCGGGGCAGCGGGTCATTGAAACAATGGTGTTGTGACTAGACATCATCAGGGGCTCGTATCGACGGTGGGCCACGTGGAGGAGTCTGATTGATTCCAGTGATGATCGATCGATCCCTCCGAGATCTCCCCAACCTTTCCTCCATATCTTTCAACAATTTTTCTCAATGATCCATCATTAAATCATCCTCAGCCGGTCGATCTTAACAAGAAGGTGGCAATTCACGGAGATTTTTCAGCAACGAAGATTCTAATCGCCGAGGAGCGAGGTGCAGAAGAGTTTTTCGCAAGAGTCTCGCAGGAAGCATCGGTTAATCGATCATATCGATCGCTAATAGACCTCTGCCTCGGGGCGGTCATTAATTATGGCGTAATACCCGAGTGTCTCTCTTGCTTCCAGCTTTCTTCCCTCGCGTCACAGAGGGACAGGTTGGAACGAGTGCAGGTAAGCTCGATGGCATTCTAACTGGGCCCGGTCTGGGCCTTAGACCTCATCCTCCTCCCTCGAGGAAGGGTAGAGAGTGCCAGTCATATATTAGAGAACTGTTGGGGACACCTAACAAGCTGGCAGGACACGTTTCCCAGAATCGGGGGTACCTGCCGCTGCACACAACCCCCCTTCACTCGCTGCTGCATCTTTTTCTCGTTTTGCTGCCCTCCCCCCATTGCTGTTCCATCCGTGGCAATATTCTGCCGTGTATTTCACGGGTCCAGCTAACAGAGGCGCGGATGGATATTGTTCTCCACTCTCCCTCTTGTCTTTATTCTTCTTCGATCGCCCCCCGCTCTCCCTCCGCGCTCGATGCATCTTAGCGGTCCCCTTCGTTGAATGGATAAGGCCCAAGAAGTTCCAGAACTTGGGAAAAGGGACTCTGATTTCATTATTTTTTGTGGGAAATTTGGTTGCTAGTCAGAAGGGGGTCCATGTGGGAGGATGAGGCCCAGCTGCTGGGGCCTTAGGGTACGATACTTGATTTTGGTACTGTTTAGTTTTGGACTTAGGAGGCATTTAGGGTGGAAATTTAGGATACTCGATCGGTGGTTTTGCTGTGTAGAGAAACTAGGCCCCGTTGGGCCCACATTTGCTAAGAAATCTACCCTTCAAAAGCCACGATAGGGCTTCTTCAAGATACTCTTCAGAAGGAAATAATCCCATTAGATTTTTCTCAATGTATACTCAGAATTTGGGCCCATTTTTCTAAACTTTAATCCAAATCGAAGAAAAAATCCTTCTTTCCCTTATCGAGCCAAGAAACTTTGTATGGAGGGATCCCTCCCCAGCAAATACTCCTCCCAGCATCCTCTCCAACGCACCCAGTCGAAGTTTAATCGCGGAGAATCAACTTTTGCATCGAAATATCAAGCGAATCCCTGGCGAGAAGCAGACACGGGCGTGCAACTATTCCCCAGAAGGCTTATCGTCGATTATTAATCCAGTAGTTCTCTTTTATATACGCCCGTAACTGCCGCAACCTGTTTCGCCCTGCACTCTAGAATTATTATTAACAAGATGGAGGACTCGGGGCCAGCGCTCATCTCGTACGTGTAACGAGCACTAAACGATAAATAGAAACGCTACAGGTTACCATTACACCGTTTTCCTTCAGCTAAGGACCGTGCAATGGAAGGCTGCCTCTTCATTTCTCTCCTCCTCGCCCCTGTGCAGTATACTTTTCCCCGGGGGAAAGCGATTTTTATCGTTGACAAATTCAGAACGCGCGAAACCTCGCCCAGCTGTAAACTGAAACCGCTCGTTGGATGGAACGGCGGACGGCTTTACGCGTTTCCTCGATAGTTCTGGTTTGAATAATAAAGTGGAAGGTGCAAGCGGACGTTTCCCTCGCAGCTTTTCCAGCACGTCGAATCTTTCACGGCGTTCGTTTAACGGAGACGGTGCATTCGCCGGCGTTAGGTAGGTCGATAAATTAATCGAACGAAGCTGGGGCGAAGCGAGGCTTCGGGGCTTCCTAAAATACCCGGACGAGTTTACCAGAAATAAAAACAAGTCTTAATTAAATGAAACGGTCGTCGTGGTGCCCGGGAGCGGCCGGTCGCCACTTCTGGTCAATAGTTTCGCTTCCAGTCTGGTCAGGATTTCGAATTTAGTAGGTTCGCCTGTGCCACGGACGAGAGTTCCTGTACAGTCGACACTCTGAGGGTAGGGAAGTACGTGAACGATCCTTGGAACAGTGCAAATTGGAGAGAACTAATAGAGACTTAGGTTAGATCTAAGGGAGACCTTGTGTAGGTGCAGTGAAGGACTTAAGTGTAGACTTAACTGAATTATTAGTCAGACTGAATGGAGACCTAAGTTAGCTCAGACTACATTCAGATCTAAACAAGACGTAACCTAGCACAGTGAACCAAAAACTAGACATCACCAGTCAGTAATTACTGAATAGCAGTTAACGAGTGTTCCAAGTTCTCAGAATGACTTCACTGGCTTTGGTCTCGCATTTGTTCAGACCAGAGCACGGCTCGAGTACTTCCCTACGTGAAGCGGCTCAGGTAGCTCGGTCCTGGTATCAGAAACACATCGTGTCCTACACGACTCGCGTCTGATAACACTATTACTCGAAACGATTCACACGCTTCTCTTTTCCTCTCACGATTAGAGCTGCCTCCCTGACCAGCCCGTATCTTGGATAACGAGTCCACGATTTATCGCTCCTATTCGATTCTTTTTCCACGCCCACGTCCTTTCTCTACATATTTTCTATCCCCATTGACGCGGCGACCCTTACCACTTTGAAATTCAAAGAATTGTCAAGGTATCGGAGCTTTGGAGTTAGCATCTGGCGATGGATTGGTCTACAGGTGCAGACTCATGGATCTATTCTCATCCTCGGTTCGATTCGTAGCTCCTAATTTGATTGACTTGACGTCTGCACGAGGGAATAGTAACCTATGCCGCGTGTAACGATCCCTTTGATCGATTCCTTATTTGTAATCAAACGACAGCGTGGTTACACGCGTTCCTGAATTATTTCCATACGTGACCGTCGGCCTCCACGTCCTTCACACCTACTAGGATGAATCTTAATGCGCGTTTAGGCGGTCGTGGGTACCACGTAACCGCCACCATAGAAACTTCACGCCACACACGTTGCCGGAAAGTGTGCTACGAAACCTAATGCTGATTTACGAGAAAAAGTCCCCCGTGTGTCCGCTTTGCTGTGTTATTTAGAAAATTTCTATCAGATACACACAAACTTGCACGAAACTTGAACTCACAGAATCCTGATAAATCCACAGAGATCGTCAGAAGTCTATGCCGATGTTTTGGGCCCAAACGAGGCATGATTTACTTTGGTCGCAACTGTGGCGAAGTTTCGGGGTCAAGTTGGGGTTTCGTGGTATTTTTGGCGCAAAATTGTTTATCTCTGATCAGCGCGGAGGAGAAACGCAGTCGATGACAATATGGAGTGGCGATGGGGGACGAAGTAAGGTGGATGGTGGAGGGATGGGTCAAGGGTAAAGCATTCCACGAGTTGACACTCGTAGCTGGCCCGAATGTTTCGGATGGTTTCCTTTCCTCCTCGACCTTTTGTCCCCTCGGTGCATCCACGTCCTCGTTGGGCTACGGGTTCCAGCTGGACCCAGCACGGCGTGTTATGGGGCCCTGGCGAACCGAGCAGAAGAGGGCCGTGTGCTGTACTACGGTTCGTGTTCTCGGTTCTTGGAATCGCTAATTAGTGTCCTCCTTGTTTTATTCCCATGCCGCTCGTCCTCTGCCTGAAAATCGTTGTCCACACGGTGCCCACGACGTTGCTACTCTACGTGGGCCTCGGTCCCATACGGGATTGACACGCTGCGTGACGATTTCATCCGCTGTTGCGGTGAAATCCACAGTTTTAGGTTTGAATCAGGCGTGGTTCCCTTTTTTGGGGCCTGTCTTGTAAGTTTTTGATGGAGACACAGGAATTCAGATATAGCTCTGGTCTCTTAAAATAGTCTAGGTCTCGAGTATCATAAGTCTAGATTCCAAGGAAACTAGGGTCCAAATAATTCTACGCCTCGAGTAGACTAAGGGCCAAATTGCGTAGGTCCCAAATCACGCTCCACGCCACAGACTACGTTTAAAAAAAGAATTTTTCCCGATCGATCGGTTTCGAAATGAAGTCTACGTCCTGGAAGTGTTAATTGCCAGCAGCGGACTTCTTTTTCGAGGCTGGTTGCCCGTAGCTATTCAGAGAATGCCATACATTCTCGTGCAAGTCGAGATCGAAAGCGTCGAAGGTTTATCGATTTCTTCAACGAATTTCTCGAATGCCTTACACTTCTTTACGAACCTTCACACCTCTGCTGTATCGAGGCATCGCCTCTTCCCGATTTGATCCACGGAACGAGCCCCTTTCTTGGAATCACTAATTAGTGTCCTCCTCACGCTTTCTTCTTTTCCAATCAGTGGCCAGGGGACCAGTCGTCGAATCTGATTCGAAGGTACGATCCACGATCCACCACCAGACAGACTGACGCTCTCCCTAGTCTTATATATGGTTCTCAATCGCCTATTCGCTCTTCAGCGTGTTTCACCTTGAGTGATTAATTAAAAAATTATCATCGTGTACCTCATACTCGTCTGAATAGATGCTCGAAGCTACCATACGCAATTGAACACGCAATATAGCCACCGGTACGAAGGATTATTGTCACACTGTGTCGTAACGGTTAATAGGGGATGGTTTTTGTGGCTGCTGGCCGTAGCCAGGAAATGATTAACAGTTTTAGAAAGGATGTCGAGACCAGGTACCGGGTCAGAGTGTACGCGTGTCGTGTGACAGCCGACGAATATCTGCACGTCCTTTGGCAGCAATAAGAACGGCAACGGAATAAAGCAGAAACGTGACCGGCGCTCCTCGCAATTTACGTCAAAAGCGGCGTCGTGGATTCCCGCATACCGAATAACGACGTCGTCGAGAATAATGTCGCCTATGTAGATTCGATCCCGATAGGAAAATACCACACTGGTATCTCTACGAGTTCCACGTGAAGGGGAAGGAAAAAAGGAGAGGGAGAGAGAGAGAGAGAGAGAGAAAGAGAGAGAGAGAGAGAGAGAGAGGGAGAGAACAGGACGAACGAAAAGAAAAGGCGAAATGAACGGAACAGGGTGTTCTTCCACCGGTCGACGAGCTTGTCGGAAGATGAAACGCATGGATAAAGGAAAAGGGTCGAGAGGAGGCTGCCGTCGGGCTCGCCCTTTTGCGTTTTACTTTCTTTAAGACTGATCTGTTTCCCCTGCGCTTCTAATTTCTGGTACTTTGGTCTTCAGTTTTGAGCTATCGGTGCTCGATGCTTAGGCCTCGGATGGTCTAGGTCCCGGAAAACCTAGGTCCCAAGAAACGTAGGACCCAAGAAACCTAAGTCCCAAATAACTTGGGTCTCGAGTAATCTAGGCTCTAAGAAATCTAGGTCCCAAATACCCTATTTTCAGAATACCCTTCGTTTTACTTTCAATTGCCCCTGAATTCACCCCGTTCCTCCACTTCCCACCAACCTTTTCACCCCCCTGTAAAACCCAAAGTCGGAGGATGAAAGGGCACAGTCTCAACGAGCGCTCCACCTCGTGATAGATAATGACAATTTCGTGTCACTGGTCCCCTGGACGGTTCTAACGAGCGCGGTTTACCCCGTTCGCATCCGTGCTCTGGAGGTCCTTTTCTCGTGCGCGGAGGGCCGGCCGTCCAAAGGCGAGCCTGCCAGCGCATGCAACAGCAACAGAGCGCACACAATGCGCCGGCAACGGATAGGCAGTTTTTTGCCCAATTGAATTGAATGTAAAACACGGCCTTACATCAATCTGAGCCGCGAGGCTGAGTGACCAGAGTGATTTAAGTATCGGCTTCACCGCACTCTTTAGAGCTTTCGTGCGTGCCCGCGTACCTATAGACGGGGCCAGTCGAAAAGGGCCCTGCATTAAGGCGCAGTGACGACTCCCTTTCCTTATACTCTTTCACACTATTTAACCCCTCCAAAGGCGAAGGCCGGGTCCATTTTGACCCACAACATACCTTCATTCATGCACATCTTGAAACAAGCTTCTATACGAGACTTGAACCTTCTCGCGACTTAAAATCCTCAGTTTTTAATGAACGAGTGATACTAGTAAAGTCACACTTACAGTGGTGGTTACAAAAAGTTTAATACTCGTAGCTTTACACGATTCTCCTTACATCCACCAGCTAAGAGTTAAGCCGGTGAACCTTCTATGCTTGGTCTGCTTGGACATCGATCCGTTTCTCCGACTTCATCTCGATCTTCTGTCAATAACAGCCAGAAGCTTCATTAGAGGCTGCGGATGAAGGTTACGTCGGGATAGGTTCTAACAGCAGTTTGATCGTGGAAACGTTGGAACAAGGGGGAGAAGTATCCTCCTCAAAGTAGCCGCGCCTCCCCTGGAAGCTCAGCTTTATAAGGCCAGATTGCCTGAAATATGGAGGGCGTTTTTTCCAGCCTTCGGAACGTGTTACCATCACGTATCTCAACTACCATGCAGGGCTTTGCTTGACGCAACTACTCAGCCCGTATACCTGCGAGTATACAGCGAAAATTGTTGATTACAAGGCAATAGGATCGAGGGAAGCTTTGCTCCCGTAGGTTCAGACCACCGTGTTCGTTAGCACGACGGCCAGAGTCAATCCATCAGGCCCCAGTGCCCGTTCCTTTTGATCACCTAAAACTCGTGTTCTTCTGGCGACGGGTCGGAGAATAAAGTCGAGTCGGACAGGGACGTATCGTTCCGACGCGCATAGAATTTATAGTCGTCCAGTCGATTCCTTCTCCATACCTTGGCCAGCATCTGGAGCGTTTTATGATAATTGGGTGTGTGGCTTGCCGGCACCACGGCTCGCTGCCGTATGATGGATTTTTTGCCCGTGGCCGCGGGAAGAGAGCGGATTCTGTCAAGCCGCGGGGCCCCGCCGTGAATACCAACAACGACGTCCGATCTCTGGACCAGAAGTGTACACCCGTTTTTTCCTAGAACCTCCTCCTGGTCGGACGTTTCCGATGCGTGTAATATCTGGCCGCGGACACGCGCGCATAAATAATTTATCTCGGCTACGGATCTGCGGCGGCGGAGGGATTAGTTTGGTACGCGTGTCTCGTAAACTCGGGTGAATTAAACGGTAATAAAAGTTTAATCGATACAAGGTTTCGACCGGGGATACCGATCTGCGGATGGCTGGCTGGTGGTAGCCGTGGATCAATTGTAAATCACGGGGCCCGTGGCAAATGTGGCGCGTAAAACTCGGGCTGCCCGGTTCTATTTCGGGCCCTTAATGGTATAATGTAGCGTTCCACGGTGACAAACTCCGCTGGTGAACAACATTCCCGCGTTCGATTCTTTCTTTTCGCGTCGAAGGCGCCCCATTGTTCCCTGGATTCCTTCTTTGATCCCCTTAGGACGGGGATATTTATTTGTCCGCGGCTTCCCACGTCTAGGGGCAGTTGAACTTGGAAATCGCATGGAAGCTCTATCGTAATGTGGGCCTTGCGTGGAGTAGTTCTGGCGTGGGAGTGATGTAATACGTGTTTGGTAACATTTTGGGCCTTATCGAAGGGAATGATTTTGTGGCGAGTAATAAATGTTTTGGAGATGCTCGGGTTTAGGTGGATTGGATGTTGGGTCTGGTGTAGCTTAGGTGTAATACAACTTGAACCCATAGTAGCTTGGGTCCAGAGCAGCTTTTCTAGTCCGGAGAAACGTAGGTTGCTGAGTTTCGTATGTCTCAATTAGGTTAGAGTTTGATTAATAGAGCTATGGCCTAGAATAACGTAGGTTTTGAATAGTCTAAATCTTAAGTATCTTGAAGTTCCAAAGAGCTTAGGGCTCAAATAATGCAGATCCCGGGAACCACAATTCCACAGTAGCCCAGATCAAGCACATCGCAGACTTAATACAGCTGGGCCCTACTACACCCGCAGTTCATCATACTCTCTCATCTCCTTCCCTCTCGAATCTTCAATTCTCGCCAATGGTCCCCGCGTGAGCCTACAACAACTTTCCACTTCGTTCCAAAAATCCCACGGGGGCGGGGGAGGTTTTGCTCGTTCATGCTCGAGACCAAGGACGGGCCCGTGTACCAGGTACGCGGTCGAGTTAAGCGACAATTAAATAAACTGGAGGACGGGCCTCGTGGGCCAGGTGCGGTGCGCGGTTCTCCGTCGACGCGTCCTCTCCCGTATCTGCTCGCGTGTGCTGGTACCAACACGCGCGTCCACTCGTCGCACGAAACCGAGCGGACTCTCCTCCGAAGGCAAGCGTAGACACGGGACACACGTATAGGGCCCCGCGGTGGACACGAACACGGTGTGAGTAAAGGTGGATACCACGGGACAGCCCCAGGTATACCCTCGCCTCTACCAAACCGTTGTCTTAAGGCTACCATATATTACGTCTCATGCCCGTGGGCCTGCTCGGGGCCCGTCCTCGTCCTACCAGCGCGCTGCCACGATCGCTCGCTCCCCCTCGCTCCAGCCGTGGTCACTTCCGAGATAGACGGAGAGCCAAGATAGAAGAAGGAAGGTAGGAGGGGGAGGGGGTTAAGGCCCAGGGTGGAGAGGACCTCTCGAAGAGGTCCCACAGGCCCCGTGTCGTCGCGGGCATTCCTGGAGCTGATTTTATTTGTAGGATGTCAACCAGTCGGAGGGGCCAACCGAGGGACGCAGAATGCGAGCCTGGGACCTCGAGTGTAACAGAGAGAGCCAGACTCGAGGGAACGGGGCCCGATGGGAGGGGGGAGGGTGGCTCAGAGGAAGAGGCAGAGACAGTGAGGAGCTGCATGGGACCCGGATCGGGCCCAGACCGGACAGGACCAAACGGCAATTAATTCCCCTCTGGATTTATCGTGTCTAACTCCGCCGATCGGGCCCCGCGGATCCTATTACCCCCGCGGGGCCCGATCATTTTTCCCGGCCTGGACGCTGTTGCCCGTCCAGCTTCGGCTGCCAATCATTTCGACGCTTCCGTGAGCTTCCGCTGAGATGGGGCCTTCCGAGCGGGCCCCGCGGCTCTGGGCCTTGGGAACGGGCCAAGAAATGGCCGCGGATGAAATTCGCGTTCCCTTAAACGGCGCTGGCATTCTTTTCCGCGGTCTCTCTGCTCGCATCTCAGATAAAACGGGGAAGCACCGGGACAATGACGACGCGATAACGCTCTGTTTTATGGCGCGTATCCATTGCTGGCTACGTGGGCTGAATCTATGGTGTCTCGTCAGAGGAACTTTGCCTTCTGCGCGTCGAAGCTGCGCGCTTTACGTGAAGGAATTGGACGAGGTGTTCCATTCGGAGGAATCGTTAGACTTTTGGTCGGTGAAGGGTAAATGGAGGAAGATCGTGTTCCTGAGTCGAGATTTCTTCTTGGGAATGGCTACCGTTCTCTGATCAGGAGGAAGGGACATTTTTCTCGGGGAAGATGAGGCTCCGTAGATAAGCCTGAGCGAGGGTGGCTGTCGAGAGTGGACGATACCTCGGCTAAATATCGCCCCCACTAATTTTACTCGTGCGTGGGACGAGTTATCTCGGGCATCGTTCCGTTGGACAGCGCGAGGACACCGGTAGCTGAGTCCAATTCATCAGCGCGGGTCCTGGACCCTGCATAACGTCAGGAATTGATTTTCGGTGCCTCGATAGGTGTAGATATGGTCCTCGAGGTATCAGTATTTTGAAGAAATCTGGGGTTTTTAAAGCTGAAAACTCCATTTGTTAGCTTTGGATAACAATAAAAATTTTTTGGAGGGAGAGGATGTACTCTCCGCCCACTCAGAATCAGCATACTACTGGCGGTCCATGGTCCCAAAAGTTCAACACTCATTTTTCAAACTTGTCGTCCACATCGACTCACGATGAGTGACTATAAAACGCAACGTGTCCCCAGCTACCAAGCAAGCAAAAAATGGTCTCTTCTTCGCATCACCCCTTCGAATAGCCAAGTTCACTTTTAATCCCCCGAGCGGAGGTGCAGTAGAGGTGCACAGCCTCTCGCAATAGCAAAAATTAGTCTCCCCAGAGGGCATACGTCCGTCGGGTCGTAATGGTCGGCGGATTCTCGTCACGACCATAGATCGTTGGGTGCCGTGGTAGCCAAGACTGCCTGCTGGGCGTCCCAACACTATCGCCCCCGGATCAGCCACGGATTTCAGAAGCTACCAACTTCTATATATCCGCGGTGTTTATGTATGTTTATGCCTGTGTGCGGCCAGTCTTTACGGGCCCCCTGCTGCAGCCAGAGCGCGACTCTTGCGCTGCACATCGCGGATAGGGTCCCACCCCCCAGTCCTCGCGTCGCGTAAAGCCCACACTTTCTGGGCGTCGACGCTCCCCGGGGTAAAAAAGCCGCAATAATTTGCAGCTCGTCCGCTCGCTTGTCTTTCATCCTCGGATTAATTTGGGGGAACATTGATGGATTATTGTCCTTTAATCCCCCTCATTTATCGTCCACCTCTTCATAAGACCCACCAACACCGCGGGCCTGACCCCTTTCCGGGGTCCTTTCATTCGGTGATTGATTTTCTGCGGATCGATTGGAAATCTCCAACCAAGCGACGGCTGGTACGTCGCGGTCCTCGCGCACTTTTCGTCGAGGTGATTTATGGCGGGGATATGTAAAGCAGCTTGTTGAACGGTCAAAGTGAGTCGATTACGTCGTGTCGAGTCCCAGGGCCCATTTTCACCTGATGATTTTTATGATAAATTAATCCACGCTTCGGGAGACTGTAGGGAGATCCAATAGCTCGATAACGCGAAATTGTAGTCGTTTGCTGGGCCTCATGTTCGCTTCAGTGATGTGTAATTATGGGTCACTTTAGTCTATTACAAGTACACGCCTCAAATTTAGATCTTTCAAAGCAATTTCGTTGGTAGTTGCTCAGATCAGCAGTAGTTCGTAAAAAACGAGTCAATTCTTGGGTCCACTCGATGAAGTTCGATGTAGTCGAAGATATAGTCTGCTGCGTCGAAATGATCGCCTACGTGGGGCCCGATTTAATTACGATCTTAACCAGTTTATTAATACTTAACGCGTCCCTGGGTGGACGGGGCCGAGTTGTCGTCGAAATGTCGTATATACCCACCAAAAGTGGGTCCCCCGAGAGAGAGAGGGGGGGGGGGGGGCGAGGCAAAAAAGGAGGCACGACGAGGGGCCAGCTTTACGACTGGCCGAATGCCTCGTTTGGCCCTTTTTATGCGCGGATTTTTAATTGAATTAAACGATGATAAATAATCGAACGATAGGGGAATGTTGCCCCGTTTATGTGGCAGATTTTTCTGCTCTCTGGATTCGTATTTTGCCCAGTTCGTGTTATTAGCGAGGATTCCACTGGTTTTGGTTTCTTGCCGGCCGTGGAATAGAATAAATTATCCTCCGCTGCTCGTTGGGCCCACCTTTGCTCTTCATCTCGTATTTTGGGAGCCCGATCTGACGTCAGGTGTCGAGGACCGTGGGTCTGCCACGAGTGAATCGTTCCTCGTCAGAACCACGAAAGAAAATTTCCTATTTCGGCTCCAAGTGCCAAAATTGTTGACTAGTCAGAATCGTCCTACCCTTTTGGTACCAGGGGCCTCAAGGCCCTTGTTGGATTTCCACGGAATCAGAAGGAAATCTTTCTCGAGGTTCCCGCGAGGAAACCGTGTATCCCATGGAATTCCAGGGGTGTTCAGCGACCTATCGAGGGATCGAAAATCCGAAAGGGGGGGACGTGTGTGCGCGAGGCGGTGCCCAGTCGGCGAGAGGGGTCCTGGGACCCATTTATCATACAGGAAACAATAGGAACTGGCAAAACACGTGCTTCGCGCGCGCTCCGCAAAACCAGCTAAGGCGCAGACCGAACGACGACTAAAAGACAGAGAGAGGGGGTCGAGAGAGAGAGAGAGAGAGAGGGGAGAGGGAGAGAGAGAGAGAGAGTGAAGAGAGGAGAGACTGAGGGTGAGGGAGATTCGAGAAGAGAGGGTCCAGATACATAATACGAGGAGGCGCACAAACAGACCAAAAAATCGTCGTCGACCATCCTCCACCGGCTGGGCCCAGGTAGGACTGAGGGGGAGGGAGTGGGGCTCAACGGTCTCCCTTCATTTGTTAAAACAATATAACAATTCATTTTTGTCACATCCACTGTCGAAGACCTTTTATTGTGACGGGGAGCCCCTTGGAATTGTTCCACAGCGATGGGCAAACTATTGTCAACCGGCGGTGGTACCCTGGCCCTCCAGGGGCGGAGGAATAATTGAATATGCGGTAGCTTCGATGTGGGCCCTTTGGACCCTATACTGCTGCTGAGAATCAGTGAGCTGGTGGGTTGTTTCAAAAGTACTTGAGCCATTTTTGGGACAATTGTTGACTCGATTCACAGTTCAGTGATAAGTAGTATAGCCCTAGCGCAGCATGGGTCAGACTGAGCTGTAGACCCAACAGTGGGGTCCATACCTCAGGCACAAAATAGAGCTAGCGCCGCCCTGACCCGCACTCAAGAATTTTGATAACAATCGAGGGTGTTTTAATCCAGACCCAAGCTAGCCGGTATTTCAAGAAAATTGTGAAACCTTTTCTAAATCTGCACCTCCAAACTTTTCCACCAAATTAAGTGTCTCCCCGGAGTCAGCCTCCAACTTGAGCGAACTTGCTCGATCTGTGTCGCGTCTACGAGCAGGTCAGGGCCGTTAGCGTCACGCGACTTCTCCCAGCACGCAAGACTTTTATCGTAGCCATTTCCCTCGAAAAATCGGCCCCCCGGTGCCTTCGACCATCGCTATCTCGGATGTCCTGGTTCCAATGAAGTTAATTAACGAGCTTTCCAAAAGGTAGCCCCCATCTCAAGCTCATAGTAGCGCGACGTTATCGGCCATTGTAATCCCGAACCACGCCTATTTTTAACTCACCAAACACTAGGTGAGGGCATTTCGAGGGGGGTCGATAAATTTTTTGGGGAGTTTCGTTTTATTCTTCTGTTGCTTGTACGAACAGCAAAAGTTGCGAGGGTAGCGTGTTCCACGAGGCTGAAAACGTGACGATAGATTCGCGGCGAGGAACGCCATTATGGATGACCAAAGTGAAGCCGGTCTTCCTGGTCCCTGCCATAAGTTAGCTGCCACTGGTTGAACCCAGGCTGCATGAGAGATACCCCACAGCAGCGCATTATTTACATATTTATATATTAAACGTTCGCTCCTACCGCGAGGGGGCCTATCCACGAGGATCCCTTGTGTCGCCGTTTCGGGATACGAATCGGCGAAATTTGTGTGGTAACCGGTCGATTTCACATGCGAATTTCGTCGATAAAACTCCCTCGCCTCTACCTCGGCCCTTTCCCTCCGCCTTTCTTTCATCTTTCTTCGTTTTTCACGGAGAACTTGAGACTTTCGCATGGGCTTTCGAAGCGGTATCCATTTCTCCATTTAAACTTGGGTAATTTCTCAAATCTTAAACTTGTGAACATTTTTGAATCCTCTACGGGAGGTTTCGAGGATTATAGATCCTCCTGACCAGGAATTCTTCTGTACGAGACTCTAATAATCTCGAACTTCTAGTTAGTAAAATTTCCAATCTTGACGCATGATTACTCTTCCAGAATGCAGCCAAATAACCTCCATAGACCAGGAAAAACTCGTCAAAAATGAAGTTATTAGGGATGCATGGTATTGATCCATCACTATTGCAAGGAAACGTAGAGAAGACGAGGAAGAAGGAAAAGGGGCGGCGGACTCCCAGTAGGCGTTAGAATTTTCCTTTTTTTCCCCCCTTCAACGTTGGTTCGAATGGCGAGCGTGAGCTTGCGATATTCGAGCAGAAAGAAAAGCGTTTCCGACATATTTCATGCAGGAAAGATAACGCTTACGGTCACGTGAAACGTGTCAGAAGGAACTATGAAGATTTATCGCGGGCTGGATCGGGTGCTCCACTGCCTCGCGACCACGATCGATAATTCCTTCCTCGTTTGCTTGCAGGGCCGCGAGCTTGCAAGCCCGTTTAGAACGCGATAAAGTCGTTAACGCGCATTATCGCCCTGGCCAGCGTTTCCCAAGGCCACGGCAGCTGCCTGAATAATACACGTCCATTCGCTTTATGGATCGACGGTTCCACGGGGGCGAGCTTTTCGCCCCGTAAATAAGTGTAGTGGTTACTTTGCCTTCCTTCGGTCTTATTACAAATTTTCTTGGCTGTAGTAGATGTATCAGCTGCACCTTGAAACCCCTGAAAGCGTTTGACCGAGTTTTAGGAGGTTTGAAGGCGTTTGACAGAGTTTGAAGACGTTTAAAAGTCGAAAGGTAGTACTCCAAACCAAGTACAGAGGTCAGACACTTGAAATCATACTGAGTGAAACGTTTCATTTACTGATCAGTGGGCCCAAAAAGTGGAAGGTTAACTAGCTCGTGATCTGTTGCCTCGTTGGAGATGGAGATGTTAGTGGATGCAGTGGAAAGGAGACAAGTACAGTGGGAAAAAATTATTTAATTCATGCTGCAGGTTGTCGTGAAGCCAATTTGCTCTATTTCTGCGGTCAAGTCGGCCAGAGAAAGACTGGTGGAGTCCCTGTTATGGTCGAAGGTCGGAATTAACAGGGAGGCGGCGAGTAACGGTAGAAATTAGTGTCTACCCGGCCACGTGAAAGTGACGCATAATTTACACGGCTGTCGACGTCCATCGTCGAGCGATAAAACGCCAGCGATCCCGTGCCGTCGGGGCCCGGTAAAGCGATCCACGTTGATTTCGTATGCGATCCGCGGGGGCCCGTCAAAACGCGCCGACTATGTCGCGGGGTCCTCCCAATAAAACACGGGGACTCTCTGGAACGGGCACTACAGTCCTTCTGGAAAGTACAGGAGCCTTTGATCCTCCTGCCGCGGACCTTTCTTCTTCACCATCTCGATGATACACTACATATTATTCCTCGCCAGGTTTACTCTATTTGTGGGTCCACATCGGGCCCACAAGAGTCACCTCTAAATAATTTTGAAATTAGATATAGATAGTTTCTTCTTCTGAGGTATACATTACGCGGATCATTCTTTTGAATATGGAGAACCGACTGGTACGTTTGGTAGTTCGAAGGCAGCGGTGCAATGGGCCAGTTGAGGCCCCGCCAGCATACTTTCCGTCGCGACTGTATGCGCGCGCGTCTAGAGCGGGCGAGCAGGCTTCCATGAGTAGCTTTTTGGCGCTGGAATTCCTCGCGAGGCATCACAAAGGGGCCGCGGCTTGCTGATGCGACCGTACCAGTTCTCTGGGCCCATTTTAGCCGCGGCGCCATTTTGGTGAACCGCTTTATAACGGCAGAAGCGTCGTGTCACCTCGTCGAGCGCCTCTATTGCCCCCCGAAAGGCGAAGTTACCACTCGGTGCTTCCCTTCAGTTTCCTAAGTTTCTGGGCCCCGCTCGGGGCCTACTGGAAAAGGGGGCAGTGGGCAGGAGAAGAGGAGTCGAGTTTGGCGCTGGTTGACGCGCGATATCGACATTCGTATCCGGCATAATTATGCAAAAAGCAAAGGGAGGAGGGGGGCTGTGGGCCCGTGGGGCGGCGCTGGAATCGGGCGAGATCAAAACACCGCGGACGGGCCGGACAAATTGTTGGATTTATGGATCGGTGATGGGGCGAGAGGCCGCTGGATCCACCCCGTTATCGTCGAAATCTCCGTAGCTTCCGAGAAGGGGACGAAGGAGTCGGGCCAGCAGGACGAAAAAGGGGAACCGGCCACGAATGTAAAGCGTCCAGCTCGTTCCCTTCGTCGCTGCCAGCCTTTTCCCTCCTCCGCCCCGTTTTCTTTTCTCTCTTGCTTCCTTCGAGGAGTACTGGCCAAGTCTGCTGAAGGAATTCGCCCTAAGACCGACGACACCATAAGAGGGAGCGGAAGGGTTGAGTGGCAAAGGTGAGCTCATTTTTAATCGAGAAATGCGAGGAAAATGGGCGGAAAGGTAGTTAAATACGATGTTGGAAACAAAGTATAGGGAGCTTTAAGGGGAGTTATTCGAAGGCGTCGGATCGCGTTGCAATATAAAGAAGTCGAAGGAAGGCGAAGTTTCATAGATTTCCGAGGTCCTGTCGTGTTTCAAGTCCCAGTACCTTTAGAATATACGATCCAGGAATAGGGGCGAGCTGTATGGGTGTCGTTTCGGCGAAAACTGGGCCCGATGAGGCCCAAAACACCGCGGCTAGATTTCTGTCGGCGATTAGGACGCGTCTACGCGTCGTACGTGACTGGAATGCCCGTCACGCGTGTGTCTCTCGTCGAACGATCGTACGTATCAGGTTTCGAGCCTAAAACGGGCCCATCCGTCGCGTAATCGTAGCCGTTTGATCCATACTAGAGTGATTCGTTTGATTGTCGCTGCACGTGGAGTAAACGGGGGATGGAGGCAACTTAGGCCCTAGTGGATGGAGTCTCGGGGTTAATTGGTTTATAAATAAGGCCCCGTAACGCCTCGTCGATGGAGAAAGAAGATCGTCTCGATCGGTGGAATCGAATTGTGACGATATAATACGGACCGATTGGCCGTCGCGCTCTTCGATTTTGTCAATAGGAGGTGGTCACGCAGGGACAATGGTAATTACAAGCTTGGCCATTAGGACAATGCGTTTCTCCACATGGGGCAGGTGTTCTGGGCCCCTTCTCCCACACGGGGTGGGCAGCGATGGCTACGAGGGCCCATCAAGGCTGGTCAAGGCAATTATCTTCATTCTGGCTCACTAACATCACCTACATACCACTGTTAGATACTTTACCACTACTGTGATCCCAGAACCTGGGCCTTATTGGTAAACCTCTATGTGCCGATTGCACTGGAACCTGCTAAATCTTCTTCTTCGTGTACTATTCAGGGTAGTTCGACTTACTATTCTCTATTTTCCATTCTCCCGTCTTGAACACAATATTTTGGGTCTTGTTTCGCCAGCGCTGTGCTCCTTTCAACACATTTCTGTTAATTGCGAAGGACCTGGGCCTCGAATTACCCCGTGGAGGGTCGATATTGGCAATTTAAAGACACAGATCGGTTCGTAGTCATCGCTGAAGACGTGAGACACATCACGCACGGTACCCAGGAGGTGATTCAGCGAATAGTCGACGAGTTGGAGAGAGGAGCACGCCGTGGCCGGCGGCGTGTAAGTCTTATAGGGCCTTAAGGGCCGTTTCTCGCGCATTGTTTCAGACCCCCGCGGGGCCGTAGCCTCGCGAGTCATCCGGGAAAATTAGTTCGTCCGCGGGGGGTTCCTTGTTACGATGGAGGCGCCCCCTTTCCCCTTTTCCTCCTTCACGCATGCCCTGCGATGGAATCGGGCCCTGCGACACGTGAGAAACTTTGACGTTCTTCCCTCCACCTATTTCCTCCATTTACCTGCTCTATATATTTCCAAGCTTTGAATCCACTTATGTTCCCCCATTCCTACTCGAACTCAAAATTGGGACTTACGAAAAACTTAACCCAAAATCCAGAACGCTGTTACACCAGTTCTGGTGCGCGTATTCAGTAACTATCAATGATCAGATTCGGTAATGCAGACGAGAACGTACCCATTTTGCATTTGTAAGGCCCCAAGAGTGCCCCTTGGTGAAGTTGCGCTTGTTCGAGTTGTAATTTGACCGTTTAGGCGCCGTCTCCTGCGGGGCCAGATCGTGCTCAACGTTTTCCAAGTCATCCTTGTAACTTCGATGGCATTGTTATGTAACTCGGTATACAGACAGGCTGTACCTGTGGGAGACACGCGGCGCGTTTCTGAAATCACGCCTGGACCTTACGCGCCTTTCAGCCGCGCACTCCCACTGGGCGAGTTTTAATGAACCCCTTTGTAGTTCGTTGTATCGAAACGTTCGTTAAGGAACGACTTAGTTTTAAAGTGGTACGTAGACGGTTGCCACGGTCGATACCAGTAGAAAATTTGCAATTTAGTTGCAAGCAATACCAAGGTTGGACCCAAGGATGTCGTGGGATTGAGATTTGGCGGAGGAGGATTAGGAAATCTACGTGAGTCGACGATTCATACGCGGGAGAGACAAAGGGACACTTGTTTTGCCGCCTCGAGAGGAGGAAATGGAATACTGGCGCGTATTATGCGTTGTAATTACTTTTGAAAAGTGCGTTTCAAGGGGCCCACAAGGCGTGAACGACACGAATAGGGCGTTGATTTGACGACACTCCCATTGGTGTCTGAAAACTCGAGGCATATGCATGCATAATGGATCGCAGGGCCGTGTGTGTGTGCATTGTTCTTTGAGGAGTATGCTCCGAGGGATGGACAGTTTAGTGTCTTCGGGAACCACTGGGGATTTCTTGAATATTTAATGATCTTAGAAAGGATCGACTACTGGTCCTTGAATTTGAAGTGGCTTGTTGGCATAAATAAGTTCAAACTCTGAAGTTCTACAATTTAGAACTAACTCTAATCACCACATAAAGATCTGAACTCAGGAAACTCTGAAATCAAACTTGACTCCGGCCCTGCTTATGTAGTTCTAGCCTAGTTCCACTTGGGTTCCACCTCAAACTCAGCCCTAAATCCTCCTTTTCATTCACACCCGCATTTCACACCATCCTTGAACAAATCTCCCGATTGCACATTAAAAGATATCATGATCGATCATCTATCAAAATGCCTATTATCATAATGCCCACTTCGATTCCTTTCATCGGTCAAATTTTCCAAAAATGGCTTCCATAAGAGGCGATCGATGGACCAGTCTAATGCAAGTAACACAAATCATCCAAGTACGAGAAGGAACACCGGTTCCCAGAGACACATCCCCCGTACTGGTCCCAATCCGAGGTTCGATGGGCCCATCCATCACTGTACGTCTGGCAGGGACAATCTGTTAGGCGGTGGTGGACGCGTCGTTATGACTACCGTCCCCCGTTATTATTCCCCCTCGGTTGAAGCAGGTTGTTTTCAAGAAAATAGCGGGGTCTGATTTGGGGCCCTACCACTTTCTTCGCTGAAGTACCCCGTTAGAGGGGCAGGATCTAGATAGAAGCGATCGACGCCGTCCCTGGCGATCGTCCTCTAATTAATTCACGGCGATTACTAATTGGACGTCTCGCGGGGGTCAGTCATCCCCCCTCCGCTCCCCCTATGGTTCGCGATTGGAGCGTTGACCCCTCGATCGTACTTGAAATGTTTCCAATTACAAGTCGGCGTTCTGTGTAAAATCCTTGCAAGGTGCCGCCCGTTCTTCTTCCTCTGCTCGCTGCAAGAGAAGCTCGCGGTTGGGCCCGTTGTCAATAGGGCCCCGCCGCGGCGACGATGGCAAAAGTGCCTCGGGAGGGAAAGAATCGTTGTCCACCGTTGGTGGATTCGTAGCTAGTGAGCAATCAGGGCAATCAATCGATGTGGTAGCGATGGCGAACGCTGTGCTCACCTACCAGAACATCCCTACCGGCTACTGGGGCCCTATTCTAAGCCAGATACGCCATCTTCTCTTCGGGGTCCCCCGTCGAAGCCGTGGCTCGATCTGATATCTCGAACCGCCTCCATCGGCTATCACTCTCTCCCCCTCGTTCCCCTTGCTGGCTCCTTTCTATTTCTTCTCCGCTTCTCCGCGCTGCGCGCAGGTTCCGTGCGAGTTATTCCGGGGTCAAACTCCAGCCGGAGTCACGCGGCGATCTTTGAGGCCTCCGTGCCGATTCGAGGATCGCCGCGCCGGTGGACGTGCAAGTCCACTGCAATGGTGTCTTGTTTACTCTCTTTGTTAGAATACTTCAAGAGTATTTAAGGAAATGGGGAGTGAGTTTGTGTTAATCGGAAGTTTTGGGCCGTAAGGCTCCAAGGTCTGAACACGGTAGATTTGATAGTTGGTAAAAGTATTAGATTAGATACTAGGAGATGAGGTAAAAGTTTCCTTGATTTTACGGGGGAAGGTGAAGTCCTCGTACATTGGGCCTCACGGGCCCCCAGATCGTCCACAGACGTATCGAGGGCCGCAGCGTTCAGGGTTCTGGACCAACCCATCCATCGTTCGGGTGTCTGCTCGGCTCGTTAGCGATTCTGCATGAGTTGTCCCTGTTCTCCGATCTCTTGTCTTTTTTAGTGGGGCCCACGAGCGAGTGCTGGTCCTCTGCTGGCTGGGGCCGCGAGGATCCCTTGACGTGGGACCACCCCATGTACGCGACAGGTATCCCCGTCTGTCACGTGACCTGTCATGGATCGTACACGTAAGACGCGTCTCGTAGGCCATGCCCATACAGTGGAGGCGCTAAACGCGCATAACTTTGCGTTCTGACCGTTGTGGATGTGGGAAAGAAGGTTTGACGAGACGGGTAGACCTCTAGCCGCCTCTGCTGGCACTTCTTAGCGGCCTGCCATTCAAATTCTCACTAGTTTTACATAACCAAAGAACAAAATATTCAATATCGCAAAAAGGGGTGTTTTCATAACTGGTCGTGCATATAGAGAGGGATGATTTGAATTGATACCTCAATTGACACTATCAAGACTGGTGCCATTTGGTTACAAGCATTAGGGTAGGCGCTTGGACAAATGTGCGCGAATTGCAGGAGGGTTCTCGAGACGAGTAGCAATTGCTAAGTGACAGTGGAGGCTGTAAACGCATTGGAATATTTACGTAACTCGTAACAGGGGGCGGACATCATCGGTTATCGCGCGTAACCGGTTACATGGTGACGGTGCACAGGCCTGTGGCGCGTTCAAGGCCTTCGATTTCCCATATTTCCTCGTTGCCCGCTGGAAGTAACAGCAAAATAAATTTGATTTCATCCCGGCGCGGTAGTACGTTACACGTGTTGGACCCAGCCGATACCATCTTCGCCCGGTATCGATTTCACAAAAGGGGTCTCTCCTTCCCTTTCCTGTCGGCCCCGTTGTCCCCCTCAACTTTCGTCCTTTCCTTCCTGTCGACGAGCCATCGAATTACGGACCACTCCATCGATAACGAATTCGCGATCGTCCCTGGATGGGGACGTCTATTCGCACAAGGTCGTCCTGGTGGATCGTGGAAATGGCTCATCATCTGAGAAGAAGGTAGCTTTGGAGGTGGCTGAAATGAAAAGTGAATGTCAAACTCCACCAAAGTCAACCCCTAATAAAGAATCTCTGCCAGTGTAGCGCCTCAATCAAAAAACTATATATGAAAATGGGTCACTAATGTAGAAACTCTCAACGAATCACGTTGGCACCAAAATGGGCCTCGTCGAAGAAATTCACTACCAGAATGAGTTCCCAGCAAACAAACCCAAATGCAGCGCGAGCAGCCCTAGTAGCCACCAAGGGGGAGGTGGTTCCCCTCCAGCAGGCCCCCGCGGGCCCAAAGAAAGGCAGTGGTTGCCGGAACGCATGTCCCGCGGTTGTTCGACCATTTGCTCGCATCCCGTGTGGTCCGTCGATGTCCCCATTGTTTCTGAACCTGGCCGTCCGTATTCAAATTCGCTCGTTTCGAATTGGGGCCCACCTTTCGTCGGGGTCTCCGTGGATGCGCCGCGCAACCAGCCACCGCCGACACCACCGCCGCCGGGCCCACTGAGGAGGGAGCGGAGGAAGCAAGCCCCCGTATTACGAGCAGGCGAAACACAGTTCGTGGAGCGTGTTCGAGAGGAGGAAGAAGCGTGATGCACGGTGTAACACTGCTGCTGCACGGAGAGGGATCTCTGGGCCCCGGCAAGTGGGTGGGGGAGGGGGAGGGGGGGAGTAGCAGAGAGACGACGACTGGAATAAAATATTCACAGCCGCGGCCCGAGCGGGGCCTTAATTGCGATCAGACGCGATCTCGGATTCCAACGGCCGGTGGGCCCCACGAACCGAAGCTAAGAAGTCCCCTCGACTTCTTCTTGATCGCCCCCCCCTCCCCTCTCTCCACCCACTGACCCTTTCTTCCACCTCTTCTTCGCTCGGTTGTTTCTACGTTGAACCGTGCTCGCTGCCTCCTCTTCTTCTTTCAGCGGTGCTGCAGCTGGCCCTCTTATTCTCGTCCCCCTGCGATCGTTTCGTTGCTCTTTCGGCCACTACCGTGTCTCAACTCCTGTTTATCCTGTTACAATGAGATGTATCGACCTGTTCCCTACCATCTACGAGCCGCTGCCGGGGGATTATTTAATTAGTTAGGCGATAGATCGCGGCCACTCTCCGGATGAGGATGATCGGGCCCCGATGGTGGATTTCTGGTGGGTGGGTGCTATCCAGGGGTCTGTGGAACGAAACTGAACATCACGGGGGTACAGAGGAATCTTGCTACTTGAGCAACAGGCCCAATGATGGCTCAAGAATGGGGCATCGGCAGAATCATGAAGAGAAAGTGGCTGACATGGAACGTAGACATGGCAATTAGAAAGTCATCTCTGATAGCCCCGCTCTGGCCACCTGATTCCACTAGTGCCGTTTTTTGGGCCCTTAAGGATACACCTTCCATCGTATCCCCGTAGTGCAGGAAACAGCCACCGGAAGAACAGTCGTGGGAATAGAGCCTAAAAGGTGGCGCAAGGAGAACGATCGGCAAGAGCGGCGATAATAGCGGGCGATGTCGGCTGTTAATTCCTCAAACCGTCGAAATGGGAGCCAGGGCGCTGGCGATGATCACGTTGCACGTTGCTGCTGACACTAATGTGACAGAAGAAGGGATCCCAGCGGTTGCTAGATCCGCGCTACTCGCTCGGTCGCACGCCGCTCTATTGCTCTCCCCCCGCTGGCTGCAGTCACTCTTCGGGGCCCGATAGGATCTCCAGATTGGCTGGCGGTTACGTTGCACACCGTTGCATAACAGTCAGACTAGAAGAGCCGCGATTAGCTAACGTCGACCGCGGAAAACATTTGTGGAAACAGGGGAGGGGGGCGGCGGCGGGCGGCGTTATTTGTTGCGGGGAACGTGTCAGCTGGATATGATACACGGAAGCGATTGTTCCGTCGTCGATGCCTCGTTTGTGTGTCGGCTGTGAAGCAAATGGAAGTATCAAGTCGGTCTCTTTTGGGCCTTATGTGAGCTCCAGGTCGGAACGCTTCTGTTGCAATTGGGAAGCGTCGATTGGCTTCATTCGACTCTCATCGCGACCACTGCAAATTAGGGCCTCATGCCCAATTTCAGTGAGTCTACGGAAATTATGAGTCAGTTGCAGAAGGTTGAACGTGTCTGGCAGGGCACATGGGAAGCTCCTTCCGCATAACTCGAAAGGAGTCCAGCTTGGATCCTGGGAATATGGTATTTTTTTCCTCTCCTCTCCGCTTTCTCTCTATCCGTTTCGCCGTGGCTCGTCGGCGGATGTGAACACGACGATAAGGCCCGCTGGTACCAGCGACGTTCTACGTGCGTGACTCTCTCGTCCCGTCTCCTCTGGCTGCGTACGAACCCCCGCCCCCTGACAGCTCGGATGCATTGTTCCGCGCGATCTCCCGCGTACCTACACACCACGTATATTACATTGTTTCCCGAGCTGGAATTCGTTTCGGGCCCGTTACCACGGCTGCGATTTGACTGTCTCATGTTTGGCTGGCGACCACGAGTTCTTCGACTGCTCGACTCTGCCTCTACCTCTTGGGCCTTATCAGTGACGTTAAGTCTGCAACTTGTTTCTTTGCTCCATCTCAACTGGTCTGAATCAATATAGGAACCTAGAGTTTCTGTACAGGGAATGAGTCAAACGCTAAGATAACGCGAGAAGCTTCCACACGAACGTTCAAGTTCACGTGGGCAATGCTATCTGCAGAATTCACGTGGTCAGGCCCGATATGCTAACGCGTTGTCATCGATAAAGTAATTTATTCCCCTGGCTGGTGGACTACCGTTAGTTAGCAGCTGCTGCGAGCTCCATCGTGTCCAGATTCAAGGCACCGATGTCTGAAGCATCCGCAGCATTCTTGGGCCTGACTATTCCCCAGCTCAGTGGCTAAATAAATCGTTTCCACGTAACCTCTGCCCGATCTTCGCCAACGATGGAGGTAATCGAAGCGTGGAGAGACCGCGTCGTGCGTGCATCCAGATCGAAATTCGAAAAATTCTCTGCCGTGGATGCATCTTCCGTTCCACTGGATGAGTTCTCCGTTTCCTCGTCTCTAATTGGAGCATTGAAGAGGGGGCTATCTGGTCAGTCCCAAATGTACGATCCTGGGCCCCACGAGTGTCCTTCGAGGTAGAATCCATTTAAATTTAACCGAAAGTAATTTTTGAATCCAACAGATGACAAGTCCACTTTTGGGCCTTACTCCGAACTCAAGGATCTCCCATCCCATAGTGTCCACTCGTAGCTGCTTTAGTACATAAGACTTCTCAGCTAGCTGGGTACTTTATAGTCCAGTCTCCACGAGCTCTATCCCCGCGGAGGAGCAAGCACGCATCGCTATGCGCCTCGCTGTCGTGCCCACGAAAGGTCGTGGCTTCCTTCACGAGGTCGCCGCATAAAGCATCCCCCATGCAGGCTCGCCACTCGTCTCTGTCCACCCTTTGTCTCCAACAAACTCCGCAATAAGTTTATAATCTCCTCTCAATAACTCAAGCTTCAATTTTGCCTGCAATTTTTTCACGTGCCAGTGGCTACCACAGTTCTACGATTTCAGTGATTGATTCGTAAAGAACGAGTCCCAAAAATAGGACCCAGCAGTGCGCTATTATAGATCCAATCTCATTCGAAGTGGTTAACAGTAAAATGAGGTGTTCAGTACCGAACAAAACGATCATTTCCGTTTCAAATTCCACCAGTTAACCTAGACCTAAGGCCCCGACCTCGTCATCAGGGTGTCGAAACCCCTCAGATCGGGCCTCAGATGTCAGACCAGTTTAACTTCACCGCGACTTTTCGACGAATCACCGAAATTCTAACGGAATCGAGGCCGCGGCTCTTCTCTGTTTTTGCTGCTCCCCCCCCCCCCCCCCCATTCGTGAGGCTGCGAGAGACACATACGCGCGACGAGCAGAGGCGCTGAGGCGTCGCGGGGGCCCGATAAAAATCTCCTAGTCCCGCGTTTGTGACCAGAATTCCATTATTTTCGCCGTGAAATCACGCGCTCAGGGGTCCTGGGAGAGTGTCGTCCACGTCCAGCCGTACATTTCAATAAGCCTTGGTCAATTATACCGCGGATTTACGTAACGAGCTTTTCGGTCATCTCTTGCTAAATCTTTTCTCAAATGTCTTTCCTCTAACGGCAAACGTTTCCTTGTTTTCCCTCGAGGCTGTTTGATTTCTCTAGAATGGAGATCTCGATGTAAGAACGTTGGACGCCATTAGGCTCGTGGACACCTTGGTAATCAGGCTCTTAACTTCTCCAACTTTTTCTCGAGACAGGAAAGACAACTGGATGGTCTTCGTTCTGGGTCCACTGGATTTCAACACGCTGACTTATTCCCTTCGTTGAGGTATAAATTTTCGTGGCTCTCGTCAATAACACGTCTTCGTGACGCAAGGTACAAGGGGGGCACTCCTTTTTTCGAGCGTAGTCACGTGACATTGGGTTGCTGCTAGGTAAACAGCCGAGAGTGTTGAATATTCGGTGGCATTAATTAGTATCGCGCGTGGAGCGCGACTATTTATATCGCGAACAGGAGCCAAGCGACAGGTTTTATATAAACAGGCTCTTTGGAATTGATAGTACTATGTTTGAAATCGAATTTAACAGTAATCGAATTGCTTCTTGACTCTCGGACAAATAATGCCCGATAGTCACGAACATTTATTATTAAAACACTCCGGAGTGTCGAAAACAATAGCGTCAAGAAAATAGTGGCGCTGCAGGAACTGTTCGCCATCTTGGAAGCAAAAAATTGAAGGAAAAGCTTGCGTTTCAGAGCTGGTTCGTGCAGTGCGCACGATATCGCACCGGATCAGTCACGAATTGAAATTCATACCTGCTGCTCGTTTTTTTTTACCTCTGATACTATAGAGAGGGCACGCTACATCTTCATGGATTTTAATGGGTGCATTCTAGCGCGATAATTATCTATTCATGCGGAAAAAATGTGGGATATCCATGCTCCGAGGATTCCTGCCTCTCGCATTGAAATCCGCACATATTCCTAAATATTTCTTATCGACGCGCCTATAGCGAGGGTCTACTGCATCCTCGTAGATTTCAATGGCTGCGTTCGGCCACGATACTTATTTATAGAGCAACGAGCCGCATCGATTTCTCCGGCATTCTGGCCCTTTGTATTCGAAATTCCTGGAATTTCGAAAGCTTTTTCGTGGTGGTGGAAAAGCATGCTTCTGGGTAGTGGAAGAGGTAGACTCGCCCGATAGTCAGGCGAAACATGGCGCGAGCAACGCGACATTAACGAACGTTCTCTGGGCTGGTATCGCGATCCTCGATCGTTTTACGCCGGGGGAGTTCATATGCCGGCGAGTGGCCGTCCCTATAAAATAAAATGAAATAAACGCTGCGCCAGGATGGCCGGGGTAGGTGTACGCCGTGCCACTGAATAAAAAAATAGGCCCATTAATTCGTCGGCTTATGTCTCGGTGTCGAGCGTTCTCACAGTGTCGTCACGCGACTACGCGCGGGTGTTTTTTTTTGCGCGCGGCCAGAAAATAGGGGGAAAACGTGTGCGATGCTACTTCTGTGGGTGGTTAGGGTGGTGAGTGTTGGAATGGGGGAGGGGATTAGCGTGGATATCTCGCATGCTGCGTGATTTAACCTAGTCTTAGCTGAGAAGCAGTGAAACCTAAGCGATCCTAGACCTAACCATACCGATCGATCTCGTTCTGCAACTCGGAGGAGCATCGAAACGTGTCCAGAAGAGTGGCACGCTCGAAAAACGTGGTTCGTGGAAGGGAATTAGCATAATTCCAAGGAAATCATCTCTCCTACACCTGCGTCCACGTCTATCGCTCCTCGAAACTCCACGGTTTTATGTAAAAATCTCGTTGGAATCGTTGGTGGAACATCAAAAGACGCGCGACGATCGACCAGGCGGATCACGTAGGCCCACAGATTTCCAGGGGACGTTGCTTGTTAGCCGAGGATCCTATTGTCGAGGATTTTGGAAACGCGACGTTGCATCAGTATGCAGCTGCTGGCGTGCATTATGTCATAGCACGCAGACGATCCTTCAGCCTATCACCTGATAACGTTCGAATCTACACAGGGATCTTGATCGAACCTTCATCTTCCATCCATTCCACTCCCGAAGCAAACTTCAATTGAGAACTCACGGTTGGCAGTTTTCAAGATTGAGAAGGACACTCTGTAGTTTCAAGTGTGTGCACGGAATATTCTACTGTTTCCCCTTTGATCAGCGAAAGAAAATTATAAAATTAAAATTGGAGACTGAAAATTGCAAGATTATCCCCCGTGAAGCTACGAAGGGAAAGGGAAAAGGAACAGCTGAAATAAATCCACTACCAGCCTGTCCGTTTCCACGCGCACGTATCTCCAGCAAGGTGTGAAGACGTTACTCAAAATGTACAGCCATTAACCATTGGCATCCTACGGAACTGCCGATGCCGTTCCTGAATTAACAAGTACTCAATGTGCGCCCGTAGATCACAGGAGGTGTCAACCAATTCAGAGAATCGTTTCCCCCGATCTCAGAAGCCATTCACGAAGCGGCCCGTCGCGATTAGCGTTTCAAATATTCAGGGAACAGTGACAGGGGGGCTGCTTGGACCTTTTTACCCCGAAGAAGTCTCCACGTCTTCAAGGATTCCTCAAAGTCCACGAAAACTGTGAGCACACGAAGCCTGTTAGAAATTTCATTTGTCCCCCGGAATGGAATATTTAGAATTCAGTAGATGTGTCTTGATTTGGGTCAGACAGGCCACTGTCTCGCTGCAAGTGGATTTACGGTGGCCTTTGGCTGATGGAGCCTGCGCTGGAGAGCAGAATTTGGGCATAAGGCCCTTTTCATATAGCTTTCAATATATGACAACACAAATTAATTTCCCTATATTGAGGTTTCCCCAGTTTTCTACTTGAAGTTCTACTTGACCTGTAGAAAAGTCCATCTTTAATTAAAATACATTTGGGCCTGGGACGCTGTGAAAAGTTAACATGGGATCAATAAATACCATTGAATCCATAGAACTTCAAATCCATTATAATTTACCAAGTTTGTCGATTCAGTAACGCGCGTGAGGCCCCATGGGGCTCCGAAGTGGGCCCAAGAACACCTTCACTCTATTCCACCCCCGATATGATTCCTCCTTCAACCATCACTCTTCTCCGCAAGAGCCCTCTCCAAACTCAAACCCCCCTGGCAAATTCAAATCCTTCAGAATTGCGAGCATGAAGCAGCCACTGCCCCAAAAATTCGCCTCAAAACGCCTCGATAATAATGGGGGAGGTTCGTTAGATACCCTATATCCTGTGCATCCTCCATCCAGCGATAAGTGCGAACAAGTGTGCGACTGTCGGAGTGCTTTTCGCTCCATAGAAGCCAGGTAAAGGGAGAAAAACAGGGAAAAAAAGAAACGTTGAAGAAGGGGGGTGCAGGAGATAGACAGGGAGGTCGAAGCGCAGCGGGAGAGAGGCGTGCAGGCCTTTGAGGAGAGAGAGTGTATCGCGAGCAAAACAAAGCCGCGGTGCAGGAACCCACAAACACTGGCGCACACACGCAAGTGCACACAGTCGCACACACGCGGAGGGAGAAATACCTGGCAGACGGACAGACAGACAGACAGACGGAGGCGAGGCGCGCGAGAGAGCGTGAGAGAGCGGCCCCTGGGGGAGCGGAGGAGGTGGAGGAAGGGGGTTGGAGGGAAGGTTGCGTAAAAGGTTTCCACGGAGGGAAACACAGGGGCGACGCGCGATGCCAGGAGGAGGTGCTCGTCGACACGCGATGTAGCATGTTCTCGGCGCGATGCAGCAGGATTGGTCGGCCAGCGACCTGGGCGTCCATGGGAGCACGCCTCCGATTGGCCCCCGGCCTCGCTAACAAGCCTGCTTGCCAACAGACGAAATAATAAACCGCCAGCTTGGGCTGCCCACCTCTGTTTCCTTTCTTGTTTCTCGATTTTTCTACTCCTTCGGCTGGTCCCCCCTCCCCGCAACCCTTTTGATGATAAAATATAACGTGGCCGGCCCTCGCGCGAGCCACGAGCCTCTCGAAAGCGTCCTCCTGGTGCTCCAGGTCTCTCGGGTCTCTTCGGTGAGCTGCTGGGGCCCCCACCTTTGGCCGATTGGAGAACGCCTCGAGGACCAGTAGGTTTCAAGGGATTCTCTTGGGAAATGGATCGAGAGTCTGGGGATCTCTGTGGAAATGGGAAGGTCGATGGTGTAGGGGTGCGTCGGTGTTCGGTGGGGACTGGAGTTTGGGCCTTATGGGGTCGGAAGGTGGGGACTACAGGGATATTCAGTGAATATGGGGATGCTAGTTCTTGGAGAAATTTGGACGTGGGTACAGGAGGTGAATAGAAGGCGGGCCCACATAAGGCCCATAAATTTTTGCGACAGTTTGGATGTAGGTACCTTGCACTACCTCTTTAGCATATTCACCAAGTCTCAAGCTCAAAACTTTCTTATCGTGTTCTTAAAAGTGGGTCCCAAGTCCCATAAGGCCCAATATCCTTTAGGTCTTATTTTTAGTCTCCAAGTGTTAGATTCAGACTGTGAATACTTTGGTCTGGAAGAATCATAGATCTGCCCCCTGGCCCTCATAAGGCCCAATAATTTTCCTACACACTCTGTACTAGACATTCCTTCGTCAAAACCTTCATTTTCCAAAGTTCAACACTTGTTCATGCATTTTTATAAATGGATTTCAAGTCGTACCTCCTATAAGGCCCCGACGTCAAACTCATTAGTCCCAATTTCTAAGTTCCAGTATTTCCACCACCCTGGTACCACAGAAGGCACCATCTAATGTTGCATTCGCTACCACTAACGATTTTCATCCCCTTCGACGAACTCCTTCAACGAACCCACGATTTCCAAACTTAAATCTCTTTGCCAGGTGCTTTTAAACTCTGCGAATCCCGGTTAATCGCCCCCAAAACATCGTCATCGATCTACAGTCTCGAACCTCCCCGCATTTTCGGGCAAGATTCCAAACGAGCTCTCCTGACACCCACTTACACCCGGAATTAGTTCTTAGCTATCTGGCGAATCGCGTGCCTGCCTTAATGGCTGCTCGCTCCGTAGTTAGAAGTTGTATGTAAAGTTGTTTGTAAAAAGGCCTCGCGCTGTGTGCACGCCCGTGCGTGCACGTGCACGCGTCTACCACCGCTAAAACACACGGTATAATCGCAGAACCCCGCGGTATTCGCATCGTTTCCATTAATCAGCCCGCAGATGCTATCGGTCTTTCAAAAAAGGAGAGAAAAAAAGCCCAGAGAAAAAATGAGATGTATGAATTAGCCTTCTTTTCTGATGCATTAACGGCCGCACGCGCATAATCTCGCAACGAAAAGAGGAGAAAACGAAGGGGAACGATTATCGCTGTTCTGCCCGGCGATCGTTTCCATTTCACGAAGATCGATGCAACTTTATGCGCAACGTTCGGCCCTCCTCGCTTCCGACCGATCTTCTGGTCTGGATATTTCAAAGAGATGTCAGGACTGCTAGTTTCGGTGGAACCTGCCGATTGCGTCTAACTCCTCGATCGTCTTCGGCGTCCTCGACGTGTGTCTATGGACGCGTGAAAGCGAATATTAACCGCGTTAGTCAGCTTTTATCGGTTTCCACGATCGACGAAGCGTGTGGAAATCGTGGAAAGGGATCGATACCAGCGCGAAATCTTCGCGGTTTCTTTTTTAATTGCCAAGCGATTCCTGAATTTCATCAGCGGCCGGGGGAGAAACTTCGCCTCATGTTCCGATTTTTATCGATACCCTGGCGTCTTTTGTTCGCTTTTGTAGCGCCGATCTTTTTTCTAGGAGAGCTTGCTCGTAACGATTCCAGATTATGTGGCGCGTTGCTTTTTCTGTTGTGTCGTGGTAGTGGAAGACATGGGAGTCTCGTTAGCGGCCGTCGCGAGTAATTATTGCCGTCGGAACTCGCTCGTAGTTAGCGCGCTCTGCTGTTTTCATTTCCCAGTGGCGGAGCCGCTATTTAATGGAACATTGTAGCCGTTCACACTCGATGCAGTCGAATTAATCGGCTGCCGGTGCAAAGTGCTTCGAGGTAGGCGCAAAACGACTGCAACGGTCCCGATGTACCCATATACACGCTGTTATTTGCAATCTGTAATTCGCCTCATGAAATGAGAAACTAGAATCGTGTGTAAAAATCTACACTGTGTTAGGAATCGGAATCTTGAGGTAAATTGTGATTTTTGTGACCTAACATTGACCTAGGACTTCCCCAAACCCAGGGCATGACACTTGTAAAAGATGAATGAAAATTTCGCTTATCAATCCAGTTAATCACACTTATCGCAGGTTCATAGTTCCTCCAGTATATCACAAAGTTAGTCGAATAAAATTGGGCCCGTTAGGCCCTCCACCGTAGCTGAAAGTCCCGCGGGATGGGCATTCCTATCTCGCGCGACGGCGGTTGTAAACAAGCCCTAATCAGCTAGACACGAGCCGTTAAGATTAGAACAAGGGAACGGAGCCCAGAATGCGGCGTGGGTCACGTTTTTTAAGCCGATATCTTCCGAGAAGCGAAGGATGGGCCCCGTGGCTGGCCCAGGGGGAAAAATGGGCACGCGTCCTCTGTTGAAACCGATCTCTGGTGTGTTTCTACTTCTGGGAATCCTCGTCATCCCTATTCTACTTCCACAGAAAGTTTCACTTGGACTTCTCAGCATACCTTCGTCCATTTTTTTCGTCGAGCATGCAACAGTGCCAAATTCGAGGGCCTTAAGGCCCCAGAAAAGCTAACCACAACTGGAATGCCTGTGTCCTACCGCATCTGCGTCTTTAACCTTCACGAAACCGGTCGGGACACTACGACCCCTCCTTCCATTCTCAAAATATGCAAGCCGAAGTCCATTTTCAAGTGTGAAAATACTAAAAGTTCCCCGAGAATGCCGCCATTACAGTGCACTTTCAAGTGGAGGCAAGGTTCGTTGCCAGGTGAAAAATCGTTTAGTTGATGGGCGATTTGGTAATTAACCGCGTGGTCCACGCCCTGAGCGAAGCTGAAGAGCGGCCAGCCAGGTTGCCTCTCACCTGGTCGCACGTTTTCGACCTCGCTTAGCAACGATTTGATGCATTTAAAGCTCCCACCTGGTGAGAAGCGTTTCATTTTCCCTCCAGGTCCATTAGCCTCGCTTACAATTATCTCTCGCCTCTTCGTGGAGTCGAACCTTCTTGGCCTCTGCACGACGATGGCCACGATGACGAGGGAAATGCAAATGACCAGGGAAATTTCATCGCGTCTCGAGAACGACAATGCATGCTAATCCGACGCCGAGCCACCTAATAAAACGTGTAGCTTAAGGGGTCTCTTCTGGAACGAGGTGTCAGGTTTCTTTGGTTGATTCGAAGATAATCTGATTTAAGGGCAATCAGTCGCCTCCGCGTTTCTTAGCGCGTGGAATCGCGCGTTACATTGATACATCAAAAGCATGAGCGGTAATTCTAAAAAGTTCGCGAGAAAATGGGATTCGAAGATTAGTGTTTTGCCAGCCCTCGATATCTGCATTCGTATTTATGTACGTGAACATTCAACCGAGAAGCAGTTGCGATGGCATTAGTTACTCAAATTGAGGACCACAGACACACGGACAAACGATTCGAAAGAACTCCGATCACCTCAGAAGGAGCCTACAAAAAGGGGAGGAAGATTCGATGCATCTTCTGCTGGTGGTATTAGCATAAACCTAATATGCCACGCGAGGGGGGCACAATGCGTTATTAGAGTGGCGAGGAGCGGGCCAGCGACTCTCTGGCAACAGATCCCCCCCTGATACGTCACGGGGCCACGCATATGCTCTACTTAACATAATATAATTGACCACACGCGATTCAATGGGCCCTGCATAAGAAACAAACGGTATTGTGTGCCCCGGGGCAGACGATTATCCCGATTAATCGGGAATTCGAATACTCTGTGCGTCCGAGGGACGGTCAGCTTTCGGTATCCAGTGGAAGGTGGCGTTGCTCGGTCCAGGTTTCGTGGAAACGCAGAAAAACCGCGAGAGGGCCGGACGAGGTGTTGGGAATGATAATGAGAGATCGTTTTGCAGCGATAATCTCTTCCTCCAGTGCGTGCACACAGGCCGCAGCCTGTGTGGGTGCGCGTGTGCGATTGCCAAGGCTTTTTTACGCGTCTCACAGACGAGCTGACGGACCCCCCGGCGCGTTAACGGAACCCGATTGTGCGTCAGCACGGAGGGGGGCCGCGCGGGGCCCAAGGAGAATCCCTGGGACATTCCATTACACGTGATCGACAGGTCTAGGCGCGCCTTCTCAAGGTTCCTAGGTTCACTGGCCCAATTCAACCGGAACATCCTGTTGATGATCCACGAGAAGCTGATGAGTCTGAAAGTTGGGTGAAGGACCCAATGTTCTGGGTCCTACTGGCCCAATGGACGTGTGTACTCGCGAAGCGTAGCGTCTTCTGCACCACGGTCAAGCCTTTCGATTGAAGCTCGCTTTCCCGATTTATTGCGCGCCTCTGTCCCCACCTCCCACCACCCACTTTGGGCCTTACATTACCGTCTTGGCTGACAAGAGGTGACCAGGTAGTTGGAGGGAAACGAAGAGGAAGAAGAAGAAGCGCAAAGTCGAACGGAGGGAATGCTGGGCCCACAGAGGGGCCAGAGGCAGAAATGTGGCCCGGTAGAGCCGTGTCCTTAATTGACAGGCCGTGGTCCCGTGTCCTTCGGCTTCGTGGCAGGACCTCGTTAGCGTGGGGCCCCGCGAGAGAGGGAAGGAACGGGACAGGAGGACTGGGACGACAGTCAGAATGCCATCTGCAGGTATACAGGATCCGCTTGGGGAGCAGAGAGACGTCTCTAAATTAGTCGGGACACATTATCCTCGATAACGTGCCGCTACCACCGGTCGAGCCCGTGAATCGGGGAATCGATCGTCCACGGTATCGGGCCCACGTGTGCAGCTAATCGTCGTAAATTCAATTACCTATCCTCCCCGTTCATTCAGCTGGTTGACGAACAGCGATGGTGTGTGCTCTTCGATGGTCGCTGGTAGCTAGAACTTTTGCACTTGTCAGGGATTTTGGGTGATGGAAAGGTAGTTTGAAGATAGAGGAGCGAGCGTACGGGAGTGTTGCACTGGCACGTGAGAATCCTTTGGTTAACAGGGTGCAGGAGGATTTCTCAGTTGAGAGATAGAGAGTTGGGTGGGGGCTTTCTTATCGTTTACATCCGTGACATTGAAAAATCACGCCGGCTAGCAGATATATTTCGTCGTAGGCAGACGGGAGCACGTGTGAGGGTTATTGGTAGACCGGCTGGAACGAAGTAATTACCGCGCGAGCTGGATAATCAGGCCCTTAACGCGTTAAACGCGAGCGAATGGCTGCGAAAGTAGCTGCCGCTGCTTCCTTATTTCGCGGTGCGCAGCCAGGCAAAAGTGGAATACAAGCAGACGTATGCAGACGTGGGCAGTGGTATGGGAGCTGGTTTTGCTGGCTGCACGTCGGGCGTCTTATTAAATCTACAGCAGCGTTAGGTTTAGGATGGAATTCACTCAACATTCGCGCAAATGTAACCCAGACCTAACCTCGAATTCGCTTCAATCTTAAGCTAGATGCGGACTTAGGAATTAACCCTTTATCTCAAGAATAACTTAGCCTTAGCTGAGACTTAAATTACATTAGAGTTTACACTCACATCGACCCCAGACTTAACTCAGGTGCAGCTCAGATTTACCACGAATTTAGCTGAATTATAACTTAGATTCAACTTAGGTATACAGCTCAGTCCTACCTGAGACCTAACTAACCCCACAATCAATTGCTCTTACGTTATACTGGCTCGAGCTTTCTTCCGCAACTATCCACGGGGAGTTAAAAAAAATCAGGTTCTACACCAGTGGGATGGCGCGAAGAGCATTCGTCGCGGTGTGCACGCGTGTCCATGCACCCCGTGCACCTAATGCACCTATGCACCCGTCGTATATCTGCGTATAATATACAACGCACGCTGGAATGCGGCGAGCACTTAGCCAAGGTGAACATTGCCGCATAGCTCGGCTGGTTCTTGCGATCATCGCTCAGCAGCCTAATTACAGGGCGATTACTGAATCAACACCTGCTTCCACGAAGGCCAATGACGCCGTCGGTTCCCATAGTCAGGGGCCCGATGTGTGTATTTGATGCGCGACGAATCGCTTGGAAAACAAACGGGAACCTAACGCTGCGCGGCCGGAAGCCGGTGACGGCTCGCGATTGGACGTCTTCTAATTACCCGCGATGGATTTCAATTGCGAAGGTATTTTTTTTTTATAAATATTTTATAAGCACGACCTTTGTTAGACATGGCTCACTTGCTTTACTTTTTATGAGGATGTGCGTGCTCTTCCGTGGGACTAAGGCCCCTTTTGCTGAGGATCTCTGGTCTGGGTTGGGTCTGGCGCATCAATCGAAGTGGGCTAGACTTAGATCGCAGTTAAGTTAGATATAGGGTAAATCAGGGAAATATGGGTAGTGACAGTAATTTTTTAGGAGGAAACGCCTGATGGCGCTGCCTCCATGTGGGTACAAAGTGTCATAGAAAAGCAACATCCTCAGTTCGAAGTGTTGGAATAGAACGTTTTTAAAGGTTTGTAAATCCACTGTGAAATTTAAGCTAGTGCTTCAAAATGTTTCGTCTATATTTTGGTCACTTTGTATTATTTATGCTGAATATTTTTAGTTCTCAAGATGTATTTTGGATAGTGTATTGTTTACAGTGTTTTTAACCATAAAGTATTCAGGGTTACGTTTGTTAGTTAAGTGAAATGGGAATGGTCATCTTACCAGGGCTTTAAGGGAGGGGTGGTCAATTTTTGTCCGGGAGAGATGGCCATAGCTGTATTTGATGTAATTTCAGATATTTTGAAGGTTGTTTTTGTATAGCTTAGAATGGTCCTAGCAATGATCCCGGTCCATCTAATATGGTCTTTATTAATTTGCAACCGAATGTACACTTGAATCGACCCAGCACCACGGGTCTTGTTGCTGACATTGATGAAGAACGTACGCCAACTCGAGTTTTGGAAGATATCGTTCCTGTGCCGCTCAAAAGGTACCCTACTCGGAATCGCGTCACACAACCGGGAAAATTATTAACGTCGCAAACACATTAAAACTCGAAAAATGAGTGACAGGGCAAAGGCGGAAAAAGAATTAAAACAACAAAAGTCCTCCAAAAAAATAAAATTTGGCAATAAATGTGATTCCGTTCGAGAGTCTGTCTTTGACATTAATAATTGCAGAGGATGCGGAGAAAATTATTTCGAAACGAAGAAAAAAAGGAGACTGGCTAAGCCTAAGTACTGTAGTTATTGGGCCCATGAAAATAGCACAGCAAAAGCCCGAAGAAGTTTTGAGCGGTTAAAAACGAAAGTGAACGAAAATTAGAAAGAATCCGTGATAACTAGGTAAGGTTCACAACTTGTTAGCCTGAAAGGTACATATGACCATCTGTCTCGGACATTAAGAGAGAGATGGGCAATGACACTTTTTTCAATTTGTAAAATTTGTGTATTAGGGTGACTTGTCCAGTGAATGAACACTTAAGCTGCATGTCTGTTAAAATTAGTATTCAAAAGTCGTTATTTAATTCCCTGAATGTTATTTCTGCAAGCAAGCTGTTTTATTACGAAAGTCAGACATCCCGGAACACAATTCTAGCAATGTTTGATAGTTATAACTTTCATTAAAAGTCTGGCAGAGGATTATATAAAAAATGGGCCAATGACCAGTGAATGAACATAAATTTCTAATGAATGAACAGGGGTATCCCAGTGAATGAACGGGATAATAACAGAGATTAGGTTCTCAATGTATTTAGACGATTTTTTGTGTAAATAGTTTTTTATTCTCTAATTGCAATAATATTATTGATTTGATACTTTACTAGTCTTGTAAGATCATAATCATGCATAGCTGAAATTTATTTTCTGTGGTGGGTTAACTTAATCTTCACACTGGCGGCGAAAGTGTCAACAGAAAAAAAAACAGGTTAAGTTGTTCATTCATTGGTAAAGTAAGAAATGTCCGCGTTTGCCAGTGAATGAACGGCCGTGGGGTCAACTGTTAAATAAACGGAATTAATGCCGTGTAAGTTAGAAGTAAAAAGAAAAACGCCTTTGTGAGACGTCTGTGGGTGTCCACTCTAAATTTCGGTGTAAGTTTCAACGTGAAATGCGCGCGATAGGCGCTAATTTTTCGTATTACATAAGCAACGTTCATTCAGTGGGGGGTGTTCATTCACTGGACAGGTCACCCTAAATATTAATTTTTTGTTTATTGATATTAACAGATATGTAGACAAAGGACTGAAGTTTTGTTGTACATCATTTCTGTTGCTTTATTTCAAATAGGTTGTTTGTAGGAGGCTCCAAACGAAAGTATGACCATTAGAATGGGCCTTATTTTTCAACTTTAAAATTTATATTGTCTGACCCTCTTAAAATCTTCTATTTCACAAAAAAAATATCTTCGTGTTTTTTTATTTGTATATTTTGATATATAAAGGTCGCCCAAGGACTTTATATTTCGCATGTGCCACAAGTTTGGCAACTGCGACTTTCCATAATTGTCACTTGTCAATTTTAATGAAACGGGGCCCATATTTATATATCAGAATCCGAAACTATGCTTTTATCTATGCGTTTAACAACCTGAATAGAATGTACGTCAAAGTTTGCGTCTGCATCTGATTCGAGAGCTGCTGATGAGAGAAATTTAAATGTGCATATAAAGCCTTATGACACAACACAATACAGCATACACTCGTTATAAACCCGTTTCGTCTATGCGATGTGTGCCCGAATTTTAATGTTATACTCTCACTTAAACGTTAAAAAATTATTTTGTCATTATTATAAAAAATTTCTATCAATTTATACCAAAGTAGTCATATTTCAATGCCATTGAGCGACCTTTAATCCTTAATATATTTTAACAAAATTTTAGACGAAATTCTTTTAAACTATTTGGAAGCTTCTGAGAGGGTCAGAAGAAAATTTTAAAAACTTTGATTTTTTACCATACATATAAGGGCCACTCTAATGACCATCTCCTCCGGACTTACCCTAGCTCAGATCTGTGGAACATTAAGATCAGGCCCACTTTGGCTCTAGGGGGGAGTGGGGTAATTGCGAACACCTAAGTCAAAAAGTAAACAAATCGAAAACTGTGAGAGAATAGAATTTGTTTATTATTTACAAACATACTTAAATTATTCATCTATAAAGTACTGTGAAGAATTTTTGAAAAATTATAATAAAAATTAAATTTATAGTGAAAAAGAAAAACCCTCGGTGTTCGTGATTACCCAACTGACATGGGGTAATCATGAACAGAGTGCTAAATATCGCAGAAGTCGCACAGAAAGCGCGATTTCAATGGTCAATCCATAAAAAACGTTGCTAGAACCTATACCTAATGTATTTTTCAAATTCTTCTTCTTGTGTGTTAGAAAAAAAAATGTAATTGGTCGGAATATCGAAAAAGAATACAAAAGGCCGTTTTTTAAACATTTTTTCTGAGCCTTTAATGAAAATTACAAAAATCCCTTTTGTAGATTTAAATAAGTTTTATACGTGCTGAAAATTTCATCAAAATCGGTTAACGTTCTCGAACGTTTGAGATTACCCCATTCCGATTTGTTCGGCATTACCCCACGACATCAAAAAATAAAAAAGAATTTATTTCAGGGGTTAGAATCATGATTCAAGCAACGCCTTGGTCACAAAATGTTGGTAAAAGTGTGCTTTATTTCAACTTAAAAAAATCCCAATTGTATCATTAATTCAACAGTAATTACATGCAACTGAAAATGGACAAAATATTACTTGAAACATGATGAAAATAATAAATTGTGTTTATCTTGAATAGCATCAGCGTTCTGTATTTATTACTTTCTGCCCGGCGTTGGATACAACCCTGAACTATTAGCTAGTGAAAAGGGAATATCAGTTTTTATTTATTAAAACGCCGTAACCATCGCGTTCGCGATTACCCCACTCTTTCCTACCTCTGACCCAACTTACGTCTAGCGCAGATTTAAAGGGTCATTCCGGTTAGACGGATTGAAAAAATCGATTTCTTTTATAACATTTTTCGAAAGTACATATCCTCAAGAATTTATTGTTAAATTCTTATGGAAGAATTCCGATTATTTTAGCTTCTACAGAGGCATTTTATAGGGAGCGCAGAGGCTCGGTCTCTATGGATGAAAACTTTGATCGCGTTTTTCTCGAAAGTCATTTGTGAAGATAAAATCTCAAAATCTATAGAACCGATTGCTTTATAAATTTTAGTGCTTATTCTGCACACCTGTGGCTCTCGCAGGGACTACAACCAAGTATTTTCATTGAGTCTAACCTACTTTTAAAATCGAATATAGCAAAAGAAAAAAGCCGAAAAAATATTTTTCTTGCATTTTACCCGTCATTTTGCTAAATTTGAAGATAAATCACTAATTATAGTCCGAGCGATAGCGACAGTCATACTGATCAAAGAATCTGTTTGGATTTTTGGGTCCAGATAAGTCTAACAGCTGAAATCGCCTTCCCGAGCGAGGCATGAATTTTTAAACATGTCATCAAGACCGCTTCCAAAAGCATTTGAAAAGCTATAATTTTATTACTTTAATATTTTTTTTTACTGTAGAAATGTAGTTTAATAAATAAAAAAAGTTTTATTCCAATACTATAATTATTTTCGTCGCAATGAATTCCTGATAATCGCTGAAGTTATCGGCGTGCTAACCGGAATGACCGCTTAAGTTAGAAGTGTCTTAAACATTAAAAATTAGTTGAGATGTAGCTCATATCAGACAGACCTAACTCAAATTCCCTGAGATTTGGGCCTCAACCTAAACCTGATCACAAACTCAATGTATTACTTCTTTAAATTCGCCCAAAGGTGATACACTTCCTCAAGTGTATCGTCAAAGTGGGCCTATATTACCTCATCTTGGGCCCCACTCGCGACAGTAGCCGCTGCGTATTCTGGGGAAGGTGTGCTGTCCAATATATTACAATTTGTCCAGGAAACATTGGTGTTCCTTGGAGCCCCCCATGGTTCCTAGACCTCCTGGACCTCCTGGACGTATTCCCACGCGTGTATTTCGATGCGTCATATTTTTACCTGGCCTTGGGCCCACTCAGCTGAAACAATCGCTCATGTCTAAAATAGTTCCTCGATATTTCGGTACAACTAGAATCACAAACAAACCAACACTTCTCTAAAAGTAGATACCTGCCTTAGTTTTTAAATTAGTTTCGAAGTCAATCAAAACTGACATTTATTCCATTTAGCAGGGTAGGGTCCGTCTAAAAGTCCCGTTTTTCGTATAAACCTATGTAAAATTTAGTACTAACAATCTAGAGATATCTGGTGTTATTTTGTATAAACTGTAACTATTATGCTTTACGTTCACGAAGTTCGTTTGTTGATACTGTTATTTTCTGTTGAGTTATACCACAAAATGTTTGTCACTGCAAAATGGACGTCATGCCCCACGCACGGGGCAACAAGTCCATTGCATAGGGTAGAAAGGCCCTAATGTCTTTTCGTGTAATATTAAACTAAATAAGTAAAAAACTCTTTTCATATTAACAAATATTTATTAAACCAATTCTTTTTGGTATACAGTATTGAAAGGAAAGTATGACTTCTTTACCAAAAAATAAAAATATACGTCAGAAGCTCACTTTGAACTAAAAACTAAAAAAAAATCGCTCAACTAAAACAAAAACACTATTTAAAGACTTTGACATCATTTCTTTATAGTTTGGCTATCACATTATGAAAACAAATAATAAAATATATATTTTCAATCTGAGGGACTTTTTGCCCTAATGGTACCTCAATAGTTTCTGCGATATATACGTTAGAAAATATTATTATTCAGCAATAAACAATATCATGCACGCATTACTAAAGGAACATACAATCTTAACGTACTTGGCTGATACGCTTTTAAACTGTGGTTTACTTCGTATAAAACAACAAAGACGACGTATTTCTTTTAGTTTTCGATACATAAACTAACGAAGGCGTCGTGCAATTCGCACGAACGTCCAAGAGCGACTGGCGACTCTGTGGTCACCTCCATTTCTTCTCGCCTTTTACTTAATATACTGCGAAACTCAATACATAGTTTAAGAATAGAGATTTTGAATTTGGGACTTTTTACCCGCCGGACTTTTAGCCCCACCCTACCCTACGCATATATTTATAGGGCCCATTTACACGCCCCCTACGAATTAGGGACTTTTCAGACAAGGCGTGTCGTGCAGCTTGTGATTGCTATTTAGCACACATCCACATATTAACTCTCTTCCTTCATCTTTCCAAAAATTTCAGGCACAAAAGTGTCTCGTTGGGAAAGGTCTTCTACTCCAGATCATTATGGAATTTTTTTTAACTCTCGTTGGTTATACATTGACTATCTTTGGTCCCAAGCTTCAGGAATGCTGGGTAGCTAGCATTTCGGTAGCTAGAAACGTCTCGTTGGGCAGAGATTAATATTTGCCCGTAATCTGGACAATCTTCATCGTCCAATTATACGGGGTGTGTCGAAGTTCGAGGAGCTACCTGCCACGATCTGGCCAGCCCTCGTGTAAAGTGGAAACTTTATTTTCTCGTCCCAAGGACCGTTCAGGGTTCTTTTTACCTGCGATTTCGCGGCGTGTTCCTCGGAAAAACGTCAGGAAGATTTAGGTGGAACGAAGGGCCCTCGACTTTAACGTTGGCAACACCTTTTGTTTTACCTTCTTCCTTGACTTTTCCACGCGTATCACTTTTCCATCCCCCATCAACAATTCTCTTCTGGTCGAACGAACAATGTTCGATTTCTGTCGAGTTTTGGAGGGATGACTATATTCTCATATAGAGCATATTATTTTTAGAATAATCTATACTAAAAATAATTTTGGTAATTGAAGGTGAATGATGTCTATCGCTCTAGTTTGAGGAAGCTGTTCGCTGATATCCTTGAGCTTAGATCGCGTGCGCACTCGACACCAAAGAGATTTAATTAAACGCTCAGAGGGGCCCCCTAACGACCAGGGGGCATCGGGGACGAAGGAACCACGCTCGTAAAAGTCGTCTACCTGCCTCCAGATCTCCCGTTAGGAATGTCTTAAAACAATGCCAGGGTGACATCCCCGCATCGCGCAGCAGAAAAAACGTAAGGGGGGGGGGGCGTTTCTCACGACCCCTGCGTCTCCACAGCCACGCGGGTGGTGGCCCCGTGATTTGTGCTCGAGCTGGTCGAAAAATATGTCCACCCAAGGTTTCCGTCGAGATCCAAAGGGAAACGAATGGCCCCTTTACCTTTTGCACCCCCTTGGTTCACCCTATTCACCATTATTACCTTCGCATGTCGCACAGGAACATCACAAATAAACTCTACAACCCTAATACGCCTCGACAATGCGATATCAACCCTTCGAATTTTGGGCCTTATACACCGAACATCCACCGTGTGCGGTAGCCCCCCAGTCCCATATACAAACCACTCTCCTTAAACGCGCATAGGCGTTCCCCGCACGGGTAGAATCACAGAACGCTCATACGCGTTCACGATACTGGAAGGGTTGCTTCTAACGCGAGGATCGCTTCAACTTCGCCCCCCCCCTGCCCCCCGTCACTGTGCTCGCCATTTCTCCCAGCTACCACAGTTCCCAGAAGGCAACAGAAGTTTCAAGCGCATCAACATCGAGGGAGTCCACGGACCGTTCCTCGAAGACACGAGCTGCCTCTATCGGTGGTATTGTTCCGGGGCACAGCCTCCACCCCGGGCGGGGAGGGGGTTGCTCGGTAGCGGGGCCCCGAAACGAATGATAATGCGGGGGATATCGTATTAAAATCTGGCGCTACCTAGGGCCCTGCCTCGCAACGAGCGTTGGGCGCCAAAATAGATGGACCTCGTTACAAATGGAATGGAGTTTATAATCAGTATCTCGTCGGTGGCATCTGTGCCCCCCTCGTCGGAGGGCGGGAAAGGGGAGGCGGGGGCACGTGCAAGAAGAAGATAGGAAATGGGCCTGTTGAAGACACTAAACGGAAACACCGACGCCAAGTGTGCCGGTTGGAACGAGATGGAAGCAGAGAGCAGAAGGAAAAAGGGGGGCGAAGGGGGGTTGTTCAGGGGGGCAGAGAGTCTTGTTGGTGGTTCTCTTCTTCTGACTCTGGTTCCCCGTACTCGTTTATATCTCTCTAACCGGTGTCCTCTCGCGTCTTCTCCTCCTACCCCCCCTCCTGACCCCCCCCCCCCTCGGTGCCCTCCGTGGCTCGCTGCTGCCACCTGCACACGAGAAACAAGTCCAACAATAAGATTATAATGGGCTGTGGGAATGCGTCGTATTTATCATTGGCCATTGTTTACCAGCGTCAGGTCTCACTTTTTTAAATTGAACCCCTTCAGTCCCCCCCCCCCCTTCCGTTCGAGCGTAGGTAGGGGGAGGGGCCCGTGCAGAAATGTAACCCTGTTAGGCCACTCTGGGTCTCGTCAGGATTCAACTTCTCGAGGATATGCACTTTGCGCATTGATTCGTGAGATTTAAGGGGGCCACTCAACCTGTTGATATATGGGGACGAGTTAACGGAGAAGTTTGATTTGGCCGATACGGTGTGCCACTTGGAAATCTGATAATCTAATTCTTCCAGCTCCCATTTACTCCCCCTCGGAGGAGTTAATTCGCCGTCAGTCATACCCAGATACACGAGGAAGCTTTAAACTGAAGAAGTGGGGCCATACCCCCTCCCTAATAATCTGCGCTCAGTATCCGCGACACTGGCGTCCATCTCGACTGTCAGGGGCCCGCGACACTCTAGCGATCATCTGAATCGATGTTCCCATCGCCGGTGCGCCAGGGTGCACACCTCTCGCCCTCTTGCGCATCGTATATTCCGTCCCCAACCTCTCAGGATTCCTGCACGCTTCAATTAACGCGTAAAAAGGTCCGAGCACACCATCTCCGCATCCCCCGGCGTTCATAGATTCTCGCGAATAAATATTTGCCCGCGAGAGGTAAGAAGAAGAAACCTGGACAGGGGGGATCGGGCGGGAGGGGGAGGCAGAGAGAGGTGCATCCTTGGGTGCATCCTGCACGCGCGTATTTGCATGCCGTCTGAGCAGGAGTACGTTCGAAGGGGGCGTGGGGATCCTCTCCATTGGTTCACCATCCGAGTAATGGTCGCTTGCATTAGCTACTCCACGAGGGCCCGCTGGGCCCCGTAGGCAAAGGAAGAGGCCCCTGATAATTCCTCCACGCGGACCCTCCACGGCCCTCTGCCCCCCCCTCCCCTCCCCGTCTTCTAGTTTCTTCTTCCTCTTGTTCCTACTCCCATCGGTATGCGTTGCAACAGCCACGACTACGCCTACCGTCCTGCACCGGTTCGAGGCGAAACTACGCCTACGTGCTGCTGCAGCCTTCCTGGAAGGGAATCGTGAAATCGAGGCTCTACTTCCTCGGCTCTGGGAGAGGCGAGGGGGCTAGGCTCTGGATTCTCCGAGAAAGGAGAATTTTGTGGAATTGTGGATGAGAAGTTTGGTAGCTGCGTGTTGCGTTCAGTAGGGCTGCTGGGGGAGGATCGTAGATGGTAACGGGGGTAGTAGTGGTTTAGTTCCTGGGAGGTGTTTAGCGGGGAGTATGGAGAAACTGGAGTATGGTTTGTGGGAGATCGGAGGAGCGTTGGTTCCGAGATTTGCGCGACGTCGAGCGTGGGATGAGAATTGTTGCTACCAGACGGCGATCGACGATCGATACGTTGAGACAATGCCCGTTATATTTTGTTCTTCGGGGGAGACGAGTGGCTCCCGGGAAGTCGTGAGTCAGTGGCACGTGGGTGCGATTTTACCGTTGCCAGTTTTGTAGAATCCAGTGGGGGTAGTGGTTACTGTCTGTATCGAGGTTGAATCGGGGATTCAGTGGACATAAAGTAGAAGTTAAGGGGGTTATGTGGGATAGGGAATAGATTTTCCTACCTTAAAAAAATTTATAAAAAACATTTATGAATTATTTTTTTTTAACGTGGGGAAATCTTCAAAAGGCACCCCGACGCCTTCAGAGGGGAATCCTCGGGCGGGGAAACCAGGGCGGTGTGGGATTTTTACCCACTAAAACCCACGGCCACTATGAAATGTTTACTAATTTACATATAAATATCTCTGTTACACAGTACACTTGTAACATTCAATAGCCATTTCTTATAGTTTTTCGTGCGTTGAAAACGATTCCGCAAATCGTTTGTCGCCATCAGTTTTGAGAAATTCGATTTGGAAAAAACTGCAAACTTTCAACTTTGAACATCTTTTGTGTCGAAACAGTAAATAATATTTATTTCGAGTGTTTCTTGCGTCAGATTATGACGCAATGTGACGCTTTTTTTCGGAATGTTACAAGTCCCAAAAAAGTCCAATTTTGGCGAACTGTGTTATTAACCCTTCGTGGTCACACCTTATAATCACAAATTGATCACATGGAGTTCACCGCACCCCAGTGTCATTTTTTGTGTTACCATTTTCATATTTTTGAATCTTTTAACTTTTCAGTGGTAATTGTACATTCGTAATACTTATACAATCATGGTCTAATAGTTTTTTCTAGAAATGTAAATTTTGATATGATAAAATTCGTACTTGAAAATGAGCGATTTCCACGGTTGTGGGGAAAAAGCGATTTTCTAATTTTTCTTATTTTTTTGTTGTTGCGAGAAATCCCCTTTGGAAGTTGTAAAGGCGCGACATTTTAACTCGAAAAGTGCTCTTGGGGTGCGATACACCCCGTGTGACCACAAAGGGTTATTGACTTAAACGCTCCGACACCTATTTACTTATTTTCGACATAGATCCATCGTGCCAAGGCCCATCAAAACCGATGTCTACCACCCTCTCTCCTCCCCTTGTAAATATGCAACTGTTCTATACTTGGTTATAGTTCTATACTTGATCCAAGCAACTTAGCTCGAAATATTAATTACCAAGCATCCACCACCACTCCGATTTCCACCTTCTGTCGCCGTTGACGAAAATTCAGGTTCACGGTCGCGCGGGCTCGCTAATTAGTCAGCGCGGCCAAATGACTCGGTGGTCCCACGAAAACGGGCCCATATGCCGGGCTGGCTCTGGGGTTAGATTAAAATCTCCGCTTCCGTCTCGTTCCATTTCACCAACGCCCGTCTTCTCCCTCTGCTCGCTCTCTCCCGTGGTCATTCGCCGCGCGGCGTCTTGCTGTGCGTGCGTGCATGCGTGCGTCCACGACCCTGGATGCGTTTTGTGATCCAGATCGAGGGGATCGTTATCTCGGTTATGCTCGAGTCGTCGCAGAAAACCGTCTCACCTGGTTCCTCCTCCCGTAACGCCCTCGTCGACTCCTATAACGCGCTCCTCGTTTCATGTCCCTCTGGACGTCTTCATACGGAAGTGCCCTCCCCTCTTTTTCCACCCAATCAAACATTGCACATCCTTTATGTCGATTCGCGTCTCAAATGGTCAAACTTCCTTGACTTTTTGCAATTCTTAGACGTAACTGCGTGTTCAGCGGAGGAATACTTGAGGGGTAGTTATTCCTTTCCCCCGATAACGCGATACTCGATCCACCTTGGAAGCCTGTACTTAGCGCTCCTAAAAGGTCCATCAAGATCGAAGTATTCAAATTTTAACACCCTGGGTGCATCCCGAGCCTATTTTAAGCGTAGTATCTCCTTACTACTCCACAGCTCCGTGGTTCCCAGATTGGTGGCGGTTTTACTCTTGTGGTGACGCAATTGTAGTGACGCCATTAGAGGGAACTAAGGACCCAATTGATGTGTAAAGGTGTCGATCCGCAGAGGAATCTTGCGTTTGTTAAGTTCTTCTCGGTTCTCTGCACTTTGAGCAACATTCGAGGCGATTCGAATCTGGATGGTTGGCCAAGCAGAGAGTGGAGCGTGCAGCAAAAGAAAGAGAAGGAAAGGGGCAGGGAGCCACGGGGGTAGTAGGATCGGAGGGTGCCCTGGGTAGGTACCATTATGCAAATCCGTAGTCAATACCTAATACAAGATAATCACAATGATTATACATCCCAGTCTCCCTTCTCACGGGCCGCGGGTATCCTTCCCGTGTGCACACACACCCTGCCCGTGCTCGTCGCCATTTTCTTCCTTTTGTACAGCGCACGCTTATCCTTTCCACCCTCTCTCGATGTCTGGCTTCGAGTTCGAGGTGCCTCGAATGGCCCCCGGCGGGGTCTCGTGGCAAAAATGCAACGCTGCTTATCATACAATATGCCCGTGATGCACCTAAGGGAAGGAGGGAGGGGGGGTTCGTCTAAGCACTTGAACGTACCTGGCGTCTTGAAAGTATTTAGATGATTTCTGAGAATCGTGGAGTTTTTCTTTGCCAGACCATCTTGGGAGATTGTCGTTGCGTTTGTGGGACCGGGGGATAATATTGGGCCCACTGGTAAGGGCCTAAGTCCCCAACTGGGTACATGGAGTTTGGAGTACCTTGGTGGTGACCATTGCATCTCCTTTCATAGGTATTTATGGCAAATGTTCGCCATTCAAAGGCCCCAAAACTGGAGTCTTTTCACTCTTTCTCCAAGAGTCAGTTGAGCAAAATTTGGGCCTCGTATTTGGGACTTTCGAGTGCCCCCTTGGCCACGGAGGGTGGTACTTCTCGAACACCGTGTACGCGCCTGTGTCCCGCGCGAACTCCACGCACTTACCCCCGGGTGGCACATAACATTATGTGCCTTCCCCGCGTGTGTCTTACGGGGGAACTCGTGTTTTCGTAAGCACGTATATGGGAGTGCACGGGTGTGCGCCTCTCGCTCGCTCTACGCCGCGGTGGGAGCCCGCGGCCAATTGGAAATTGTCCCTAATAACAGGGGAACACACTGGACCCGTCCACTCCTATCGCGGGGTGGATTGCTCTGCTCTGCTACGCTCTGATCCGCTCGCTTCTGCCGCATACCTTCGCTGAAACGTATTTTTATACGCATACACGCGCGTAAATGGAGGATCACGGGGGATGAGCCGTTGATACTGCTCTCCTGACGCGATTTCTGGCGAAAGCTGCCCGAGAAGTCAGTCGACGTGTTGTCTGATTGGTTCGAGGGTATTGAGATCGGGCCCATTTTTATTTTCTTAGATGAAGACTTGAAACCAAGTAGCGCTAGTTGCCTTGCCCAGTCTTTCTACCACAGTTTCGCACAAAACCTGCAGGATCCCTTGGTCCCCCTTCCATAAGGCCCCGCGGGCCCATCCCTTCTGAAGCTAAAAAATTCGAGTCAGACCCACCGCGTGGTATCTAATGCATCTGTCACCTAATATCCCAGAAGTTGGCAGCGCAAGTGGCGAGGCGATGACCACGAATTCGCCCGTTGGTCAGGACATCTGGGAGGGCCCGACGGGGATAAATAAAAGAGGAGAAGGAGGAAGCAGCGGTGCCGCGTGTTCCTTAATGAAACGTCGCGACAAAAAACAGCCACCCTGGTAATGTATTCGCGGCGGAAGTAGGCCGATGGGGTTGGGGAACCTGCCAGCGGGCCCTTCGGGTAAGACCGTTACTAATTAACGCACACGAACCCACCACTGTCCCACGATCCTCGCCAGTATCCTTCATTCGTGATTTATCGATCGACAGGATACTGAAGCGTGCCCGCGGATCCTCTCATTGTACCCCAAACTCGACCTCCCGCCTTTCACCGTCTTCTACACTGTCAAATATTGGGCCAGTTCCTCCAATGTTCACCAGACCCACCAGAAACATGCAAACTACTTATCCCACGATTCGTTTAATCGACCACTCACTTATCCCCTGAAAATTGTAATTATTATCACGTAGCAGTGTTCCCCTTTCCAGTCCCCCGGTTTACAACCTCGCCCCCTTTCCTTCATCATTTTTTCCACTGTCCCATCGCATGCGCGAATTGCCGCGGTAGCGAGACCAGACGATTCCGTTGGCGCGCGGAAAAGGAGAGCCATAGTGGCGCAAGAGGGGCAAGAGGGGGGGCGGGAGTCGGTGAGGAGACGCGTGCACGAGTGCGTGATATCGCGGACACGGATCTAAGATCGCGCGGCGTGATATCGAGCACGCATATTACGAGGCCCAGAGAGCAGATGCTAACTTCGGTTGAACCCGAGCCGCTGCCTCCGTTCCCGGTCGTTGCTTCGACGTGCAGAGAAAGAAGCTAGACGGGGGGAGAGGGCGGGAGAGACGGAGAGGGACAATGAGAGAGTTTGTCGAGGTGCCCCGCGGGAACCCGGCAGCCTGGACTTCCTCCTCCGGTTTCGTTTCGGCCTGCCAACCGACGGGCCCTTTGCGCTCACCGTTGGGTATCACTAGTAACGGAAGAGTTTCGATTCGGTATGGGGCGATGGGGGCAGTTTGGGGGTGGAAGATGGGCGGCACTAGAAGTGAGACGGGGGAGGGCTTGTAATATTTAGTCGGGTTTTGTGATGAGAGAGAAGGTCTTCCAGCGTAGGGCCCAAAATCTGGGTCTACTGTTCCAGTAGTTTAAGCCTAGTTTCATCAGCCTCGTGTAATTCAAGTTCAGATCCGTCATCATAGTATTCCAAGTCTAGGGTAAAACTATACAATACGCCCCATTTGACAAAACGACCCATCATTATTTTACGTACACAAATCAGGATGCATCGACGCGATCGTTAGATTCGAACTTGCCTCACAAGGGAAGATCCCGAACCCGAAAATTCAAAAAATTCTTGAACTTTGTGAATATGTAGGAAATTTCCTCCTGATTATAACGCAATTTTTGTTTGCTGCACAAATTCACTCGAATGGGGTGAAATTAATCCCTGGAAATTCGGAGATTTTCCGATTTTCTGTTATAACTCGCGAATTGTAAGAGATTGAAAAAAGTTTTAAAAGAAAAAGTAACTTCTTTTAATTAGATCTATCATTCGATTAAAAAATTATTCTACAGTTCACGAGTTATAACATAAAATCGGAAAATAACCGGATTTTCAGGGGTCAATTACACCCCCTTCGAGTGAATTTGGGCAGCAAACAAAAATTGAATTTCCGGGTTCGGGATCTTTCCTTGTCAGTCGACCACAACTGCCGCAATAAAAATACGAGGAAATGTTACAGCTTTTAAAAAAATATTGAAGAATTTATATTTTCGGCCTTCAGATAATTTGCGGTGAATATGTGAGAAATTCAATTATCTAAGTCACTATTGTTTTTGCGATAAATTTACATATATATTTCGAAAGTAGACAAACTAACCTCTTTAAATTATTATTGCCCAAACCTTTTTTAATTACGTTGTTGCTAAATCTAAGCCGGGGCGTTTTGTACTCCAGAATTTACAATATGCCCCACCTCAAAATCATATTTTTCACGAGTAACGTATTTCTTTTCTTTTTCGTGGATAACAGAAATGTCACGCAAATATATAAGGATTACATTACGAGCATCCTGGTCAGAGAATGACCTTAATGAAGCAATGAAAAAAGTTGAAAGTAAAAAAATGGGAATTAATGAATGTAGCAGAATGTATAACATACCTTCAAGGACCCTAACAAGACACGTAAAAACAGGAAAGGTCTAAAATTCTTTTAGATCGTTCTCCGACTTTGAATGTACCTAGAACACGAGAAATTAATAGTGGAACAAAATCGGACGAAGACTGGATAAAGTGCGCATTATGCCATATGTGGTTACATAAGTCCTGTACAATGTACAATCCTCTATGTAATCCTTGCAGCAAAAATGTCAAAAGGGAAAATGTAAATAAAAAATAATGTAATAATTTTATTCAAGATTGTTCTATTTTTGTTAATAATATCTTTTATAATATATATTCTATAACATTTTGATGAAAATAATAAGAAGTTATTACTTTTTTACGTCGGGGCGTTTTGTCACAGAGGTGGGGCGTTTTCCTAACGACTGTGTTACAAAACGCCCCATGTAAGGTTCAGGAAAATGATTATTTACAGTTATTTCGAGTTATGTTTTTTTTTTCACAATTTCGGTGTAGTTCTGAAGAGTAATGAACACTTAATGTGTTTACAAAAAAATTAAAGAATTATTCAAAAATATTGGTTTTACAGATGTTTCTGTAAAAGTGGGGCGTATTGTATAGTTTTACCCTAGGTCCACACTCCTAGTAGTCCAGCTTCAGGCACACAAAATTTCGAGCCACATCACAACATCCCCTATCCTCCACCCAATTCCTCTTCAACTCCCCAGCTCGTCCCCATACCGATTCTCCAAGAACTTCTGCATGATCCACTCCTCTCCTTCTGCATGGAAGATATTCTCCACCGTGCGATGAAAAGCTCGAATTTTCGCAGGCTTCTCCGAGCCCCTGTTCACCCAGCCTTATCACCTCCATCATGCGTGCTGCCCGCCTCCTTGGTCACCCTCTTTCCCTCAGCGTATCCGCGAGTCTCCGTTTCCACTCGCCGCGAGGCATTCGGCCTAATTTGAATACAGAACTAATTGATACAGTTCTGGCGAGCGTGTCCGTGTAAGGATTACCGCTGTTCTCAACGGAAGTCAGAAGAACGTAACCGACAATTACTCGTATTATTCATCTGTGCTGGCTTTCCACTCGTCGCTCCTCATTGTTCCTCACCGTTGGAGGTTCGATTGTTGCGCGCACGTACAAACGCTGAGAATCGAGGTCCGCCATTTTTGCAACGTCTGAGTTGCAAAACGTTCCTCCAAGACGATCTAGCCTGGCTCTGAGCTACATAATCGACGGTGGAATCGTTTCTTTATTTCATCAAATCATCTCATCTTCCCAATAGCAGCACAAGCTTTTAACCAACCGCTCCTCCAAAGATCTCCCTGCTCAGTGTAACATTCCTGTAATCGCTAATTAGCGCAGTTAGCCCTTGCAATAATCACCACGAGCCCAAGATCCTCGATGCTTGATGCATCGTTAAAGAACGTCTTAGAATCGCGACGATCCGCAGCTGCGCTCGAATCGGAGCTGATCGAACCAGTAGTCGAAGTAGGCAAGGCGGTTGGACGCTGACATCCTGTTTGAAACGTCCGCGGAACGTGTACATGGATTGGTTTCTGTGGCTTGTAGAAAACGCACGCGAGTCGGGGCCTAGTGTGTTCTAGGTGGAGGATCGACAGCCCCCGGCGGAGTATTGTGTTACGCGAACCCCCCTATTAACTGTGCCCGTTGTATCTTGGAGAAAATCATAAACGTAGGGTGTAAAATCAAGATAGGTTGGTGCACGGGACCGCGTGGAATTTTACGGTTTGTCAAGATTTCAGGTGCACACGGGGGCCACGCGCGATTTCCGTTTAGACTCGTAATTTATTTGAACGCACTGAAATCAAGGCGCCGCTGATACGCCCTTATTACTACCAGTTAATGGCTAGAAAGTTTATACATTCTTGAGCGTGGCGGGAAAGGGTTGCCTCGATTTCGCTTGCACGGCCGTTTTAGTGTTACAACGGCGAATTACAGCATCGATGGTGTTCGGCTGCTTGATGGTTTATTAACGTGTTAATAGTTTGTTCTTGGTTATCGGATTCTAATCGAATGGTGGACGGTGCAGTTTCGTTGGGGAGTAGCCTTGGTTGTAATTGCTCACTGGGCAATCGTGCTGATTGTATCTCCTGCGCTTCCTGTTTGTTTATTCCGCGTGGCAGTGTTGTTTGAGGTATTGCAGATTTATGAGTTGTTGTAGGATTCACGTGAATGAAGGGGATGGATTAGTTTCGTAGAAGGGTTCTTGGGGGTCGGTTACTGTGGATATAGGTTAGTTTGGGGCCTAAATTATTGGGGCCCAAAGTCGTTTGGCACTTACCATATATATGGGACCTAGGAAATGGAATTTACTGTATTTGAGGCTTAGGTGAGACCAGGGTAAAGTGGGCCTAAAAAATTTTAACCCTCTATGGGCCGAATTTTTGTTTTAACTCCAAAAAAATTGTGGGAACGAAAAATCAGAAATTATAAACCTATATATGCAAATGAAAACAAATTTTTGCGTTTAAACAATTTTATTGCGATATATTCACTATGTGACTTTCAAGTCACACCGGCCTATAAAGTTTGCACTTCTGTGTATAATAACTCATACGTGGAATTCCATAAAACAATTTGCATTTGGTGTTAAGCATAAATGTACATTACACTTTGAACATTTTATTTTCGGAACTCATGAATCTCATGGAAAAAGCTATAATTATTTTGTAAAATGTCGATAAATTAAAATGTGACCTGAAAGTTACACGAGCCCATAGAGGATTAAAGTAGAATAAAATTTTTTCTTTTCAATAAAAAGGTGTCCGAATAAATTTATAATATAATTTAATCATTACTACCTATTAAAAAATTACGAATAGCAATGTTTCAAATTAACTTAGAATATATTAAAATTCAACTTGAAAAGAAAAAGCTGAAATGACCACACCTATATGAGGTAAAGTGAGCTGAAATAAAATCCGAGTTTTAATGAAGAGTATAATTATCAAATTAACTATATTAGAACTTTTAAACTATTTAAACTATTTGTTAAAAAATATATTTCACTAATACCAGTTTAACGTCAAGAATTTGTACTTTGTACTTTGGTAAACACATTTTCTTCTGAAAATGAGTTTTTAAATGAGTTTTGTTTACATGAACAGTCTCACATATTATTACTCAAACAAATCACATACATAATTATTAATAAAGTATATACTTATTTTATTTAAATAAATAAATTTTTAACAAAAACGTTTTATATTTTTTAATCACATTTTTTTTCAAAACAATTATTTGCGAAAATGCTGCAACCACCACGTAGTTTCCCAGTCAGCTGACAAGTTCGGATATTGCGCACATCACTCGCGCATATTTTCTCTACAGCTCAGTTTACCCCGACCATCTTACCCCGAATACGTACTCAGTCGAAAATTAATTATTTAATACTGCTAGGATTAATGTTTTCTCAAAAGCGTGTACACATATACTGACAAGCTTGTTTTAAACACGCGGAAAAAAGTTTGAGTTGAAATAATATATTCATGAGTCATTTATCCAAAAGTCTAAATTGAAAAGAAAACCAATTGGAAGCCCCTAAAAATTAATTCTCAAGTTTTTAAATGAATTTATATTTTTCTGTATCTGAATGTGCATAATTATCATTGTTATATTACATACATTTATTACGTTATCAAAATTTGTAAATATATTCTATTTTTACATAATAAATTAAGAAAGCTCATTTCATCCCAAGGCCCACTTTACCCTGGTCTCCTCTACTAGACTGAACATCTAGATGATTGGGAATTCTTGAAACCTGTGTCTTTTGGGGCCTAATCTACTTGGGACTTACAAGTCCCAATATTCTCTGGACTTAGGTTACTAGAGACTTCCACTTCTAAGTATCTAAGCGACCATAATCTTATGTTCCTCCACACCTATCGCAATCTACCCCTAGATACTCGCAGCCCCAGAAAACACAAGACCCTGAAACTTACCTCCCCCTGAAGCCATCTGAATTAAATCCATGTTACGCTATATCTAACCTCCACATCTCCAAAGAGCACCCATCCCACTGCACCAGGACCAGAATCCCAGGAATTCTGATTTACTCCGCCAGAACTTGAGCCACGGTTAATTAAATCCCCTCCCCCTTTGATGGATTACAACATCACCGCGTTGATCCCCCCCGATCGAGGAAAAGGGAGGAGAGAAGAGGGCACAGTTGGGAGTGCGCGTGGAGCATGTCGACGCATGTGTAGGCGGCGTGCAACAAAGCTGACGATTATTTTCGCGCGACGGGGCGACGGGGGCCGCCCGAGGGGGGCAGTGAGTTAGGACCGTGCCCCTCAACAGTCGCTTTTTTTATCCCCAACGGGAAGGATTTAAGCCCCTGGGACGCCTTCATTCCGCGAATGCCTGCTGCAACGACCTGCAACCAAGGAAATATACGATCGTCGAACAAGGGGGGGGGGGACTAAGGGGGGCCGAAGGTGGCTCGACTCGGTGCCTCCTTAAGTTAGCACCTTTTGTCTCTCGCCCTGCTGGCGCATTTGTCGTCCTGGTATGCCTGGCGTTTCGCGCTTGCTAAACTGTGATTGGCAAATCGCTTTGTCGCTTTGCGCCCCCTCGACTTTTTCTGCAAACTACTCGTTCGTGGATTTCTTCAAGAATCTGTCCCATTTTTTAGTGACACACACTTCAACGTCAAATGCAGGTGGACGTTATGACTCTGTGGTCCGACGCGGTATGCAAAGAGTTTGGAGGCTCGTTGGGCAGATCGGATTCCTGTTGGATCCTGGAGCCTGTGGATCCCCTGGCAAGGGAATTTTAAACGGCCGCTGGCGCGGGATTCGCACGTTTATGATCTACACGTGTAGCGAGTGGAGGTCGAGACAATGGCGCGCGAGTTTCTGGAAATCGTCTGCAGACGGTACAGTGTGTACGTGGAATTGATTATCCGCGTAATTACCAGGCTGGTATTAACATAAATTACCATCGGGCCCGGATAACAGCGCGCCAGTTACGATGGGGAACAGCGTCGTGTAAACGGGCGACTTAGAAATTGAAAATTAACTCGTGGAATCTTCGTCGGGCTTTCCTTCCGATGATTGCCACAGAGCGGACGCGTAGTTATTAATTGCGGTAATTACGTAAGCCCACCGACTCGATGTCGGCGCGGGACGTTGCTAAATTAGCGAATGGCGGCGAGGTGAGGAAATCCTGCCCGATTCCTTGCTCCTGAAACTAAGCAACTTCCTTTCGAAAGGGTCCTTCGTGTGGCCACAATAAAATCAGACTAATCCAGACGTCATTCGCTGACTATATCAATGCCTCGTTTCTCAAATTTTCACCAAGTGCTCAGACGAGCTTCCTCCACTGGGCCTACCAGGCACCAAGGCACCTATGGACGCTCGACGACCACTGACCAGAGAGGATTAAGCACGAAATCAGCGCGAGAAGATCGCGGCTGGCCGCGTTAGCGTGCCGACATGTTTGGCCGGGGCAGCCCTCGCAGAAGTGGACAGAGGGCCCCGGGTAAGTGACGTTTCTCAGAAGCCCGCGAACGTCGTGGTGGACATGGTTCGAGCGGCAGCGTCGGACACACTCGGGGACAATCGTCGTTTAAAATCTCTCACGGTGCCCCCGCCGGCCTCCCCCCATCATTATTCCCGCATCACCCACGCCCGACGGCCATTCCAGTGCCCCTCAGCGACAGAGGACGTACCCTGGAGCTCGAGGGGTGGAGGGGGTAGGGCCCCGAAAGCTGCCCGCGAATTATCAGTCGCGTGTGATCGCCGCGGCGAACGAGTCGGGCCCCGACAAAGGCCCTTGCCATCCATAATTCAAGCAATCCGGTCATTGTGTGTCGCAGCGCGCGGCCGCGCAGGCGCCGATTGCCTCTTTAGCCGCGCGCAGCCACACCACCATCCTCGGCTTCGCGCCCCTACGCGCCGCTGCTGACAACACCTGCGCGCCTCTTCCTCCCGCTTACGTGTTAATTCCGAGCTGAGCCGCGGGGGAGGATGTTCCTTGTCCTTCGACAAGGACGTGACGTTGGGTACGCTGGAGCTGGTAGGCTGGATGTGGGACCAGAGGTCTGGGAACTTGGGTGATGAAGGTTTTTCAGGTTGCAGGTGGGTCAGGTGCGACTGGTTTGTTGGATAAGAGTGGGGTAGTTCGGTGACTTGGGACCTACGATATTCAAGACACAAGATAGGCGCTGGAGTACTCGGAATCAAAGAAACTTGAGAGTTGCACTGTTCAGGGCCCGGGAAACTAAGGTCCCAGGGTATTCAGCCATCCGACGAGCACCAAACGCGTTCTTCCCAGTTTGATAAGCATCAGGATTGCCCGTGAACGGGCAAAAAACGCGGCGGCACCGAGGCACGGTGCGGCGATCATTTATTTTCTGTGTCGTTTCACGCTTTCGAGGGCTCGACGGTCACCGACGGAGCGAGAAAGCGGCGGCACCGATTGAAATGAAGCAATTAGAAAATTACCATACGTAATACTCGGCCGTTTCCGAAAGCAGCGAGGAGGTGCACGCACGTTCTCGAGGAGAGGCGAAGTGCTATCTGATAGGAGCGTTTCCTTGCGTTCAAGCGAAGGCATGCAACGCTGGTGTGTGCATTCTTCCTATGTGGCAACACGTCTACGGGGGCCTCATTAACGATACCAACGCGTCTGACCGCCATTGAGTTTTCGCCCCCTTCTTGCGCGGGTTCAAGGTCCTCCGGCGTCTTTCCACCGCGCTCGCTCGTTTTCTTCTTTTGTCTGTCAGCTAAAGTCTTGTCCTCTTCCGAGCAAACTTGCTATCTTCTTCTGTCGAACGAACTGTAGACGAGAATAGGCCTGAAACTTAGAAATTTCCACTTTGCCCATCATTATCTGTAAAATCTGTCATCTGTCGGTCCTTTTTTGTGCGTACCAATAACTAACAGCATGGGCCTCACTTGGGACCGTGTGGGCCCAATCTGGTCAGCTTAATAAATTCTCGTGAGAGTTCTTGAGAGCTTCTTCGCCACCCCCGATTCACAAGCAAGTTTTCCTGCTGATCAGAATCATCGGGAAAACCCGCGTGAAAACGGGCCCCGTTTGGTCCCCGTTCCTCAGCTGGCCCAAAATCCTTTTGTATTATAATGGCAGGACGTCGAAGCGCGTGCTGGCGGAGCTGCATTCAAAGCAGGCTCCAACTAATTTGAATAAGGAATAAAGTGCCTTTTTCGAAGCGATATAAGGCCCCGACTGCCCCCCCCCCCTCTTTATCTAATCTTGTCGCGCCATGTAAGGCGGAATGGGACAGGCAGCTCTTAAAAGTTCCAGCCACCGACGTTATTATTTAAATAAGCTCGCTGCTGCCGCTCTTTCTTCGGCCGCGATGACACCAGCCTCTTTTCAGCGTCGCGACCTCGATACAGGGGAATATCGAGCAGCCGTGGACAATGACAGAAATGGGTCTGGCCGATCGTCACTGGCGATTACGGGGGCCTCTGTCAAATTTATTTGCATCTTTATGATGTTCTTATCGGTCCAATCGCTGGCTGCCCAGCCACCAGAGAGAATGGGCCCCGGAGTCTCGTTGTTCGAACTGATTGGAATTAACCCTTGGATGCTCAGCTTTGTTCCCACTTCTTAACCCTCAAACGTCGAACTATTCAAGGCGATTGCTCAGCAGTCGGTGCCTGGGTCTGTTTCAGATGCCGTTCTTTAAAGCAACTCATATTATCGTAACAAGTAACAAGTAATCTGACCAGAAACTCTGCGACTAATGCTGACGAAGTGGCCAATAGCGAATTTCCACTGTATATTCGTATGTTCGCTCGCGTGGTTTCATTCTGCGATCCAATAGTCGAGTAGAAACAATGTTGACATCAGCTACTTTCATAGGAACGACGAAATTGCTGGGAAATAGCCGTGTTCGCGCGATGGAATCAAAGCCTCGCGGCAAAGAACCGGTTGGCAACGTCCAGTTCGGACTAGCGCTATTGTCCATGGCTGAGGAAGGGCTTTGGGAACAGGTGAAGAACCGTAATAATATGGAAATGATAGGCAGGGCGAGGAGATTTCGCAGCGACGGGGATGCACAAAGCCTGCGAATGCGTTTGTTGGTTCTGCCAACCGCAGAGCTGCGGTTCGGTTTATTGAGGCATCTTGTCAACAGCTCGATCCTCTTTTCCATTTCGGCTTGCCTCTTTTGCGGCTTTCAACTGGGAGTCCATAAAAGTGCGAGACTAACTTGGTGCTGGTGATTGACGAGGGGAATGGAGATTCCGCTGACCCATTTCAATCAAATTTAGCATACGTTTAGTGTATTGAAACCTTGAGGTGCAGTTTTTAAGAATTAAGTGAAAATGCTCACTTACGAGTGCATATATCGAGGGTATGCAAAACCGAAGACTTGGAACCTCGTTGTTTTCCAAACTTTTCAACGCATCCAGTCACGCTTTTGACACATCGTTACACAGAGGGTAGACCAGGGCGAATCGGATCACTTTGTGTTTGACGGTAAAAAAATAATAGTTAAACATTAAAAAACTCATTTTTTATAAAAGATTCGTAACTAGTACACCTTTGGCTTCAACTTGAATATATAAGAATTGAAACTAAACATAAAAATCTTTCATTTATAAACAAAAGACGAAAAAATGAGAAATATCCGATTCGCCCCGAAACTTGGGGCGAATCGGAAGACTCAGAAATTTCTGAAAAAACTGAAATTTTCATAACAAAATCTTTAGAATCAACTTAAACAAATCTAATTTAATGACAGTGAAGTCAAGTGACACTACTTAGCACACAGATCGGAAGGATATTGTCGTTTTTTGCCGCCTCTATCAGCACAATTCTCGTGGCACCACTCTTCTCAATCTTCCGAAAATGGACGAATTAATTTTTCATCGCAGTAAATACAATGTCATCTTCTTAAAACCATTAATTTATTTATTTTTTCGTCATTTTTTAGATTTAGTTTTTATCACAGCTTCCTTTATTTTTTTTTTTTGGACACCATGATCCCTGATTGCGCTTTTTTATGTACCTACGAACCATCTGTATATAAACAATTATCATATTTATAATCATAAAAATACTCAAATAAAAAAAGAGTGATCCGATTCGCCCCACATAACGTGATCCGATTAGCCCCATATATATAAGTATTTCAAAGATTGTAGATTACATAAACATATTATGATATAATGCTCTAAAATACATCAAATACTAATCTTAGACACCTTGCAAACTAATAACAATAAGCACATTTGAATTTTCAAGCTTACTTTTTATTTTAAATACGAAATTGCAGATTACGTAGGTTAGATACGACCAACATTGTAACGCTCGCACGCAACCATCTCGCTGAAAACGTATGCCAGCTCTAAACAATGACTTAAAACAATTGACGAACTATTGCAGTAGGTGCGGGGGAGAGGGCTGAGATACTACGAACGATCGGAATGATCATTTCTATAACGATGCAAGAACTATGGACTAAATTCTTATTTTGATCCGATTCTCCCTGTGATCCGATTCGCCCTGGTCTACCCTACTACCCTCCAACTATATACAAAATTCGAGCCAAATCAATGATCCCAAAATTGATAACAATAATGGCTTTATTACACCAGAAAATATCAGCCCCTCGTGACAGACATCCCTCTGGAAGCGTCGAGAAATTTTTTCAGCCAAGTCGTATATCCAGAAACGGGCAGAAGTAATCGATATCGAGTCCCACTCCTGGCAAGAAGCTCATCGATCATCGGTGGTGCTCGAAAAATGCCCTTTGGCCGCCTAATCGAGCGCCCGAAGGGCTGGCAGTCCACGTCGACGACGGCCCAGGCCTGGCCTACATCGTCGTCCTGGTGGCTCGTGAACACGCGATCTGATAAGGCTAGACGTGGCTCTCGTGCCGAAATAAACCGTCGCGCTTTACATAATGCGCGTCCAGAGAGGAGAGGAGAGGCGACGAGGGAAAAAGGGCCGTCGGGGAGAGCGTGGTGCACGTCCGTTTCCGTGTGCCCGCGGCCAGTCGATAAGTCATCCTCTCCCAGCGGCGAGGGAAGAAAATAAGAGGATAGAGAGGAGGCAGAAAGCTCGACGAGGCAGCGCACATCGTGGTTTTGTTGCTTCCTCGTTAAGTTGGCAACCCACCCCCTTGCACGAAGCCCCGATACCGATCGTCCCTCGACGGAAGCGGCAGAGTAACGATGCAACGAGTCGACGACGTTTATCGGCCCCCGAGCCTAGGCTTGAATCGAGTTTAGGAGCTACGAAGTCGATTGGGTAACGCTTCGCGGCGTCACGCCGCGTCGTCGGCCTTTCCACGGGATTGTGTCGCGCTTTGGCCGTCCGTGGGGACACACTTGGGAACCCCAGCGGTCTACAAAGTAGCATCAGGGGTTCGCGCGAACAAGATTCTAGCATTGTAAGATCCTAGTGAAACAGGAAAGCATTGGTAGCATTTTGCGTCCGTGGAGCATACACTGGTGGACCCCAGTAGCCTTCAGAAAACCATAGAAAAGATTCCAAGCTGCCAAGATGAAAATATAGAATTAATACCGCTTACTCGATGAGAATCTCAGCTCCCACGTTCGTCTTCCCCCGGAAGCAGGTTTTGTCAGAGCAGGATCGAAATAAAAAGCCAGCGAAGGAGATACAGGAGCCACGCTGGTAGCGTGTCCGAGCAGCGTTTAAATGCTGCCTGAGACAGCCGGGAAGGACCCCTGGAACGAGCTAATTATGAAATTATGATAATTCCCGCGTGGTCGCCGTTCCACCTCGACGATCGCCGCGCTGTTCTCCAAGTTTCTCCGCCTGGTCGTCGGTGTTACCAACAGTTTTCGTTTTTCTTTCCAGCCCCTGCTTCCTCCTACCATCTGCCCCACGCTATTGCAACAATCGAAAACTCGCATCCGCATCCCTACCCTGCCCAGTAGCCACTTACGTTTTCACGTATCATTCTTCCTCTTCGAATGAAGAGGGAGGGAAAAAAAAATTAGCCAGTTGGAGTAATCGGCCACTTTGCCCGTTGTTTTCAAGCCTCGCGGAGATAGAGCATCTCATGAATGGTAATTGCCCGGAGGATCGCGAGCGTGCTGGCCGCCAGCTATCTGATAAGCGCCCAGAAAGTCGTAATCCAGGAGTTCGTTAGAGAGTTATTGCATTGTTCTGTTCAATTCGCGAATCAAGCAGACGCGGCTGCGTTCGCGTGACCGTCGGTCGCGGCTGGCTAGCCTCGCTATCCTGACTTCTTCAAACTCCTCTTCCTTCTCCGCCCAGGGCCGCCATTACCGTCCTCCGTAAACGCTGCCGTTTCTTCGCTGCCCGACGCAATGACGAATCCACGGAATCGAACGGGAGCCTGCATGGTTTCTGCGTTCTCGGGCGCAGCAGGTGTTTTTAGAAAAAAAAGTCGACTCTGGTGGAATCCGAGGAAACGGCGGGCAACGCTGGGTGGGCGAAACGCGAGCATTAGCCTGGCTAATTACGTATTTAAATTCGGTTACGGTGATCAGCTGCTGCCCACTTTTCGAACATTTCCGTCGTGCTGCCCCGCAGCGGACACGCGAACGCGATCTTGGAACGAACAGTGAAATGGAATCGTCACAATTATACGCCTGCCGCGGTGGGTGCTGTCCTCGACTCTGGGGACGTTGGGACATTGATTGGGGTGATTAGTTAGTTGGAGAATTAATAGGCGTTTGTTCGGCGAGTGTTCGTTCAGGGAAAGTTTTTAGGCAGCAACGAAGGAAATGATATTTCGCTAAAGTGTGTGGCACTTATGGAGTTAATGCTGTAGTTTATGTAAATTGCAGCTCTAAGGGTCTAAGTTATTCGGGGCCTAGAGTATTTGGGATTTAGAAAACTTTCGAGACTTTGGCTACTTATGACCAGGGTTGCCACTTTATCACTATATAAATCCCGGAGTGCCACACATTCCCACCCGAAGATTCGAATATAAACCCGGAGATGGATAAAGCAAAAAAAGTTTTGTTCTCGAATATCCGAAAAGCAGATGTGCAATACTTGTAAGCTCAAATAAATCAGAATTTAAAAATATCTGCTTTTAATTAATAAATTTTATTGTATATAAAATTGATACCATTGTATAATAGCGCAATTTCTTATTATATCATTTTTTCTACAACCCGGAGATTTTTCCAGTAAAACCGGAGCCTGGAGATTTGCTTCAAAACCCGGAGTCTCCGGGCCAAAACCGGAGAGGTGGTAACCCTGCTTATGACTTAAGGAGGTTCAGAGAAATCTTTGAAAAGTGTTTTAATCTAATGTCCAAAGTGTAGTCCGCATTGTATCAAAATTTCAAGTCGATTGACCGTACGGTTTTTGAAGAAATTGAAATCAAACTTGCGCTCTTATACACAAGCTGTTATGGGAGAAGCGATACAATTTCTATAAAATGTTACACAGATTCCTTAAAAATGATGAGAAAGTTCTAAAAAATGTTGCAATGAAAAGCTAAATATTCCTGTGAAATTTTAAAAAAGAAAATCGAATATGCACCGTACTGATTTATTAGATAATTGAATAAATAGACAGCAATGTGCTCATATTTTTGGAACTGGCTGAAGGAACTGTTTGAAACGTGGCAACGCTGTACGCCGGGTAGTCATCTATACAATGTATTCTTCTACACAGCATACAAGTAAAAATTGGTAAAAACACTACCAAGATGTAAACATGTATTTGGTAATTTGTTGCAAACCAGTACAAACGCGCAAAAGGACCCCACAAGTGTGAGATGGAAAGAGAAAAAAGATGGACGCAAACCGACGTTGCTGCATTTCACTCACATATTTTACGCTACTTTTAATGAAAATACTGTGTTTTTAACTGCATTAAACAGACTTTATGTTTAATTGAATTCCAAAACAAAATATGTAAGGTAAGTGCGGGTAATAAGGCCCACCTAAGGATTTATAGTTTAAAAAAAAACCTGTAATATTTGTGACAATATATAAACACAACAAATTCGAAACCTTGTAAACGGGCTTTGTTTCGTGTAGTGCAGGTAATAAGGCCCACCTATTTAAGGTCGGTATCAAATATATTGGCCGGTGAATTCGTTTTCGCGAACAGCGATCGAGGAGAAATCAGCCACCACCATCTGACGATCGTGGATTTGTCAGTTGGAATTGCGCGGCCATCGCAGGGTATGGTGGGGTAGCAGGAACGCTGCTCGGCTCCGCGTGAACCTAGCCGTTTGGCTGTTATTTATTTTTAACGTAATAGTTGTGTGCGTTACGAAGACCAATACGAGATGAAGCTATCGAGAAAGAATCAATGTTCTGACCAATAAAGCTCCTGAATTTTTTCGTTGCTGACGCACACCTATTCTGACGTGTGTATTTCTACGCTGACAGCTCGGTTTGGCCTACACACCAGAAGCTTGGCACCATCCCCACCACTTCTGGCTCACTCTTGTTCTGCGGAGATGAGAGCGAGATGGAACGAGAGCGAGTAAGAAAACGTTGAGGAAAGGAGCACCGAGGCAGGCAAACGGTGTGGTGGGAGAATACCCCTCACGAAACTCACCGGCCAATATATCTGATACCGACCTTAGTATGTATAATTCAGGTAAACAAAGACATCTTCTCCTCAGGTGTGAGCCCAACACAATCCTCGGGTATCCATGTGAGACGCACGACACACTGTCGCATGTCACTCTTGAATGCAGTTCTGCATAATTTGCAAAATCAATTGTGTGCAGAATTGCCGTCCACGTTTTCTCTGGAGGTGGATGGCATGGGCTCTTGTTCACGCAATCTTGTCTTTTTTCTTCTAGTTGAAGTGACTCGTGCTTTGGAGCTCTTCTCAATGTCGTTCCTGCTTTGGAAGGGGTCTCTTGTTACTTCCTGAGTCTTAAAGCCCATTTAATATTTTGGTGGGCCTTATTATCTGTTTTGTCACTGCCTCATTGCCGAGGTTATATGTTAAGCGTGCACTTTACAAAATCATCAATTTTCGGGGAATATATTGTCAACATATGTATGTATACATACCTATAGTTGTACAGTAATTGGATAATGTGTACCCCCAATACAAAGCCAAGAAACCGACGTAATTCTTATAATTGTAGCAACGCTAGTTGCCGGCGAAACATTTTTTAAATTTACAGCCGTCAAATGTTATATTAAGGTAGTTCCTAACCAACTATTCAAATTAGAGTTGGATAATAAACGATAAATATAAAGTAGCATGATACTATGGATATAATAGTAATAATTTTTAACATCATGTATATATATTTTAAAAAGTTCAATGTTAATATAAATAATTGTAATACGAAAATGGAATATTAAATTGGTTAGCGTAGTGAATTGGAGCAGCAGATCTGACAACGTCGCATTCATTTGGAGCGCCTTTTATAACCAAAATGTCAGAAAAAATGTTCATATGAATCTGAATCTTCGTTCGCTATTTAAATGTTTAAACATATCGTTTGTGCGACGTTGCCACGTTCACTGCTCTACGTAGTTTCTCAAAAATTTGCACGTAAACCTATTTTTTTATGGGCATTTACGAAGAAACTATGTGGTCAGTTTTGCAGAAATTAATATATTCATTTCCAATTTTGGTACACTTCTTAAATATGGTTTTCCTGTTTCAGAAGAAAAACTGAAACTATAACCCTCTTTTTTTTACTTCGCCATATGCCACTGTGTTAAAATGCATCAACTTTAATTAACAACTTCTCGATAACTATGTGGTAAATCGATTTTAAACGTTGTACAAGGGTTTCTTGTATTCCAAATTAGTTTTGCACGAAATTTGAAAAAATTCTTGAATGTAGTAGATTATTCAGGAACTACCTTAATCGCGCGGAAACTCTTCGAATGACATCTTCGTATGTAATAAAAGCAATAAATGACACTACCAGTAGACTGACCTACCAAGAATAAATGACAGGTGAGTCTTGTTATCCGCACTTACCTTAGTAATAATTTTATTAGGAATAGACATGTAAGTAACATTTCTGTCTACATAATTGTTTTTTTTTTATCTAAGATTGGTATCACTGCAGAGCTCTCATGTATGAGCATAGGTTGACCCCTCTCGCCGCTTGCCTCGCAAGTGAGGTATCGAACCTTCTTAAGGGGAAATCCTATTCTTTGGGCTAAAAACATACCAAATTGGGGATTTTTTTAAAGAAACTAGCGATTAGATTCATCTGAAATTTGGACCCTATTTTGATGCATCTTTGAAGAAGCATTAGTTTTTTTTATGAATTTTTAATAACAGATATCGGAGTTATACATGATCGACCAACATGCCGCGCAAAATTTGTCATCTGCTGGTGTGCATGATACTTATATTCCTGGCAATCTAAAACAGAAAAATGAAACGGCGTTTCACTGTATACATATATATCCATAATTTGATAAGCCAGAAAAAATACAAATATTTTTTTTAGGAGCGTGGAGAGTTTTCAAATTGAAAGGTCTGAAACTTTAACTTTTGCTATACAATTTTGCGCCAATTTTCTTATGTAATCAAAGAAGTATATAACTTATCGGTGTCCTGGTTCATCAAAGTATAAAGTAATATTTGTTGGACGTACAGGCCAAATTTGAAGGTAATCGGTTCTGTGGTTACAGAAATATCGTGCATACCAGCGGACAACGGCGGCGTGATGGCCGATCATGCATAACTCCTACATTTCTTATTAAATATTAATAAAAAAAAAACTATAATTTCTTCAAAGATGCATAAAAACATGGTGCAAATTTCAGATTATTCGAATCGCTAGTTTCTTAAAAAAAAATCTAGGATTAGAAAAAGAATAGGATTCCCCCTTAAGAGCTGGGGTATTTGGGACCAAGATCTTTTGGGACCCATAAAACTTGGGACCTGGGGTATTCTTGGGACTCAGATTGAAGCTGATGAGAGTACAGACCTAAGTCTGAGTTGTAAATGTGATAAACGACGTGGTTTCGAGAGTGACGTCCGTGGCAACGGACAACGAAACGATATGTATCATTTCTGTGTCATACATACGATCTTGGCTGCGATCGATGGTAAAACGTGCTATCGTGGCGCGATCGAGGAAGGGTCCGTTTCGTACGGATAAGCATCGAGTTTTTTTACCCCTGAAACGAGCCACGGTGAAATCGCACAGCTAGCCAGTAATTTACCAGCATAATGACCGTCTTGATCCCCATGTCTCTCGTTACTTGCTACCGATCGACCGTTCCGTTGAAGCACGAGGGGCTGACTTTTCAGTACGTTGATTTCTTGGGTGTCATCTGCCCACGTGGTGGGACGGCTGCACTTGTTACTTGGGCCTGATACACCTTACTAACGACAGGTTACGCTTGGTCACCAGGCGACGATTGCTTTGGGATAACGAGGCTTTCCGTACGTGGGGATCAATCGATGACAGACAATGGAATATAAGTTGCAGTTGGATCATATCCACGGCAGACCTAAACCAGAATAATTCACACCTAATCCTCATCAAACCCCCGCCACTTTACAGTCCTTGAAACCATCATCCTCTACTTAAAAGAATGCCGCAGCAGCATCAGAAACGCGTCCCTGAAACAGGGATGCAACCGCGGTATCTGCATTGACAGGCCGTATAGGAAGAAGCGTGGAGGCTAGAAGTTCCTCCAGTGAATGGTCGAGGGATGAGGCTGGTCGAATAGGTGCAGCAAACAGCGAACAGCGAGGCACAACACGCCTCTGGCAGAGAAGGAGGGAAAGAGGCGCGTTCTTTGTTCGCGGACGCGAGGCGACGGCCGATTGTGCGACGCGTTGATAATTTTAAAACAAAGCCCGGCCGCCCTGGCCGCGCATTGTGCAAAAATCACGGGGAAAGAGGGAAAAAGGGGTGTGCTGAAGGGGGTGGGGATCGGTGGCGGCTCGTTCGTTTGTTCGTACGCTGGCAAACGACACGCGCGTGGTGTGGGGTAGGCTTTTATCTCGCATTAACGAAATCCCAAGCCAGCCTCGATCGACTAATCGACCGTGTCGACACCAGAGATTCCCTGAAAGCCAGAGAAAAAGCCTGTCGATACGCTCGCGCTGCCTTCGAACGCAGGGCCGTGGAATTCGTTTCGAGCCAAGATAGCCTGCCTTACCACTGACACCTGTCCTCGCCGAGACGATCAGTTTTCGATGGCAGGGCACGATGGCAGGAAAGGAACCTGACTGTGCTTCGTTCTGCAAGCGCAAATCGTCGGCCTTTGACGGACGGGAGCTGGGATCACGATTGATTCTCGAGGCATTCTAACAAGGGAACACCGCGAACCCGGACTCACCGATTGGAACGCAACTTTGTGGGTTTTTAGAGTGACTCTAAACAAGAACAACGGTGTGTTTCATTTGGGCCCTATCGCCCTTTAAGGGGGTGAAAACTAACCTCAAAGTCAAATTGGCACTTTCACTTTTTCGCGTATAACTCTCAAAGTACAACAAACAGAAAAAAATGTTTCAAGCAAAAGTTTAATGGCGCAATAAGCGCTGCAAACTTGCGTTAACAAAATTTTGAAAAAAAAATTTTTTTCGTTCAGGTATTTTTTCTAAAGTCTTTTCAAAATTTTGTTAACGCAAGTTTGTAGCGCTTATTGCACCATTAAACTTTCGTTTGAAACATTTTTTTCTGTCTGTTGTACTTTGGGAGTTATACGCGAAAAAGTGGGGAGTGCCAATTTGACTTTGAGGTTAGTTTTCACCCCCGTAAAGGGCGATAGGGCCCAAATGAAACACACCATTGTTTTTGTTTTGAGTCACTCTAAAAACCTACAAAGTTGCGTTCCAATCGGTGAGTCGGGGTTCGCGGTGTTCCCTTGTAAGTGTGCCAAGCAATAGTGGCATTTCGGCTGTACGCAGACAATTCTGAGCAAATAACTGGGTCCGAGATTTTCTAGGTGATTTATTATATCTATATTGATCTCTTTGGTAACAGTACTTTGAAGCCCTGGGCCCAGGAGAAGCGGCCTTTTTGGTCCTAGAAAATCCAATGGGCCCTAAAAACCACATCAGTCTTTTTACATACCAAACAATTAGGCCTCAAGTAATTTCTCATATGTGTGGCACCAATTACCCCCACTTAGCAATTATCAGGCCGCCTATAAGTCCCAAAAATACTACCAAAGATCATCTTTCCCGCGTCAAATCTATCTAAACCACGCATAGCGCGAGACATTATCTCAGTTTCATCATCCTAGGACCCACTTTATATATAAAATATACTATCCAAAAAGTAAAATGTCGTCCAATAAGGCCCATAAATGCGCCAGATCCCATTTAAAATGTGTCGAGCCATTGGAATATGCTTTATCTCCATGCGAAAGCAGTTTACCAAGCGCAATGAGGGTTTCCTTTCCAAATTTCTCCATTCCACGCGCAGCTATCAATCGGGGCCCGTCTGGGTGGCACGTCGATACATAGAACCGCCGCGTTCTGCAGCGAAACAGTGCAAATCACAGCGGCGCGTACAGCGATGCATGTCATAATGAACGCCGGGCGACTTTTTGTTTCGGTCCCGTCGGCCGGAAATATCGGCCATTTTGAATTTTCAATTTTCAACGCTCTAGTAAGCCCCTTCGACTCTCCCCCCCCCCCCCCCCTAGCCCCCTGCCTCACCGCCGGTCGCCCCGTTGGCCAGGATCGCCAAATGCACGCACAACCCGACTGCAACTGCAGTCGCACTTTGTTCCCTCCATATTCATCCGTATTCCCTTTGTGTTCCGAAAATTTCCATCTTCTTGGCCCCTCCCCCCACGAATTTTCCCCCGCGCAGAATCGATGGAATGTATCGATTTTTAACGAGCATCTTCAGCTCGAGTGTTATCGTGCCTCGATGTGCCGGAGATCTCTATTAAGCCAGTGGAAAAGGAGGCGGAGGGGTGCAGGCAGAAGGTGTTCGCTAAGAACCGTGGAATAGAGTTGTGAAGCAGTTGGCTGGAGTTTATTTAAAACACAATGCCCAGTCGTTCCTCCTTTGCTGCGTTCCAGCGCGTTTTTTTTCAGTTTCGTTTAGCTCGCGAGAGGAATTCATTTCGTGGCTGGACGATTTTTATGGGCGATCTTCGCGATACGCTGGTAACTGGCCCCCCTCGGGAGGACGTGCCCGCGCCTTCCTCTCCCATCACGGATCGCTGTTTTCCTCCTAATCGATGCGAGCGCTCAGAATTTTCTGCGGACTCGCTCCACTGGCGATGGTTTCATTAGAAACGTCCAGCAGGCGGGGAAAAAAGTGTCGTGTACGAGGGAAACGAATCAATTACCAGCGCCATTACTGTCAGCCCGAGGAGCGATCGACCGTTTCCCAGTCGACAATTTAATAACAGGTCGATCGGTATCGTTGCCGCAATTATAGACTGTCGATTGACAGACGCTCGTTAGAAGCAACACTCGCGTAATTTCAATCGATGCAACAGGAAAGCGGAATGCGGTTTTTATCGAAATCGATGAGTCTGACCATTGAGAGTTCTCCTAATAGCCCACAGAGAAATACTTCAAATTCCTGCTACCCAAGTTCGAAGAGTGGGGTAATCTTCGGGCTCTAAATATTGGGATCTAAAAAAAAAATACTGTGCTAATTTTTGACATATTATTTCGAATAACTCGGCCACTCTTCTCAATTTCTCGACGCAAGGTCTGGCATACTCCAATTATTATTTCTATTTCCGCAATAAAATTTGGACTTTCTCTTCGGGACAAAGCAGTCGAGTCTTTTCAGCAAGTATATCAATACAAGATAAGAATATAAAAATATAATTAGTTATCTGGAATTCTTACTCTACGGTTCATTTGACGGTTAAAATACCAAAGAGTCATTCCAAATGCACCGAAAACGTGAGAGCATCGTTCCGCTCGACCCAGAGTTGAACTGTCCGCTTTGCTCGAACAATTGGTGGCGCGCGACAAAGCGATGACTGTGTGGCGAAGGCGTTATAAATCATCGTGCGCGGATGAAAGACGACTGGAAGGAATTGAGACGTATATCCGCGATCGAGATAAACCGTTAGCTGGAATCTAACGAACGTCGACGTGAATGAGCGTGGCAGCCGTGGAGGGACTGTCTGAGACTGTCGAGTGAAATCGATGATCGCGAACGGACGTGTAAATCGCGGATGATCGAGGCAGTCGAAGATCGTTGGGTTTTCATCGACTGGCTTCTTCTAGCCATCGTAATTCTTGGATTTCTGGCTAAGAATAGAAGCTTACACTTGGATGATTAACCGTCACTGTCCTGCAAACCTTTTATGGTCGGTGATGGTGAATTGGACGCATTTAGTTGACCCGTTTGGTACGTCAACTCCGACCCCACACCTGACGATTAAAAGTGGAATCAAATTTGCAAGGATTCGAGAGGTTTGGGGGTTTTTGGTTAGGCATTGGTATCTAACAGACCCGGTCCATTGCAGAGGATGAATCCGAAGTTATTCAAGTGTTACGCAGATAATACAATTCTTGGGAAAATAGAGGGAACAAGGTGAGCGTTCGTTTCAGACTGGCGCTGGCTGCAAGATTGAATTTCGCGCGTCTTTCCGGCGGGATTAATGGGATTTCCCCGCGGTGTCGCCGCGGCGGGAGATTCCAGATAGTTCTGAAAGGCTGTGTGCCTGAAAAGAGCCTTGTCAATTAACGCTGAGGTAATCTTTCGAGTATCCATTACGTGGTGGAAAGCGAGGCCCTCCTGCGAAATGAGGCGCTATCAGCGACCTTCCATCTGACTACGAACCGACTCCATTTTCTAGAACCAATATGACTCACACGATCTCGCGTTATGAAGCTTGAATGTACGACCAGTGCTACCTGAATTCACCACAGAGTCATCAGAAGATGGAAAAACGTAGAGTATTGTGGGGCAAGAGTGCGCACTTAAAGTTTAGACTTCCCTAAAATCCTTGGTATTACACTGATAATCACATCATTGTGTAAGAAATAACTACTATCCCTTATTATTCGATAAGCAGTGACTTTATCTAAATTTACCTGTTACAACTTGTATAAAATAAATATTTCCAAAAAGAGTGAAGTGCGAACTTTTACCCGATATGTGGGGCAAAAGTTCGCATGTTATGGGGTAAAAGAACGCAATGAGAAATTTTCACAAAAGTGTTTTATTTTCCTACATACAATAGTTGTGGTAATATAGCAAAACGACTAATAGTTTACAATTAATTTTTTTTTAAGCAAGGTAACAGTAATAGCACATAACATTACCCCCACCTTCGTAGTTTGCGCAGGCACCAGTCTGCTAGAGGATCAATGTATTCTTCTTCACATGCCGGAAAAATGATTTTTTCCACAGACGTTGATGGCTGGGGTATACTCTTTTTGGAATCGATTTGTTTTGTTCCTTTCAAAATTTGTAAGAAGTAGATGTTATTTTTTGGATTTTTTTTGCTTCTCTAATTATTTCCTTGCACGTTCGCATTCAGATTTTCTTTTCATTGCTTCATTTACTGTAAGCTGATTTTTAAATGGAGAGTTTGCACTCGAACTCTTGCCCCCACAGCTACTTTTTCATTGTTTAATCAATTCCGTTATCTGTGAGGAGAATTGAAAACTTCTATTAGTACTTTTGAATAGAAGAATTTCAGCCCTTCCAGACAATGTATTAATTAAAATATTTACTCATCAATTTATAGGGATAATATTGATTCCTAAAAATGAGAATAATACATCAGAACTAACGAATTCAGTACTTATCGCATTGTACGATAACAAAACGAAGCACAGCTACACAATTCAATACTGGTGACTCTACGTTGATAGACAATTGACTGTCAATCACCATTGGCAACTGCCACAACCCAAACAATGAAATTCGCATGGTGTGAACTTTTACACGCTGCGAACTTTTACCTACGCCCACTCTACACTGTAAAGAATGAACTAGTTTCGAGGTATCACGAGTGAACAAGTTTCGGGGGTCTATTGTAGAACGTACCCATGCTAGCTCCAAACAATTTCACAATTGCTCAGCACACCCATACCACCTTTACTTTCTTTTTTCACCACATCACCAGATCCCTACAAGGTGCGCGGTACATCTGTAGGGCCCAATCGGTACCTAACGCCAATTGGGAAGTCAACATCGTCACACTTGCTCTCGTCAAGCTCGCACAGAAATTAAACTAATCACTATCATCTCAGAGGCCAGTAACAGAAGCGCGAACCAGTGTTAGAATCGATTGGATGGGCCCAAGGAATCGATAAATCGTGGCAGACGCGATTTTGCTAAGGGAAATGGAGCTTTCGTCGAAAGCTGGAATCGCTGCACAATTAACTCAGGCGACGGGAGACGTCGAATAAATTACGACGGGCCGCTGATACCAGCCTGGCAATAAATATTACACGCGAGCGCAGCTACGCGCCATAATTTCCCGGTCTGGAGCGCCTCTGCAGGTGTCGTTCACCCAGCTGTGCGCGATCCCAGGTTACACCTGCTCTAGGGAGCGCGTAACGAGCGTCTGTCAATCGGCGATCTATCGCTGCCGCGACAGGAATCCAAGTCCGAGGCTGCGCAAAGCCGATGGGCCTTAAGGCCCCTCGTGAAGCTCCTCTAGTGGACCCTGTTCTCTTCACGAAACTGGGGGGTTGAATTTTCGGATCTCTTCCCTCGTAAATTGTGCGTAAGCTTCAGTTTGTCCTGCACATATCTAATTATTATAAATTGATACTTCCCTCTAACCACTCCCAACCACCCCGTTGAAACCAAGGTAGCTCGAAAGAGGGCAGTTTGTTGCTCTAATCGTGCATCACTCCCGCGTTGCGCTCCGCGGGCGATTTATAGAGCAATAAAACTTTCTCCGGGCAGATTAACGACTCCAGATGTCGTCGTGCTTGCATAATAACGATGATCGTTAGGGAAAAAAACCCCGGCGACCTTAATTTCTGCAGCGGGGGCGTCACCGTGGAAAATCTCGCGGTGACTTTCCCGGCTGGCGAATAAAAAAGTCGGCCTTGTCACGCGGACGATCGCCACCGCCGATTAATAAACGGTGCGGCATTATCAGTATTTTAATATAGTAGCTGGAAAAGGGGAGGTGGGGGAGGGGAGGAAGCTGGTAAAGGGGGGCACGTATCTGCTGGCATACTTAATACGAAATAATAAAAAGCGACCGCGAGACGTGTTCTGCCACGTCACCAGATAATCGTGAATTATCTACAGCCAAGGTGGACGCGGATAAAAGCGTCGCGTGTGGTGGGGGGCTCGCGTGCCACCCGGTTATCTAGATGGTTATCTGGCGGGTTTATCGGTAATTTATCTGAACGGGCATTAGTTTTTGCTGGGGGATGGCGTGTGGCCAGCAGGCCTGCCGCGAAAGTAAATTATTCATTATGTGGAGCAATCCTTGGGCGCCCACGTCTTCGAGATCCTTCCAGGGCGAGAAGGGGCCCCCTGCGGCCCCGTCACCGCTGGCGAGTTTGCGCGAACAAGTGAATTAAAAATAGGGAATTGAAAGCGTTTTCTTTATTCATGGGGTATACTTCGGCGGGACCGTGAAAGATTGAGCACATCTTCCTTTTTTAAAGAAAAGTGTCTCCTTCCTGGAAATATCAGTGTTGCTTTGTACACCTTGGTTGGGATTCGAGGGAACGATCGTTACCTTCTCGCCCTCGTCGAGGAGCTCCGTGGAACTAGTTGAAAATAACACGTACACGGCGAAGGGAATAATCAGCGGCGCATAAATTACCCAACGATGCAATTGCACTGGTTTTCGTTTGCATAATATCCGCGGTTTCCGCGACCGTTGCGGCTCCACTGATCCATCCAGGGCATTAGCACGTCGTACTTTTCACTTAATCAGGAACGTCCAGCGTCTCGATAACGAACCTCTCCGAATAATTATATATCATTGGCGGTGGTAGGCCTGCACGTAACGTACGAACGTAGGGTGTACGTCTTGGGTCGTGTGGCGTGCATCGACTTTAGCCTTCGAGGGGTTAAATTATGCATCGCGCGCTGCAATTCCTGTATATTTACGCGTCCAGGACTACACCTGCCCCGTGAGCCTCGACGTTTATTAATTGCGCCGCCCAATTAGGCTGCGGCTTCTCCACGAGACGCTAGAAAGTGTTTTCCGATCGAACGCGAGGGAGATAAAAGAGCAGTGAGTGATAGTTCGACCATGTTCCTCGGCAGAAGTTTATCAGACTAATTAGTCTGGGGAATAATGAAACGGAAGTAAAACTGTGTACGCGGGCCTGAAATTACTTTGTGGATTTCAGTGGAGTCACCACTGGACCCGAGGTACGGTTTATTCTTCACCCAGGAGTTTTTAAACTCCATTTTCTCCGCAAGTTTTTCACTACCTGTAAAATTACCTAGAACGAAATCGGTGACCCGAGCCTCATATGAAAACAGAGCCAAATCTATCCTCAGAATATTTTCAATTTTCCAAAAATGAGAAAGTGGCAAAAGACGGAGATGTTGACGCCCAAAAGGCACTGCACTCGTTGGCAACAGAAGATCGACGGATCGATACCGCGTCTAACACGATTAGATGCTTCCCTGGTATAGAGTACCGATTAATAATTAATTATCCGTCAGCTATCGGATGATCGATGTCCAGCGTTATCGATGGAGTCGTCACTGGGAACTCGTTCCCCGCAGTTCCTCTCGCGCCAGCCGCTCGATCGCCGCTTGTTATTAATTATTCGCGTGGAAATGAAAAGAGGAACGATGTAGGACGTCCGCGAGCATTTTCCTCGCCTCTTCGCTGTCTTCCGTCTGCCCAATTAGGCGATCGGCCCGTGTCCCTCGAGTCACGAAGTCCGGCATAAACGCCCACGTAAAAGTGTGCGAAAGGGTGGCAGAAGCGGCGGAGGGGAGGAAAAGATTCCATCGCACGAAAGCTCGTCCTCGCGAAAGAAATATATCGCGCGAGTGATCTAGCGCCGCCGTGGAAGATAATTATTCACGTTTAGATAACGAACGGCCGGCGATGATATCGAGCGGAGGCGTCCATTAGCGGGGCTAAGCGTCGAGCAAAGGTATATCTATTTATCATCAGATAACGTGCCCGTGGATTATCTCGAAAACTCGCCTCGAATGGCTCGATATCGCCTCGCGTGTCGGCCGGTGGCCACTCGTTTCCTCCTCCCCCGGAGGGCTGCCCGCCATTTTCACTTGGGTCGCCTAGAAATTTCAACACTCTCCTAGAAACCTGCCCCCTGAGGGGGCAAACATCCCCGGGAACTTGGGAAGACAATTGTAGCTGATTTTTTTCTAAAGAGCGAAGGGTACAGTGCGCAAGAATTTTCAAAGAGAAAGCTGGAGCACTGGGAAACTTTTTCCACCCCCTTCTTGTCCCCTCTCCCACCTACCCCAGCAATTCCTGTCGTCGGATTCCAAACACGAGAACCTGTCGCCGCCGATTAGTCGCATTGTCTCGCGAGCATTGGCGCCTGCCCCCTCCAGGTAGGCTTCACTTTTTGCCTGGACCAAACAGGGCAGCAGGGGGGGCGCTACTCGGACGACAAAGGGACCGTGAAGGTCTAGCCCTAAACTCGTGTTCCCCTTGTTTCCCCCTTTTTTTTATTGCTCGGGGACCAGAGACAATGGATCTTGCACCTTGCACGCGATTCTTCCCTGCTCTCTCCCCCTTTTTAAGAGGGGGGTTCTCGCGACTCCCCCGATGCTAAACTAGCCAGCGGCGGTTCCCTTCGTGGCTGGAGTCTGCAGGAATAAATTAATTCTCCTATCGTGGCATTAATACCAGCGATTAGGAATTAAATATTCAGCGTGGTGGGGGGCGCCAGAAATATTGGGCACACGCGACAGGGGCGGCACGGAAGCAGCGAAGAAGTTGCGAAATAGCCGGGGTTAGAGGTCGGGCCCTCGTAATGCACGCCACTCTCACGGAAACCAGCGGCCACTTCCGGCGTTGGCTAACCGATTATATATTCGCCGCGCAGAAGGACGAAGTCGCGGAGAATCAGCCGTTTAAACACGAGCCAGTAAGCTTCCACGGGGCTTGTCCAGTGGCTGGGATCACGCCAACCCCTCGTTAAGTCATAACTTACCCCCCACCACGGGGAACATCGCGACTGCAGCGCCGCCACGCGCACTTATTTGCGCTCCGCTTCGACTTGCCCCGATTGAATATCAATTTTCGCGCGTTTCCGCGTCGATTCCGTCCACATTCCCAGAGGGAACTGAGGGGTAACGAGGCTATAGGACACCATCCGTCATGGGGGAACTTTTTTTCATTTGGGAAACGTGTAGTTCTCGCGCCAGTGGATGCTGGATGAACGAATAATTAACGCAGAGGCATGGACACGAGTTTTATCTATGACAGCGCGCCGCTCGAGCGCGATAATTGAATGTTAATTAACCTGGCCGGGCAGAAATCGCCAGCCACGGCTTGTCCTGCTGCCCGGTGATTGATTTCCCGTGATTACGCGTGTCTCAGCGTGTCTGAATCCACGATGTTATTAGTGGAACGTGCGTGATGACTCACTTCAGGGCTGCTGGTTCTGGTTCGCGAAAGCGCTGTCCAAACACGTGCTTCGTGGCAAAAGTTGCCATTGTTGGGCAGTAGTGGAATGTCCAGACTATTAAAAATTATGAGACTAAAGAGATTCGAGGTTGAAAATGGGAGTAGAGAGCTTGGTGTCACCCTGGTGAAGCGTTCTGCTCGGTACATTAAGTGGCTTCTCATTTCTCCCCCTATTTCATCGCGAATCAACGCCGACGGCGCGCAAACGGCTGTGACCAACCTCGTTCACGGGTTATTAAATTTCTGCGAATTTGAATACGCAAGATCCACGAGCAACCTGCGGCCTCTTAACCCTTTCCACGTTCTTGAACCCCCCCAAGCGTGGTGGTAACGGTTCAGCGTTTAAAACGTGGAATTCCAATTATCGTGGGCAGCGTTTCGTCAGCTATCAGCTGGTTACATCTGTTTCGAGCGTTCGTGTGAAGTTCAACGGTGATTCCGCTTCGAGTTTTGCGCGGGCGAGCGTGGACTTGGGCCTGCGAGAACTTGGGGTAGTGATTCCTTAGGAACTGCTGGTCCAAGATATTTTTGAAAATCTTGATCTGCTGGGATATTCATACTCGGGGGTCCAGAATTTTAACAAATTTAAAAAAAAAAAATTACGGGAAGTCAAGAGGAAACGAAGGTAATCTTCAGAATTGAAAATAAATAAGACCACGAAACCAAGGGGTCTGAAATTTTCTGTGCTCGCTTGCTGGTGTCCCAAGAAAGCACAGAAAAATTCTGATGCAATTATCATAACAATCAGCCTTCCGTAGCCGCGGGCGGCTGCATAATCCGCGGGCCCGCTTATCTCTCGAGCTTCCCCTGCGGATCGCGCGCAATTAACCGGGCGAAGATCCGTCGCCGATAAGCAAAAGTCTCGCTAATTAATTAATCCGCCCGCTGGCACGCAGTTTTTCCTTTCCCTCGCTGGCAGGGGGCCCCGTGGGACGCAGGAGGCTCGAAACCCTCGTACGAAAACCATATCTGGAACCCTAATCCCCCATAACCACGGAACGCGGATCGTCCGACCACGGATAGGGCCCTTTCTTTACCTTCGATTTCTCTTAGATCACCTCGGATCGTGCGAAAACTCGAGATGGGCCCTGAATATTCACGAAACCCTTCTTCGTGACTTGCCTCGCTTTTTTTCCTGCCCAGGGACGGGGCGGAGGGGAGGGGGGGGGGGGAGGGCCCGCCACCACCTGGAACGGGGCCTTACCGCGTCTCTCGACAAACTGCGAGGCGAAACAAAAGGAAGGGAAAGAAAGGGGGGCGAGGGTGGTGGTCGGGGGATTTTAACAAGAATTTCGCTTGGAGCTCGCAAACGGGGCCCGAGGGGGGAGACACTTCGTGGAGAAGATAGCTGCCCCGAGAAGAGAGCGTTCCCGTTCTCCTCCCTCCCACGCGGCCAGGGTGGCTAACCCATCATTATCGACAATTTATCAATAGCCAATAATATTATATTAAAGCGGCGGGCCCGCGTTCCGCAGCGGCGTGGAAACCGCGCGGCAGGTTGGGGAACTCTGGGCCACGCACCACCCTCTCATGGGACCCGGTGGGCCCCACCTCCTCAGATCGGCCTCCTTTTCTCAGGTCGATCAGCCGCCAATGCGACGGTATTTATGTTGCTTCGGATCATAATGTTTAATGCTGGCGCATAGGGGGAGGGGGCAAGGGGGCCTCAGTTTAATCGGATTGAAACGACGGGATCTCGTACGGTATTATGTGTTCATCCTGGTGATACGTGGAGGGCAGTTTTTGACACTGTGGGGGAGGGTGTGGGGGTATCGATGGCGTTCAAGATCTTACTGGAATCTAGCCAAGACAGAATCTAACAGAAGACGTAGCTGAATTTACTCGGCGAAAATTTTACTAAACAAAAATTTCTCTAAGAAAACTTTCTCGAGAATCTCGTCGGATTAGAAGGCTAAAGGGAAAATGGGAGGGAAGAAGGCAAGGCGGGAAGGGGCTACGGGATTACCATCTAATAGGAGGAAGGTGAAAAGAAGCCCACGATAACAGGGCGATACAAAAATGAGTCGGTTAACTCTCGCCGGCACGCTCCGACAGTATTCCAGTCATTACGATATTTACCAAAGTCTTAAAGAGCCCCGTAAACCCACCACCGTCGCGCTTTAAACGACTCCACGGTTTTGCATACAATATGCAAAGCCTGTCACATGCCCTCCTACTCTCATCACCCTTCTGTTTACCCAGACGAGACTTCTTCCAATGATCCCCCATGAAAATTGCTCGTCGCATCTCCGTAAATAATAGTGGCCAGAGGAAACTTGAAAATTGCCATTTTCCAATAGTAGGGTAAATCCGGGAGACGCGGTCGGGCCGGAGAGTTGGTCGAGTCGCTATATTTCAGAGTCTATATGTAAAAATGCATTAAAGTGCAGACCAATTACTTCTCTAGAAGCCAAAGAGTTGAATGAATAGCGTCATTTTGCTTCCTTCTGTGTTTTTCTGGATTTATAGGCTGTAAAAGGTAAATTGAGGTTACATTTAACCTCTTTTGTCAAATAGCCGTGTACAGAATCGTATTTAAAATATACTTCTAAGTTTATTTTCGTTTAATGTTTGGCATAATAAGATAGTAGAAATATTCAGTGATAATGTGGCCAAAGTATTTGGCTATATTAACTCTTCCTCTCAAAGCTAACGAGAAGACAATTTCTCGCTGCAGAAAGGTGAGATGGTTGAGTTATGATTTTCTTATTATTTTTGTTTATTTTTTATTTTTTATTATTATTTTATTATTATTTTTCTTTATTTTGTTTATTTATTCACTTTTGTATTCATTTGCCTTGGTAATCGCCAGTAGGTAGTTCATTTTTTCTTTAACGTGTTCTTTACTTGTTTAGCGTACACAAATTAAATATCAACGAATCTGTAGTTGTATTCACTCATAAATAATTTTGCTTTGTCCTTTGTTAATTTTCCATGAATAATTATGTGAGTGGTCTCTGCCAACGACGAAAACCATTTCTCCCGGCACCTCGGGAGAGGCGGTCAGATGTCATGACTTCACTTTTCAACCCGATTTACAGTAAATATTGTCTTAAAGCAAATATCGACCAGTTTTTCCGAATCAGCATAAAATTCTGAGCATATAGGTTTGTCCTGATAAAATAAGTAATTTCTATATTGGTTTTAATAGCCATTTTATATTAGGTCGACTGCGTCTCCCGGATTTACACAGTGTAGCATAATATTGCTTTTACTAGTCCACTTTGGGACTCACCTTATCCTCCCCCTCCAATAGGAAATATCCTGTAACTCTACTTCCTCTCAATATGTAGGTATATGCCACTGAAATCTATGGAAGACAACGCGAATCCCTATGGTCCATCCACTTCCGTCGCCGTGGCAGAAATTGAAAAGATAGAATCTAACGTGGATAGGGCCCGGCGTAGTCTGCGGGTGCCTTAATTTACAAGAGCGATCGCGATCGCGCAGATAGCCAGCCTTGTCGGGATATAATTTAGCGGTAGTCCGCTTCTACACACGATCTCTCCAATCAACCACTTAGCCCGACGATGTATTTACGAGGTGTTTCGTAATTTCCTCTAATTCGACGCGACTCACCATCTCCCCGCCATCTTGGGCCCCGTCCACGCGACTTTCCGCGCGATAGGACCCACCGGCCGTTCAGAAAACCATCTTTTCGCGGCTCCTTACGAAGGGATCGCCCCTCTTATGGCGTATTATAGTTCACTGGCAGCGCGATTTGTCTTCACGGGAGCAACGAAGCGGCCGAAGATACGATCTAGCGATAGATCTTCATTTGATGATCGCTGGGACCTCGATAAGTATCGCGCCCCGAGATCCCACAGACGGCTACCTTGATGGATGGACGGTTTGTGGGTTTTGGAAATTCGACGAGCGGGAAGCGTTCAGCCTGTCGATTACTTTGCCGATTAACTACGAGGGGGTGTTTTTTCATATCCTCCAGGGGATGCCATCAAACCCCACACCCCAGATAGAGATCGAAATCCACAGTACTTCTCTCTGTACTCTTAAATCTCGGAGTAACCTCTATTCGAGTTCACCAGTCCCCCGAAACTAGTGCCCCATGTACCCCCCATGTCGCCAACTGACAGTAGAAATAATTTCAGCTTGCTGAGCAGGGGCACAGGTGGCGAAAATCGTAAATCAGGCAAGTTAAAGGGTACGGTGGAATTTTTCATCCGTGGACAATTCTTGTGGTTCGTACTTAGCGCGCCGACAAAAACACTGGTCCCCCCTGGGCCCGATCGCCGATATATCCGGATACATGGGGGCCCAGGGAGGCTGGTAGACCGCGTGTCTGAAAGGATGCTAACTAGATGCTCGACCCCGAAAAGGCCCGATCTTGGCTGGCTCGTTCCCTTCTTCTCTGTCTCCGTCGGGCCCGCGGCGCTTGGGCCTTCCTGGTTCCTCTTGCACGGCGGCTGGCCGGGCCCCAGCACCAGAGATTAAAAAGTTAATGGGGGGGCGTGCTGTGGGGGCGTGCAACGTGTACGTGGTGCCGGGATTTATGTCTGCACCACCGAGATATCGCTCTGGTCGAACGCCAATAGGCATTGGCTCGTTCTAAATCGCCGCCGCGAACGAGACTCTAGCCTCCCCCTCCACCTCATCCCCTTCTGTGGGGTTAACATTCGAGGCTGGCTGAGTCGATTGGAAAAAAGGAATCACGTTGCCCTTTATTCCGTGGGATTCGCGGAATATCGGGTACCTTTGGGCCTTATGGGTCAGCTGGGGCACCACTGTGTAACCCCCTTTCTTGATCCCCCATCGAATCTCGACAGCGCAGGTTGAGGCTTTTTATAAATGGTAGGTGAACTGAGCAGTAGTGAAATCTTAAAATCTTCTCGTGTAACAGCCCCCGAAATTTATGAATTTTATTTAAAAAAATATTGTTAATACTGTATTAAACTCTTTTGGGATATAAGGAGGCACCTTTAAACTTGTAGATTTTTTTATTTCAATACTTTTTATTATTTATTAATTATTGTGAAATCGTGTTAACCTCTTCCACGATGTTGGCGTCAGGTGTATCACCTGTTAGTCTTCTGATTGCAAAGAGAAGAAAATTTTCCTAAAGTTAAATAATTTACGCTGGTGCTGGATCTAAAATTTTAATTTTAGTTTTTATTTATAATACTTTTCTCGTCGATATAAAGAATAATATGAAAAATTGCCTAAGGAAAAAACTTACTTTTTCTTTCAAACGCTATAACTCTTTCAATTTTTCATTTTTTCTTTTTAAAATGGATCAATCTCAGTGTAAACTCTCTAACTTTAAGAATCTTCTATTTTTTTTGCAATCAGATGACTGTGATAGGTACTACACATCCCGCCAACAGCAGTTACTGAAGAGGTGGACAATATTCCACAATAATTAATAAATAATTAGAAGGATCGACATAAAAAAAATATTTTCTGCAAATTTAAAGATGCCTCTTTATATCCCAAAAGAGGTTAATCCAATATGACCACCAGATTTTTAAAAAAAAACTTAAATATGAGTTATTTTGGGGGCTGTTAGACGAGAATCCCCCCTTAAAGTAGATGCTCAAGTGGAAATGGAAAAGTGGGCCCCCACTCTACTTTAGGGTGACTAGTATCGGGGCATCAAAGTCATCCAGAAGACCCAATAAACGCTAAAAGGAACTCCAATCAGGAAGTCAGTTTCATCACCGTATGCCCCCCGTGTGATCAAATTATATAACATTGCCATTATCCATCAGCTGGGCCACCACTTCGCCTCCTCCACCTGGTCCATTTCGCGATTCCCCCGCCAAGATTCGCTGCCACACACTCGCAGCGCCCCCCTCAGAAAACCGAACGGAGAAAACCGTGACGGAGCGGGCTCCACAATTGGGTACCCAATCGAGCCAGTGTCTTCCGGGATTTTCAGCGTCACGACTTGCCTCGTGATGCACGAAATCGATCCACCGCCGCTACAGAACGCTGCTCGTTCCAGGTAAAAAGCCTAGACACAGGCATCGCGACTGCGGGGCCCGCTGCTGCCCCCCTCACGAAAGTCGCTGCCCGCCGATTCCATTTTTTCCCCTTTTAATTGCCGATAATTTATATATACACGGGGAAATATTAGATTCGTGCGAAACCGTATTAAACCAGGCCCAACGCAGAGGGGCCCAGCAAGGTGAGGGGGGAAGGGGGGCAGCGATCGAAGGCCTGTAATTATTGCCAAACATGAGCGAAGCGGCCTATAAGATTAATTTCTGCGCGAGATTGATGCCGCTGGATCGAAGGGAACCGACTGACGGAACACCAGAAGAGAGGGTGGGTTTTCGGGGGGCACAGTGTCTGTTCCTGTTCCTTCCCGCGGGATCTCCTCCGAGGCCCATCGTCCTCGGGGACGATCGATTCCGCCTTCCTTAACGAGAATCTTCCATCCTTCCGTCACTGGTATCGCGCGTAATAACACCCCAATAAATGGGGGAGAGAAAGGGGAAACACTAGCACCAGTAGGAAGAACCTGTCGGAAGGAAGTGACGTGATTTATGACAGCAGCTTTTGGGGTGCATCGATTTTGCTTGTTCGTCGGCTGCCGTCAGCTTCTCAGCACTCTTACTTTACTCTGAGGGGGGATAATTGCTGGAGCGACGAAAGGAGCCACTCCACTGACACAGAATTCCCCGTGTTGCGTTCGGAGTTGTGCCACGGCTGTAATCGCTGCATTAAAAATAAATTCCGCAAGCTGATCGCCGCGAAACTGCTTCCGCGGTCAGAAAATTTTCGACCGTGTAACCGTCGGCGGTTCTGCGGCGGTGCAATACGCCTTGGGATCGACTTAATCGATCGTGGCGGGACTCAAGAGACGGTACTGTGGAATGTAAAGGCGGTACCAGCGTAGAACGCTTTTGCTGGGTTTAATTACGAGAGCCGTGAGAATTTCGGCCGAGTGGACGGCTCAAGCGGCGGAGATTGAAGCTTACGAGTTCGCCAAAGGGAACGAGATCGCGTATCGACGTAATGAACTTTGAGGAACCGTTCTGCGTGAATGTTCCGCCTGCCGTGGACCACTGGCGCGGCGATTCGGTGGAATGGTGTACGGGGAGGATTTAAAGGCGCGGGAAGGGAAAAAGGTGCGTCGATTTTGGGGATACGTGATGTTTGAATTTAACCTACCACTTCGATCTACCGTGAACACAAACCTAACTGATACCTAGCGTAAATCTGCCTTATAAATAGTTAAAACTAAGGTGGGTCCAGCTAGAGAAATTTCGGTACCTAACGCACACCGAGTCCCAGGCAATCCGGCAGACTCCCTCCGCCCGAGAACTCACTGAAAATCCTAATACGTCGAGTCTGTCATCTCTTAGACGGCGGAAAATGGGTCCCCCGTTGGATTCCAGCGGCGTCGCGTCGCATCCAGCGACGGGTCGTGTCCATGAATTACACGGTTGACCATTAAGACAAAACCCGACCTCTGCCATAACTCTCCATAGATTTATAGTAGCCGCGCGCAGGCAACGAGGGAAAAGGAGCCGGCGTTATAATCCTTCTGGTGTCCTCCTGCTGCCCGTTTCGTCCGTTGGCGGGCCATGTAAGAGAGCCAGGGACCCAGAAGGATGCAGGACCAACGGAAGAAAAAGAGAATGACCGTGGTGGCCTCGGTTTATGCGCGCGAACGCGATACATTAGCATCGAGGGACAGAGACCGCAGGAAACGCAGCTTTCTGTGGTGTCCGCACCGCTCAGCTACACATATACGCATAAAACAAGCAAGGGGGCTATAAATATTGGCTTATTTACGGGGCCCGTGGGCCTGCCACGCAGCGGGGATAAATTCAGCAAAATGCCCGTTTAATTAACACCTTATTTATTGAGACGTCCAAGCCCTTCAGTCGAATCGTTCCTCCTCGTTCTGCGCACGCGCTAGGGGTCACGTGACTGGGTCACACGCACGGACTCCCCGCCCGGCAGGGAATAATGGGCCCCGTTCGTCCCCGCAGACCATTTACACTCGTCATATCGATCATTTGGCAGCCGCTTTTAACCCAGATCGACCACAGAACCGTGAAAAGACCATCGAGAGGCCTCCTGCGCGAGGGATTTCGTTCAACAACCGACCAGAAACGCCTCGTGAGAGCTGGGAAACGCAAACGACGGACCAGACAAAGAAACGCTTCAGAGGTATAAAGTGTTGCGTTTCAAGAGGGTCTGAATGATTACTCTGGCAACCGAACTGATCTCGAGGGCACTCGTTGGAACGCGCCGCAATCGGTCGCGTGCGTACAACTCTTTCGAACGAACTCTTCTTTATGCACGTGTTTGTTATATTTTGTGAGAGACACATATTTGAGCCTGTATACAACAGAGAAATCCCATGGTTTCCCGCGTAAGTTACGTTTTTGACAGGCGAAACGCTGCTGGAATTCTTTACTGCCTCATTTGGAGGCTGTTAAAGGGTTCGGGACTTCCATTACTCCGAGCCTGGAATTAGAACCTCGTTAAATAATCGTGGAGGAAGGAGTTTAAAAGAAGCTGCCGCGTAGTGGGCCCCGATCCATAACGCGGCGCCTCCCGATCTTGCTCCTCTTTTTACGCGGCCGTTCAGGTGCCACTTTTCTCGAAGACTCAGCTGCTACCGATGTCTTCCTCCTTCTCCTACCTGGCTGGCCAGATCTAAGGGCTGCTACCGGGTGGTAAAGTACACCGGGAGGAGAGAGGCTCGGTTACACCTGCTTTACAAAAGGCACGGCGAGCCTTCTCAGTTGGAAGGCTTTTTTTCCTGCTCTGTTTCTCCGTTTCCTCTACCTTCATCCATCTTCGCTCCTTCGTAGAGCATGCATAACCTGTATTTCACCTATTAATCCTTAGATGGCCGAAATTGAGCCCATTTTGATCCTTGAGTTTCATTTCTGTACCTACAGAGAAATGGACCTAGCAGAAACCTGACCACTTGCAAGTAGGATATTCTTCCCATTTTTGTTGCAGTACCACTTGCTTTGGTAGTGGTAATGTAAGAGTGAGTTTCTTCTGGGTGTTTGGTTGGAATTATGTATCAGCGGAGGGAAAGGAGCATCGATGGAGAGACGGTTGCACGAAAACGGCGCGGCCAGCTCCCAACTCCCCAAGGATCTCTCGTCCCCGTCCACAAAACCGAGTGGATTACACCTGCGCAGCTGCCCGGCACGGGCAGGTGAGTCCCTCGACTCACCTGAGCACCGTAGGTTCCGGGCGCAAAAGCTGGCCACGGTGCACGTTGACACGTGTAAAGAAAAGTACAGGCCCCGCGGCCACCGCCCTGGCCAGGGGAAAAGTGTCTTCGAGGACACAGGCAGGTGATATCAATTGGGCGAATTATGCTTGATTGACTTACGAGGGTCTGCGCCTCCTTTGGGAGGCACGAGCCAACGGCGTGGACGCTCGTGTCTCTCGTAGTGTTCGGTGATACTGGACTTTTAGCTTCTCTTCATTTTGGGACCCTTTTGGGCCCTTCGAGTTGGGGAGCACATAGGTTCTAAAGCTCAGTTTACATTAGTCCAGTCCAGTGATCCAGTCCAGCACTGGATTGCATCTGGAATAATGTAAACAGTGTTCATTCCAGTACAGTGCTGTCATTCCAGCAGGTTTCGACTGGATCGAAAGTCTACTTTTCGATCCAGTGTTTACTCCCTCCATCGAGAACACAATATTCCAGCATTACTGGAATCGTCTAGACGGCTCATAAGACTGGAATAATCTAGACATCGACCGATTTCCAGTCGAACCACTCGCTTGATCCAGCAACTGGGTTAAGACTGGAATAATGTAGACATAGACTCGATTTCCAGTCAAACCACTCACTGGATCCAGCGACTGGACAAATGTAAACCCAGCTTAACTCCGAGCCCAGCTTTTGTCCCTGAAATTCGAGAACTCTAACATTTCAAGTATCTGAGGACTGCAATCCCAGTTTCTAGGGTCCCAAACCCGTTAAGGGTCCCAGTCCCATAATTTTAAATATCTAATTTTCTCAAGCCTTCACATCACTCTTCCAAACCCTAAACACCTCTAGTATCCAACAACCCCCTACACCCAGTTCCCTACACTTCTACCCCTTTATACCCCAAAAAATTCAAATTCCGAGCACACGAGTACCCCAGAACATCAACACCCCAGTCGTCCCACCGTTCAGCGCCCTCCTTCTATTAGACTCCGGGCCGGCTAATCGCGGCGCGATCCCTCTCGCAGCGGTGGGAGGGGGGCTCTAAATGTCCGCGCAGCTGTGGCCCCATTCCGTTCCTACCTCGATCGGCAAATAAGAACATCAGTATCGATCTATAATCTGGCGCGTAGCTGCACGTTATACGGCAGGCCCGTGCTGTCTCTCCCTCTCTCTCACTCACTCTCTCTCGCGCACAGTGGGCAATCTTTGTAATTATAGAGCAGCCGCGCGTCCCATTAGCTCGGTGCCCCCTCGTGCAAGCTCAGACCTGGAAGAGGGACGTCGATACGGGGATACCATTTACCTGCAGCGCCAACAACTCTGACCACTGACCAGCTCAACGTCCCTGCATCCGTATACACCCACCCCCTGTTCGTCTGTTGCGATGCGAAATTCAATTATTCCCGTGTTGCGAGGACTCGGGGAGAGCAGTGGTGTCCCCTCCTTTCCGACTCGTGGCAGACGACGAACCGCGAAGGACAGGCCTGGAACAACAGGAAGTCGGCTGTAAACCCGTGCAAACGCCTTTTGTTGGCGAGGGAGCCGGGCGTTCACGCACGCGGGAACGCTAATAAAAATCCTGTAAAACACGGGCCCGTGGATTTACAGGCATGCCAATGAGAACTGCCGCCATTACGACAGTCGTTCCACGGGGCCCTCGTTTCCTCCCTGATGTCATCATTCCGCTTCGAGCACCGCTGAGTGGAGTGCTCATCAGTTTTCCAACGCTCTTTATTTCAAATATTTTAGAAAAGAAACCTGTTGAGCTTGCCGTGACAATGTTCGGTCACTTCTCGATCACTTGTAGTATGATCGAGCCGCGTTTAATAAATTGGCAGGTCATGCCAATAAAGAGGATATCTGGTGTAATACTGAGATTTATTGTATAGGTATTAGTCTGTATTGGTGCGTCTCGCTCGAGTCTCAAGGACAATCTGTCTGGCCGACGTGTCGAGCCGATCGCGCAGCGCTGCCGATTCGTCCACCGTCGTGTTTCGTCGGTCGCCAGCGCGCACCGTTGCCACGAAAGAGGCGAATTCTTTCGGGCTCCGCTTCCAAGAAGCGTGCAATGTTGTCCGAACGCAACAAAACCAGAAGATTGTCTGTCCCGCGATAGTGCTCATTACTCGTTGGCGTCGCCGAGTGGGGGAATATAAGAATTGTGTATCCTAGTAAATTTGAAATTCGCCGTAAAGCTTATTATGAGAAATACGTGATCAGAATTCTAGGAACCCATTTCGATCTGTAATATTAAGCCTCGAGAAAATTAAAAAAAAAAAGGACCACATCGAATACAACGGTATATCATCCCATGAACCACCGTTTGCACTTTGATACTTCACAAAACGCAAAAGATCCTTCCAACCTACAATATTGAACGAGCGTGTCACGGTGTCAGGGGTTGGGGTAAAGGTGACACGGGACAAAGGGAGCCTGCTGAAGGTTTTTCGAAACAGAGACAAGAAACACAGGGAACAATCCCAGTTTGATTGGGGTGTAGCTGTCCGCGACAGCGGCATCGGTTCTGGGGCCCCTGTAATTCATTGGTTCCGCTGCAGGTGTTTTCGCTCCTTTGACGCGTACGGGTGTAAAGGAACTATTAAATCGCGATTTTATGCCCGATCAACGACTCGTGCCCCGCCGGGGCCCCTCTCTCGATAGTGCAGGTCGTTTAGTATGTATATGTACTTGGCTTTTAATTAGTAGCCGTCGTCGCACGCGCGCCCTTATCTCCTTCCCTAACCGTTTATCGTCACGTGACACTGATTCCTGGCGAGATCTCATCGCCTGTCATTAATCTGATAGAAATATATTGTGACGAACGATAAGAGAAATTGGAATCGCCGAGAAACCGCGAAATACATCTGTTTTCCTCGCGGAGTGGGGTCTGAGCGCGGCAGTGCTAATTACTCGCCGTCTCATTAACGATTTCTCGACTGGCTGTGTTATTATTCCGCTTTCTACCACTGTGGATAGCACTCTGTGTGCTCGCCGCGAGGAAAGCAGCTTCGTTTTCTGAAGAATGTTACGTTAAATAAGTGGATGCGAGTTAAATTGGAGAAGAATGGGTCTGCTTGAAAAATCTGGCCGCGCGACCCGCGCAGCAGGCTTAAATTACCCGCAGGACAATTTCGGTGCCATTCACCTAGTTCTTTTTGCGTGGACGTCCGTTTAAAACGCGTCGCGTGCTCGACTTCGCCACGCGTCCCCCAAGCAGCAGGTGCTCTTGAGCACAGGCTCGTCTCCTACCTGTAGATCGACCTTAATATTCCCCCTGATCGCTGGATTCGCTTGCTCTTGCCTTCTGGGAACCCAGAACACGGCCACGTACAAATTGTTGCCCCTCAAACCACTCCGGAATCGGAGAAACAGAAATCCAACGAGGTAGAACGATTGCAGCGGTCAGAGGTTGAATTAATTCCGCTACGAATATTATTAGAGAATTTGGAATGTTTTAAAGTCTTAAACCAACTAAAATATTTGCAGCAAAATATCGACAACTTAAATACCTATAGAGATATAAAGTTGTTGGAGGAGAAAGATAATAATATCCACAGCAGAAAGTTGAGGAGCTAAATATTTCAACATAAATTTAACGGAATAGAATTGAAATTAAATATAAAATTGGCACATATGGTGGCGCCCTCCAGGTCGCGCTAACTAGGATTGCGCACCAACAGCATGCCTGCAGCTCTATCAGCCGATGCATCAACGGCTAACAACCTGTATGACACGTCGAGGAGCAAGAACCTGACGAAGAAGGCCAGTTAACCAGGTCCTAACCGATGATTTGGCGCGTGGAAAAAGTTGACAGCGGCGTCGCTGGCAATTACATCAGAATTTCCAGGTGCCATGGGAGCCGTCCATTTCCCGTGGTACACGGGGGAACGTCGCCGGGAGATTTACTCGGTCGTTAATCTGCCCAGGAAGAGGCGATCATGCCGCAATAGGCGGACTTTTCCGTCTGGCTGGGACCGTTCACCTGCCTCCTTCGAGGACTTCACATTTATTTCCTAATCAGTCGAAAGTTCGCACCTGCTTTTACGTCCACTTTCTGCTCGCCATCGGCTCCCCCTCCCCACTCTTCCTACACCGTGTCTCGATTAAACTGGGCGATCGTCAAACCTCAATTAACGAACCCGAAAACGGTCGTGCCCCCTTTCACGGTTAATCGATTTATTCGGCTCGCGTGATCCGCCGCGATGATACATAATTAATCGCCCCCGGGAGAAACGGTGGGCACGGTTTATTTACATGGTAATCGGGCGGAATTATGTTTCACTTTGTCCACCGGTGGAAATGTAAGTTGGCGTGGCCCCTGCGTCACTGGGACACCTCACGTTTCGACTGAATTAAGGGACATTGTCGGCGGAGCCTGGAGTTCTTTTAATTGGGCCCGCTGGGCGCGTGTTCGCCTCTGCTGATTGGGATCGTCTGTTTCGTGGGACTTGTGGAGTACGACTCGGCGCGGTGCGTGGTACGGTTCTTTGGCTTATTTTTGGTATTCGTGTGGTAGCGAAGTGTTTTAGCGAGGGAAACTGGGCGGGAGGATGGTTGGGTTTGATTTACGCGGTTACGTCTGAAATACACTTTAATCCTCGTACAACGAATGCAGGGTCATTTTGATCCAACTCTGACAAAGTCTATCACGATGTTATATTTGTGTTGGCAATGGCAAAATATAGTATATGATGCCTAAATTGCAGTAATATTATTTGTAAAAACCATACAGGAGATACACCTATTTTATGTACCAAATGTAAGTAAATAATTTTTTTATGTATTTCTTTGTTAACAAATTTTAGTTAATTTGAGAAATTTTAATTATTTAATTAATTTTATATTCAATTTTTTTCGTGAAACCGGTGGACCATAGAAATGTTGCTCTGGGTCAAACTGACCCTGATTCGTCTCACGCGACCATAGGGTAAATCCGGGAGACGCGGTCGGGCCGGAGAGTTGGTCGAGTCGTTATATTTCAGACTCTATACGTAAAAACGCGTTAATGTGCAGACCAATTACTCCTCTAGAAGCCAAACAATTGAATGAGTAGCGTCACTTCGGTTCTTTCTGTGTTTCTCTAGATTTACAGGCTATAAAATGTAAATTGATGTTACATTTAACCTCTTTTGTCAAACAACGGTGTACAGAATCGTATTTAAAATATACTTCTAAGTTTATTTTCGTTTAATGTTTGGGAATAATAAGATAATAGAGATATTGAGGGATAATGCAGCCAAAGTATTTAGCCATATTATCTCTTTCTCTCAAAACTAGCGAGAAGACCATCTCTCGCTGCAGAAAGGAGATATGGTCGAGTTATGATTTTTTTATTATTTTTATTTCTATTTTTATTTTTTATCATTATTTTATTATTATTATTGTTTATTTAGTTTATTTATTCACTTTTGTATTCATTTGCCTTGCTAATCGCCGGTAAATAGTTCGCTTTATCTTTGATGCGTTCTTTACTTGTTAAGCGTAAACAAATTAAATATCAATGAATCTGTAGTTGTATTCACTGATAAATAATTTTGCTTTCTCCTTTGTTATTTTTCCATGAATAATTTTGTGAGTAGTCTCTGCCAACGACGAAAACCATTTCTCCCGGCACCTCGGGAGAGGTGGTCAGATATCATGACTTCATTTTTCAACCCGATTTACAGTAAATGTTGTCTTAAAGCAAATATCGACCAGTTTTTCTGAATCAGCATAAAATTCTGAACATATTAGGTTTGTTCTGATAAAATAAGTAATATATGTATTAGTTTTAATAGCCATTTTATATTAGGTCGACCGCGTTTCCCGGATTTACCCTATCCACCATTCGTTTTCCGAGGGTTAATTAGATTGTAACTTTCAAGTTTCCATTAATAAGGGACCTGAGTTAGATTCTACCCGGGTCTCTATCCATTTGCATTAGGTCTACCTTAACTTAAGGCTGTCAACGAAGGCACTAACACTCTACGCATCTACCGCGTGCGGAAGCCCCCTATCTGCATTTCTATCCCACGGTTTTTTAACGCGCATAGGCGTTCTTCGCACAGACTGCATGCGATACACTTCCATAGATGTCGAAAATTTCATTCATATGAACCCCGCGTTTAACCTAGATTTAGAGACTCACCGAGAGACCCACTAATAAGACACACTAAGCAACTAAATATCGCTATATCCAGCTTCAGTTGCTGTTCCATTACTATCCTTGATAGATTGAGAATTTCGCAATCTCGAGTTATGCGTCCTCCGATCGTTGGTAAGGTGGTACGACGACGCGTAGTCCCGCATTAACCGTACCTGTTACTTGGCTGGGCCTCTGGTAATTAGTTCAGCTGCAGCGGGCGAAGACGCGTGCCCAGCGCTGCTGCAGCTGCACCTGTCGCTGCTCCGGACGGTGCGCGCCTTCATAAATACGAGCCACGTAGCCCGAGTAGCGTAAGTATAGCGGCGACAGAGGCGAGGGCCGATAAAAAGCCGCTATTAAGCTCGATTCCAGACGTCGGAGCCGCCTGTAAGTATACACGAGGTTGCACTTTAAATTTGATTTAGGAGCGGCCCCCCTCTTCCTCTGCCCTCGTGCCCCTCTCCAATGGTCGACGGCCAAAATACTATCGCGTGCTTGCTGCCAAAGGGCAGTGCATTAGAGTGTTATCGTCGAAAGATGTATCGGGTTGAGAAGCGAGTGTCTAAAAATGGGCCTTACAAGGGGCACGAGGGATGGCTGGCAGGTTTCTCAATTACAAAAGTTCTGATTCAAGAGGTGAACTTATCTTTTGAAGCTTCGCTGTTCTGGTACTCTAGGCTCAAGTTGCTGGAGTAGTGGGCCCAATTTCGTCGGGGCCCCTCTTAGTCATTTTACGTACAATGCAGTATTTATTCTAATAAGAATGTGCTAATAACAGCGTGCTGTGGATATCTATAAGCATGCTCCTTGGTATGGTACTCCTAAGGCCCAAATTCTTAGTAGCTCTCAAGTGTACATGAAGACTTCCCACACAAATCTCCTTAAGGGATATTAGATGGCTAAAATGAACGGTTCCTTTTGAGTTGGATTGAAGGACGACTAATAATTCATACAATTTGCACGTTTTACAATACTTTATTGTGGATATAACACGCATTTTAAGACCAGGAAAACTGAAAAATATTAAGAATTAAAGGAATTACAAAGCGTCAAAGTGAGCGTTGTGCAATGCACGCCGAAAACTGTGAACGTCATAAGTCGAGAACGGATTAATATTTTTAGTTGAAATTTTAACTGGACCTACAAAACACTCTTCTCCACAATGTGGAACTTGGTCGAAAAATTTCAATAAAAATTCATGGAGTTATACAACAAATATCAACTTTGAAGTATTTTACTGAAGTAATCCTGTGACAAATGTTGTCTTAAATGTTGTTAAAGTTATGCGATTTTATTGAGCGAGTTTGGCATTGTGGAGAAAAGTGTTTTGTAGGTTCAGTTAAAATTTCAACAAAAAATATCGACCCGTTCTCGAGTTACGATGTTCACCGTCTTGAGAAACATTAGTTTTGAGAAAAACAGCTTTGAAGCCCGCCGCGGCGCGTTTACCGGCATTGGCCCGTCTCTTACTTTTTACGTTATAACTCTCACAATTTTTAGAATTTTTTAATGAAATCTTTTTTAAAATACTATTCAAACTTGTCGTTATCATAAAATTTTTTTTCGATTTTTTTACCTCGAAATACCCGTGTACCTCTTAAAATCTCGCGAATAATTTCATTGGATCCCAATGTTCCTAAATAATTCCTAAGGCCCCTCTATTCCCAGACAATGCCCCAACACTCGAAGCGAAAGGTGGACCCCGTAATCAGGTATCCCAGCAATGTAACGCGCGCAGAGGCAGCAGATGATCGATCCCCCGATTTTCGCCAGTGGATCGGCCTCGAATTCGCCTAGTCGAAACTGCAGGTGTTCCGCTGCTGGCGAAACGGTCCTCGCCTAGCTGCAACTATCACAGCGGCGCATAGTCTGTGCATAGGCGGTGCACCGCGATAAATCTCGGCCACGATACGTATCTCAGCGGCTATGCAAGACCAAGGCAGACGGTTTCCTTGTCGTGCGACGCAGCCACGGCCGCGTGTCGAAGCGCGATCGGGGATTCGTGAGTCTGCGGAGCGAAGAGACCCCCCCTTTGGAATTTCGATGGCTCCAGACTTCCGCGTGCCTGTGCTTCCTCTGGGGAATTTATCGAGCCACTCGCCAGATTCGTGGTTGGGGGAAGCCTTTGGCAATTGTCTCTTAGATATTGTTGTCAATTTTAACTCACTCGTTACATGCCTTATTTCCCGCATTATGTTTTCCACGGACTTTAGGGTCCAAGAGTTGGGTGAGATTTAGACCAGACCGAGAATATAACTCTGAAGTAATGCTCTTTTAGTATCACGGCAAAGGCCACAAAATGAGGCCCAGAATATAAGGCTACAAATACTGCAGAGGTTGAAGGAACAGAAAGTTACAGCTTCCTCGGTATCCTGTCAGTACCCGCCCAACTATCGTGAAAGAAACGCGTGTCCATTAACGTCCAACTTTTCTTCCATCCTTCGTCCACCTGTTTTCATGGTCAGTGTCCGTCGGAAATTAGCTCTGAGTAGTCACGAAGGGGGCCGAGTAACGCGATCGAAAATTAAGGCCCCGTGGAAGAGGCGGCACGCGACAAGAAGCTGCGCTGCAAGCGCGAGTGCAAGCTGCAGCCTCTCCAATGCAATCGTATGAATCACGTGGAACGCGACCAGGCTATCATTACGCTGGTAATCACGGTCATTTGTCCGAACTGTTCTAATTGAGAGTCGATACCGTTCGCCTGAGTTATAATGCAAAACACTCTGTGCATTCACCTTTCCTTCTCTCCAGCAGGCTGCCAAACAGCAGCCACCAAATTCACCTAATATCTCAAAACTATCTTCTATGTGAAAGTTTCCACACACATTTGAGTTTCAAGAAATTTAAAGAACTTTCGCCTCGTCAAAGCTGTAAGAAAATTTATTAGAAGAGACTAAACTTCTTCGACCATCCAAATACGATGAAAAGAGGTCGAACTAAAGAGTCTGTCTGACTTTAACGTTCGAGAAAAGTGGCCCACGTTGATTTTACGCGCATGAAATTTAAATTTCCCGGCGTGACAAGTTCGCGATACGTGGCGACCAGTGTGCTGAGGCAGTGGCTTCCACGCTCCGCTTTATTTCGCGAGGGAACGTACGCCACGCCGAGGCAAGGATTTTTCGGGGAAGCAAGAGGCCTGAAGAAGAGGTACACGTAACTCGAGCGAACTGGGGTTAACGATTATTGCGCAGTAAATAACCCCGATCCACCTGTGTGCGCAGAGCGCTTGTAAGGCCGACAGAACGTTCCATTGTTTTACATGGATGATCGTAAAGCATAACGAGGCCGCGGATCTCCTCGTCTTCTTCGAATTTCGCTGTGCCCGTTTCGAGCCTGCACGGTAAGTACTTGAAACGTTAATCACAACGATACAATAACCACTTGTCATCTTGGAAAGACTTTATCGCCTCCCATCGTATCTCCGCGTTCAGCTTTCGAACTCCGCAGTTTGAAAAAAAAAAGAAAAAGTACCGCGGCGCGTGGCGCTACTTGTTTAGGGGAATCATCCGTTTTCACTTGACGGTTGATCGAGTATTATGGAAAAAGGAGGTAGGGGGGTTTCCCCGTGGCAGTCGCGGAGAAAGAGCTCAAAAGCAATATTATTTAACCGTTAAAGTCAGTCCTCGTTAGGCCGTGGCCGATAGAGGCGTGGGTCGTGTCGTCGTATATTAGTTGGGAAACGCCTCCTGAGGGATCGAGGGGGGTGATGGCACACGAGATTAATAGCCGACGGGTCAAGTACGCTGGTATACAGACGCGAATTACCTTGGAAAGTTACGGGCGGCATGGTCAGCCTGTCTGGAACCAATCGAAAATGCGAACTTGCGGACCTGCCGTGGCCGAGATCGGATCGATCGATCTCGATCGGGTTCTGGCGGTCCTAGGGGCAGAGTTTCCAATTAATTTTCGACGTGGAAAGTGAAGGATACTGGGAGTCGATTACAGTTTCATGGGTATGTTTCTGTTTGTAGCGCGGCGTGCATGGCTAACGCGAGGTCAGGATTGTTTTGACGCAGAACTACGTCTTTCCCCGCCCTATATACATAGGTACGCAACGGCAATGGGGGGCCAATTTAAGACTTGGATGTCACGAAATATGCAGCCCCGTTGCGCCGTTACTGCTCGCAAACGGAAAGAGATAGAAATATGATTTTTATACCGTTAAATAGAGGAAGGAATACTGCATCTTAAAATAATATGAACCGTTATTATCAGTTGAATATAAGCGAACTGACAGCGTCGCGAAACTCGACGACATTTGATTTGATTTCAGCTCGACGCAGCGAGCACGGCTCCACAGAATGTAGTGTATATATGTACTTCTCGTTCGACCGCGCGGTGCCGTTTCATCTTCGCCGGGTTTCGCCGGTCGCTCACACGATGATTCACAGCTTGCTCGAAAAATGAAGTTCTTTATTTTCTTCGTCAAATCAATATGGCAATGATACCAATGGATTCCTTATGTTTTTCCGGTGAAAATCATAAAAAATGTTACGTAAATCGAACTACTTTTAACGAAGCTAATTTTACATTATGCAAACCAATTTTTCACGCGATTTTCCTTAATTATGGTCCGAATTATGTCGTTCTTTGGGTGAATTTCGTCGGGAAAACATAAGGAATCTATTGGCGTCACTTTTGCAACGATCTGATTAGAAATGCAGAATTCGAGATTCGTCGTTGCTTAGTGCACAACATTGTATGGCCCCGCTGGTGTGGAGTATCGAAGACCATGAAACTCAGCGAGGCGCGTGATTGCTGGCGGTATCGCCTTTGACGACTCTTGCTAGAGGATCACCCTGTATTTTGCATCGTGTTTTTTGTCAAATTTTCCAAATGATTGCACTCAGGAACTGTTATCAAGCTCTATAACAAAATTTGTATTTACTTTAAACAAAACGCGTAGGGTAAACCAACCACTGAATGATCGAATTGTTGAATTTATAGACCTTTGAGATTAATACTTGAATATATTTATGTATAACAACAAAACAACTGTCGAAATTGCATTTAAATTTATTTTTCTTGAAATTTCTATAAAAATAATTACTTAATCTTATCGTGATTTTTAAAAAAACGATTATAAAATGCAAACCGTGTAAAAGCCCAGTAAATGGCCGCATACTTTTAATAAGAATTGTACTTACTAATGTTTGCTTAATACGCGTCACTAAAATATGGGATATTAAAAGTGCAACTACACTCCATTCATAAACATATAATATTTTTAAATTTATAATAGACATTTCTTTGCCTAATGGTCATTCACTGGTATGCAGTCAATTACTGGTTGGTTTAGCCTAACACATGTCCGATACCGGGCCAATTTAAAGTAGCAATCTCGGGTAACCGAATTTCCCTTTTCTGCTTCGTAGTGTGCGACACTGGTATCGTCGTCGTTCTCGATTAATACGCAAGTACCATTGCTTTCCGTCGATATGTTTGTTCTCAACGGTTGCGCGAGGCTCGATGAAACGACATTGTTAAGAGACCGATCAGATTTTTCCCCTCCCCGATAAGATCAGCCGCGGCGCGGTGTGGCGCGGCGAGCGCCGCTGGCAGGAGTAATTGCACGATACTTTATATATTACGCTAAGTAATTGCCGCGTCTGTATGCACATTTATGTAACCCGCGGAGTGAACAATGAGGCCCGATTAAGATCGACACGTAAGCTCCGTGGATCATTTCTGAATCGCATTATCCTCCCCGAGCGTTAACGAAACTCGACTCTTCGGGGATCGTAATTAACGTTGGATCGTGATCCAGCCCGCGCCCCATCGTCTGCCGCGCGAACGATCCAGCCGAACGTTTTTTTTACGACGCCTCGAAGAGGATTCTGCGCGACTATACCCGTGGATATCGGCAAGCCGAGTACCCCACCCTGCCAGTATGGCGTTCATCCTTTCACGTTAGCGCGCGTCTATCCAGGCGTCATTGTCCACAGCGCGGCGGCGTTTATTTTCGCGTCGACACGCATGATCGGCCAGCAGCAGGAGGAGGGAACGGTCCTTGGCTCGCCAGGACCATAATAGAAAATTATTCACGCGTTACTCAATCGTTCGATTAACTCCGCCGAGGAGATAGCAGCGTTCGATTGTCTCGTAACGTTTCCCTCTCGCCGTAGAATTTACGAGCGCGTCGAGCCACCGCCAGTTACCCGCGGAAAACGCCTGCGTGGCAGTCTCGCGGCTTGGAAGGCTTAGAAAAAGCAGGCGATCAAACGTATCCGCGATTTACGATCGCCAAGATCCCCTGGCAGAGATTGATGCTTCGTTTTGTAATTACATAATCGCGCTTGTAATTGCTCCAACAGCGAGACCGCCACCGCGAGTGGGATGTTACTGTGGAATTATTGCCCCCCCCCCTGCTAGCGCTCAGTTTTTCCACGATTAATTAGCGAGGAAGCGCGAGTATTCCGCGCGAAAGGATCTATAAATCCGTGTGCCCGCTATCGGCCTGTTTATCGTGAACTTTTCTGCCCTGTTATTCTGGTAACGTAGGCCCAATTACGATGCTTGTAATTAGACGGCTATCGTTAGCGCATCCTCGCCTTCATCTCGATATCGAGGCTAACGTTCAAGTTTGATGGAATCTCTCGAGTCTGTGGCGTTGGGGGATGCCGATTTTCTTGCGATTCTTTAATCCCCGTCGAGGATCTACATGGAACGGGGAAGAGGGTGGATGGGGGATAGACGCGGTGGACGCTTAGAAAAAGATGTATGGCCGGCGAGAAAATCCTAACACGATTCCGGGAGACGTATAGGGCACGCTGGAGAAGCGTCGGGCACTAAATTCTCGGGCACAGCCCCATCCCCATCCCCCGCTGGTAGTCCAGTTCCTGGACGCGTCGTCCTGGACAAATGCCCGGATACCAACGGTGGAAGTAATGCGTCTTAGCGCCGCTACTCTGCAAGGCGTTACGACCGTACCATGGAGTTCCTGTTAGACCATTTAATGCCCCTTGCACGAAGACCGAATGCAGGACCAGATTTCGACCATCCTTGGGCTTTTGCTGCTTTTTATCACGCGACCACGCGGCAAACAAGGGGGAGTAGAGCGTCGTCCCGATTTAGTTGCAATTGGGTGGATTTCGCAGGCTGGGATCTGGGATGAGTTTCGGGGAACATCTAGCGGGAATCTGGGCGAATGTTTAATTGGAATTCGGTGTGGGTTCGATGTAGCGCAGGGGGAGGTTAAAGGTTACTGGGGGACGAGGTGGCTGTGTCAGGAATGCGAGTTGAATTGGAGGAAGGCTGGACGTAACACATAGAGTTATCGCAAATGTAAGGAAAAGCTATAAAAGTTCCTTCGAATGGTCAGACCTAATCAGGGCTGGATCCTCAACTTCCCCCCACCTCGGTATCGGTCACAGAATATTTTTAAGGCAAACAGAGATCCGTGACTCACTTAGTCCCGCCGAATCGTGACGCAAGTGAGACGTCCAAAGGCGAAATAATCGAACATCACCAAATATAGACGTGCTGTCGACGCGGCATTCGACTGTGGCAAGCTCCGATGCTCGTGCAACGACACAGGTGAAAACGTAATTAAGAATGTTGCTTATTAAAGCGCGTTGCGCGCCGCGGGACGGTGAGGTAAAAGGCAGAATAACCGAGCGGGCTCCATGTGTGGCACGGTTAGCAGCCCATCCATTTTTCTGGCTGCTTGTTGTTTCGCGCCAGGGGTCCAGCAGCTCCTTCGATCACGGGCCTCGTCCACTCTCTCGCGTCCCGAAATCCACCGAGGCTAATCCCTTTCACAAAAATCCCCTTAGGGGAGACCGGGGGTAAGTTGCTTCGATGGTTCTATCTTCAAAATGAAATGAGGGTTGTACTTTCAATTATTTTTTCCGTGTAAGTTGATCACGCCACTCTGGCACCCATTTTAATAGCGTCCGTGACAGCGAATCGTTTGGCTGTAAGCAAGGACCTATTAGTCGCGTACCACATAAGTAAATATTTTTCTATCATTATTTTTTGGTCTATTTCGATTATTAAACGTTGATATTATTCATTGATTCGTTCTTATGGATCAAATGACATTTAAGAACATGGTGTAATAGTGTTTATCGTTACAATATATGTATAAGCAAAATAATCTCTCACCTAGCTACATGTGTCGATAGGGGCTAGTTGTTACCGTGACTTGGGGCATGTTGTTACCGTACCCTAGTAGCATTTCTGGTTGGCCAACGGTAGCCAACAGTTGGGAATTAGTTGGGATATAGTTAGTGTTTTTGCCTACAAATTCCCAACATAGAGCCTACGGCAAAAAAATTACGACAATGTACCAACGAATATTCAAAGTTGGGCTTATAATTATTATGGTTGGTTAATTAACAAAAAGTTACAACAGTGTGCTTACGAATATTCAATGTTGGGCCTACATTTACTATGGTTGGTTAATTAACAAAAAATTTTCAACGATGATTAAATGACATCTTATAAACGTCAGAATATTTTATTATATTCCCTGTTATTATATTTCAAGTTGTGATTTTTCTTTTCTTATTTATAAATACGTAATGTATTTATGTATGTGAATACATAAATAATTGAGACGAATGTGAAATATTAAGGAATGAGTCTAAAGGTCGAATGATGATATTTTGTAGAATATTTCGCGTCACTGCACAGTTTTTATAAACAATTAATACTAGTTATGTAACTAGAAATTATAAGTGTTTACAAGGAAATGTGTTGGGTAAGTGCGAACAGCAGTTGCTTTGTAAGTGGAAAGAGTTTGGGTTCGGATTTTCCTCACCCGCGATTTTTTTTTTCTTAAACCCTAACTTTGAACGCAGTTTTCACCCCCCAAATATGAAAACGGGGAAAAATAAAAAAACACGTATTTCTTATTTTTCGGTCCTCTATAACATATCCAAAAATCAAAATGATCGGAGGCGGACACCTAAAATACTCTCCTTGTTAGTAACAACTTACCCCAATGCGATAACAACTTGCCCCATAAAGGGGTAAGAAGTTCCACTTCGACCAGCCACGAATAAATTATTTTTTATGAGAAACCTATTACAATATATTAAATACAAGCTTAAAGTTATAAAATATAATAAATTTAACAAGAAATTAGTCAATAATGGAGAGAATAACTACATTATTTTCTATTCATTTTTTATGTTTTATCGAAATTGGAACTTTTAGCCCCGGTCTCCCCTACCTTCAATAGAACCACAACCAATTCACTACTTATCATTGGCCACTCTTCGATATCCTCTGGCCACTTCGTCCTCTGACTCCTGACTCTGCAAACCTCCCCTGAACCCCAATCAACCCCCCTTTGGAAACCTCGAAACTGACCCAGAAGAACGTACGCCATTCCCAGGATCTCCACCGGAAAGTTCAGCGTACAGACCCTGGTGTCTCGTTTCGCGATATCCGAGGTGATTCGACCACTGGTACAATCGACCATCATGGGCGTAAAATGTGGATGTTCCAGACGTCAGAAGCTGCTGTCTACATAACCCACGAGTGTCACGGTGCCCCGTGACAGAGACGGGGGGCAGGCTTCCAAGGAGTCGGGGCCCCTCACGAGACGGTGTTCCCCGTCTACTTACGATCGGGGCCCAAGGGCTCGATAGCGTGAGCCCAGCCGTGATTCCTTGGCCCTCTAAGCGCCAGTCATGCCGCCCTCATCAATCTTGTTCGATTATTCCGTGATGGGCGAAAAAGAGAGCCCGCTGGGGGGAGGGGGCACCGCGGGGCCAAGTCGGAGGGAGACAGACGAAACAAAAGGAGGGGCGAACGGGATGGGTCGTTATAAATGGTGAGGCGATTTGATTTCTATTAGGCGACGTATTGTTCGCTCCTCGCGGGGGACCATCGGCCATTAATGAATTTGTGCTCGCGGATCTGCTGGAGAAAAATGCCTCGATTATCGCGGCTAATTGCTCTCCAGTTTTCTTGGCCCAAGTTATGCTGGTGGAGGAATTTTCGGGGGCCTTTGTTCTTGGGACTGATGGGACTCAATTAAGGAGGGAGGGTTTCACAGTCGAATAATTTCGGGGAAAGTTCGAAGGGGCTAGTGATAGGTTAAAGTTTTGAAGTGGAAGGGAAAACCTTGGTCTTTCTTGTTCCCTTCGTCGTGTTCGACTTCCTTCTCTCGCCTTTCACGCGAGGGCGTTGACGGGAGGTGGACCATCGCAAACACTCCCCGAAGTGTCAGTCTTGAGGATAATTTACGTCGTGGCTTTATGGGAGTCTAACTAGCGGGTAGAGCCGTGGTTAGTGCCGGTGCCGATATTTCTGTACGACGCCTACGTCCTGCTTTGCAGTATTCCTTCGTGAAGACTTCATAAACCCTGCTTGAGACCCTGGACGGTGTAGTTGCTCACCCTTCCCCTTCGTTTAGGTGTACATGTTCGCGGGTTTTGTGCTTCGCTCAGACCTATCCTTCACATCACATAAACTCTAACCCAGACTTAGCAGAAGAATCTTGGACAATTTATTCATAGATATCGAGCTTATGCAGTCCCAACATTGAGAAACTAAATTTTCCAAAGGATTCTCAATATTCAACTTAAATTCACGAGGAATCATGGTCTCACTACCGAATCGAGCGCAGTTAGGGCAACAATGGGCAGATTAGGGGCTCGAATGGAGTCCTGGACGGGCATTCACGTAACAGGATCAGATCGTTTCGAGCGAGGGAGGACGCGAGAGGTGGAATGAAGAAGGAACGCCAGGGAGTGAAGGCGAAATTATAGGTGGCGGTGATCCGAAGAGTAAACAAGGAGTTGTCTGCCTCCTGCACCGAGGCAGTTGATGCAGGAAATCGGTTTGCCAGTGTCCGTCCTGCCTCTTTCTACTTTCCTCCATTCGTTCTTCTGTCACCCGGGCGGTTTCACGGTCGTCATTGTCAATTCTTCTGCGGTGGCTGGCCCCTAACAGCCATCGAGATCGCAAGAGGGTCGTGGGACACTTGGAATCTCGTTTGCAAATAAGATTTCACGGTTTCGTCCACGTTGGGCCTCTCTTAGAGTTCAAACGAGTGCCGACGGTGGCTCAACAGAGAGCACAATTGCGAGGGTAGTGATTCTTCACTAGCGAGTCCTTAGCTGTTCAAATTTCTATTTAGAATTTTGCTCGCCAGTTGATGTCATCCCAATTACTCATCACCTCTTACAGTTCATCCTTGGCTAGTAACCAACGCTGTGTCATCGCATGACGCCCATATTTCCCTCATTACCATTACTCTGGCCTCTCTGTTGCTCTTGCGTGTGATTTCCAGCAACCCCCCTCCCAAAGCCCCCACGATTGACCTTCTTTTGTTCTCCCATAGACGTTGGACGTATTTTTAGAAAGGCAACAAGCAGCCTATCATTTTACCCACCTAACTGACATTTATTGTCACCACGAAACCACAATTCCCACAGTTATTCATCAAGCGTGACATTCATTAGGCGAGCTAGATCCCCCACTCTCTGGTAATTAACATTTTCCCGACTCTATCGCCGACTTGCGGGGAAATTACCAATCGACCAACGGTCCCCGTGTTTATATTCCTCGAAGGGGAGCTCACGGAGAGTGGCCGCGCGCGCGCGCCTTGGGCCCGTGGGCCCACCGCCTGGCCCCTGTGCGCGCAGCAAAGGTCCCGAGGCGGGACAATGACCGCGAAGAAAACCTATTACAATCGTCGAACGATTAGCCCGATCGTTTTTTGGCTGCCCCATCGAGACGGAATCACGGGGAGGGCATTCACTCGCTTTATGAGGCAACAATGACTGGTCATCCACGGGCATTCGGGCATACTGTCTGCCCCCTGCCCTGTCCCCCCTATGGGCCTCATCGACTCGGTTCTCTCACTTCTCTGCTGGTACCAGCGATGATTAACACGCGCCTACCTTATTCGATCCGTCGAATACGAGCTGCCAGCATCGAACGATTCGGTAACGGGAGGGCGCCGATAATTGCCGCCATTAAGGCCCCTGCCTATGCCAGGATTCGGGGCCCCTCTTAACTAGTCGGCCGTGATCTGTGCGATTTATTATTCGCGAACTGCCTTGGCCACGAGCCCTTCTGAAACTGGCCTCTTGAATTCGCGTTAGCAGACGAGCTTTGGGACTATTCTGTTAAAATTGGGCCTCATAGACCGGGCATATAGGAGGGTAGTTTGCGAAAGGCGGCGTTTGGTTGAATGGTACAGTATAAATTACATTCTCCAAGCTTCTTCAAGTGATTCTTAATTTCGTTGGGCCCTTTGATATAAACTGGAAGTGTTTATATGCTTCCTATTACCCACGTATCATTTAATTTTGATCTAATTCTGCATTGCCGACATTTCAAGCTCGACATAACAGATCTGATCGAGATCTAATTCAATTTTAATCTAGACCTGGCCCAAGCCTGCTACTACTACTGTCCCATAAGGCCCCATGAGTCCCAACAGCCAACCGACCTTGGCGATTCCGCGTATTCCCCGTGCATTTCCTCCTCGATGCTCGTTTCTATTCACGTTCCCGCGGTCGATCGCCGCGGCGCCGTTCGATCGGCACACTGACAGGTCGATCCTCACGTCGCCGCTACGTGGAGTCTTTTTCCAACGAGCTTGCCACTTCAAAGCGCGGCGCTCGGGCGAGCAAGGTGTGTCCACGATCGCGTCCCGCGATTTAACATTGTAGCACCTCTCTGCTGCACTTCTACCACGGTTTTCCACACCATCCTCGTCATGGTATCACTAGACATCCACCCGGTGGACCCGATCGGCCCCTTCCATGTTGCAGTCCCACGTAAGTCCCACCATAGACCTCCCATATCTGTACCTTCTTTTACGGATCAATTGGCATATTTCCAATCTCTTGGAACTTTATTAGCCTTCGATACCTTTCCCATTCTCCCTTATCAGTCTGTCCTCACCCATAAGGCCCTTCAGGCCCACAAAATCCCAATCAGACCCAACGAAATCCCGATCCCAGTCTAAACTATTCTCAACGTTAGCCATCCCTATCGTCCACTTTCATTGATAGATCAATCGACGCGTTCTTTCGATCTGTCAGGCCCCGTTGGGCCCAGTATTCCCTTATCGACCGGTTTCCCCGCTTGCTCGTCCGATGTTATCGCGCGAGGAATTGGATTAACAGGATCAGCCGTTGATGCGATTAATCCGGTGGACGTGTATCGTTGCCGATCGAACGGCGCGCTTCTCCCCTTCGATCGAAAGGGGCCCACGACGAGGGGGGACCGCGAGGAATGAAAAAACGAAGTGTGCTTTCGATTCAGGGGTACGGGAGGGGGTTGGGTCGAGGGGGGAAAAAAGGAGAAAGCTAGTGGCGGGAAAAGGATTCGACTGGAGGATATGGAGGAGGTGCCAGGATGCGATCGAGAGATCTGCTCGTCGAAAATCGAGCACGAGGGCGTCCCGAGGAGGCGTCTCGATGGCTTGGTGCCGCGGCGAGGGGGCCCCGGGGCCTTCATGATCAACCTGCAATTAAATCGGCCAACTGAAATTTTCGACGGTGCGCGGACCCGTTTGCTCGATAATTTTCGCCCGCGAACGTTTTGTAGATAATTAAACGATAAAGCCACCCCGGTTAAGTGCACGCGAGTCGACCTCACGTTACGCAATGACCCTGCGCGCCGTTTCTTGTTAAAATTAATCGTCCTGTGGATCGCTCCGTGAGTCGTCACGCCTTGATGTAATTACTAGGAGAATCAATATGTCGATTAACCCTCTCGGTACTTGGCGTGTGACTCTTTGCGTAACGCCGTGTGCGGAACTGGTCCGATTGTATTTGATAAGCGTACGCGGCGAACGCTTATGGGCGTTTTCCGCACGGATTGCGTGTGACTGCACGTTCCTACACCGAAAGTGTTCGGGGGGTGCACAGTCTTGCCGGTACGAATGTTAAGGACGATGAAATAGGGGTAAGGTTTGTTCCTTGAAGGAGCAGGGTTACCTACCTCCATCTCTGCGTTGCTCGCGAGGAACGAGTGTCCAGGAGGAGGGCTAGGTGGATGAGAGACGAGGCAGAGGAGGTGGATCAGCATCGTTATTAATGGGCACGATTACTTGGCGAAACTCGCGCCTTTGTGCGCCAGCCCTCCTCTAACCCTTACCTCCTGCCACCTCCGTCTTCTCCACCTCCGCAGGACCCATAATACCCACACGAGCATTCTTCTTTTACACCTGTACAAGCCCTTCTAAGTTATGCATGGGATCCTCCCACAGAAACAATGCACCCGCTCTTGCTTCACCCCTCCCACTTCAGCCTCGTTTCGTTCGATACTTCCATCCACTTCTGCCCCTGCTGCTAATTGAAGTCGCGTTCCTGCGCGAAGCGTTTTGGATGGATAAGTTAGAAATTACCCGAACTCCCGCACACCTAACTTAGACCGGACTTAGATCCACCTCTTCCACACTTTCTAGAGCCCACGGGAAGCGTGCAATTTTACATTCACCAACTTTGCCACTTAATTCTCTCCTCGGATCAACGAAACGTCATCCAGCGCTCAAGATTCCTCTGCCCGTTCGACGATCCTCCGTCTTTTAAGTGCCGACGCGAGCCTCAATCGAGGAAAGCCAGCTCACGAGAGACAACGAATTGACTGTACTTAAGGGACCGCCGCGTCGGCAGCAGAGCGAATCAGTAGCCGTGCTTCGTGGAAACGTCGCGTGGAAATCTGGCCGAGTCAACTTGTTTCCCCGCAGATAACGCATCAATCTTGTCTTGGAAGTGCGTGACACATTAAATAACGTTGCGTGCGACTGACAATAATCGGGGCCACCGATACAAGAGCTGCTCGCCGATGAAACCAGCCACGTCTCACCGCGTTTCATTCCGCTACTGGTATAAATCATAGAGAACAGCTATTAATCCCAAATTAACTTAGGAACCTCCCATTGAGGATTGGAATACATCGACGCTACAATAATCGAGTTTAAGGTCTAGATACTTGACTTGTATGTGTCTGTTGCTATAATCTGAAAGTGGAAGTTCGTGGTTCCTAAAAGTGGGATAGGTTGCAGGAGTCACGCGGATTTGGCGTTCGATATGCGAATGGAGGGACGGCTGACCTCGCCTGGATCGGCCAGCAAATCCTACCGATTGATTTCACGTTTCTCATTTGTCCCGGACGGCCTCGAAATCCCTCAGTTTCACACTCGACGTGAGACTGACCCCTCGTGCTTGACCCACGCGGCGGGATACACAAGAGAGATTATTGGGCGTCCGTTGGACAGGCTGCTTTCGAGCCTCGATTCAGTTGACTTTTCCCGCGTTTCGGGCCGCTTCTTGGCACCAGGGATAAGTCGCTGGGATTGCCTCGATACGTCACGTTTGCGAAGCGACGTGGAAACTAGCGTCAGGATCAGCGACGCGTGGCTGATTCTCTTCGGGTTATAAAATCTTGGGGATCAAGGGTTGCCCACTTGTCGGACGCTGTCCTTTCAGTTAGCTAAGTCTCTTCAAATGTCTGGGTAGGTTTCAACTGTCCTTTTTGTTTCGACTAGATTTCAACTACATCTTTTCCTTTTTTATGTAGATTAATGATAGCTACGGTTGGGTTCGAATAAAATCATTCGCCAAGTTCTCAATTTTCACAATTTATTTCTCATTCCGATTACATTTGAGATAAGTGTAATTCTCAAAGCAAACAGTACAAAACTCCGCGTCCCTTTTCGTCCCGAAGGTAGTATGATTCTCCCTCGATCACTTGCACCATCCACCGCAACTCATCCACCTCATCCGCTTTCTCCAACAGTGGTAGAATTAATCTTCTCTATTCCCGCAGGAATCCCATGGAGTGACAGCTGCGGCGAACCACCAGAGGTAAAAGTGAAAAGCTTGTTGACTTCGAGTGTAGCCGAGCCTGGAAGATCATTCGAGAGAGGAGTCCTCGTGAGAAGCCCTTGGACCTGGAAACGGGATTACGCGAAATCCCGGTCACTTTTATAGGAAACATACATCTTTCCCCGGAGAAACACGATTATCCATGGCTCTTCTTTTCGATCTCGCTGCTATCCCCCACACACCCTCGTGGCGTCTAGTGAATCCAGCCAGCGATTTCCTCAACAGCCATTTGCTAGCCAGCTGCAACGACTTAAACTTCCACCTCCTCTGCTCTCGAATCTATCGAGATTTAATTCGCCGTGAAACGAGCCCCTGCCACCAGGAATATTCCCCACTCCCGACCTTCGCCCTCTGCAACGTGTGCTCGTGGTAACAGTTCTACATTCCGTATTTCGAGAATCGTTCTTCCATGGGTATGCCTTATTTAGGGTGGTTCTTATTTACACTTGGTGAATTTTTTTTCAAGATTTTCTTCGCGGCATCCCCCAAAATAGTTTCCAATAATAAAAGAAAAATCTGTGTAAAGTTTGAGCCCGATCGGATAACGGGAAAAGGTGCCTCTGGGCCCTTGAACAATTAAATAATTATTTAACAGCTCACAAAGTCGATTTTATATAATATCCTCCAAGATTACATAAGAAAATATGTCGAACAAAAGTTGTAGATCCAGACAAGGAGCACGTTGTGTTACTTTTTCTCGTGCGACAAACGGTTTTCGAAAAAACTCTGAAGAACTAGAAAAAAGTAATTTTTATTTTTCAAACTTTGAAGGTTCAAATCCTTCTGGAATACTTTTTATTTATGAAGCCGAAGAAAAAATTGTAATTTTTATTTTCGAACTCTTTTTTAAACATTTAAGGCGGGTCATATACCGAAATATGCCAAAATTAGATTTTTTTTTCGAAGATTAGGGGCCGAAATTCGTAAAAATATCGAAGATATAAACATTAGAAGTGAAATATGCTCATTGATGACAGAAACGTAACAGCATTATTCTTTAGAGTTGAAAATAAAAAAATACACATTTTTTTTAGTCTCCATAAATAAGAAATGTTTGAGATACATTTAAATTTTCAAAACTTAAAAAAATCGGACATGAAATTTTACACCTTTTAGGCAGTAAAAAAGAATCCGCGGTGTCAAAAAACTGAGTAATAGTGTATCATATAGCCATGCAAAATTTGAAGTAAATCGGTTGAATAGTTTTTGAGTAATGCTGGGTAACATGTTTGAAAATTATGATTTCGAGAAAAATGCATGTAAATATCGCTTCTGATGTCTATATCTTCGATATTTTTGCAAATTTCGGTCCCAAATTTTCAGGAAACATTCACGACATTTCAAACACTGAAAATACGATGTACGCCATATTATAGCTTACATCTCACGCTTCACACTTCACACTTCACACTTCACACTTCACACTTCACACGTTACGCTTTATACATTACACTTACATATCACACTTTATACTACACTTCACACTTCGCACATCACACTTCGCACGCCACACATCACATTTGACACTACCCTTTACACTCCATACATCCCACTTTACACTTCACAGTACTTATGCACTGCTCTAAACTTAGGAATTAGTCGCTTTACCGATTGTGTACAATTGCAATCGCGCAACATCGATTTTGGCCAATGTATCACGTGAACATGAAGCGGAAAGAGGTATTCTGAATTTCAGTTTCGAAGGAATCTTCGATTCTCAAGACATTACTTAGTGCCACCTCTTTTGACGTCATGTTATCCTGCTACGAAGCTCAAGTTTAGAGCGTTCTGAAAATTTTCGCCAGATTTTGGACCAATGTATCAGGAGAACATGATGCGGGAAGAGGTATGGCAAATTTCAGCTTCATGATCTCCGCGTTAAATAGTTGTTCGTCTTCGATTTACTTTCTGGAGACGCTGTTTGGTGCCACCTCTTTCGACGTCATGTTATCCTATTACGAAGCCCGAATTTTGTGCGTTCTGAAAATTTTTGCTAAATTTTGACGGAATGTATCAGGAGAATATGAAGCGGAAAGAGGTATTCTGAATTTCAGTTTCGAAGGCATCTTCGATTCTCTCCCCGAAGACATTACTTAGTGCCACCTCTTTCGACGTCATGTTATCCTGTTACGAAGCTCAATTTTAGAGCGTTCTGAAAATTTTCGCCAGATTTTGGACCAATGTATCAAGAGAACATGATGCGGGAAGAGGTATGCCAAATTTCAGCTCTGAAAGCCAGTTTGGTGCGAAAAACATGGCGGCGAAATTCTTGTATTTAGAATTCCGAATTTTGTGGGAAAATGACAATTTATGCAATTCGAAAATCTGCTTCTTTTTCAGGTGCAGGTATCGTGCTATGAAGTTCAGAACAGGCTGTTTTTGAGTTGCCGCACCTGCAAGAGAAGCAGATTTTCGTGCTGCACCTGCAAGAGAAAAGCAAGCGCGAAGAATTTGATGTTTTGCAGGAGCAACGCAGAAGTCCGTATCTCTGGTAGGTGGAACAGTCGTGTAATGTAATCCGAAGGAAGCAATTTTTGTTCTTCTGCATGTGCTAGAAATTTGCAAACCGATATTTGTCCTTTGCAACTTTGTTGCGTTTTCTCTGGGCGTTGAATAACTTAAGGAACTTACCTGAATACTTACCATATTGTGCACGATTCTAAGACGACTAATTACTGGGTTGAGAGCAGTGGAGTTTTGTGAAGTTTTGTGAAGTGTGAATTGTGAAGTGTGGGGTGGTGTGAAACATCCATAGGAACTACATGGAAAATGTGCGAGATGTGTACAGACTTATTTACGAATAAGTTTCAAAATATATTCAAAAACTGTAGAGTTCGAAATGTGGAAGAAATAGGTAAGTGATACCGACAAGTCTACTAGAAATATACACGGAAGAGTAGGAACATAAATAAATTATAATAAAACTACTCAACATATACCGTCTGAAAATATTATATATTTCCTGTAAACTTATTATTCTGAATAAATACACTTGCACCCAATCAAAAAGTGTATCTTCATTCAGCGCCAGATCAGTTCACCTGTCCGACCATCCCTACGCATCCTCTACTCGCAGCTGCTGCTCCGAGCGACACGTCCTTCTCCCTCAACAGCCAGCGGAATACTGACTCAGTTCTCCCAGAATGTCTCCAAATAGTCCTCGATATTCCCATCCATACTCTTATCCAATCAAATCCATGGTAAACGAAAAGGAAAATTCCATGACTACAATTAAACGAATCGTCAATACCTGTGTATAAACTTTCAATTTTCCCGACGCAAATCGTGCGAGAATCATCCAGCACCTTTGTCGTGCTATTTGGTTACCGTCCCGATCACGTCTGCTGCCTCTGTCTCGTTTCCGATCCGTTTACCCTACGATTTCGCGCTCGAGGGGGGGGCTCCCTCCACAGTCGACCGGACATATCGATAGCTATCTGCCAGGCACGACGGAATTTATTTGCTTTCGCGAAAGCCGCCACAGAGTTATCTGGCTGGACGGCGTTTGATTTACATGTAAACACCGCGTACCGACCGATAAGGCTTAATTAAGTCTCGCCTGGTTAATTAATAAGGGACCGTCGGGCGTAGTTCCCCTTCTCGAGCGCGTCGATCAAGGGATCGAAGATTATTGGCAATTACGGGACTACCAGTGGAGAATCCACGAATTCCGCCAGAGGAATCCTTGGTGGGCGGAGGAGGGGGGGCTCTAAAATTTTTTTAAGTCCCCCAAAGGAATTTATCTTCGTCCGTGGATAGTTAGTAGCTACCCCTGTAGTCACGGGGAAAAGGTGTGATACAGAAATGAAGAGGTTGATGGTTTATGCGTGAATTATCATTTAATTTATTTTAAGTTAAAACCTTTTTTTACAACGATATCTTACAATGTCGCTTTTTACATTCGAAATAATATCGCCACGAAATTGGCTCCGTCGATACCACCTTCGTTTCTTTCTCTTACGTCCGCCCAATTTCGCCCTTCCTCTTACTCCCTTAGAAATCGTTATGCGTTTGTTTGTGTGTGTGTGTATTCGTGTATGTGTGTCTGTGTTCCACGTGGTTTTTATACAGTCTACACGCTACTCCCTAGTAATACTATTATTAGAATAACCTCCCCCGTCTGTTCGCTGCTTCATCCGCTCGTCCCTGTCCCACTTGGACTACTCGAATCGCGAAAAGGGGGGCGGCCCCTCCGTGATTTTTCGATTTTTCCACCAGGAGACGTCCACCAGGGCAGACGGTGCCACGTCGTCCCCTTCCCGTTGCTTTTCAGTCTTTTTTCTGGAAAATCGCGACGCTGCTGACCTCCACCCCTCGCCCCTTTCGCGGCTCCCCGGTTATATGCACGAGACGATCGCGGGGACTGGATCATCGATGGGGGAGAGGCTTCGCTGGCGTGGGTCGACGATCTTCTGTGCTGGAAATCGAGTGGCGACTACTTTTTTTTTGGCTTTTCTATAAGGGTTGGAAAGAATTTTAGGGGGACCGATTGGGAATTGGTGTTACTTGGTTTTCGATTTTGCTAAATGTATTTGAGGGTTTTGGGGGAGTGTAGCTGATCTTGGGGAGGAAGATTTGGTTAGAGTTCCTTTTGGTAAATAAATTTGATAGGTGGGAAGGCGAAGTGCTGGGGGGGGGGGGGGGTTTGAATTTTCATGGGAATTTCAAATTTCGTGAGTGGAAAAGGAAGTTTTGGCGATAGGAATGTTTTAGAATGCAATGGGTTTTTCATTCCACAGGAATTCCACGTGAGGAAGGTGGGACTTACCTCCACCAAAAATTACATTTCCCATAAATGGATCTGCCGTTCACAGAAATGTTTCAAGAAGAGCATGAAATTTAGCACCCCTCACGATTTCCCATAACAAGGGCCTACCTACTGTAGGAGAATCGAATCCCCTACCAAAGAAATTTCGATTTTCCATCCACGAATTGTATCTTCATAACTCATTTATTTATTTTTCAAAACTAAATTTCCTACCAAAATTTCATTTTCCTCCCATCAATATCCCTCGAATAACAACAATTATTGCTCGAAATATAATCCGAAACATCCAAAACAGAAGATCGAATCGAACCCACTGTCCAATAATTTGCAACCTCTCCCTCTTCGATTTTCCACTCGATTTCCTCCCCCCACACACGTTTTGAACTCGTGCTACCCTTAAAACGCACCCTAGTAGATCGACAAAAAGAAAGGATCACAATGTGGTCTTCGACTCGTGTCAACAATCGCGCCCGAGTCCATTCGCGATTAATTAATTAATTAGAACGATTAATGAATAAATCGGCGTGTGTGTGTGTGCGCGCGCGCGCGCACTGCCGATCGGCGACGACGATAATAGGGTAATAAGAATAATAATGATAATCGTCATTTACGGCTATTAACCTTTTCGCTCGCGATAAATCGTTTTAATTACCATCGCTTGACTATCTAGATGCAAATCTTACGATGCGCAATTAACCGCTAATTTATGCACAATCACTTTTACTCCTCTCTCTCTTTTACGCTTTTTGCCGGAACCACAACACGGTTGCACGGCAATTTTACAATAATATTTATAATATTTATAATATTTATATTTATATATATATATTTATATTCATCTTCATATATATATATAGATTTGTTTATTTATAATATTTATATTTATATATATATATACTATTATTACAATAACGGTACACAATCTCGAAGATACAAAATTTACAACTCGTTTTTGTTCATCAGTTTTTTTTCCTTTCTCTGTGTGTGCATGTTTTTTTTCTTTATACGTTCCTGGCTTGCTCCTTCTCTCGTGTCTGTCCCTGTCTGTTTCTTTTCTTGCGAATTAGTTTTTGATTACTGTTACGTAGTTTTTTCCTTGTTGTTCTTACTTGGTTAAAAAGCAACGATCGATTTCGAAGCCACGACAGGACAGGATCGACTCGATCCGGATCACCGGAAATTCCATACGATTTACGGATTTACTCTACGTGGTTTTGCTTTACGATTACTTCGCGAGTGTCATTCCACCCCGTTCGCCTCGCTGGCTATTCGCTAACCGGTACGACACACGATCGCGTGGGCGACGATTGGACGTCGACAATTTCTTTCGTTCTAAAAAATTCTGAAAGTAAAGAATTCCCTTCCACCTCGCTCGGCGCAGAAGGAACGAAGAGCCAAGTCTGGGAGAGAACTGATCGCAAACGTGGTGTATAAAATTTAAAAACGCGCGCTCTTCTGCCCGCTCATTTTGCCCCAAACGCGACGGAGGAACCATCCACTTGACTATATACTAAGAAAGGTGTGAGAGTAGGCGCGAGAAAGAGGAAGAGAAACCGAGGGAAAAAGATGGAAAACGTCAAGGTCCAATCGGCCCCCTCGCGGAATTATAAATTCTCGTTAATAAAAGATTTTTAAAATTGCACGATGTCTCTCGATCCTCCTTAGATACACACTTAACGCTACGACGTCCATTGGCGTTCGAAGATCGATTCCGATTGGCGAGGGTTTCATACCCTTTCTCAATTTTGTAAAAGGAACCCGGATAAAACTCGCGAACCCTGCGGGGGAAACCGTTCTCGACTCTAAACCGCTGCGCGCGTTATGTTTCCAAGGGACATTTTCCCCTCCGCGATCGAAATTTTGCTAAAAACCTTGAAAACGTTTCGGTCGCCTCGAAGGAATCGTCTTCGAAGCCCTGCCCCCCTCGATGAAACTGCAGGGGGGTTTCCGCGACCAACTATAGGGATATATTGCTCCCCATCACCACGCATCCACGCACGTGATATAAATTCTTGCATTTTTACCGTGTATAGTGTTTATGTACAGCGCGTATATTAATAAGACTCGATACAAGTTAGCTGACTTCGTTTGTACTTGGGGCCTGGGCTCGATGGCCCTACGTTTGAGAACTTTACATATTTACAGCGACGCGAGACCGCAAGAACAGGAATAGAGAGTAGGGGAAAGTGGATAGAGAAAGAAAGAGAGAGAGAGAGAGAGGGAGAGAGAGAGAGAGAGAGAGAGAGAGGTGGAGAGACAGATGAAGGAAGAATGGAAAATTGTTGTATTTTTTGTGTTTTACGTGTTCCCTGCTCTCGAACGTCTCTCGTTGTTCTTCGCGGGAAGAGAAAGAGAGGAGCTCTGACTTCATTACGTTAGAACGAGAGTGGTGGGCTGCGTCCTGAACTGCTGGTCACTCGCGATTCATGTGTACTCCGATCGCCAACCGGTCTGAAATCAAAGAAACAGATTCCATGTCTCGGCGTTCCAAACGTTCGTGATATTCTGAACGGTGGTTTGGAATTAAGGGTGGAAGGCCTGGTGCCTGTCAGTTGAGCGAAAAGAGGGTTTAGGTCTCTGTCGAGTGGGGGTCGACTTGTGTTTAATGTTGGGTCAGGCGCTGGTCATTCGCGTCGCGACTAATGCTAAATCCACTGTTAGGTCTTTCAAGTAATTTCCACTTTTTGGAATTTCCCCGAGTGATCCTCTTGCAAAGGATACCGACGATACAAATCAATCTGTTCCTAAAAAGACCCCCAGGGAAGTTTCACGAAACTGCTGATGATACATCAATTCCCCGACGCTCGAAAATTAAGCCTTAAGCTGTTCAGCATGCGAAGGAAACATCGCGAAAGATTCGCCTGGTGTATCTCTAAATCGGGGCTGTTGAACGCCGCGCCCCATCAATCATGATCAGAAATCAACCTTGCGAAGGTCGCGAGGCTCGCGCACCGTGCTTTCTCCAGCTTTATCGTGACACGTTGAATTAAAGAACGACAGGCTTATCGGTCGCCGCGCCGCGGCTCCGAAGGGAGTCGCGTATTGGATGGAAACGATCGCGTGTACTCACCATTGCGTTCGTCGTGGCGGCCAGCTGGAGACCCTGAAGACTCGTCATGTGATGAGAATGGGAATGCGAGTGCGAGTGCGGGTGGATGGGGGGCGGCGCTGGTGGCGCAAATCCTTGATGAAGACCTCCGGCCACGCCGACACCCGTGTGATACATGTAATGCTGCATCGCCGGATGCATCGTGTGATGATGCTGCGACGTACCTGCAACCACAACCAACCCGCCATTCCCCTTTAATCTTTCCCCAGCAACGCGGCTATAAGGACCGCGACGACGCCCCGAGTAGCGGGCAACTGAGAGGCGGTAGCTACCGAGAGCGACAGGGGCTCGGGATAAGCTGATTCAAATATTTCCAAGTTGTTAAGGAGATTGAACTTACCCATTGGGGATCCGAATCCAGAATGGAAAGGCTTGTTATCGAGGTCGAGATGACCACTGGCCTTGATCATATCTCCCATGACACCACCGAGGCCCAGGCAGCCGCCAGCCTTCTTCTTCTTGCTCTTGGACGAGAGCTTCCTGTTCCTCGTCTGAATGCCCTCCTTCTTCATCGTGAGCGGCCGGTTCACCTGCAAAAGTCGGAGCCAACAATTCGTTGAGTTGAACAGTAAATCTAACGGGAGGCATTCGGGGAAATTGGGGTGGGCTGGGTTCTAGGGAGACGCTTCAGTGAGTTTTCGTTGGAGAAGAGTTAAGTTGGGCGATAAAAATGAGTCTATTAAGTTGAAGTTTGCAAGAGGAACGGGCTAGGCGATTCCCATCGTGTGTACAGCGTTAGATAATTACACTTCGCGGGTGTAATTAAGAGGTTTGCATTTGTTGTGCGATGATTATACACCAAGCCAGTCGCCAATTTGCATGTAAATGCGTCTGCTACATAGTAAAAATTGCAGTCTCCTGCGCTATGGAAATCCAAGGGTTTTCCAGAGGGGAGTTTTTCTCCCACGATGGAGAAACACGCGTTATTTTTGTACGCCGTCCAGACACAGCGCAATTAAGGAATCCCTCAGATTCTTGGTAGTCTACAAGCGCCGGTGCAATTAACAAATCGACAGGGCAATTTTCGACGCCGTACGTCACCGTCCCCGCTCTGACAACCATTACGCCGCATTCCCTCTTGTGAAATGTACGATATTTTCTTGGGAATACAATGGAACAAGGCTTCACTCGTTTCGACATCGTTACACAAACGTTACAAGGAGAGTATAACATTTTATATGGAGCCAACCAAAACCTAGCTCAAACACAATTGAATGGTAACGCGTTGATTTAATTCGAGACCTAGCTGAAACCGAACATGTTCTAATTTTCCATGTGACAGGTGTCAAAATTCGCACCTTGTTCATTATGTCTCTAGAGCACCATCATTCTAGCAGAATCAGAGAGTACTTTCTTCCAGCATTCAAGTGCCACACAGAAGAATATCGAGTGGAGTTGTGGGGGCCTGAGTAATTCGGCAAATTCGGGCAATTGCGTAATTCCGAAAAGTGTCGTTGACCGTCTGGACGTTGGCTTGGGTGGCAGCAGAGAGGAAGAGGACGAGTAAGAAAGGAACAGCGCCTCGAGGGGAGCTGGGGGAGAAGGACGAGGGAGGATGATGCCTCTACCGCCACCTCCAGCGGCTTGTTCGCGTATCCCGCAATACCAGGAACCTTTTCCTTAAGTTGGCAGTTGCGTCACGTCGCGGCAACTACAAAGCGCGCCTCCACCTCCTCCCACCTCCTTCTCATCGCATTTCCCTCCCTCCCCGTTCCCCGCCGCTGCGATGCAGCACACCACACTTGCATACCTAGTTATTTCGTACTTAAGTATTGCACGCGGCGAGCGCGCATCCGTGCGCACTTATACAAGGGACGCATAATTGGTCCTGAACGGAGCTGCTTGAAAAAAAAAAACACCACTTCTGGAGACGTTCGAGCTATTGGGAATATTCCTACTTTCTAGGGAAAATGCCAATATGTCTGGGATAAAATTCTTTTCGATTCAATTTGCCGGATTACTCCATCCCAAGTGTTTAAGGGTACCTACTTGATTTATAAATATCGAAATAAAATGAAAGTTAAGTCAGGATAGGGGTAAAGAGTACAGTGGTTGGCCACCTGACAGTGATTGGCCTTATTTTGGGAAATAAATGAATATAAAGAAATACCAATGTCATGCCTTTATTTAATGAACATATTCATATTCCTTGCACTTCCTTGTTTCGGATGTAATGAATATTTCTCCACTCATTATATACTGTGATTATATATAAAAGCAAATAGGATGACTCGGCTTTGAAGCTTGGAAATTACAGCCATTTAATCAAAAAACCATAAGAGTACAGTTGAAAGTTTGCGAATAGTTTAATGTATTTATGATATGTATATCTCTCATATTCGGTATATATCGATAAATAAAAGTTGAAACTTTATAAAGGGATTATTTGTTAAAATTATGCATATATTATGAAAAAACAGGGGGGCCAACATCTGTCATATGAATCATGTTGAATGATAGTAATTGGCCGGACGGCCAGTGACTGTTTTTTAACCATGTGAATGGTGAAACAGTAATTAACCCCCTGTTCAAAACAGAAACAAACACGACAAATACATACTAAATAAAATATATCCATTTTTATTGAATAATTTTAATCTTATTTCTATCGCCAAATCAGTAACATTTTCTTTTCGGTTATATTGTGTATCAAATAGCGACCAATCACTGTCGAACCGAATGGACAATTACTGTCTTGACCATGCCAGTAACTATATTTCTTCGTAGGAAACATATTTTTTGTATATTTTTATACATTCTTGATTTTTTTTTATAAACTCTATTTATTTTTAGATGATTAGTGGTTTTTCGTACTTATTTATATTGATTTCCATTTCAAATTTACTAAATTTACATTTATAATTCATTATTTATGTGACACTCTTACTTAAGTGTAACTCTTACTCTATATTCCCGTGATATTTCAGGTCTTAACGCCTCGAAATATCGAAGAATTTTGTTTATTTAGAAGTATACCTAACCGGGTTACATGAACGCGCAAATGAAGACTACCACCAGCCAGCAATATTCTCAGCGCGATTTGGCATTCAGGTTGGGTCGCGGAGATGCACCGTGAATCACAGCCGATGCAGCGGCCCATGAATAAACAAAGGATTATTAAACACGCATCATACACGTCTAATGGAACTTCCTCCCACTATCCTCCCTCCATTCAGGCAAGGAGAGGCTCGACCGCTGTTCCATTGATGCCCCAAGATCGAATGGTTTCCAATGCTTTCCTGGAACCGAGAGACCGCTGCCCGTCGACGTCACGCGAAAACGCAGTATTTTACCAAGTGGACGGATGAACCTTAATGAGTGAAGTCCAGGTACGCGACGGAGGACGGGGCAGCGGAGGCAGATACGAAAGCTCGAACCAATTTGAATACAATACGAGCGGCTTTAATAGGAAGCCAGGGGACGGTTAAGTCCTCCGCTGGTGTCCGAAACTGTGCGAGGTGCAAACAAAACCGGGCGGAGGGATAGAGAACGAATTTCAGGGGAGGGCGATGGGTATGTTCGGGGGATTCGAATGCAGATTGATGTGGTCACACACGATGCAACCGCACACCGATCGCATACGAAATTGCTGGGCCGCGACGCGAATCGTCAGGTGGGGTCAATGAATGAAAGATTGGAGACAAACCGCGTTCGTTCGAATTTTCCCGCTGGTACTTGAATCCCAATCGACGGGGACAGTTCCTGGGACCGAGGTGGTCGAATCGGGATGAGAATAATTGAACAGATTTCAGCTAAGCGCAGGTGTGCTGCCCGTTAGGAATCGCAGCAAGTGGAGGGATGATGCTTTTCGCGTGATTTTTGTACGCAAAAAATCAGGATTTCAATTTTAAATAGCCGCAAATTTGTGTTAAATTAATATTTCAAAAATTCCCTTCGTTAATCAGAGGATACATTAATATCCTAACGAAATCCTATTGGTTTTTTTGTTTTCAGATAATCTGGTTCCGAATGGCAGTGCTCCCCGCAAAACCAAATTTTTAAAAAGGCTTCTTGGATATCGGTGGTTATTTCATTATAAACCTAAATATTTTTCTACGAAAAAATTACCAAATATTCTTTAAATATTGTTCTTTGAAGTGCAAAAAGTTCTATAAAAATATGTGCTTTCGCTTTTTCAAAAAAAATTCACAAACATTCGCTTCTTTTTGGTCGTCTGACTGGGTATAAAACATTAAGCGAAGATGATCATTTTTAGCAGATAAAGTCCTACTTAGTTGAATGGATTGAGAAGACCAGGGGCTACGGGAAGCTTCCTAACTCGGAGGCTCGCAGAGTGGTGGCGGAATGTCTCGTACAGCGGCTCGCCAGGGGCATATCAATTGTCGCGAGCGGGCCTTTACGTTTCTTCTTCGTAACGCGATTTTACAACTTCCTCGCAAGGCACCCGGTGCCGCCTGTTCGACGAACAAACGAACGAGACCCTCGCGATCCGTGACGCATCGCTGGATCGAACCGTGATTTATCTGCAGCTTTAACTGTGCGGTCGTGATCGGCGTACCATATAAAAAGGAAGTGTGAGAACCTTGGAGGATTATTCAAATCCCATCCACCATCGCAAGCTACTTTCTTCTTACCCGAAATCCACCAGCAACAACGCCAGAACCACGCACCGTTACCTTCAATCCCCTCCAAGCCGTTGGGTCCAACAAGCCGGCTCCTAAAATTATTCCCCTTATCGGTGAATCGGTGGTGTCGCGAAGCACACGCATTTCTAAGCGCCGCGTGTAAACGCGAGCCCTCAGCAGCGTATCGGACGATTGTCCACGATCGAGATCCATATCGCGGAAGACAGGGTGTCTCTGTGTCCGTCCCGAAATTCCCCCAGCTCGCAAGCCACGCCGCGCTGTCGCCCCATCCCTCGACCACTTTGTCGTTTTAAATTTAAATCTCCCCCGTGACTTTGATCCAGCTACCGCGCGAATTTGCTTCGGTGGCGAGGATACCGAAAAGGGAACCAAGGACTCCCAGTTGCCGATTTTTCCGTGTACCAGCTCTCAAGGCCCTCCTCCCCCCTTCGGGATACTCGATACTCGTCACGAAACCGATTTCGTATCGAATACCGGACAAAGTAGCAATATCCGTCCGAACAACGGATCCTGGGAACGCCGACGGGACGGTGCGGCGCGGCGCTCATCCTTTTGTCCGGCTTTTACACCGGCTACATTCTGAAAGAGGCAACCACGAGCCGAAACGTCGACATGATCATCGTTCGGCCGGCTCGAGGGGCCGTGTAATGCTAGAAGGTCGACATTTCAGGTGCCTCCAGCTGGAATCTAAGAATGTACCAAGATACACGACGGGGGGAGGTAGAGCAGGGAGAGAGCGTGCTTCCCCGAATCGTTCGCACGAGCACCGTCTCCGATTACGGCTGACTTTGTCGTCAGAGGCGCGCCTGTTTCTCGCGTGCACTTCAACATCCTTTCAGCGTCCTGCAGCTCCAAGGGGAGGATATCCAACGCGATTCCTTCACGTGCAGTTCTTTATCGGCAGTTAATTCTCTTGGTGGTAATTTAGGTCACGGTTAGGTTTCTCTAAGGACGAACTTGAAGTATACACGAAGTTAGGTTGACCTCGGCGTATCTTAGCTCCCGTTTAGGTCTTTTTCATACCGAATAATATGCATTAGATCCAGTTTAAATAAAGTTCTTAGCCGCTAGGTCTTGGATCCCTGCTGATTCTTCTCGCCGAGCTACTCTGCTTCGATCCTAGAACCTTTCTGCTCGACCATCCAGGGATATCTTCCTTGAAGGAATCCATGGTTTAACCTCCGCGATCTCTCCGTGGCACGGTGCCTCCAGCCAGCAGGATTTCGGGCGGCGATTACCATATTTCGAGCACCCGGTAGCTCGACGCCGGGCACGAATAATCCGTGTATTTTCGACTAGCCTGCCCGTGTGCGAGTTCAACCATGGACGCTATCGGGCTGCTCTATCTTAACGACGCCAGATCTGTCGTTCTGCGCCTCCCTCGTTCCCGCCCCCGCCCTCCTTTCTCTTTCCTCGTCCGGCATCTATCTCGAATCTCGAGACAACCTCGGGAGGTGGGGTACCCCCGATGTGGTGGCAGGTACAAGAGAAACTGCCTGAGATTCTGCTCTCGAAATGATTGATCTCTGGCCCAGGCCCCCCTTACATACTTGGTAGCGATCGACGTCTTTTTCTTACTCCTTTTTCCTCCCATGTATCAGCACCTTGTTTATTTTGCCTGGCCCAGCATCCGGGATCTTTGAATTCGGTCCGGTTCGCTAGCCCGCGCAATTGCTACTAGGTTTTCTCGCGCTGTACAATGAAGGATGACGCGTCACTGGGCGTCCGAGCTACATATTTCCAACTGGACTACTATCCCTATTAATTCCCAACGGCCGGTCTCTTCGCTCCTCGGCCGTTTCAATGCCCAGGTGGAGCCTTGAAGAGTCCACGAACCCTCGACTAATCCGAAAGCGAGTCGTATCGTCCGATTGTTCGGGCATCGACTATCCCGAGCTGGTACCCTCTGCCAGGAGAGATATTCGGACGGGGCCAGTGACTGTAACGTGTCGGCTTAACGTCAGCGAAGACGGTCGCCTATTCCACTGGCGGGCCCGCTTACCCACGCCCGTCTGAACTTGGTCCCTACACCTTGGACGATCGCTTTAGAGTCGACTTGCTTAAAAGCATACCGGTATGTAGGTGTACCGAGCAGTAACGACACCTCCAATCTCCACGTTCGAGCAGAGAAGCTTCGAACTTGAGGGGGATGGCCGTGAGACTACCTTCGAGGTTACGCGGGCGATCTAGTATCGAAGCATCGCCATTGGATCCTGGTGATCAAGTACATTCTTCTTAATTTTACAAAATTGCTAGGCCATCGAAGGCACCGAGAGTTCCGTTTCCCTCCGCCCCCTCTAGCCCCTGGCGTGACAAAGGGAGAAGTTCGCGACAGCTACCGAATTTATTCCGCCCGCAGCGTGTACGGCGTCCCGTGTCGCTAGGCATTCAGCGGCGGAAGGGCGCCCAACGCTTAATTAATGATTACCAGGAAACGTGTCTGGGCCTGGCCTTTATGCCCAGCATTAACCACCATGGCGTGGATGTTGCACGGTGTTCCTGGCCGCGCGCCATCCCCTGTCCACCTTCTGCTACAGATCGAGCCAGATAAGCGTCACCGGTCGCACAAGAAAACGCGAATTAAGCCTGGCGACCTTGTCGACCCCTTTACTACTTCGAGTATCACCGGCTACACCTCTAAACATGCAGTCCCGCTAACCGGAGGTGGGTGTTTCAGGTGTCGGGGGTGTCAGAACGTTGGCTGGCGATGGATAGAGGATGACAGATGCCAATTGCGAGCTTTCAACGCTCCAGCATCTGTCGTCGGGCCAGATACCCGCGCGCGTGTCGCACCCAGGAGCCCGAGCAAGTCGCGAATGAAACGTATCAGCGGGCAGCACGCATCGCGATGAGATAAAGCGGCTGATAAGGACGGCGGAGGGTAGAAAAAGCCGCGTAAATTCAGACGGACGATTTGCTCGAGGAGCGAGATCATTGGGTAAGGGAGGGGGGAGGACAGTGGGCCCCGTTGTCACGGAGGGACAACCGGAGAGAGAGAAACAGAGGGGCTACTGTGACGGGAGCGAGCGTAACGAGTGTTCAACGGAGAAATCGCGAGCCAATTAGCGCCAGCCGCAAATGAATCGTCCGCCTCTTCCCGTCCACCCCCCCTTTTCACTCTCTTTATCGAGATCATGCGAGAGATCGCGCGCCCGCGATCGAGATAGCGCTGCCAGACGCGTACGCGTCTCAGGAAAAACGAGCATGCTTCGAGAGAAATACTGGTAATTTCGAGATCCGCCACGCCGCGGTTAGGGATTATTTTTAGTTAATGGTCGTTGGGGGATAGGTTCTCGAAGATGCGCGAGGTTTTTGGGAGGGGTGAAATTGGGAGAAAGCTCAACCCAACCGAGACCCAACTCGAACATTCAGCTAACCGAGATCTATACATGGCGAAATGAAACGTGACCTATCGCGAACCTCGCATAAACTTCGTAACAAACATTCGAATAATCTAAGTATTCTAATACCAGAGAATTCGAATAATTTCGAAATTCGAATACTTAATTTCGAATATTCGAATACCAGAGAAGAATTCGAATAATTTCAAATAAATAAAAATAAATAAAAGAATTTGAATAATTTCGAATATTCGAATACTAGAGAATTCGAATACTTAATTTCAAATATTCGAATACCAGAGAATTCGAATACTTAATTTCGAATATTCGAATACCAGAGAATTCGAATACTTAATTTCGAATACCAGAGAATTCGAATACTTAATTTCGAATACCAGAGAATTCGAATACTTAATTTCGAATACCAGAGAATTCGAATACTTAAATTCGAATATTCGAATACCAGAGAATTCGAATACTTAAATTCGAATATTCGAATACCAGAGAATTCGAATAATTAGAGCCCCAACACAAACCTAGCAGACCTAAACGTCTTAAGTCGAAGCTAGATTTGAGTTACTTACTATCAAAGAAAGACACATCTTAAACCTAACTAAAACTTTCGTTACGATTATGTGAAACCTAATCTAAGCCTAGTGAATCCTTAAGCGAGCTCTTAACGAACTTCAAAGCGAAGTCTAAACAATCCCAAGGAAAACATATGTACCTCTATCAAAATCTAGCTACATCCCACGCACAGCTACGTAGCCGAGGAAAGAATCACGGAACAAGTGATTCCAGCAAGCTGTGCAAGAATTCCCCCGGCTAGGAGTAGACACAACACATTTCTCGCCTATTAAGGCCGCCGCCCACGCGTACTCCAGCAAAGATTTCCGCCTCGCGGAAATCCACGTCGCGGTTCTCGGCTGGAGGCCGACGTGTACCGCCGTCCCTGGGTGAAATATTGTTCCTGAGAAAAACCCGTCGACTCGCAGCATTTCCGTTTTCACCATGCCCCATCCCCCTTGTCTTTTCCACTCTTCTGCAGTGCTCGCTTCCGCCGCTTCCTGTGTCACACGCCGTTGAGCACGCTCCACCCCCACGGCCAGAGGGGGCTACCCCACTGGGGCACACTTCGCACGTCCGGCAAGATAGAAAGTGGCCTAATTGTTGGCACAACAGGGGTTGCGCTGCTGCACCCTCGGAAACTTCGAGTGGCCCACCCAATCGTTTCAGAAAGAAAAGTACGGTTTCAAAAATGGATAGGGTTCAATGGATTTTGTATGCAAAAAGATGTTCGTTTGAGCCTCAGAAGGTGTATTGACGTCGTAGAATGTATACCCCGAGTTTCAGATAAAAATTCAGTACCGTTAGGTCTCAGATATTATTCAGCGAAGTTGAAGATTTGTGGTCCCAGGTCTGGCACACCTGACCTTCGCAGCAAAAGTATGAAAACCCCCAGCCACGTTACAAATCGTTGCCAAATCGAAGACCACACATGCAACACGGCCCTGTTAATCTAGTTCCTGTCGAAAAGGAAGAAAGCACGAGGGGGTCGGGATCGAGGAATTAGGTTCCACGTCGGGGGCTCGACAATGGAGCACGAGAGGCTGTGTACGACAATGGCAATCCGATATTCTGTTACCAACCCTGGTTTGCATTCTCTGTGCTTGGCAAAGCGGCGATCGGTGGCTTCGACGGTGGCCAAAGAACGACCTTTTGCCTCCTGCATTTATCTGGAGGAAGCTTTTATTACGCGGATCTCGTATCCGTCGTTTAATACCCAGCCCCCTTTGTCGGCGCCCCCCTTTTCAAAAACACTGTATCCCGTGGCACACATCGCGAAAAGGGATTTTTCCTGCGTGTCCCCTGCATCCTGCACCCCTCCCTCCCACTTTCTTCCTTTGCTACTTCAAAAGGAGGACCTCATTCTCTACTTTCTGGATTTCCACATTCTTCTCTGAATTTTTGCGTAAGTGGAAGCTGGGGACCAGTGCTTTAAGGGGGTGGTCGTTTAAGCTCCTGAAGCGTTCCGAAGGATACGCACTGATGCGATATGTGGAGGTGCAATGGTGTTCGAAGAAAGTTCCTTGGTCGGGGGGCGATCGTGCAGCGGAAATATCGATGTCGAGTGGATGTATGATCGATTACTTACGTTGTGTAGCTTGTAGTAGAGGCCGCACGCGTTGCAAACTGGCTCGCCGGCCTGGTTCCTCCGCCAGAGCGTGGTGGTCGCGGTCTTGCAGTTGGCGCAGCTGGTGCCCGCCCGCCTCGCCGCGCTCTGCAGCGACAGTTTTGGAAAAGAAAACAGACAGATATCACACCTGTAATCGCCACGTGGTTGGAGCAACCGCATCCTTGAAATTTTAATAAAAAAAAATCGCAGAATCTCTACCAATGTCGATTATTCCCGTACCTCCATTGAGAGAAGTCCAGGAACTACTTGCGATGCGGTTGCTTCAAATGGATCGATCGATCGGTTACTTAAGAAAGAGTGACCCAAGACATAGCCTCTGTTTGGTCCCACGATTTTGGTACTGAATTTTATGCGAAACGATACCTTATGATGAGACATCAATCACACGAAATTTTCAAGTTGAGGTGACAATTAGTTTCTGAGATGTGGGGGGTCAAAGAAGTGAAAATTCGTTAACGCGTCAGCCCATACGCTTCGATGTACGGACTTTTATGTCAGTCCAATAATTTAAACAATTATTTCCAGGGGTTTTGCTGACTGCTAACAACGAAATTGAGCTTAGATTTTCAAAATTCACAATGGCTGATTTAAAATGGTGGTCGATATATTAAAAAAAAACACCCACTACACAGACATTTATATTTCTTGATTTTTATTTTTATTTGTGAATTTTGAAAATCTAAGTTCAAATTCGTTGTTAGCAGTCAGCAAAACTCACAATGGCCGAATTAATATGGTGGACGATATGTTAAAAAAAAAACACCCACTACACAGTCATTTATACTCCTTGATTTCAATTTTTTTTCGTGAATTTTGAAAATCTAATTTCAAATTCGTAATTAGCAATCAGCAAAACCCCTGGAAATAATTATTTAAATTATTGGACTGACATAAAAGTCCGTACATTGAAGCGTATGGGCTGACGCGTTAACGAATTTTCACTTCTTTGACCACCCATATATCAGAAACTAATTATCACCTCAACTTGAAAATTGTGTGTGATTGTCGTCTCATCGTAAGGTATCGTTTCGCATAAAATTCAGTTCCAAAATCGTGGGACCAAAAAGAGGCTAAAAAAGGCCTCATTTTTGGGTTACTCTTTGGAACAAATGGGATGTCCATCTTTCTCGATAGAGCATAGCTGAAGGGTCGAAGACAAATCAGTAAAAAAAAATACTTAGAATATTTTTGTACATATGCCCATTTTTTTTCAACACCCCCAATGTACGCCGCAATGGAAGAATTATAACGAAAGGATTGGCACCATCCAGAACACACCAAAAGTATCAAAAGACATTTAACAGAAATATGTATTTCCTTGGAATCGAAGCGTCGATGGGATTTGCCACGTTCCTAGGGACTTCTCTGTCAAACTCTCTAGGGGTGAGGGAATCGATGGAGGAATTCCTGTCAGTCGACCCACGCACGGAATCGAGAAGCCACAGACTGAGCGGGGATCGCGTGAAATCGGTCGTCCTTAATCCCCCCCATTCCAGAAACGTGAGCTCGTGTTCCTACCTGTGCAACGTGCAACCCACATCCTTCTAGCATCCCCCCAGTTCCACCATCACCGCGGTGGAATCGAAAACGGTCTTCAATATACACCTGTTTGCCGCGTTCTCGGATAGCAAACACTTACCAAAAAAAAAGGAGAGGGATCTTTGCCCCCCGTCGCGAGACTTCACTTCGTGCCTCCCCCCTTTCAAAGTAGCTGTCATGCTCGAGGAGAATAAATACTCTTGCGATGCTTCAATGGATTTGCAATTTACACTTATACGCCTGCTCTGAATTCCTTGAGTGTACACCCCACTTGCCCCGGCCCCTCTTTAATTTCGTTCGCGGACAATTACCCCCCTGGACAATGAATTTTAAAGCATGAGAAACTGCTTGGTGACAGTGTTTCTTAGTCTGCTCCATTTCCTTCCTTTCTGTTTGCATTCGTGGAACACTTAACCCCCGTCAGAAGTGTCACCATGGACCAAGGAGGAAGAGGGGTGGTCGGGGGGTGAGCGTACCTGGAGCATTGTCGGTGAAAGTACAAGGGAGAGTCGCCTATCGAAGGGGGCTAATGGAAAAACGATTGAAACTTGTTTGAGCGAAAACGAAGTATCGACGACCCCCGAAACTACCCCCTTTGTGCCACCCGTCCGCGCGACAATGCGCCCCGAGCGCGTGTCCACGAATATAAAGTGTCCTGGCAACTGTTTTTCTTTTTTCGGCGTCTTCCTGTTCCTCCCGTTCGAGAGCACTCCAGGCCCCCACCCTCAACCCCCCTTTTGTCGTCGCAACAATGACGATTCACGTGCAGTTACGAATTCCTGCCTCGCTGCATCCTGCTTCGAGTAAATCCCAATGCTCCCCAGACGAAGCCGAAGGAGACTGAGACGCGATCACAAGAAGAAAGAGAATTTGGGAATCGGGAGTTTTGAATTTGCTTGGAGTTGATGGTACAGGGTTGGTTGAAACTGAGTTAGAACTGGGATAACTGTAACTCACTAGAGCCGCTTCCCGCTCAACATTTCCTCCTCATTATTGCTAAACTCATCGATGATTCAGAGAAGCCCATCTCCAGGACACGAAAGCCCCCCAGGAAAGTGTGGCAGCCATCATTGGCGAGGACTGTTTGCTCTGTCGGGGTCAGAGGCGAACGAAAGAGAAAAACGCGACACTGGAGAGGGGTGGCTCGGCGCGGTATGTAATCATGGCTTATCTGCCGGATCTTATCAACCCTTGCGCGTAGCAAAAGGGGTCTGCAGGGTGCTCGGGGCCCCGACCGACACCCCCCCCCCCCGCGTGGAATCAATACGCGGAGAGCCACCTCATCAATATAGAGGCTCCTATCTGCTCTAGATCTTTGACACCCTCGCTCGTCCAGCCTTTCACCTTCGTGACCAGCGGCTGAGGGGTGCTGCGGGGGGTCGAAGCTGCCTGAAAATCGTCGGTGGCAGCAGCTTCTCGCGCTAATGGTTATTAAACGAGGGAGAAACGAATTTCTGATGGCTGTTCCCTGGACGATCGTTAGCAAATGGAATGTAACGTGATTAGAGGTGATCCTTTGGGGGTTGTCCCCCCTCCTGTGCGTTTTAAAGTGCCCAGAAAGACAGTTGAATGATGGACAGCGATGGTCTGTACAACAATTCACTAACAATTCCAAAATTCTTATAGCTTTCGCGTTTGCAATTCCAGGAATACGGAATTTCGAGTATTCCGAAGCTAAAGATCGTGGGGTTTTAATGCTCGCTGGCTCACAAGCTCCAGGAACCTTGTCAAAGCTACGAACCGCCTGGAAATGGTAGAAACAGCAAACATGACATCCCGCAATTCCAACATCCCCGTATTATTACAGCGATCGCATAGCAAAGTTGCAAAAACTTCCGATCTCCATAGCCCGGAGCACCGCTCTCTTCGATAATCCAGTTTTCAATTTCGAGAGTGACACCAGCACGACACCGTCACCCCTCCCACTCGGCGGAGGACGTGAAAGGAGAGCCGCGTATCCACCTGAACGAAAAAGGGGCGGCAAGAAGAGCGGACAGGAAATAAAAGCACGATTCCACCGGGTGGAAAGGAACCCTCCCTCCATCGACGTGCTCCGTACCGTGGGCAGGGGGGGGGGGAGGGGAGGCAGGGAGAATAAAATCTCTGCGAAACGGTCGAAGCAACAGGGAGGAACAGGGACGCAAACTGACGTGGACCAGGGACGAGCAAAAGGACATAATAAGGCAACGAGACCTGGACGAAAAATCGAATTGAAATAAAAGGTGGACGCGCCGGGGATGCGAGGGGGGGGGGGGGGAAGCACGAAGGAGAAGAGAAACGCGGATCGCCGCGAACTTCAGAAATGTCATATCCGTCAGTGTCCGGGGCTGTTCGCCTTCTGAAGGCAACCGGTTCCACGCGTCGCTCGATTAACTTTTGTCTACCCCCACCCCTCCCGCGGAGAGGGCAATTACGCCGGCAACGAGTGGAATTGTGGATTTAATGCCCATCGATTAGCGAGCATCCTGTGGATCTACGAACCAGGGTACGCGTTAATTGAGCACGCTTGTCTCAGAGCGGGTCTGTTTACTTTTGGAATTCTGGAATTGCTGGGTGCAGTTGGTGGGGGAAGAATGGAGGAGGTGGTGCGAGATGCTTTTGCATGGAATTGGAAGACTAAAGGGAAGTAATAGCGTAGATCCTGTTTAAAAAATATCCTAGGTCTTGCAACTCCACCAGATTCACCCCACAATTCCTCTATTCCATCTGGATCTGATTTGCCTGGATCAAGGCCGCCATCCAGGCCCAGTGTCCTGCGTCTGCGCAGGACTAGCCGCGGTTATTCCAAGGATCTAATCGCCCAGCAATGCGTGCACGGTTGTCCCGGTTGAGCAGTCACTCGTTCTCCACCGAACGATCCAACAGGCGTCTCTTTAATATTCATACCGGGCAGACGTTCTTAAAAGCCGCGTCCCCCATGCCCCCTTCAACAGAAACACTCATCCCCCCCGAGAAGCACGAAGAGAAATTAATCGATCTCTTTTTCACGACCAAAAAAATAAAAGCACACTAAAGCGTCACCTTTTTGGCGCTCGAAAAAGGAACGATCGCGCCCTGGAATCTAATCGAACGAAGCCGAGAAGGGGGAGGGGGCTCTAGAAAACCGGATCGTACGTGACTCGGGACGATTTTTCAAATTTAATTGCCAGCGAGTTATCGATCGGTCGTGACAGACAACGAGGGGGCAATTATTACCGTTTCGTGGCACTGGAACCCATCGAACGGTTCCCCCACCTCTCTCCTTCTTCTTCGATGCTCTGCTCGATTTCGAGAAATCGATTGCGCAACAAGGGGTTATCGAATCGTGTAACGTGCCGTTTTAATTGATAGGGGTCATAGTTGGTTATTCCTTGTAATCGTGGCGTAATTGCGTCATCGATCTCCGAGTGGAGGTGGCTCGCTATCGAGGTTTCGGGTGCGCAGATTGTTTGGTTGCTGGGGAATTCGACGAATCTGCTGGGGGGATTTGCCGAGGAGGGGCGGGTTGCTGCGAATTTTATGAAGGGGACCAGTGTGTGCGCGGGCTGCATCGCCAGGGGCAATCGCGAGGTCCGGTCGTTAATCACCGTATCGGGCTAATTAATAATGCTTAATGGCCTGACAGACGCATCTTGCGAACTGTGGCTCGCGTATCGGTATCGGTAGCTGCAGCTACTTCCTTTTCCTCTCGTTTTCATGTGGCGGGGGCTTATCGTGAAGGATTGCCCTCGCGACTGACGGGTGGATTGGTCTTGGTGGGATGTAGATGTTCAGGGAATTCGAGACTCAGTGGTTGTAGTTTTCAGTTACAGAATTCCTGGCGTTGACTGCAACGGGGCTTCAGAATTCTATGATTTTCAAGCCAAATCACAAAATTCCAAATACAGAAGTGGCTACACCGTACTCCTCAACGTGCAATTCTCAAAATTCCTCGAGTCCCCAGCCTCTCCGCATTATCAAAAACCTTGGTACTCACCGTACACCGGCAATTAACTCAAATTCTTTGCAATTTTAAGAATTCCAGTACCCAACTTCACCCGATGAAAACTAAAATGGCGAACAAAGACTACCATCGTCCTGCCCTCTCTACTTTTATTCACCCTCCTCCTTCCACGGACCAGCTGCATCGGTATACGAGCAATTTGTATCCCGATGAGAACAATGTTTGTATCGAGCTTGTATCGGCGCCCTGCCCCCGCTTCTAGTCACGATTTAGTCAAGGATACACGGCGATCGTTATCGGGGCTACGCTCGTAAAACGATCGTTTACTCGAGCGCAGTACGAACAGACTGGAAAAGTCTCGATCTCCGCCTGGTAATCCCCCGATTTACAGCGATTCCCTTTGAAAACAATGGGAGGGGCCCCGATTCGACGCGCGGACCCCCTCCCGCCCCCTCTTACACCGCCAGGGGCGGTCTGATTTTATTTTAATTGCGCATATCCCGTACGATCTCGCGTATCGACACTGATACGCACATACGCGCGTAATAATTTATGGCCCGTGATTTCTAGGGGGAAACTATGCGGGGAATGAGGTGCACCTTTCGCATTGTGCCTGGAAAATCGCTGGGGTAAACGTATTGCACGTTATTGAGACTCTTATTATAGCAATCCGCGCAAGTACCCTCGTTATATGCACCTAAATTTCAGACCCCAGATTTTTCTACTTGGAATTGCCTATTGTGCTCTTGCACTTTCTCGCGTCCCGGAGGCATGATAGTAGATTCTATTCGTCGTCAGAGATTTTTAAAATCCTCCCATTTCATCCCCGCAATTGCAGCGTCCTCGAACCTCTGCGGTACAGGCTGGATTTGCGTGGCTGTCGCTGTGAGAACTGCGGAGCTTCGGAAATTCTGATTGTAATTCGTGCTGCGTGCTTTTTATTATCAAGCGTTAGCAGTTCCTCCTCCTCGATTGCAAAGCTTCAACCATTTTGGTCCATGGGAACCCAGAGAACTATTCACCTCCGTTAGAGAGTACCTAATTCTTCGCGGGCCCCGATTTTCCAAATTTCTCGCGATTTCTCAGGGTCCGAGGGCTTGATGCCCCGAAAACCAGTTCGCTGAACCTAATTACCGCGCATCCACGCGGGCGAGCTGCCCGGGGCGAGCGGTAGCGGGTGAGTACGCGAGGCGTCGTACGCCTACCGGGCCGCTACTCGCCGTTGCACTTATATGCAACCGCGGCCGCATAATATAATGCACCGGTGGTACCGTGCACCGTGCGCCTGTGACTGTGACAAGCAGTGGTACCACATTCCTAACACTAGCGCGCGCTCGACCCGCTCTCGGTACGCCTTCTCTCTCCCCTTTTTTTCTTTCCCCTTTTGTCTTTCTCTTTCTCTCTCCCTTCCGACCCCGTGTCTCTCTTCCTATCCTGTTTTCTTCTCTGTCCGTCGTCTGGGAAGCTAGGGAGGGATACGAACGATGCAAGAATTCGTGCAAACAAAGTGCCTAATCAGTGGGATTCCCCGTTTCTTCGCGCGTCTCCCTTGGAGTTCACTGCGCACATATCGAAGTACCCTGGAATTGCAGGCTTCGGAGTCACCTGGGGCCTAGAGCTGGGTGTCCATTCTACGTAGAATGGAAGTGGCTAGTCTGGGGCATGTTACGCGTGAGTTGCAGACAGTTTCGATCGATACGAGTCATGTACAAGCGGTTAGAGCAGAGAGATTAGTATCCGCGATGCTGCGCGATTCTCTCGCTTCTGGACAGGTTATGGCGGGATTTTTTCCAGCGCAATCGCTGAGTGGCAGTGATAACCCGCGGCTTATTCGAAATCCAAGGACGCCTATGCCGCGCGCGCTTTTCCAGGAATCGTGGAAAGTAAGGTCGTCGCGCTACACTTGCTCCCATCCCGCGCTCGCGCGTTTTTCATGCGCGTCAAACGTGAGCCAGCGTCGCCTGTCAAACTGTACGACTTGCTGGATGATTGGGACGATGCGTTGATGAAGGTTCGGTCAAAGTGCTTGAGAATTCCTAAAAACTATCGTGGAATTCAGTGGCCCTCTGCCGTTTGTCGTTTTCAGAGTGTTCTTCCACTTTGGAAGCCAGTGGACGTGGAAGGGTCGAGAATTCCTATGAAAATCTCGTGGTTTCCTATGCTACAAAGTTCTAGGAAGAAAGCCCACGCCAGCAATTCCCAAGGTTTGAAGATTTTCTGTCAACAATTCCAAGAATTCGGAGCTCATGCAGGTCTACAAGTGAGAATCTCTCCAAGATTCACAGATTTTACCGCAGTGAGACTCGGAATTTCGGAATTCTGCTGGCAATTCCTCCAAGTACCAGGGATGATATTTAATACGTCAGCAATTCCCAATATTCCAAAACTTCCCGCACCACCGACTTTCGAAGCTTCGGAGTGCCAAGGCTCTCTGGAACTTGGCAGCGCCGAAGGTGCTTGAAATTCCTCCACTTTCCTCGAAATTCGCGATGTTCAGCGATTCCAGGTGGCTGGTTGAAATTCTCGACGTCCATTCGTCCGGAGCCCGGAGGACTGCTCGCGTTCCACGAACCACATCGCGAGTTCTCACATATCGACAGCGCGGCGGGAGGGAGCTTAGCGGGCATAGTAGCCAATCTATATGATAAACAGCCTAGTTATGTGTACACGCGAGCTGCAAGTCAGTTAAGACGACTACACGCGCTGATGGTGATGTCACTAGTGCCTGCCAGAAAGAGAAGAACTGGATGCTTCCATCCTGAATGCAACAAAGTCGCGATCCCAATCAGCCAAATGGAAAGTCACTTCAAATGAGCAGCAATTTTTCCAGCTCCTTTACAGTTGATTGATCTACCCTTCGCTAAGCCCACCAACTTTCCCAATACCGATACCCGGATGCATCGCAATACCTAAAACTCGAGGTACGCATAGGTTAGGTCAGCTTAGAGGTAGCTAAAAAAAGGAAAACGATAGCTGCCAGGTACCCAATTACTTTCCAAGTCGAAAATAGAGCAACAGCATCCGAGATTACAGTCGAATGGAAACGAGGGGTTAGAGATTTTCTGGTCGTCCAAGGGAAGGATTCAATTAATCCCTTAATTACTTTTCCTCCAAATAAATCAGCACGCCGTCCGATTTATCGTTATTGCTGGCCGCGGCGTTGCTTAATGGGGCACAGGCGATTTCCACGGCCCGTTGCTAGTCCCCTGGTAGACGCTGGGACGAGACATTGAACAGGACCTTGGTCCAGGCGAGCAACCTTTCACTCATCTTCCCATCCGCGTAGAACCGCGGCCCAATCGACGTGGCAAAGGATTTGCACCGCGCAGAACGCCGTGACACGGCGACCACGCCATTCCGTCCATCGACTGGCTTCTCTGCCTTTCTAATAACCGTTACCACGGGCGAACCTTAATTCGTCATCGCTAGTACGGCCAGCTAACTGATCGACGCACTTCCAAACGACGATGCTTATCGTTTGGGACGCTGCAATCGAAGCTTTGGGCTTTTGGAGCCGCTGGGTGAGACTTTGGTGTGCTAGAATCCTTTGCTCGGTGGAAGTCAGAAATTGCTGAGGTCCTGCGACTATAGAGCTTTTACTTTGTTTTGTGGTTGTGTGGGGTTTAGAAGCTGTGACGTTCCTAGTTGTCTGGTGGTGGGGAATGGGTATTGGTGATTTCTAACGGAGGGTGGAAGGTGATTTCTAACGGTGGGTACTTCAAGTCTGTGGAGTTGTTTTGCGATTTTTAGTTGGTACAATTTCTTTGTGCTTTGGAATTGCTATCTTGAAATTCTGAATCTGCTTATTTTGGAGCTCTCCTGTTCACAAGGATCTTTATCTTCCATCCCTTAAATTCGACAAATAATACTCCGCCACTCAATATCCTCGAAATTTCTATGAATATTACACAGCTCTCCACGATCGCTCCGTTCTATCCACAGCACTTTCTAAAAGCAAGACAGCTCAAGCATAAAGTCTTAAATCGCGATTATGAAGCACGCAATTCCTTGCAATAACATATTCCCCATTGACTTTTCCCGCGTTGTTGAGAGTCCTCCATTTACGTCGGTCGAAAATTCGATGATTCATCGCCAAACGTTGCTTCGTTGCATAACGCAGCGAAGTTGCAGCAGCGAGGTAGCGAACAGGGGGGGAAAGAAGAAGGAGCAGAAGGGAGGAGAAGTTTGAACCCAGTGCAGAGCCACGGGGACACGGTGAATTTATTTAAATTGCGAGCAATGTTCCAGCGTGTTCAGCAGCTTCTTCTGGCTGGGCCCAATCGAAATCGAGCAAAACGAGCAGTAAGGCATAGTGGGTCGCTGGTTTTAGAGGGGGGGAGTGGAACGGCTGGGTCGCCACTGAACCACCTCCACCACGAGAGATCCTTGTTTCCCTCCTTTCTTTCTTACTTTCCGCCACACATTTTGCTTTTTCTCTCGTCCAACAGCCTCTGGCCCCGTTTAAACGATACACCCCCGTGAGAACTTGGCGACGACCAAGGGGTCGAGCGAGAAAAAAATGGTCCTGCGAGCGGAGGGCCTCCTCCTCGGTTCGGGGAATGCTTGCAAGCGGAGTTAATATCGCGTGGATTTACCGAGGGAAATGTTGCAGAGCTTTGGGGAGTTGGAAGAAGCTTGTGAACGATATTCTCAATTACTGGTAGCCCAAGTGCTCGAGTATTCGTAGCCCAAGTTGCTCTCACCCCAAGTGCTCCGCATCCCTCATTCTCAATATCACAACTCCAGAATTCTTCAATAGAAAATTCGACGAAACCTCTGGATTAAAATGGCCGAGCTTTATATTCAGCAAAGAGTTTATCGAAGCGTGAAGGGACGTGGAGCGATGGATGTAGACGTGACGCAAAAGGAGCAGAACCACGAACGAGCTTCTGAACTGATTGCAATTAGCAGGGAGATGGTTCGGTTCTGGTATGAGAATTCCATGCGACGGCAACTAATTACCGGTTGCTTTATTTCGTTGCTTCGACGCGTACCGTTACCCTGCGACTCTCCGTGCTTCTACGCTGTAATTTTCTTCGCCGTTCTTACCTCCGAGCCCTCTGCCTCTCATTTTCAAACTTAACATCCTTGATACCTCTTCCTTCGAACTGGTTACAATTTCAACTTCAACGCAACGTTCGCTGGTAGCTGTTAAAGCTTGGAAAGAGGCGCACTGACAGGGAACTAGGGCAGAAAAGTCGGTGGAAGAATCGCATCGGTGTAATTGTTAGGTCTGCCTTGTGGTCCAATTAATAATCAACCAAGAAGAGGCGGATACAGACTGGATCGGTGTAATCAAGCGGTGCACAGCACGCGTAAGCCGGAAACCGGCTCGATGGCTTCTGGGTATCTATTTAATGACGTTACTGCGCCCTGGGGGATCCATTCGCAAAAATTCCTACTACCGTTCTTGGCGATTTTTTGTACTGGGGACTTTATGAGTCCGTGGTTGTGTAGGCAGTAGTTCGCTGCGGTAGCGGATTCAAGTTTTCGGATATCTCAGATGGGATGTTCAATGGATATGGAGCTACTAGGGTAGCAGTTCTAAAGCTTTGCGATCTCTAGCTATAGGTAAAATTTCCTAAGGCTCGATTTCCAGAGTTAAAGGGAGAAGCCCGTATAAACAGCTTATTTTGAAATCAATTTTTAGGAATTTTTTTACAAAGATACCAGTGCGCTAATTGTTTCGGAACATGAAAGGTACTTTATTTAACATTATAACAAATAAAAAAAAATTATAACAGTAAAATTATAATAAATACAATAGAAATAGGGCAGTATCTGTAATAGATCTCGGGTAGTTATGTGACACAGACCAATAATTTTTTTTCAATTTATGTGCCAATTATAAGAATATGAACCACAAATGGTGTACCAAAATTGCATATTTTAAAAATGGCGGAACTTGTGAGATTTCCGCCAAAAATTCGCGTTTTATTTGTTTAAAATTTTTAGTTAAACCTGGGGGCTCATATTCTGAGGAATATTATAAACTAAAAGTGTGCAAAATTTGAAGTTGATTGGTCAAATAGTTTTTGAGTTACCCCCGACGCCAATTTTGAAAACGTGATTTCGAGAAAAACGCGTTTAAAATGCCCAAGCTATATTATCGATACTGAGTTGAATTTCGGCCTATAACTTTGAGAATATATTTCTGAAATGTTTTAGAAGCGATTTATGGAAAAATGTTTGTTTCTATTTTCCGTCCGATTTATACGGTCATCTCCCCTTAATCACTCAATTCCCTCAGAAACCATTTCCACCCCAACTCCTCTTCTCTAACAATTCCAGACACTTGCGGGAACCTCCGGTCGAAATCGAAAACAGATTTCTGTCAGCATTCCCCATCAACCTCCCTCAGCCAAACTTTACACGACTGTAAGCGCGGGTAGCGAGGGGCCAGCTACAGGGCCAGAAACTCGCGCGAAATAAAGTGGCGTATTTACACGGTGAGAGCGCCGTATACACACGCACTGCGGGCTGTAAATTGCACTGTAAATCGTGCCCCTGTTATTTGACCGCGAGGGGCAGAGAGAGAGAGAGAGAGAGAGAGAGAGAGAGAGAGAGAGAGAGAGAGAGAGAGAGAGAGAGACCAGCGCTCCTGGAGGGGGCAGAAAGAGGCGAGGCGAAGGATGTCGAGGTGGATGCAACCGTGGCCAGGTTTATGGAGCGCGAGATGATTTACGAGACGATAGTTGAAAACGAGTCTCACACGGATCAAAGGACGTTTAAATTACTGTATGTTCCACTGGTGTACGCTACCATGCGGCTAGACAATGGGTTAATAACACGTAATACTTCCTTCTGGGACGTAGCAAGCAATGTGGAGGAGGAATGGCGAGTTGTAAACGCTCGAGTTTCTGGAACTTGGTAATTTTCCATCCTGGGGGCTTCGGGGAGTTTTGGGCGGTCAAAGGTTTCGAACGGTTGGAATTGCAGGGTGGTGACTCAGGGGAACGTAGTAGTACTCGCGCAATTCCAAGGGGTTGGATCTCCGGAGAAGACGATTCTGAATAGTTTTGAATTCTCCATCCCTGCCGTCCAAAATGCCACGTCCACCAATCCCCGAGCTATCAAGCAGCATCGTCTAATGTAGAACCGGAGGTACCACTGCCACGCAGTTCCCGTTTCCCCCCCGGTTCGAGGCGCAATTAGGGTCAGCTTTTCACGCGGTCGAGAAGTGACACAGTGGATTCATTATGGTTTTCGCGAGACGGCGAGAGTTTCACGCGAAGCTCGTTCAGCTGCCTAAGCAAACATAAAGCTCGGCCCGGCGGTTCGTTAATTATTACACCGGCAGGAAGCGGCAGGGCACAATCGAGCGGATTACTACAATGCAGCAGTTACACCAGGATGCGTCCAAATGCATCTGGCTGCGCTGGTGTGCGCGCGTGCATGCGGGACAGGCATTAAGGTCGTGCAGCGGGCTCTGAATGAAATTTTCACTCGGCCAGAAATCGCTGCAAATACGGAACCACCGTCGGAACAACTGGATACAGAGCGGGTGATTAAATATTGTTTAGGGGGCAGCCGGTTGCGTCGAAACTTGACTACCTCTTAGGTGCTTCTATGGAAGATGAGGTTCCCGCACGGTTTCTGCTGTCAATTTATAGTTCGGTCCGAGCAATGCTTGGAATAATGGAGTAAGAGGTATCGGACGGTCGCCAAGGGCGATGTAAACGCGAAAATAAAAGCTCGAGGAGGTGGAGAAGCGGGGTGAATTATGGCGGGCCACCCCTTCTACGCGCGTACAATGCATAAAGCACGCGTGTGCGTTTCGTGGCCGCGATTCAGCTCTCGAAACTCGATTTACGACTGCGGCTAACTGCTGGGAGACCAGCCACCGGGGACTGCCCATGCTCCACGCCATGGAAACTCGGTTTAATGCTAACGTATGCGGCCCGAAGGCCTGTTCTCCTCCTGTTCTCGCCCGTTGTTTCGGTAATTATTGGGCCTCGCGATGCCACTCCGCCGCCCTGCATTGTCGTTCAATAGGGGAAGGTACAAATGATCTCGAAACGCCACGCAAATTGGCCGAATCTTGGAATGCTCGAGATAGGGAAATGGAGTTAGCGGAGTCTGGTGTTGAAAGGCGCGGGGGTATAGGGAAATTGGGCAGTTGGGATTTCTTGATGTCAGCTTAAGAGAAACTGGAATTCCAAAGCGCAGAATTCAGAAAACCCGGAACTTTTACACAAAAGATTAAGGGGTCATGCCTAGTTGGCAAGCGAAAAAAGAACGTGATTTTCAGGAATTTTTTGTAGAAAATCTAATGTTTATTTTTTACAACTATTTGCTTATTTTAAAAGTACATATATTCAGCAACTCTCAGTAATTTTGTTATAGGAAAATATTAAAAAGTGGACGGATAGCAGCCACTCTCCCAGAAGCTATTTTTTTAGCGGTGAGCACCTGAAATCGAAAAGTGAAGATGATTCTGTTACTATGAGTTTATCTAGTTCGTGAACGAAGGATTTTTGTTTTTGATGCAAAATCTATTTTTAATTTACGAAAAACGAACAATTCAGACATCGAAAAATCATGATTTTGCGTTAAACGGCCGCCATTTTGTATGAAATAATTTTTTTTTTGATAAACCCTTCGTTCATGAATCAGATAAACTCATATATTAACAGAATCTTCTTCACTTTCGGATTTTAGATGATCCGGTTTGGAGAAATATTGTGCTCACTGCGCAGCGCCATTATAAAAACAGCTTCCGTGAGAGTGGCTGTTATTCCTTCATTATTTAATATTTTCCTAGAACAAAATTCCTGAGGATTGCTGAATATATGTACTACTAAACTAAGGAAATAGTTGTAAGAAACATACGTCAAATTTTTCACAAAAAATTCCCGAAAATGACGTTCTTTTTCGTTTGCCAACTAAGGTCAGTATCAGATATATTGGCCGGTGAATTCGTTTTCGGGAACAGCGATCGAGGAGAAATCAGCCACCACCATCTGACGATCGTGGAGTTGTCAATTGGAGTTGCGTGGCCCTCGCAGGGTATGGTGGGTTAACGGGAACGTTGCTCGACCCCACCTGAACCTAGCCATTTGGCTGTTATTTATTCTTAACGTAATAGTTGTGTGCGTTACGAAGCTATGCGCATGGACATAGGGACGGAGCATATTGTCGCGGGGGTAAAGCCTTTGCGGGAGGGCCGACTAGGTAAATTATGCCTAATTTCTATTGGTTGTTGCTTCGCACAAGCGCAGTGACGCATAGTGACGTAGTACGTTTATTCATATAGTAGACAATTCAAAGCAGCGATGAAAAAAGTTTTAGTGCATGCTGATGTACGTGGTACAAAATGTGGCAATTGTATTCCGTTGGAACAAATTGCAATTTTACATGTGTCATCCGCAGGCAAAATTACAAATTTCGAACATGTTATAAATTCTACATCGTGGCTATCACGTCTATATAATGAATCAAATGGAGATGATTCTATTGATTTTAACTATTATTTTAATGAACATAATTACGTAACAGATACTCGAGAAATAAGTGAATTCTCTATGAACGTGGTCGAATATATAGGTGGATATGTGGTAAGGCAATTAAAACAGAATTTACTATGTGAAATTTGCGTGAAAGCACTAACTGTAAACAATGAGGATAAACACAATCTAATACAAATAAAAAGCCGCGGAAAATTAATTCAGCCATCACCTCAAGTGACATCTATTTGCCGGAAATGTGAAACGGAAATTCGATCTGCAGTTCATTCCCAACAAATATTTATAAATCAGCAATATACAGAGTCCTACGTATCAAATAAAGTTCTAGAAGTATTTATTGGTAGCAACGTGTTTCAGGAGTTAAATGAACATACGGATGACCAAACATTCATGGAGAACCATGTAATACACTTAATACGTGCAATTATTAAAAAGTATATAAAAATACGGTTACATTATATAGCTTTAAATAGAATCGATAAGTCGAATAGTCAACGACAATTATTTAATAAACTTGTAATTTTTAAAGAGCAATAAATCAATTAAACACACCATACCTATAACACGCCTTATTTTATTGTCCTGTGTAACTTACTTAAGTTTATTTATATTATTATTATTTATTAATAATGTATTAATTATCATTCATTTCATGCGAACAATAATTTGGTTTCTATTATTTAGAACAATAAATGATTTTCAATCAATATCTCTGTTTTAATTCATCTAATATATTTAAATAAGTGTAGATGCATATTTCTCTTCAATTTTCATTATATTCCAAATTCAAATTCATAAGTAATCACTTCTTTAGTATTAACTTAGACATTTGTATTAATCTGTGGTTAGTAGTGTTTCATAATTAGCGGTACAGAGCATGCGCAGAAGTGCAACCAATCAAATCCAGGCATACTTGGGTAGGGGCCCGTCCCTCAAATAGGGTTTACGTCCCTTGCCTACAAGCTAGCCTTACGCTCCGTCCCTATATTCTTATGTCCATGGCTATGCGTAGACCAATACGAGATGAAGCTATCGAGAAAGACTCAATGTTCTGACCAACAAAGCTCCTGAATTTTTTCGGAGCTAACGCATATCTATTCTGATATGTGTATTTCTACGCTGACAGCTCGGTTTGGCCTACACGCCAAAAGCTTGGCACTATCCCCACCACTTCTGGTTCACTCTTGTTCTGCGAAGGCGAGAGCGAGTCAGAAAACGTTGAGAAAAGGAGCACCGAGGCAGGCAAACGGTGTGGTGGGAGAATACCCCTTACGAAACTCACCAGCCAATATATCTGATACTGACCTTAGGCATGACCCCTTAAACAATCTTGCAATGAATTACACTAGTTTGCATTAAATTCCTATCTTATTCTATCAATTACAATTCCCTGAAATTCCCATGCCCCATACATCCCTTTCCGAGAAACCACCAAACCGTGAAAGATTCTCGAAGAACCCTTCCCACAGCATTTCCGGAATCCTTCCACGATTTCCACCATGTTTCTCAACAATTTCCTCCCTTTTTATTCCCAGATTCAGCTCAGCGTCTGTCTCTAGCCACTGACACAGAATCCCAGGTTGGTTTCAAACTCCGTAGCTCATTGTTGCTCCTGGATACTTGCGCGTACATACGTGTGGCTTTCCGCAAGGATAGCCATCTACAATTCAAGGCGTTACAAGTAAACGGTCCCAGCACGACATAAATCTCCAGCAGCTCGATCTTTCAATAGCGAACTTGGTTCGACACGGATTTCCACGTATTCCCCAGTCTTCCACCTTCCTTCCACCTTGATCTTTCGAGTCGAGAAGCAGGTGGAGCTTGCGCAATGAAATTCCAACGAATATTCCATCGAATACATTCGCCCTCCACTCGCGTGTTTACCCCGATGGAAGATTTTCGGGATGATTTCAAATTTCACGGGAGACGTACAAAAGTCAGTGGAATGAGTATTTTGGAATTCGTATGCTGAACTCTTCCACCGCCCACTACGGGTCCTTTTAAATTCATTGGCGAGATCACCCTGGACAATTTGAATAGATACCCTGTTTCTCCGCGTCGAAATTAGAATATTGAAATTTCGACCGAACGGTGATGTGACTGCACCAAATATTACAAAGTGAAATCCACGGATCACTGTCCGCGCTTTACCTTCCTTTTGAATTGCTAAAAAATGTGGGATCGGGCTAGGAATCGAAGGAATGGTGGCTGGGTAGCGACAGGGGGATCTCTACAATGTATCCTCGTATCTACACCACAAATATTACCAAATCCCCATCAAATTCCCACCAGAAACCCCCCAAAACCACCACAATTCAAACTCACCAGATCTCACAAACGCACCTGCTATGAATTCCACGAATTACTTCCACTATTTGGAGGAATTCCACACATTCCCCATCCTGAATTCTCAGTTCACCGTCTCAGCATTCAGGAAAGCCCAAGAAATCCCGTGGAATTCCGCTTGAAATTCCAGCCCAAAGTCCCCAAACTTTGTTAATAGAATTCCATGGTTCTCAGTGGTTTCGTCTATAGATGCTGGGCGAGTCGTGGTGCTAATGATCAGTAAAATCGTGGCTTATTGAAACGCGCGAAATTATAGTCGCGATCGGCAAGGCGACGCGGGATAATTGCGATCCGCTGGCCGTAATCTGCAGTTAGATAATATACGGTATGATAGGATGCCTGGCAGCAGCCTGTGCACGATTACCATACAGTTGGCTCGCGTGTAGACACGTGTAGACACGCGTGTGTGGTCCCCCTCCCGCCTCTCCCCCACCCCCTGAGTGTACGAGAGAGGCTTAGAGCCACGTCGATGCCACTTTAATGGCATCATCATCGCCGTCGTTCACGGCCTCAAACACTATGTTACGCGATTTCATTGACTTAACTGATTTCTGTAATTTTGCAATTAACGAGCCGTGTCCGCCGCGAATAAATCCTCGATCGGATATCGTTTCTTACGCTAACGATATCGTTAATGTTGCCCCTGGTACCACGCGTTGAATGTTTAGTGGACGCTGGTTTCTGTGGTGCGTGAATCAGGGGAAAGGTGCGGGGATACTTTGGGGAAATGGGATTCTTAGTTAATTAGTATCTTGAGTGTTAAGTACTCTGGGTTCTTACTATCTGAAGTGCACTACCTCTGGCGTTAGCACTACCCCGAGAATTCTATGTAAGGAATTTCTGCTACCCCAAATGCTATATATCCCAAGTTACTATCATCCCAAGTATCGAGTACCTCAAGTTACTATAACTCCCAATGCCTCATCGCCCCAAATTGACATAGCATCTACCTCCCACGTCCACCAACAGGACATCTCCAGCCTCCAACCACAAAAAACACACTTTCCTGTACGCTCACTTAAAAAAAAAGTGCAAGCGACAAGGCTATTAATCGCTCGAGGAGGACTCACGAGTCCTCGCATGTCCGCGAAAGATCGCCAGCCATCGATAGCGTCTTAATGTCGTCATCATCATCACAGTGATCATCGCCGTCCACCTCATTGCAGACCGAAGCTATCAAATTCCATGATTCCATCATTTTTCGACTCAATTCCCCAACTTCGTCCCCATCACCAATCACTTTAACCACTGAAGAATCCCCGATAAATCGCTGCAACGACTGCCCTGGATGCATCGATTGTCCTGGACGTTTCAGCGATTTCGGAAGCATCGATGTCTCGATGAACGAGAAGATTGAGCCACGTGAACGCTTGGCATCGACAGGGAATCGACATTCCGCTGGCCGCGTGCTCGATATGCAAATGCCGCGCGCTCAACTGGGACGCGATATTAATTTTCCTCGGGCGAAAAGCGACTCCTGGTCGCATGGAACTGGTCGATCAGGCCAATTATTAATTTAAACAGTCGATTTTGGTTCCTCCGTCGACACGCGACACCAGAAACTCACAACTCTCCTTCGATTTACGATCGTTTTTAAGTCTACCTTGGACCTTCGTTGAAATTGCTGGAATCACTCTAGGAAGGACTCTGTGCAGTGCGTAGAAGTCAACTAGAGCCAAAAGGTAGAAAGATTGTCAAGGTTAAGTGTGATCGTCGTGGGGACATGAAACAAGGGGCCACGTCGTGGCCATGTCAAGTCTATTATCAGCTCGATTTATTTAAACAATTGTACATATTTCCGGCCTCAATTGTTGATCATTTCATGGTCCACATATGTACCTTTCAAATACTACTTGAAAACTGGATTTTCGAGGTTTTCCCACCGTCACTGCAGGCTTTTTACAAAGTTCCGGAGAAAGGATTGAGAGAGAATCAGTGGCAAGAAGGGCTAACGAGGAAAGGCCAATGGATGGAGAAAATTGATCGATAGGACGTGATTTCTGGATCAGCGTGTACCTGCATATCGGTACCTTCGTCTATCCTGCGGAGAAACCGCGTGTTAAGTGTGTTAAGTGTGCTCTAGTGAACTTTTAGTCACGGCCACACCCAGCCTCCGTCCGAAGCAAGGCTGGACCTCTTGCACACACCCACACTCGGCCGTGTACTTTCGTCCGGGTGTGTATCCCATGTAACGGGTGTGCGGTGTGAAAGGACGAGCACACCTGGAGAAAAGTGGCTCGAGCAGAAACGACGCTGGTCGATGAACTGGCCGGAATTGCCGGGCGATATTCGAACAAGGGAGCAAGATTTTGCATGGAATTATAAGATCTCGGGTTTTGGGATGATAGAACTTCTAGGGATTACTAGGTTCAAGGTTTGCGAACAAGGGAATTCCCTGGATTTTCGAGATTCTATTTTAGAGGGCTCGACGAAACTTAGGAGTCACTGGGGTGTGGTATTTTTAACTAGGGATTTATGAATCTTGGAATTCCTCCTCTAAATATCCCAAAACCCTGGAATTCCCATCCCACGCATCCCAAAACCCCAGAATTCCACTCTTAGAAATCTGGGAAACCATGAATTCTCAGATCCATCTCTCCTCCGCTTCCACAAATCAAACGTCCGTAAAGAATTGCTCTTATCGGAAAATTGCAATGTCGTTAGTCGCTATTACAAGCTGCGCTCGATCGGCGCTGAGCGACAGGATCACCCAAAGTGTAATTGAAAATCGTAGCGGTCGCATGCCCGATGATTTCCCGTGTGGCCGTCGATCGTGACAAATTACTCGATCCAATTAGGGTCCGTTTTTTCCTCCGCTTGCAGGCTGGACGATGTTGCAAGGAAAAATTATCTTGTCCGCGCGAGCCCCAGTCGGAGGCATTACTTTCGATCGGAACTCGCTGGTTAATCGTTTCGCCTCCTTCCCAGCCGTCATTATCGCTGTATATTAATGCCCCGGGAACGTTTATTTATTATGTTCGCGCTACCAGCGGCGTTTCCACGGGAAAACGAGATCCCCGCGCGCTCACGAAAGGGAAACCAGATCGCCGGAGACGGGAACGTACGAGTTCGGTTATTCAAATGAACGCTCGTCTATTTGTCTGCACGCCAAACTGGCATATTACGGAAGACGGCTGGCTCTCAGGCTTAGGCCGAGGGAATATTGAATATGGGGGTCTCTGGAATAGGAATTCCCAGAGTTTAGCAACTGCTCTAGTAGACAGACACCTGAGCCCCGCGACTTCTGGATACCAGAATTCTTGAATATCTTGGAATTCCTGGCTTCCAACTATGGAATTCCGGGAATTCATTGATAGCATAGCTTCTGCAGGAATTCCAAGGTCTGAGAGACTCCTAAAATCGAAGAATTCTGATTTCAAAAGAAACTTGATCCAGTCTTCGTAGCTTTGATGGATTAAAGATGTTTTATGGAAGTTATGGTAGGTGGGATGATAAGAAATGCAGCGCGATTGTTATCAGGTTTATGCGCGATTCGTCAGTGTTTCGCTGTCCTCGCGGCGAGAAAGTCAGTCTAGCCAGTGCATTAATTACGTCACTGGACAAAACTCCGCCGACGCGTGTGTACGCGCGCGCGCGTGCGCACGCGAGAGAGCGAGTGTGCCACGCGTCTCCGTCTCTCTTCTGGTCTCGTGGGCTACACGTGCGTCCTTGTTCGTGCACGTGCGCGTTCGTGTGCGCCTGACACGTACCTTTTTCCAGGTGTGTAACGCCGCTGGTGTGTGGCATTTAAGTCGTTTTACAACGTTGCTCTTGCAACGACACCTAGTCGCCCGCGCATTTGTAACTAGACACCACTGTTTTCGGTCGGACAAATCCGCTGTCGACACTACTAGGCTGGCCCATGTTCGTCCAATTATCGGATAACAGTGGTTTCCTTCTGCTCTGGTGAAATTCAGCTTATCGTACCTAAGTACTTGCCTTCGTGACGATCAGAGAAATTTCGTGGAGATCTAGATTCTGATGTATTTGGGGCCTTGCGGCCCAAGATGCTGGGGCCTCAGGGCCCCGTAGATCTAGGTTTCTGAAGGCATGGAATTCTATGGGTTTGGGTTTCTGAGGGCCCACATTTTCGGGGACCTACGTTGCTGAGGGCCCAGAAACGTATGGGCCTCAGATATCCAAAGACCTAAATTCAAAGTGTTGAGATTCTTGAAGACCTAGCTTCTCGTATGCCTAAATTCCTAGAGATCTAGGCCCTAGTATGCCCAGATCTCCATGGGCCCAAATTTCCGCAGGTCTATGTCTCCATATGCCCAGAATCCTAGGCACTCCAGCACCCGCAGACCCAGGATCCTAAGTACCAGAGTCTCCGCAGTGGGCCCAGTAGGCCCAAAGATTTCCGTGCACCGGCATTTCCCAATCTAGCCAGCTCGCTTCCCTTCAAACGAGAGCTCGTTAAAGCATCCGCTGCTCTCCTATCTCACCAGTAATGATCCACGGGAGTCTGACCGAAGGTAACTCAACTCTCGGCTCGCCGTGGAAGTGGTTAAAAGGCGCGCGCGTACACGTAAAACGGTGTACAGGTAAATATATCGCGAGTTTTGTCGTGCACAAGCGTGCCACGGATTGTGCAATCGGGCCTGTACGCGCGTCAGACAATATACAACACGGCACGCCGACAACGGGACAGGATTGAATATCCTGTTCAGGCTTATTGGGGCAAGGTGGCCAGCCTTGCCACTTTGATACCGGTATCACCGATAGCGTAACGCTGGCCAACACTGGGGCCCCGTTACGTTTTCAGCCTCTCTCGCTAATGGCGATCCTCCTCAAGGGAGTTCCGTATAATTCACGTTAAACGTGTGATTTATCGACTCGATGTGGCGGAATAAACCACACTAGAGGAGGCGCCCCCGTTATAAGGCCCCGAACTCCTGGGACAGCGTGCATCTAACGAGGGTGCGGATGTTTTTGGCAACAATCTTCGCGCGACGAGGGTGTTCGTTGGTAGGTAATGATGTTATTGAAATTGTATCGAGTGATTGGTGTATGTGACTCGGTTCTACGTACAACTGCGTTACGTGATTCGAAGCATTGTGGCGTTGGGTTGATTTAAATTTCTAATCGATGCGACGGATAGAAAAAAAAATCTACTTCAAGATTTACCAGCAACTTTTCCAGGCGGGAAACACGCGGATCGCCTCGCGTTTCCACGCGTCCGCCATTCATCAAGTCGGTCATTTTTTTCCCCCGCTTTCGGAGCGCATTAAGCACGCTCAGGCCTCTGTTATTTGTTCGGTCAACGATCACGAGATTAGACCCGGTAATTATTCAACCGCTGTCATCCGAAGCGGCTCGTGACAATCCGTCTTGGCTTGTCACGATTGGACGGTTAATTATATTAGATTCGATGGTGAGCGCGTTGTTCTTTGCTGGGGAGATGAGCTTACACAGAATACACATGTGTATGTTCGACTTTCTCTGGTTTCACAGTTTTTAGATTGTACACAGGGGGCGTTCGGATTTCTAGTCCACAAGTTTTCCATCTTCGGATTCACTGGTTCCCAAGTTTCCTACTTGCAAAATTCCCCAGCTACAAGTTCTTCTACCTCCCAAGCTTCCCACCTCTAAATTTTCCACTTCCCCCACCCTACACCCACAATCCCCACTCCATAATCTTTTAGAATTTTGCAACAATTCGCTGAGCACGGCTACACACTGAGCCCTGTCTATTATAATTGTTAATGGAAGAAAAAATGCGCATGCATCGTCCTTGATTCCTGCCGTCGGCAAAAACGTTCGATAATTATGTATTCCTGATCGTGGCTCGAGCGAACCGACCAGCAAGTGGGGTGAGCAGCGGCCGCACGAGGACGAAAGGAGACCCGGTCAACATTTACCATACGCTCGAGAGCCGCAACAACAATAGAGACAACATAATGACGCTATAAATAAATAATAATGCCACGGTCTAAGCACGGTAGAAAGGCTCTTTGTTGCGGCGTACCCACTTGCCTCGCGTTTACTATACCGCTCAAGCATCAGCACGCTTCAACGGGTCCAGATAATTTTATGAAAAAGCAAAATTATTATTTAAGGAAAAAAGAATTGCATATTCTGTGTGAGAAGAAAAAATGGTATTGCGATTTGGCGAACAGTATTTCGCAGGATTCCAAGGAGAAATATTAATCAGCCGAATGAGATCAGGCTGTTTAACATACGCGGCGAGAATTCGTGATTGTTTCAGTGCTCAAGGCTCGATCCTCCCGCCGCCGAGTACGCAATCGCGGTTATTATTTACGTAAGTGTAATCGGCGAATTAAACAATCAGAGGGGCTGAGTCATCGCGCGTAATTAAGAAATCCGTGACTGCTGGCTGGTCACGTGTTCTTGGCCTCTGGTATCTCAGTGTTCCGACCCTTGGATCAAATCTACCATCCAAGTGGAATATTTGAATATGAGTGAAAATTTCGAGATCAACAACTTTGTTAGAAGAAAATCCGAAGTAGAGCGATTTCATAAGTTCGAGAAGTTTCGAGCTGCACAAAGTTAGAGAAGTAATAAATGGAGTGAATGTAGGTAAAAGGAGCAGAGTGTAAATTTATTCCTCCTAACGTATGAAATAAAAGCCAGTCAGCCGAGAAACAGATTGGCCGTCTTAATGAGCCTATACTTAGATTAATATTTATCGTAAATGCCTTTTATTGGTCGTAATTTATATCGTGCAGCAGGCTCGCGTGCTTATCGATACACGTGTTTACTGTGGAACTGGTATGTATCTACATTCTGCACGCCGTTTATTTTCAGCGGGAGCCACGGAGACGTTTTAATGATGAGAATAGTAAGTGTATCTTGTTGGTAAAGCCCATGACTGTCGCCCAGAATAGCTGTTGCGCCTTGGTTCGCCTTTATACGGCCGTAATAAATAACGTTTACCAGGGAGCTGCAGTTGCTGCAACCCCGGGGCCCCGAATCTTGGATGCGACTTCATCGATCGTCAACGTCTGACTGCTCCATGGAATTCTCAGGACGAACCGTTCGATTCGCCAAACTTTTCGCGACGTGGCATATTCCAGAATTCTCAGAATTATTTAAATTCTAAAAGATTGGGAATGTGTACAGAGTACTGGAATCCCAAGAGGTTTAGAATTCCGGGAATTTCATATTGCGAACTCCAGAATTCTATGAATTTCAGGAGCCTCAGAAAAAATGGAATTTTAGAATTCCGAAAACTTTTGAATTCCAGAGTCCCAAGGACTCTAGAATCACCACAGCTCAAAGATTTCTAGAATTCCAATTCCCGAAATATCTGGAATTCCAGAATTCTTGAGTATTAAATATTCAAATTACACCCAAACTCCTTACAATAGAAATTCCCGGATCCTGTTATTCCGCAACGCATGAATTCCCCAGGAAAATCCCCCTCTCGTACATCCAGAAATCATTGGAATTCCAAGGAAGAGGTACCCGGCGCATCTCTCGCTACCAAAACGCAGACAGTGAATCCCAGCAATTGGACAGCATCAAGACGGCGCGGGGCGCGGCGGCGAAGCCGACGGAAGCGTCATCGAGCAACGTTTAATCAGACTTCGGTGTCCGTGGCTGAATCGGTCGTCACGCCGTTTATTCAGTCGCGCGACTAATCGCTGGGACAGGCGTGAGCGAGCAGCGAGCACGCGCTCGCTTATCGCTGGAAATTGCTGCTGCGCCTACGTGTTCGCGTGCGCGGCCAGGACAGAGTGATAAATAACATCCACGGCGGCCATTACTTGTCGCTCACCCTCTGCCGCGGCTGCTCCTGCGGGGTGGCCCGACCATCGCCACCCCATCGCCATCCATTTTCCTACTTTCCAGCGGAAATATTCGGCAAATGAAATCGATCCACCGCCAGACCCGACCGGTTACCCATTTTCACCGTTCACTCCATTCCCCGCGCCGATCCCGACGGCACACACTGCGCAATTCCAACTACCGCCTGGTAAAAGGGGATAGCAAAAAACACCATCGATCTAACTTTACGAAATTCGCCTAAGTGGAACGGGCCGACTTTAGTCAGACGCCCGAGCTGGCCAGCGCAGCGAACCAAGAAGCGATTCATAAGGCCCCCCCTTTTTTTTCACCGTTTTGATTACGATATAATAGTGACAAGCAAATCGAGAACAGAGACAACTTTAATCGGCCGCGTTGCTTAATTGTTGCTCGCTCGAGTGGTACTACTCGGTGCTTTCTTTTTCTTCCCATTAATGGCACTCCGCTGGTCTATCGGGCCCCATTATTAACCGCGATAATGCAGCGAGCGGTGCCCTGTTACGGTTCGCGGAAGGGGTCGCTGCACTTTTCCAGGTGAACGTATTATTTCGTCAAGTGTACTTTCGCGTGTAACGCACCTGAGCGGTCCTTGAATCGAGACGCCGATAAATCCCGCCGCGCTCGTGGTGCATTGTCACGACGCGACGCGGTGTTGCGGACGGAAATAGAACGCGGTGCGGTTTTTTACGAGCCCGCAATTAATCGCGGCGACTGGCCGTTTCTGGGGGCCCAGCTGGGGCCTTGTGCAACAGAAACGGGCCCTGAGAAAGTCGGGATATCGACAAGAGGAGTATTTCACTTTTCTGCTTGAAATTTTCGAGTAAATAGAACTTACGTGATTCTAGGGTATCTTAAACAGGGCTAGGAGAATTCTAGTGTCCTGCAAACGGAACTCGGAGGAATTCTACGGTGTCCGTAAACAGAGTATTGGGGGAATTCCTACCAACTATCAGGAAGATGAGCCTCCAGTTTGTCGAATGCGATTCGACAAGGATTTTAAGCGAACCCCTCAGCAGAGGCAACCGGAGTCACTTTGCTGAGCGTCGCGACGCCAGCGCCCTGCGCCGACAGCGTGGCCGCCATGCGCCCCTCGGGGCGCCGCAATTGGCCGACGCCCGGCGTCTGCGCGCTTTCCCGCCTGTATTGACTTTGCACCCTCCACCTCTGCCTTCTCCTCTTCCTCCTTCCCTCCGTTACTTCTCCAGAAGCCTCACACGCGCGCGTCAACATCCTCCCCCCTCGTTCGATTCCGTCGTCTTCTTCCCTTATTCTCGTTTCAGCGTCCTCCCCCGCCGCCCGCCTGCCGTCCCAGCGTCAGCCCCTCGTCCCCCGGGAAGCCCGCGAGCGCGCAGGAACAAAGAGGCGACGCGGAACGAGCGCGACGGGGCTGAGGGGGGCCAGGGGGGAGGGACACAAAGGAAGGTGACTCGGTTCACGGGTAACGCACGAAACTCGCGGGCACGCAGGGGAAACACGGCGAGGGGGAGGGGGCCTGTGGAGGGGCGGTAGGGGGCAGCGGAGGGAGGGGGCAAGGGGTAGACTACACGCGAGGCGAGTGTCTTACAATTGATTTTCACGCCAGTTTGATTTATTCGACCGCGCCACCGGCAGCCGCGTTTTTCGTGCCCGTGGGGCCCAGCGCGATGGAGGAGTCGGTCGACCAGTCGGCCCCCCTTCCCTGCCCCCACCCTCTGACCCCTCTTCGCTCGCCGTTTCCCCTCCGAAGCTGCCTGCACCCCAGCCCCCTCTCTTGCGGTGCTGCGAGATTTATGGACTTCCAGGACGATTCTTTTTATTCCGATCGACGAGGCCCTTTTTCTGGCGGTCCGTTTCGCAGGGCTTCCTCTAGGAACTTTTTGTCCCTCCGGGAGGAAACCGTGGACCGGGTAGCTTTTCGGAAACTACTCCGTTCCACTTTTGCGGTTTGAGAATTCTGGGCTTCTTTCTCGAGCGTTGCGTGGGATCGTAGCTCGAGGATTCGGAGGGCAAAATGTCCCTAGACTGGTCCGGGGTAGGGAGAGCCAATGTAATCGTTGGAAGGGGGGTAGTTACGAGTGGATGGTAATCGAAACGGCGACGAAGAGGATCGCCAATGACATTACCCATTCCCAAGGACTATTTTCTCCGTAGTGGCACGACGGAAGCGTTCTGCAGAGATCTTTCGACTCCAATTGACTTTTAAAATCTTTCCCCGGGAGGATGTGCCGCGATAACATCTATCCACTTCACGGCTGCTCCTGCATACATGCAATAAAGGAGGGGGGGAGGTCTGGGACTTAGTCGATCCTTCCACCTAGAAGAATTCCCTGGGAGCCTAGTAACTTTTCTCAACCACCGAAATTGCCCCAGCGAGAGCCCTTTCGGGTCAAGCAGCTGCGGAAACCGACTACCTTCGCGCGATTCCTGTGAACACTACAATCTATAGTCGGTGCAACACGCGCTAAAAATGTCCTCTATAGTCCTTTGAATAGAGGAAGCAAGTACAGCGAAAGTGGCAACGTTTCCAAATTTCTTGCTTGCTGAATTTTGTCCAGCCGACAGAAGGAGCCTAGAGACCGAGTCCACCCCAAGAGGGGATCTACCCTCTACTGTGGGGAGGGTGGGATAGGATTGGCCCTTGATTGCTGGAGGGGTCGTTTCCTGAACTCGGGTGGGATACATCGAGATCGCGACCAATGATAGGGAGCGCAGCTGCCCTGGGGCATCCACGAATCCTTCTCGCTTGGATATCCTGAGCCCCCCTGGCGTGGAGGGGGGGCCTGGCTTGATGCCTTCGAACCACGATAGGACGGAGGATTACGTCCACCAACCCCCTTTCACGCCGATCTTCACCCCTGGCGTCAAGGAGCGGCCACATCTCGCCCCTAATGATACTTGTACGCAGGAAATAATAACAGTTGGGGTGGTTACAAGGGGGTAAACTGGGATCCTTCTGTAAACTAAGGGGGTTGCTGGGATCGAAAAACCGTGAGACTATGGCGGCTTTCAGATTTCCTTTTCAGCTTCACTCGCTTACAGGCTTCCTACCGTCAAAATTTCGACTCTCAGAATTTTCTACCTCCAAGTTCCCTGATTCGCAAGCTTCCCACCTTCGAATTTCCTGTTCTCCAAAGTTTCCCACTTCCAAATTTCTTATCTCCAAAGTTTTCCACCTTCAAATTTTCTACATCCCAAGTTTTCTACCTTTAAAGTTCCACGCATTCAAGTTTCCCACCTGCGAACTTCCCTATGACGAAATTGGTAAATTAGAATCAATTTTTTCTACCTTCCCATCGAGATAATTCGCAGAAAATTCGTGGATCATTTTAATGCGGATGGAAAATATGGTTGGAAGTGTTTCTAAAGGCGAAACTGAGGAACACTCGGTCAAAGATTTTCTTTCTTCTGTCGGATTAATTATTTATTCCGGGCGTTCTCAACCGAGGAATATCGTTGCAAAGTGCAGGCAAGCACGGAAGCGCGCGAACGCACGCGAGAAAAATTCTTTCTTACTTTCTCGCGTGGCTGTCGGTTTCACGCGCAAAATCCTTACTCTGCCGGTTTGTGCCACGATGGATACAGGAAAATTCACCGCGATATGCTTCGATCTATTGCTCTGTTTCAAGCAAAACGTCGCCCAAAGGAAGCTTCTTCCTTTTCAGAACATTGCGTTGAAGCGCAAAATTGAATTCTGAAAGTTCTGCTTTAATTTCGAACGGGAATCGAGGTACCACGATTTTCGTGATATTCAATGGCGAAGCTTGTGCTGGTAAAAATTGATAGGGCAGTGAGTGAACGAGAGCGAGTCACCTCGGAGGTAAATCAATTTCAAGTCCGTCGCTTGTACGGCACGGTAGTTTATCGAGCGGGCCGATTGTTTCTTTGTGTCGGTGAATGATCGATCGACTTGTCGGACAGTCGAAACTGGTCGTCCAATCGCGGCGTGCCGAATCTTAAGTAGCTGGCTCGACACCAGCGAAAAAAAGGACGAGTATTGTTCGGGGTAACGGTGTCCACGTTCGATTCTCACTATCGTGTCGATTGCAACTAAAACTCAAACACCAATCCACTTTTTTCAACTGCAACCCCTCCTGGAACGATCCCACATCGCTTTAAGCTACCTTCAAATTCCATTAAAAGAAATTAAATTTAGATTAAGTAAATTTTGCAAACACTATTTACCATTCACTCAAAAAAAAAAAAAAAATTACAGTCAACCAGAAGAAGAATGAAGAAAATCGGGCACAGAATGACCACGCTACGAGCTTTCAAAATTTGAACGTTCAAATTCGACTGCAAAGTGGGAGGAGCTTGCTTTTGAATCTCGCGCGAACAGGTTGAGGCGTGAAGCCGCCTGTGGGCATCGAAAAAGGGAGACGAGCCAATTAGATGGGCGTGTGCCGTTCAAAAGAAATAAATGTTCCAGAGTGGAGAGACAGAGATGAAGGGACGCGCAACGATTCGTCCTAGCCTATTAACTTGTAAATTACTTCCGACTGTGCTGCTCGTGGGGTGTGCGGGATCCTGTTCGCGCATAAATTCGCGAAATAAATCCCGCCACGCTTGTCGCCCGGCGAAACGAGAGACGCGCGACCAACTTATTGGCCAGGCGTTGATCGGCGGACCGCTCGTTTCCAGTTGCCCGATTCGGGCGGGAAAAAAACGAATTTCGAGGTCTCCGCGGCCAAGCCGGGTCGGTTTTACGACCGAAATTCGACCGGGGACTCGCGAAAGTTTCATTAAAATTGCAAATCAGCGAGACGGCCGCCATTCTAATTCCTGATTCGACCGTTTGATAAGCAAATCCGTGGGATTCTAAAAGGGGTTACTGTGGGCCGACGATTTTCGTGGTCGTCGCGACGAAATGGGACCCGTTTCACTCAAATCTACGTCGTTTCGGTTCGAAGATCCCGAGGGACCACTCATCTAGGGAAAAAATGCGCCATAAACTTGCTCAGGGCCGGCAACTTCCACCTGCATATCCCATCATTGAAATGCATCCACACTTTTCTACTGTTACGTTTATCAATTAAATGAGCCGTTGGTTTTGAAAGTGGTATAAGTCCAGTATTTGGAAAAAATGAGTTAATGGTAATTGTAGTCAGATATAGATATCCTCTCTTTATATTTATAATCACACAGTCAATGCTGTACAATATCCTCATAAATTACACAAAAATAAGCTGAACTGTAAAATGTTATCGCAGGAATGTTTTTTTTTAAGTGGTAGGGTGACTGTACCTAATATCGCCACTGTTCCTAATATCGCCACCCGCTATATCTCGCAAAGTAAGCACTAAAATTTATCGGTTATGCACTCAATTAGTACCTAACATATGTAGGAAGACATACTGTAATTGCAGCGTCATATGATCAACAATTACAGAAAGGGAAGGATTTTAGAGAATCTTAATTGTGTAAAAATTTATTGGACTGCCACAATTTTATATCCCATTCGGACAAGGCTAGTAGAAATCTATCTACTAGAAATACCTAATTAATGATGTACTTAAGGAATGAAATCGATTCAAATATTTTCTGTGATGAAAATAGTGTTTTTCTTTTAGCAGAATGGGTGTCCTTAATACCGCCTACCAGAGAACAATGGTTTCGATGTAATGTTTGTTACAGGTGGGGTTACGAAATGTGCCGAGCAACCGAAATAAGCTTTATTTGTCCAATATGTATATCGGAACGTAAAAAATAAAATATTTTAATAATCTATATTTTTATAATAAAAATAAAATCAAAGATGGATAAAATAACATTTATAGAGCAAAAAATAATAAAAACACATGTGAAAATGACTTTAAAAACTCATATATACAGGAATTAATCAATATTTTTTGAGTTGGCGATATTAAGTGCACTTTTTTCAGGACCCGATTTTTGCATGTCTTACGTTTTTTGAGCCCTAATTAAAAATTTATAGGTTTCAACGATTCTAACTTCTGCTACGTGAAAGATGAATAATTTCTCTTTACATTGAAATGAACTGCATGCAAAAATATCAATTATTATTCAATTGACAGCGATTTAACTTTTGCCTGGCGATATTAGGTACAGTCACCCTATAAGTCTATTTTTTGGAAAAAATACTTCACTATGCTAAGTGTAAAGGAGAAATAAGATTGAAATATGAATAAGTTTGTTATTATTAGTTACTTTAACAAAGTAATTTACTTTTCATACTAGTTTAGTTATAAATTCATTATAATATAACTGAAAATATTTCTTAACAAACTCGACTATTCGTTTACTTGTAATTAATGAAGACAGTTATGTCTTCGTTTTAATTATTATTTTTTACATTAAAAAATACATTTCACAAGAGCCAGCTTCAATTAAAATATAAATTTAAAATTGCTATTGGTTATATTTTTCATAATGAGTTATTATTGAAAGTGGCTAAAAAATCGTTTATTTTTTCAAACATTTTTATTGATTATTATTCCATAATAAAATTTAACAAGTTTACAGTTTTAGAAACCCGACTTGATTAACGAATGCGAATATTTTTAAGTTGATTCAAACGCAAGCCCTTAAATATCTCAATATACTTTCAAAAACAACGGCTCAAATGACAGTGTCAGTCCACATAACGAGGAACATACATCGTACATTATACGAGTGTTTACTCTAACTACCAATAATTTCTGAAACATAACCAACCAGTTTTCCCAGAGCTGTGCCAGTCGTTTATTGCTCAACTCTGAAGCTCTCTCGCAGCCCAACGCAGAAGCCTCAGGCTCTAAAAAGTCCCTAGCATCAGGTGTCACAACCTTCCCACCCCAAGCGCTCAACCGTCATTACCTAGAGCGGCGGTGATTCTCTAAGCTCGAGGAATCGACGCGCAGATTCCAGATCGAGGCTCGATCGCGCGCCGGGGATTAAAAGAAACCACCAAAGGCCGCGGGGGAGGGCGGAGGGAAGGGAGGGCAGGCGACAAGAAAGCGTACGATCTCGTCGCGGGCAGCGACGTATTCAAAGTGTGAACGGATGCAAATCTCGTCTCTCATGAGCGGAATTTTCAAGGAAGCTGAAAGATGGATGGAGCACGCCGCCGGTACCGGACAATACGACGACATTTGCATCTGGTACATAATTCAGTCGCCGTTTCTGCCCCCGACCAGCGGGCTGCGTGTGCTGTTCATAAACCACCGTGGCGATCTCACGAAATCCAAGCCTCCGCGCCGCCTAGGGAAATAACGAGGCGCCTTCCTTTTCTTCTCTGCCCTCCCCCCACCCTTCCGCAACCTTTTCCTCTCTTCTGGCGCGCGCGCTCTAAATTTATTCCGGTGAATTTTAATGGACCACAACAGTGCTCCCCGCTGGATCGTTAGGGTGTGCCTTTTGTTCCTCGCAATTGTAATTAACTGGCCCTTCGCGTGGGGGATTCGGTCACTCTACGGTGGCCTGTCTGGGGCAATCTGGGGACTTTCCGGTGACCATTCACAGGCGGTGTTACGATTTGTTTCTAGGAACTTTTTGCTAGTTTGGGGAAGAGTTCGAGACAGTTGACGGTGGTTCCCCAGCGTTGTGCCTCTACGTGGATATCGCGCGTAATTAATGGCGATGGCGTGGAAAGTTGTTGCGAGTCGCACGAGCGATGAAAACTCGATTCGCTTTCGGGCCCCAGAGGCTCGTCCGGGGGAAGGAGGAAAATGGAGGAGCTGGGGGATCCTAGAGTCGGCCGGCACTTTCTCGGAGCCGCTCCAACGGTCGAGAAAACGAATTCGAGGGCAACGACACCAGAGAACCACGCGTCTCGCGGATCATACGCAGACACAATGCCCCCTGAGATTCTTATCTGGGATCTCAGACACCTAACGGGCATTGTGCAGCCGAAGGTAAACGACATTTTCTCGATCGAACGCGAGCTACGGCCTCGAAATGGCTCCGCAGGGCTCGTCTTTGATACCAATAACCGATCCAGCCCCAAAGGAACGTGCTACACTTCGGCTTCCAAACAGGGAAACCAAAGGGGATTGGTTTTTGGCGGCCTGCGCGGAGGCACTCGGAGTTGGCTTCTTTTTTATGCCTCTTTCGTCGGAGGTTTTCCTTTTGTGCAAATTGAGAGCGAAGGGGAGAAGAGAGATGTCGGTTTGTCCTCTTTGGAGTAATGAATGCGGAGTCGTTGGCCGATCTTTGGTCGCAGACGCGATGCGAAATCGTGGCACGTGGCCCTCGGTGGTTCGACGATTATTCGGGGAGATTGGAGGATAACCTTTTGGGTCGGGGTTTCATGTGCAAGTACTGTATTTGAAAAGCTCTGTATCTCTTGGTCCATTTCTCTTTATCCTTGTTCTAGTTACTCAAGCTCCCTTGGTTTCCCAATCTTCTATTGTACTTTTTGAAAATTCCATTTTCTACATTTCTCATCCCTCAAATGTCAAATTTCCTAAATTCCCATTTTCTCAAATATCCTATCTCACCAATGTCCCACCATCAAAGTTCCCACCTCCCAAAAGTCTTACGTTCCAATTTCCCACACTTAAGGCCCCGACGCGTTTCCACCAGGCCCAGAATCTCCATGCCCGCCATTTTCCCTCGGCCCCCATCCCCAAGATTCCAGCGCGTCCGCGTAAAAAAGTCAGAGGCCACGGGCCAGGGGGCCCATGCCCGGCCGAAAAATTCCCCGAAGGGGTTAACGGGCCCCGCGAGCGTCGCTGGCGCTTCTGTTGCCACTGGAATGTCCAGAAAACGCCCGGAGGACCGTAACTCGGCGAGCATCGCACGGCCATGGCGTTGCACGCCGTGGCTGGGCGCGCGATAAGGATCGCCAGGACGAGAAAAGAAAAGGGGGAGCGTGTAGGACAGCCGTTAACGAGCGATTCCACGCAGAAGGTTAGCCTCCGCCACGTCCTGCCCCCCCTCGCCAGCCTCTCGCCCCCCGTTCCCACTGGTCGTCAATCTTTCTGAGCCGACATCTTCGAGGATCCAACCTGGTTGGAAAAATCTTTCGGAAGCTTCATCCGAATTTTCTAAGAAACAAGGGCGGGGAGCGAAACCATCGAGCTCTAAAAATTCACTTCTTCCAGCAATTGTAAAAATCCGAATGAGGTGAATCGGCACGAGTGACGCACACCCCTGCAGAATCCAAGTCGCCCCCCTTTATGCGCGCCGAAACGAGCCAGAAGCGTGCAGCACTCGGGGCGTCCAGGAGCGAAGAGGAACCAGCGAGCCCGAGGAAAAGGAGAATTAAAAAAAAGTACCGAAAGCTTCCCAGCTGTTCAAGCCTATCTCCATGGCGAATCAAAGATGGCGGCCGGTCGGTTGAGTCGCCTGGCGACTGGAGGGGGGTTTCAACCCTTGCTATCTGGCCCATCAGGGCTTTCGAGCACGTCGTGGACTCTACCCGTTCATAATGACGCTCGGCTGGAATTTCCGTGGAAGAGACACGTCGACACAATGCGTTTTCACGTGCCCCCACCGTCCCTCCCGATATGTGCCACGACTTTATTATTTTCACTGGAGCAGAGGGCTGGAGGGGGGGGGGGGGGTGAAAGGTGCATACCTGGTGGTGCCTGCTTTTTGTTTCGCAGATCGTATCAACCCGGCGGACCCCCTTTCTCTGCTTTCGACGCATCTGTGACCGGATTCGCTCCCATGCTCGCCCCGTAAAAATGCGACATATTGTGCGAAAAGCATATGGCCCTCACGCTCCACCTTTTTTTCGGGGGCGCGCTCTCCCCCCGCTGGGACCGCTCGAAGAGGGGGGGAGGGGGTGCTAGTAGCCCGAGAGGGTTTAAACGCTGGCAGTTTTCGGTTCCTGAGGCAAGCTTCCCTTTCATCCACCATTATCTCCACGTTTCACTTTGGATTTTCGAAGATCATGGATTTTTCAGTCAGGATACCGAAATGGAATTATGAAGGGGGGTTGAGGAATTTGTAGCGTTGCTCGTTAGGAGAGTAAGTACAGAGTAGTGGGAAGAAACGGATCGCGAAGGGCTGTTTCGTGCGATCCAAGGCAAACTTTCGGTGTTGATTTATTAAAATGCGAGGGAATTGCCGCGAGGGGGGAAACGGGTGGCCGAAACAACGCGGCGCGTCGGCATGACAGAAAATTACAGCGCGGCCGATATGTGACACGCGTCCCAGCGATAAACGACGCCTACCAGTTTAAACCGATACATATTTTATTGGGCCCGACGCGTGTGCGTCGTCTTGAATGAGTGATGGGTGGGCGGGACGGGCCATCGTCCTGTCACAATGTTTGGCCTGCTCCTGGACGACGATCGAAGGAATCGCTTTGACCCCCCAATTTCTGGGAAAATTGCGCCGCGGACGGTGTTTGGCTTCCCTTTTCCCCTAGTTTGCTCGATCATTTGGAGGTCTGGAGACAGTTTCGTTTCGAAGGGAAGTGGGATTCATTGCATTTGGGTTAGCTCTGACAATGAGTCACGTCGAAGTTGGGTCTGGGGGTTAGGTGTCGATGAAATTCGGCTTGGTTCTCTGTTATAGAGAAACAAAATTTCCCTCCTGAATTTTATTCGTCTGTTTCGACTCGCCCACGCGCCACACGGAAATTGCCTCGACGATCCTCGAACGATCGCTCCATATAGCATATTTCTCCCTCCACCAAGCCCCTACTAGAAGATTCAAGGAACGACTGGCAAATTATCAGAAAAACACAGCGATTAATAAGCCCGCAGCGCGTGAGCGTGGTAATTATAAAAATGATGAGGCCGACTGCGAGAAAAAGCCTGAATCCATCAGCTTTGCTCTATCGCGCGCGCGGAGAAAGTCCACGAGAGGGATAGTGAGCCTCGCGTCACCGTGCTGGTATGCGCTTTTGCATCCACGGAATGCAGCAAAAATAATTCACCACAATGCCAGCGCGCTCTTCGGACGTGCCTCTAATCACCTGCAGCTTCGTTTTTCTCCGTGCGTGCAACGAAACCCATTACACGATTCTAAACTTTCCCTTCGCGGCCAACAATCTCCCATCTCCCGAGCTTCCAATTCGACCGAAACTTTATACTCTTGGATATCAAAATGCCGAATAATTTTTCCGGAGATCGCCGCGCCGGGTTTCACGTAGGCAGAGGAGCCCGATATCGAATTCCCTCGGCTTTCCTGCACGTTTCGGTGGAAACAGTTCCGCCCGCGTAGGTGGCGGGCACCGCGACGAAAATAGATCGAGTTCACACGGGCCTGTACGAGCCGATCGCACGAAACCCCCGACCACCCTTTTCGCTATCGATCCCCCCCGACCCGATACCCTCTAATCCCGAGTCCCGATTCCACGTCGAATTTCCATGCCTGACTGGAATAGTTCTCCCAGACGCCCGTATCGTGCTCTGCCCTACCTGCGCTCGACATAATTCCTGGTAAGTTTTATAGCAGGGGCCCTCCACTCGATAAGGACGCGCGCACCGACGGCAGGGAAGAGCTGGCCGTATATTAATCGTCGTGTACAGGAAATTAGCTTGGCCTTGTTTTATCATGCATTCTGATGACTACATCTGCGTATCGCGAGAAACACCTAACGCTCGGGCGTGTATTAATTAAGTATGTGCGAGTCGGTGCGCCGCCGCGAAGGAAACGATCAAGGACGGGCTTTTACGAGCCAGCCAGGTGCACGTCGGGGCTTTTCTGCGAATCATCGGCTCCCGGCCAGAGAGCAACGGCGACAGGACGTGTCGCGATACTGGGCTGCTCTCCAATTTCTGCCTGACGGAAGGAACAGTGGTTGGAGGAGGATTGTGTAGTAGCACAGAGTGGCGAAAAGTTACTAGAGACGCAGAAAACGACGTCTGTGGACAAGCGGAGGGACAATGACGGGGTCAAAATTACGTTGCTATTGAAAGGATTGTGTAGCTTTAGTTTACGTGGAGAGTATTTTTTGAAAATTGTTTGCCCAGTCAGGGTGCCAACATTTTTCCTCTATTTGGCGATTTAACCCCTGCGCTCTGCACCCACAAAAGTGTCCAATGTGGGCGTTACTGGAGGAGCAGCATGTGTGCTGGTATTTTGAGTCAGAGAGAATTTTCAAAAATATTTTTTGTCGGCCTAGCAATGTCAAAAGAATCCGCATATTAAGTGTATTTTTATTACTATAACTCTCAGGACATTTGTAGGGCTGAGAATCATAGTGGCACAAATCACTCGCGCGGTGTTTCGCGTAATGTAATGTTTTGCGTTTTCTGTTATAAAAAACTCTGCATGTATATTGCAGTTGTAGGGACACATCTAAAGGCTCAAAATACTATCATTATAAATATGTATGTACTTAAAAAGAAGTTTCATACAATCTAGGAAGGAATTATGCACTATTATGTTTATAAGCAATTAATTTGTGGACTTAATCAATACAGTTTCACGAAAATAACATTACTAAGTAGTTAAAATGATATGTACTCTGTTGAATAATATGTTCCCCCTCTCGTAATTTGGCAAAATGAACCGTGATCTTCTTTGAATTGGTAGGATATATTCAATACGTGTAACATATTTCTCTTTTTTTATTAAGTAATTGCGCGTGGTCCATTGTAGCTTCTGTTGTACAATTTTATCCAAACGCTTTGGTCGATACTCTTTACAAGGGTATTTGGACCTCCAATGAAATAGAAGATCGCGGTCCATTTTGACAAAATGACAAAAGGGTACATATCATTTTAACTACGTAGTAATGTTACTTTCGTAAAACTGTATTCATTAAATGCTTATAAACATAATAGTGTATAATTCCTTCTTAGATTGTATGAACCTTCTTTTTAAGTATGCCTATACATATTTATAATGGTAGCATTTTGAGTCCTCAGATGTGTTCCCACAACTGCAATATATACGTAAAGTTTTCTATAACAGAAAACGCAAAACATGACTTTACGCGGAACACCACGCGAGTGACTTGTAACACAATGTTTCCAAACGCTCTCCTCTTGTTAGTTGAGTGCTAAAGAAAAATGTTCTTATTTCTCAGTGAAGAATGAAGTTGTAACTTAATTCACTATGAAAGTAAACAGATGGAGCCTTTAAGACTTAAAAACTGTTATTAACTCAAATTAACAAAATTTGGACTTATACCACTATGAATCTTAGAACTCCATTTATCCTCATGGTTCAACTAGACTATCCCCTGTATTTCGCTTTGAATAAAAGTAATTCTTCTAAATTTCGTCCGTGATAATCCAAAACATCCCTTCCTTGAGTCCCCTAATTGTAAGTTAAACTGTACTATTCTGATATCTGTCTTCGATCCTTCACTTTAGAGAGGCAATGCGCTAAAATCGTGGAAATCTCCACGATGGATGTGGTTTATAAAAAAAAGATATGTCAGCTTAGGTACTTACCAGTCGCCGTTTCGGCTTGATGAGGGGTCGATTCTGGCCGTTCATCTTGTAGTAAAGTCCGCAAGCGTTGCAGAGGTAATGTCCAGTGCCATCTCGTCTCCAAAGGGGCGTCGATGTCGCCCCACAGTTGACACACTCGCGACCCTCTATTGGAATTGCATCGAGGACAAGACGATTAGATTAATTTTTCATCAGTTTTGCGTAAAAATTGGAAAAACTACGTTTATTCGTGTCCATGAAACAGGGAACTGAATCACCGTTCGAAAGGTTTTGGTATCATTCATTCGTGATTTTTTATTTTCGGGGGATTCAGTTTACTTTAAATACTGTTTCGATGGACGCGTGACATGGAAGCACGTGTGCACTGGCTTTTTGAAATTATTTTTCAGTGAAATTGATTGGGGGGCGGGGTTTGGAATTGAAAAAATTAGAAATTTTGAAGAGTGCATATTCTAGGAGGAGGGCAGAAATTTGACAGTTTTTATATATGTAATATGGAATTTTATAGACTGTAAAATAAATAAAAGACTCAAAGATTTGGAAATCTGTGAATGCAGGGAGCTACAACTTTTAGACACCCAAAAATCTAGAAATTCGAATCAATCTGGGATCCCAAAAGTCCCCACAACTTGCACACAGAATCTAAAAAATCCAAGACCCCAAAAGCTTAGCTCATTTGAAAATCGAGTGCCCCATGAATAATTCTAAATCACTCACATTTTGCCTCCCAAAAATTGCAATTTCCTTTCGAAAAGCCAGTGTGTGCTGTGTACAAAGACGCACAGTTACAGAATTGGTGATGAAACTCGCATGCAGTTGCAGACATACCATATCAAGCGATTACCAGAGCAAAAGCAGAGTCACTTTTAGGACCGTGGGCGTTCGAAGGACTCGTTTATCGAACACGATCGTCCGATAGCGGCGTGTTAATAGCGAGGGATAACTTTTCTCACAGAATTGGCGAAGAGGAACAGGGAAAAGAGAAGACAACTGGCGCCGCCACTCTACCCCGTCACCACCAAAGAGTACAGGAGAAAGGGACAGTGGGCCCAAAATTTCACACTTCCATTCTCCACCTCCCATAACAATATTTTTCATATTTCTTTCAATGATTAATCCAAAAATTAATCCATAATATGGTATAACAGTTCTCGATTTTGATAATATATCTGATCGAGAAATTAATCTTCACACTAAAATGAGTCAAACAGATGGAATAACATTTTTTTTTTAACCAAACTTTCTTTTGCTTTGAGATAAGTGTCCTAGTTATAGGACACCTTATGTAAAACATCCAATAAAATCTCACTTGGATTGAGTTTCAAACTTCTTTCTTTTCCTACACTAATAGCTTGGATTTCTTGCTAATGTACGGTATGGAATGGTGGTGTCTGAAAATTTTGTAAATGGAGGCACGGGGGACAGATAAAAGGAAGGATAAAGAGATTTCCCGAGCCGTGGGATCCGCGTCTCTCGAATCGTCCTTCGAGCTGCATCCTCCTCGGGATCTAACCGAGCGGCGGCCATTACTGGAAAAGATCCCCATGTGAACTGCGTCGATACCATCGAGGTTCAACCGAGAGAGACCAGATCCTCCATCGAACGCGATCGACGTGGCCAGAAACCGCGGTTTGCACAAACAGTTCAAAAAGAAACGAATAATCCTTTCCATTCTTGGATTACTCTATCTTCCTTTGTAAAATCACTGGTGCAGACGGTTTAATGAGTCATGAATACTGAAACGAAGGATACCAAGTGTTCAGGATTCTTAGGAGTAGTAGGAATAATTTCAATGGAAATCTTCGCGAAGACTCGTTCCGAAAGAAGAAGAAGAAAGGCTGTCTTGTCCCACTTTTGCCATAAACGGATGAATTATGATCCAGGACGAGGAAATCGTCGTTCCGCCACGAATTTTGCCCTCGCAACTTTCGTTCCTCCTCCAACCATCATCCTCAGCCAGAATAACACATTCTTCATGTTTCAAAACTGGCCCAAAAACCACCAAAATCCAACTGCTATCACCCCCATCCAGCTCCACAAAGATACTCCCCCTTCCAGGCCAAAAATCAATTGCAAAAAATCCCTCTTTCACCACAACTCATGTTTCCCTCGGCACACTTAATTATCATAACAGATTCCAGCCAAATCTGCAATCACTTCGCGCCAGCGGTGGAATTAAAAAGCGCGAAACTCGTCAGGAGAAACACAAAACGCGTCTGCTTTTGGATCTGATGCCTCGTTAATTGCGATTTTCACTTCTCCGAGCTACAGTGTTTAATAAATAATTAATGGAGACACGTGACGAGAGAAATCAGTGGAATTAATGAAAGAGGTGTTTTTTTTTATGCGTCGTTTTTTGGGCTTGCAAGTGGAAGAGGGTGGAAGGTGGTTTGTGGCTGAGGGCTCGTAAGATGGTAGCCGGAGTTTAGGGCGAGTTTCTGTGGTGTTTGTTTGGGGGGAATCGTCTGTCGTCTGACTTCGGTCGCCGTGGCTGGCACACGAACACCCACAGACACACGCGCGGTACGTGTGTCGTAAGTCGATTTAATTAGCGGACTTCCACGCCGCGAAGTCGGGCCATTGTTCCCGGAATTAGGATTTTTACCACGACGTCCTCTCTCGACTGGCTATTATTACCGCAATCAACGTATCCGGCATTTTTCAACCGTTTCATTCCCATTCCAGCCTTTCCCCTTACTTCCCAGTCCCCCCTTGTGCGTTTCGATCCCCCCTCGATCGACCTAGATCGTCATTTTATCCAGTTCCTTGGGGCCACCGTAATGGTCCTCTGTTGCCTCGAGATTCCGGAATGGGTGGGTGTGATTTATTGTGGTAAGTTTTGGTTCAAGTAGCGAGGGTTGAAGGGTTCTAGGAGGAGAGAGTTTAGAACGTTTGGGAAATATCGAATTCCATTTTCAGAAATTTTGGAATGGTTTCTTGTTGAAATGTGGGCATTTCGTGCTGCATTTGAACAAGTCGAACACTGGCGAGTACAGAGAGTTTAAAAGATTTTTGTGAATTCTTTTGGAATTTCTTCGAAGAGAGTTAAAGATCTTTGAGAGTAGAAACTCTTTCATGCTGCACCAATGATTTCACCTAAAGTTTGCAAAAAGAATGGACAGACATTCTTGGAACAAGCAAGTTTCAATTTTATGTTAAATTGAAATACTCTTCGCGATGTAATATTGGACTGTTTTTTTTTTTTTTTTTTTCGAAGAAACAAACGTCGGTCCGCGGACTCTTCTCGAGAGGGAGATTAGCTGTGACAAAATCAAAAAACGGCAGCTGGTAGCCACACCACATCGAGACAAAAAATACTCAGTGTGTGCTCTTTCTTTCTTGTGTAATCGTGTGTGAGTTTTACACCTGTGTGTGTACAAAAATATATCTATACAGAGAGAAAGATATATAGAGAAAATGCACAGAGTGAGACACCTGTGAGGAACACTTAAATGTCACTAATATTTCTGAATCGGTGAAAGTCTCATCAGACACAAAAAGAAAACATACAGTGGCAGAAAATTCTTCAAATGGAGCTGCAAATGTTGCTAAATGAGTTAGGACTCTGAGGCAGTTTGAACTCGAAATGTCTACCACAAAATCAATGTTTCCCAAATTTTATCTCTATATAATCCAAAAAGAGGAGATTTAACTATTTTCTAAAAAATCTACAGCTTCAATAAAAATTAACAAGTACGCCCAATTCCTCTATAAATTTATAATTTCCAGCAGAAATTAAATTTTGGATTCATTTTCCTCCCATAATTTTCCAACCTGCAAAATAAATTGTATTGGTGATGAAATTTTCATGTTTCAGAAATAAGAGACACATTTGAGTGTTCATTTCCCTCGGGTGCTTCATTCTGTGCATATATCAATATCGATTATAGAAATCAATCAGGTGTGGTGCTGTTACACGCTCGATTTTTCGCGGGTGCCACTCAAAAAACACATCAGTGAGGCAAAAAATACAAAAAGTACACGCGACGGTGTGTCTCCCCCTCTCGTCGGCAACACTCAGCTCGTTTCGAGGAGAAAAGAAATAATATATATCTTTTTTTTATCAACGAACTGTAAGCGAAAGACGACCGCCACCAAAAGCTCGTCTGGGATAAAAAACTGAACGAAAATTCAAGGAAAACCACCGCTCGATCCTTCATTTCTTTGCAAAAGCTACTTCGATTATCTCCATGCTCCATGATGGCTGAAAAATATACCTACTCGGGGGAATATTTTTCGAGGAACCTTCGGGGAGTATCGATTAGTTCGAGGAGCACGATAAAAATGAAGCTCGAGTGGCTAAACACAGGAAAAAGTAATAAAAATTGAACCGAAGGGAAGCAATGTTACGGTAACGGAAATAAAAGCGAAGTACCTGGGGCCCAGCGCACTTTGGATGCTACTTTTTGGTTTCAAAATATGTCCAATTTTGTTTCCGTGAAAAAATGCGCTGGGACCCATGCACGCAAGCGAAACTGAGGGAACTTAAAGCAGGAACGTGAAAGTAAGAAGAGAATATTGAAATATAATGTTTAACCCTGCAAAATGGGGTGCAGTCTTTCTGGTTGAAGTAGTGATTTGTATTTGACGGAATTAGATGATTTTTCAGTAAATATCGAGAGCTTTTCGAGAGAATGTTGTGTTGGGATTGATTGACAGAGGCACGAGTAGTATAAATAGACGAAGTCTGTAAGTGTCTGACCAAGGGTGGGTTATACTACTGGGGAAATCATTCAGCGCTCGAATTATGAATTTATTTTAATTTTTTGCACACTAACCTTTACTGGAGTTTTTTAGTAAAGCGTGGGCAGTCAAACGAATTGAATTGATAATTCTTAATTTAAGAAAAATGGAAGTATTTTCAACGTAAATCTTCTAAAGTGATTGAATGTAGTGTTAAATGTATTTTTGGGGGCGATATTTTGTTTAGATAGACGTAAGGTGTTTTTGTAGGCCATTCTGTGTACTAATTCTCAAAATTGTTCAATGGTGTGGTGAAAATTGTAAAACCAGAAGACTGCACATTTTGCATTCCTCCCCATCCCTCACCCTTCTCGGTTCCCCGAGTGCTAAAATCATAATTTTTATCAAATTTTAGGAGACTATTTATTTCAATCTTTATTTAAGTCTCGGACGTTTCTACCCCATTAAAATTTTCCCACAAATCCCTAGCACTCAGGGGTGATTTTAACCTGCATCCTCGAGTGCCATAACTTCGACTCTAAGCAAATTTGACATAACTGTTCTTCTAAATTTTTAGCTCTATGTTTCATAGGTCCCTCGTGAAACTCCTAAGGAATTTTCTAGTGCAAGTATGTACCCTCACCCTCAACTGCAAGAACGAAACCCCTAGCCAAACTTACAGCACCCCTTCCTCACGATCTTCTCTCATCTTTCCCACATAAAATTCCCCTAGCACTCGAGGAGGTGGCCAAGCCTCAACAACCTGCCGAAATACCCACCACCAGACCCAAGCAAACAGGAAACCACCATCCCCTTGGAACCCGGAGAGCCCAGAGAAGCCAGAGAACCGAAAGATACAGAACCAAAGATCCGAAAGTGAAGGAAAAAAAAAGAGAACTAAAAGAAAGAGGACGGGGTTGGTAGGCGGTGCCGCTTACCGGCGGACGTCCTCGACTTGTTCCTGGGCTTTTGCTGCTGCTGCTGCTGCGCGGACGGCGAGCTGGGCGTGTTTGCGTGCGCGTGACCGACCAACAACTTGGTGTCGACGTTGACGCCTGCGGCGGCCACGCCGCTCGCGTTCCCGGTCCCGGCCCCGGCGGCTGGATGATGCCCGAATAGACCGGACGAGACCGCGGCGGTCCCGTTGTGCGGATTGTGGGACGAAGACGAAGAGGACGCCGACGAGGAGGCCGCGTGATGATGGTGATGGTGGTGGTGGTGGGTGGCGCTTGGGTACTGCAGGTGCTGGTACATGTTATACGCGGTGCTCGCCGGGTCGTACTGCGAGGCGGAGGTCGCGTGGTGGTTGTTGGAGGCTGCCGCGGCCGCGGCCGCAGCAGCGGCGGCCGCGGCGGCCGCGTAGCTGTCCCTGCAAGACGGCGAGCTAGCACCACCGTTGCCACCACCACCCCCGCCACCACCCGCCACGCTGTTTCCCTGATACGCGGCCTCTTGCTGCTGCTGCTGCTGTTGCTGCTGCTGCTGTTGCTGTTGCTGCTGCTGTTGCGCGGCGCTCGCCTGTTGGCTGCCCGACTGGTTATTACCTTCGCGTTGCTTCACCTGCCCGCCGCCGTTCGCCCCGGTCCCGGCGTTCCCGGCGTTCGTGGACCCGTTGTGCTGCTGGTGGGGCGGGGACGGGGCCCCGTGATGGTGGCCCAGCATCACGCTAGGCTTCACGTCGCACGAGCTGGCCCCGGACGCGCCCAACGCATCCTGGTGGTGCATGAACGCACCCATCACCGCTGCGTGCGCAACCGCCGCTTGGTACTCGCTGCTGGCCCCGCCGCCAAGGCCTGATAACGGGTTGCTGCTGGTGTTGTTGTTGTTCGCGCTACTGTTGTTGTTGTTGTTCGAGCTGGACGTGGTGCTGGCGGTTATGCTGTCCGGGGTGGCGTCTTTCGGCGGGGTCGGCGGAAAGGAGAATAGATGGTGGCCAGCCCCACCGTGGCTGGATAGGCTGCCCGTGGTCGGCGCCAGGGAGGAACCAAGGGGGCTCTGCGGCTTGTCGTCGTTCACCGCGCCACCAGTCGCCCCTGTCGACGTGGGAAAGCCCCACGGTGTCTTCGACGTGTCTGCCCCGCTGCCGGAGAGCCACGGGTGCAGCACCGAGCTGTGAAAGTGGGGCCGGCAGACCTGGCTGACTGGGCCGCTCGCCACGCCGCTGCTAGACATCCTTGCTGGAAAAAACAAACGGGAAGGTGGCCAATTAGTAAGCTATGGAAATTAATATTCAAGCATAGGTACTCGATCAAGGAGCTTCGAGTTTCCTATAATTTCCGGGACTCGGGCTCTTATATGTCCTGCAGCTGATATAAACTATGGGCTTCGTTTAATCAAATACCAAGATGGTAGCGCTGGAAATCGATGGAGCGGGAATGGAGAATGCGAGGGATCTCGTATCAGCGATCATTTCGCTGAAAGGAAGAACCTGATTCGTGCGTGCGCGGAATGATCGGGTTTTATACCGATCGTAAAGGCACCTAATTGCGGGGGACATCTTAATTAAGTGCGAGGCCCGTTCGCTTGACATGCGCTATTATTGGCGCTGGGGAATCGTTCACCTTTCAATTGCCATATACGCGACCAGACTCCGCCTCTGCCGGTTTGCTCGCGTAATTACTTCTTCATTAGCGACCTCAGCTTTGCTCCAACTTTACTATCTCACACTTTACCAAGCGCATTCCATCGATTCGTCCAGGTTAAATTCTATCACAATAGAGAATAGAGAAACCGAGAGACAAGAATAATATTTAAAGACAGAGCTAAAATATTCATCCATCATCGAGATTAGCTTTGGTCAAGTCCGGATCAGATCTACAAAACAGTGGGTAAAGCGTCACCGGAACTGGAATAATGTGTAGGTAGGTATCTAATAAACCTTCCCGAATGCTTACTGCTGCTTGTCTTTCACCGAAGGAATACTTAAGTCAAAGTTCCAAGGGGGTGTCTAACGCAAATTTGCAGACCAACAGGGGTTGACGACAACCGTCGGGAAGCGAACGCAAACCTGCTTACGTCGGTGAAGTCGGCCGAAGCATACGATCGATATATCGAGTGGTTCTTGCTAGCGTTGCTCCCGCCACCTCGGCGCGGCGGCATACGCTGATAACAAGGGAATGTTTTGCCAAACTCCACCCTCTACCCTTCCACCCGTGCAACTCCCGCTGAATTACGAGCATTAATTCGAGCTTCGAGTCACCGTCACGCTCCGTATTACTCCGTTCGAACTTCCCTATCGCGAAAAACAAGGGGATTTAGTGTTAGTTACTACGGAACTCTACAACCTGACGCCACGAAGAAACACCAAAAGAGGATGGTAGTTATCCGTAATTTCCTCTTTCCCCCACTTCTTAATCTTCACTACTCTATCCACCGTGATTCATTTGTTATCTGCCATTAATCAGTTGATGAATCTTCAACCGATAGGTACCCACTCCGAATTATCGGGTCTCCGAGTAGTATAACCCTCCCTATAGTCAGACCCTCGCTGTGTGCCCTTAACGTGGCTCGCGCCGCGAGCATCTATCGAGGTTAACCGTTTCGTTTAGCTCGAATCAACGAGGATTACCATGCACTATGGCTGGCTATGGCTGACACGATTGCGCTGGCGAATGGAGGATGAACGTCGCGGCGTAAAGCTGTCTAAATTTAGGAGCGTGAAACGTAATATTACGCGCGGCGAGGGGCAAGTGGAACACGCGAGATGAGCAGCTGCAGCGTCACGCAATTAATCGAATGCAACGATGCCCCGCCTGTAATTGGATCTGTTGCATTCTGGCGGTGCACCGATGAAAAGTAAACAAGACGAGCCAGATCTGCTGAGCGTCTTAGATCGCGGTATACGTGGAAAGATTTGGAAAATTTTCAATATTCTTTTGGTGGAACAGGTTTGAAATCGTGGAATGATGAAGGGAGTACGAAAATAATGGTCGGACTGTTGCCTTGCCAGTGAAAGGCGGCCGAGGGAGGACACGAAGAGAGAAGAAACGAGCAGAAGAGCCAGTTCGCACTCCATGCGCAGTAAAAAGTTCCATACTAAGGGATATTTATCATCCCGTTGCCTCCCCCTCCTACCTCGTGGCCCTAACTTCGACCTCACTCTTTTTCGTCCATTTCTCCGCCACTTCTCGCAACTTTTTACTCGCACTTTGTCCTTTTTCCTTCTCGTTTGCGAGCTGAGAAGACCCTCGCCTCGTTATCTCCGAGATACTTCCGTCGACTCGGCGATTTCGCTCGAATTAATGGCTGCCGATCACCAGCTGGCCTCGGGTGTCCACCTCGTGATTTTCACACATTCTTGCAAACATTTCGAGCGTTTTCTCAGGATGATCAAGCTGTTCTTGGACCCTTGGCGAGGGAGAGATTTAGAAATTCACTTCTGCAGAAATTCAAACTATCGGAAAAGATTAGAACCCTCTGTGGGTAAAATTTGTTGGGCAACTCCCGCTTTAAAGTGCTGAAGAAACATAATTAAGATAGAACAAAACGAAGCGAAGGAGTAACTGAAAATTCACATTGAGATAGAAGAGTATTTGAAGAAGAAGGAATAGTTGCGTTAGTTGGACAAAGGAAACGTGTACTCGCGGAGATTCATAGCCCCTTGCTTACAAGAAGCACACGTCGCCAGCCAAACAACGTTTCTATCTCGACCGTCCTCCTCGAATTTATAAAACCAGCCGCGGAGCAATCATGGTCCATAAATCGCGGCGCGTATGATCGCGGTCGTTGAACGTGGCACGCGTGCCCCCGTAAATTTTCGTCGGAGGAAGTTGGCAAACGCCTCGCCGACGACGGAAAAAGGAGAAAAAGCCGCGGAACAGGCTCTCATTAAGATACGAGGAGCTCCTTAGGCGTCGATTCCCAAGGCGCTCCTTTCCAAACAGGTCGCCTCTAATATGGCGCCGCTTTTCCACCGCCTGGATTCGTATTTTTCTCGATCGTGAACTTCCAAGCGTTCCAACGCAACCGCATTTTCCATTACTACTCTCTTTACAGGGCGATTCTAAAAAAAAAGAACAAACATAACACCCTTTCAAATTCTGCTGAAAAGTTTTTCCTAAATTTTGCCTAAAATTTTGAAGAAGTATGTGGGAGAAATTTTCAGGGAATTTTTATGGGAATGTAAAGCTTGAATGGAGTTGTGTTCATCCATTCCAGGATGAGGAACGATCGTCCGGCGATAATGGTGCAAGATCTACGCGCGATCTAGATCGTGGCCATTAATCGCTTACTCGATCGCCACGACTCCGTTCGAGACTACGCCCACGCGCGCAGAAAATATTCGATCCAATAAGTTACACCAGCCGGGGTACGACATTCCGACAGTTAATATGATAATTGACTCGTCGGCTGAATATCTAGCAGGGGATCGAGATCGCGATGCACGGCGTGACAGGAAATTCATTGGCTTGATTGCAATGCGCTTCGAGATTCGGGCCATTGTTTCACTGAGAATTATCCACAAGCTTCCGGGGAGACTTTTTCTGACTTTTTCAAGAATTTTTCGGGAATAGTATTTAATCTTGTGTTTGTCTTACACGTAGTAGTTTACTTGGAGGAAAAGGTAGTTCTAACTCTTTCCCTCAAAATTTCGCCCTGTCTACCTCAAAACACAAGATTTCACAAAATCAAGCCAGCTCTGCCCTCGAGTACTACACCAAACGCGCCAAATTCAAACTCTAACTGAATTCTCGGAACGCTACACTATATCGCCCCTAATAAACTCAATTTTCAATTCCCTCTTTCTTCAAACGAGATCCGGGAGGGTCGAAAAGAGTGTCTACCAGCCAGAAGATCGCAATATTTGCCGAAGATTTCACGAAAAGCGTGGCTGTCGCTGTTTCAGCGCGCAATGAAAGAAAAGGACTGAATAGAGCAGAGAAGGCGAGTCCTCATTCATTCCGCGACGGATTTCCGCGTGGAAATTTTATCTCGCGATTTAGCCCGCGTGAATGGCGTGACACATGTGGCCACGGTATCTCCGTTTGGTCAGCATTCGACATCAAAGCGGCCACTCCAAATAATTAGACGCCTGGAGCGTCGCGTCGCGCCGCTTTTGTGCCCGGGCGTCGGGGAAACGAGTTCAAAGGCTCGAAAGGATTCAAAGCGGCGCGGTGCTCTCAAAGGACGAGTCGCTAGGTGTCCAGAGAGAAAGGCGAAGGAAAGTGATGCACGGTTAGCGTTTGCGAAAGGGAATAAAAGATGGAGATTTTGAATTCTCACACAATTTTCACCTAACACTTGCCTAACTGAAAATGAATCTTTGGTGTTCCGTGGATTTAGAGAAAGCTTCGTTGTCATTCGCGCAAGTTTTATATAGCAGGAGCAATGGTGAAGAGAAAACAGCGACCAAGGCAGTTGGTATTCCATGCCGAGCAACGCCAGGACGTTTCTAGAGCTCTGGCTAATTATTCCCGGCTCGTGTCGCCTGTTTCTAGAGCAGGTCAAATATTACTTGCTCTATAGTGAAGCAACACGTCACACTAGAGCACAACTAGAGCGAGTGTACCTCTAAAACCCACTGCTATCGAGCTTCAAGTACTGTGTGTCTAATTGTAAACGATAAATTCTCTGTCAAAGTATGATTTCACCAAGATCTCGAGGCGAAGTTGGTGCGGTTGGACGGTGACTGTAAGTTGCCGGCAAATTTCGTGGATCCTCGAGCGCTACCAGCGGGACGCGACTTATCTTCCATCATTAAAGGCGCGTAAAGCTTAAGGGTAGTGATTTTCAGCGAGAGCACCGCGGCGTCGCACGTCGTAAATCGTCGAATTACGATGGAAAATGAAAAAATAAGCGGTCCCGCGGATCGACGGGCAGCTGGGGCTGGCCCCGTAATAAGATTCAACGGCGTACACGAAATTCCAGGAGAAAATAACGTCTCATTTCGCCGGCCGCCACTAGCTCCACTCGGGTAATAACATGCAATCTCAACCCCACGGTGTACTTCCACGGGGTTTATCGATTTTTTGTTTCCTCGCCAGCGGGCTTCCTACACTGCTCGCCAATTATTATTCCTGAGAAGAGAAGCGAGTGTCCTCCATTTTTCTCTCGTCCACGGGGCTTCGACTTCGCAACTCAGCCTTTTCGAGCGGTTACAGACTTCGGCGTGATAGAAACTCTTGAGATTTCTCGGAATTCCAGGGGGTTGTTTAGGTTTTCCGCGATTTAGAGGTTTTAGAGTTTGCAACTGTTGCGATTTCAAAGAATTCGAGAGATTTTCAAAGCTCATCACCTCTACAACGTACAATCTTTTCAAATTCCCAGGACTTCTTCGGAAATTCGAGAAGTCCTCATGTTTTCAACAGCTCTATACTCCGTGCCCTCGAAGGTTCCCGAAAACCCCAACCTCCACCACCCAACAACCTACAAATCTGCAGCCCCAGCAAGCCCCCAGAAAATCCATCCCATGTTCCCCAACTCCTACCCCCCACAAAACCCACCCCGAGTCTAAGGATCACAGTGGAACGAACTGGAATTCGTCAGCTCCGTTGGAAATCTCGAAACAAAGAGGGTCCCAGGATCCTGGTCCCGTCGAATCGTGACACCGAGAGGGGGCCAGCGTCCCCTTGAACCCTCCCCCTCCGACATAGGGGCGCGGGGAGGGGGTGGGGGCAGGAGCAGCAGGGAGGAAGATTGATCGCGGCGAGGCTGCATCGCGAGTTGCATCTGCCGCGCGCGCCAGAGGGGGTGGGAAGACAGACGTACATAGAGGGAAAGAGAGAAAGAGAGAGATGTTGCGACGGGGGAGAGGCTCCGCCTTCGGTTGGCGTGTGCATTTGCGCAAGATGGCGACGGGCGCGAGTTTTGCACGGGCTGCGCGCCGCGCGTACTATCGCTCCTCTTCTTCGTCTTCCTCTTCTACTTCTGCTTCTTCGTCGCGTCAAGGTGCAACCTCGGAGACGGTGGAAGACTTCGGTTCTCGGCGGGGGGTAAGGGGGTTGGGGCAGGCTGAATCACGGATATTTCGCGGGGTGGAGGAAGGGGGGGGGCAAGAGGTGTGCTCGTAGAGTGGAAATAGAGCAGAAATTCAAGAGCGGAGGCGAGGTGAGGAAAGCACGATAGAAGAATATGAAATAGAGATTGAACAGATCGAGTGGGTGGAGTTGGAGAAGTGGAAAAAGAAAGTGGGATAGAGCAGAAAAGTGTGAGAACGGGAGAATATAGTGCAGAGATGGAGCAGCACGATGGATGATAGAGCAGAACGGCGAGGAGATGGTGCGAATAGAACAAATACAGCAGGCGGAGTGACTATAAGAGCAAATAGAGAATCGACTAAAATCCTAGAACCTGATACATCCAACGAATTCGCGAAAATTCAGTCCCCAACCTCCACAGAGGCCAAAGGAAATCTGCACCCCAGCCAAAATAAGGAAAAAAGAAAGACACAAAGAAGCCTCCATAGGGAGGGAAATAGAAAACGCGACGAATAAAGGAGTAGAGAAACACGAAACAGATAAAGCCAGCCAGATAAACACGCACTGCTATGAACATGGGGTGGGCAAAAGAGGGGGAGGGGGGGTAACCTACAAAAGCAGCGCCTCCCGCGTGGCCTGCAATTACGTATGCACCTCTCTGAGAGCCCGTGGGCTTCGCGGTTGGCTGCGCTTCCTTCCTGTCTGCCGCAACCACTGTGTGTATTATGCATCCCGGGGCCCGTGGCGCGTCCGCCTGTCTTCTTTAGCTCGTTTTTCCCCTCTCCATCTAGACCTGGGCCAGGGAGCAGCACCCCGATCCGCATGGCACTTTCGTCGATCGATCACCCGCGGACAGAAACATCCTCGAGGGGGATCGTTCGTCTAATGAGTGTCCAGGCTAAGATGGACGTCGTCCACCTTTCGGTCAGTCGGGCCCCAGGTCCTGGAGGCGGGGGTTGGGCCCACTTCGAGTCGACGATTTTGATGGGCGAAATGGGAGGATGTTTAGGGGGTCGGTGGACTGTTCCGGGGAGGTGGAGGCTTGGGATTGTGCTGGAGGATCATGGAGGTGGGGTAAGGCCTCGCGAGGGGAAGTGGGGAAATTGTTGGAGGATTGGGTCGCTAGTAGGGCTTGGAAATGGGACCTATGGGAGAGGCAGAATGGTGCCACTTGGATATTGAAAGTTCTCGACGCCTCTACAGCTGACAAGATAGATGGATCAGCAGTTGAAGACTTCATTCCACCTCCTACCGATCCAGTGCAAAGAACGGTTCTCGTCAGTGGTGATCCAAGAAATTTCTCCGAGCTCCCGTTGACGGAGTGCGACGGAGGAAGCTGCCCCAGAAACTCGGCGGGTTCTCACAGGCGAAGAGGAATTCCAGGGGCCCGGTCTGGTGTCAGGGGGTCAAGCACCGCGAGGCAAGACGCGGAGGAGCGCAGAGGGGAGGGGGCAAGTCGTAAAGAAGCGGCACCAGCGACAGATAGAGATTTGATTCCGATTAGGGCGCTGGTTTTTTGGCGCAGCACGGGTTAACAGAGGGCCGAGTATGATCCATGCACGTCGGCGAGAATCAGGGATATCGCGTTCCAGGGCCTCCAGAGATCCGACCAGCTGTATCGAGTTTCGTGGCCCCTCTGCCCCCCTCACTTTTTGGCCCCGTTCCCCTGCCACCGTCCAGGGCCTTTCTGCCCCTTCCGACGCTTTTTCATGCTTGGCCAGCGACGAAGAACCGAGAACTATCGCTGAATTATCGTACACCTAGCGGCTGTACGCGCTGTCGCTTCTCTAGCTCCATCCAGTGCCTCCGTCACTCTTTCTACCTTTGTCAGGCGCCATCGAACCAATGTGACCGGGGGCGCGCGAAGCGCTTTCTGACTACCTTTCAACGTTTTCAACTTGCTCTTTGGGCTTCTGGGATTTAGGTGAGTCGTATTCGATATATTTATCTGCTAAGCTTTCTTAAGTGCAAGTTAAGACGAAGCTGAGTCTGGCTGATTTGACTTTTATTAGGTTTCATTGATTCTAAGTTGGGTTTGCGATAGCCCTGTGACTCTCAGCCATTTTTATTTCAAGTTCGCGAGCCAGAAGGTCCATTGTGATGGCAGAAGAGGTCACTCGAAACGAGAAGTCATTTGGTAAAGGTGTCAAGTGCCCTGTGAAAGAGAGGCCAAGAGGGACGAGGCTATTTCGGCGCGCGAGCGCGTTCGCGTGCTCGAAAGTGGATAATCGAGGCTCGATTGTTGCGCACCGGGGATCTCGACGGAGCGGCCTCGAGATTAAGAAGCGCCGTATTAGTTTTCAATCTCCACTTTCGCCTTTAATTCAAACCCGTCGTTCCGTGAACTTGCGCGAAATTGCATCGCCCGCGATAACGCACACAGCATCGTCCAGGCACGAGCGACTAGAGCTGACAAACTGCTATTCTTCGATTTTACTAAACGCTATTTGCGGTTTACCAAACAAAGCTTATTATCTACTTATTTCTATGGGTAGCAAGCTTGATATCTAACTCTGAAATTTCTAACACCCATTCCTCTAACTTGCTCAGAAATTGAAACAGAAACATACTGTTACCTCGAGACCTGACAGAGATAGACGTCTCAATCTCACAGAATACAAATCTGATCAGACTGGGTGAAATTGCAGCGGTACAAGTTAGACTAAGTAGAATATGAGTTCACTGACCATATCTACTATTCTCCTCGCAGAAACCATTTTGCAAAATTTACGTGAATTTTTCAGTGCCCCAGAGGGCAGTCCAAGCGACGACATAATTAAATATCCTCCTGGTAATTAACGAGGTAGACCGAGACGCCATTAGTCGATCGTTGAACCGAGTCACGTGAGGGACACACGCGAAAAACGCGACGCGTGCAGTTATCGTGGCTGGTTGACGGGTTTTTTACGACCACGGGGGGTGGACAGACTTTGGCGTCGCGTGAGGGTGGCTACCTCATCGCGAAATTGTCCACAGTCGCAACTTAGGTTCATTAGTGTCGCATGTAAATTGGCGAAAAGTCGTGAGACATTTTTAAAGAAAATTCAAATTTACGCGGTAACTAAAACACACCCTCGACTCAGAAAGGGGAGAAAAATAATTTAAAAAATTCTACCAACCCCAAGTCCCAGAGAGAAGAAAGAAAAGCACCCCCTCGCGTCACAAAGTCGAAACGTTCTCCGCTGAATTTTATACAACAATCGATACGCTACATTTAACAGTTTCTACACACACCTATTTTTTTCTCCGAATCACTCGACACAACCATCACTACGAGTAAGAAGAAGGTGTGAGACTTACTGTGAGCGTAGTGCGCGGCAGCGGCTGCGGGGTGGTGGGCGGTGGGTCCAGCATGGGGGTAGTATCCCCTGTAGTCGGTCGGGTTGCCAACGACCCCGGCGACACCCGCGCCCCCCGATGGCGGCTCCAGCGCGGACCTAGGGGGCTCGTACCACCTGGCCGCGCTCGACTCGCTGCTCATGTCCATCCTGTCGAGTATCGTCCTCTTGCGACCACCCTTCCTCCTCCGTCAACGATCCGAGCTCCTTTCGACGGGGGGAGGTTGCTCGGCGTCGGTTCAACCAGGCCAGGAGGATGGGTCGTATGATTCCAGGGGCTGGGGGACGGACAGGGGGGAGGGGGATTAGGAACGCTGCCAAATGCGCCTCTGAAGCGTGGTCCTCCTGAGCACACTCGCGGAGATCATAGGTAATCCTGGTCGATCCGTCGACGATCACGAGGGAAAGATCTCGCTGTGAGCCCGCCTTCTGCAACAGAAACGAAATTTATAGGGTTAGGGGAGTGGTTCGTGACTGTCCAAGGGAGGGAGCTTATACTCTAAGCGGCGGAATGGTGCTAGAGCTGGAAGAGGGGTTGATTTTCCTGAGGGAACGAAGGATTTTCCAGGGGTTCTAGTGTTGGAGAGTTGAGAGTCTGTGTTTGAGGATAGAGAAAGCTAATCTAGAGCTAATCACTGTACTCCACAGACATATAGGTATCACTTACAATCAAGGCAACAAAGTAAAATTTCAGTAGCGATATCGGAACAGCTGACTTTTCAGAACAGAAGACTAGAGCTCCATCCTGAATATAAACCGAGATTCTATTCAGAAATAATCAATTCTAGGAATGACTGAGCGACTTGATGATTCCCATACATCCGACCAGAACCCCTGAAACCGATTCTTCACTTTTCCAACGTCCACCAGCTCCGCAATTCTCCACTGGCCAAACACAAAATCGCAAAAAAACTTCACACTGGAGATTATATCTCCAGATCTATCACTACACTGCATATGTGGATCGATGGATCTCGATCAGGACCACGTCAGGGTTCCCACAGCCTCGAATCATGGACGTCTCCGCCAATTAGCCCAAGCTGAGAACCTGCACATTCGCCAATTACATAACGCCCCCCTTCCCCTTCCAGCAGGTAAATCAACACCGATGGAAACGCGAGACGATTCGTCGCGAAACCGCGGAATCCGGTTGCAAACAGGCAGTTTATCTCGTTACACGCTTCCAGGTGGCAAAACCAAACCGAATACCCTCACGAACAAAACGACAGAATTCCACTATCTGAAACCACTTTCTACCACACAGAACAACCTTCGTTATCCCCTAAACCCCCCCTGTTTCCACGAAGAACACCACCCAAAAGTCACACAGCACCGAGAAGAAACTGGACCAAGGGTAAAGCCACCTGGAAGACCCATTTTAGACGATCCTGCCCTAAATCCAAGTGGATCTAATCGAGTTTGCAAGGGCTCGAGGACTGACTCCTATTCTGGGGCACCCCCCGCGGACGGGGGGCGCACACGCGCGTCGACAAACGCGGAAACCCGAGCTGGAGGATCGCTGAATCGTTGGATCGCTGGATCGCTGGATCGCCAGACTTACCCGTCGCCCGATCACGATAACCGATCAGCCTGCTAGATCTCGGTTAATTGGCTGCCGATCTGCGCTTCGATCGCGGCGACACTGATGATCGCCGGGCCACTCGACGATCGAGTGCCTCCCGAACCCGATTTATCAATCGACCATAAGGAGGCTTAGTCGACGATCAAGGTCGCCGGTGACGCAACAGAGACCAGGGCCCCTTCTACCGCGATCGCCCAATCCTGATACGAGGCGCGATGACACGGAAAACGGACGGGTAGATCGCTGTGCCCCGACGCAACGCGCCGGTGGAGAGGGGAGGTTCACCTCTTATCAGGGAAACGTGGGTATCGTGTTCTGCGAGATGAGAATTCGGGAGGTCTTGGATGAATTCGAATGGATTGTGGGAGGTAAGATGTGGAAAAGGAGGATTTTTGCGGTTGGTGGAGGTTTTGGAGGAGTGTGAAAGAATGGAGGGAAAGATTTCGAGGTGTTGGAGGCGGTTTGAAGTAGTGGGAAGCAAGGTTTGTACCTAGATGTTTGAGAAAATTCTACAATTCTTGGGAAGGGTTGAAATTCTTGCAATGAATTTCGAGTTAATTAACTTAGTTGATTTAAAAAGTACGGGAATGGGTATTGGGTGAAATATGGTTTTGATTACTGTAGAGGAAGATTTGAAATATGGTATTCGAATTAGGGTTCTGAGGAAAGTTTCCAGAATAGGTACAGTTTGCGGTAATTTTTTTAATTCTTCATTATACAGAGCCTTCAGCTTTCAGCCTTCACAGTTTTAAAGAACCTTTCTCCAAATCCATATACCTACACAGAATTCGAGCGACTAAACCGATATGAACACTCCTATCACGCTTCTGTATTCACTAGTTTCTGTAATCATTCATTCCTAACTAACTGTAAGTACTGCAAGATTCTTTATTTAAAAACTACTATTAACTACTTAAGTTGCTATTCTTCAAGTACCTTTCTAAGGCTACTTTATACAGAGTAGTGAATTCGTTGTGAAACATTTCCATTTCAAGGATTTTTTTTATACACAACAGAATTTTTTTTCTGTAGATCAGAATTCATAGAATCTATAATCGTTAATTTTGTGGTACGTATGTCAGAGCACTCCAGAGTGGATTTTTTTTTACAGTAGATCGTCTACGAGACTGTGGAAAATGTGCCTCCGCCAGAAACGGACGCGCCACTTCCAAAAATTATGTGTCCAGAGCAAATAAAGTACTCGAAAACAAGATCCGATAAGATACACATAAAACGCCCAGGCGATAAGATTAATGTGACGGAATTGGCTACGAATATTCGATTAATTTTTCACACTATCGATCTCCAGCCACAGTCGAAAACATTTCACATTATTCCTCCAATTTAACAAACATTTTATGCGCCACTCAATTATGCACCAAAACTTAAACTCACACTTTAAACATCCAAATTTCACAAATTATATTATTCGATAAATTTAATTTCGTCGAATCACCTGCCCTCCATATAATTTATGGATTCAGAGTCGAAACTTGGAATTATAATCACAGATATCGGGAGAATCGATCCCCAAGTATCGATCGAATCGTATCCGACTGCTGTCGACAGTCTGCCCTAGCCCTGAAAATCGAGGACAGAACATTGGACTTGGATCGAGCGACCATAAAACGATCGAATCGCGACGTGACGCCTCCATCGATCTATTCCGAAACGAATTTCCATGTACCTACATGAAAAAAGAACAAAATCGAGGATCGTCGGTATTATAGCGATCGATGAACGACAGAAACATTTTTTTCTCCACTTTGAAAGGTTCTGGCCTCATCCAGAATGCTCGGTGATTTTCCATTGTTTGGAAACTGGTGTGTACCAGGAAAAAGTGGATAACGCAGATCATGGGTCGCGAGGAAGAAACTCAAGATTACCATGATCGATATTTTTCGACCGATCACTCCTCGAATTCGTGAGGTGGGCCTGGGCGAGCCGCTCATCGAGATAAGGGGACCCTGAGTCCGATAAGGGACAACTATCGGACGACACTGAAGGTACACGAAGATTACGTCGATGGAAATCAGCGCCACGAAAACAAGAAGTTCTTTCGTCGCGAAAAGAACTTCTGTTCTTGTTGAGAGTTCTCTGATTCGAGTGGAGGGAGCTACTTTTGATTTGTTTTTGAAAAATTTTCAACATTAAAATTGGAGGGAATTTGACAGGTGAGAATGAAATTGGTCCAGCGGAATTTTGAAGCAAAATTCAACTCAAAGTTTGGAAATTTTTCAAATTCAGAAGCTCTGAAAATTAATGGGAAATATCATAGAGTGTTGGGCTGGAAAACATTTGAAATATTAAAAACAAGGGTCACAGTCTAATGCTCAAATATCATACATTTTACATTTTAAATTTGCAAGTCGAACTGCTTCGGGATACAAAATTATACATCGAAATCTGCAGTTCGAAGCTCGAAATTACAAAGTGTAGAGTTCGAAGCTCAAATCGAGGAAAAGAATCCTTATCTTCAAATTTCAATCGACAACAGTGTTTCAATAAAGCGTAGAGATAATCGGTGATAAGATTGCTCCCCTTCGAGTTCACTTCATACTCCCCCCCCCCCCCCCCCTGAAATTTCGACATTTTCGAAGCGCGAATTTCTCGGGTGGCAGGTGAGTTACATCACTCTGGCCAAAAAAAGCCTCCATCGACGGGTGTTGCTGGATCACGTATCGCGAACGCTAATCTTATCGCGATTCGTTAATCTTGTTCCCTGGGAGATGCACGTGTGACGAAAATCACCGCTCAAATTCGATTCGTGACCAGCAAGATTAAGAATCGCCGGGCAACAGCCACGGAAAGCTCCGAGCAAAGTCCATCGAGGGGAAGATTTTTGCGCAACGCACAAAAATATACACACACACGCGCGCAAGTTTTGTAGCATTGGATTGTTGAGCTCTTATAAGTACTTGGATATCCTAGAGCACTTGATCTGAGTATTGTTTGAAACCTAATCCGAGGGTTCCATGAGTGACTTTTGCCGAACAAACATCTCTAAAACTAATTGAAGCACTACACAAATGCAGTCCCTTAAATAAGCATCTGTTAAAAGCTAGCTTCTCAAGAGATGTCTATCAAAAGTGGCTCGCAATGCCTCAAATCTCTTACAAAGATCCTCGACAATGATATTCCGCAGTCACGACACAAACATCGTCAAACACTTAATCCAATCTCCACGCAACTGAAGCTTCTTCCTTGAACATCCTCGCAGCCTTAAATCAACCATCCCAAAATCAATACCACAACACGAAACATCCTCAAATACGCCCAAACATCTTCAAACATTAAATTCAATTACAACACAAACGCGAGAACTAATCTCCTGCAACCTGGAGTCGCCTATTACTCTTCGAAATGATCGTTGACTGTCAGAAATCTAGTCGATTGATACAAAAATCATCCTAAACCTAAAAAATTCCCTAGAGGAGGACTTTACGCAACAATGAACGTAGAAAATGAGAAAGTGACAGGAGTATCGAAGGAGATCCGACGTTTTTAGCGAGGAGCGCGATTCTTTCATCTCTAGCCGTCGGATCGAGGACGATCGAGCTTCGATCGAGGGAACTCGATACCCTGAGACCTTCAGGACAAACCACGAAGGACGAAGGGACATTACCCCTCCTTAAAAGGCGGAAGGAACGATCGGAATACCCAACTTATTCATTTCCTTTTACATTCGCAGCGCTCCCCAGATCAAACGTCAAACAAAATTCACGTATCTCATCACTAAGTAAATAAATTTTCCTCATCAACAGCTTCTTCAGAGCGTTATTCACGATTGCACCAAGAATTGTCCAGCTCCCCAGGCTTCAATCGATATACCCACGCCCAACAATTCGATTAATCTTCAGAGGAACAATGGCGACCTGCGATTTTCCCTCTGGCAAGTACAAAGCGAACGAACGCTGATGTTTCTGTTTTAAAGCCAAGAGGCTCGAGTTAATCGAGCTTCCCTCGTGGTTCGCGGGGTTTTCGCAGGGGGAAGGTTGGCGGAAAGCTTGAAACTCGCTTTCGAAGAGCTGGAGGAGGCGCAACGGGTAAGAAATCCCGAGGAATTTCGAATGGGCTGCGGAGACGCGCCGTCGCTGGATCGTTTCGCCCGTCGAAAAGAATGTTTATCGCGGAGGAACGGGCGAGTTGCTTTGAAATGCATCGTTGCGCTAATAAGCGGAGGCATTTCGCGGCTAATAAATGAAAACAGAAACCGGCGGGCGTGATTATTATACTTGCAAATCAGCAATTATAGGCCGAGCAAACTGCCAGCCGATACTCCCCCCTCCCCCCTCGAAACAGGGGGCGCCCCGTGGCTTTTCCCTTCGAAAAACCACCGTGTTTCTCGCGAATCCCATCACGTCCATCAACTGACCTCTCTACCATGACACCCTGCCAACCCCGTTCGCCTACGAGGCCCCTCTTCGCGAGGTCTTCTTCAGCATAGGTACTTACACAGACTTTAAAGTTGAACGATAAGCTACGTTGGGTTACTTTGACTTTCAACGCCCTGTAGTTCTACTATGTACTTAGGATTATCATTATTGCTTGTATCTGTTAAGCAGGAAATGTGGAAAGAGTTTTGCATTATAGGGCGAGGTGCAGTAAATGGTGTTCGGACAAGTCAGTTTGCGAATTGTTTGCAGCGGTAGTGAAACAGGTGGACAGTTGGATTGTGAATTTGTCGGAGAAATTTGATGGTATTTTAGATTTTATGGGGGTAGTGGAAAGTGAAATGCTGTTTGGGGATCAGCGGTGCTGGGAAAAGAGAAGTAGCGAGTGTTGATATGTGAGAAGAGGTAGATTATTCAGTGCAATGTGATTTAGAGAAGAGGGTGGAGTGTTCTTTGGTTAGAATTTTTGGAATAGAGGAATATTTGTAGAAGAACTTGATTTTCGAATACAATTAGCGGTATAGGGCAGGAACATGTATTGCAGAAAGAATTTATAAAAAGAAATTTCGAAATTCTACAAAAATCATTTGCTGTTGTAAATGCTAATAGACTTGAAAGAGGAATTGGCAAGCTTTCATATTAAATGCTATAATATGTGCGTAGTAGGATATCGACACTGTTTTAGAACGTAAACAACAAAGGAAACCTGCTTTCAGAGGGGCTATTGGACACCTTGGCCGACGGATCGGCACCAAAACATTAACACCGTGCCACGGAAAATTCTCGAAAATTCACGTCCCGAAAGCAACTGAACGGATAATCATTTTCAAGAAATACCCATACACTCGACTATACGATTAATAAAGATACAGAACTTGTCGTAGTTCAATTATACCAGACCTCTGTGAGCTCTACAATCTGAATCAAGCCACGAAATCACCATTTTTCTAGAGTAAACATTACGAGATGAAAGGAGGAAGCAATTTCGAGTGTGTTAAGATTTTTCGGGTACAATATGAATTTGAAAGGTGTCTGCTATTTTGATACGCCCTGAATTCTAATTTCCACGTCAATGGAGGCTCGTGGAAAGGACCTCTGGACAGAACAAAGGAAAAATCCTGGGACGAAGGAAAGCCACGAGCCGCAGGACACGCCGGGGATCCATCTACCTGCGCCCGTCGCCGTCGGCCTCCGATCGACTCGGTTTCGTCGCTTCCAAGAAATCCAGGGTTACGCAATCGGCCGTAACGAGCCATTGGTCGACAATCGGTTTCTGATTTCCCAGTGGAAAGCCTTCGACTGTAATCCGATCTGTTGGAAAAACTCCGCGCTGGAATCCCCCTTGGGGAGGCTCTCACTCGATGGAACGAGGAAGGATTGCAAGGGGACTGGAAAAATTCCTCTAAAATTGAAAGTTCTTCAATTTTTCAAAAGAATATTCTGAATTTTCTAAAGTTTCTGTGGAGAAATCTTGTTTTTTTAACGTCACAAGCGTGCTATTGAATATAAACTGCTCTGGAGGTGGAATATTTTAGCGTTCTATGAATATGGAGACTTTGAATGAAGAAATTTTTAATATAGTTGAGGCGTTTTGGTGGATAAGTATAGCAAAGAAATTTATTTGCAAGTGTGGTGTAAATAGAAGCAAAAGGAACAGAGGAAGCGTGAAAGATCGGCTGGCAACCGACGGCGCCATCTTTCTCTCTCGCTCCATCGGGGCATCAACAAATTTCGCCGACCTCTAAGCAGATTGAGAGTCAACGACCCTTTCGTGCAAGGAAAATGGAATTTCTTCAATGACTTTACTACCGTCTCGATGTTTCTACTGGAATGTAACTTTATTACAATCTCAATTTGTGCTTCAATTTTTCTCGCAACTGCTGCTCTAGAAGTACCTAATATATATTCTAAAAAGGTTCGTTTATTGATATACTTAAAGATCTTGGAGAATAATAGCGCAGAAAGTCAGTGTTTTTATGCTGGCTGCTCTGTTTTTATGCAGATTCAAGACGGTTAAGATTCTAAGCTGAAGTCTCGCTTTTTGCCATCATATCTATAGGCTCTAAAGAGAAGCTTGCTAACAAAAATTGTGTTTTCACTGTGATGCAAGGTCTGATGAAACTGAACACTTAGGAAAACGGCATTTCTGTAGTCATCTGAACCCGGTAAACTTCAGCTTCCAATCCTGCTATATTTCCGTCCCCATGCTCCTCTAAAAGACTTGGAATTATCTCTAACTAGAACTCCATCCCAACTTCCTTCACACGATATCACCCCAAAATACCTCACTTTTCACACCGATCAGAATTCATCTACCTCTATCACAATTCCCGCTCTAAAAGTAGCCTCTACTCGCTCTACCCAAAGCTCCATCAAGTATCGCGCCCGGAAGACAACTCTTCCCAAACACTTGAATGGGATGCCGTCGCTAGAGCTCGTTCGACAGAAATCATCACTTGCAACTGCACCACAACGCTTGCTCTAGGGGACGTCGATCGCAACCGAATTCCCGATCACTAAGCTCACTTGAAAACGTATTCCCCAGCAAGGACCGGTAGAGCGGCGGAGCGTCCTTTAGAGCAAGCGGCGGGCCTGACGCCCCACTTTTTAAACGACCACGTCCGTCGCCCTTACCTTGCCCGTTATCAATCCAGAGTGGCGCGATAAGTCGCCGCGCGTCGCCTGGTGAGCGTGTCGGTGGGCGTGTTTCAAAGAATCGTTATCACTAAGTTAGCACCAACAAGACACTGCACTGTACACACACACAGCACATCGTGGCGTCCCGAGCGAGTCCTCTCGCGCGACCAGCCCCGCGATAACAGAGCAGAACAGTACGAGGGCGAGATGAGACGAGACGAGACGAGACGAGCGTGCAAGCACCACCAGTCCCCCCGAGAGCGCGCAACGAGGATCGTGCCCTCCCCCCCCGGGTTGGAAAAAAAGGTGCCGCAAGGATCGCCGAACCGGCTGCTGATTTTCTCCGCTTTTCCTTCTGTCCTCCCTGGATTTTCCTCTCGCCCGTATCTGCCACACCAGGGACTGCACCGTTACGCGAGGATCAGAGATAAAGATAGAAAGAGAGAGAGAGAGAGAAAGAATTTTTGGAAGCACGCGCGCGCGCGCACGTAAAACTCGAGTCGATGCGACTGTCGTGGCACCCGGCGCGGAACTAAGGCGAACGAAAACACCGGCCGCGGCGTTCCCCTCGCGTTCACCGGCGCTCGTGCAGGCTCGGGCGCCCTCGGAACCGCTCGGTTCCGAACGTTCACGCCCATCGACGCGCGGGCCAACCCACACGCGGGCGGTTACTCGCTGCGCCCCCCACTAACCACCCTACGGAGAGAACGACCCCGGCGCGGCGCGCGAGTGTTGCTTCTCCTGTCAACACCGACCATCCCCTCCCCCCACCCCCACCCCTTGCCCCACCGTGCTCTAGACGCTGTTTTTCCACCCTTTTCGCCGCGACAACGGCGCTCCGCTTTTTCCGACCGTGCTTCTTGCCGTTTATCCAGGCCTGCTCTTCGATTTTACTCGGTTTCTCGGGCGGGTTACGGGGTTGCAAAGGGTTTCCCACTGTTTGTTCGTGGTTTGGAAAATACGAGGGACTCCGGCGTCTATCTATCTGGAGTTTTCCGAGAAGACAATCGAAGAATGGACCGATTTGGGGAGTTTCGTTGGCAAGGGTTATCGCGGAGGCTGAGTTGTTTGAATTTTGTGCCACCTTGCGTGTAATTGTGTGCGTGAATGCGTCTATCTGACTCGTGATCTGAGCAGGCGGCACGCGCCATGGCTACACGTTTTCCTCGATCCGATCTAAATTCGGGTCGGCCGATCGCGGAACGCATCTCTTTCATTGCTGCACTGCCACACACCCCACGCACACGCGCGCGGCCACGGTCCCAGCCCCGGCCCGGCCCCGGCCGCACACTCAACGTTGTAGGTAAGAGGGAACGATGAAATCGGCCCACTGATCCGACGGAATTATTCAACACCTCCCTGGCTGCCGGGCGCGGAGGATCTAGATAATATTCCTGCGCTCGATAAGCTCGATTTCATTGGGGGACATCTTTGCGGGGCTCTAGGGATCCCGAACCCCGAAAGTTGCTCGCCTTCAGCCTCCGTGCAGGTCACCTCTCGAGGATGAAGAAGGGTTAACCTGTCTATGGGGGTGATTAAATAGAGTAGACTCGGTATTTTTTTTTTTACAGGAATATTGATTTCTCTACTGCTTTAATATTCCTGTAGGATGTCCAGAGGGTTAGCTCTGCACCCTCGACTTGCCCAGAAGCAAGCACATAAAGGGCCACGACGTCCCGTAATATTTATACCGAACAAACATTTGTAAATTTTCGCTCGTCCCGTTGTAAAACACTTTCCGCGTAGGTAACGTTAGACGCGCCGTTTTATCGCGGATCTACGCAAATTTGTCGTGCAAATATCCCCGACGAGGCTGGCGGTGGGATTATTAATGTATTCAAAGCAGGCCGTACGAGAGCATATGGTACGCGCACGTCCTGATGGAACGATTTGGCAGCGTCGAGCCTCTGTATCTGCCAATCGCTGGTGAGAACTGCATTAAATTCGCCCCAGGATCATTGAATTTTCCGCTGGCGCTCTTTCGCGAGCATGCCTATCGCTAATAATTCCCTTTTCCCTCCCCAGAAACTATCGAAAACTATGACACAGTTACAAAAATTCAAATATATCCTCGACCCTATAAATTGAGCAGGGGTAGAACACCAGAATTCCTGAAAGGCGAGAGAATTTCGACCTTCACTGTGCAAAGCTGATGAATCTGGATCTGGCGCTATTGTTACACGCTCCTAGAGCAGGCCCAGCGTCGACAGCGGCGCGTGTACGCGTTTCCACTCTCCGATCTTGATGCCGCGGGCCTATCTAGATGAGATACGACGATTAAGATACACGCCCCCCGAAATCCGACGAGAGACGCGGCGACACGGGTGCACCGACCTTGTTACAGGTTGCCCCAGGTCGGGCCATCCGATAGCAGCCGACTTTTCCGATCTGTCCCTCCAGATCCCTATCGCGATCGAGTCGCGAAACCCTGACGATAACGAGCAGCCAATCAGTCTTCGAGCACCTCACGCACGTTCCAATCATTTAAGAGACGAGTAGAGGCACCTTAGACGAGCCAGTAGTAAGTAATGGAACTCCATAGGAATTATTAGGAGCGTCATTAACGAGGATAAGGGTAAGGCACACCTGAGGGCAAGCGGCGGGAGCGACCGTGAAAGGGTTGGGGACAAATCGATCCGATTAGCGGGCGGAATAGCCGTTGGAACAAGGGGGATATCCTCTTAAGAGGATTAGCTAAAAATCTTAATGACTTCCGGCCACCCCAATAGTGGTCGCTGGGAAACGGTAGCTGGAACTGCTGGAAGGAATCACCTCGAGTGCGATAGAACTGTGATGTGTAAGAATCCTCCTGATTGATCTGGAGACCCTCTTCTGTGTCTACGGTACAAGAAACCGCGAGAAAAAAAAAGTCAGTGGGAGAAGAAAATCCCTCGGAAAGGGGCTCCTAATGCTTCAGTGATATTGGTCCGCTGGTGTCCCGGGAAGGACGGAGTCGTCCGGTCGTCCCGCGTGTCGTCTCGCTTTCACGGACCCGCTGGTGGGGGTAAACGCCGTGTGCGTGAGCCCCGGATGGTGGGGGGAAGGGGTTGGCGGTGTTGCCGGGTCGCGGGGTGGCTCGAGTGCCCGTCGGAGAGAGTACAACCGAACAATCTGTAGAAGCTTGTTCGGGACGAGAGAAGTCCGTAGATCAGCCAATCAGATAGGCATACCCCCTCTCGTCCATTGTCACAAAATGGCGGCCCTAAATCAGCCAGACTCCGCCTATCGCGGCCCCCCACCCTCGGGGCGCCTCTAGCGGCGCGTCGTGAAAAACTCCGCCTATCGATTCATTTTTACCGCTCTTGTTTCCCCTCTCTCCGCGCTGCCAGCGCCCCTCTCGCGGCCCGCTGCCTCCTTCCGTGGATCAACCCGCCAGGCATACGGTGCATCCCGATCCCGTCCAGGCCTTTGGTCCACGAAATCGATGAGAAACCACGGAATACGTAAGGGTTCTTCTCTTTTCCCATCGTTACTGCAGCTCCGTCTTGACAACAGTCAGCCGATTTGGCCGCTTTCACGAGAGCCAAGTGGGCCATTTTTGTGTGGAGGTGGTTTCTTTGGAAGAAGAAGGGAAAATTCATCTCACGTACCTTCGTTTGGGGGTGGTAAATCGGTGTCGAATTTGCGAGGATTTCATTCCTCATTTTTGTCTCGTGACTTCTAAAGGAAAATTTGGGACATGTCCTTTCACTTTGAACAGGTTTACCTATGGTTTTTAAAATGTTTTTTTTTGGGAATAGAGGATGTTGACTCAGCCCTCGATTAATGTACCCGTTGCGTTGGCCACGCAATTCGCGGATAATTTTCTGTCTCTCCACACACGTGACCTTAGGGTTCATCGGTGTCGCGTTATCACGGGCACATGCACTTTCACCAGAACGTATTTTAACAGGATTCGGTAAAAGCAGCCTTGGAATAAGCGGCGCGCGAAATAATCCCACCCCTCGGCGGGGGCTGGAGCTCATTATCGTTAAACGTGTGCGCGAAACTCATTCCAACCGCGCGAATAAAGTTCGATGGAATTATTTGTCGACTCGATTGTCGCCACGATTGCTCTATCCACTGCTCTATCGGCTTTGCTTAGCTTCAATTGTGCATCAAACGTATAATCCACCAAACACACAGTTCCAAAGCAGACGGGGAATAAAAACTATACCTACCATCCCCATTTGCCACCACAAGATCCTCTAAAATCCTTCACAGCCAATTTCAAATTTCATTTCACTTGAATATAGAATGCTCGAAAATTTTCAACAGCTAACTCATGTTTCCATGGTTTGGCTTGGAATTTTGATTCTCATTGAACCAGAGGCTAGGTAGTCGCTGTCGCCAGTCAGATTTGAAGGATGGAGGTTAATAAAATCATTAGAGGGGCGCCGTTTCCGACAATCCCTCTGTAACTGATCCTGCAATAAAGCCCGTGAATTTGTGGCGTCTAGCAATGGGCGTCTCGTTTGTCCAAGGTTCCAGGTACAAAGGCGCTGTAAAGCTTTTTCCCCTGGACGGTGCAATAACTTCTTTTCAAAAAACACCCCGCCGCCTTTTTACAGCTCCTAGTCGAGACATCCTCACAATCCAACAGTCCCTTCATATTTTTTCTCCTCGTTATCCTGACCCTTAGCTTCCGATGTGCCTTCGCTGCAACAGAATTTGGTGAATTTTTGCATTTAGAAAGGAATATAGCTTGCTCTAGACGGCCCTACGTGTGTATCGAATGCATAATTCTAAATTGTTAGATTCTTCGATGAATGCAATCTCAAAAGAAAGGTATTCCACTTGAGAGACACTGCTCTATAACACAAGTCAGAGAATATAGAGCGTAATGAGCTTCCGTTAATCACCTTCCATGACTCATGACGCCCCTCATTAACCACCATTAGCAAAACCACGAAATACTTTAAGCACACCCTCTTTAATGTGCACTTTGGAAAATTTTAAGCGCTCTATTACGTCCAACCATCGACTCTTGATTTCGATCTACCTACAACCCTTGAAAATCAAAGCCCGCAGGTCTCTAAACTCATTTAGGGACTCTATGCGCCCTAAAAAGTCGACCATTCGATGAGTATAAAATGACTTTAGCTTTCTTGTTAAATGTTTCCTCGAAAATGGGTTTTAGAGCCACGTTTTCCTATAAAACCCGCGTTTTCGAGGAGTGTACACCCTTTGGAATTCGCAGAATCTACACAAAAACCTCTGTGGGACAAGATTTTTGCCACGTTTCGGCGCCAGATACTCGAAGACGCCTCTAGAGGTGGAAGAAAAGTTATTATCACTGAGAATTTGGCTTCTGGGAGGTCAGCTGCGAAGGAAAAAGGCGACTTGCTATCTGAAAGACGACCCTCGAAAGCTCTCCTCCCCTTTTCCACCCCTGTATGCTCGCCGTTTTTCCAAGCTGCAACCACACGAGCGCGCCCGCTTTTTCGAAGGTTCTTTATCCGACTAAAGTCCTTTATCGACCCATTCTGGCGGTTTTTCCCTATGATGCGAGTCTGGATTGTTCTGCGTTTTCGGTATTGAAGCAAAAATGGATTCCAATCTTGACTGTGGGAACATTTGCTTCGTCAAATGTAGTCGAAGATAATTCGGATCTATTCCATCCAGAGTACTCAATTCCCGCCAATTCACTGTCCGCAAAACCTTAAAACAACTCCTCCCAACCTTCATCAAAACACACATTCCCCCCGAAACCCAATCAAATCACAAAAGCACTTGCTCTATGCTCTCCACAGCACCCCAATTCAATCCCTCCCTCTGCACAGTACACTCGCAACCTTGAAACAATAGCCTTCAACCCTTAGCGTGAAAATTTCTCTCCTCTCTCCTCCCCCAGAAACCCTTGCTCCATCCAAGCACAGACTCTGCCAGATCGAAAAGACTCCTTTCGAATCCCGCGAAAAACAAAAGAGGGCATTTTTTTCCTTTCTGACCTGGCTGCTCCAGGACAGTTGTCGCCAGGATATCGATGTCCCCTTAACGAGCAGCTCGCGGTCGGGTCCCCCGAAAAGGTGTCTGTGTTTTACGAGTCCACCTTACACAATGGAAAAGTCGAATGTCCGAGCGCGCGCGCGCCAGCGCTCGCTCACGGAAAAGCAAACGTCGTAAATTATCCGGACGAGGGAGGCTCTCCGTTGGAAAGTCTCTGCTCGTTGTTTTTTCGGCCCTTTCTCCCGAGGGACAGGGCCTTTCTCCTCCTGGACGGCCATTGTTTATTTATTCTGGACGGAACTCGACTCCAGGTCGACTGCGCAGAGTCGACTGGTTGACGAGATGCTCTAGGCTGTCGAATATATCGTCTCTGTGTGTACTCTGCTCGTGGTTTCTCGCGTCAACGATAGCCCATTCTTTGCTTTTAGACGAGATAGAGCAGATTTGTCTGTAGCTGTTTGCCTATAGGTTTTCCGAGGCAAATGATACTTTTCTGTGGTGAAGATTTGATTGCTTTGATTCGGAGACGGGTTTAGAGCAGGTGTTTAGGAAGATTTATCGAAGGCACGAATGGAGCCCTATAGATAATTGATTTTTCAAATTTCGACTATATGTAGGGGAGGGTTGCCTATATCGTACCACTTAACACATTTTACGTTATATTTCATATTTGGTACTAATTTCAACGCAAATGACTATTGAATATTGTACCTTGATCTTTTAGGCACCTACTTTTATATGCCTAACCTTTTGTTCAGAACAAACTAATTTGTTATTAATCTTTTTGTCACATACTGTAAAAGGTACGATTTAGGCAACTGGTCTCCTAAATCATACCTTCACTAAAAATCAATAACAAGTATCAATAACAAATAGAGAAGAAAATATTCAACATAAAGTAATGATTATTTATGAGCCGTTGTTCTTGAAAGTGGTATAAGTCCATTTATTCATACACTGAGATATTTAAGGGCTTGCGTTTGAGTCAACTTAAAAATATTCGCATACGTTAATCAATTCGGGTAATGTTTCTAAAACTATAAACTTGTTAAATTTTATTATGGAATAGTAATCAATATAAATGTTAAAATACGATTTTTCACCTACAAATGCATTTTCAATAATATATTATGCAAAATCAAATCAATAGCAATTTTAAATTAATATTTTAATTGAAGTTGGCTTTTGGGAAATGTATTTTTAATGTAAAAAATAATAATTAAAACAAAGACATACGTGCTTTCATTAATTACAAGTAAACGAATAGTCGAGTGTATTAAGAAATAATTTCAGTTATATTATAATGAATTTATAACTAAACTAGTATGAAAAGTAAATTACTTTGTTAAGGTAACTAATTATAACAAACTTATTCATATTTCAATCTTATTTCTCCTTAGCATAATGAAGTATTTTTTCCAAAAAAAACGGACTTATACCACTTTAAAAAAAAAACATTCCTGCGATAACATTTTACATTTCAACTTTTTTTGGTTAATTTACGAGGATATTGTACACCATTGACTGTGTAATTATAAATATAAAAAGAGGATATCTATATCTGACTACAATTACCATTAACTCATTTTTTCCAAGTAATGGACTTATACATAACCTATATAACATACGAGTTGTCAAATCTTACTGGTACGATTTAGGAAACATGCTCAATTTATTTATACGTATCAATTTAAACTTTATAACAAATATAATATGTACTTAAAATGAATGTAAAATATTCTACATTAAACCCGCTTTTAGAGAAATACAGACAAAATTGCATTGTTTCGTTATTATCAGCTAAAATAAAGTGGTAAAAAGTTACATCAATCATACCCGATTTTTTTTAATGTTTATAGCACGCACAAAATAGGGTGTAAGCTCAAAAGCTTTGGTTTCTATTTCTTATTTTGCATTTACTTAATATTTGTATTATCAGATGTCGTTTACATTCATTAATTACTGATAAATTGATGAGGTACGATTTAGGTGACCAGTACGATATTGACAACTCTCCCCTACATTCACTGCTATATCTTGCAACGCAAGTTTTTCTTCTGTACCTAAATAAGTAGCATTTGATAGGGAGCGTTTGAAATAGAGTTATAGAGGTTACTATCCACAGGAATGTATATTCAGAGTGGTCTAGCCCTTTAACGTGCTTTTAAAGCCACGATTCCGCGCAAAGCTCCTGAATTCGAGTGGATTTCGTTAGTGGAGGGCAGTTAATTAAAGAGGACAAAATTGGCCATTTTCCCAGCATCGATTCGAACTTCCCCAGGAACTTTAGCACTTCCTCAGAACTTGCTGGCAGATTTACCATCCCTTGATGCTGCGTCCAAGCCCGTTTTTTATTATTTTAAAGAAATAAAGAAATTTATCTCTTTCTAAAGAAATAAATCTCTCAAACACCTTTGTCCCCGAATAAAAGTGACAGAAATGATTCTCATTCCGCTGATAATAAATGAATCGTGAAGCATAACGAATGTCCAAGAAGTGCCTTTCGTGTAATGAAGTGCCTGAAAAATTCGCGTCGTTCGATTTTCAATTAAACTCGGTGGCAAGCCACTCCTCAAGCCTGTTGAAACGAAACGACAGGTCCCCTTTTCGGCTTATCGGTTAATTTCGATGCGAATCGCTGCCACAAAGAGTATCTCCGGAGAATTCATTTTGTCGAAGTCGTAATTAGATTTGGAGCGATCTCCCTTTTATCGATTGTCCCGAATCGGTCTGATTTGTCGGGCTGAAAACGATAGCGGCTTCTGGACTGACAATCGCGTCGATAATCGAAGATAAGAGGCCCCGTGAAGCGAGAGGAGCGAAATATCATGTCCGCCGCGCTTTCAGCCCACAAAAATCGAATTCCTGCAGAGTCACAGTCCCGCTCCAGCGTGGATCTCTCTACAGAGCGTTCCCAATGCAACGTTTTACAATATCCCAAACTGTTAACCACGAAATTAATAACAAACTCGACTGCCCATCGATTCAACTTAAAAAAACACATAAATACCGTAGAATACATAATTCCAATACGACGCTTCGTTTTCGAGAGAATCGATCTCAAAATCGCCGTCCGGCAGCCGATCGGTATTCACAGCCACTTTCAAATCCATTTTCCTGAAAAACGAATGATCGTGCGAAAAAACATTATACTACATTTTTTGCTTATTTTTTAAGGTACTATCAGACTGCAGTTGAGTGTTGTCAAAAAGACAAAGTACAAGAAAAATATAAACAAATTAAGAGGTTTTCAACGAAACTTGATAGAAGTTTTTCGGGATTTTTTACAGCCCCCTCTCTCTTTAGTGCTGAAGATGAAATTCTGAAGGTTTAGAGGAATTTTTCGGGCAAGTGTTGCCAGGTGGAGTTATTTAGAACGCGCTGTACTTTTTGATGGGGTGGTCGACGCAGCAAATTCGAGTCGAGGGGCCGAGTGGGTGGACCTCTCGTGATATATAGACGCGTGTCAGGAACGTGTTGCATCCACCGGATGGAAGGCGACCGGAAAACGAGCGGTTTCAGACGGGGATACAGGAAAAAATGGACGGCCCGTCGTCCCGGGGTCTCTGTGATTACGCTAATGCACCGACCAGCGCGGATCCTCTCCACTCACGAAACTTTGGCGCGCGATACCTCGACGAACGGCCCTTTAAAAGCCGCAGAAGAAAGAAACGGAGGGCAGAGAAAAAAGAAGTTGCCTGAAAACCTCGTTGAACTCCATCGTTCGATAATCGACGAAACAAAGAGTCCCAGAGGAGCAGTTCTGCCGATGGAAAGACCTCGCTAAGAAATCGAGCCACTCGATCGTTTCCACGAGGACGATCTTCCAGTATCGATCTGGCGTAGGACAAAGAGATCCATGGGATCTGTTTACGTACGAATCGCAACTGTTCGTGCCTCCCTTTTGTCCATTGTGACGCGGTTGATGCGACGCTGCACGACAATGGGGACACTCCGAGTCCTGGCTCACCGAGGATTCCTCCGAGCCTTGGAACGTGTCCTTACACTCCTTCTGTCACCGCGGGACCTAGGCTTTCCATGGCCCTGCCAGATAACATCTTCCTGCCTCGACCTTCCGTCGCGTCACCTACTTGCTCCAGTTTGCTAGCGCTGGTAACATTTCTGGGATCATCTGCCATATACGGCAATATCATCTCCAATATACGGTCCAAAACCGAAGGGAAACCATTCTTGGTATCTTCGAAGGAGAGGTTAAAGAATCCCACCAGTTCCGAGTCACGATATTGCTAGTAGGAGGCTCTTCCACGAGAAGAGTAGAGCCGCCAGGAGGCGGGTGGCCACGAGGAAGCCCTCGAAACCGAGGAAACTCGCCTACCCGAGGATCTCGAAAAGGGCAAGGCATAAAGCACGCGTACAATATGTTCCTCCGCGAGCAGGAACATGCTTCGTCTCTCTCCCTCTTCTCCTCTTCAGGGTATTCCACCTCCAGCCCCTTGGACAGCGTTCTCTTGGAAGAAACACAAAGCCAGCTATGGGAGTTATCTTGATGAACCCTAAGTACTACAAGACCTATTTGGAGGAGAGATAGGCCTGGTCTCCGTCGCTTGCTAGGACGCTGGGGGGGAAGCTGGACGAAGGAAGGTAAAAAGGGCGCGGGGAGGGGGGCAGCGTCCACGTTGGAAAAGAGATCTTTCACGGTTGTCGATGCCACGATGATAAGGGGACGGCATTCTCCATTGCTACTCTCTTTTTACCACCGCTTCCTCTATCGCTTCCCTTTTCTCCTCTGAGCTTTCTCGCCGCGCTACTGATCGCTGACACGCCGACTATCCGCAGCCAGGACACTGGTGCAGTGTCTTTTTGCTATGCCGCTGCTGCTGTGCCGCCGGCATATACAGAGCCTGGATTTTCGAGTAGGTAAATTGAAGGTTGAATCGAAGGAGGCAGAAGTTGCGAAGGCACTCGGAGCCCTGACCAACCACCTGGCCGCCAGATTTCCGTTTCCAGCGACTCTACGACGAGTAATTAACGATCCACGGGCTAAGTAGACCCACGGGTCAGAGTCAGGGGACAATTACGTTGCGGCTGGAGGGCCCAGACGTCAAAGGGCGTGACGGCGCTTCGTCTTCATTCACGATTCACGTGGTTTTCCCTCTGTTTCCAGGGGCAAGGGTTGACGTAGCCACGCGCAGGCATAAATCATCCATGGAAATCGCCCGTGCAAATCTTCGACGGCCAATTTCACGTGAATCTTCGAACAATCGGCCTGTTTTGGGACGCTCGACTTCTTCGGGGACTTGCAAATCAGCCTCCACGTCTAGCCATCGTAAATTCAAGGCTTACTCGTTTGAAATAACTGAATGAACGATGCTCGAATGGGTGTTGGGCCCCTTGGTCGTCATGAATTGAGATTCGTGAAGGTGAACGCGAATTCTGCGGGGGAACCTCTTCAGGGAAGCTTCTGAAATTGCTGCTGATTCTTTTTGGATGACATGGCTAAGGGAAGTATCACCTTCGAATTCTGGCACTGTAGAATTCTTCCTGGGGGTTTGTTCTAATTTTGGTCTCTTCAGGGCTGCTCGCAGGTGAAAAGAGGGTTAGAAGGGCGAGAGGAAGGAAGCCGAAGGGACTGGAGACGTCACGGATTAGCGCGATCTCGCCTCGACGACGCCGTCACGGATTTCGCCTCCTCAGGGTCGATGTTATTCGATTTACCTTGGGGAACACTGTCAGGAGCAGCGAATATAGCAGGCGTTTGCCGTGGAACCTGACAAGATTAAAAATGAGCCAAACTCATCGCAACATAACAATCCGACAGTCCTACAAAATTTCTCCCCCGATCAACGCCTGAAACTAACCACACTACGCGCTCCAAGCTCGAGTTCTACAAGCAGATCGACAATTACAGGGATTTCGATGGGTCGAGAGCGTTGTCAATCGCGGCTGGGGGATCGATGGCTATCTGGGGGGCCCAGATAACCGGTTTCCTCGTGAGTAGCCGCTAGGAAATGAACACGATAAGCCCCTGACGAGCGTCCAGCGACGGACAAGCGTCCGTATCCGAGGAGGATCGGCCACTTATCTGTTGCCAGCCCCGAAGAGATAACCGCCGCGCGGTTTTACACGGTGTCCGGGGCGTGTCGTGGCCGGGGGAGGGGGGCACAGGGGCCCCTTTCCTCGTTTGTTCGAAAATTGAAGTTTATCGACGCGGCTGTTGTGCCCTTATCTCCGAGGCGTGGCCCAGGGGCTTCCACCCGTCGCCACCAGCCCGGAAACACGTGTAATCTCGCGGCTCGTACGAAAGGGGGGCTTTCCGAGTCCAGGATTTCTATGGTGGCTGGGTTTTTTCGATGCTCGTGCTTCTTGTTTTCTGATTTAACTTTTGGCTGTAATCTTTTTAGCGGGAAGTGATGGCATGCGATTTCTCAGGGGGTTCGAGAAGGGTAATGGGGGGCAGGAGGTGGGATTTTAATTGTTTTCCAGATTATAGTTGAATTTATAGATTTTCAGCGAATGATTAAAAATTTCATTTACTTGAAACCAATTCATCCCTATTTTTTGTAAAGTAAAAGTTTAATGTGCTTCAGAATATTGAATTTTATCGAGGGTGAAGGAATTTATTAAGAAAGAGTTTTCGAGTGGAGGACGCTTCATATTTAAATGTAAATTCCTTTGAAGGGGCCAGGGGTGCTTTCAGAGAATGGTTGCAGGGTGAAAAGGGGAGGGCTGGGTACATTGTAAACCAGGCGCCAGGCCTTGTAACCTCTAAATACTGTCTCCCTTTCCTTTTTCAACGGCGCGGCCCGGCGCGGCGTCCCCTTTCTTGCCAGGGGTTAGTAAACCCCGATGGCTTCGTCTTACGCCGCAAAGATTCCTTTTCAAGCATCGCCCCCGTGTCGTTTACGATGTCTTTATCAATCCACGTTACACGGGCCCTTTGTGCCCTCCGCATTCGCTTACGTGACTTGGCATAATCCACGCATAGGTAGGTGGTGCAATTAAATATTCGGAGGGACTTGCCATCGATGTGCACGAATCTTTAAAATTTTACACTTCGAGGATTTGGAAATTTTGCAAGCAGAAAGTAAGGATATTTTAAAAGAAAAAATTGTGAAGTTTGAAAGTCGATAGACTGAGAATGCGAAATATTCACAATTCGAAAAATGAGGAAACTCAGACCTGGAAAATTGAGAAATTCAAAACCGGAAGCACTTATGAATCCAAAGTCTCTAAAATTGCAGTAATTAATTACCGATTATTTTCGTTATTTCCTGGAAACTTCTCGAACGTCCTTCTAGTACAGGAATTTTCCCGCTCCGTTTCGGCTAATTCGCAGGCTCCAGGGGTTTACCTGCGCCAGCAGGCGGCCACGAAGAGGGTGAATGGAAATTCGGCCGGGAACTAGAGTATCCAAGCGGATACGATGAGACAGGGGTGACCCAGTTTCGCATTACCGATATTTACGATGGCAGCAGGGGGTCCATGGTAAGGTGCACGAGCTGGCCAAAGCCCAGTGCGACACTTACCTGGATCACCTGTGCTCTAGAAAATCGGCTCTACGGCTCTCTGTTGTCTCAGAAAATATTTTTAACGAGGGTGGATACCTAATGGGGCGCAAGGGGATTTACAGTAACGCGAGTGATCCAGTAATGCTTTTAATCTATCACGGGTTCGTTGCAGTATCCTCTGTTGCGCTATAAATTGCTCTTTCGTGAGTCATAGGTAGAGGAAGGGGAGGCATGATGGGGAAGCTAAGCAAACGTGCAAAAAATTGATAATTATACCTTTTATTTAAGTTTTTATGAATCAATAAAGAATTATAAGTTAATACTTTAACCTTTGGTATATAGTTTAAGCAACATTTAAATAAAAATTTGAACTTATTAAACTTTTAAAAAAAAAGTAATGATAAACCATCTTACCCCTGCCACGGGGTATGACAGGGTACCGAAAATGGGACAAGACGGTTCCCCTAAATATATCCACAATCGATGCAAATATCAATATCTTCTAAATTATTTTCTTCCTACCCTCGTACAGGAGTTGTGGAACTACATCTTTTAAATATTCGACAAGTTCTTCCTCTTCTGTTTGCGAAAATACACTCTTAATGGACCTAATGGTAAACCCATGATCACTTCATTTCCCTGTTTCAATTTTTGGACATAACGTTCCAATTTGTGGAAGGTAATATTCTCGAGCAGTTTTCTTGCACCCCATTTTGTTGCTTAAAACTTCATCTACAGATTTCTCCATAACTTCTTTTTACCATTTTCCTCATCTACTTTTTTCTTTTATGTTTCTACCATGTTCAAATCCGAATTAAAAGTAACGAAAATTCGACTTGAATTTTAATAGAGAACGATGGCGTTGTTCAACGTCACATGATTGGGTCATCATTCCCCGTATCAAGGACCCCATCTTGCCTCAAACCATCATTTTCCAGAGACGATGTTATTTGTACAACAAATAAAAAAATATTGCAATTTTTAATATTGTACATTAAGGTAAGTGGAATGGAGATTATAACGTAACAAAAATAATTGCCTTACCGTTTTTAAATAGGTATACATTTATTATAAGTCTTTTTAGTACGTAAAATAAGATCCACGCAGCATGTGGACGATTTCACAGCTCTAATCCAAAGACGCGTGCTCCCCCACTCATTTTCATCAACGACCGAACCGTTACAATACAATGGCTTCCTTTTGGTACTTTCATCAAATGTCTAGCATTTTTCGATTATATTTTTTTACGATATCCCATCTTACCTCGCTACCCCACCATGCCCCCTTCCCCTAATATGTAAGTATACACAAATATTACTCAAAAACACTGCTTCAACAATTGCAAATAGAGGAAAACACTTTCCCAAATGAAAACTCAAGAGGAACACATCTGAAACATTGCATCGAGCTAAAAAACAAACAAGACCGTGACTTTACACGGGGTGGGGCTAGATTAGACGCTGAAGATGTTCCCGGAAGAGTTTCATCCAGCTTAAGGTCGCAGGTATACATACAAGGGGACCAACGAGCGTTCTTTCGTCGCTCCAAAATGTCGCAATGTCTTACGTGTCCGGGGCCCATTGTCCTTCTCCGCCAGGCACCCTGCCTGCGTGCCCCCCTGCGCCCCTGCCTCGGCACAGGCCCCGAGGAACGACGTGGAGACGAGCTGGGCTCACTCCTGTATACCTTCGGCGCGAATACCACGATTTTATGGTCGGTCGTGGCTGATTTATGGACGGTGCGAACCCTGTGAAATGTAAAAAGCGTCCCGTGCTCACGTGAGAGGCCCACTCTACCCCCTCCACTCGGGCCCAAGTGGCCCCCATCACGCCGCGCGATATTCGATCGCGATACTTCTTTACTAACGAGCTTTTGAGGGTAAAACGAATATTGCCTTAAATCCCGTCGATGTTTTCGAATTCTTCGTTTGTTGGAAGCTTTGGGATTTAGCCATTTTTGATGGGCAAAGATTTAGTTTCATATTTCGTGGAGCACTTAATGTTCTAACGTGTTTAGAAGTTTGAATATTTGGTTATTATTTAAGTCGTACCATCTACATTGTGTAAGTATTTGAAAATTTCGTCACAGCACAGCAACATCCCCCGAGAAACTTGGCTGGAAGCAGAAGACGCCAGCAAAGTGGAAAAGGTGTCCGAGGCAGCTAGCCTCTAGCCTGGCCCCATCAGAAAAGCTATATTGTCATAATTGATTTGCCGGGGTATCGATTTCAGTGGTCGTAAATAACGATCCACCCTTCGATGCGGGGCGTCCTTGTGACTCGGCCTGTCTCGTATTCTTCGTGGGGATTAGGGTAGCGCAGGCAATACCTTCCAATTTTATGGCGTGTCGAGGCCAGAGGACCTCTCCTCCACGACTCCTGTGTACACACAGAGTGAACTTGCCTGCTCCCCACTCACAGCCCCCCATCATTGTCTTTTTCCCTCTCTGTCCCTCTCCTTCTAAATACTCATCAAAGTCATGCAAAAATTCACCGAAAATCAGGCGCCCCTCCCTTCCCCAGCAATAAAATTGATTTTGGGAGTTGAAGGAACATCGCCATGTTCGTCTCTGCAAAAACAGTATTATTGCTTTTTATTCGGTGGCAGAGTTAATTTTGGGGTACCGGGCGCGGGCTCCGTAATGCGATTCGACAGTCATAATTGCTGGTAATTGGGGGGCAATTAGCCTGACACGTGACGAACGCCGAATTCTTCTCTAATAAGGGGCCCAGAGCAGCCTCGTTCCTCCCAGCCGTTTTTCTTCCCTTTCTCCTGCCCCCCGTCCCCCGGCCCTCGGTTCACCGTGATTCGGTGATTTGTGGTGATACGGTAGCCCGTTCCCTAACAATCGGAATACAGTCCAACACAGGGAGCCACTGGGATCCTAATTTCTGTTATTACGAGATCCATCATCGTAATTAAGGGTTCACGTGAGAGGCCGTGCAGTTCTGGCGCGAAATTTAAACGACTTCTGCTTGCACGTGGAAGATTGGAGGTTAAACTTCAATGACTGTGCTAAGAGTTTGCATCCCTGCCGTGAGTAGTGGCTTGCAATAGTTATAAATAGAACGTGATGGACCACAACACGTGTACGAAGATTATTCCAAGCAAACTTTGTGTATTCCCGCGAGGGGATGTGGGTTTTCCAACGATTCCACTGCTGTCGAGTGGAAGGAGGAGGAACCACGAGAAGGTAAATCCTTGTTCTCGAGGGACGCGATTTTCGGGGGTCCTGGGGCACGTGAAACGGAAAAACGGGGCACGCCTACCTCGTTATCGAGCACGAGGCGACTTATCCCAGGGAATGCTTTACGACCTTCTAATGTGCGGTCATGGCTTTCGACTTCTGGGCTTGGCACTTTATTCTTCGACGTTTGTCGAGGGGAGGAGGAACAGGAAGACGAAGAAGAATTTGTGGCAACTAATTTTGAAAAATTGGAGCGAAATTGGGGCGGTACGAAGGAAGTGGAGGATTTAGAGCTTAGTTAGAGGATCTAGAAGAGGTGTTCGTATGGTCCTTGTGACGTGGGAAAGGGTTCAAGGTGTTTCCATCAAGGAATGCCTCTGGAAATAAAAAAATCGAAACCGGAAGCTCTAACTGCATCCAAAATTGGACTCCAAAGATTCAGAGCATAGACAATCTATATAGGGGAGAGGTGCTATAAAAGGGACAGGTTTTTAATGGGACAAATCGAATTGCCAAAATTCTAAACGCATTACACATGCAAGTTATTTTCCTGTTTATGTTAACATTAGTGTCCAATCATTTGACGTAAACTTCACTGCGGTGTCACTTGCAACACAGTAGTAATCCGCGGTTGATGTTTGTCGACAGTAAAAGAAAATTTTTCCTTGGTTTCCTGTGTCGTTTTTTTTTTAGATCAAGATACACACAAAGTGTTAAAGTGTTATATCATTAAAATGGCCTGTATTAAACTGAAACGAAAATACTTAATAGGGAAGCTTAATTGATTATTTTCTTTGTTTTGATGTTATTTTATATTAAACTCACTTATAGTCTTAAATGGGACAGCATAACAAGTCTTAAATGGGACGACCGTTTCAGGGCTATCACTCTCATACACATGTACTGCTGGACACTATATATATTTTGCTTTCCTGTAAAGTTATTAATAGTGTATCATCTGATACATAGATGACATTATTTTAAATTAGCAGTTATTAGTTGCTGACGTATTGTTTCAAATTTAAGAATTAATAAAGTGACTATCCAAAGCGACAAACTTTATCGTCAAAAATTAATAATAAAATCTTTAATCTGCAATATGAAAACGTATCTACTTATTTTAGTACAATTGATCTCATTTGTGTTCAAGTAGAATTTAATTCTAAACTATATTATTATTTAAGTGTTGTATAGATTTTTTTATACACGTACTTACATTTACCACTCGTGGGTATTCCAATGTTGAACTTAGTTTGTAAGACATTAATTTTATAAAAAATATTACTTTATAACTAAAAAAAGCTGCTGAAGCATTAACGACAAGTCGCACTCTATGAAGATAGTAAAAAATATAGATGATTTATAGTACAGAGTTAATTATTTCATAGATTCCATTGTTCTGAATCATTATGATTTGCAATTATAATTGTAATACTTAATAAGTTTATTTTTATTAACGTGTTCCTTTCATGACTTACAATGTCCCATTTCAAACCACCTAATCGTAAAAGGGACATTTCCCACTTATTTGAAAATCGAAGATTTTGTTAGTTTCTATTATAATTTATGAGTTTATAATATACTTTTATTGAAGGGAATTAAACACGCTCTCTATTGATGTACTTGTTTTTTAAATACCTATAATGACATTGTCAGCAATGGACGCTAAACAAATGTGTCCCTTTTATAGCACCTCTCCCCTACAAATGCCTCCACAGTGTCCAAACCCAATCTCTCAATTTCACTGAAAACAAAATCCTCTATCGACCTCTATCGGACCCCCCAGCGATACGTGCAATACCACCCACGCTCATTTCTAGTCTTACAGAGCGTTTCTCCTGACTCCTCGACGGCGCTGGTTGCATCGTGTCTGTCGGAGGGTCGAGTTAGCCAGTTGACTCGATGAAATGACATCCGCGAGACTCGCCCCCCTTCATCCCCAAGACCACTCCACCTATCGTTATACAAACCGTTCCGTAGAAGCGGCGCACTTGTCGAGGCGTATGGGTTCAAGGAGTGGCCTGCATTAAACGCTTTAGCGCCCTCCAACGTCTACAGATGTCGATAGGGCAGATCGTGGCCCTTCTCAGGGGTGCCCCCGGTCGAGGGCCTTGGTGAGGTTTAAGGGGGGGGGGAGAGGTCGGAGGGGAGATGAAGAAGGTAACTCAAGTTCCGCGACGACGACGTCGAGTAGAGCCTTTTCAACGGAGGAGCCCCTGCGAACGGCTTCTGATCTTTCTCATTGTCGTGTCACGAAGGACGACGACGCCCGGAAGTGTGACTTTCCACTCTATTCCAGAAGAAGAGGCATCGGTTTTTACTTCGTGGCGATAGATTTTCTATCGGTTGTTCTTCTCGGTGGAATATTTCGAAATTTGTACTTGTTACGTTGTCTATGCAACACGAATCATACTATGAAAACAATTTGAACCACAGAAAAGGCCCCATAGAGCGTTTAGAGCTGAACACGTCGCAGAACCCCCCACTCAGCGATGCAACGAGCCACCAAACGGGCGTCACGCAATTTCGTAACGTTACGAAGCGAAAACGGCGGCGCAGAGGTGAAAATGAAGGAAATCTCTTGCCGCCTTCCGTGTCTCATTAATTAGCCAGCGACGGGGGTCTCAATTAACGCCAAGTCAAAACACCTGCCGCGAATTATCGGCCAATTACACGTGCCATTAGAGGCTCCTGGTGACTTTAAGCGAAACAGAGATCGTGCACCTCCCACTCTCGGCAGAGAGACCGTGAGAGATCACGAGCGTATAAGAGGGAGGATGGCGGGGGGCGGATGGGAGGCTGAAGGCCGATGCGCAATCGTCTAATTTACGCAAATTGCAAATCTGCCCGTTCTCCGTCGCTCTCACGGCCTGTTACGCGGTAATGTCGACGATCCCCAGGCTGGCGAGCAAACTAAGATCTAATAAAGCGACAAATCAGCCTAACGAGCGACACGCGGACGCTGGAAATGCGGCTTAATGCGGCACGGCCCGTACGTTGGATTAACGCCGGCCACTAATGGCTTTCCTATGCGCGATGCCAGCTTTCCTAGTTAAGAGGGCGAACATGAGGTTCCTTATCTGCCTACGAATTTAGGAATCGAGCAACGGGGGCAGGTATCAATTGACGGGGGGCGAGAAAATTCTGATACTGGTGACACCTGGGGGTCGGGATTTCAAAAGGGTTTGTTTCTTTTTAAAAGATGGGTAAGTATTATAAGTAGATCTGAAATGTGCTTGAAGTAATTGTGGGTTAAGTGAAAAGTGGATGGGTCTGAGTTACACAGAGACGCAGCAAAAGACTGTTGACACGCAACGATGCCCTGCAACTATAAAACACATAGAGCAATAAGACGCAAAGAACCCCCTACTACTTAGAAGAACAAAGATTCCACTTGCAACACCTTCCACCCGAAAGTCTACCGAACGCTCAGCTCAGTCTCCGTGCACAGATAAGATCCAAGCGACGATAGGCGGGAATTTCGAAATGCCCGGGCCACCCAGGGCCCTCGTTGGCGAATTAATTGAACGTTGGCGTATTTATGCGTGCATTATGCGACACGCCGAGGGATAAGACTTTCGGTCAGGCCCGCGGCTAATTGAAACGCCACTGCCGCCCCGATAAGCCCGATTGCGACGGAGAGTTATGAGACAATATTATGAGGCGTCGTACGTCAAGCTGAAATTAATTTCGGCCATCGCTTTGCCTGCTGCAGATAGTCGTCCCTGGCCGTCTCTATACGTCATCGCGATGGAACCGCGATCGTTTCCACGCTGCTCCTTTCCGCGCGTTATCTTGCCTGCATTCGGACTAGCTGCGACCTAACCTGCCTTGCCCTGATTCCCCTACTGTCGCGACCACTTTGCCTTGCAGACGTAAAGTGACCAGCCTGAGACACACTCCAGTGGCCCGTAAAGCAATACAGCAGAAACTCGATCGTCACAGCGAAGTGGGACTGAAGTATGTAGGTACTCATACAGCACACTCTCGTTGCAGCAACGTTGCAGGATCGTTGCAGTATGAGATTGCAATGTTGCACGCAACGTTGCGGCAACGTTGCAGCAATATTCCTATGTTCGCCTCCTGCAACGTTTCGGGCAGTAGGGCCAAAAATATACGGACGCGACGATATTGAAATGTGTGCAGAATCATAGAAGTACAAAGCCCGTGTTTCTCTTTCTCATAGAAAATTCTTTTCCTCCAAGGGGATTCGAACCGGCGACCTGTAGTAGCGTCATAGGCGAACACTTTACCGCCGTAGCTACAACCACTGATTGATAAGACTGCTAACGTATTCGAACTTATACTCCTAGCGTGCAAAACTTTAAACTCAAATTATTCAAAAACGAAGGCTCATTTTGACAAACTTCATTAGAGCTTTGTAACACTACTTAGGTATGTACTACAACCTCCATCCTGTGTCATTCTACACATTAAAATATACAGGGTGAGTCACCTAACATTTAGACTTAAAATATCTCCCTTGTTTTTAATGATACGAGAAAATGTCTCAGGAAAAAAATGATTTCTAGACAAAAAGGACAACATATTATACATGGTTGAATTTGTATTTTATTGCCTATAACCTTACAGTAATGCAAAAACGTCATTCCATTAAAAAAAACCATCGATAATCTTGAAATTTCGGGAAATATAATCTTGAGAAAAAAATCTTCTCCGTCAGAATAATTGTCTCTCTGAAGCAAACATTTTTTTCCTTAGACATTTTCTTGTATCATTAAAAACAACGGAAATATTTTAGGTTGAAATGGTAGTTCCAGCAACGTTGCGGCAACATTGCAGGATCGTTGCAGGAACGTTGCCGCAACATTGATGCAACGTTGCTGCAATAATTCTATGTTCGCAGCTAGTCCGCTGCAACCATGCAACATTGTAAGGTTGCTGCAACGTTGCCGCAACGAAGTGTGCTGTATCGGTATAAGTAACGGGGTTTCTGCCTTTAAAATTCAAATTTCTACTTGTTTAGTGAATATTACAGCTTCTAGTTTGCATTTAACACTGTTCCCACTTCGATCCGATCACCGCACCCTCGCCTTCCTTCTCCAAGGTAGGTATCCCAGCTCCCAGTTCCACCCTCGATCCTGTCCTCCCCCAAACGCTTCATCAACCTGCCACAGAACAATGCAAAAATTACCCAATCGAAGCTCCTCCACCCAGATGGCGAAACAGCACCCCAGAGGCCCAATAAAACGCCAGTAACGTCAACACCGTGGCCTGGGGTCATCCTCAGACGCTATAGCGTCTCGGTTTTCGAGGACAGGTCGCGTCAGCGAGCAGATGCGCCACGCAGTTTGATCCAGCCAATTGACCCCCGCGGGTGGCCCGTCACGGGGGGCGAGATCCACCCTCCACTGCCACCCAGGGACCGCGAAAATGTCGGTTAGCCCCTTAAACCGCTGGTAATTGTCGATGTTGCGTATCGACGAACAAGAAGCTCGCAACTGGCTGGCGTTCCACTTTGCTGCTCTCCCCCTAGGTTTGCACCCCTCGAGCAGGTGAATTTCGTCGTCCGATCGCTTAGGGAGACTCTTACACGCAGGATGGACATCCACGCGTCGATTTATTATCGTAGGAATGGATCAGATCCTCGTGCATCGCATAACAGCCTTGCTATCTACTAAGTTAGCGTCCAGGTGAACAGTGTCGCTGGTGCACGAGAACATCCAGCTGACGATTGGGATCGATCACCTCGCTGTGGCGATTAAGAGTGGATCTATAGAAGCCTCTATTTAGTAGCGTATAGTGGGCGAATCGTGGGTTCCAGCAAAGCCACCCCCGAGAAACTTTGGGAAACAGAGGAAGGACATCGAGGGCTCGATACGACGCGACGGCCAAGAGGAAGAAAAGTTGCGGAGATAAAGCGCGAGAAACAAAATTCTGGCTCCGTGGAGGGTTGGGAGAGGCATAAATCAGACGGGCACCCGAAGGTAGCCGCGGAATACGAAACAGAAGAAGGATCGTCCCACCCACTCCTGGCTCTTTCGAGGATCTCAGGGCGGCCGACTATTTTCCAATAATTTACCACGTCGGGAGGGGGATTGCGCTGGGTGGCGGTTTTCCGGTACGGAGGGGGGTGTGGGTGCTCGCCTCGGTGGTTGGCGGTGGCGCTCGGGCGCGCAGGACTGACACTATCGCGGCCATAAATACTGGGGAGCAGCCTCTGACGTCACCCAGCGAGGGCCCGATATTATACTTTATCTCGAAACTAATTCCCCGCGACCAGATTTATTGCAAGAAAAGGGGTGAAAAAATACACCTTCCAGCGCCCCCTCCGACCACCCCCGTCCCACCATCTCCAGTTATCTGGCTGATGGAAAAGTAACGAGTGGCCGCTACCGCCCCCCTTTGCTTGGCCCCTTGCTTCCAATATTTTTCTGGAGTCCAAGTAGTGTCTGAATTGCGCTCAAGTTAGTTCGATGCAAAATCTTCCACTTTCTTGCAAGCAAGCCGATCTTTAAGTCACACAAGCTCGCCATCGAAAGGACGACTGAATTAACCCCCAAGAAACCACTACAGAGAACCTAGGTTATGTCTGACAATGAGATACGTGCAAAGAGACTTATTGCGGCGGCGGGGTCTAACGAAAGGGTAGCTCCTCTCGTCTTCCCTCTTCGACATTCATCATCCTCGCCGGCGCAGCGCGGCGACTTATCTGGTTAGCGTAAGAGTAACGAGCAGGGCTGATGTCCCCTGCATTTTTCCGCGGCCTCGCGATAAGCGCGCGCTTCCAAGGAATCGGGATACATCGAGCGAGGTGACGAACCATGGAAAATGCAAATCGCCGGCTCCAGCCACCCCCTGAGACACGCTGCTTATCTCCCAGCCAGTTGTGCTCGATAAAATTCACCGAGGGGGTGGAACCGAGGACCTCGTTGCTTCAGAATTTTAATTTTTCCACCACCAGTGTTCCGTCTGAGGTTTCGTCGAACGCGACGCTTCACTCGGCTGGGACTAATTTATGGACGGTTCTCTGTCTTCCCTTCCGTTATTTTTTTTTTTTTCAAATTCTTCCGCCGTTCGCGGAGATATACGAGCAGGAGGAGGAGGTGTCCTGGGGAGGATGCCTGGCAGGACGACGGCCATATAGAGGGAGCGATATATGTATATCAGAGATATCGGCGTTATCTGCGGCCAGATACATCGAACTCGTATACTTCGGCAGGAGGACGCGGCCGGGAAAAAGACATTTTTACGAGGAGCCTGCGGGATATGCGCACAAATACGGGCAATATATCCTATTGGCTAGCCGGCAGTCATTCTCCTGTGTGAAATATTTTAAACGGAGATAACGCTTCCATTATTTTATTCCACGTCTGCGTTACATCGCGCTGCGAACGCCTCCATTGCGTTCGGAGCGATTTTAATTAAAGGATTGGAGGTTCAGCTTCCTTTTTCTTTAATGATTGCGGAGGAAGTCGAGAAAGTAGAGATTCCCCTGTTTCGGGCGGTGGAGGAAAGGGTTAAAAATTTAATTTGGGGGAGATTAGATGGGAGTTTAAGGGTAACTAGGGCTGCTACAGAAGGTTGAAGATGAAATTGTAAAACGAGTTCATTCAATATGGAGTTACAGAGAATTCTATAGTGTACTGATTAGTAACTTCGGAATTTTCATCCGGAAAGTGTGGGGCGGAAAATCTGATCAGGTACTTACACCCTACAAAATTAAAAAAAAAAAAGAAGAATATTTAAAGTACATCGAAAAGAGATCAGAGTTACTTTCTGCGAGCGAAAACAGAGACCACGAAATTACAGAAAAATCTACAATGCCTCCCGAAACTGCAATAAAGTCGCCACTAACCACCCCCGTGGACGCCCTCATCCCCCGGGAAGCCTCGAGAAGAACCACTGTCTGGGAAACCACCGACAAAAACAACCCACTGGACCAGCACACACACACACACACACACACACACAAAAGGGCGAGCACGAATGCTACCCCCAACCCACCTCCAGGGGGGTGCATACACGTAGGAGGAAGCCGGAGGCGAGTCGCATTTTACATTTTTACTCCACGCTCTCCTTTTTCCCCTGGCTGGCTCCATTGCTGGTGAACGAACGAGCACACGATCAACCCCCACACCCCACCCACCCCCTCGACCACCACGTTTATTTCACATTCAAAGCGTCCTACCCCGACGCGACGGGGCAGCTCGACTCACCCCTTCGTGGACTCTCCTGGACAGGGTTCTATCTCGGCAAGGAATATAAAAAACGCGGGTACGGGGGGTTTGAGGGGGAGGGGGCGATCGTGGTGGTGGTTTGTGCACCCGTGGATTGCACCTGCACGCGTCGCTGCACTGGCTTTAATTTAGAAAATAATTAAACCGCAAAATTAAACGTCTCTGCTTCTGTCCACTACCGCCCTCCTCGTCTACCGTCCGCGTTTCGCTTGTCCCTGGGGGTGGCGAAACCCTGTTTTTTATCGCGGGAAGCTCTCACTCTTTTCCTTCGGTTTTTTATTCGAATCTCTTTTTGGGCTATCCTCCACCAGCCCCCATTTTATTTTTGGCTTATGGTGGTTGCTTAATTTTGGCTTTAATTGCACGATTTATACAGCTACCTGTTATAGCTTCGCGTGGGTATAAGTGGAGGCTTCCAAAACCCTTTCCGACTGTACAATTTTTTAATTCAAAATTCAAGGAGAGCAGGCTGGAGGAATGGACTCCCTCCAATTTTCCCGTGTAAGAATACATATTATCCTATTTTGAAAATTTCCTTCAGCAGTACTCCCTTCTTCGTAACTGCTACCCTCCACCCTGAAGCCTCTCAGCCTGCTACAGAGCAGGGTACAGACCCCCCTCCACTGGTTCTCTCAATACCATCCTTCTTTCCCCATTTTCCTCGTTCCTTCTCATCCACTCTCTCTCTACCATCCTCTACCCTATCTTCAGCCTCCTCACCAGTCTCACCACCAACCCCCGTGCCCCGGTACTCACCCCCATCACCCTCCAATCCACAGAATTTTTTTCATCGACACACGTACCGCGAAGGGGTACAACGCCAGATAGTCTAGTCTATCTGCCCACCTCCCATCCCCCTCAGAAGGGGTTGGTAACGCGAACCCCGTATGTGGAGACAGGGACGTGACTTCAGTGGCGGGGGGAGGGGTAATTGGAAGTACAAAGAGAATAGACACGGATAACCGATGTCTCCATTAAGCGTTCGCCGATTGCGGCCTCCACGCTCCACTACGTCTCCCCCTACCTTTTCCGCGGGGCGAGGTGGCCGCGCCGACGGGGGTGGATTCGATCAGCAGTAATTATAGAACTCGCGGCGAACGCGTCCCCCTTTTTTTCTCCGCCGCCGCCACCCCACCTCATTTTCTTCGTCTTCCTGTTTTTATTCGCGCCTTGATCGCTTTTAATGAAATCGTGTCGGGGGATTTGTTTTAATTCTCGATTCGACGGGAGCCTTTAAACTATCTATCCTTTTTTTTTGGGGCGCCATGGGGGAATTTTGTAAATACTTGGGGGGGTTTTATGGGGCTGGTGGATTGCAGATTGGAATAAAAAAGTGTGGTTTGGTGATTGTGAATACTGTTTTGGAAATGGAATTTTCGGGAACGTTGAGGATCGGAATTTTTTAATTTTGTGAGTTCCCTTTGTGGGAATTTTGAATGCGCTTCGGAGACGTCTCCGGTGCGAATTTGCGCTCTGTTTGCTGGACAATGGGAGCGTCGAAGAGAAGCAGGGTAAAGAGAAAGGTATTTTGAAAACGTGACACCGAGAGAATCCGGCTTAGAGCTGCTCTACATCGCCAGGATAAGTTATCCTGTCGCAGGATCGCTGAAATCTCGACGATCTTTCGCAATGGATCCGGACGCCTTCGAGGTGTCCTTTGAATGAAACCCCGTCGCTTCGTTTCTTTTACGGCCAAGTACTAAAATGGGGGGAGTATTTTCTGCATCCCTTGGTGAAGGACAAAAGCAAATTCACATGTCGACACTTCTGAAGGTTCCTGGAAATGTCCGAGGAGGATTAGAAATATTCCACGTCTCGAGTATCTTGTCTTTGAGGAAGAAGAAATGGAAAGTTGGTGTTATAGAGAACAACTAGTAGCGAAGAAAGGAATATTCAGCTCCCAACGTTAAGTCGAAACTTAGTTTGAGCTAAATCTCAACTAAAATTGAACTAATTAGATTAAGTATATCGGTTAGAATTAGCTCTATATCTCTAACTTACTTCTAAGTTAGGTGTCGAAAACAAAGTCCAGTTTGAAATTTATAAATTTCCTCTAGAAAATCAGCCTCCTCAAAGAAGACCTCCGCATCCTCCTATCCAAATACGAAGACACCATGTAAACGAGAATACTCGCACCGACAGGATCCGAAGAGCGTTGAACAGCATCAGACCGAAGGCAGCAATGTTTACAGAGCTTAACACGAGCTGGTATTGTTCGAGCAGGTTGCCAACAATGCTCTCGCATTACGCTCCTCTCATTATATCGGCGCCAACTCTTTTTGTTGCGACAGATTAAGGCTGATCCCTCTCAGCAGGGGCGCCCACCCCCAACCTCCTAGGTCCTAGATCCTTCAGCTTCGACCCTTAGGAAATGTGGAGCCGCCCACCACTATTCCACACAATAACTGAGACAAACGAATCCTAGATGCCAAGGATCGCCGAGATTGTTCGCAGGATTTCGCGAGCCTGCGACGGGATAACGTTGTCCCGATGAACCTTGAAGACGTTTCAACGTTTTCCTCTCTTCCCTACGCCCTTCTTTCATTTTGAAAACCGAACAGTAACCCAGATAGAAGCTTCTCGCGGATTTAAGCCTAGATCGAATGCGAGACGTGGAAAATGACCAGCCAAATAGGTAAACACAAGTTTGGTCGCGAAGAAACGATGGAAATGATGGGGTAGCAGTGTCCAAGGTGACTGCCTTATGGCGACAACATAAACCACCGCGTGTCGTCTCGATTAAACCCGATTGGATGCAGTATCGATAACAGAGAGGGGGGGGATAAGACTCACCGTTGGACGTGCAGCAGCTCAGGTGTCCCTCGAATCGGCAGCGATGCACCTGCTGAGGAGGTATCACGGCTGGGTGATCGGCATCTGCAAGGAAACGATAGCCGATGTTATTACGTGCTTGGAGGGTCATTTGAATATCGTGGAGCCGCGGTCACCGTTTCCTTTCTAGGGACGAATCGCGTGGTAGTGTCCTCCAGTGCGAACGGTTGCTGATCCTTAAGGGGAGACGATCGTATAAATCGAACGAAAAGTAAGAACAAAAGTTTTTCCATAAATCGCTTCTAAAACATTTCTAAAATATATTCTCAAAGTTATAGGCTGAAATTCAACTCTGTTCCGACCGCCAAGCATACCTAAAACGCATTTTAAACGCGTTTTTCTTGAAACCACGTTTTCAAAATTGGCACCGGGGATAACTAAAAAACTATTTGACCAATCAACTTGAAATTTTGCACACTTTTAGTTTATAATATACCGCAGAATATGAACCACAAGGTTTAACCAAATTATTAATTTTAACCACTGTTTTTAAACAAATAAAAAGCGAATTTTTGGCGAAATTGTTTGAAGTTCCACCATTTATAAAAGATGCAATTTTTTTACAAAAATTTGTGGTTCATATTCTTACAATTGGCACATAAATTAAAAAAGAATGTATTGATCTGTTTTACATAACTACCAGAGACGCTGCAACCGGCGCCGTTTTGCATCTCGATAAAAAACATATTTCAAATACTGCTCTATTTCTTTTGTATGTTTTATCATTTTACTCTTATAAAAATTGTTTTTACTAGTTATAATGTTAAATAAAGTACCCTTGAAGTTCCGAAAGGATTACCGCATTACAAAAAATCGTAAAAATTGATAAAAAAAATAAGCCGTTTATACGGGTTTCTCCCCTTATAATTAAATTTAATAATCAAATTTTTTACAAGTATTCGAATGCTATGAATAAACTTCGAATATCTGAGTATTCGAATGCTACTATTCGAATATTCAAGTATTAAAATACTATTCGAATGCTGATGTAAATTTTTCTCAGGCAGTCATCTGGGTATCAAAATTATTGGTTTCTTTTTAGTACATTTTAATAAAAGTTTGTTTTTAAAAAAAAATTTACTATAAAGTATTTCATGCTTTTTAGTGAAAATATTGTGTTGTCATTAGACCTATGTATGTGTTCAAAGTTTCAAGTCGATCGGTGATGTTGAAAAGGGTAAAAAATAACTTACAAGATTTCACCCTGACAAACTAACCAACTCACAACTGAAACTAAATAAAAGCTTGTAAAAAATGAACCTAAAGAAGTTGATTTATAATTCACACCATACTATTCGAATACTGAAATATTCGAATAGTATTCGAAAACTTAAATATTCGAATAGTATTTAGATTCTTGTATATTCGAATTATATTCGCCAAATAACTGAGCAACTGAAGTATTCGAATACTCGAGTACCGAAAAATTCGACAAATAGTCCCAGCCCTATTCCAGACCTCCCTCCTGGTTCACTATATGTTAAGTCTGGGTTAAGTCATAGCTTCATTTGGGTTAAGTTTGAATCAATTCTAAGTTGTACTTCGATTAGCTCTGGAAGGGACTTGAGTTTCGCCACAGTTAAGTCTGAATGTAATCAGCCACACACCTCGGTTAGATCTAAATTACATCTGAGAAATGGTTAGTAACACTCAAGTAAGACTTTACTATCCAGCATCGCGGTTGGAATCGACGCCCTCAGCCTCGTATCGGCGAAATCAGTGTCGACAGGCGGTTCAGAAGGAAAGGATAGAAGCTCAGAGTCGTTTGGCGACTAAGTAGATATCCGCGGAAAGAGAAATGCCGGGATGCCTGCAGTTGCATCCTCCGATCGCAGTGCACCCTCACTCCCACTCCCACCCCCCTGTGCCCCGTCGATCACGAAATTGCCCAAAGCGTTGCAATAAGCTATAAAGATACCAGGGTGGATACTGAGCCGTGCACGCGAGCCCTTCCTTATAAAGATATGTGTATCCTGCATCGAGAATAATTATATAGAGGCGACCGTTGCACCGTCCCGTGAACCAGCAGATTCGTACCGTAGATGCACCCTCGATGCACCTTCTTCTTCCTCTCTCTCACATGTTTTTTTTTCGGCCTGGTGTTCGGTGTCCCTCGTCTACACATCTATGCCTGTACCCGAGCAACCACGGACCTTCATTTTTACTCGAGAATTCGAGAATTTTCCCCCCAAAATTAGTGACAGGCAATTCGAAGGGTACTCGTTTAAAGAATACTGGCTAAATTCTCTGCGTTAGGTCTTGGATAGGTTTAAAAATTAATTTGGAATTAGAATCCACTTACTCATCAAAATAGCACTAAATCACCTCAAATTCCAATTCACACCTCACCATCCTCAAAACTCCCACCTCGACAACAACCAGTTGCATTACTCCAAAGAAACTACTACCCAAACCTCTCATAACCCAAGGAAACCAATGGCAAAATATACAACCACTCTCTTCAACTACCCAAAAAACCTTCCCCTCCCTCGTGAACTCGTCCCGCAGGAAGCAAAGCGCTTCCGCCGCGGCCGCTCAAAGACACGTTCCAAACCGAGTAATTCGCGGCGCGGCGAACAGATAGAGGAAGACAAACAGGTTTCCACGGTCGAAACGGGGACAAAATCAAAGGGTAGCCAGCAGAGGGGCAGGGATGAAAGGGGAAAGGAGATCGTTGAATGCTATCTGTATTATCCGAGCAAGGGTTTAGCCTGGTCACGGTGTTTGGCGTAGATCGAGATTATCTTCGGCGGTATCTGGAGGCCGTGGCCGTCGAAAAGCACGGTGGGGTGGAGAGGGTTGAAAAGGGAGACGGAAGGGGGGCGGGGAGAGCAACGATTATCGCAAGATACGTTTGTCTGCACGCACGTTTGCTCTCCAAATCTAATGTGACGTCCGCGTCACGTACCACTCGTCTCTTCCTTTCTGGGACCCCTATGCCACTGGCCCTCGGTAATTGTCCCTCGGACCGCTCCAGCGGTATTCAAATATCGAGGACGCCACCGTTTCTCTAAATAGAAGACCTGGACCGCCGAACGGTGCAAACTGGGGGATCGATAGACTAATTGGGGATGAATTCTCTTGGTCCTTTAAACTGACAAACCTTCGCAATCATCTCAAAATACACCTTATCAATATGAAACTACTTTCGACACCTCACAGAATTCTCCAGTTTACAAATAAATAGGTCCATGTAATGGTGGGCCCTGAATTTCATTAAAAAATTTCAAGTTTCTCGAGGATCCATGACAGTTCAGTTACGTTTACATAGTGGGGAGTGTCGTGGGTGTACAAAGCTTTCGAAGGTGAAACTTTTTAGGCGAATTGAGTGTTTGCCGTCTCTAGAAGAGCTGGGAAATCTTGCAAGCACTGGAACTTATGAAACTTTCGCATTTCCAGTGGATTCGAATGGTGTAAGGTCGCGCGAGGGATCGGTGTTCAGCTCTCTAATCCTCCAATTGTTTCGACCCATGGAAACTATCGATAATTGGTAGATTTCGAGCAGCGGAGCATAGAACAGGGAAGCTCGATGATTAGTCTCTTTAATCGCGGTCAAATCCGGGCCCGTTACCTGAAAGTAGAGCGGATTTTCGATGGCGGAACCGACCCTCCCAGAGATTTTCCACTTGGCACCTGACTACCTACACCTAGACCACTTGTCTTTCATTCCCCTTGCCCAAAAGAGAGCGAACAAATTATACTAACGACCTGGTAGAGCCTCCTGCCCTGGAACTGTCGAGTTTACATCATCATTCGGAGCTTCCCTCTCTCCAAACTGAATACTTGAAATGCTCATAAAGTAAACGTATTTTAGGCCTGGAATTGAGTCTAGGAAGGCATGGAAATTCTCAAGAACGACTCTATCAAGCCTGCTGAATTCAATTAGCACGACCTTGACCTGGGTCAACTGGTGAACGCCTCCATTCGTCCAGTAATTTATTTACGAGTCATGCTTGCGCATGGTCGCTGTTAATCGGCGCTGATAGATTAAAGTCGCGGTTCCCTTTCGTTCCATTTGATATGGGGGACTCGTGACACCGTGACGAAGAATCGTAGATCACTTTGAATGCAGGTGATTTTAAATCCTTTTATTTTCTTTTTGACTTTTTAGGGTTTCAGTGTTTTTTTCAGTCTGATTTCAGGGTTGGTTTATGCGAGAGATGAGGGAAGGACGAGTTTTTCTGTGGGGAAAAGTTTCGACGGTGGTTGGCAACAGCGAACGCGCAGTGATAAGTTTAAATTAAAGGGGCCTGATAAGAAATTTATGGCTCTGGCCATGTTGAAGGCGTGTTGCGCCGTGGATTTGCGAGTATTCTCGTCGATTTTGTTTTTATTATATTGTTTATTCGACTGTGGGTGTCTCGTTGAAGTTCCAACACAAGTTGGCAGATTAACTTTGTTATTAGAATCATAAATGACAGTGGAGTGTGTATTTTCGAAAATATTTTGCAAAAATTTTACGCTGACAGTATCTTTGCCCCCCCCCCCCCTGCTTCTTATTTTCCCTCTGACATCCTGGCAACAATTATCTCCGCCTCGTTCAACGTCAATTGCGCGTTAAGAGCAAAGTTCTTAGGACCCTCTCTATATGCACACAATTCCTCGTTTCTGGAACGGGCTCGCGGAATTCCAATGGGTTCCCCTCGCTGCAACTTCATTTTACGAGGGGGTCATGGCGTTTGGCGCCCGTTCTAGCGGCGACAGGACGTCCAGACGCCTCGAAGCCGACTGGAAACGTCGAGCCACTGGTCGATCGCGTAAATTAACAGGACCCGACGTTCCTCGTAAATCAATTACAAGAGAACGAGGGTATCCCTGATTTCTATTTGAAAAAAATTTACAATATGGTCGCCATTTCGCAAATATTTTCTAATCTTTACCCATTTCCCAGTGACTTTCTTTATTTTTACCTACATTTTCTCTTGTTCCTCGTGTTGTAGCAAGCTGGATGCCTTTATTCGTTGAATTTTGAATACTGAAAGTTGCGTGGTTCGAATTTTTTGAAAACATTTTTTTCGTTACAATTATTTGCAATATAATATCAGTATTCTTGTATAATACGAATTTCCCCATAGGATCGATCATTGAATCGCATGAAAAAAGGGCGGCGAGTTGGCCTGTTTCCAGGGTGGATTTTTTTTTTTTTTTTTTTTTTTTTTTTTTTATAAATCAATCGAATCGAGCCAGTGCAAGCTTCACAATAAGTTCCCGCTGGAACCGATCGCGTCGCTATCCGACTGTAAATCAGATAAATCCGTTTTCCTGTTATCTGGGCGGGCTTTTCAAAAGTGCATTTTTTACACTTCGTATATTTACAATCGGCCAGATGATCTCGAATTAACGCGACCTATAAATCAGTATTAGTTCAGGCCACCGACGGGGGCAGAAAAACAAAGCCAAAAAAACAAGAAAAAATAGCATCGACCGTTTGGAATCCTGGGTGGAAAAAAAAAGCTCGATCGAGATTAATTCTGTTCGCCCGTTCGACGACAGTCGGGTTTTTATAAGCCGCTGCATAATGCCGATAACTTATCGGATCGGTATCGCCAAACGATACCACCGAACGCTGCACTTTCGACCACGGCATAAAAAATATGTATTATTTTACGTGTCACAGCGTTTCTCCAGGCATTTTTGAATGTTGGGTGGTTTCACAGGCGATGGAGATTCGCGTGGGCCCTGATAGCTTTGGGACTTACTCGATCTGTGGAGAATTGTTGGGAGTTATTGATATTTTGGGGCCTCGGTAGATTTGGGCCCTATATAGGGGAAGGTTGCCTATTTTGGACCACTTTTTTATTTTTCTCTCCTACACGGGCATAGCACATTGAAGAAATCAAGCATAAACGGGAAAAAGATCTACATTTTATGTAGATTTTATCATGTATTTAGTGTGTTGATAAAATATGTGATTAAAATAATATCTCGAAAAAACTAAACTAATGATTTCGGTCCATTCCAGACAACCGGTTTCGTAATTTGGTCCACCGGTTTCCTACGTTGGACCGCTACTAAAAACCAATGAATTCAAATATACAGTCTAAAAAACACTGATCAGGGCATTGAAAAAAAAATAGAAACAGGAAGAAACAAGTATCTTACGGTAATGCAATAGTACGTTGTTTTGGTGGGTTTCACATTTCCACAACGTGTATGAACCCAGGTGCGACATTGAAGACATCGTATCATATCTTCTTTACTGTTTCTGTTTCAGCACGTTGTGTCAATATATATAAAACTAAAAAGTTAAAAATAAAAAATTCTAAAAATATTAAAACCGACTTCAAAAAAATAAAATTGCACTAAAAAGTAGAAAACAATTTTTCCTTTATTTCATCTACGGTACTCTGATATTTTTTAAGTCGGTGCCTCATCATTTGCCTTGTGTAAATCTGGCGCCGACTTAAAAGATATGAGAGTCATAGATTAAATAAGGGAAAAAATTATTTTTTACTTTTTAGTGCAATTTTATTTTTTTGAAGTAGGTTTTAATTTTTTTTAAATTTTTTTAGTATGCTTTTAACTATTCGCTAGCATAACATAGATTGTATCCTAGAATGGACCGGTCCAATTCAAGCAACTAGTGATGGTCCAATATTAGGCAACTTGTATGTTACATCAAAAAGATATGTTTTCATTGTTATATTTATAAGAATATGGGAAAGTAAGGACGTGAAGTTGTAGCTAAGACAGCACACTTTACACTAGTATCGTTTAAAATTATGGTAGGGGAGACCGGGGATAGTTGACTAACGAGGTTAGTTGACTAATTCCATTTAATTGTTGTATTATGGAATAAATTATGCTGTGATTCGTGATATTGAAGCATATGAATGACCAGCTTGCCATTTAATGTTGCCATTTTGCGTGTTCTGTCAGTGAGAATGAAAAATCTAAAAAGGTCGGCGGGAAGTAAATATTTTTGTTTCGACTATTTATAAATTTTTGTCCACTAAGTACTGCTTGATGTTTTTTCATGAATATTTTGTGGAAACGTGATACATTGACTATAATTTACGGTATTTTATTGTATCCGGTGCGTGGAGGTTTTGTACGTACGGCCCTTAACATGTTAACAATGTCGGAAGGGGTTATTTGACTAAGCATAGGAATACTACCAAAAATTGTATTTTTTATCCTCAAGATGCAGTCGAGGTAAAGAGTTTAGCTGCTCAAGTCTACTTCCGCCACCACAAATCCTTCCAAACTCAACCCCACCAGTTTTACACCCTATCTTCCCTTCAAACTCTCAGGCCATCCAAATAGACCATAACAAACAAGTACAAAATAATTACAGTATTTACCATGATAATTAATAAAAAAAAATAACACTGTGAAGGAGTGAAAAAAATTATAAAAATTTATTGGTCGTACTATATATATATATATGTGCGCGTTTCGTATACTATATTGATGGAATTGGCAGCGTATATATACGCTTTTCAAATATATTGATGGAACTGTGACAGCGTATATATATATGCCTTTCGCAGGCAAAGGGTTAAAACTGAAAAGTAAATGTCTAGTCAACTAACCCCATCATATTTGTCAACTAACCCCGCAGCCGGGGTTTGTTGACTTATTCGTCACACTACTCTAAATACAATAAAAACTACAACCTAGACTCAATTAAAACGATTTTCAAAATTAAGCCTGTATACCTAATGAAATTAGTAAACTTTTGGTATGCAGCAAGTCAACAAAATACCAATGATCTATTTATAAAAATTAGAAATATAAAAAATTAGTCAAATAGCCCCGGTCTCCCCTACTTGCAAGTTGTAGAAAGAAATTCACTTGAAATAGCACGAAAAATAATGATCGCGCACCACGTGTTTCTATATTTCGACGACGGTGAACGACAAACTAACGAATAACCGTCTCGCTGTTCTCGCACGTTCCATCTCCACTTCCTAAATCAGTGTAGCCAAAAGAACCACTGCAAATATATTTGTTTATCGAGATACACAAATGGTCCAATTTAGGAGCCGGTCCAATAAAGGCAACTCTCCCCTATGATGTGGGAAAATTGTGATCGTTGAAAGTCTTATAGATTTTTAAATTCCTGGAAGTTTTATGGGTATTGCGGATGGTGTAGAATGAAAAACTTGGTTATTTCTGTATGTTCCTGGGGCCCCAAGCTTTTATGGGACTTAGGAATCCCGTGTGTTTTAGAAGATTCGTAGTATCATAAATCTGAAAACTATTCTGGCCCCGTAGGTGTTCCAATAGTATAATTCTTGTAAGTCCAGTACGTTTCTGGGCCTTATGGTCCCCCAAACTTGAATAAGACTTACAAATCATACAAATTCTCGACACTTCCACGAGCCTCCCCAGCTTCCAAAGTTTCCTACCTCTCACGAATCTTAATACCATCAATCCTCGAATGCCCATAAGTCCCAAACAACCACAAACAAATCCCCCAAGCCCCCTGAAACCCCCCCGGAACTCCCGAAGAACGTGAACGAAAGCTCCACCTTCCCACAGTCCTCGCGGCACTTGATCAAACCTCGATCAACCCGAACCTCGAACATGCAGTCCTCTCCCCGCGCAGGACACGGCAAGGGGAACAGGTCGACGACATTCCACTCGTCCTCCGTTGGCGAACCCGTCGACAAAGGCCTCGTCAAACGTTTTCCATCCTTAATAAGGATGTCCCGGTTCGGACGTGGGCAGAGGAGGCCACCGTGCAATCTCGTCATCTGAACTCCCGTCGAATGATCATTCGAGGCAGGGCTGGGCCCCCAGCACGTGAACATGGGCGCGTGGTTCACGTACACGGGCGCAAAACCCCGGCCGCGTTTACGCGGACGGAAGGGGAAGGAGAAAAAGAAACGGAGAGAGAGAGCGAGGAGAGGACGGCCGGAGGAGGGATGCAGATGAGATCGTATCGGGCCAGGCGTAATCGTCGGATCTCTGGGAGGCAGGACAATACAGGGTGTTCTCCAGTGTTCAGGAACACTCAAAACATCGCGCGACAATGGCGCAGAATGGGCGACAGCTGCCTGACGCTCTGCTCCCGCGACTCCCTTGTCTCGATACCGCGCGGAGCACGCCGCGCCGAGAACGAGCTGCAAGAGCAACCGCGACGGCGTCGCCTGGAGAACATTACTACGGTGGGGTTGCGCGTTACTAAGTAGAAATCCCCCTCGCTGCGACAGGGCAAAAGACCGTCCCGAAGGAATTCTTCGGAACGAACGCAAGGAACGCAAGGAAGTTGAAAATCTGAAAGTCGACTAGCACTGCTCACGGAACACGCACCCCCAAGAAAACACCCCCCAACGGGCAGAAAGACACCTCCAAAGGAGTTGCTGGGCTGGATCCTCGCGTGCAACGGGAATCCAAGGAACTGTAGTATCGAACGGTAAAAACCGGTGGTGAAAGCGGTTTCACCCCGCCTAGGGGGGGTCGAGTCGCCGTCGCCCTCGCCCCCTCCCCAGTCGGCCATAAAAACCGAAAATCCGCAGATCGGCGATGGCCGATAACCGAAAATACAGCTGCAGTTTGCGGTCGCACGATGCACGACTGCCTGCTAGATGCCTGATCGCGATTGCCGCGCGAACAGAGGGAGAGGAGGGGGCAGATGGGGGGCATATTTTGACTAGAACACCCGTAATTTGCCGAGCATTGTGCGGGGCCATTGTGCCACGGTCCCAGGGAACGTCGTGACGACGAACGACGACCGCAGGAATGGCGTGTATACGTCTTCATGTGAAAGGATCGACGGGAGGTGAGTCTCACCACGTCACACCCTCGAAACCCCCCCATCGAGAATTTGTTTGCGCTTGTTGGTACCATCGAGCATCGATATTCCAGGGAAAGACGAGATCGAGACATCATTGTGACGGCGGCTGTACAGGGGGATATTTATTTAAAGAACAAAATTTATTCATAACGACAGTGCTCTAATGTAAGAACCTAACAAATCTCCAAGTAGAAACTTCAGCTACCTACGCCGCAAGTTAATAAGCAGTTTCGACGACAATTTGTCTTGCAAGAGGCCCGTGCATTCCGCGAACAATCGACCCAATCAGGCCCAAGCTCCCGAGACCGTTCCACGAGGCCAGCAGAAGGAAGTGTTTGAAAATAATGGGAAAATAGGGAAGGATCGTCGTGGAAGATGACGCGAGGTTCCAGGATGTAACTCATAGATTATGTTCGGCGTGTGTTGGGATAGGTTTGCATCCTGAGGGACTGGTAGCTCGATCGTTAGCTGTAGGAGGCCTCTGCTACGTCCTGGGGGGCTTCGGGGTAGGTATCAATCTCGACACCTGGCCAGACTCATTTCCCTACGAACGCAAGTCACCGTTGTAATTTATTTCTCGAACACGTCGCACTCCCACATGCTCGTTCGAACATCCCATGATACTATAACAACCTACACTTTCTCCAAAAATATCTTCATTCTTCGAGAAAACAACTTCAGTAGGATCCTCAAGCAATTTAAATGGACTTGGACGCTTTCCGCGCGAGCACGCGTCTTGGGAACTCAACGACTGCTCGATGTCCTTACACTTAATGTTTCCTGCTCTTTTCGGAGACCGTTTTTTTTTTATTGGATTTAAGGGGGTGAGCGTGGAAGAGGAAATGAGGAAAGGAGCAGGGTGTGGCCGACGCGACCGCGACGGTAGCAGAATCAGAGGGACTGCAGCGAAACTGTATGGTTGTCGATGCATTCGATTCGAGTCGAGTCCTCTGGGCGTTAAATATGGGTGTTCCCCGGGGGGATAACAGGATGTCTCCTGATTGCCCTCTTGTCCGCGAGATTACCAGCGGCCAGGAATTCCTTCTTCGACCTATTAGCATTTTTAATATCCCGCACGGTAGCCGCGCGGGGGATTTAAATATGATCAGGGACAAGCACCTGGCACTGACGTTGCGTCGAAACGCGTTGATCCTCGGAAGAGGATCAAGGGATTCCGAGAAATTGACGGTGCTCGATCTGGTTGATATTCAGAACTCGGCGGAGACAGGATTGTGACTTTGGAAATCGCTACCATTCGAGCTGGAAGACTTTGTAGCATGGCAGATGTTCGTGAGTGATCGAAGGGGAAGAATCCTAGTTGATTCGTGGGTCGATCAGTGAAAGATTCGTGGGAGGATGTAGGAATGATTACAGAAATAGCAGCTTCTACAGCTTAGGCTCCAATTTATTAAAGTTCCCTCAAGATCAATCCCTGAGACAGCGGCACGGCGAAGAAGGAAGAAAAAAATTACAGACTTCTCGAAGGAAACTTCTTGTTACGTACCAGAGGCGAAGTAGAAGTTTCCAGGCAGGCAGATGGCAGGAACAACCTCTTGTTTCCCAGTGACAAAGGAAAATCGCCTAACGTGACGCCCGTTAATTATAATTAATCATAATTGGCTGTCCTCGACAGAGGCAGGTCAGCGACGGAGAGGGAATGATTTCTCAGGCACACGGTGGCCTTCTAATTAGCAGAACGAGAGGAGTGGGAGAATTGCGCGCGGTCAGATTCCTGCAAACACGTCGAAGCATCTTTTTCTGGGGGAGCAAGAGGGCTATGAAGAGTTGAAAAATTTGAAGATGGTCAAGGATCAGAAGAAGGTTACGTGTGTATCGAGTAATAGGGAGGTCTCTAGTGCGCACGCGCAGAGAGAAAATGCAGAATTACTTAAAATGATTCCAGTATAAAAAGCAAGATGAGACACGAGGATAGACAGGTCTGAATAAACCACGTAGAAGCAAATGCAAAGGAGTATCACAGGAGGACTAGGAAGACTGGAGAGTCTGTTAACGTCAGGAAAATCCCAGCGTATGAAGACAAAGGGGCGGATATCCCCTAGATGACAGGCAGAGGAATTAGAAATGAGAGGAAAGAAGAAAATCGCGGCAGGGAGGAGGACCAGGCGAGATACGTACTCGCTGGAGGAAGGAAAGAGGCCAATGGCGGGCGGAACGAGCAGGAAGAGGTTGGATTGAAGGCATATAGAGAGGGGTGGGCGAGGGGGAAAAGCTGGTTTCCTATGACGGGGCGAGAGCACAGCCCCGTCGTCCTCGTCCTCGTCGTCTATGCAGATACGCTGTGCTGATACGTTTCAGCTCCCGGTCTAGCCCCCACAGATAGAACCGATATTATTCAGCTAGCCTCCTCACTAATTCCATTCATTCGCTCGAAAATGGAGAGAGGAGAGAAGGTTCCAGCCGGACCCTCGCTCATCGAGGAACGTGCTCCCGGCACCCCTCGAATTTACATCGACTCACCCCCTACCCTCGCGTCTCCTCTTTGTCGCGTTCCCCGTTTCCACCGATTCTTCCCCCTCCTCCCTGCTTTAATTAAATTGTCTCGTCGGGATTTTTTTCCAGCCGCCGGAGCACACTGCGCTGGCCACCGATGGTTTTCAATTTTTGGAAAACTTCAAGTGTCGAGGGTTCATGTACTGAACGGAAGGTAGTTTTGAATTCGGGGTGATTTAAGGAGAAGACATAGGGTAAATCCGGGAGACACGGAGGACCTAATATAAAATGGCTATTAAAACTAATACAGATATTACTTATTTTATAAGAACAAACCTAATATGTTCAGAATTTTATGCTGATTCAGAAAAACTGCTCGATATTTGCTTTAAGACGACATTTACTGTAAATCGGGTTGAAAACTGAAGTCATGACATCTGACCACCTCTCCCGAGGTGCCGGGAGAAATGGTTTTCGTCGTTGGCAGAGACTAGTCACATAATTATTCATGGAAAAATAACAAAGAAGAAAGCAAAATTATTTATGAGTGAATACAACTACAGATTCAGTGATATTTAATTTGTTTACGCTAAACAATTAAAGAACACATCAAAGATAAAGCGAACTACCTACTGGCGATTAGCAAGGCAAATGAATACAAAAGTGAATAAATAAAATAAATAAACGTAAATAATAATAAAATAATGATAAAAAATAAAAATATAAATAAAAATAATAAAAAAATCATAATTCGACCATCTCTCCTTTCCGCAACGAGAGTAACGTCTTCTAAATACTTTGGCTGCATTGTCCGTCAATAGAGTAAAGAGTACAATGGTTGGCCACTTAAGTAAGAGTGTCACATAAATAATGAATTATAAATGTGAATTTAGTAAATTTTAAATGGAAATCAATATAAATAAGTACGAAAAACCCCTAATAATCTAAAAATAAATAGAGTTTATAAAAAAAATCAAGAATGTATAAAAATATACAAAAAATATGTTTCCTACGAAGAAATATAGTTATTGGCATGGTCAAGAAAGTAATTATCCAATCGGTTCGACAGTGATTAGCCGCTATTTGATACATAATATAACCTAAAAGAAATTGTTACTGATTTGGCGATAGAAATAAGATTAAAATTATTCAATAAAAATGGATATATTTTATTTAGTATGTATTTGTCGTGTTTGTTACTGTTTTGAACAGGGGGCTAATTACTGTTTCACCATTAACATGGTTAAAAAACAGTCACTGGCCGTCCGGCCAATTACTATCGTTCAACATTATTCATATAACAGTTGTTGGCCCCCCTGTTTTTCATAATATATGTATAATTTTAACAAATAAATAATCCTTTTATACAGTTCCAACTTTTATTTATCGATATATACCGAATATGAGAGATATACATATCTTAGGGGAGAATGGGGCAATCGCGGTCAGTAGGGAATGATGGTCAATATTGTTCTTATAACACGGCATGTCCGAAATGTGCAATTTCTTTTCTTTACCTTCCACGACATCATTCGCTATATTGTCGAACGACCTCGCCTTAATCGTTGCTAAGCAACTAAGAAAGACAACCCTTTTTGTGTTTTAAACATCGTTGATGTTATATTTTGTGTGCACCACGTAAGAGATAAATACTAATTTTGAAGCTTTTTTTACATTTCAACTTTACGTAAATACAGATATACTATCAAGGCAAAGGATTGGAATCAAATTTAATATAAATATATTTAATTTATTCATGTAATCTTCAATTTTATCAATGAAAACGTGTGCGGCCAATGATGGTCGCTTGACAGTTAGCGCCCGCAACGTGATTACCATTATTCCCCAGTGTAGAATAAAAATATATTTCTTCATTAGAAGAATTTTATTCTGTAGATGGCAGAAAAAACGCCCTAGAACAACTGGAAAAGCCAATTGGGCTTCCGAAACGCTTGAAGAAGCAGTGTACAAATGTATTATTTGCTATCAGTTTGGCCATGATAATAAAATGTGGTTTCGATGCATCTCGTGTGGCCAATGGCGGTCAAACACATATTTTCTGTATTTTGTAATTTTATTGAATAAATCAATATAATATTAATTATTTTCGTATCCTACGAATAGGTTGATAGTTTAAGTTTACAGAAAAATCATTTTCCAGAAATATTGCACCTTATATCTTGGTTTTATTACACTTATCGCTTAAGTGACCGCCATTACCCATTCTCCCCTAAATACATTAAACTATTCGCAAACTTTCAACTGTACTCTTATGGTTTTTTTTATTAAATGGCTGTAATTTCCAAACTTCAAAGCCGAGTCATCCTATTTGCTTTTATATATAATCACAGTATATAATGAGTGGAGAAATATTGATTACATCCGAAGCAAGAAAGTACAAGAAATATGAATATGTTCATTAAAAAAAGGCATGACATTGGTATTTCTTTATATTCATTTATTTCTCCAAATAAAGCCAATCACTGTCAGGTGGCCAACCACTGCACTCTTTACCCCTATCTCTACTATCTTATTATTCCCAAACATTAAACGAAAATAAACTTAGAAGTATATTTTAAATATGATTCTGTACACCGTTGTTTGATAAAAGAGGTTAAATGTAACCTCAGTTTAACTTTTATAGCCTGTAAATCTAGAAAAACACAGAAGGAACCGAAGTGACGCTATTCATTCAATTGTTTGGCTTCTAGAGAAGTAATTGTCCAGCACTTTAATCCGGTTTTACGTACAGAGTCTGAAATGTAGCGACTCGATCAACTCTCCGGCTCGACTGCGTCTCCCGGATTTACCCTATGTCAGGATGATGTATTTGATAGAAGGCAACTTGCTCGACGGTGATTCTCGGTCAAATCAACGAAAGCAGATGCGCCAGTGCGAATTACACGGGCGATCGTAGCGACAGCATCGCCACAGGGGCCTTTGCATTATGCCCTGGCCACGTAACCCTCGTTAAGGGGTTTCTTAATGGGGTATAGGCCACCACCATATTGCTCGCCGATAGTTTATTGAGTACTATTAACAGACCTAGCAACCTGCTACTATGGTCTGAGCATAGGTAGTTCCTTCCCTAGTAGCATTTCTGGTTGGCCAACGGTAGCCAACAGTTGGGAATTGCTTGGGATATAGTTAGTGTTTTGCTTACAAATACCCAACATAGGGCCTACGGCAAAAAACTTACGGCAGTTTGCCAAGGAATAGTCAATGTTGGGCCTACAATTACTATGGTTGGTTAATTAACAAAAAGTTACGACAGTTTGCCAACGAATATTCAATGTTGGGCCTACAATTATTATGGTTGGTTAATTAACAAAAAGTTACGACAGTTTGCCATCGAATATTCAATGTTGAGCCTACAATTACTATGGTTGGTTAATTAACAAAAAATTTACAACGATGATTAAATGTCGTCTTACAAACGTCAGAAAATTTGCCACATCCAAAAACATGTTATTATATTCCATGTTGTGATTTTTCTTTTCTTATTTGTAAATACGTAATAAGGACGTCTGTCTTGAGACGAATGTGAAATTTTAAGGAATGACTCTAAAGGTCGAATGATGATATTTTGTAGAATATTTCGCGTCACTGCGCAGTTTTTATAAACAATTAATACTACATATGTAACTAGAAATTAGAAGTGTTTACAAGGAAATGTGTTGGGTAAGTGCGATCAGTGGTTGCTTCGTAATTAATAGTGTTTGCAAAAAAACAGCAAAACATAAAAATAATACAACCAATCAAAATTTATGGACACAAGATAGAACCAACTAATTCCACTAGGTACCTGGGAGTCCACCTAGATCCCAAGTTAACATTCAAGAACCACATAAAACAAGTACTACGGAAAGTATATCTGGTACAAAATAAAATGTACCCTATTATGATAAAGAACTCACCTCTCTCTAAATACAATAAACTGTTAATATATCAAATGATCCTCAGACCAATAATAACATATGCAGCACCAGCATGGTGTAGTGCAGCACCAATCAATATCAAACTACTCCAAATATTCCAAAATAAATGTCTTAGACTGATCTTATCTGTAAATAGATATGCCAAAATTAGAGATATGCACAAAGAAACGGAACTGTTAATGATAACAGACTATGCCAAAGAACTAGGGGAAATCTTTTATCGTAGTCAGTTGAACAACAATCCCTTATTGAAGAACATAACTAGTACAAGACAATACAATACCCCATTTCAAATCAAACATAAACTACTCTATCAAGCACTATCGATATTCAAAGAATAAAACATAATATAAATACACAAGAAACGTTCCTTGTAATCTGTAAATTCTGAAAATAGGTTTTTATCATACATAGTTTTCCTATTCTAGAAACACTATCAACAACAGAAATATACCCAAATAGTTAAGACATTCCCACCGAATAAGCGTAAACACTGTAAGTGCACAAGACTGATTCAATACGCTAGGTTAAGGTTATTAGGTTAATCAGGGACTAGGCTTAAAAGAGTATATTTTGTCTAAGTACATTGATATATTAAGACTACTTATATATATTATGTGCAACACTGTTATTGTCTTAATAAAGTTTATTATTATATAAAAAAAAAGGTTGCTTCGTAAGCGGAAAGTTTGGGTACGATTCTCCTCACCGCGATTTTTTTCCTAAACCAGACCTGAAAAAGACGTATTTTATGACGTCTTTTGAAGTTCTTCAAGACGCCTCGTGACGTCTTTAAGGCGTCTTTTGGAAAGAAACTGTTGGGCTTATGGAAAGAAACCTTCAGTTGGGTCTGCCCTGTCTCTTGGTTACAGTCGTTGGCCCATTTAAAAATAGCGCGACACTTCAACAGTTGGCCAACGGATAACACGTCATTGGCCGAACAAACTCCCAGCAAATAAATGCTACTAGGGTTCATCTCTATATTCCTCGATCTACCAGGACATTACTGAAGTCACTGGACCAGCCTATCCATTCTGGGCCTTGTTCCGTGTTACACTGTATTCAAAAGAATATGAAGGAAAAGACGGCGAGAAGTGGCTCTTATTTAGAATGATAATTGAATGGGGTTGCAGGAAACGAGGATTAGTGACGTAATTGGTCGATCAGCAACGCAGTGCTCTAATAACAGGGGACGATCGGTTCGATTAGCCGAGTCATCATCAGTGCCCTGGTCTTCTTCGTTCTGGTTCGAGAAGGCAGAGCAAGAAGGTCACACGGTTAATGTATTCAGATTACGTGGATGGGCGTTTATCGAATAAAGTGCTGGGCGTCCACTTTTGCCGGCCCTTTGGAATTCTTGCTGCTCGCTTACTCAATGGGGTCCACTCTTTTCCTTTTTTGAGCCTTAACTTCTGCCTTCGAGTTGCCTGGAAATGCTTGTAGACGTCGAGGAAAACAGAGGGTTATTGCTGGAGAATTTACTCAGACCCAACTGGGCCGAAATCTTGTGAAAGAAGAATTTAATGATTTCAATTATAAACTACTGCATTTTCTACAGTCCCCGAAAAAAGGCCTCCGAAAACACAAAGGAAGTTATTCTGAACGGTGCGAAATGCCTGATGAACGGCAGAATGGGTAATCGAATAAGGAATCTCTTTCGATATACCACGGAGAAGCTAATTGGCCGACTTATCGAGCAACGCCTAAGGTCGAACTAAATCTAAAACATATTCGGCGGTTAAACGAAGCGGAAGGTATATGTTTAGTCGATTTACTCTCACCCCGGGGGTTGCGGAGAGCGCGCGTGCAACCCCACGTCGGGGGTGTCGTCCCTCCTCTGTGTAACCCCGCGACGATCAACCCCTGCTTCCAGTCACACCAACAGTTATTTATACCCGCTACCTACGCCGCGTTCGCTCCCGAATTTTCAGAATGCCCGATCGTCACCCTGACCAGGGACGTACCTACCCACTACCCTACGCCACGCTCTCCGAATCACTCGAATCTTATCGCAAAAAATCCTTCAACTTTGCTTAGTCTTGCTTACATCTTCCAAACTAAGAACAACAACCATCCCCGACCACTCTCGATCTTTCAATCCCTTCCACTGGAAGAAATCGACTCTAAAGTACGCCCTAAGAATTCCAGAGAATTCAGCTACAAAATTTTATGAGGTGATCGAAGGTTCTCCGTAAGAAATTTTTTTGTGAAGCCGATCCGAGGGGGGCAGACGATAACACCCCTCCACCCCCGCGTAGCTACGAGCCTGGGGGTCGACATTCCGTCCCCGTTCCCCCAGCGCCGTAAGAATACTGCTGTGCGGAGATAAGAGTTATCTGTCGGCCTCCGATACGATAGAGCCCCCGGGTATTCGGTGGCGCGTGTGCGTGCTCACATGCACGCCGTCTACGGGCCACTTTTACCCTCCTTTCGGGGACGTGTACGAGTCCGCGATCCGGCAGGGGTGCTTCCTCGTCTTCTGGGGTGTTATGAGCCATTGTTGGCCATGATGCATCGCCTCGTAAATATTGTATCGGGACGGAAAGTAGCGGCGCGTTTCGACGATAAGGCCTGACTCCTCGCGGCTGATTTTACTGAGATTTCCAGCGGAACAAGTGGAGGAGCCATTTTTGGGGAGGGAAGACCTCCAAAATCACAGCTGAATCCTTGATCCAACTCCAGCGAATACTCTCCCACCTGAGGAGCATCCCCCAAAGGAATTTTTGGCCACGGGAAACCGACCAGTACTCTAATGCTCGCGGCTCGCTAAGTATAAAGCTGGCCCCGAAACGGTTTTGTCCCCCGTGTAGCCGAGGCGTAATCTTCGTCGATGGGTATCTCGGTGCGCCCCGCCAACGGACTATAATTATATCGGTTCCCCGAGCCACCGCGTATATTATTATTAATATACTTTACTCGGGGAGAGGCCTGCTCGTATGTGTAACACGTTCCAGTACTCGAGTTTCCACCGCGTGTATGCGTTCGTACGTGCCCGTAGCACAATGGACGCCCGAGGACGGGGGTGGAGCCCCGACTCGGGCAGAGAGAGAGAGCCCTTATTTGCATACGGAACCACCCTGTAGAATGTGGATCGACGCTTTCCTCCTCTACAGCCTGTTACTCGATCTTCTTCCCCAAGGAATCTCCGAGAACCTCTCCAAGTGACGAACAATCTTCCCACTTTGGGGGAATTCTTGAGACTTTGGCTTCTTGCTGTAGGTTCCACAGGATTCTTAGCGAACTTCTGCTTTCCCTGTTTACGTGGGCACAGCAGGAATGTTCTTAGATAATTTTATCTAGGGTAAATGACCCAATTACTGACACATTAAGCATTGACGCTGATATTATCTTATAGTTATGTACTTATAGACTAAAAGTATATGTTGTTCTTGTTATTTATTATTGTTTAATATGTTTACTTGATGAAAAAAATTTGATGGATCTTAAAACTTCGATTTTTATGTATAAATTCATCAATTTCAAAAATATATTTGGGGATCTATTACTGACACCCTTTAAATGTGTTTGACTGAATTATTGACACCCCAATTACTGCCAGCTAACCCAATATTGTTTATGTCATTTTAAGCTTACTTCGTGTCATGTACGTGAGCAACTACTGCTATGACAGTAATACCAAAATGCTTGAAACGCTTGTACCAATCACTGTCACCGAATTAATAAGTAAAAAGACTTAATGAATCGTTGAATTCAAATCTTTATTACTTTCTATGATGCTTATATTATTTAAAACATTATATTTTGTTATGTTAATAGCTCAAATATTACAATTACAGCATTTTCTTTAACGCCTTGTTTTCTCTTTCGCTAGTAAGGAAGTCATCGTTTCCATTCTACTAATATTCGCTTAAAATTTTTTACCGTTCTATTCAAATTAACGAAGAAAAAATTAAGTACTGTTTTTGTATCGTATAAATAATAGTTTGAGTTGTATGCTAAATTTTTTTTACACATAATTTTATAAGATTTATTCGTTATTTTACGTAAAGCAACTTAGGGTGACAGTAATTGGGTAGGTGACAGTAATTGGGTCCTCTACCCTAAATATAAGGTAATTCCGGGAGACGCGGTCGGGCCGGAGAGTTGGTCGAGTAGCTATATTTCAAACTCTGTACGCAAAAACGCGTTAAAGTGCAGACCAATTCCTTCTCTAGAAGCCAAACAATTGAATGAATAGCGTCACTTCGGTTCCTTCTGGGTTTTTCTAGATTTACAGGCTATAAAAGCCTGATGTTACATTTAACCTCTTTTGTCAAACAACGGTGTACAGAATCGTATTTAAAATATACTTCTAAGTTTATTTTCGTTTAATATTTGGGAATAATAAGATAGTAGAGATATTGAAGGACAATGCAGCCAAAGTATTTAGCCATATTAACTCTTCCTCTCAAAACTAACGAGAAGACCATCTCTCGCTGTAGAATGGAGAGATGGTCGAGTTATGATTTTTTTATTATTTTTACTTATATTTTTTATTTTTTATCATTATTTTATTATTATTATTGTTTATTTATTTTATTCATTCACTTTTGTATTCATTTGCCTTGCTAATCGCCGGTAGGTAGTTCGCTTTATCTTTGATGTGTTCTTTACTTGTTTAGCGTAAACAAATTAAATATCAATGAATCTGTAGTTGTATTCACTCATAAATAATTTGACTTTCTTCTTTGTTATTTTTCCATGAATAATTATGTGAGTGGTCTCTGCTAACGACGAAAACCATTTCTCCCGGCACCTCGGGAGAGGTGGTCAGATGTCATGACTTCACTTTTCAACCCGATTTACAGTAAATATCGTCTTAAAGCAAATATCTACCAGTTTTTCTGAATCAGCATAAAATTCTGAATAAATTTGTTCTGATAAAATAAGTAATTTCTGTATTAGTTTTAATAGCCATTTTATATTAGGTCGACCGCGTCTCCCGAATTTACCCTATTCCCAATTCGTGGAAAAGTATTTCCACTTCGAGCAGATCGTATTAGAGACTACATAATGCACATTTTCAACGTTCTCGGATAATATGTATTTTTCCAGAGTTTTCAATTTTCATGCTTCTGTGGCGTTGAAATTTTTAAAATACGAAGAGTTTGTAAAACTTGCAGGGATTATCCATGTTTTCATCGTTCCCCGGTGCCTCCACTGAAGTGGTGAAATCCGAAAAAAGCGTCCCACCAAATTAGAGGCTTCTTCCCGGCTGGGATAAAGGCGGGAAAGTGGAAACGTCAGGGAAGCTGCGACGGTGCTCGGTGGAAGATGGCTCGCGAACGGAGTGACAGATTCATTTTCAGCTCTTCCCTAGTTCACCAGCCCCCGAGGATAAAAACCAGCAGACAGCGGACTTTTATTTCCCTCTGACCGTCCCCATTTCTCTTCCAATGGAATTTTCATCTTCGAAAGTAACTTAGGATCGCTCGATCATAAGACAAGCTCTCCTTCTGCGCTTCCTTCAACCAGCAGACCTTTTTAAAAATTATCAAAATCCACGTAACTCATAAACATTCCAACTCCCAACCTTCTAAATAAAATCCTCCGCAGAAAGTATCAAAAAGAATCTTTTATTCCAACAACACTGTCACGAAATACTCGAGGAACGCTACAAAGGCAGATTCTTTCGAAATCGGAAAACTCGTTTTGTATCGAACTTAAGTCACCCCCAGAGCAACCTGTCGCAGAATTCCAACTCCCCTCCGTTTGCGAGGGACGCGAGGACATTCTTCGAGGTGGAATATCGACGACACAAAGTGCATTCGTGGCTCCATTTCCGAGAAACTTCGGGGGGGAAAGATGGCGACCGCATTCGAGATACACGACCCCCGTTTTCCTTCATTTCGAAGAACGTTTTGACGTTTCCCCGACATATTTTGACGCATCATTCTGCCACGGAGGATTCCCAAGGCCCTGGTCGGGAACCTTTTTTCCATCTCCCTCCTTTCCCCGCCGCGAAAGATGACAGGCTTTCACCGACCAGTGTCAACCCTCTGGCATCGAGAGAGGAAGATGGACCTGTCCTACCCTTTTTACTGTACGCCCGCCGTTTTCGAGAATCATTCGGGACAGAGGCGTTCGAGCTTTTTCGATTCAGATTCTATGAAATTAGCGGAGCTCGAGGAATGAATTTAATTTGGAGATTGGTAAATTTATAGAATTGGAGATATCGATGAAATCGAAGATGTTCGTAACAGAAAGAAGAAAAACCAGAGAACCACGTTACCCTCTGGTTCGCCGTCCATTTTCAGAAAACAACCCAACCCTTAATTTCCACAACGCCTGCAAATAATATCCCCACATCGACGTTCCAATAACCCATTCGATGGCCAACAAATACCATTCGCCCATGAACAAACGATTCGAGGAAGTCATCCCGAGTTCTAGCCGTAATCGATCGGGGCCAGGGTCGCGTTCGATGGATTCCAAGCCCGAGCATATCGATTTTGTATCGGCTGAGGCTCGAGGCAGCCACTTAGTCACGAGATTAGCCCGTCCCGAAATTCCACGTGTCACCGTCGGTTCCCGTTCGGTGCCTCTTCTCCCTGGATGCGTTCCCAATGGGGGAGGAATGACAGAAACACAGGGTGGTGGGCAGGAAGGGGGTGGATCGAGGGACGAGGAGAAGAAGCAGAGGAAAAAGAAAGCAGAAAACCGTGGTCCCAGATCGAAGTGGCCGCAGGAGCACAATGTTCGTCAGCTGCACAATGAAGTCAGTCTCTCGGACTCTGGGTCGAGAGTATCGATACTAATCGATGTACACGCACACCGATACAAGCCTGACCATACGTTGCACACTGTAATGCATACAGTGGTGGCCAAAAGTTAACGACAGCCAGGATTTTCGTGCGGATACTACGTTACTTCAATGGCTGGAACTGATAGACTTATATCGAACGGGGCAGTTGGGTTCGAAACTGGTGGTTCTTCGTCTTACCGGGTTCCTGGGAGAACGAATGTCCACTGTTTCAGCTGATTTGTAAAGAAACTGGATGCTGGTAGTTAGAGTAAAAGGTCTGATAGATCCAGAGTCACTGTTAATAGGGGAGGCCGGGGCAAAGTGAACCTCGGGGTAAAACGAGCTTTCTTAATTTATTCTTTAACAATAGAATATATTTACCAATTTTAGTGACGTAGTAAATGTGTGTAATACCACAATGATCATTATGCACATTCAGATATTGAAAAATGGAAATTCATTTAAAAAATTAAAAATGAAGTTGTAGAGACTTTCAATTGGTTTCCTTTTCAATTTAGTGTTTTGGATAAATGAGCCTTAAATGTGTTATTATAACTCCAATTTTTTCCTGCGTGTTTATAATAAGCTTATAAACATACGTGTACACGCGTTTGAGAAAACAGTAATCCTAACATTATGAAATAATTGATTTTCCACTGAGTACACATGCGGGGCAAAGTGACCGGGGTAAACTGAGCTGCAAGGAAAAGATATTTAGATAGTATAAGTACGTATTTTATTAATAATTATGTATGTATTTGTTATAGTAATAATATGTCAGACTCTTCATGTAAACAAAGTTCATTTAAAAACTCATTTTCAGAAGAAAATGTGTTTACACAAAGTACAAAGTAATAACGTTAAACTTGTATTAATGAAATATGTTTTTAAAAAAATAGTTTAAAAGTTCTAATAAAGTTAATTTTATAATTATATCCTTCATTAAAACTGGTATTTTATTTCCTTTTTAGATCCTTTTGGCATTTTCTTTTAAAGTTGAATTTTAATATACTTTAAATTTATTTTAAGTGTTGCTACTCGTCATGTATCAACAGTAATGTTCAAATTATATTACAAATCTATTTCCACACATTTTTATTGCAAGGGAAAAATTTTATTCGACTTCAAACTTTTTTCGTCTCACTTTTCCCCGGTCTGCCCTACTTCAGAAACCCAAATTCAGTGTCTTCCAAGGAAGAAATCAACTATAAAGTGGGTTCCATTAATCTTCAATGCCTTCCAGCATCTCCCTCTATCAACGATCGACTCTAATCCCCGTGAACGTCGTTGAACAGCCACGGTACGTGTGATCGTCGTCAGCAACTATCGTCAAGGAGCTCGAGCTCGTGGTGACTTTTACCAGGCACTGTACGTGAATGCAGAGTCGCGGAGAACGCTCGATTCGATTAGTCTCCGCATTGTGGGCCAGGTCTATGGCCGAACAGTGAGGCTGAATGCACCTGAAGTCCACGTACACACCGAAAGCAGGTGTGTCCGAGCCAGGAGGAGCATCGAACACGCGAGAAGCTACGTTCGAAGAGAGCGTGTCATTGTTAGCCACCTGAGGCCCTAAGTGATTCCTGACACGTTGCCCGTGAAAATGCTTCCTGAGGAGAATGAGAGTGGCCCTTTCTCTCGCTTCTTCGCCTCGGGGGAAGGGAGGGAGGAACCACACCAGATCGATCGCTATTACCAGGGCCAGGCTTTTTGTTTCGAGGTCCAGGGGATTCCCTGTAATGGAGATAAGCGAGACGACGGTCATTCGTTCGGCTCTTCTGCCTCCTTTCGCGGACACCGCCATTATGTATTCATCCACTCGCCCCCTTTGATGCCCAGGATGACGAGCCAGGACAGAAAATCGTTCTGTTACCCTGACTCCTGCGCGTGAAAGTCCTCGTACAAACTGAATGGCGAAGAAGCTTCTAGGCTGGTGTGGGAATGTGTTGAACCCCCGTAATCATTTTGGTGACTGGTGTATATTCTTGGGGAAATAAGTATTATTGCGAGAGGTACCTAGAGCACCCACGACGAAGCAAATAATTTTTCCAAGTAAATAATTCCCAGAGATCGTAGACATCAAACCTCGAGCTCGAAAGGGCCCAGCATCTTCAGTCAGCCTTTCCTCCCAGCAGCAAGACAATTTCACGGCCCGTTCCACGGGCGAGCGTCTCCAATTTTTCATCCCCCGTTGGAAGCCTGACAATCCGTGCGGTATCCTCGCCAAGGATTCCACGGTCGCCCTCGAGGATAGTCAAAACAGCCCCACCCCTCTCGTGGTCACGCGTACCTACTACCCCCGTGGATCCTTCCCGAGGCCCTCCACAGCGCGTGTCCCGAGGGTTGCCTAGCTGGAGGGGGTTGGAAACGTCGAAGCTCGAACCGTGACACCATCAGGTTACGCCTGTTTTGTACACAGATTCGCCACGGCCAATAAAACGGCTATTTCCTCGCTAGACCTGGCGCACTCTGGGCGCCCTGGTCACCCTGGCCGCCCAATAAAATTATCCAAGGTACATTAAGACCGGCCCGCGTCTATTCGCGGACCTGGCCACGTTCGACAACCACGAATATCCATGGACTGTTTCAATTATCTCGAGACTATCGACGATGATAGATGGCGAGGACAGGGTGGCTAAGAGAATCGAGGAGGCGTGTGAACCTTGCCATTTCTGCGCCAGGTCGAGACCAAGTGGCTCGTAAAAACGTGACCTTACTGCTGTGGACGTTGGTGTTACGGTTGCGCCATTTGCCACGCGATGCCCTCTCATTTGGGTAATTGAATTTTGATGGGACTGCGGTGGAGGTCTGAGAAATCTCTTTTTCGAGGAAACTCTCAAAGCGGATATTAATATAAGGATGTTCTGTGGAAATTGAGAGAAATAAAAGGGGCAGGGGATTGATTCTGTGAGGTACGAAGGATTTTTGGTAGGAGTAAAGGGTAAGTGGGTGTTTGGGGAGGAAGAAAATGCTGTTGAGAATTTTAGGCGCATCAATCAGCTGCAGATTGCAAGGTATCGTAACTGCATTAGGTAAATTACACGTTGTTCCACACCGCCTCGACGATGAGCAGACTCATTATCGTTTGGTAATGACTCGACGACGTGTTATGTAATTTATGAAACACGCGATGCCAATTACCTTGACACACAATGCTGATTTACATGTGAATTCGTCCCTCTAGAGGCATTTTAATTCATCGCCTTCGCGATGCCGGGTATGATGAGGAATTCTATATTAATTGAAATTTGATAGGGAAAATATGCAGATCTTGAGTGAATAAAGTTATGCGAGTGGTAAAAAATCAACATAATTTCTCTGCAAGAGACAGATTTATCTACGATAAATTCCAGTTATAGATATCTGCATTAGGTCCAAATTACACTCGGTTACATTTGATTAGGAGTTAAGGGGGTACACGGGTATTTCGGGGTCAAACACTCGAAATTTTTTTTAGATTCTTTATGATAGCCACAAGTCTTGGAAGTATTTTAAAAAAGATTTCATTGAAAAATTCGAATAATTGCGAGAGTTATAACGTAAAAAGTAACGGGCGGGCCAATGCAGGTAAACGCGCTGCGACAGGCTTAAAAGGGGTAGGTTACCCTCAAAATTTTCGAAAATTGGTTTTTATGATTTTGGCATATTCCGCTAGCTACATCTTTTCTACGTATTTTAAGCGCAACCGGGTCCCGAAATTCCAAAAATTGAAGGAATTACAGTAAAAAATGTACGAGCCTACACATGAGATCGTATAACGATGTCCTACTTTAAATACAATTTCCCAGAAACTACGTTTTCCAAAACGGTGTACATAAAATCTCGAAAACCGCTCCAACGATTTGAATGAAAATTTACAGGGAGCTGCAGAAAACTATTCCCCTCCATGTATTGGGAGCACATTTTCAATATAAATTCTTAAAAAAAAAAAGATAAATATTTTTCCTACAAAAAAGGATAAAATCAGAAACACCAACATAAAAATTGAGGCATTTGATGGAAAAAGGGCACATACATATTTCATTAAAGTATAACTTAATACAATGTAATGCAATTAAAACCAATTTTTTTATGGATATAGTTACCGTTTCCTTCAAACGTTCTGAAAACAGAAGTAATGATTTGAAAATGATATGTGTTTTTATTTATAAGTTTAAGTAAGTGGTTTATGTGGCCTTTTTCCGTAAATATGGTAAATTCGTAACAAAATTGCTTCTGTGTTTAGTTATTTACATATAATTTTGTTTACTTACTTCGTTGCCCATTCTTTATACGTCGCTTAAATAAAAAATACAAAATGAAGCGCAAAAATAAATAAAAAATGTTATGTTTTAAGTAAGTATTAATTTCTTCGATTTTTTGCAGCAAGCTGTCTTACAAATCAATTTTTTCTTTCCTAAAGTAGCTTCTTTCCTTGCGGATTCGATACTCGCCTCACTTTCCATATTTTCTCGCTTACATAAAATCCTCTATGAAACAGAAGTACTTATTGCACGACAGCACGGTAGCGCGACCGCTCAGCGACTATGTAGCTGCGTGTCGATTAGGCTACGTAATAAAGCAGCATTTAACTAATCTGAACGCGAGAGAAGTAATATCCTTGATATATTATATATATAACATATACCTGAGTCGATTTAAACGATTTAAGGAAAAAGGGCACATAGGCCTATGTCTTACAGGTTATAAAATGTCTTTACTTTATGTTTTAAGTAATTCACCTGTCCGGAATCGTGTTCACCATCAAACGGTGCATCGCGTACACGCTCTCACATTTATATTTATAACTTTTTTCCTATAAATATTTTTAAAATTTTCTTCGTGTACATTAAAGTCAACGAAATGACGCTTAAAACTTAAAACAAAAATTATTTCTATATTCATTTATTACTTCAGAATATGCGTTTGAAGAAGGGCCTGATTTTGAGCTGTTGAGAGTAACCTACCCCCTTAAAGCCGTTTTCCTCAAAACGATGTTTCTCAAGACGGTGGACATCGTAACTCGAGAACCGATTGATATTTTTTGTTGAAATTTTAACTGAACCTACAAAACACTTTTCTCAACAATATGGAACTCGCTCAATAAGATCGTCTAACTTTAACAACATTTAAGACAACATTTATCACAGAATTGCTTCAGTAAAATCCTTCAAAGTTGATATTTGTTGTATAACTTCGTGAATTTTTATTGATCTTTTCGACCGAGTTCCACATTGTCGAGAAGAGTATTTTGTAGGATCAGTTAAAATTTCAATTAAAAATATTAATCCGTTCTCGACTTATGATATTCACCGTTTTAACGGATGCATTGCGCAGCGCCCAATTTGGCGCTTTGTAATTCCTTTAATTTTTCATATTTTTCAGGTTTCCTGGTCTTAAAATGCATGTTATATCCACAATAATGTATTGAAAATCATGCAAATGGTATGAATTATTAGTCGTCCTTCAATCCAACCCAAAAAGAACAGTTCATTTTAGCCGTCTAATACCCGTGTACTCCCTTAAGGGGTCATTCTAATAATCACGTCGCAAAATTCAGGTTTTTTCTCAGTGAATGCAATGAATAACACAATGTCAAACTTTTTTCATTTATTAGGTTACATATAATGTATACAGAAAAATTTTTTAATACACTTTTAATTGTGTTTTTCGATGTTATCTGGAGTTCCAAATCGCGCCTTTGAAAAAATGGAGGGAGTAATTTTAACTCACAGACTCATCTGAAACAAAAAAAAACTTTAAAAAACCATTTAAACCAAAATTTAACAAAATTGCAAACAAAATTCAAGTATCAAAATTTTCCATTTTACTTAAAGTTTAAATGCGCGCAATTTTGTTAAATTTTGACTTACGTGGTTAATTCTGGCATCTGCGATAGCGGTACTCATAATGCATAAGAATCAATTTGGTTTTTCTGTTTCAGATAAGTCTGTGAGCTAAAATCACTCCCGCCGTCTTTTCAAAGGCGCGATTTGTAACTCCAGAGTAACTAAAAGTGTATTTAAAAAATCGTTCCGTATACATTATAAGTAACCTACTAAATTAAAAAAAAAGTTTGACATTGTTATTCATTGCATTCACTGAGAGAAAAAAACCTGAATTTTGCGGCGTGATTACCAGAATCACCCCTTAAATCTAACTTACACCTGGCTCAAAATCTCACTTCTCCATTACCCCCAGTTATTTCTGAATTATATTCACAATTTAATTCGCCCTCGCATTCAGAACGATCTGAAAAGACCTAAGCACAGGATTCTCAACTTGAATCCCCGCTCGCGGAGCGGTCCCGAAATTCTCCGCAGAGTTTCTATCTTCGCGACAGCGTACAGCGCACAGCGTACAGTTACGATGCACAGCCGGGGGACGCGAAGTGGCTCAGCGAGATGAAGATAAAACGGTTGCAACGCGTGATAACGGGACGATAAACACACGGTTGACGTGGCCCCGCGGCCAGCTGGCTGCAGCCATTGCATGCAACCATATTTCTTAAACATTTCCAATTCCAACTTTCCGCGGGATCTCGGCACCGCGGAACGGTTGCATGTCTGAACTTCTTCGGGGCCGTGTGTCTTAACTGCAACGATGAATAGCCGGCGTGTTGCTCCAACTTCCCGTGTACGAACTTCTCGTGTTTTCGCAACGGCGCATCGAAACTTGTTAAATTTCCGCGTACACGCGCTCCTCGCGCTTATCAGATGCGATCCTTAATTGGAAAAAGCAGCCTTGCTGGCGCCTGCCCCTCTTCAGCCTTCACGCACGCCTATTCGAGCACTGACGAACTCTACGTACATCACTGTACCTCCCCAACCTTCCAATTCAAGATTCTGTGCACCTCTTTCTCGTGCAAAAAGGAATTGCAAACAGAAGACACTTAAACAAAATATACAGACTCAACGCCTTGGAACTTCCTATCCCGGCGAAAAACAATCGCTCAAGCTATTCTCAAAGTTCTCGTGGCTCCACATTCGAATTGATCGCCTTCAACTTTCTTTCCCTCGAAAAACAATCGCCCACAAAAGCTCCAGTCACGCTCCAGCGCCCGCTAAGAAAGCCCGGATCCATCGAAAGAAGCTGACACCAACGACGGTTCCCAGTACCCAGCGGACTTCCAGGAAGCCAGTGAAATCAATCAAACCACACAGTGCGACCGTTGCGTCGCGAAAAAGCGACTTGTGAAGGGAGGAGGATAAAGGGAGGCAAGACGAGGGGCGAGAAAGAAGAGGAGGAAGACAAAGTTGCAGGAGATTCGTAAGGTGCGCAAGAGCCACGGGGGTGTCCGTCGTCCACGGCACATAAGGACTTCTCCGCGGGTTCCCATGGGGCAGGTTGGCCCACCCATGGGTTTTTCAGGACGCCACGGGCATTCAGAGGGGTACGGACGCCGAGGGAAGAAACGGATAGAGTCCTTTCGTTGCTCGTGACAGCGGGGGCCCCGGTCGACCTGGCAGATATAAACCTGTAATTCTTTCGCGTTTCGCGCTCATTGTTCCCCTAAACTACGGATTGCGCCATTGTCGCGGCCCTTGCGCCGCTCCCCGGGGGTGGAGACATTATTATCGAGGGTGGAAGGTCCTCCCCCCCATGTAAACGATGCACTTGACTCGTGCCTTAAAGAAATTTTAAAACCCCTTTGCTAAGGGTTGCAACACAGCAGCCTAAACCTGAGGTTTCTTTTCCTGATCACCCTTAGATATTTGAGAGGGGGGGACCCTCTATAATAAAGACCCTTGAAACCGCTTTGCAAAAGTCAGTTCCTGTATCGCGCCGAGAAGATTGATCCAATAAGATTTTCACACGACAAGGGTTGACTCTGCTGACCAATTAATGACCCCCGCCCCTCTTCGATCCAGCCATTTGGCTCGCGAACGACTTTTCATCCCCCTCGGCATAATTCGATCCGCGCCCATCCCTTGGATTCAGTCCTGGGGTGCTACCAGCCACCCCTCGAGCTCGTTTTAACCCACCAACGAGACACCGTCCCCCCTCCCATCTGCATTAAAGGCATCAGCGACTTATCTGGCACGCGCATCGGATTGCGTTCCTTATCGTGGCGCTGCACTACTTTCGCCGCGATTTCCACCCTCGACTAGCTGGCCAGGAGGATGGAAAGTGAAGGAGGGGCGAGGGGGTGGATTTTTAATTCCATGATCTGGAGCCATGCGTAGAGTTTAGAGAGGCTTGAAGAGTTGGGCAGCTATATTTTCCAGAAAACGAGGGGGCCTTTTTGGGACCTTTCCGCGCGCGCACTTTTTTTCTTGCTCCAGTCACGCTTCGAGGATGATGCACGACCGGTTAGGGGGTCAGAAACGATGAGGAGAGATGACTCCATGGATTTGATCCGTAACAGGGACTTTTATAGAGGCACAGTTACACCGTCGCGCATTATATCGCGGGCATTGTGTCTAAAGGGGGCCCCACCATGCGTCAACGTCTTATTCTTCAGAGGCTGCGTAGAGGATCCCTGGGAAAAGGTTTGGAGTGCATTATGCTGCCGAGTCCATTATGTGGGAGTGCATTAAAATTGTTGATAGATACATTAAAGTGTGAAGGGGTGGGGAGGAGTAATTGAAAATTTCGACTACCGAGAAGCTGACGAAGGTAGAGACTCCTCGGTCTTCGAGCTGGACAGGTACATCTGCCCAGACAAAGGGAACGTAAGGGGATACCTAACTGTTCCAGGGCGAGATCGTAAATGGTCCAGGGGGGTCAGGTGTGGCGCAGGAAAAATGCTAGTAAGAGGGACCGCTCGTAAGTCACGGTCTTTACGACGGGGGTTTGTTTGGGAGACGCTGGAAAATTATGCAGAATCTTGTCCCATGGACGACGCCACCCCCTTCCTAGGCCACTGGCGGATACCTTTGGTCTGAGCCCAAAGCACGTGGGCCTGGGGGGTGCCGTTCACTTTCGTAGACACGATACGGATCGTGTGCATTAAAGCGTTAACCGTCATTTGCAAATGGCTGGGAAAATGGAGGCACGAGGCGACGGGGCCCATCTAGATCTATCCTTTACCGGAGTAATGGACTTTGGACCCGCCTAAATTACAAGAGAGCAGAAGAGTCACTATCCGTGGGACCTGTCTACTCGAGGGGGGCAAAATTTTGGGAAGGTTGGAGAAGTGGTGGATAAATTAAATTAAAGGTCTGAACGTGATCAACGAAATAGGCCACCGTTTCGTGAAATAGATCCTCGGTGGGCCCCGTTCTCGCGTTCCACGTGGGCCCAGCGTGCCCCTCGGCACGAAAACCAGGAGGCAGCGTCGTCGTAATTGATAGACTGAGACGGCGGTATAATGCTGGACGATTTGTCCAGCCACCCGAACACAATCAGACTTATTGCTGGCGAACGGATGCATCGCATCCGTAATCCTTTATGTCTCGCGTGGCGGCCCGCATTCACCGGCGCGCGGCCGCGGGCACGCACACCCACACGCGCGTAGGGCCCCTTTGGAAAAGTGTCTTGTTACGCGGCGATATTAATCCCGGCCATTAAAAACTGGACGAGTGAAAAATAGTCGCGCAAAAGGAGCATCGAGCGCGAGCTGGCTACCTGTGTTCGGATGGATGGCAGGGGAACGGGCCCCGTCTGCCAGATCCCTCGATTCTTGGGCCCAGGAGGAGAAGGAGGGGTAAATAGAATGGACGATCGACTTTCGTAGTAGTTTTCGGAGGATCTGTCGTGGGTTGGTAATTGTCAATTCGGTGGAGCTGAGTGACTGGTTGGGCCCACAATTCGTGGAAGCTGAGTTAGATTAGCTTGGAAAAGTTAAACCAAACCGAAGATCACAGCCTGAAGTTAGCAGTTCTAATATTTATGCGGGAAATCAACATTCCAGCATCGCCCTCTCTCCTCAACCATGTGTTCCACCCACATCCACTCGGATCATACATCATTTCACGTCTCAATCGATACAGAGCAACGTCCCGTGGTCCCAGGGAAATCATTACACCGCGAACAAGTTGTATATTTCACATGCAGCGTGCCCAGAATCCCAGGAAGTCCCTGTGAATGAACAGTAGGGGTCTAACTCTCTTCTAACTAGGAGCAGAAACCTAACGCTACCTTCGCATAATGTCCTCATTCGTCACGAGCTCGCCTCTTTCTTCCACGTTGGAGGCTGTACGTGTGGAATATGGAGTCCACCGGGGCCCGTCGTCCAGTGGGCCTGTCGTGCCACTCCAGCCACGTTGGGGGTGGTCCCCGGCCGTGGAAAGAAGGACACCACGCTGGGAGAGACGAGAACCCCCTAATTGAAACGTCCTCTTTCATTTATTATTCGGCAGGCCACGAGATGTCATCTTACTTCCTGAGAATTGGTCCAAGACCAAAGTTCCGCCTAAGGCCAACGCCCTCTACCTCCGCGCAACTATAATACTATCCCACATTTAGGACCGCCAACAAGAATATCACTATCAAGCCTCTTTTACCGTTGCATACATCAGTGACTTCTGAAATCCTTATAAACTGACTCGTCTGAACGAAAGCAGGCTCCGCAATCGGCTACCCAACAACTCCACACTTAGCCCCCTTTCAGCCCCGGTGAAAGAATGGCGGATCCCTCGGGGCATAGCACAAGTGCTACCCAGTTTAAACAGAGCAAGACGGCTGGCCAGGTCAGCATTAATCTACTCGCCAGCGATTCCTCGTATCGAGAGCAGTGCCACGCACAGGTAACCCGACAAAGCAAATGGGATTGCTGGACAACAATGCGCATGCAACGGCGCGGCGATTCGATCTACGCGGAGATACGCATCGACGACGCGGATTTTCTGGTGGCACCGAGGGGGCAGAAGAAGGGGCGAGGAAGGCATACCGTGGGTTGCAGTTAGCGGATAAGATCTGCTCATCCCCCTAACGGGGAGGGTAGACATCGCGGTTTCAACGTCACTCCCATCAGCCCCTGTTTGCTGGCTTCTCTGGCTTCCCTGGCTTTTATACGCCCGGCCCGGCCCGGCCCGGTCCGCTCGTTTCGCTTTACTGCCGCGATACTTGCGAGCTTGGGCGGTAGCGAGGCCTACGCTTCTTCCTAACCTCCAATCTCCCTCTTTAAGTCCTGCTACTCGCGAGAATAACGTCCAAAGTAGCGACTGGACACGAGCAAATTAGATCCCCTTTCTCCAATTGCTGTCGAATCTCTGCACACCTTAATCTCACTTGTTCCACTGTAATTCTCCGATGGAACGGGTTTGGAGTGCATACGAAATCTTCGTTTAGCCCAACTTAGCCCAAAGCCATAGCAAAGTGAATTCGGTGTAACGACCCAGCCAGAGGGCAGCACCGGGGAAGGAAGAATTAAAAATCGAGCGTGATTCTCGAGTTCCATCGTGTTTCCTCGAACGTGGCCCGGTTATAAGACCAGCCAGCAGATATTGCAAGATTAACGAGCACCTGGACGGCGAGCATCGCCATCCAGGCGGAAGCTACTCGCATTTTATTATTCCTCTTCCTGGTCGGAGCGGACGGTCACCATAAAAATTCTAATTCCGCGAACACCGTTGCCACGCGGCCTGGCTCGTATATCTGAGGCCTTTTTATCTGACTTTATACATCGCGGCTCGTGTTTTACGTCCTTGTTCCCTCGAACAACGAGTGCATGATGATTCCCTGCACTTTGATGCTTACTTTGTATACAATTCGCCCTCTTTCGCCTGCTGAATTCGCCGCGGTTGATGGGAAACCCGCCTGATTTCTTATCTCACTCTAGACAGTTCCACGAAACAGTAACAGAGAAGCTTCGGAACTTTTTACAGACACCTCGCGCGGAGGGAGAATTACAATTCAACTGAAAACAGAAAACTGAACCCCAAATCGGAAAAACCTTCCTCCAAATCCCGACTCATTTTTTCGCCCACAGGCTAATTTTCAAAGAAACCTGAAGAATCCTCTCGAGAGCAACGATCAAAGGCTGGAAAGTGTCGAAACGCGCCACAGCTCTCCCCCATTACCTCGTCCAACCCCCTCGTATCGCGACGGGGTAGCAGGCTCATCTCTCCTTTTATTATTCTCCCGGCAGTCCACCGTAAAAATTCTAATTTCGCGAGCCCTTTTTCGCGTGCGCGGCCGTATATCTATGCCGCTCCCTTATCAGGCTCCACGCTCTTATATACGTTATACTTTATATTTTACAGCGTGTACACCGTCGCCCCCCTCTCTATACGCCTCTCTGGTTGCATGCAGCGACGGCGGAGGTACTCTAGGCGCGGGTATTACGCCGTTGGGCGTACTGCGACTCTCGAACTCGCCTTTCGCGATTTTCTGCCCCCTCCCCCGCTGTAGCCCCTTACCCTCGCTTTTCGCCCCGTGCCTCGCGGAGAAACATTTTTCCGGGGCATTTCGTTTATCGCGCTCCTCGTACGTGAGCTCTTCTGGCGCTCGAGATACTATCCTTGAATTAATTGCGTTCGAGCAAAAAAAGAAACAAAGGGATGGTGGAGGGAGGGAGGCACGGGAAATTCGAATCGTGGAAGGGATCTGGGGGAGGGGGGCAGGAATTATGAGTTACGAGGGGAATGGGAGCGTTTCGTGATATCCGTGGCGATTTTTGGTGGCCTGATTCAGGCATTTACTGGGGTGAAGAGTTTCCTGGGGGGATAGATATTTAATAATAAGGAAGAATGTGGAGTGAGCAAGATGAGACTCTCGAATTAGCTAGTGAAATTGTGGGATTTGGAGCCAATTAGAAAAAGTCTGATTAGGTCTGGGTTAGGTTTCCATTGGGCAAGTTGGTGGAGTTCGAAGCTACCCGAAGCTGGACTGCAAATAAGAAATCGATGGAGAACGTTCCAGCAAACACGTGCAGAGATCGCGACGGATAATCTCGTCAAGATCCCTCCCTCTGCCGCTTGCAGATAGCATCTAGCAACGATTCCAGAAGACGCTGCTCAGAAATCTAATCGGGCACGCGAAAGGACTAATTACACCTCTGACACGGTAATCCAGGCGTCCCGACTGACGGATAGCATTCAAGGAGGGCCGCGATTATCGCTCGTCATTGGCGCCGCTCTGGCTCCCATGGTAGTCGATGTCATCTCAATATATCGGGCCATCGTATCAGATATCCCCGCGTCCATATCCAGCGAGGTATTACGATTCACTTCGCCTCACAATGGATATTGTTGCCAGCTGACGTGTGACTGACAGACGCGGCTCTCGCGGGGTACGCCTCTCAGAAACCCCGTATGGCCCCGCTACCCCCCCACTTGGTCCCGTTCCCTGGCGTTATCCGACCGCGAAGGATATGGATTTCCAATCGATACGACGTAAACTCGGCGAATGCTTCCGTCGCAGGCAACGATTCCACCGTGAACCAACTTCTGTCGGGATGGAACTGTTTGTAGGTCCTATGGTCTGTGGGATAGGGAGGCTAGTTGGACTGTGGATTTTGGTGTTCCAATGGATGGTAGACCGAGGTGAGTCTACCGAAGCTACTTAATGATCAATCTTTCTGTACCCAAAGCGAAACTACTCGTTTATAGACTTTGTACCTTTACGTCCTGAACGAATGCCTCTAAAGATGTGATCCTAACATTCCGAAGTCTTCTCTTCGGTCACTATTCCAACAGTTAAATTGGACTTTAGTAGCTCCGTGGCTACCGAAAAAAGCGAGGAGGCGACGGTGCCCTGACGAAACCGGCCTGGCTGGTTACGACTTCATTCCTTTTTCCCGCTGGCCTGTCGATTCTCGGTCTCATTAGCTATTCAGCAGATTCAGTGCCACCTGAGCGATATGACTAACAGGACGTATGCAAAGCTTGGTCTGGAAGGGGGGGGGGGGGGGGGGCTGACATTTTAACTGGCGTGAGCGAGGCGTCCCTGATGCCAGATTTCCGATCGCGTTCGTCGGTGTTCAACTTTATCAATGAAGACGAGCTTGTTTCTCGTCCAGCAACCAGCTCCGCCAGTGGAACTGTCCCAACTAGCCACTCTAGGCAGCCATATTTAACCCTCGCTACGTCTAATCGCATCTACCGTATTAAAAAATCCTCGAAATTCGAGTGAAGAAAAGTATCCTCGAGGAACTGAGACTCTCCACTCCACTTCAGAATTCGATCCTGAATCTTAAATTTCCTAACTCCGTGACCACTTAGAAAATCTCGAAGGCAGCACCTTCGACTGCCCCTCCCCTACTCGCTCCCAAGTCCCAATCCCCGGGCCCACTCGTCCATAAGGGCCATAAGGCCCACGGTGCTCGGTGGTTCCACGGAATGGAAAGTGGGAATCCGTTTGTGGCACGTGAGCGCGCGATATTCAAGAGTTCCGCGGATAACGAATCGCGCGAGGGCCGCTAATGAAAGGGCCTGTAGCAATAGGGCCGCTAATTAACAGCTTCTCGGGGAGTTAATTTGAATACAAGCTGGCCTGGGGCAGCTTACACGTCTCTGCTGCGCGCACGTGTAAACGCGAGCTTCTGCTCTGGCTGCGCGTTGTGTGTATGTGTGTGCGGGAACATGGATACGTGTAAACGTGTCGCCAGATTCCCGACGCTGCTCGCGGAGAGGCCTGGCCTCAGTGCTACCAACCGTAGGAGCGACTAATTTAAATACACATGTCGATGCGTGCGAAGATTGCACCTACGCCGCGCGCGTCCCTCGCCACGATGCCGTCCAGATACCCATAATGCTATGCGTCCGTCCTTTCTCTGTGTGTACGACACCGTAATACAGCGGTACTCGATGGGAATACACCGGTCGATAGATTTCTCTCGCAGCAGTCGAGCTAAAGGAGCCAATGAACGGCGGGAGGGGGGGGGGGGGGGCAAGCGTGCTGGCTACTTGAAGCATGCAGTTGGCCGGGGACGGCGAAAATTCTGTTCTTGAATAGTCAGTGAGCGGTCCTGGAGTTGGGTCCTCGATCATTGTTCGTGGATGGGCTCCTCAAGCGTGCATATACAGAGGGAGAAGGGATATTACAGGTGGAACGGCATTCCAGGCTGTTCTATTTGGGGTTTTGGGTCCTTTGGGCCAGATCTGGGTTATTGGAGGTTTGGTAATGTAAGTGTGAGTAACGATAGTAGGATACACTAACATAAGGAGCGGACAAAAAAGTTACCACTTTTTCGAAACACTCTACTTCTCTTACTTTTCAATATCAACTCAAAACTGCAGTATGTGCCTGATATACATATTCTGAAAGAGAATTAAAAGCTGTGTATAACCCAGTTACAGTTGAATTTATTTAACTAACAAACAAAAAACCTATATAACATTAAACAAGACAACACACTTTTAACGCTAACAAAAAGTTACCACTTTTGAACATTAATAAAAAATATCTAATATTATGTGGGGGCACCCTTTGCTTTTAAAACAACCTAAAATGTTACTAAACGTGATAACTTCTTTGTCGGCACCAAAAATGTGTTACCCCGTTCAATGTCATGTAACATTTTTGTTTATCAGTTAAATAAATTCAACTTTAACTGGGTTTTATACAGCTTTAAATTCTCCATCAGAATATGCATATTAAACATACCAGAGCCCAAAATGTATGCTAGAAGATAACAAAAATAGAACAAATCGAAAAAGTGGTAGCTTTTTTGTCATCAAGTATAGGCTCTTGTTGAGAGAACTGAACACTAGGGTGGATCTTAGTTACTCTTCTCGAAAAATAATTTTCAGATTTTTGGCGGGGTCACCCCCTATTAATTGTGCCATTGAAAGAAAAAATAATGTGTGCAAAGTTTGCAATCGGTTGAAGAACGGGAAACCGTGCCGCATCGTAGGTATTTGAAGATGTGTTATTTTTGTAAATCGTTTTTCTCGATTGTAGTATATCGTTAATATAGATGTTTATATATGGTTGAATTTGCCTTTTTACGCTCGGCAACAATATAGAAACAAAATATAAGACCACTTCAGAAAAAATCATTGTCTTGAAATCTAAAAAATAAAACTTCAAAAAACTTTTTTCGTTGGCATTATATGTACGTTGCCGAACAGTACAACTTTCATATAAAATTTGTTTATATAAATATAACTAACAGATCAAAGGGAAAAGGACAACCGAAATGCACCAATTTTTGCAGATCTCTTTCAATTTAATTTAAAAACTAAGGGTCTAGGAGAAAATCTGACTACACCACGCGATGCAGCAGAAATGTTGTCTCCGGAAAACATCAACAGAAGTGGTAAGTCACGTTTTGGTTTCAGTACAGAAACCAACAGTCATAATAACTTATATCTTTGTATTCCGGAGGGTTAATAGAATAATTGGACAGAACAAACAATCGAATAACTATTAGGTACTGTTTGAACACAAATAATCTTCAAAGTTGAAAATTTGCATTTTGTTTTTCAGAATCGAATTTTACGAAAACTGAGCTATAAAGCTATAAATCTATAAGAAATGGGCCAGATGGCTGTTGAATAGTGTTACAATGAAGCTCTTGCATGAGTTTGACTCCTCGTTCGGCCGAATCGTTTACTGCTAAATTATTGACTATATTTAATCCAATACTATAATTGGCATCATTTTCCTATTCTAGAGGATCCATACTTATAAAATCTGTTGGAACAGTGTAATCTTGATGAAAGTATCAGTTATTTCATTAAAATTTTGAAATCTGTTATTTATAAATATTTGAAAAAATTTCTTAGACAAAAGTTGTATTGTTTGACAAGGTAAAAATAATGCCAACGAAAAAAGTTTTCTCTGAAGGTCAATTTTTTAGATTTCGACGTCATGATTTTTTCAAGTAATCTTATACGTTGATTCTATATTGTTAAAAAGCGTAAAAAGACCAATTCAACGATATATAAACATGTATATTAACGATATACTCCAATGGAAAAAAACGAGTTACAAAAATAAAACATTTTCAAATTCGACACGTTTTCCCATTGTCCGATCGACTTCAAATTTTGCACAGACTATTCTTTCATCCAGTGGCACAATTCTAGGGGGTGTCCCGAAAAAATTTAATAATCGAAAAATAAATGAATTCCTCCTACAAGTAAATGAACCATGTGATCTGTGCAGGTACTTAATGTTTGTGAATATTACTTCCATCACGTCCCATATTCCTTGACTAGACTAGGGCCCCATCGGGTCCCCGTATCTCTGGACCAACAATCCGGCCCCCTTGACGCAGGAGCAAGTGTCGCACAGAGAACGAAGACGTTAACAGCAACAAGTGCCAGTCTCACACGAGTATTCTGATTCTATCCAGTACAACGTTGCCACTATCGCGATCCATCGCCGCCATATCAGGCCCCGTCATGTTTCGACGTACGCGCGAGCGCGTATGTAAATGCCCGTTAAAGTTGCAGCGGCCTGGCAGATACCAGCCTCGATTACTGCCCTCCAACCCCCTTTCCAGTCGCGACAGGGCTTCCTTGGCGACACTTCACTTGAGGCCCGAGGCTCGGGGCCCGATGCGTCGAACGGGCCCGAATTAAACGGGTGCGCCGAGAAAACAGCTGCCGCCGCGTTTCGATCAGGATAAGCGGCTTAATTCCGCTTGGGACACCTTTCCAACGGACATCGTCGTCGCTGGTGCATTAACTGGACGTTGGGCCAGGGGCAGGGGAGGGGGGGGGGGCGTCGCGACATGTGATTGAAAACCGATGGAAAGTGCTCGCGGGGAGACGATGTCGAATCTGGACGAGATGGGAGGTGGTCCCGGGATTTTCTGGAATTGGGTCTGGGTGAGGCCTTGGTTACGTTTTTGGTATGAAGTTCCATGGTGTTACGTCTAGATCAGATCTTGATTATGTTTTAGCGTTGACTTCCATGGCGTTAGGTATCGATTAGGCGTTGATTATGTCCCGATTAGATCTGGTTTGAAATTCTAATGGCGTTCATCGACAGAATCGAGGCCCAACGCCATATTGGTGGCGGCAGAAGTCACGCCTATGATCTTCGCGGCACGGCGAATCAAAGTTAAATCCTCCAAGTAACAACCCCGTCAACAGAGGGTAGATGCTGTCTGTAGCCACGGAGATGCGATCAATATTGTGCCTCTCTGTCCCTCTGCCTCCATCCCTCTCCCTCCCTGCCCGTTTCCATCCACCCTCGCTGCCTCTCACCAGTCTGCTTCCTCCTCGTGGACCAGTGTACGGTGTACCCTCTCTATTCCCCCCTGCTACGCCCTCATCCCCTTTGCACGCTGCTCCGTCGCGCTTGCCGAATAGCGAGGGCTTCGAGCCGCACTGAACCAGCTTGTTCATCCCTACAAATAATTCCAAAATTGTAAACACCCACTTTAGGCGGCTTTAAATCCCAGAATTCCATCCTAAATTTGGAATTTTCACGCTCCATGAGTAGGGTATCTAAGAACTCTGAGAAACCTCCAATAGGTCAGGCCTATGGTGTCCCCAGAGGTGAGAATCTTTTCAAACAATGCCACCCCTATGAGCACAAACTACCACCCCATTTAGCCATCCAATCAAGTACACCCATCAAACATTAATTTTCCTGGGGTGGTATCTCTAAGAGGATCGAAAACCCCATCGCTACTTCCTCAGTCTCTTTGCTCCTCTTCTCCCGTCTTGCTCGCGTCCTGTTCCCCCTTTTCCACCCCCGCCCCTTCGCCTAGGCAGCTTTCTCTGCCACCCCCTCACCAACCACCGCCACAGTGACGTCACTATCGTGGGACGCCATCTTGCCATCAGACAACCGAGGCCCTCCGTTATCGTTCCTCTATATAGCCGCACCCTGGCTGGCTTTTCCAACCCTCCAACCCCCTAGGAATCCACCAAGGATATCCGTGTCCCATGGCTGACCAATCCCCTACCCCCCTGGCAAGGGTTCCTCGCGCTGGCACGCAAATTAACGAGATTACTCAGGAGGGGGAGGGTTTCGACCACCCTACTAGGTGACCCCGTCTCCCGTTCACGAAATCAACCCACCTCCCAACCCCCTTTGTCGACGTGGACGCTGAAGACGATGGTCGTTGAGATCGTAGAGATCCTCAGCATCGTTGGCCTCGAATTTCGCGATCAGAGAACGGATTTTAGAGGGCTGGAATTCTCTCTGTGCCGGAGTTGAAAGAGGGTGAGCAGCAGTAAAAATTGGCAAGGTTTCTTTCGAGGGACGCATTCTCAGAGACGTGTGTAGAGCGGTCCTAGTGTTTTTCGCTGTATTTTTCAAAGAAGAGCAAGTTAAGTTTTTTGAGTTCTAAGGTGGGATTTTCTTTTTGCCTGGAGCTTCGTTTTTTTTTCTTCTATTTTTTACGAAAATACATTGCAATATGCTCAAGAAAGTGAAACGAGATCCGGGGCACTTGAAATTGACTTAATTAGACGAGCCACCTTTGCAGGAAGCGCATTAATTAATTGAAGGCTGGTTTCATTCAGCAGAGGAATATTCAGCGGTGCTGTTTGCATCACCGAGTTTCCTCGTTTCAGATTGAAACCGGCCGGATTATTAATTTTCATTAATTTAGCGGGAACTACCTGAAGCGTGGCAACGGTTTGCCAAGCAGGCGGTTGATGCAATAATTAAGAGAGGGAACTTGCAAATAACGCGATTGTATCGACCACCGGGGGCTACGTAGGAACGAGAGGAGCGATAAATTATTTAGCAGGCCATACGTGATTCAACCTTGCAACAACGGTTTCAAATTTTCACTTGGAAGGCTTGAAATCGTTGGTGGAATTGAAGACAGAAGATATTCAGTCCGGCAAAAATGATAGAACTAAGCTGAGGATCTCGACTAGGTCTGGCTTCGGTTGCAGAGTAGAGCATGCGAAGGTTCGTTAGATTTAGATGGAAATAGCATTTTAGTGGAACGAAAGCTGCTATGTTGGAATCTGGAATTAAACTATTATCCCAGAAAATATTTATCCAGACTTAACCCCAGAATGAACTCCACTCGAGCTGGGTCTAACTCAAATCTAAAACTTCACCCTTAACTACGCCCAATTCAAACCAAGCGCAAATCTAAACCTCCCTCCCTCGGCCCACTTGAACCACCACGTTTCAAACTCCACCAATTAAACCGCAATTTCTAACAAAGGCCAAAAAACAGCGAGGTAACACGTATGTAACAGCTTCACCGGTGGAATCCACAAGAGGGAAGAAGTGGAGCTTCAACAGTTACTCGAACTCGACCCCAGATCGCCTGCCCTCGGCCGTGCAAAGTGCTGGAAACCACCCCCCCCCCTCCTCCCTGTCGTCGACCACCCTGGTAACACGCAGACGACACGAGGTAACGAGCATACTGTCAGCCCCGGCTAGAGCACAATGCCCGTGCGGAGACGTGTGTCGGCCGCCTCCTTGCCAGCAGCCGTGTAGCCCCCTGAACCCACCGAGGCGACCTACGTGTGTGACAGGGGCGCGTGCCCTCACAAAGAACACTCGAGGGATGACTCGAGTGCCGTCGTGGTGGTAGTTAAGCTTTATTGTTTCAACCCGCCGAGGAGGCACCCGTTGCGGAGGATCGCGAATGGGGTGGCCAGACCACCACCGCGTCCACCGACAATGCTTTCAATTTCAGCCCGCAAACTCCCTCGCCGGCCATCCAATAATATAACTACGGACGCCTCCATTGTTCCCCGTCGAAACGGATCTTCGAGCCGCTCCGGGACTCGCTACGTAATTGTCTTGAATTGGGAGCCGGTGAAACCGCGGGGCCCTGGTCCAGTTCGCCACTCGTCTGTCCACCGTGGAGGGGAATAACGCGCTCTTGTATGGAGGCCCTTGAACGCGGAAGATTTTGAGTGTTCGGCGATTTTAAATTCTAGGAGCTGGGAACATCGATTGGGAATTTTGTGAGTCTCGGATCTAAATTGAGGGTGAATTAGGTCGACACGAATTCAAGGAAATTGGGGACCTGCACTGAAATTTTTCTCGACTTCTCACCCCAAATTGGGAGTGGGATAGCCATCACTTCGAGGGAGCCTTAAAATCGGGCCCAGTCGAGCCCAGAACTCCTTTTCTACTGCTTCCTTTAGACTCCAAGTGTTACCACCAACCTCCCTGATTGAAAATAATAATAAAAAGCGATCCTCGTTTCCTGCGTTCCCACTGGCATTAACGAACGTTTCCAAAGTCGTCCTTCCACGGTCAGTTGCTCCCGTAATCTGCGACATGCTCGGCGAGCTGTAAATCGAATTTCGCAAGGGCGGCACGCTGCGAAAGAGGAAGCCCCGCGATAGCTGCCAGTGCGTGCACGCCGTCAGAGAATCGACCGGATAGGTTTTCGCAACTGATTCGAAGCATATGCGCCGCACTCGAGGCCAAGTGCGCCATGGCATCTGTAGTAGCAGCGCGTGCCCCACAATGGGCCCTTCTGCCTCGAGGACAACACGAGTGGTCTCCAGTTATTCTATCGTTACCATGGACTCGAGTAAATCCTTTCGGGGACCACACAACGTACCAGTGAAGCCCACGTCGACGGCCAACGGGCGTAATGAGCCACCCTCAAACTTCAACTGGGGACTTGGATGATCTAGGGCCCCAGAAAACTCTCAGAGTCGTCTCAGGCCCTAATTCATTTTGGAAAAACTAAGTAGATAAGGTAACACGGGGTCTCTGCTATTTGAAGGGGCCCAATAGTTCGAATCCCTCATCTGCGAGACCGCTCCAAGAGCACACTATTTAATTCGCAAAGCACGGATCTTGTGATCTATCTAAAGGGTGGTCCCAAAGAGGCCCGATCGCAGTTTTTCAAAATCAAAAGGAACCAAGGCGCTCACCCGTCGTTAAGCCCATTACAAATTTGACGGATAATCGTCTGCAGCATGCAGAACGCTGGCAGATAACAACCTAAGCATAAATTCCTCAAACCTAGTGACACACGCACCGTAATCTCACTAACGGTGTTTCGGGCCGCGACGGGCCGAATCTGCGCGATTCCCGCGCAATATCGTCTCAGATTTATGGCTGGCGAAGATAGGCCAGAGTGATATTCGACACACGATGAATCGGTGACTACCCCACCCGAATCTAGATCCTCCTAATTGCCGCAAACTGGCCATCGCCTGTTTACATTATCCTCGAACGCTGACTACGAGCTGACTGGGACCCTCTACCTTCCAAACACTAAAAATCATCCTACTCCCCATCCCCACAGACACGCCACATCTTAAATCCGTACCCAGCGTCTCAAGGAACAATGAACTAGAATACTTAAAGGTGAAAGGAGTTTTCAGATCAAAACACTTAAGATAGACAGTTTTGGGCCTTACGGTTGGAAACCCACCTTTGCCCAAGAAGTTTCAATTTGAACACTATTCGTGAAGAAACTGCTGATTGGAGGCTAGAAAATGCTACTTGTTCCAGCGTCACACAGAAGTTGTGCCTTTTATACCAAGCATTGAAGTTTGAAAGTGCAATTGCCAAGTTAGCGAGGGAGTTCCTCGGTACAGCACGAGGCGAGTGGCAGAGGCCGCGGGTGGAGCGCGTTCTGGAGTGTGAAAAAGACCATCCTGTGTCACGCAATGTGTTCTCCGCTGCCATTGGTTCTCCTTTCCCGAGAGGACCGTGAACGCCCCCGCGCACGCACGCGGGGACGAGCTCTCGTGACCGGTGACAATATTCCCAGCCACCATTTTCGAGCGTGCTGCTTTTTTTCCAACGCGACGCTTTTACGCCGCCATTTTGCGCCCGATCAGCGGAGAAGATCCGCGGAGGAATCGACACGCGAGCCTTCCAGACGCCGGCAACCAACAACCTGGCCCCCTTAATTAAGAAAAATCGCAGTTCCAGGACCATGGGCTGCTTCTTCATCAAGAAGAGAGAATTGAAAACGTTCGGTAGACTTTGAAGATGATTGCGATTAAATATTCCTAGGTTAAGGAGGAAATTTTGGTGCTGATACCCCTGAACGGAGGTTCTTTATGGGCCTAAGGCCCAGAAGGGTATAGAGTCCAGTTTAATTTGTGGACCGAAACAGACGCAACGTAGGTCTTTTATTAAGTAAATCTAACCTGGGTGTAACTAGAAGGTAACTGCAAGCCTAAGTCAGGTTCAATTTTGACCTGATAGATACCTAACAACTCAGCAATAAGATTGTAAATTACATAGAGAGTTTCCTCTGTGCGAATGGCCCCACGATTAATCCGCTATGCGAGGCATCCAAACGCAAGCGCAATCAATAATTCGCTTCGAGCCTTGTCTGGCCCTCTATCTGCCTGCTTCGCTCCGCCAGTGGTCCTCTTTCGAGGAACCAGGCTTACAAAATCATTTATTAAACGAGAGAACCCAGTGTCAACTTGGCAAACAAATGATGCTCGAGTAAAATCCCTGTTAAGAGATCCAAGTGTAATCGAAATACCGAAGACCTCACAGATATTACACTCATCAGCAAGGGTCTGTAACATGTGGGCCCAAATATCTCCTCTGGTTTGTCGATCAGAAAACTGGGACTTATTAATTGGCCCCAAGCAACAACACGAGACTTATAGAGACCTACCTCGCTCCGAAATGTTTAAAATCGTTATAACCCAGGGTAAGTTCAAAATATAAGCTCCCATCATCGACATCAGTCAGGCCCAAATGTAGGCAACAAAAACTGAATCGTCACCCTTTCTTAAAAGAACTGTTGAAACAACGTTGATCCAAATAAATACGCCACCATCAGCCATGAATCACTCGTGATAGCATCATCAGTCCCCATTCCTCCCCCCTTCAGCTTAGGGGGCCTCATTTGGAACACTGGGAGCCCACTAGCTTGATAGGTGTCGCATGATTGAATGGTTCGCCTCGCGAGGCGATCGCTTATCGATCGATGATTCCATTTCGAAGGCTGGGGCCAGCTTCCTTCAACCACCACTGAGATGTCTGCGGAGATATAAGGCCCCTCTTCAACCCTCTCTCACGAACCGGAGAGATAGCGATATGGAGATATCGACTGGACGTGGTCAACCTTTCCTGCTATTAGTTTCAGGGCTCAAAGTTTGAATACTACACGAGGGCCTCTTGGCTAACAGAAGCCTTTTGAGGATTTGCTCGAAGAATGCCTGCATTGGGCTTGTATAATCATTTTGGGGCTTTTACAAACCTTCAGGACGCGGGCCTTATAACCAGAACGGGGCTCTAAACTCTATACAATTTCGGTGCAATTTGCGATACCGTGTTATTATTACTTGTATCCATATCAGACTGTTCTAATGTAAAATTATATTCCCAAGTTGGGCCCATTTCGATGCAAACGTTCGACAACCATAAACGATTGCGACAACACGCTCGTAGGCCAGATGAATAATTAATAACGGCTCGCAGGGGGGCGTAATTCATGAATGCAGATCCTGTTTAGAGCAGTCTTGACTCGAGCACCGCTATCGTGACCTAATCCATCCATTAGGGTGACTTTGTCGCTCGTGGAGATGTGCGCTGCCACGGGGCTGCCTTTTCAGGGGGTGGGCGGTCTGTGTTGGCCCACCCTCGTGTCGTCATGAACCGTCGATACATCAGGCTTTGCATCACTGATATGGGAACGGTTTGCTTCTTTTTCAGCCAAGGGGGCAGAGGATAAGTCCCAGTGTTGCGTCACGAGAAGCAGGTTCATGGGAACTGGGAACTGGAAACTGACTATCTGATCCCTGTTTATGGTGGAATTCGGGGGTGGGAATCGATCCACGCCTGAGAGAAGCATCGTGTTGTGTTTTGCACGGGGTTTTCGTTCCATGTGGGTGTTTTAACCGTAGTACAATGTATGTGACCTTGAACTCGAGGAAACTTACAATAGACAGAGTTTGAACGTGGCAAAAATTCGATCCGTCATAGGAAAGGTGAAGAAATCGAGGTCGGATAGACTTGAAGTGAAGAAAATTTAGTTCCAGCTGAGATTTAGACTTCAGAGGTGAATTTTCAGCGAAGCAACTTTTAGACCTACCCAATTTCGTGTCACGGGCTTTCAAGGTCCAAACTATCGCAAACAGTGGGGCAGTGATACATTTGCAAACAGTTTCGAGTAGCAGAACAGCGTCGTGAACAAATGGTCGTGGATCCTATGGAAACAAACTCACCTCCCCCGGAGCAAATACTCGAAAAGCTTGATTCCCTGTTGACGTCGGTGACTTAGCGACCGTTTACCCTGCGAATCTGGGTTTACTTGTCGAGAAGGGAGAGGAGGGGGGCTGACAAACCCCGACTTTTATGCGTACCAGTGTCAGAGGGTGCGACCAGCCACGTGCCGATCTCTGTGGGATCATTTAGGGCAGGGCGTTAGAATCAAATCTACTGTGAATCGATCTCCCCCCGCCTGTGACAGTCGTCTACTGTTACTTTAAACTCGATTGTTCAATCTTTCTCTAGTTTTCAGTGACGATGACCAAAGAAAAGAAACATCGAGAAAGGAACTGTAGGTTGAAAAATAACTGTATTCCTAGTGGAACAAGTATTCTTTCTTATTTTTATTCTTTCTTTTTGGTTACTATTGTGTCAATTAGCTCTGACTTATTGTTAGAATTCACGTAGCTTAACTATGTCCAGAGTATAGCTATGTCTGCGTTAGGTCTACCCCTGATTGTATTCAGATTGCATCTAAACTATTTAGATTTGGATTAGGTCTAACTTACATCTTGATCGACTCAAGCGTTCAGACAGTTACACCTTAATTATGTTCAATTAAGTCTCCATTAGTTGTAGCCTGAAATAGAGTGGACTCAGGTCAGAGTTAGATTGGAACTAAGGCTGAGTTAGGTCTGAGAATGGATCGTCGCGAAGAAAGTCAATCTCGCGTGTAATAGTCCACGAAACGTGCATTTCTTCGCGGAACTGAATTTTAATCATTGTTTTATGTATTCGATTGCATACCAAGCGACTCTCGAGCTAGATAGGCGGCAGTGCAGCCTGCTTACCGATGCATTTCCACGTACCCAAGTGCACGCAGTGCGTTCACCCAGTATTTCCAGGCTGGGAAAGCGGCCTACGACCTTAATCCAACTACTCCTTCAATTTCTCCCCTCAAACTCTCCCGACAACCAATTCAATCGCACACCAACAATATTCCTAGGTGCAAATCCAAATTGACTGTCCCACATTTGAAAATTCTCAATTCCAAAAGGCGTAAGAAGTTGAGATTACAGAAATAAGGATGAAGATTCTTTCGATCAGCACGTTGAATGCGGAGGAACTCCTTCGAACTGGATCTGGAGTGAGGTGTTCGACCAACAACAGGGGGGTGGTAGGGACGGAAAAGGGGGGCCCGAGGCGGCCACGTCGTAGGTGCAAAGTTTAACAATGCGGTTCTGCGCTGTGCAGAACGTGCAGTGCGTTCACCTAGCACCTCGGCCTCTCGCTAGAGCGACGATTTATGTACGGCCAAGTCCGCCCACTTCTAGTATCTTCATCTCGGCCGGAGGACGTGCCTTGGTCCGCGCCCGAGTGGCGAGGGGCACGCTGGAATCACGGTGAACGGGGGGCAGGAGTGACTGTCCTCAGTGATGGGCATTCGATCCTCCTCGCTTCAAGTTCGCGAGCAAATCGCTCTTTCAAATGTCCATACTGATCTGAACACCTCGGATTTGAGATGTTACGACATTCCCAAGATTTCAAAGGCTGCCAACATTCTAACTTCCATTAGAGCGATTCAACCTTCCACCTCCAAGTCCGTACACTTATAATAATGTCTAGTGACCCCAACACTTGAAACTTGACGAATTTCAAGATTCCTAAAATATCGAATGCTCTTAGATGTCCGACGGAGTTTAACAGTTAGAATTTTGATCGGAACGACGTGGAAAGATGCGGAGGGTGTCGAGGCCATCGCTAGAAACGACTGTCCTCCCAGCAGAGAGAGACCAGCTTCCTCTGGCAAACCTCTAATTAATAAACGCACCGACGACGCTCTGCCCCCGGGAACACATGTACCTGGTAGGTGTTGCTATCGGGCCTGGCGGATAGTTTCCACGGTGGAAGATATATGTGGCAGCTGGAACGGTATCGAGGACCCCGAGACGCGCACTTTTTGCATTTCAAATGACGGAATAATTGAGCACGGGACTCCTGCCTCCAGTTCACAGCACGGGCAACCCTTTTTAGTAAACCATTGCCTCGTGTTCACTATTTTCCAACGGAACCTATCCACCTTGAACTCCATGGACTTTACCAAAGCCCCCCTCTTGTAGAGTACCATCTACCAACACCCTCCTCCCTCAGACTTTTCCTACAAATCTTCAGAACTCGGAGAAAGGGCCTAGAAAAGATCCTTCGATGCAACAGGAAGTGCCACAACTCAAGGAGTCGAATTTATTCGCGTGGCCCAGCAGCGCACTATCGAAAGATGAATACTGTGTGCTTATCGATGGGGGCACCTTGACCCCTCCCCCATAGGGGGAAGAACGATGCCAAGGAACGATAAAGGGTGGAAGGATCTCGAGAGTTCGCGATACTCTGGCTCCAATACGTTATAAATCAGCAAGGAAACCATCCCTAACTAAATCGACCTCGCGTAACCAAAACTAGAGGGGGGACTCGCGGTGGTTACCGGTGTGAAATGTTCCCATGGGGGGTCGACCCCATAGAGACGTCCCGACGAGGACCATCCCCAACCAGGACAATATGTTAGCCGTCTTTCGTTACGCTAGCCACCAGACATCCGATTAGCCTTATTATCCTGTAAGCGTGCTGATCTCTGTGAGAATCTGGATCAAATCTCCTCGAATGTTGCCTTTTTTACGATATTATACTGGAGCTGACTTTGGCGAACCTTTGAGCATAAATTTTAGGCCGAGGGTGACTATGTTGTTGATGGTTTGTGGGAACGTGGAGAGGTAATTAGATTTCTTCGGGTCGATCGAAGCAATTTGGGAAGCGAGAGTTTGACATTTAAATAAGTCGCAATTTTCCAATCAAGCAACCATAAGATTCACATATCTCGATTACTACACAGACGATACACCCGTGTTCTCCTCGTGTCTACATAGAATGAAGCAGCCCGAGCGATTTCTTCGCCCCGATTCGAGCGAGATCCGAGATCAGCGACGATTTCTGCCAACCGAGCGCGAATAATCGCCCGCATAATTCGCTCCCGTTCGGACTAATTTGATGAGGCCCCGGTCAGTGAATCCACGCGATCATCAGCGACGATTCCGTACGGGTAAACAGTCCGTTTTCTCAGGTAATTAGATGAGCGTTCATTATTTCGGGCAGAAATTAATTGGCCCGACGGTTGGGACGCGTTAATGAGAGTCTTTATGTCTTGATCATTCCGGAGCGGAGCTGAGGCTCGGTCACAGGCACCACCATCCTCCCGCCCTCCTCGATGAAAAATGGAAAATCTGACCCCGGTGGAACGAGGTCGTAAAAAGGACTTTCGTTTTCTCACGTGTCGGCCAGCCAGACGCGGGTTGCGTCAGTTCTAATTAAAGGAACGATGAAACTACAGGCACGGTGAAAAATTCTTGCGCAACTTCTGGTGAGAAAATGCTCGCCGGGAGGCCATTGTAAACGGTTGCTCGCCTACTGGTCTCATCTGACGCCCGGCGGTTTTACATTTTACATTCTTTACAGACGTCTGCGCGACGGTGTATTTTTATTTTCGTACTGGACATTTTCGTAACTAGGAACAAGGTGGATAGCTGGGAGGTTGCGAGTCGAGGGTTCTCGTTTTAAGTTGTGGATGGAAGGAAGAGGAAAACGAAGGGGGTAGAGCGCTCGAAAAGAATAAATCCTCCTCGCAGGGGCAAAGAACTAATCACAGAGGGAGTGTAATCGTAAATCTTAGCTACGTGTCATTCGTGAGTCGCAACTCAGGATTTAATAACACGCCGGGAACTGACCGGCGCAAGCTGTTATTTGGCTATGCGCAACTTTCGCCCGTAGGCCAGTCACACTTTCTTCATCGGGCCCCTCCACTCTCCATTCAGTTTTTATGGCGATAGACAGTACAGACACTGAGCTGGGTGTGCTTCCAACACTTCCTAACTGCAGAGATTTAAGCAGAATTTTGGCCAGAGCCAAAGCCCGATGCTATTAATGGAAGGCTACTTTTGCACGCAGGATCGGTTGGTACGAGGGGTGGCGAGTGGTGGAATCGATCAGGGACCCCGTGGCGCGCGGCACATCCCCCGAAAATGATTTCGTAGGGTGAACAGGCAAATCTGGGCTATCGATGACGGAGTCACCCTCGAGTGTCGGGATTAGAGATTAAATAACCAGCATCCCCGAGTTAACCGCCCTTTTAACGTCGGCCCGGGGTTCACAAGTGGTCGAACGTGAAATCGTGTCGGGGGGAGAAATAAACTGTTACAATTTGCGCGCCGCGCCCCGTCGCGCCGTTACAATTTACATATTTTTAGTGCACCAGAAACCTGCTCCTTAAAACTACTCGAAATTATACGTACTCTATACGCAGCACGGTAAGAAGCGAATTAAAATCAGACTCTTGGGGATCGTGTTATCGAGGAGGAAGAGGCGCGTGACGGTAGAAGGGGAACCGACTGTCGAGGGAAACGAGGAATCGTAATTCCTCGCGAGGCGACATCGATCCTATCGTCGCTGATCGACGATGTCGTCCACACGACCGCGGCGTGGCGTGGCAGCAATTACAGTGCTACTACTTGTGCAACAGTAACGTTCCTACGCACGCTGCCTCGACCGTTGGCCGTTTCACGAAAATTTTAATTGGCAACGGAACTCTAATCTGCTCCTAATGATCTCGCGCCCATCTGTTTCCGGCATTAAAAGGAAAAAGGCCCGAAGCTTCGGGACGATGCTTCAAGGGGCCCATACGCATGGAACGCCGAGAGTCCTTGCTACTTCAGATCATAGACTGGCTGATTGCTGGTATCAAACGTATTGTAGAAGAGAGGTGCTATAAAAGGGACACTTTTGTTTGACGTCCATTTCTGGAAATGTCATTATAGGTATTTAAAAAACAAGTATATCAACAGAAAGCGTAATTAATTCCCTCCAATAAAAGTATATTACAAACTCATCAATTGTAATAGAAAATAACAAAATCTTCGATTTTCAAATAAATGGGAAATGTCCCTTTTACGAATAGATGGTTTTAAATGGGACATTATAAGTCATGAAAGAGACACGTTAATAAAAATAAACTTATTAAGTATTACAACAATGGAATCTATGAAATAATTAAATCTGTACTATAAATCTTCAATATTTTTTACTATCTTCATAGGATGCGACTTATCGCTAATGCTTCAGCAGCTTTTTTTAGTTATAAACTAATACTTTTTATAAAATTTGTATCTTACAAACTAAGTTCAACATAGGAATACCCACGAGTGGTAAATATAAGTACGTATATAAAAAATCTATAAAACACTTAAATAATAATATAGTTTAAAATTAAATTCTACTTGAACACAAATGAGATCAATTGTACTAAAATAGATAGGTACGTTTTCAAATTGGAGATTAAAGATTTTATTATTAATTTTTTACGATATAGCTGGAAATACACCGGGAAGCTAAGCTAACAATAAGCTATGCTGTGCGATACTATGTTTTAACGTAGCTTTGGGTGGAAAAGGTTCCATAAGAATGTATTGAAGTTAATTTTTTTAAAACGTAACATGGCATAGCATAACATCGCATAGCATAGCTTAGCTTCCCGATGAATTCCCGGCTTTAAGTTTGTCGCTTTGAATAGTCACTGTATTAATTTTTAAATTTTAAACAACACGCCATCAATTGATAATTGATAATTTAAAACAATGTCATATATGTATTAGACCATACACTAACAGCTTTCCAGGAAAATAAAATACATATAGTATCCAGCAGTACATGTATATGAGAGGCACAGCCATGAAACTGTCGTCCCATTTAAGACTTGTTATGCTGTCCCATTTAAGATTATAAGTGACTTTAATATAAAATAATCTCAAAACAAAGAAAATAATCAATTAAGCTTCCCTGTTAAGTATTTTCGTTTCAGTTTAATACAGGCTATTTTAATGATATAAAACTTTAACACTTTGTATGTATCTTGATCTCAAAAAACGACACAGGAAACCAACGAAAAATTTTCTTTTACTGCTGAAATATATCAACTGCTTATTACTACTCTGTTGCAAGTGACACCGCAGTGAAGTTTACGTCAAATGACTGGGCACTAAGTAGTGTTGACATAAACAGGAAAATAACTTGCACGTGTAATGCGTTTATAATTTTGGCAATTCGATTTGCCCCATTTAAAACCTGTTCCTTTTATAGCACCTCTCCCCTAATACTAATATGCACTCGCGGGTCCTAGTATCTTGAAATATTCACTTGAATTTTCTAGTACCTACTATTATCCCCTAAGTAGTATCTCGCATCTCCAGCACTTACTATCGACTCACAGGTCGCTAGAATCATAGTGACAACGCTCCAGCATGTACCACAGCGCCATCATAATCCCATCATACGACTCTAGAGTCATATCTTGGAGCGTTACACCAGCATCACCAAGCATTGCCAAACCGTAAAACACAATAGCGCTCTATCTAGACTCACGATCGAACACGAGGAAAGCAGCACGTAACGCGGAGCTTCTTCCTTCGCAGCCACGTCGATGCGTGTCCAGGTATTGCGACACTCCGATCCGCGATCCCTCCGCTCCCAGACTCCTCGTCACATTTACACGTGTCGACACAGAGCTGCTCCCGACCAGGTTTATCGTTTATTCAGCGAGCGTTGCGTATCACCTGCCACTGGCCGAATTCTAATTTCGCCCGGGCGAAATTCGTTGGGCCCGGTCGCGGAACCACGAGCCACGAGGCCTCGGCTCCACCTTCGGGCCCCTCGAACGTATCGTTAATTCCACGTTGTAAGCGCATAATGTATGCAGTCATTAACCGTAATGAACACGGGCGTGCATTCTTCAGACGCGGCATATTCCACGGAATTCCGCGGGGAATTTACGACGCGATAAAACGCCACGTAAATTCCATTAACGCTCCCCTATTCGCTCTGGATTTTGTTGTTGCGCCCTGTTCGATGGTTAGTTGATCCTGAGGGATGGGTACCCCGGCAGGACCGAGTAAACAACCAGAGAAGCCTGCAGAATAGATTGGAAAACGAAGATTCCGACGCCCACGAAACCGTGGAAATATATATTATACTTGGGCAATGCGGAGGAACGCGAAAGGATTCCTCCTGAATTCGACGAATGTTCAACCGAGCATGAGGTATGCGGTTACTTAACAAACGAAACGACAGTCCGTGTGTTACAGGCCCATATATTTTTGTATCTACACAATCTGGATGTAACGTGCTAGTATCATACTTAGATCTAACATGCACTGGAACACTATCTTGAAGCAACCGTTACATAGTAACTGGAACTATGACGAATGATACTGGCAGCGGAGAAAAGTGATTGAATTGAGGGACACATGCCACATCTACGTAAGGAAACTCGGACAAAACCGGGTACCTGGGTAAAACCGGGACGTGCTATTATTTTTTAAACTGCCTTAAATTTGCCTGCGTTGTTGCGGCAACATATTATAAGGATGTCCATTATTTCGTCAACAAAAGATAATCGTATTGCAAGCCTACTTACTAAGGTTATATCGTCTTGTGTGTTTTTGAAAGCTCTGATCTAGTTTTTGATTTTTAAGAAACTTCAAACACTTTTGACAGTGTTCAGGTAGATACTTTTTAGTGTGAATTATGTTAATTGTTGCATATTAGAGTGTAAATAATTAAAAGGTTTGTTTCTACTTCGCCATGGTATTGTTGATAATTAGTAATATTTACAAAATTGTATGCTGGGGCAAAACCGTACGGGGTAAAACCGGATATTCGGTTTTACACAAAATGTGTATAACGAAGAAACGAAAAGGAGGACGTTATCAAAATTAAAATTAAATCTTAATAAAGGGCTACAATTAAAGAGATAGAAAACCACAAAATTAAACAAAATACCAAAGGATAATGATAACTATGGTGATAAAAATGGTGAAGATATTTGCAATTATTAAGGTTGAGTGCAGTTTACAGCTTGTTCTAACTGCTTGGGAGACTGAAGAATTGGATGAGTTTCGTTGTTACAGGTGCTAGAGCCAGTAGGGGAGACTGAGGCTGGTAGGCCAGTTTTTCAGTTTCTGATTTTTAATAAATTATGTGGGGGAAATATCATTAAACCGGTTAGTATATTTGATAGGGCATACATTTGGCTATTTGATTAAATTATTAATATTGACTCAATGTAACAACAATTAAGGTATTTTAATGTTTTTCTAACACCTTCCATGCTGGTCAACGAGCCCTATGATCGGGGTTGGTTGACTTACAGCAGGGCTGCGCAGGGAGCCTTTTTCAGCGCCTAGCGGCGAGCAACCAGCCGTACGTCGAGCTGTCCCGTTGCTAAGGATAGAATCAGTGACGTACTTATACTTACACTACGCGTCTCCGAGTCCGCACCTACACTACTGCAGTTCTCCTCACTGATCCTACCCTTAGCAACGGGACAGCTCGACGCACAGCTGGTTGCTCGCCGGCTAGACGCTGAAAACGGCTCCCTGTGCAGCAATGACTTACAGTATGGGGTAGGTTGAAAATGTTATTAAATAGTACCTAACTTATCTCAGTGGTAATAAAATAATACAACGTCACAAGAGTTGTTTCATTATAAAATATTAATTTCTTTCTTTCATATTTTAATAATAAGCTGAAAATTTTTTCAACTGAAACATTAATTATAATGTATTTATAACATAGTGAAATTTAAACAAAAAATAAAATCGCTTTATGAATAACAAACTAACAATTTAAACCTTATTAACGTTATTAGTCAACCAGCCCCGACCGATCATTTTGACTTCAATAATATATATAACCTTCAATTATTGATGTATAAACAAAAATACTATGTCAATAGATCGCCTAATAAACAAGCTTTAAAATAGTCCCTTAACATTTATTCTATTGTAACTATATAGAGCGTGAAAAAATAAAATCTTTAAGAAAAAATATTTACTTACGTAGTCAATTTTTCGACAAACGCTAATAACTGTTAAAAAACGTGCGATCGTGGGGTCGGATGTAAATGCATGGCATAGTAGAAGTGACTTCTTTCTACAGTGAATCTTTCCGCAGTAGAGCATATGTCGGTGCAACGTTATTAACAATTAGTCAACCCACCCCTTGAGACAACCAGCCCCGCTCTCCCCTATCTAAAAACGAATCATATTTTAAATCGTTATTTTTTGTATTTGTTCTTCTATTTAAAAAAATGGATATATGTATACTATTATTTAATAAAGAGTTTATGCTAATGAATCCTAATTGCAATTTCTTTTTTATATTAATAATATCAAAATTATGAGCTTTTATCCTTAACGTCTCGATTTTGCCCCGGTCTCCCCTACCTATATAGATTCTTTATTTCTTTAGCAGTGCGGAATGTACCCTTTCCGGCCTGTCTTCCACTGAGCCCCTACTTGCCCTTGAAGAGCAGCACCCTCCTGTTCGCAACTGCCTTCCTTGATATATTCAAGAAATACGGCCAAGTTTGCACCCAGAAATTGGCAACAATCAGTGTTGGACGAATAGTCGATTGTTTTTCCAGTTCGATTGGAGATAGAATAATTTCTGCGTTTATCATGGACACTCTGCTGGCCGTACGCCATGGGAACAGGGTAAGAAAATCGAGTATTATGGGATTCGAGTATTATCTCTCTTGATCCGTGTACGTAAAACAAACACACCCACCGTTGACGCCAACTTTGTCATGGGATCCGCATAGGGTTGCTGGAATTATCCCCCTTGTGCGTCGAATTAGCGCGGTTTAACTTCGTGCACCCGCTGCTGCACCCTCCAAGCATCCCCTTGGATCAAACTAAACCTTCTCACCCTTTTTTCTGCTTAGTAATAAGTTCAGAGGGTTCGAAAGATACGAAGGTGGAGAAGCTGATTTCCAAATTGTAGGTGAACCGAGGGATAGCGCGACCTCCAGTGCGCATGCTCGAGCAAAAGGTGGGAAAGTGGACGTCACTCTACAGAGCGAGTTCTATGGTAGGGGAGACCGAGGCAAAGTGAACCTCGGGGTAAAATGAGCTTTCTTAATTTATTCTTTAACAATAGAATATATTTACAAATTTTGGTGACGTAATAAATGTATGTAATACCACTAAAAATGGAAATTCATTTAAAAAATTAAAAGTGAAGTTTTAGAGACTTCCAATCTTTTTTTCAATTTAGCTTTTTGGATAAATGAGTCTTAAATGTGTAATTTTAACTCCAAATTTTTTCTGCGTGTTTATATAAAGCTTATAAACATACATGTACACGCGTTTGAGAAAACATTAATCCTAACATTATTAAATAATTAATTTTCCACTGAGTACATATTCGAGGTAAAGTGATCGGGGTAAACTGAGCTGTAAATGGCTGCTAAGAACCAATGCGCAAGTGATGTGCGCAATATCCTAACCTATCAGCTGGCTAGAAAACCGCGCGGCCTGGTGGAACAGAAACTAACCTAAAAAAAAATGAAAAATCTACTACAGTCTTTGACAACCACCAGAAGCTGCCGTGCTACACACGTCATTCCAGCGCAAGGGGTTAATATTTACCTATATCCTTAATTAAAGTTCTTATTTTGTTGCACTTCACTTTACCCCGGATAAGAGTTCACTTTACCCCATATATGGATTTGCATCATTTCTTTCAAGGTGAATTTTAATACACTCTAAGTTTATTTTAAGTATTGCTATTCGTTATTTATCAATAGTAATGTTTTAATTATATTATAAATCTATTTCCAAACATTTTTATTCAAAGGGAAAAATTTTATTCGACTTCAAACTTTTTTCGTGCCACTTTGCCCCGGTCTCCCCTAGGTATTAAGAAATTTGAAGAAGCTCGTAGCTCCCTTGTAGTTTGTTCTATAGAATAATAGTGGAGTATATTTCTCTGTGCCATGATCGTGCGCTCACTGAGGATAAAAGGCACCGAGCATTGGCACTTTAGTCACAGTCCAGTTGCCAGGACCGCGATTAATCGACACCAGAGTGCACAGTGGGTAGTTGGTATCGTAAACAGAGGGCCACCCTCGTTTGACGAGCTTCCTTTTTGTCCGTCGACATGGGAAACGAGCATCTCCGTGGCTCCTCCTCTCACCCCATTAAATAGATAATGAACTGAGTCGATCATCTTTGCCAGCGTCCGAGCAAACGGGGGGAGACTGTGCTGACTTTTCGATGCGGCTCATCGATACCGGGTAGTTATCGCCCCTCAAACGGCATATTATCGTCCCCCGACGAAGGGGTTGTTATATAATTTAGGTAATCCAACTACCACCAACATTTAAACGATCTGAGGACTCAAGTTTTTATACGAATCAAGCCGCGTTGGGGCGAATGTGGCTCGAAAAAAGAGGGCGTTTCTTCGTCCATTATTTACAGTTTCGATTGAGAAATTGAATAGCGAATAGCAACGTTCCTGGGAATGAAATTTTCCAGATAAATCGACGTGGTTTAGAGCCGGCCGCCTCCGAAAGCGACACAATAACGATAACGAGGTAATGGGCCAATAAATAAGTAACTGGATGCCGACTGGAAACCCTTTCCTAGTTTAAAATTTTACAGGGGAGGCCGTGACGCGTGTGAAAGATTCCAAGTAGCCGGGGCGATACGTGACGGCGGCAATATGGCCCAGGAAGGGTTGCAAAGGGGGTGGCAGCCTCCTGGACGATCGGTCAATTTGTAACGCGAGCTCAAGGGGACGTGTCCGTCCACCCCTTTCAGTTATGTTTAAGAAGACTTTGCTGTTGCAATTTGTATTTCAGCACAGTGGAAACACGAGCATGGGAAAAGTATCGAGTCCCGAAAGATTGACAACTCCACACGACTCGAAACACTCCGAAAAATCTCTTAGAACCTCCAAGTAGAAGCTGCAAGTTGCAATAGCACGCGGTTCTATTTCTCGAAGATCAGCAAGTGGAAGAAAATCGAAACTCTAGCGGCGGAGCTGACAACGGCGCGGCTACTTTTCTCTGTCCCTCGGTGGCATTCATCGCGAGCAAAGAGGAAACAGCCTCCCTTTGTCGGTGGAACAGAAAAAAAAAAAGTAAATGATGGTCGATGGAAGACGACTGGCGCGGCTGGGCTCGCTTCCGCGTCTACTGTATCGAAATGACAGGAGGCGTGCTGGCCGCTTGTCGGCCGCCCCTCTTTACCATTTCAATAGTCCCAATCGGCTATGACAGTGACAACTGTAACACCGTGCTCGATACCCATGAGAGAGCCCCGTCGATGACCAAGTTTGCACGCGACTCTGCTCCGCCAATGGAACGCTAGTTATCCTGGAAAACAGCCTCTACATCAGCGCTCGCCATGAAAGGCGCTGCATCGCCGCAACAGCAGAGGAGAGCATGGAATCTACTCTCCTCAGAGGAAACTCGAGCAAATGGATTTGCAGCCGTGAATCGGCTTCGCTTGGAGCCTTGAATCCGTGGAAAATTCGGTGGCACAGATGGGTGGTTGATGACAACTAGCCACCACTAAAAGCTCAGTTTCTTAGGGCTTGTATTTTCGAAAAGCAGAGAAATATTACACTTTTAACTGTTAGAATATTCCAAGATAGAGGTTTAAATCCTTCACTGAGTCAGAGTTGGAGTCTGACTTGGAACAACGAGGACCACCATTCGAAATCTAGTTGATAAATCATAGGGGCGCGTGGCCAGTTTCTCGCAAAGTGAAAATCGCGAGGAAAAAAGCGATACGCGACGGATTTCCCACTACGCCCACCGTGAGGCCCTTTAAACCCCGCCAGCCGTTCGTTGAGAAGGGGTTACGTACGAACGTCGTACATCCATCATCCCTCGTCCCAGCCCCTACGGCCAACCCCACGCCTGGCACGCGCCGTTACAATGCTCCGGCTTAACTCGCTCGAAATTTAACTGCCCTTTAAAACTTTGACTACGCTTCACGGGCTCCCGAGCCACCTCCAAGGCGCCGCGCCGCGCCGTCCGTTTTTACGACCTCTCTATCTCGCGCCCTTTTGTTGCGCGGGGAGAATCGACCAGGGAAAATGGAAATTTCGCGCGGGGGGATAAGTTCATAAACCGCCGCGTAAAATCCCAATAAAAATACGATACCACTCTTTTACGCCCTTGCAGAATTCTGGGCTGCCTTTGGAACGGGGATAGAGAACTGTAGTGAAATCTCTGCTCCTCAGGGATGCTGGAGATTTCTATTCGGATGGAAGACACTTGATTTCTCGTTTTTTATCGAGGTCCTTGGGTCCCTTGGTTACAAGTTAGTGTATTTATCTTTAGAGGATGATTTTAGGTCACTAATCTGGGCACTTTTTGCGGGTTCTAAGCACAGTAAAGGTCTCATGCAATTTAAAATAGCGAGCAACTAGGGTTAGCGCTGGAGCTTTCTAGTAGCTCGCAACTAGGGAATTCAATCCCGGGATCCCGCGATCCCGGCTGTTTTTTGGATTCCAAAAATCCTGGGATTTGATGTAACTAATCCCGAGAATTTCGAGATTATTTAAATATGTGAATTACTTTAGGAACACCCGAAAAATATAAAAATAAACAGAATAAATAAACACAGTCATTTCATAATAATCAGGACAATAATAATGATAATGATTTATTTAAATAATAATATTAAGTCGTATACAAATAACCGAACCATATTTATTTTTACAATGCTATTCTCACTTTCCGCTATTTCGAAATCGCGCGAGTTGCAGATCGCAACTTGTATGAACACGTAAAGTCGAAACACTGTACTTAGATAGGGTAAATCCGGGAGACGCCATTAGGTCAACCTAATATAAAATGGCTATTAAAACTAATACAGATATTACTTATTTTATCAGAACAAACCTAATATGTTCAGAATTTTATGCTGGTTCAGAAAAACTGGTCGATATTTGCTTTAAGACGATATTTACTATAAATCAGGTTGAAAACTAAAGTCATGACATCTGACCACCTCTCCCGAGGTGCCGGGAGAAATGGTTTTCGTCGTTGGCAGAGACCACTCGCATAATTATTCATGGAAAATTAACAAAGGATAAAGCAAAATTATTTATGAGTGAATACAACTACAGATTCATTGATATTTAATTTTTTTACGCTAAACAAGTAAAGAACGCATCAAAGATAAAGCGAACTATTTACCGGCGATTAGCAAGGCAAATGAATACAAAAGTGAATGAATAAAATAAATAAACAATAATAATAATAAAATAATGATAAAAAATAAAAATATAAATAAAAAGAATACAAAAATCATAACTCGACCATCTCTCCTTTCTGCAGCGAGAGATGGTCTTCTCGTTAGTTTTCAGAGGAAGAGTTAATATGGCTAAATATTTTGGCTGCGTTGTCCCTCAATGTCTCTACTATTTTATTATTCCCAAACATTAAACGAAAATAAGCTTAGAAGTATATTTTAAATACGATTCTGTACACCGTTGTTTGGCAAAAGAGGTTAAATGTAACCTCAGTTTCCTTTTTATAGCCTGTAAATCTAGAAAAACACAGAAGTTTGGATTCTAGAGAAGTAATTGATCTGCACTTTAACGCGTTTTTACGTATAGAGTCTGAAATATAGCGACTCGACCAACTCTCCTGCCCGACCGCGTCTCCCGGATTTACCCTATGTACGTACTTTAAGTGCTTTCTTGTTTCTTCGTTCGTACTTAGTGAGACGTTATTATTCTTCACTACTGTTTTTATTGTGAAAAATGATTTTAGTTTATGTTTCAGACTTCTGATAAAAAGTAAGTTTATTTACATTAAATAAAGATTTAGAATCTTAGCACATAATAAATCATTTTAATTACTGAAATTTTCTATCACCCAATCCCGGGATTAGTCCCGGAATCCCGAGATTGACTTTAAAAAATCCCGCAATCCCGGGATAGTAAATAATGATCGGGATTGTATTCCCTACTCGCATTATATTGCAACTACTAATTAGTATCCGCTAAGTAGTATACATTATTACTCAGAATTTGCAGATGAACGATGTTTTCCAGTGATCCTCGGCAAGCATCCAGGGCTGGCGAGGTCGGAAAAGCGGTGGAAAGTTCAGTCTGCCGAGTGGACTTCCCTAGAACCCTCTCCGTGGGGAGGTGGAACAAAAACCGTCGCTATTGTTTCCCCAGAACAAGCACGGACAGAAACGTTCTGGCCTTCGTGCTTGAATCGGCCGATGGTATCGCGCGTGACCCCGCGTTCAAACGTAAACGGAGAGATTTCAAGTGGCCTGAAAGGGAACACGAGCGACGAAGGGGGGAAGGAAAAAACGCCACGCGAGAGGAGCCTGCCGGGCAAAAATTCCGCGCGTAGGACGAGCGGAAATCCTTATGGTAAATGGCTCGCGGGTCCCGAGCCGCGAGTATGCTCGCCAACGGAAGTGGAGACGTCGAGTCCAACCACGTGAAATGAGACGGGAGGAAGGGTGGGGCGATGATACACCGAGATTGTGGCCGTTTTTGGATGCTTCTCGGAGAAGACTTGTGGATTTACTGGGGCATGTGGAGGATTGTGTTTTTCTGATGGCTTGGAGAGGTGACGATGGGTTTTAGGGGAGTGTGGGTTAGGTTATTGTGTCCAAGGGAAGTGTAGATTAAGTATGGGCCAGATTTAAGTTGAAACTGGCTTGATTTGATGTGGTGGTTTAGGTTTCCTCTTCGTTACAAATAATTGAGCAGTTGTTTTTGAATGTGGTATAAGTCTATTTATTCATACATTCAGATATGTAAGGGTTTGCGTTTGAATCAATTTAAAAATATTCGCATACGTTAATTAATTCGGGTAATGTTTTTAAAATTATAAAATTGTTAAATTTTATTATGCAATAATAATCAGTAAAAATGTTAAAGGAAATGAACGATTTTTTAGCTACAAATGGACTTATACCACTTTCAATAATAACAAATTATGAAAAATATAACCAATAACAATTCTAAATTCATATTTTAATTGAAGTTGGGTTTGTGAAATGTATTTTTTAATGTAAAAAATAATAATTCAAATGGAGACATACGTGTCTTCATTACTTACTTCCTTATATTATAATGAATTTATAAATAAACAAGTATGAAAACTAAATTACTTCGTTAAGATGACTGATAATAACAAACTTATTCATATTTCAATCTTATTTCTCCTTTACACTTAGCATAGTGAAGTATTTTTGCCAAAACATGGACTTATACTACTTTCAAAAGAAACATTCCTGCGATAACATTTTACAATACAACTTTTTTTGGTTAATTTATTTGGGATATTGTAAACCATTGCCTGTGTGATTATAAATATACAAAGAGAATATATATATCTGACTAAAACTACCCTTAAGGGGGGAGCCACTGTGAAAATTATTTTTCGATTTTTTTTTAATTTTCTTAATGCTTGAGGCCTCAATGTTATACCTGCAGAGTTTCAAAGTGGATTTCGAAAAATTCTCGGAACTACGGAAGGTTTTGTATAGGTAGTGCAGCGCTCTGAACCCAGTGCACGCATAAGTAACTTGATGTCAATCATCCAAAAAGTTTATGTCCAAAAATCCAAATGTATCTAATAAGAGGGATTATGAGCTTGTATATTGTTTAGAACTAGGCAGAGAATCACTGGCCACGATAAGACCGTGTACAGCTGCGTCCTTTGAGCTGCAGAAAATAACTTCTGTCGAAACTTCAAACGCGATTATCTCGAAACGGCATTTTTCAAACGGGCGCACTCGGTCAATTTTTATTGGATTCACTTGAAATTTTCAGGGGATATTCGTAATACAATTATCTTCAGTTAAGCGTACCAGTTGTTTGACCGAATAATTCATTTAATCGTGTCATTGAAAAACATGTTGATTTTTTATACTTTTTGTTCCAGATTTCTTTTTAAGTCCGCTATTTCTTCAAAAATTAATATTGTTTAAATCTATACGCTTAACTGAAGCTATTGTAATATACTTTAAGAAATCGTTCGAATTTTTCAATTCGGAGCAAAGTTTGGAAAATTATACGAGCGCCCGTTTTGTATTTTTTTTTGCAGAGCCTAACGTTATCGTATGCTGTGGCCATACAACCGAAAATTTTTTCAATCTGAGAGCATAAAGTATTAGTTAAATATATGTAGGATAAAGGACCCAATTACTGACACATTAAACATTGACGCTAACATTATCTTATAGTTATGTATTTATAGACTAAAAGTATATGTTGTTCTTGTTATTTATTATTGTTTAATGTGTTTACTTGATGAAAAAAAATTTGGTGGATCTTAAAACTTCGATTTTTATGTATAAATTCATTAATTTCAAAAATATATTTGGGGATCTATTACTGACACTCTTCAAATGTGTTTGACTGAATTACTGACACCCCAATTACTGCTAGCTAACCTAATACTGTTTATGTCATTTTAAGATTACTTCGTGTCATGTACATGAGCAACTACTGCTATGAGAGTAATACCAAAATGCTTGAAACGCTTGTATCAATCATTGTCAACCAATTAATAAGTAAAAAGACTTAATGAATCGTTGAATATGGATCTTTATTACTTTCTATGATGCTTATATTATTTAAAACATTATATTTTGTTATGTTGATAGCTTAAATATTACAATTACAGCATTTTCTTTAACGTCTTGTTTTCTCTTTCGTTAGTAAGGAAGTCATCGTTTCCATTCTCCTAATATTCGCTTAAAATTTTTTATCGTTTTATTCAAATTAACGAAGAAAAAATTAAGTACTGTTTTTGTATCGTATAAATAACAGTTTGAATTGTATGCTAAATTTTTTTATGCATAATTTTATAAGATTTATTCGTTATTTTGCGTAAAACAGCTTAGGGTGATAGTAATTGGCTAGGTGACAGTAATTGGATCCTTTACCCTATTTTCAGTTGGTAATAAAGTTTTACGTAGAAAGTTACATTTCATTATAAAAGAATGTCTTGAAAATAGCCTTTATTTTCGACCGTCACAGTGGCTTCCCCCTTAACTTATTTTCCCCCAAAAATGGACTTATACCACTTTCAAAATCAGCAGCTCAATTAGAAGTGAAATAAACCACGGTTATAACTCTATCAGAACTGAAATAATCCCAGAATTAGTACCTTCTTTCGTATCTATTACCGTTAAAATCTAAGAGCTGCTAGATTTTAAGAAGAAACCTAATGAACATTCATGCCAGCCCTTACATTGCTCCAAAATATGTCTACATAGTATCAAAATATTATCACCTGAAACTCTAAACATCATGGAACGTAATTTCCTATATCCCCGACAATCCCCCTCGCAAGCGGTGGTTTCTTCATGCAGAAAATGTACAGCCATCCAACAGAAAGTGCCAAAAGGCTTCCATAACTCGAACCACTTGCTGCTCCCGTCGGAATACATCACTCGACACGGATGTTTTCGTTTATTATTCATGATGGGAAGTTGGCAGCGTTTGTCCCTGCGAGTCCCTTGATTTACTAGCGAAAACCTAACCCTCCACCCACAACTATTCGGTCGACCATCCCATATCCATCAGTGAAATCGACTAAAAAATAGCGTTCCAACGACAAACAAGCGCAACCTCCAGAATCAGCTGTTACATACTCACTCGTATCAGCCAATCATATTAGGCCTACATTGAATTCTAATCGAAAAGTAAGAGAAACACAAAGGTAACTACATACATATAAGCAGGTAAGTACACCAGGGAAGTAAGGTAAAGTTACGTGTTGTTATAAACCCAAGTCAGTCGGAATAATTAGGTGCACCATGCCTCTAATTGCTGAATACTAATCAATTTTTCGAATTATAAGTATGCGTTTCTTTATACAGTTTTTGTTCCACGCAACTAGGAGCGGTTCCCTTTCCCTCCTCGTAGTTTATGGCTGTTGGAACACGATACGTTTGAATTGATTGCGCAGGAAAAAGCTCCCATGGCTTCTTCTCCCATGGAAAACGACCGACGCGACGACTGCTTAATTGAATCGCGAATGAATCGAAAGCGAAACCATCGAAAGCATCGCGATGCCAGGCGGGTTTGTGTGCAAATCACCGCGAGAAACCATGGCGAACCGATCGCCATCGCGGTTGCGAAACTCGTCGCGTAAAACACTTCCTCCTCGCAGGAATCATTTCAACGTTAGAAGCACTTGTGACACTTGAAATTCGGGACGAATGGATCGTCCTTTAATCGCAGAGAAAGCCCACCAGCAATTAGATTCATTCGAGCGAAAGATAAAGTGAACTGATCGGTTACCTCGAGAGCAGTTCACGCACTACATCCCAACTCTCTTACAACTATCGAGCTCCCACCCTATTTCGTCAGAAACCACTACAGCCAGACATCGCTGAATGAAAATCAACTCGAAATTGAAGCAAAGCGAGTAACAGCTCGTTGAAAGGAAAAAAGGAGATCCGCCTGGTGCCAGGTGCGTCTTGGGAGACGATGAAGAGAGAACGAGAGCAGAGTGGCGGCAGAGTGTCGAGAGGGAGGGGCGAAAGGGGGTGGAAGGAGAACCGCGAAGGGGGCGAGTTATCTCGGGCTATCTTCGTTGCTGAGCGATCGTCTTTTGGTTCGGCTAACGCGCCAACGCCGCGGCGAAACCGGAAATTACGTCTGGGGTTCCATCTCCGGTGTTGTGCGGAGAGCTGGTGCGCGCCTTGGCGGAATTCTCCCAGAGAAAACCGGCAGCATCGCTTTCGACGAGTTATTAAACTTCTAACCGCGCCTCCGCCCGCCCCCTAACCCTTGCCACCGTCTGTTTTAATAACCAAAAGCGGGAACGAGGGGATTCGAGACGCTGGTGGACGGCTACATTCTACTCTCTAGGTCCTAGAGTCTAGGATGACCAAGTGTTTTGTCCAAGGGTCAAGCGTTCAGGGTTTCAACGATGATTTTTCTTTACACAAGCTGGACACGTTTTTCTTGTCCGCGATAATGTTACCGATTTTCGCGATCTACCAAAGTGGACGGGGGTTGCTCGGTGACGTCACTGGGCCATACATCAATTCGTTATCAGCATTCCCCTACGACCGCGGGGAAGAAGGGGCGCGTTGTAGAGACTGGAAAATGGAGAAAAAGTGGACCGGGGAGACGAGACGAGACGAGACCGTCCCTAGGATGCAAATTTATCGCCACCTGGGCGATCGTTCAATTTGCCAAACGGGGGAACAGCGTCGGAGCCATCGCTGAATGGCGCAACTAACCACCAGCGTCGTGCTAGTGGTTTTGAGAAACCGAAGCAAGCTTGAAATAATCAAGCTCAGAGTTTCATTCGTCTTTCACAGGAAATTATTTCAAGTACTCGACCGATTCTCCCACCCTCTCGACGCCCGTGCGTTAATATTTCAAGGATTAGCGAGGTTTCTTCAACGATTCTGCCCAATTTTCAACTTGGAAAACCACTTTTCACGACGAAAAGGGGATCCGAGCCTGTAAACAGCGCTGAGAATCTCTCGGGCTTCTAATTTTATTGCGGCAGATCGAATCAGACGGTCGCCCCCACCCCTCTAGTTGTCAATCCACCCCACCCGCTGAGAAGTCAGAAGGGGTGAAGGGGAGCGCAAGGGGAGAGGCGGGGACAGAACGGAAGCTGAAGGCGGTCGGTATCTCGCGAGATAAGGGCGCAATCTCTGCTCCCTGTCTCTCTGCCCCCCGCGCCTACCCTCGCCCTCCAGGGAGATCAAATTTTCTCCCCTCCCTCCTTTCTCCCACGTACAGTCACCCTCGTCCTCCTCCATCCTCCGCGAAATCGTTCGACCTTTCTTCGTCTGAATTTTCCTCCCCCTATCGTTTTTTTTTTTCCACTGGCGACAGAGAGAACGAATGTAGCGATGGGTTCGAACCGTGCTCGAGCTCCGTTTGTTCGCACGCTTCAACCAAACTTAAATCACCCCGCCGTTAATTCCCAACTCTATCGGAGTATCCATTTCCCCTAAACACCGTCCTCTGAACAGTTTTATTTGATAATTCCAGTATACCGGTTCGCGGTCTCGAGATTCCAGGCTGGCTGCCACTCGACGCCCAAGCTAGAGGATCGCTGAACTTTCCTCCCGTTCTCTCCTCGCGACCCATCCCCTCCCTCCGCCTCGTTCCCTGTCCAGAGAGAGGTCGGAAGAACCCCACAGCGTAGAAGGGGTTGAAAGAGAACAGAGAGAGGGACACGGTTGCCTGGCAACGGCGAGAGGGGCGCCCAGCAGTATAGATCGCTATCCAGCCACCTCCTCAGGGGCGGGCTGCGAGGGTGAGAGAGAGAGTCGAAACCACCCCCGTTGGCAAGATGGCTTTATTACCCTCCGACGAGGACTTGCCGATGTTGCTGCAGTAACTTGCTGCTCGCTCTAGGAAATGACTTCGCCGTCACTGCTCCGCGGGCTGTATCTAGTCTACAGAGGTGGGGTGGGGGGTGGGGGGAGGTGGGGGTGTACATTACGGGCACAGGCTGGTTTCCGTGCAGCAAGGGGTGGGTTCGATTTATGGCCACCACGCGGGATCTAGGACTTTCTTCGAGCAGTCCCTTCGGGGGGTTGCCTCGTTGGACCCTCTGGGTGGAAATGGCTGAGCTGTTCCACTTGTTTTTCCAAGTTTCTGGCTTGCGAAGGTTGATGGGGGAATCGGGGCGTTTGGACGCTGGGAACTCTTGGCGGCTTGTCGGGGCTGGAGGAATTGAGTTTGAAAGAATCGAAGGGTGGGGTTTTTGGGGGTTTACGATGTCGAGGAGGCCACCTTAGACTTCCGGGTTCTATGGTCTTCGAGCGTCCGAAGGTTCTTCGGTATCGAAAGTAGGGTACACTTGCCTAAATCGTAGCGCTTAAGAACAAATGCTTATTACATGAAAAATAACAGGGAAATGAAAGAAAATTAGTGGTAATCAACTCTTTATTAATAGAATACACAGTTTTATAATCTGAAGCTACAAAAGTAATCAACTTCTATTCATAAAAACGATTTATTTTTAATATGGAAAAAGTAGAATTTAGAATTAATGTTACTAAATCGTACCATCTTATCCTAATTCGTGCTTTCAAATTTAATCACTATAATCATCGCATAGGGTAAAGGACCCAATTACTGTCACCTAGCCAATTACTGTCACCCTAAGTTGCTTTACGTAAAATAACGAATAAATCTTATAAAATTATGCATAAAAAAAATGTAGCATACAAATCAAACTGTTATTTATACGATACAAAAAACAGTACTTAATTTTTTCTTCGTTAATTTGAATAAAACGATAAAAAATTTTAAGCGAATATTAGGAGAATGGAAACGATGACTTCCTTACTAACGAAAGAGAAAACAAGGCGTTAAAGAAAATACTGTAATTGTAATATTTAAGCTATCAACATAACAAAATATAATGGTTTAAATAATATAAATAGAAAATAATAAAGAAAATCATAGAAAGTAATAAAGATCCGAATTCAACGATTCATTAAATCTTTTTACTTATTAATTGGGTGACAATGATTGGTACAAGCGTTTCAAGCATTTTAGCATTACTGTCATAGCAGTAGTTGCTCATGTACATGACACGAAGTAAGCTTAAAATGACATAAACAATATTGGGTTAGCTGGCAGTAATTGGGGTGTCAGTAATTCAGTCAAACACATTTGAAGGGTGTCAGTAATAGATCCCCAAATATATTTTTGAAATTGATGAAATTTATACATAAAAATCGAAGTTTTAAGATCCACCAAATTTTTTTCATCAAGTAAACATATTAAACAATAATACTGCCCTCTTTAGTTAAAATCTCCTATTTAGCATTTTGAAACAACCGAGAAAACTGAACATTTATCATTTACTTTGTACCGTCCTTATTTCCCTTCATTCAAATTAAAACATGTTGTCATTAATATATTTTTTTGTAATAGGTATACCGGTAGGTAATGTATTATTAACGTACCAATTAATTAATTGTTTTAGATAGGATATTGTAACCATTTGGAAAGAAGTTAGGTTAAATACATTAAACTGTTTATAAATCTTTACGAAGCACGTAGAGTTTTCTAACTTTACTTAAAAGGTAAAAGACGTATGGAACTTCAAATATTTCAACATATCTCAAAAAATGAAGAAATGCTAGATACGACAGTTTAACTAAGGAGGGCAGAATAAATAACAAGAATAACATATACAGTCACTCACAGCCATAATCGTACACTCTTTAAAATCGCATAACATTTTTAAAATTGGTCCAAACGACTTGAGTTTTTTTGAGAAGCTAGAAGGATTAGTTTGCTAAGTGACGTGTTTCGTCGTTTTTAAAAAAAATGCAATTGGTCGGAATAGTGAAAAAAAAATAGTAAAGGTCGTTTTTTAAACTTTTTTTTGTGAGCCTGTAATGAAAATTCGAAAAACCCGTTTGTAGATTGAAGTAAGTTATATACATGCCTAAAATTTCATGAAAATCGGTTAACGTTGCTCCGAGCTACAAACGTTTAAAGATCGCAGAATAAGGTCGAGAATCGCGGAAATTCCCGAAATCAGCGATTCTCGACCTTATTCTGCGATCTTTAAACGTTTGTAGCTCGGAGCAACGTTAACCGATTTTGATGAAATTTTAGGCATGTATATAACTTACTTCAATCTACAAACGGGGTTTTCGAATTTTCATTACAGGCTCACAAAAAAAAGTTTAAAAAACGACCTTTACTATTTTTTTTTCACTATTCCGACCAATTGCATTTTTTTTAAAAACGACGAAACACGTCACTTAGCAAACTAATCCTTCTAGCTTCTCAAAAAAACTCAAGTCGTTTGGACCAATTTTAAAAATGTTATGCGATTTTAAAGAGTGTACGATTATGACTGTGAGTGACTGTACTTTTAGTCTATAAATACATAACTATAAGATAATGTCAGCGTCAATGTTTAATGTGTCAGTAATTGGGTCCTTTACCCTACTATTCAAAAGTAATTCTATTTATTTCCGCACAAAGCTCATGTACCCACATTTTGCACTGCGTGCATTTTATCGTATTTTCCTGTCTATTCTCTTAACACAATTTACAAAACCAGCTTTCATTTTCATCGTCTTTCTTCATCCTCTTTTCCTTCTTTTATGTATTGGTTTTGGCGATATTCTTCCTCTTACGAGTTTCCTTTGCTGTTCATTTTTTTTCTGATTATGGTTTTCTTTTTAGCCTCATCCAATTTTTTTTCTAGATTAATTTTATATGTTCGTACCAGTACGATTTAAACTGACACACGGTGGTACGAAATAAACACATAGGTCAATTTGAATTCAAATCTATGGCGCTAAAATAGGGCACTGTTCGTCGATGTCAGAACAAGAAATAAACTCGAAAATAGATGTAGTTTCACATAGAAATTTGTTTCACTGCTTCTCACAAATGATAATTGTACAAAATCCTTAAGAATCATGGCAAAATTTTAGTGAAAAGTACCCGGAAACCTTACCTGCTTTATATTTTTTTGTGGAGTAGCGGCATGGTAACTCGGTTTGTTAATTGGGTATGGCTAACTGTTGTTTACACTTTCTACCGCTGGGGGCGATTGTGACTGTCTTATGTTAAAAGGAACAGCGGAGGTACGATTTAGACGCATGTACGAATTAGGCAAGTTCACCTTATCAGTTAAAGGTATGAGATATAAATGTGTTATAGAAGTGTTAAAACACCACAAAATATTCAGAAGCCAGTTCCCCCACTCAAAGAACGATCCTAGACGCGTTGATAATCCTGCAGAGTAGCGCATGAAGGAAGCTCCCTGTTTAGGTATGAGGTCTAGTCCTCCTTGAACAGGACACAGGCAGACGGTGGCGAGGTTGCAGCCGCGCAGGGGGTGATTTAGTAAGATGAAAAGCCCCCGCCCCTCGCCGCCCCTCTGTCGAGCGTTATCTAACGCAGACAGAGATTGCCTGCTCCTTACAAAACCCTACCAGAGGGCAACGCATTCGGGGATATCTTTCAGCGCTTCTCCTCGCGCGGAAAAGCCGCGGGAAAATCGATGCTCGTCGAGGTAAATCGTCCTGCAAATTACTGGCTACCATCGATCGAATCATTCCCCTCACCCCCTCCTTTCGTGCCCCCTGCACACGTGACCCGGCTGCCGAGAAAAATGGCGCCACTGGAATATGCAAAAAAGGGGAATCTCGAGTCGAGTCACATCGGTTTCAAGTCCAGTCACATTGGTCCGGCATATTGATTCCTTCGCGACTCGATAAGAGGCGGAGAATAAAAGGGCTCCGGGCGAGTGCATTGAAAGTTATCAGGGCTGGTTCGACAGCGAGCTTCCGGGCGATCCATTCCCGCTATCGACTTCGTTCCTTCCGGCCAATTTAATATGCCAGTGTCAGCGTTGCGTGCCGCCGAAATTATCCCACCCCTCCGCCATTATTATTAACGTTATTCGCGAGCACCAGCGTCCGAGGACGATCGCTCCTGGTTGGCTCGGCTCGAGTCCCAATTCCACACCTTCGCCGAGCAACTTTCGGGGTGTCGAAAGGGGAGGATCTTTCATGGCTTCGAGAGGGTGAGGGGGAGGTTGTATCTGAAGGGCGATTTCGAGAATTTTTTTTTAGAGAAACGGTGAGAATTCTGCATGCCAGGAAGGAGGGGTTGTAAAGGAACGACGTTCTGAAAATCAATTTGTGAAACTTCTCCGCGATATTTACGATATTATCTCGAGAATGGAGGGTGGGTTAGGGGTGGCTGCGTGTTTAACGACTGGGGACATGAATTCTCCTCGAAATGATCCTGCTAACAACCCCAGGAATGGAGAAAGTTTTTCTCCGAGAGGTTGGGAGGGGGATAGAAAATAGGTGGACAGAGACGAGAAAGAAGAATTCGATTTTAAATCCAGTGTAGAGGAGGGAAATCAATTTGAAGGTTTCTGGCGGTACCGAGGGATTTCGAGAGCCTTTTCTTTTTTAATTTATGGGCAGTTCTGGTTTGGATTGGCACTCGAGGCGACTTCGAGCCATCGCTGTTCCTCGGGATGAAAAAGAGGGAAGAAGCAGGGTGAAAGAAATGGGGATGGTCGAAGCGAGGGATAGACCTGAAAGAAAGTCGAGGGCCCCAGGCCGTGGCACGTCATTCTACGAGAGGAATTAAATTTTTATGTCTTTCGCTGAGAGTTTGAGCGATAGGAAAAGTTCCACGGGGGGGCTCTATCGAGCTTACTTTAGCTTTTAATTCGAAAGTGGCGAGACACTTCGTGGTCTCGTCGCGAGACCACGGAATGCGGATGTTTAAAGAGGAACGAGGAAACTCGAGTCAGGGAAATCATTTCATAATCGATCGTGGAAGCATATTTGTTCTTCCCTGAGAATTCTTGCTTGGCAATGAAATCAAACTCCCCAAAACTCTCTCTGCAATATAAAAGGAAGAGAACAGAGGCGAAAGCAGAGGCCCCGGCCGGATCGAGATTCCCATAAATCCCGACGAAACCTACGACGACGTCGCGAGGAGGACCACGTTAAAGGATGATGAGAATCGGGAGGAGGGTGGCTCGGGGGTTGGAAAGTAATGGAGAAAACGTCGCAAGAAGTCATAAACCACGTAATCCCTCGTAAAGTTTACCTTATCCTGGAGCCCTTCCAACGATACCTTATCCTCCCAAATATCCGAGTTTGATGAGAAGAGCGAGAAACGAGAAACGACTCCTGGTCCTCAACCCCCCCCCCCCCCCCAAAAATCCTAAAGACCCACCCAAAATTCCCTCCATTCTAATCGATCCACGAGAAAACACTTTCAGTCCACAATTAACCAATCCACCCCTTCCAACCCTGTAGAAACCACCCACTAACACGCTCAACCCTCAACGTCCCTCCGAAATATCCCCGCCGCCCAGCGCATCTAATAGTCCAAATTGCTCCCATCTATCGTCGCTTAAGGGACACGGAATCTGGCCGAGATCGATGCAGCAATTTAGCCTGCCGTTTCCTCGAGAAAGAGGAAGGTCGATTTCGGGGGATGTGGTGGCCATCAGATAGCCTCGTCCTCCGAGACGGGGGACACCACCACCTCCCTCTGGCCGCAGCTCGTAGGATCGCGCGTGGTCCTCGTGGGTCTCTATCGGAGCAACGATCTCGCGCCCCCATGGAAATCCTGTGGAATTTCAGCGTTGACCAGGTTCGATTCGGTTCTGGGCCAAGGTAATAGTCGTTGGGGCTGATTTACATTAAGAACCCTCGGTTGGAGAGGTCCGCTTTGGGGAAATCCTATGATTCGAGGAGTCCAAGGCTCGTAAAGTGGATCGGTAATGTTCTATTTTTTTTTTTATGGTGTTTCTATGGTTACCAGAGGAGGATCGAGGGGCAGGGCTCCAGTAGACGGATGGGTAAAGAGTGTTTTGGATTCGAGTGAAGAAAATAGAGCGGCGAGTGTTTAAGGTAAGAATGGAGGATGGAAGGTTGAGCGGTGGTTGCTGAGAGCTGGTCGGTAATTTTCCACTTTCTATTCGATCTAAGCTAATTAATTAATTTACTTCCAATTAATTACCTACAATTGCCCCCGCTCTAATTACGCGCGCTCGATTAGAATCTGCGAAAGTTTACGGGCGAGCATGGCCATTCTTAGAGTGGCGGATTCTGCATGGCGATTTCTGCCTAATGATACCGTGAATGGAGCCTGTGCACCGATCCAGAGTACAATTGCTCTATCGATCCTCGATTGAGGGAGGCATTCGGATGGAAATATAATTGCGCTTTCTGGTTTGCTTACTGGAATGCTGCTCTGGTTAGGACTCGGCGATCAAGCCTTTAAAAAGGCTTTCACAATTGAATCGGTAAGAGGGTTTTACGGAGATCTCGGTTTTCTGCTCGGGATAGTGTGCTGAGATACTTAGAAAGGCTTGGGAAGTTAAATGGAGGAGTAAAGATTAGGAAGATCTTGAAGACGTAGCTTCTCTGCTCAAAACAGTGTGATTAAACCTTCCTAAAGGCCTCCATAGTTGAGTAGATAAGGAACTAGTAGAGGAATCTTGGAAATCTCCCTCACCTGTTCAAAGTAGGGGAGACCGGGGCAAAGTGACACGAAAAAAGTTTCAAGTCGAATCAAATTTTTCCCTTTCAATAAAAATGTGTGGAAATAGATTTATAATATAATTTGAACATTACTATCGATAAATGACGAATAACAATACTTAAAATAAACTTAAAGTATATTAAAATTCAACTTGGAAAGAAAATGCCAAAACTACCACTTTACCCCATATATTGTGTAAAGTGAGCTACTATCTGGGGTAAAGTGAACTGAAATAAAATACGAGTTTTAATTAAGGATATAGGTAATTATTAACCCCTTACGCTGGGATGACGTACGTAGCACGTCAGCTTCTGGTTGTTTTGTACCATTGTTGTCAAAAACTGTAGCAGATTTTTCATTTTTTTTGAGGTTAGATTCTGTTCCATCACGCCGCGTGGTTTCCCAGCTGGCTGACAGATTAGGTTATTGCGCACATCACTCGCGCATCTTCTATTTGCAGGTCAGTTTACCCCGAATGTGTACTCAGTGGAAAATTAATTATTTAATAATGTTAGGATTAATGTTTTCTCAAACGCGTGTGCATGTATGTTTATAAGCTTGTTATAAACACGCAGAAAAAATTTGAAGTTAAAATAACACATTTAAGACTCATTTATCCAAAAAGCTAAATTGAAAAGAAAACCAATTGGAAGCCTCTAAAACTTCATTTTTAATTTTTTAAATGAATTTCCATTTTTCAGTGGTATTACACACATTTATTACGTCACCAAATTTTGTAAATATATTCTATTGTTAAAGAGTAAATTAAGAAAGCTCATTTTACCCCGAGGTTCACTTTGCCCCGGTCTCCCCTAAAACGATCAAAACTTCCTAATGCTTATCATTTTAAATTCCAACAATTCATACTACTAGAATCTCGAAAAAATCCTAGGAAGACCTCCAGGATCCAAACACCCAAAAGGATCTAAATCCGCCCTCTTTACCTTCCCACAGACATAGAACACAGCAATTCCAGCCTGATTTCGAAAAACTGTCGATGGTGGGCTTGGTCTGGCGTGACCATGAATCCCAACGATTGCCAGGCGATCTTCACAGTCTCTGAGTCTCATTAATTACCCGAGTAATTAAGAAACTAGCGTCTGGTTAATGGCGAACGCGAGCTTGGGCGGAAAGTGAGAGGAGCACGCCTCAGAATACTCAGTTGGATGAGAAACCAGTGGAAAAAGGAATATTTTACCATAACCAACAGAGACTTTACTCGCCAGCTTATATCGAAATGATTTTTCCATCGCATCGATTCGATAGTAGATTTGAGAAATTTCAGAAAATGCCTGTCGCCGAGAGGATAATAAGCTGGGCATCCATCAAATTGATCCTGGAGGGATGCAAAGCGAGTTGTTTGCGTCGAGGATCCATCCTATATGCAAATGATTGAAGGAGATAATCCGAGTTGATGGAAGGGGGCTTCGAACAATAGTGTTCAACGTTTGTCGACCATTACCCAAAGGGTTACCATATTTTCACCCCCTTTAGAGATTTCATAGATCGGAGAAAATTAGAAAAAGTTTTTTCAGTGTTTTCCCACCACTCCTGAACCACCAACCACCTCACTGAAATCTCGAATCTCCAAGTGCCATCCACCACTACGATACACCAGTCCCAAAAGAATCCGCAACACCCCGAGATCAGGCCCAAAATCCTGCCGAAGCCTGAGAAAAGGGACTGAAAATACCAAAGTCAAAGGATGTCCCCCGAGATTATCAGTTATCACCAGCGAAACATTCGACGGTGCTCGAAAGGAAACGAGGAAAGGAGTCCACCCAAGTATCCAAGCAGATGAAGGCCGCTTTGTGCGGCGATATCGCTAAGTGGAAATCACTGGGTGGGTGGCGCCTCCATCCCCCCAATCCCCCTCTACTACCACTGACCCTTAAGGGCTCCGCGTCGCGTCGCGTCGCTCAGCGCTCCTGGAATCGCGTCTACGACGCCACTGCTTCCGGGAACTTGCTAACTTCATTAAAATATTGCCATCAACACGGGGCCCCATTGTCTCTGGGGCGAGGCGAAACGCCTCTTAACCGGTCGATTAAGCCTGACCCATCGTTCCGCGCTCGCCCAAAACAGAGGCTGCATTTTCGTTGTAGGTACACGGGCCCACGTCGAGGGCCCTGCATTCACGGCGCGCAATGGTGCGCGCTGCAAAAACTCAGGCCCCCTCGCTCCGCGAACGCGCGCCAACATGGTGGCCAGGGAATTTTCGGCTCGTTGCTTGCCTGGGCCCCCGTGTGCTGGGCCAGTGAAAGAATTATGGCGAACGGCGGACGTGTAAACGGATGTCTGCTGGTGATGAAGACTTCTGGCGCGATGGGATGTGTTGGGCCAGTCGGTGGAGATGGAAGTTTTGGGCCCGTGTGGTGGGATTCTTAGCGGAGAATTTTGCGCCCTAGTTTGGTAGGTTTTTGGATGGAGTTGCGGCTTTGGGCATTAGTGTCTCGTGGGAAGCAAAGTAAGGTACCACGGTGTACCTTCACTAATTGGAGAAGAAGAATTCTGACAGGATACATTCACTAACCGAGGCTGAAAAGTTCAGTAATTTCCACCAAACCACCCCTACACCCACTAGAAACCCAGCAACTAACCCACTTCAGCCCAACTACCCGAAAAACTGAAGACCCCAGACCAAACATCGGCACAAAACATTATCCCAAGTATCTTAAACACAATATCACGTTATACATATGTACCTGATTGAAAATATATCCCATCCACTTTCTAAATGGTTAATGGCAACAAGGGTTATAAGAGTTGCTGGAACGTTGGAAAGGGGGCGGGGGCGAACTGCAGACCTCCTAGGAGACCTTTGACGCCAGGAATTCGACGCGTTTTGCACGTAGCGAACGTTTGCCTCGGTTTAATGACGGCAGCTCGAGCAAAACGGATGGCAAAGAGGCTTTAACGATGTTGAAGCGGTTGAGTGACGCAGGACACGAGCCCGCGGTGCTTCTTTTCCTCCTGCCTCCATACCCCAACCCCTGGTGGAAGAAGAGGAGGACGCGTGTTCCGAGAGCAACAACGCGGTCCACAGGACCACGCACGTCGTACGAAGAAGCTGCTCTCTCGCCCGTTCCTGCGGTTTTTTGCCGCGGGTGTAATTGAGCCTGTCTCGTCCGGCTACCGTCTAAATGAATTACGAGGCGCCGCGCCGAGTTGCGCCGAGCTGCGCCGAGCCGCGCCGTGCGCCGTGCACGGCACGAGTACGCGTCCCTGCCGGATGGCCCTCTCGGCCCCCAGTTCCAGAGTAAAGAGTCTAAGAAGATGATAGCGAGGGGGTACTGGGCTGTGGTAGTTCTTGGGGATCAGAGGGAATTTTGCTTTCAGGGGAGATGGATGGAGGAAGCGTGAAAATTCTTGTAACCTTTGGGAAATTTTGGTATGGGATTCGTAGAGGCTTTGAAAATTTTGACGACGTCGTGGTTCTTGAAGAAGGCGTTATTCGTCAAAGTTCTATTTGAAGAAGCTTGGAAATTCTATAAAATTGTAGGAAATTTGAAAGTACCTCAATATTCGATACAGCACTGAAATTTTCAGAGAGGTCCTACATTATATAAAACTTGCAGTGTTCTGTAAAAATCCTTGCGAGATTAAGAGAGCTTTCTCGAAATGAAACTATGATTAATCTCTTCTGATTTTTATGAAGCCGTTTAACGCAAGCCTCGGGCTTCTTGCCCACCCCACAATTGACAAAGAATGTCTTTGTAATTATGATTCGCGGTTCGCCGCTAATTAAGCACAGCCAGAAACATTATATTCCGCGAAGGGGATAGAGTAACATCACAGTCGGCTGAATCAAAGGACCCGAGAGAAATTGCAAGCTGGTTGCAATTAACTGCAGTACAAGGGAACATATGAGATGGAGATGGAGATGAAAAAGATTGACTCGGTGTCAACTCAGACTTCTATTAAACGTGAATGAACGTATGAAATCTAATTTTTAAACAATTAATTAAGTACCTCGATTTAACTGTATTGTATATGAATACGGGCAAAAATTAATATTGTACATTATATAACAAAGAAATTATAATATTTATTCAAATGTTAAAATGAATCGAGTTTTAAATGATCTGTTGATTATTGTATAATTGTATCGTTTAATTATCTCATCTTAATAACCGAGAGAAACGATTTATTCGACATCTAACGTTCGTATTTGAAATTACTGTGAATTTTCGAAGTTTTCCATCTCCACTCAATAAAATTGTAACGCCGTTGATTAATATTGCCGATTCAACAATTAACAATCATAAGCCCAATTTTGGCGCGAGACATTGCCGTGTCTCTTGATTATCCATTAAATAATTTGCAGTGGAATGTAACACAGTGGGTAACATTACCGACTAAACAGCTTCAATGGTAATAGAAAACAGTTCCGATGGTAATTTATCATCAGTAGAAAACATTACCGATCAATCAACTTAAATGAGAATGTAAAACAGTCGGTCATGTTACCGACAGAGCAATGAACAAGACAAATACAGTATTGTCTCCCTGAGGGCTCGCTGGTCGGGACCGGCGTTGAGCCCATATCGTGAGCAGAGCCCTAATTTCGAGGGTTCGTTTCTCCCTTCTTTCTGGCCGAAGGGAGGAGCGAGATGGAACGCTTTGCGTGCGCGACCGTGTCTCGCTCGCTTTCGTTCCATCTCGCTCTCGCCTTCGCCGGACAAGAGTGAGATAGAAATGGTGGAGATAGCGAAAAGCCCACATCGTGTGTACCAAATCGAGCCCCTCGGGAAACAATACTGTATCAAAGATGCGGTATGGAATAGAGCTCACCTGACTTCCAATGCATTTTTCTGTCCGAGTTTGGAGGGTCTAGGTCCCAATCTAGTTCCTTCAAGCTTCCCCAAATGTTCTCCAACAACATCCCGCCAAAATTCATCTGAAAAATTACAAGAAAAGAAATTAGTTAATATTTACATAAAAATGTTTACCTTCGAACAATTTACACGAATTTCATGTTCGAAGCTCGAAAAAATGAACGGAAATCATTAAAATTCAATTCTAAAGCCGTCCCCGCCAGCTCCTTGCCCAACGGACCCACGACGAATTTTTCGAAGAAGATTATTCAAAGTAATTTAATTGATCGTCGCAAAATAATTGCTCATAGCTTCGCGGAGTACTAAAGAAACAACTTGCCCTCATTTATCTCTGTCGCTGAAAGATATTTCTGCATGAAATTCAATTTTCCTTGCACTGCACGACAAACAAAACTGCCACACTAAACGACCACGAACAAACTGCGGGAAATTCAAAACTGCTGGTTGAAACCAACGGTCTTGGGTCTGCGTCGGCGCGAATGGAGCCCTGTGATTGGAGGAACGCATGGCGGGATCAATCGCAAATTCAAATTGTTTTTTATGGGCGATATGTATATTAAAAGAAACTAATAAATTGTTTAATGTAAATTGTATTTTTATTTAATTTGTTATAAAATATTTTACTCATCATGCACCGAAAAATCGTTCCACATTTTGAATTTCTTAATTAAGAAGAGAATCTTGAGTAGTTATAACCTATACTTGCAGGACACATACGCAAATCTGATAGCACTGCCGTTTACAACAATACGTGCAGTATTTTGTTTCACGAAAGCTTTATTTGCAAAAGCTAATGACAATTTAATAATTGAAAATTATTAATTACTGCTACTGACCACATGAGTATGTAGACTATACATATGAAAGAAATAATCGTGGTCATTTAACCAACACGTGCCCGTTTCACATAACCTCAAATTATTTGTCAAACTTTTCTTAGTTACAGAATAGGGTAACAAAGGGACAAATATACAAGTTTAATATTTAAAAAAAAGAAAAATGTTGCGTAGACAAGCGAGACTTCGTAGAGAATACCTCTACAGAAAGTCGGTTCAGGACAAGTTGAAGAGCATACAAGATAAGAAAGAGAAACTGAAGCGCAGCTTGGAGGAAAATGTACCGATACACCCAGATCTGAGGAAGGACGCTCTGTCCCTGCAGAAAAGGCTGGAATGGGACGACGCAGGTCCGGAGATGGCTGTGGCCATGGGAACGGAGATGGGAGGCACCGTGGGTTCTCACGAAGACGACGAATATCGATGGGCCGGAGTCGAGGATCCCAAGATAGTCATTACGACCTCTCGAGATCCGAGTTCCAGGTTGAAAATGTTCGTCAAGGAGTTGCGTTTGATATTCCCAAATGCTCAGAGGATGAATCGAGGAAACTACGAAATGAAGCAGCTCGTACATGCCTGCCGAGCGAACGACGTTACGGACTTTATAATCGTTCACGAGCACAGAGGTGTGCCGGACTCCCTCGTCGTTTGTCACTTGCCGTACGGGCCAACAGCATACTTTACGATGTCCGACGTCGTCATGAGGCACGACATACCCGACATCGGAACGATGTCGGAACAATATCCTCACCTCGTCTTTCATAACTTTAAAACGAAGCTAGGTGCACGGGTTACGAGCATTTTGAAGTACCTGTTCCCAGTACCGAAGGAAGATAGCAAGCGTGTGATCACATTCGCCAATCACGACGACTACATATCCTTCCGGCATCACACTTACAGGAAAATCTATGGAAAGGACATCGAATTAAAAGAAGTCGGGCCCAGATTTCAGTTGAAACTGTACGAAATCAAACTAGGCACTCTAGACGCAGAGACTGCGGCTGACACGGAATGGGCACTAAGGCCCTACATGAACACCAGCCACAAACGAAGATTCCTGTCCAACGACAATGGATGGCAGCAAGAAGACGACGTTTAATCTTCCATCTTACTCTCGATTACTCGATATGCAAATAAATTTTTTTACATTGCAAATAACGTTGTTCCTGCTTAATTTAACAGTATCAGATTGTTGGTTTAATTGCGTTAAGTAAAGTAAAAAGTGATTGGGAGCGCACAGTGTAACAAGTATATAGGAAAAAAAATCAATTTTCGGTTAAGATACAGTTATTTACACGTAATTGATATGTTAATCATATTTATACCCCAAAAAAATAATTTTTAACTTGAAATAATTGTTTAAAATATATTTTTGAACATAATAAAAGTAAAACAAAAAAATATATATTTTTTTAAATACATTTAAACACAAATTAATAACAAACGTAGGAAACAATTATAAAAAAATAAAATCAATTTTTTAAATAATTCGCATTGATAATAAATTTTAAATTATTCATTCTTATTATTCATTGCTATCAGTTGAATATGAAGGAATTCAAAGCTCAGTGTCTTTTAAAAATAAATATTTGAGCACAGATTTTTGCCTAGTTTTTTTTTTCGTTTTATTATGTATATTTTTTCTTATGTGGGAGCAGAGATGGGCAAAAAATTATTTGAAATAAAAATTTGTGTGCGCAATTTTTATTTCAAATAATTGTTTACCCATCTCTGTGTGGGAGCACTCGTGAGCAGATAAAATTTATACCTAATTAAACGGTATAAAAAGAACTAATTATAGTAAAAAAATGAAAGAACCGATATGTTTCGTTTTTTTTTTCATTCTCTCCAGAATTTAGAAGATGCGACAAAACATATATAAAAAAAAAAATTTTATGTTAAACGATTTTATTAAAAATGCACTAAAAAGTAAAAAACAATTCTTTTCTTATACTACAATTTCGATGGTATTTTTTCAATTTAAATAAAATCGTGGAGCAGGATATGTCATAACAGAATATGAATCAATTTAATACAGAATTAAGCGTCGAAATGAATTTGTTGTGGCATATCCTGCTCCGCGATTTTATTTAAAGTGAAAAAATACCATCGAAATTGTAGTTATAAGAAAAGAATTATTTGTTACTTTTTAGTGCATTTTTAATAAAATCGTTTAACATAAATTTTTTTTTATATATTTTTTATTTTCTAGTTTTTAGTGTTTGTGGATTTACAATTCACAGCTCAGACTTCTTTACACATGTCTTTTATTGCTGTATAGCGTTTAACTGTTTGCTTAAACGCTACAGTGCTAATGTCACTAAAAAATAATTCTTTCCTTGTACTAAAATTTCGATGGTGATATATTAAGAACGCCTGCAAAGTTTTATTTTTAATATTTTAATTTCAAATCGGGATGCGACTGGCGTCCCGAACGCAACGGCTTTCTGTCGTTTTCATAAAGAACGCGATTGGCTGATTTCAAGTCGTTTAAATTTGTGGTTATGGGTTATATTTATTGATGACTGGGTAATTTTCTGACCCGTTCGGAGCTAATTTTTTTTTAAATATTGTATTGTCATTCAAACTACGCACGCCTGCAAAGTTTCAAGACAATTGGATAGTTGGAAGTGGGTTAAATTTGAGTTGCCAGTTTTGAACCAAACATACAGAGGATCGAAGCTGAATAAAATCGTTTAAAAAGTAATAATTTGAGCCACTGGTACGTAACCATATCTTTAAATGCAAAAATTTTTAATTAATAAAACGAAAAAAGGATATATTTTGCTCGTTTAAAAAAAAAAGAACTTATAAATACAACAAAAATACAGTGGGTAAATATTTCCTATGTGTAGTCTGTGGCAGCTTACGTTTGGTTATTCGACTTCGAATGTAATTACTAACCTTAAATCCGTTATTTATGCTACTAAGTCACGATGTTCTTATATCGAAGGACTGTTCACTATTAATTCCATGAAACGAGATACAAAATTTCAAAACTGAAATTCTTGATTTTTGAACACGTGCCGCGACACTACGGAGCGGTTTGAAATTTCAAATTTCCCGCGCTGCACAGTGAATGCGTCACACGCACTGCGCGGTGCATTCTGGTATTTCTTCGTAGCAGTTGTTTTAAAAAACATCGATAGAAATAAAAAGTGACTGGAACAGTGAAGTTTGTTGGCGGGGAGAAAAGGCGGGGAAAAATCCGCAGATGCGGATAATTTTGGTCGAAGTGGGCGTTCCGTGATGCAGACCAATGTTCATAAGCCCGCGAAATCCGAGAAGACGCCGCGGCGCAAGAAGCTCACGGTCACGGAGCAACAGAGCGACGCTATGGATATGTTCGTGACACCGAAACGTCAGAAGAATGACGGTGAGATCGGCATTCATTTCGTACGGGGGATAGAATTGGTAGATCAGTTGCTTGTATTGCTCGTATCTGCTTGCAGTATTACGCATGATTTGCGCGCGTTCGTAGAGAATTTATCAATTTTCCTTGCGATACGTTGGCCCGTGCTGCGTTTTTGGTTACTAGCGCTTCTGTTCGTAGCAGAGGACGGAGGACCGACGTACTAACGGCGTGTACGATATACGATCCATTCGTGATAACTCATCAGGCTTTCACGCTCGATGAATAATTATTAATTTCCCAAGCATTAAGTATCGAGGGAACGAGCTGGCCCCGATAATAGAAAAAAAAAAACGATGCGATTAAGCAGAATATGAATTTTAGAATAAATTCGAATCGATCGTAGTACATCCGATCGGTGTCCTGTTTCGTCCTGGTATGCTGTATGTTTATTAGTATGTACACAGCATACAGGGTACGTTTTGTCTGTAATTTGTATATAGAACACTTCTGTATGGCAAATAATACGCGTCCACGAGATCTGATGACTGATTATTGATTATACGAATGTACACAGCGAACTGCGTTCGTCACCACGCGTAGACGTTTATGATATTTGAGTTTCGGAGGTGTGAGTGAGCTAGTTAGCCGTTACAAAGTATTTCGGACCCTTTCTCTTTCTTGGCAAGGTGCAGTCCGCTTTATCTTTCAGATCTAGAGGTCACGGGTATCTCCCGCAGTGGCCGTGTCAGAAAGAAATCCTCCAAGCTCGTCGACTTCGAATCGCCGGACGATCTCACGGATAACAAGCTGAAGCGACAGAAAGCTCAGCAATTACAAACGCAGCAGCTACAAACGCAGCAGTTGTTGGACAGATACGAATCCCAACATGTGTCGCCGAATCAGTCGATGCAACATGGAAGCGGCGGACGGCAGAGGAAAAACTCTAATTCTACCTCCGGGCAACAGAGGGTCAAAGTCGAGGCATTGTCGGATAACGAAGAAGAGTCTTCGGGATCGGAGTCGGACGATCCCTCCGGGCTGAACGAGGACGAGAGATATAGTATGGACTCTGGGAGCGACGACGACGTGGATCCTCTTATGATAGACGATAGAGAAGCGGGATTCAGGAAACTCGAACCTCCCGGCCAAGAGACGCCTTCGCAAGCGAATAGTTTGTACATGCTCGAGAAGTGTAAGAAGAAGCTGATCATTAAAGATGGGAAAATAATAGGTAGAATGAAGGCGCAACGAAAAGACAAAGGGGTACGTAGAAACGATTGTTATTAAGGGGTTTATCTTACAGTCGAATCATGTTTTCAGAAGACCAGATTCACCGCTTACATGTTGTGGGCTAAAGAAATCAGGCAAGAATTACTAGAGCAATGTCCTTACATGGGTATATAAGCTTCACTCGTTTCTCCATAATAGGATCGAGCTGGGGAACGACGCTAATGTTATTCGTGAAACGTTGGTTTTTTTGTAGATTTCGCGGCGATTTCTAAACGATTAGGAGAACTGTGGGCTACGGTACCGAATCTGGAGAAGTATAATTGGCGCAGGCGCGCCAAACGCTTGGCGGCGAAGCCTCATTCTTTACCAGCGAGTAAAGATGAGCCTGTTTGGAAAATGCCGCCGCCTGCTTCGCGAAAGAAATTCATTAATAAAATTGGTGGGTTTGTTGGTTGTAAAGTATACAGTATACGTAATTTTTTATGAGTGTGTCACTAAAGTTACATGGTAGTTCCGTTCGTTCATCCCTGATTTGCTTCTCGTGCACGCGTATTAAACACGACTTTACCAGACCGTATACACATATAGTTTCTGTGCCTAAACATTCTCTAGTAGATGTCTCATTCTCATTTGTTTCGTATGCATGCGTCTCGTTTAGAAGTAGACGGAGCCGACGCAGCAGGACGGATGACGTGGCGATTCATGTTTCCTTTCTTTCTGTTCTGGCATTGCAGGCAATGGGAAAGAGCACAAGCCTGCTACCTCGAAAAAAACTATTCAACTAGGTCTGCCCTCCGTTGTAGGACACGTTCCCGTATCACCGCCGTCCAAAGGAACCGGGAAAGATTTGGTTAACGAGCCAATGATAGGCACTGGAATGTACAAGGTAGTTGGAACGCAACCGATCGATGTGGCGGCTCATCTGAAGCTTCTCGGTGAGAGTTTAACCATCATTGGTGAACGGTTGAAAGAACACGACGGGCAAATAGCAGTTTCTGGCAGTTTATCTGTCTTGTTGGACTCTTTACTTTGCGCTCTGGGTCCCTTAATCTGCCTAACCCAGCAGGTGCCGGAAACTAATGGAGCTAAACACGAGACACTCGCGCAAATGCTGGACAATATTGCATACCTTATGCCTGGTTTGTAATATATTGTATAAAACTATAAGATATCGAGAAGCTAACTTGTAATAACTGTACACTGTAAATACACGCATCTGTCGAATAGACACGTATAGCCATTAAGTCGAGTGGATAAAGAATAAGGGTAGGGTGTACCTTCTGTTCGCTGAAAGAGAAATTCTAAACATTACAGTCAAATCTTTGTTATATTTTATCCGCTTATAAAAGAATAACGTTTTATATAAATAATATGTTTGTACAAAAGTTACAATAAATATTTAAATAGTTCTATTACCACTAACTGTACAGTACAAATAATTAAGAACGCTTATTGCTCCGGTAAAATTGGGGGACACGTGCAGAACAGATTTTTATCTCCGTATATATCGTCTATTCTTCCGACACTTGGCCAAATTTTGTTACTACCCTTTACGAATGGCTAAAATTTATGCAAATCGGTATAGCTTAGTTGCTCCTTCACTTTTATATTGATTAGGGCTGGGACGATTTGTCGAATTTTTCGGTATTCGAATATTCGAATACTTCGGTTGCTCAGTTATTTGGCGAATATAATTCGGATATCCAAGTATTCGAATAATATTCGAATATTTAAGTATTCGAATAGTATGGTGTGAATTATAGATCAAGTTCTTTAGGTTCATTTTTTACAAGCTTTTATTTAGTTTCAGTTGAGTTCGTTAGTTTATCAGGGTGAAATCTTGTAAATAATAACTTGATTTATAATTTACACCATACTACTTGATTACATACTATTCGAATACTGAAATATTCGACTAGTATTCGAATACTTAAATATTCGACTAGTATTCGAATACTGAAATATTCGACTAGTATTCGAATACTTAAATATTCGACTAGTATTCGAATACTTAAATATTTGAATAGTATTCGAGTACTTAAATATTCGAGTAGTATTCGAATAATAACATTCGAATACTCAAATATTCGAAGTTTATTCGTAGCATTGGAATACTTTTAAAATATTCGAATATTAAATTATTCGAATACTCCCAGCCCTAATATTGATACGATTAAATACTTACAGCTGGGAATGCCGCTAATTCCCTCGAATAAGGTCGATCCCACGCGCTCGATACCACTTGTTCTTGAGTGTGCGGTGCCATTTTCAATGGATTCTTTGCACTGTCTAACTTTCCACTTTCGATATCACTAATTTCTCTCCTTATAGCTGAAAACCAAATCCTGTGAATCCTTATCGATTACTGTTTCAAAGAGAGTATTAGTATGTAATAGGAAGCATCTTACAGATAAGAGCATTGCAAAACCTATCCAACTCTCCCTTATCTTCCGACTCGGTTGGTTCGATCATTAACGTGCCTGCCACAGGCCAGCTCATCGTCGGAGCATGAAAACCATAATCCATTAACCTTTTCGCGATATCCGCAGCTTCGATGCTCGCAGTTCTCTTAAAGTCCCTTACATCCAAAATGAATTCGTGAGCTACCAAACCAGTGTTTCCTTTGTACAGAGTCTTGTAATACTTTTCCAGTCTTTTGCTCATGTAATTAGCATTGAGAATAGCAACTTGCGTCGCTTTCCTCAGTCCCTTCGGACCCATCATCTTAATGTAGGCCCACGAAATCGGCAAAATAGCTGACGATCCGAATGGAGCAGCTGACACCGCGCCGGAGTGTTTTAAACTCTCATTACCGTTGCCCGTGCAGTTGATTACAGGGTGAGTCGGAAGGAAAGGCGTGAGGTGCTCTTTACTATAAACAAAGTATGTTATTTGTTATTTTTACTCGTGTAACATTAACCCTTTCGGTACGGCGTACATTTCCGCCAAAGTGCTTTTAACTGATCCCGACTAAAGTCATCAAGACACAGGTCATCAGATGGCTGCCGGATATATCCGGCGCTCGTGCCGAAAGGGTTAAAATGTCTAACGGTACCTACACTCCGATAGGTCCCATTCCAGGCCCTCCACCACCGTGGGGTATGCAAAAGGTTTTATGCAGGTTCAAGTGCGAAACGTCGCTGCCATAGTCACCCGGACGGCACAGTCCAACCTGAGCGTTCATGTTAGCTCCGTCTAAGTACACCTGACCCCCAGCCTCGTGAACCATGCAGCAAATATCGCCGATCGTCTCCTCGAACACACCGTTCGTCGACGGATACGTTATCATCAGACAAGAGAGCGTTTCCCGATATTTGTCGATCATTTCCGTTAGGTGTGAAATATCCACCGAGCCATCTTTTTGCACCAAGATAGGCTTCACTTGCATACCGGCCATCTGAGCGGACGCAGGGTTCGTGCCGTGAGCAGAGATGGGGATCAGGCATACCTGTCGATGCTTGTCCCCGTTCGACTCGTGGTAGCATTGTATGGCTCTTAGGCCAGCATATTCTCCTTGAGCGCCGCTGTTCGGTTGGAAGCTTATGCTGTCGTAGCCAGTTATAGCGCAGAGATCCTGCTCGAGTTCTGCGAATAGTTGTTGATATCCTCTGGCTTGCTCGATAGGAACAAACGGGTGTACGTCTGTGAGTCCTCGCAGGCTGCAAGGCATCATCTCAGTGGTGGAATTCAGTTTCATTGTACAGGATCCCTGTTAACATAATCGCAAGTGTAAGCGTGCGGTTGACGGGAATTAATGTTGACATGTTTCGAGTAATTAATTTACCAATGGTATCATACTGTGTACCAGAGACACGTCTTTGTTCTCCAAGGACTTCATGTATCGGACTATTCTCGTTTCCGAGCGATGGCTGTTGAACACAGGGTGTTGCAAGTACGGTATGGTGCGCGCAAACTCTGATTTATTTACACTTCTGCCCGTACAAGATTCGTCCTGACATACATCTTCGACTGTTGCGTCCGCTGAAAATATCTCGTAGATGTCGTTCACATCTTGCACCGTAGTAGTCTCGTCCAGCGATATTCCAACTGCATCCTCGTAGTACCTGAATAAGTCGATTCCTGTGTTTCATCAAATCAATATAAAAAGAAAACATTCTCGAATATCCATCGATCGATTACCTAAAGTTTATCTTAAATGCAGTCGCCTTTTCCTTTATAGCCGTTATGGAAGTCTTAGGCAGCACTTTTATAGTGTCAAAAAAATACTCGTTATCTACTATATTGCCTGCCTTTTCCAAGCCTCTTGCAAGAGTCACTGTCAAGTCGTGCACCCTGTTTGCTATGCTCTTTATTCCCTCAGGCCCGTGATACACCGCGTACATCGCGGACATGTTCGCCAGCAATGCTTGCGCGGTGCAAATGTTACTGGTAGCTTTGTCCCTTCTGATGTGCTGTTCGCGAGTCTGAAGGGCTAAGCGGTACGCATCCTGCCCGCTTGAATCCTTGGTGACGCCAATCATTCTGCCAGGCATGAGACGTACTAGTTTTTGTCGACAGGCAAAGAATCCTGCGTGAGGACCTCCGTAGCCTAAGGGTACGCCGAAACGTTGGCTTGTACCGACGCATATGTCAGCTCCAAATTCACTTGGAGGCTCGAGTATAGCTAGTGCTAACAAATCGGTAGCCGCGCAGACAAGTGTCTGGAAAGAAATAAATTAGTCACACACTAATCTCCGCGATTTTCTTTTTTTTTTAACCCTTTCGGTACGGCGTACATTTCCACGAAAGTGCTTTTTTTTTTTTTTTTTTTTTTTTTTTTTTTTTTTTTTTTTACCTTTGGAGATGCCGACTAAAGTCAGCGCTAGGAACGGCAGCTCGTCCTATGCCGCCGGATATACCCGGCACTCGGCCACACAGTTCATCAGATGGCTGCCGGATGTGTATCCGGCGCTCGTACCGAAAGGGTTAAGAATTCCAAACTACGTACGCCGTCTGCATGTGCCCTCTTCGCAACATCCGCGAACGCGTGGATAGACCCAGTTGTGTCTGGGTATTGTACCAGAATTCCAGCAATGTCCTTTGCGCTAGTATCAACTTGGAAGACCTCTCCAATCTCAAGAGTTAAGCCCAGAGAAGTGGCACGAGTAGCAATCACGCTTATCGTTTGAGGATGAACTTTGTTAGAAACGAACAATCTTTTCCTCTTAGTGCTCCTGTAAGCAAGACCTAGGGCTTCCGCTGCTGCTGTGCCTTCATCTAGAAGGGATGCATTCGCTACTTCCATTCCAGTCAAGTCGCATATCATTGTCTGATAATTTAAGAGACCTTCGAGTCTGCCCTGTGAAATCTCTGGCTGGTAGGGCGTGTATTGCGTCGTCCTACGATCAAATTGCGAGAATCACTTCGACCGAGTTAACTCGCGCTTCCCAGTCACTTACCATCCTGGATTTTCGAATATATTTCTCATGATGGTATGGGGAACGCAGCAATTGTGGTACCCCATACCAATATACGTACGCCACACATCATTCTTCTCAGAAATTTTGACGATCCTGTTCAGTAATTCATATTCAGCTGAAATAGAATCATCGTTTCATGTAGAATATCCAATCGTAACCAGGGCTGGGACTATTTGTCGAATTTTTCGGTATTCGAATATTCGAATACTTCAGTTGCTCAATTATTTGGCGAATATAATTCGAATATCCAAGTATTCGAATACTATTCGAATATTTAAGTATTCGAATACTGGTGTATTCGATGACTGATGTATTCAAATACTGATGCATTCGAATTGTATGGTGTGAATTAGGGCTGGGACTATTTGTCGAATTTTTCGGTATTCGAATACTATTCGAATAGTATGGTGTGAATTATAAATCAAATTCTTTAGGTTCATTTGTCAGGGTGAAATCTTGTAAGTTAATTTTGACCCACTTCATACCATACTATTCGAATATATAAGTATTCGAATAATAACATTCGAACACTCAAATATTCGAAGTTTATTCGTAGCATTCGAATACTTGTAAAATATTCAAATATTAAATTATTCGAATAATCCCAGCCCTAATCGTAACGCTACCCCGCAGAATGCCGCATATTCGACGAAACGGAATACGAAAGGAAGTAATTTGATTCGTAAACGGTTGTATGGGATTAACATTCCAGTTAAGAAAATCACGTGTATACTAATCTGAATGCACGAGAATGACCTCTGATCCAAGATACGCTTTATGTTCGCGTGTAAAAGGTCATCTTGTTTTATAAGCTGTATGCAGAAGTCTCGCGTGTTTTTATTAAATAAAAAAAGTTGTACAACAAGATTTAAGACGTCTAACGAACAAAAGATTTGTAGCGAGAGAATATTTTCACAATGTTTTTATTTCAAAACGTTTGTTTCGGTATCAACGGGTTATCGACGCTCACGTGTTTCTTATCAAAAGTCTCGTGACTTGGCACGTTACTGTGCGCAGTCCTATCTTCCTTCAATCGTTTCAACGCATTATTACTAACTATTCCATTCATGTAAATGTTTTGCAAACACGTTATAATTTTACTTACTCACTGGTTGCTCAATCTTCAGTTCTTCTTTGTAAAGAATTTTAGCTGGAATCGCTGCATTTGTTAATTCTTCCAGACTCTATAATATCGCGAATGCTGTCATTGTACGAAAGCTCGTTCGGTTTATAGTCTTTATATTTAAATAAGTTAAATAAGAAAATGCTACCTCAAATCCAACGGTCTTCAACATTTCCAATTGTTCGTACTCTCGTGGTCCAATGTGCCTAATTTGAAACTCATCTTTCTGCGGTAAAAGCTTCTCCATACGCTCTCTGGATGCATTGCTTAATGTTAATCCACGCGCCTGTTGAATCACACTATTTTTACTTAACAATCTCGAACACTTTGCAATATCCAAAATACGCAGCATTGTGAATTACAAGCTCAACTTAACAGGTGGCGATAAGATTTATGAAGAAATAGTGCGATAGAAATCTATACTCTTAATATTAGAATTAAACACTATAATCACGTGGATTTCTCAAAACTAAGTAGCATGCTCAAGTAGAGGAAGATTTTATACCCCCAGACCTATCGTTCGGTGATGTCGCAACTTCTGATTACTGCTTGAACTTCTGTAACCCTGTGTTATAAAATATCTTCGACAATATTGGGAAATTATCTTCGTATGTGCATCATCTTAAAGTAATTAGAAGATATTGAATACGATGGGAGAATATTAAAAAGGGATAAACAGTCTTCGAGTACCTTTCAATGTTCAATATTGATAGGAAAGATCCTATATTTATTAATATTGCGATACATCTTGTTTCGGAATATGGGAAAAAGTAATTGAACAATCGAAACATTAAATACTGCGTTTGCGCTCCAAATAAAAAAGAAACGAATAAGATTCCACTAATTGTAAGAACTAGATTGAGAACCAAAGCTTACGGTCCATATTTTATTTAGCAAACTATAATTAAACCAGCTGAGAGTGTATAAATGTTCTTACAAAGAAATAATGAAACTTTACATTAAACGCTTCGATACTTAAACTACGTTGTAGAGGGATTGGTAAGCACCTTGCTAAATAACAATCGATCGAGCATAATTTACTTCATATATTTATCTTTATTTTGCGTAAGAATTTTAGCAGAGGACTTCGCATCCAAGAAAAGAGACCCAACTTCCTCGATATCTTCTTTCTTAATAGCCGTTCTCTCGTTTACTTTGGCAGTTAATGCAGCGGGAGTTAAAAGCTGCACCACGTATCTGAGCGTTGTCTTAGTGCCTAGCTCGCCAAGGTTGGCCAAAGCTTCGTCTTCGACTTGCAACCCTTCCGTAATGGCCCTCAATTTAACGATTTGTTCGATTTCTGCTCTGGAGTACGGTAGCGTCCTTATAATAAGAAGCCTGTCCAAGAGGTCGAGAGGTATTCCATGCGGAGATATAATATCCTCTGTTCCCCTAATCACGCAACGGCCTCGGTTCGTAGCGAAAATAACGATAGGAGCGATGGCACTTTCTAGCGCACGATGAAGATAGGTGAACGTTTCTATATCTAACATGTGCACCTCATCTACGAACAGAACCCCTGGCACTAATTCTGCGATCCCTTGGTCTATGTACTTATTCACTACCTTGTTTATCTCCTTGCGCAACTTATCTGCAACGAATAATTAACGTTAAATTAAGATTCCAAATCGAAGCGGGAAATCTATTTCAAGAAATTTTGTACTCGGACAATGTTACCCGTAATTTCCGTTTTCTTAGGCTTCATTAACTGTCCCATCATCGACATGATATCCTGACCTCCCTGCGGTTTCGCGTTGGCAACATCTAGATCGTGCAACGTCACATCCTGAATAACTTCTTTCTTTTTATGCACATCGCCTTTGGGTAATGGAACATATTCCTCCGCTTCCAGATCGAATTCCGTAGCGAAGTTATCGCTTCTGCCCTGTCTCTTCACGGCGCCGCTGTTCGCCTCGATGTAAATCACATCTCCCACCTCCACCTTCTCTTTCTGCAACGACTCGTATATGGACGGGTCCAGCTTCAACTGCTTCGTACCTTTAGCAGTCTTCAGCCCGATAACCACGTGAGACACTGTTTTCCCGTACCCGCCCATTGGATTCTCCGTTTCGATCGGAGTCAATTCCGTGACCTCGCCTTCGTACACTTCCTTGGTCTCCTTGATTCTGAGACCGATCGCTCGCCTGAAATTCTCCATGAGGACTTCCGTCTTTTTTATCTCGGAGCTATAAACTTCCGAGCCTACCATAGGGCAGAACGGTACTTTGTTTCCCAATTCCTGAGCGATAGCGAGGGCTATGGCAGTTTTTCCCGTACCCGGCGGGCCGGCTAGTAGCACCGCTCGGCCAGCCATCTTCTTGGACTTAATCATATCCACCACGATCCCAGCGGCCTGAAAACATTTATTCATTTTATACGCTGCGAAGCACCCTGTACCCTTGGCCAATCGTTAGCAAGAAGTGGAACAATCGTTCGTTTGTAGCCTGAATGATACCAGACAAGTTTGCGTCGCAAATGGAATGATTTACTATAAAGAATAATGGGAATTCTAATTTTATTATATAAAGCAGAAAGCTTCTATGTTTTTGTGTTTGTCTGTTGCCTAAAAACTTTCGAACGATAAATTATGGTATCACGAAATGTTCGTCAGTTCATTATGCCTGACTAATCCAGATGACTGTGACCATTTTCATAAAAAAATTAAAAAATTGCTTTTATAAAATCAGAATCCAAATTTTGGGCGAAGCCGAGTAGTAAGGCTGGTTTTCTAAACTGCGTTCCATATAAGAGCATACCGACGCCCCTACCGATTTGCGACCGATCTGCGCAGCTCCCACGGCTCTGACACACGCGATTGGTCGTAGCATTTTCCCTGCCGGTTTACTACCAATCAACGGTGTATCCCTGCGCGAAACGAGTATGCTCTAATGTGGAACGCGGTGTATACATTCGTCGGTGTGACAAGGAATCCTAACCTCTCGAGCCATCTCTTGGCCGACAAGGCCAGCAGCGGTCTGCATTGCCGCCCCATTTTCGTCCAGCCCCAGACCCTTTATATGCGTATGAGCCGAAATTCGTTGAGTCTTAGCGGTACTCTTTACTTCTTCAATCTTCATTCTTTTTAATTAAAACGAAACGTCGTCTCTAAACACACGTTGTGCGGATACCTGTTTGGTTGATGCAAATCCCACCCCTACCATGCTTACCGATTGCCATAGAAACGCGAACTGCGCGTGCAGACGCGCAGGGAACGCGTTCGATTCGTCCAATTCAAATTTGAAATTCCCGCGAAAACGCGAACCCTACTCCTGCAACCCTAAAGCTTGCTACCCTTCGATTAATCAATGTAAATAGCGATTTATATACGTCGGAAGTCGATTCGTGGACTTGTGATGGGAAACGTGACTAATAAATTGCGGAAAATATTTTAGAAAGTGTATATTCAGGGGATGTGCAACGGTTTTGCAAAAAGGTGTTATCATTAACCCTTGGAAAATTCGCGGGAATTTTGATACGCTTCTTTGACTACAGATGTCTCATATATTTACGATTTTCTCGAAAGTGATCGGGGCGGTTGTCGGTTAGTATATAAGGACATTTGAGCGAGTGTTCTATCGGGTCCGAAGCACCTGGGAAAATATTTGAGCAACGCTATATGATTTGAACGTTTACATTAATTTGAACGGAGCTCGAATCAATCCTCCCTTAGCCCTAGGTGTGACGATGACCCACCTTTTGCCAATTAATTTTCTTTTGAAATACATCGGGGATATAGTACCTGTATCAGGAAATTCCAACTGAAATAGGTCTTTAATATGTTGAAGAAGTCAAGTAAATCTGGAGATCAAATAACATGAATCTTTGTTTTACGATTTACTTATACAAGTTTATTATACAAAATTACACTTTGCGCAGTGGCTTCCTTTCTTTCTCTTCGTAATTTGCTACTACAACTTTAGTGTCTCTCATCTGAAACAGGCATTACTGTTCGTGAGGAAATTCTTTTGATTCTGTAAAGTATCGCACGAGTCGAGTGTACTCACTTTAACATGTACGTATAAAATAATTCCGGCCAATGTCAATGTTATACCGATTACTTGGTTCATGGCTAGGGTTTCGTTAAAAATCAACGATCCACCTAAAAGCAGCAAACAGAACTTGGAATGTCCAACCATATTATAGCTGATTATTATGGATTATAAGGAACAATAAAATTCCTGTAAACTGTCTTTTCTACGAAACAGTAAGAAAGGATACGTTAACGGAGATGTTTTTCCTATTATCCAGTAGGAAGTTAAATTGACGAAGAACGCCACTATTCCTGACAGCGCAACCATAATCTGAAGATAGAATTTTAATGGGCGTGATTATTCGGATCACCTATTTTACGATACTTTTATAGAGTAACGTACTATGTCTATCAGCGACCAACTCCTTGTAAATGTTTGATCCACAGGTTCTAAAAATGGCACAACGAAGAATAACATGATCGCGGACAGAGGTGCCTGGTAGTACAACAGTTGCATCGGATCTAATTGAAATTCCCTCTGCTTTATATTTACCATCTATAAATATAAAAACAATATTGTATCCGATTTAAAACTATAGCTTCTCAAGGGACGAAGACAAACGTCCTACCACTTGGTACAAAGATGTTACAAACACCCCCATTGTCGCATATACTGTTCCAATAGCGTTAAACTTGATGTCGTAGTAAAAGTTAATTACTGCGCCTAATATAATAGGAATCAGCGTTAACTTAACAAGCACACCGAAGTGTTTCTTATAAAATAGCATCTGCATTATTATCACGCAAGGCGTCGTCAGCATCTTAGCAACTTGATAAGTCCCGACTGTGTTGTGCGCGAGACTCAAGTTTGTGAGTACAACGAATCCGCAGAACGTCATGGCGATCAGGAGCATCTCCTTGATCGCGATGTCCTTTATACAAAAGACGTCGAACTTCTGGCAGATTATCAAGCCAAGAAATGTGATGACGAAATGTATCATAGACAGCGTAACGTTTGGAAAGCCGATATGAACGTAGAGCCATTTATTCAACAGTACAATAACAATAGAAAACAGAATGTTCAATATCAAATAAAATGCAGTAACAAGTTTCTTATTCATGTCTTTCCTTTCACTAATTCTTATTAATGTTTTATACGATTAAGTACAAGTACTATTTACTTATTTATTTAAATAGTGGCCAAACTATGTTTTAGGTTATGTTCTGCGTGATAACCGGTGCGTGTGCATTTCAGTCTTTACGTTGTCAAATACGAATGAATAGGAAAAGAATTACGTCTATTTCGATCAAATTTCATTCATTTATATTTATCTATCGTAATCATTGAATCAAGCGTGTTTCTCGGAAGATACGTTATCATTTTTCCGAAACCTAACCTATACCGACGAACCACTGGGTAAGGTTATACTTTGATAACGGCCGAGGGCGCCAAAACGTGAAGGCGAAGCGTGAATGTTCAATACCAAATAAAATGCAGTAACAAGTTTCTTATTCATGTCTTTCCTTTCACTAATTCTTATTACTGTTTTATACGATTAAGTACACGTACTATTTACTTATTTATTTAAATAGCGGCCAAGCTATGTTTTAGGTTATGTTCTGCGTAACAACTGGTGCGTGTGCATTTCAGTCTTTACGCTGTCAAATACGAATGAATAGGAAAAGAATTAGGTCTACTTCGATAAAATTTCATTCATTTATATTTATCTATCGTAATCATTGATTCAAGCGTGTTTCTCGGAAGATACGTTATCATTTTTCCGAAACCTAACCTATACCGACGAACCACTGGGTAAGGTTATACTTTGATAACGGCCGAGGGCGCCAAAACGCGAAGGCGAAGCGTGACACCAACGTTCGGTGCCCGCTAAAATTTCCAGCGGCATTGTGATGTGATTTAAAAGTTAAATTAACAAAGTGTTCGCCTAGAAACAAAGTGGAACATGGAAGAATTTCCCTTGGGATATCGGGAAGTCGTGCCTGACCAAACGGTGCCGGAGGAATGGAACGAAATCACATTGAACACGGGTGAGCAAACCTAACCTCTTTCGACTAGCCGGATAAACGAAACAATTGTTAAAAGAGATGTTAAATGAAATTCTTCTTCTGTATTTTAACGAAAAGTGTCTTTCAATCTTGACAATGTACGTGAATTTCTTCACTTTCTTCCTTCAACATGTTTCTAACCTCACTTTGCGTGTCGGATTCGGAGCAAGTGTAAGCGGTTTGTAGCGTGTAATATTGCGCGATGTTTTGCAGGAGGGAGTCAAAGCACCTTGCAAGATATAAAAGTCCCAGAGAGAGCTGGTGGTTATTCGTACAGAGATTGCTCGAAGTACTTCACTCGCAATCGCTTTATTTATTGGCGAATCTCTCACGACGTGCTGGAATTGGTGGAGCACAGTTTGGACATTAATCTGATTAATTGTAGAGTTAGGTACAAGTTTACGGATACGCCGATTCTGGATGGTATCTCGATACACGAAACGGTCAATTCTGTGATCATATTGATAGTAACCGTGTCTACCGTTCATAAGCTATCGTTCCCTCACCCCGAAAGGATTCATAAGAATGTAAGTGGCCGATCTTTCGAGACGTCGAGCGAGAACGTGCATGTTATGGGTCGAGTCGTTAAAATGATCGAGTAATATGTTTTATAGGAGCACTCGTTGAGCACATATAAGGATCTAGGTGTACAGTCGATATTTAGCGAAGCGACGGCGCAGAATGCGAAGAAAACGAAGGAGGATCCTCATATGTTCCATGTTATCACAAGCGCGGGAACTACAAGTGAGCGAAGAAGAAATTGGGTGCGATTTCTCCTACGCGTCGAACTTATACGTGTCTTTCTACAGATTCTCCGGTGCCTCACGCAGCCGCTTCCTGGTTCATACAACCGCAGGAAGCGCTATTCGCTCTGGCTTATAATTCTGGCACTATACTTCTCTTAAGGCTAGATATCAAAACCGGTCTAGTGCACACCAGCGAGTTGAAGCAGGATTCCATCGTGCCGAGATTTCTCAGCGGCATAGCGACTGCTTTCAGAGGCCGAACATCCGAAGCCTACGTGGCTATGTCCTTAATAATACATAGCTGCGGAAACGATACGTATCTGTTCGCTTTGTGTCGCGAGGGGAACGTCCGTATGTGGTCCTGTAATAAAACTCAGTGCGTCGCAGTGACCGATGCGGCGATCGACAATCGCGTGGCCTCGCAGGGTGCGCAGGGTCACATGTTGAGAAAGGCGTTAGGCCCCGATAACGAATTATACTTGGGAACTTTTTTAAAATTCAGTACCAGATGCGAATTTAGTATTCTAAAGCCGGTTCAAGATAACGGGATATTCAAGTTCGTTAGGTTGTGCACCAGATTCGCGCAAGATGTGAGTATCCTTCGCAACTGTTCGTGGATCTTTTTATCTTTTTATTAATTCGTATAAATGTATTTGCAGCAACACTTGGTCGATTACTCTTTCACGACTACTCGGTTGTGGGCAGTATGGAGGACGACCGACATGGATACCGTAGAAGTGACGCACGCACAGTTATCGCTCAGTGGCATACGAGTGAACTCTGAATGGGAGACTACGATTCTGGAGCAAATGCCAGACAGAGACTACATTCTCAGCGACCCTGACATCGATCCGAGACAAGCATACATTAATTACATTTTTCACGCCGGGCAATTCTCCTTGACCGATATCACGAAGGCGCTGAACATTTACCGAAAATCCAAGTGCACGAAAAACAAAGTTCTTTCTATCGCGGAGTTGAAGGAACGCGTGTGCAGCGCGGTGGAAGCAGAAATACAAGCTGAAGTCATGGATTACGAGCTGATGGACGAAGATTACTTGGAGATCGCCAATCGCTGCTGGTCGAAATTTTATTCTTGCGTCATACAGTATCACGCTAACAGTACCAGGCCTGTGGGATTGCTGTTACTGCCGAGCGTTTATGGAGTGGTTCTGCTTAAGAAGTCATCGTTCTCGCTTCTAAGGCCAATGGAAGCTTTGGAATACTTGATGTTCTGTAACGAGAAGTCCTACATATCTCGATTCAAGACGACCCCCGTTTTATCACAAGACGACGATATATGCCAGGACCTGATCACGTTGATGTCGGCATTAGTGTTGCTTGAGGAGCAATTATCCGAGGAGAGCAGAACGGCGATAAAAAGAGAGCTGTTTCATTTACAAAGTCCGGACATGATTATCGACGATTTACTGTCGAAGCTGATGCTAGAATCGGAAGAACCTATTAGTAATTTCATCACGCACCATCCCAGTTGTCACAGATTATCGAACATCAGGGACATATCCAGCGCCATGGCGATGCTGTTGGAAGCATTAACGTACGATCTCGGTCAGCCGAACAAGCTGCAACTCAACGAGGACCACGATGCCTCGAAAATGTTGCTCAATATAAACCACTTTTTTGGCAGTCAGTTGGGAATCTCGGCGACGTCAAAGAGCGTGGCTCAGATAACGCAGTTGAGGTTTTCAATTTGTAGGAATCTATTGATTCTGCAGCAGATGATACTGTTGCGACCTGAGTTATTCGACTCGCGGTCGCTGCATTCCATCAAATCGTCATTAGCCCCTAAGACAGTAGTATTAACGCAGGCGTACTATGTTGTAACGTGGATATGCGAGTCCACGGCGTTGCCAACCCCTTCGCAGGCCTTATTAGACTCCAGCGTTCAACGCCTAGCGTTGTTGAAGCTCGTTGATTCGAGGGCGACCGTGGGATTCCGACAGCATCGATCTCTGTCCCTGCTGGAGCTGTTTATACAAAGCAGCGGTGCGAAGCATGCTCACAATTTGATGGCTCACACGAACCTGGACGCGACCACTTTGATACCGTGGCATTACGGGATGCTGACGCACGTTACCTTGATCGCGCAGCTTATATGGCCGAGATCTGGAAACTTCATCTTCCCCGAGTGGCTGCTGTCCAGCTGCCAGTTCTTACTCGTCCAAGAGTACGTGAGGCTTTTAAACACGTGGTGCGAATGGAACAGTGCGTCGAGGAGATTTATATTGGCAGTGGCGTTGCTCGAAATGGGGGAAACTCAAAAGGCTTGCGACCATTTCCTGCGAGCCTCTGGGGGCATCCTGACGGATGAATTCCTAGCCGACGCCTTACTTGAATCTAATGTATTATCCGAGAGTAACTCATTAATTCAGTATTATTTAAAAGTTATTAAACTGTTCGAAGAGCATAATGCTTCCGATTGTATAATAGAGCTGGCCGAGACAGCTATACTGATGGCTGACAAAGACGATCCCAATTTGCCAACGTTACATTCTATAGTCTTTACGCAACACTTGAACCTGGGCCACCACATCAAGGCGTACAACTGCCTGAACTCGAACCCGGACGCTGCCCGCAGAGTCGACTGTCTGAGACAGTTGGTGGTGACTTTGTTCGAGAGGAGAAAGTTGATAGACTTAATCTCATTCCCGTATGTCGACATGTACGAGGACCTTGAAAGAATAGTGGAAGGTCGAGCCAGGAGCGTCGATCTTATGGAAAATAATTATTACAATTTCTTGTACAGCTTTCACATAAACAAAGGAAACATGCGGAAAGGTATTCTGATAGATTATAAGACGGGTGATTGAACGTTCTTTATACTCGTTTCTGTATCGTTCTTTTCAGCTGCATCTGTGATGTACGAGCAAGCTATGCGCTTAAGCCAGGAATCGCAAACTGTGCAGATCGTATCGAAGCAAGCTCAATGTCTATTAGCGTGTATTAACGCGTTACACCTTGTATCCGACAAATACCGATGGATCGTTAGACCTGTGATCGATCAAAACTTTGTGGAGGAATTCAATTATCAAGATCTAGAAACAAGCAGAAGCATAGATGACGAAGAGATGTTGCCTTACAAGATAAAGAAGCAAGTCGAGGTTCTTGAGCTGAGCGATATTCAGAAAGAATATTACGTGGTAGACGCTAGATTAAAAATAGCCAAACTGAACTCGGAATTGCACGTTGTCGCGCACGCTGGTCCATCCGAACTTATCCTTATTTTATCGACTATCGGCTTGTACACAACAGCGTTACATTTGTGCGATGAATTTAAAGTGAACAAAGGCTCTGTGCTCGAAAGCCTCACCTCCCAATGTGTACGATTAAGTCGAAGGGAAGATCCGAATGCTTGGGATTGGCTCATTCAAAATGATATATTCGACATTGGTCTGTCTAATACAAATATCACAAATACTGCTTGGCGATTGTTAGAGTACCTGACATTAAACCACGAAAAGGACAGGTGCAGCGAACTGCACAAAGCGGTTTCTCGAAAGTTACTTCAGGAAGGTGCATTTATACCTCAATGGTTGTTAATGTCGTACAAGGTAAATAATTCTCAAAGCGATAATCGTGTTCGCTTCGTAAACTTGAACTAACTTGTCGCGCGTTGCAGAGACGTAATGCGGCGGAGCTCCTTCGTCTTATGTTAAACACTGGTAGAGTGTTAGAAGCCAGCGATTTAGCGGTGGAGTATATCAATGCAGTCTTGGGCGATGGTAAAGAGCATTTTGGTCTGGAAACATCCTTGACGTCCATAGCTCCGGCAGTCTGGCTACCGTTAAATACGTTGGAAGTACTTTTGTACGAGCTGGAAGAAGCTAGTAAAGAGAATGAAATTTTTTCTGAGGTAATACATCATAGCGACGTGCGTTGCGAAAAGTAACACGTTTCAATTTTCTTACGAAAAGGAGCACGGTTGTCTTCGTTCTCACGAAAACTATCACGTTTGAGCGGTTTTCGCTGCGAAAACTAGCACGTTTGAGCGGTTTGCCACGAAAAATAGCATGTTTCGTTTTTCGCTGCGAAAACTAGCACGTTTGAGCGGTTTGCCACGAAAAATAGCATGTTTCGGTTTTCGCTGCGAAAACTATCACGTTTCGGTTTTCGCTGCGAAAACTATCACGTTTCGGTTTTTGCTGCGAAAACTATCACGTTTCGGTTTTCGCTGCGAAAACTAGCACGTTTGAGCAGTTTGCCACGAAAAATAGCATGTTTCGTCTTTCGCTGTGAAAACCAGCACGTTTGAGCGATTTGCCATGAAAAATAGTACGTTTCGGTTTTCGCTGCAAAAACTAGCACGTTTGAGTGGTTTGCCACGAAAACTATCACGTTTCGGTTTTCGCTGCGAAAAGTAACACGTTTCAGCGGTTTGCCACGTGATTAAAATTTTCATATGTGTTGTCTTTTGGAGATTAGATGGAATTATTATTTATTAAACAATATTTTCAACAGTTGAATTCTTTTAAACTGACCACACGCTGAATGGTAATATCTTCTACAGTCTGCAGTATAATCCAAAACGTGCTATTCTTCGTAGCCAAACCGGATAATATGTTAGTTTTCACCGGAAATTCCCAAATGTGCTATTTTTCGTGGTGAAACAGTATAACGGGCTAGTTTTCGCCGCAACAGTACGAAATGTGCTATTCTTCGTGCGCGAAGCAGTCAAACGTGTTAGTCTTCGCGGCGGAAGACCAAACGTGCTAATATTCGTCAGAAACGATGGAACGTGCTTCTTTTCGTGGCAAACCGAAACGTGCTACCTTTCGTAAGAAAATTGAAACGTGCTACTTTTCGTAACGCACGTCGATATATACCATTTCTTTTTTTCTTTCTTTAACATGAACACGAGAAACAAATGAATATTGATCTTAGGGCTACCAGAAGTTACTAGAAGCGTTAAATTACTACGAAGAGAAAGTAGTAAGGGTATCAAAGGATATGATCGAAATGAAATTGAATAACAGAAAACACTAGCCGTAAGTAAAACACTTATATTAATAGACATTTTATGAGAATTACATGACTGACAAAATAATAATAATACTTTGTTTTGTGTTCATAAAAAAAACTCTGTATGTTTGTGTATACATATATCACGATTCGATAGTTTTGACATCAGTCTTGGTCTTCGAACAGACTAGATAAGACAAAATATTACATCATGTATTTTGTATTTTGTATCGGCGACATTGGAAAGAGTTAAACATAAATTGGGCCATGATTGACTGATATCAATGCTGCAAATATAACAATAATAACTAGAATCGATACAACAATCGCAGCAACCATTTGTGGGCATCTTTTGAATAGAACCTGAAATTATGGTGGATTTAAATTTGTGCTCGAATGTAAAGAGCCTGCGGCGAATGATATTTTCTGAACATTTTATCATGAAATTCTGAGAAACTAATTGTAAGAGGAAAATGTTACCATTAGAACAACTACCAGTGCAAGAATGAATACTGTTCCGATAGGTAGAAGAAAAGGTGCTGCCCAATAGTGTCTCTGTATGTCGGGATCTAAAGATAATCAATAACATCTCATGATAACAAAACTTATAATACAGAAATGAGCTTCGTAAGACTATGTAAGGATAGCGTAGAATCACATCGATCGTTGATTTCTCACCATTAAGGGGGTATAGGACTATTGAAATCTCGAAAATTCGATTTTTCTATTATTCGTTCTGAAAGTGCCATGCTTTGTGAACATTTACAACAATGTATCGTGAGGAAATTCGAATAATTACGGAAATTATAACGCTAATCGTAATTGTGAGTGGGACTTAACTTTGAAGCCGTTTATCTCGAAACTACATTTTCAAACACGGTCTACATCGTAACTCTTGAACGAATGAATATTTTCACTTTAAATTTTAACTGGAGCTGTAGAATTCCTTTCTCTACCGCGTGGAATTTCCGCATCAAGATTGGATGTTTGTAAAACATTTTATAACTGATTAAAGACGATTTTTTTCCATAAAAATGTGGGAAAAAATTGGTTCGTGTGTAACTTTTACAATTTTTCTTTAAATTCGCCCAGCAAAATTTCACACGATAACAATTAGTGTAGAAATTACTCACCTCAAAGCATTTTGCTTTTAGATGATTGGTTCACCTGGGACTATGTACACCGATTACAGCTGCGCGCTACAGGGGACCATCTTTAGCGTCAAATAACTTGAATAATTTTCAACATTCTGACAATTTTTTTATTTTAAATTGCTTGTAGAAGCGTACATAAAAAACTGTGAAAAGTGCCGGTATGGTGATTATTTGGTATCTAAGCAATTCAACCGACAAGAAACCGTCGATTTTAGTCGTTCAATAGTCCTATACCCCCTTAAGAGGGGAACCCTATTTAGAACGCTAGGAATAAGGTGATTCTTGGGAATTTTTTTCTAAGAAACTGTTCAGTAGATCTGCTCCAAACTTTCAGGATATTTTGGTTCACATTCAAACAATGAAAATTAATTTTTACGTTACAAAGTGTTCGGTAGAAATGGAGATATGTGAACACGTTCGTTAGGACTCGCGCGCCGGGGTTGCAAATTGGCGATAGTAATAGTGGCCCCATTCCTTCCCTGAAATAAAAAAACCAAGGATTTTCTCATTTCTAGTATAATTACACTGTCGCTGAACCTAACAAACGAAGAAAAAGTTAAAAGTTGGCAAATTGGTGGGACTTGAAAGAAAAAGTTACGATTCTGCCCCAAGATTTTTCGTACTATTTATGGAAAAAGAGTCGTTTAATCCAATTTATTTATCTATGTCTTAGGTTCATCGACAATGTAATTATACTAGAAATAAGAAACTCCTTGGTTTTTTTATTCCAGGGAAGAAATGGGGCCACCATTACAATCGCCAATTTGCAACTCCGGCGCGCGAGTCCTAACGAACGCGTTCACATATCTTCATTCCTGCCGAACACTTTGTAACGTAAAAATTAATTTTTATTGTTTGAATGTGAACTAAAATACCCTGAAACTTTGGAAAAGATCTGCTTAACAGTTTCTTAGAAAAAAATTCCCAAGAATCACCTTACTCCTAGTGTCCTAAATAGGCCCGCCCTCTTAAACCAATGAGTAGTTTTGCACGCTTCGTAAGTGGGTACGCGAATTCTTCTTATAATACTTTTATTGGTTATAATTACAGAATCGAAGAGGCTTCGCGTGTCTACAGATTGCGCTCCACCTACGAACCAGTCTCCTACAATGTATATACTTATCGCAACAGTTTCTAATCATCATCTCTCTTGCGTGTTCAAAACTTTTCTTACGAATTTCACCATGAAAATACGCTTGATTTTATATAATTGTTATCGGTATAAATATTTCAGGCACACGGATATAAGCGAACCATCTTATTTATATTATGATTTAAAAGTGCCAACAGTAACAGACTGTGTTAGAACATATTTGGGGACAAGGGATTATTAGCTACGTTCGTTGAATTTTTTAGAGAATTAATTTTCGCTCAGTTCTACTGAGCACTTATCCGTGGATACATGCTGCAGTAATCGTTGTAATATCTTGACATATATAATTGTAATTATTTATACCTCACCCCCCCCCCCTTTATCGTCTAACAATGTCCATTACATTTGTTTCCTTTTTTTAATTCGTTGCTTGCCATGTTCCATAGATTTGTTAAGCTGCTAAGAAAATAAATCAACCCCACGATAATTGTCTGTCCACAGGCGAAATAAAATGTTTTGATACGATTTGTAAGGAAGTGTATTTAACAATGTTGACAATATAGTCAAATTTTTATAAATTCTAGCACCTCGTTGAATGGAGCTTCTTGCAGGGACTTAAGGGGTAGCTTACTCTCGATAGCCCTAAAACAGGTCGTTTTTCAAACGAAAATTGTAAAGTGATAAATAACAGTAGAGAGAACGTTTTTTCTAGTTTTAATCGTTATTCTGCGAGCTTTAACACAAAAAAAGAAAAGTCTAAATATCTCTATGTGTATAAAAGTTGTGAGTAAAAACGTAAAGGCGTGTACGCGGTGCACCGTTTGATGGTGAACATAAAATCTCGAAAACCGCTCCACCGATTTGGATGAAAATTTAATGAGAGATGCCCAAAATTATTCCCTAAGATGTGTCGGGAGCAGGTTTCCGAGATAAATTAAAAAAAAAAAAAAAAAAAAAACCGATAAAATCATATTTTTCAACATAAAGATTGTATTATTTTTTTTTCGAAAACCGCTCCAACGATTTGGATGGAAATTTAATGAGGGATAGAGGAAACCATTCCCTACAATCTGTCGTGAGCATATTTTCGAGAAAAAAATACAACTTTTATGTTGAAAAATACGATATTATCGATTCCATGTATATTTTTTTTTTTTTTTTTTTTTTTAAAGAATTTATCTCGAAAACTTGCTCCCGACACATCGTAGGGAATGGTTTCCTGCATCTCTTATTAAATTTTCATCCAAATCGGAGCAATTTTCAAGATTTCATGTTCACCATCAAACGATGCACCACATACACGCCTTTACGTTTTTACTCACAACTCTTATACACATAGAGATATTTAGACTTTTCCTTTTTTGTGCTAAAGCTCATAGAATAACGATTAAAACTAGAAAAAAACGTTCTCTCTACTGTTATTTATCACTTTACAATTTTCGTTTGAAAAACGACCTGTTTTAGGGCTATCTAGGGTAAGCTAGCCCCTTAATATTAGTTTATAAGCTATACGATTGTCAGCGACTCTGTACATACTCGCATATAAGAGTTCATCTGTCTACGCATCGAGGTAACTACAGAATTCATTATTGAATTTCTGTTATATACGTACAAGATATTCTCCACGACGAGCATTCTTTAGCTTATAAACGAGTACAGACAGCAGAGCACCCCAAGTGCACTTACCCCATATCATGAACATTGTTGCATGTTAAGTCCAGCTATTTAGCAACTCGACCGTCAATGACTTAGCTTTCCTTTACTTATACTTTTTCCTCTTGTATTCCCTTTGTACGAACAACTGAAGTTTCCTTGCTCCAGTTCACTCATCACCCCACCCTCGCGCAACAAGACCACAATAACATTAACTGCGTCTTCAGCCGAGATAAACGAGTTAAAAAATCCAATTGTGGATCTGACAGTAATGCAGTGAAGAGAAGCAAAGGGTAATATAAGTAATCAGAAGCGAAATCAATATCAAAATCAAAATTTTGTTAAAATCTGGTAGTACGGTTGTAAAAATTTTAAATAAATCTAACGACAAAGGAACGATTCGATAATGTATTAAGAACATGCAATACTTATCAATATTGTAATATATACAAAACATATGCGTTTTAATTATCCTCTTTACAGATAATGATTATACAGAGTGTCGAGAATAATTCAAAACAATTACCTATTTATTTTCGCGCGCTTTTAATGAGAATTGCATTTGGTCGAAAGAAGTTGCATAAAAATGCGAAAATTGCATAAGCCAATAATTCTTTTAGTAAAGACTCGGATTATTAATGTCATTTAACTTCAAGCATCCATTTTCAATCTTGTTTATCAATATTCGAAGTTAAGTCGACGCGAATCTTTTTTGTTGGAAACGATCGAAAAGATTTTAAACACTGCGTGCGACACTTTTCCGACACCTTTTGTAAGTGTATAGTGTATGTTGTGCGTTGTGTTAATTGTGTATCGTACTTACGAACACCAGCAAACGTTTTGTGCAGTGTAACTTACACTGGGCGAATTCCACTTAGCCGTGATTTTCATTAAGTTAGGTTACGCAACTAGACGCAGCGTCAAGAATTTCAAAGTCGATTTTTTCGAAAATGAAGCGCAATAACAAAAATTTTATTCCTTTTTCTCGACTTGTTTACTTGTCGTGAGTCGAAAAGAAAGAGTAACTTTTTTTCATATCGCGCTTGATTTTCGAGAAAATCGACTTCGAAATTCTTCAAGGCGATTTTCATTAAGGTAGGCTTTCCAAGGTGAAGAATTTCAAAGTCGATTTTCTCGAAAATTAAGCACGATATGAAGAAAGGTTACTCTTTCTTTTTGACTCGTAACAACTAAATAAGTCGAGAAAAAGGAATAAAATTTTTTGATATTGCGCTTCATTTTCGAGAATAATCGACTTCGAAATTCTTCAAGGCGATTTTCATTAAGGTAGGCTTTCCAAGGTGAAGAATTTCAAAGTCGATTTTCTCGAAAATTAAGCACGATATGAAGAAAGGTTACTCTTTCTTTTTGACTCGTAACAACTAAATAAGTCGAGAAAAAGGAATAAAATTTTTTGATATTGCGCTTCATTTTCGAGAAAATCGACTTCGAAATTCTTCAAGGCGATTTTCATTAAGGTAGGCTTTCCAAGGTGAAGATTTTCAAAGTCGATTTTCTCGAAAATGAAGCGCGATATGAAAAAAAGTTACTGTTTCTTTTTGACTCATAACACCTAAATAAGTCGAGAAAAAGGAATAAAATTTTTTGATATCGCGCTTCATTTTCGAGAAAATCGACTTTAAAGTTCTTACCGTTAACTTCAGTCGCGTTTAGGAAAACCTGCCCTAATGAAAATCGCGGGCGATTTGGGAGTAAGTGGAATTCGCCCTCCGTGAGTTATGTCGTTGACGTTATGTGCTCAGTAGCATGGCGGCGCTTAAAAAAACCGGTTGATTTGTTGATGTTTTATACGTAAGTCCGAGTTTTAAACGAATACGTGAAAATGATAAAAATATCAGCGTTAAACGAGGAGTCCAGCGAAGAAAGCGAAGAGGATGATGTACCAACGATCACGAAAGAAGCGCAGGTACGTATCACGACTGTTAAATCTCTCCTTCCGATGAACCTAACCTAAAAAACTCACATTCCTCGAAATCTGGTTGACGCGTACAGTTGTCTGGTTGCTTGATGTTGAATAATTTAAACACCTGTACGATGTGAATCGGACGAGAATGTTTTAAAGCAGCTATTCTCTCCAAACCATTATACTTCGCGATATATAATTACTATCCGTACAAATTCATTCCGTTGTATGCTCCACGAGCAATAACTTCATTCTCGTTAGCTGATCCCTCGGCGAACACAGCGTTTATCTATACATACCTTATCTGTGACGAATAAATCGAATGAATATATTTTTTATCTTCTATATCTCCATCGTCACGAACTTTATTTTACAAAGCTTTTTTCACTTTTCTCTCGAATGACTCGTTCGTTGGAGAGTCGACGTTGTATGCGAAATATTAATGTGTAATTGCTTCATAAATTTCCGTGCATCTCTTGCAGGAACAAATAGCCCTGACGGAATACAATAGAGCCTTAGAATTGTTAAGGGAAGCCAAGCAAGAAGACGCGCTGAATATTTTTAAAGATCTTTTAGAGACCGAATTATTGGATGAGGTTGTAAAACCCGAGGTACCCGACGGCAGATCCAGGCCCATGTTGTCGTTGAAATATTCCTGTTTCAAGAATATCGCCGCCATAGAAACGGCGTTGGAGAATTACGACGACGCCATTGAAAACTATTGGGAGGCGGCAAATTTGGACGAAACGGATGTAATGCTGTGGTACAGAATGGGCGCGTTGGCTATGAAAACGTCTAACCTGGAGTTAGCTTGTTCGTCGTTTAAGCAAGGCTTGAAGTGTAATCCGAATCATTGGCCGTGCTTGGACGACATAATAACTGCCTTATACGCCATTCCTGATTACATGAATTGCCTTTTATATATTTCTATGGCATTAGAGCGCGATCCTACCTACGTGAAAGGTCTGGCCTTGCGAGATAGAATATTCAAAGACATTCCATGCCTCCAAGAGTGCTATAAATTGTATAACAGCGATTGGCAATTAGATCCCCCGTTGTTCGCCGAATACGATCGTGTAGTAGGCGATAAGTTCGTAGAAGAAGCGAGAGAAGTCGCCAGAAAATGGGCGGAGGCCTGTAAAGTAGAATTTACTCCGAAGCCGTTGCCAGATTTGACGCTAACGAAACCTATAAAATCCTGCACTTGGTTAGATCTAGGGGAGAGTTTATTGGATATGCACAGATACATCACTGAAAGTAATCTAAACTTTGTTAGTAGAATTAATTTAACTATTCTTGTTCCCGAAGAAGCACCGTCGAAAATGATCACCGAGGATGATGCTGAAGGGAACAACGACACGAATACGGATCAAGAGATACCGCAGGATACTCCTGCGAACGAAGAAAATGATAATCGGAAACCGATGAGAATGGACACAGACGAGATGACTTTTCAACTGGACGCGTCGGATGACAACCAAGCGTGCGATGGTACCGACACCGTAATGGAAGTCGAAGCAGAAGACGATAAGAAATCTTACTCCAGTGATGTGCAGATAATAGAGGACGAAGATCCTCTGAGGATTTCGGACACGGAGCCGGGAATCTCGGAGCAGAATCAGGCGAAACAGGATTTAGAGGAGCAGAACAATTTCGACATGGATGAGAACGGGGATAAATCTGAGAAAACAACCGATGAAACTTATAATATTGGTAACGAAGCACAGAGCGATAAAGCTAGCGATAAAGACAGCAACAAGTCTGGCGATAAACTGCACGAGAAAGACTCGAAGAAGAATGATACGGCACAATGCAAGGCGGATGAGAAATCTAGTGATAAGTCTGAGGGGAAGGAAGAAGGGCAGAAAGTGAAGAAGAGACGCAGAAGTGCTCTGTGCTTCTTACAGCAATGGGCTTGGAGTTGCAGTAGCATGAGGCGATCGGCGAGAGTGAGGGGTTCGAATAGAAGAGAAGCTGAAAGGGACGATGTTCAATTGGAAGAGACTCTTCGAAGAATATTCCCAAGCACGTTATTGTATGTCCTCGGAATATTTTTATATTTACGTACATTTCGACTGGTTCTTGTGTTTCGAATGCTCCATGATCTTTATGTTTTAGACCAGATACAGTGAGACTGACCAAAGACGATCCTTCGAAGAACATGGATGATTCTATGGATACAATGGACTTGTATCAATTGTTTGCTAATCAGGAAAATAATAGTAACGCCATGGACATGGTTAAAAGCTCGGATAGTTCGAAATCACCGAGTCCTGATACTAGGTAATTTATTTAAGAACGCGCAAACGAGCTTTCCCAGCAGGGGTTGAAACGGTTCCGAAAGTAACTGTTTCAAACTGTTACGTGTCGGTTCTGACTGAAACAGTTATGAAGAACCGATATTCTGAATAACTGTTATAAGGGACCGAAATTTCTGGCTATATCGATTTCGGTTACGGTTCGGCAGAACCGATATTACATCGGTTCCGTAACGGTTATATATCGGTTTTATAAGAGGGATATTGCACGCGAAATCGGACACTTTTCGGAGTAACATTTCGGATGTTGCTGAAATTTGAATATGTTGTAGGGTAAACCAACCAGTGAATGACCGAATTGTTAAATTTATGGACCTTTGAGATTAATACTTGATTATATTTATGTGTAACAAACAAAGCAACTGTTAAAATTGCATTTAAATTTATTTTTCTTGAAATTTCTGTAAAAATAATTACTTATTCTTATCGTAATTTTTAAAAAAAACGATTATAAAATGCAAAACGTGCAGAAGTCCAGTAAATGACCGCATACTTTTAATAAGAATTGTACTTATTAATGTTTGCTTAATACTCGTAACTAAAAATATGGGATATTAAAAGTGCAACTACACTCCATTTTTAAACACACAATATTTTTAAATTTATAATTGACGTTTCTTTGCCTAATGGTCATTCACTGGTACGCGGTCAATTACTGGTTGGTTTACCCTAGTCTTTAGTGATATTTAAACGTACCTCAAAGGATTTTTCAAAATTGTAAAAAATATCGATTTTACAGCTGTTCGAAGTTAAGTGCTAACTTTTTTTTTAATACATTATAGCTATGGAAGTAGTAAACGGATGAAGACGAGGTTTACGGTGCTTATAAAGAAGACACTGAAGTTTTAAGAAAAAATTATTTCAGTTTAAAAAATAACAAATTTGAACCATTTTTGTGCAATTATTTTAAACAAATGCAGGTTTTTAACGTCGGGCGCGAGTTTAAAAATCTGAAAAAAGGAAGAATATAGTTCTATTCTTCCCCTTGATGGAAGAATTTTCAAAAATATGGGCATTTTAAAATTGGCCCTGTAAAAATTGCCGAAAGTTGACGCTGCGTCAAATCACGCCGGCTCGACTGGCTGAGCCGTGCGGTACTCGCAGCGGCCAAGCTGCTATATCTACTATTCTTATACAGTGTTCTTGAATATAGTACGTATTTGTAAAAAAACTGAAGAAGGAAAACTTTTACTGTTTTTTATACACAACATAATACGGTAACTCAATTTTTGGTCAAGGCAAATTCAACCATATGGTATACTATGGCCTTCAAGGCTACACATGGTTAGGAATGAAATAAATATATCGAACTATCTATCTAGCAGATTGAATTTCATCTTTCATTTCTAACCACGTAATTCACCGAACCCGGAAATTCAAAAAATTCTGAAACTTTGCGAATATGTAGGGGATTTCCTCCCGATTACAACGCAATTTTTGTTTGCTACCCAAATTCACTGTAGAGGGGTGTAATTGACCCCTGAAAATCCGGTTATTTTCCGATTTTGTGTTATAACTCGTAAACTGTAAAATATTTTTTTTACCAAATAATAGATCTAATTAATAGAAGTAACTTTTGTCGTGAAACTTTTTTTCTATCTCTTATAGTTCGTGAGTTATAACACAAAATCGGAAAATAATCGAATTTTCAGGGGTTAATTTCACCCCCTTCGAGTGAATTTGGGCAGCAAACCAAAATTGCGTTGTAATCAAAAGGAAATCCCCTACGTATTCACAAAATTTCAGAATTTTTTGAATTTCCGGGTTCGGGATCTTTCCTCGTCAGCCAGTCGAGTCGATGTAATCTGACGCAGCGTCAACTTTGCCAATTTTTACAGGACCAATTTTAAAATTTCAATATTTTTGAAAACTTGTCCATCAAGGGGAAGGATAGAACTATATTCTCCTTTTTTCAGATTTTTAAAATCGCGCCCGATGTTAAAAACCTGCATTTGTTTAAAATAATTGCACAAAAATGGTTCAAATTTTTTATTTTTTAAACTGAAATAATTTTTTCTTGAAACTTCAATGTCTTCTCTATAAGCACCGTAAACCTCATCTCCATCCCTTTATTACTTCCATAGCTATAAAGTATTAAAAAAAAAGTTAGCACTTAACTTCAAAAAACTGTAAAATCGACATTTTTCAAAATTTTGAAAAATCCTTTGAGGTACGTTTAAATATCACTAAAGACTAAATTCGACATGTTCAAATTTCAGCCACATCCGAAACGTTACTCCGAAAAGTGTCCGATTTCGCGTGGAATGTCCCAACAGTAATGTATCCCATCGGTTCCGCATCGGGTATGCGTCGCACGTTTCGAAATATTTACGATTAATGTCACATTTTTTAAATGGAAATTCGATTTGTTTATAAGTCTTTTTATCGCTGAGCCTCTCTGTCTGGTGTCTCTCTTTTCAAAACTCCATCAATGCAGGAAAAGCCGAAATGAGAGACAGCATCTGTAAACGAAGTATTGAAAAGAGAGATTCTAGGTAGAGAGGCTCAGCGATGAAGGATCTTATAAACAAACGCGAAGAGCGATTCTCTGGGTCGAAGGTTTTAAGACCAATGGGCCAGAGTCACTTGTATTCCTGAGCCAGTGGCGAGCGCGTTGAATTTAATACAAAAAGTATTATATTTCGCAGCAAGACACGGTCTTTATTATAAAAAAAAAATAGTTAATAATCTTCATAATTAATATAAAATTAGTAGTAAGTTTGTACCTATTAGGAAAGTTATTGCTATTAGTGTTAGAAATACTTTAAATTATGTGTCAAATTAATATTAGTCGTAGTGTATAATAGTTATTAGTGATATTTAAAAACATATCGACATAATAAGCCAAAAGAAATGCGACATTGTTCGTAAGTATTTTGAAACGTGCGATGACAGCATGAAAATGCGATGTGTAGTTGGAAGTTGCTCTGCAACAATTTCGGTATGTTATACAATTTACTTTGTTTAAATTTTTAGACACTCAAGGGGCAGCCACATTAATAAGGGTTTAACTTAAACGTAACTTAAAAAAAAAAACAATTATTTCAAACCACTTTTGAGAATCAATTTATTCTCCACAGATTTATTATTTAATCGTAATTTAAAAGGCGCTTACGCATGGTTGAGGCAAGCCGATATAATATCGGTTCTGTAGAACCGAAACCGATATAGGCCAGAACCGTTTTCACTCGAAATTGTCTTAAAATTATTTCGGTTCTCATAACTGTTTCGAGAACCCAGACCATAATTGTTTTCAACTCCTGTTTCCCAGTGACTAATATGCTTTCTCTGCAGTCGACAACAAATTTACTTCGGCACGGAATCTGAAACTGCTGAAGTGAATATGTTTATTAATGAACACAGCGGTAAAAGTAACTTGATGATCATTTTGGCAAGATACACAGAATTTTTGTGCAGTAAATGGAATCAAGAATGGCCGAATGGATTGCCGGAAGTATATTTACAAGCGTACACATTTATGAGGTATGGGAAACGTACAAATTTCCTTCCAAGTACTAAGGTAAATAGAATTTCTTTTTCTTTTACAGGGAACACATTCCACATCCATCGCCGTTCGAAGAAGATGTGAAGGATGATATCTTAAAGTTAGATGCAGAAATGACTTTATTGTTTGGCGAACTTCATACGGATAGGTGGTTGAGTAATAAACCAGATATCCTACCTTCATCAACGTATGTTTTGTGGATACTTCATCTCTCGTGAATAAAAAAATTGCATAAAAAGTGATGCGTTCTTTCAGACTAGATAAACTTGGTACGGGGATGCCATCCGAGGAGTTAGGGCACATAATTTTTACCAGCGTCAGAAGGGATATTCTAAACGAAGAAAATATTTTCATATTATCGAGGGTTCTGTGGCTTAAAGCTAATGTCTTTTTGTGCCAAGGGGACACAGATATCGTCATCGAAACTTTAGAATTGGTAAGCCACTTGAATTTTCACGTAAGCGAATTCTTCTAATTCTGTTAACAGAGAGTTATCGCGAAATGTGTTTCAGTTATTAAGTCGCATGCAAGAATTGGAGAAACAAAACCAGAGTGTCTACCTTCACCTGCCTAACTGTAAATATAATTCTCGAATCAGTATTAAAATTGTAGAAAAGAAACTGAAATCTATTCAGAGGTACGTTTTCCTACGAAACTTCGTTTAACGTATTCGAGCGAACCACGATCTTAAGAAACTACTTTGAATATAGGGGGCAGAAACTAGGAGAAATACAAAATCTGTACGACGAAAAGAAATACTCTGAACTAGCGTACATATTGCAAGATACTTTCAAATTCGCAAAACAGGGGAATAAGCTTCCATCTGTTAGCGATAATGTGGTTGATAGAGTACAACAGTTATCTATGTTATTAGATAGCTTGTGGCAGCTTCAGCAGTACGAGGAATGTTACGTGTGGGCAGAGGCTTGCCTGAACGAAGCGTGGCAGAGTTATTTGAACGCACCCGACGAAGCCGAGCAAAAGAAATGGACGAGTTCTGTTCTGATGGCACTGGAAAAGCTGGAGGCTTGTACAATCGAAGTTAGCACTTTCGTCGTAAAGTATTTACCAGAGGCCCGCCTTTCTAGACTAGTACAGAATTTGGTTCACGTGGTGTGCAATCAGTTGGACGTATCAGACACCACTGTCGAAATGCCACTGGAAACCGTTCTCCCTTGGATTCTGCTGCATTATATTTTACAGTATAAAGAAGACAAAGAGAGAGCAAAGGCTGAATCGTCGTACAAGAACAGACAGCAGAGTTCCAATTACTCCGAATCAGACGATGACGACGAAGGTGTTCCGGCATCCATTATGATCTTATTTATCGCCCACGAATTCATGGGCAGACATTCGTGGTGTTGCTATAACGAAGCGAAACTCCTGTTTTTCACGTTGAATCTGGTTATTCCGAAGCTGGACACGCCACAGTTCTCCAGCGTAAAGGGTAAACTCTCGAAATATCTGGAGCAAATATTTTTCTGCCTGTACGGCCACTACAACAGAGTGAACAAGGGGCGACCGAAGCACGTGGAGGACCACGGAGTGCCTCAGATGAAGGTGACTTGGGAGGGAGCGCAGCTGCTGTTCGACTTTTATAAACCGAAGCAGATACCAGAGTTCTGCTCGCCCAGGTCGTTGACAATTAGCACAGACACCGAGGAGCTGTTTAAGCGGATAATGAAGCTAATTCCCGCGGAAAGCGACCCCAATCAAGTGATCGATGACATGATGGCATACATAATGGAAGAGCGAGAGACAATGCCAGTGATTAAAAAACCCCTGCCGCATTCCATGTCCACTATATATTACTTACTAGGCGACTTTTATTTCAAGAACTTGAAGTGGAACGCGGCCATTCGATACTATTTGCTGGACTTGTGCTTCCATCCGACGAGGTTGAGCTCTTGGACCGGCTTGGCAATGTCATCGGGCACTGTAATAGATACTTGGTTAAACAAATATAAACCGATGTAAGTATCAACTGGAATTGGAGTCGCTTATTAACCGTGCGGGACACCATAATGATGTTGATGACGTATTCTTCTTGTATTTAGAAATGAAGATAAACTTCTAGCCAAGGCAAAGTTAACTCAGTCTAGTTATAGACACGCTGTCGAGTTAGACTCTTGTAATCACATCATTTGGACAGAATACGGAAGCTTCGCATACGTTGTCCACTCTTTCTGCTCGCGATTGTTGAAGCAGGAAACGGACACGCTGAGCATGGAGCGGTTCGAGATCATAGAAACCAGGAAAGAGGAAATGCTGGAAATCGCGCACCAGTGCTTTCAGTCTTGCGCGCGTTTATTTATTGGGATCAAAGACGGGACGATACCACACGATGAAAGGTGGCTTTACCAGTACATGCTTGGTAAAGTCGCGGAAAAGAAGAATCAAGATCCTCCTATATTCCTGGAACATTACACAAAGGTACGTGCAAACATCTTTGTCGGAACGTTAAGGGTGCATTCTGGTCTGACGAGGCGTTTTCGTCGCGTTATTTCGGAATTTTTTTACGAAGAACCGATAAGTTTTATTATTATTTAGTTTATTGCTACGTGCTTATTGATATTTGAACTGTCTTTACAAATTTTGTCAGTAGAAAAAAATTAAAATCAAACGCAGTTGACTGCTTTAAAGTAATGGTGGGAAAAAAAAACATGGGGTCACGGTGACCATGATTGGGCTCGTTCTAGTGATGAGAAACAAAAAATGTAAAGAGATTCTTTATTTGTATGCCTTTGGCTATCGTCCCTACCAGAACGATGAAAAAGTATTGAAAATTAAGCAATTGGCGGCGCACAGTGGTGCAAAATCCCCAAAAACGTGGCAAAAACTCGATGTTCATGGAAACGGTATTTTAAAAAATTGACGTAGCAGTATTAAAATACATCAATCGTAGATTATAATATAAGTTATAAAAAGAAAAATGGCATTAAAAACAACTGCGTTATATGGTATTTTAAAAAAATGTTTCTTTCCAGTTTTTGTTGTTTTTGTTTTTAATTCTTGAAGTTTTTAAATATTATCGTATGAATACTATTTAATGCGATAAATACTTTACTCTAAACGAGTGAAATAAAGAAAAAGTTGCAAATTTGGACATTAATTATAATTTTTTTGTTTATAATTAAGGTCCTTCAAGTCCCACCTAAATTTCTTTTTTCAGTTAAAAATAGACATAAATATGAACATTATAATCCAAAAAAAAGTCTACGACTTTTTGCGACCTTGGTCACAGTGGTGCAAAATAAATCTCCAAAACGTGGCAAAAATTCCAAATATATTTCTAAATCAGATATTATGACATTTTATGACATTTTATTATGATTTTATCCGTCATCAGGTTCTTTAAAAAACTGAAGGACATCATTCGGATATTGTTTTAATTTTTTTGGTTTTAAAAATCTTAAACTTGATAAATATGGATCTGAAGAAATCAAAAGTCCGTGAAACACGTCTTCTAGATTATGCAAACGAGAAAGTTTTCTAGCGTTGAATTCCCTTAATCTCTTCAAGTCCTTATTTCTTGCTTCCTGGGCTTCTTCTCCAAGTTGGCCTATAGGTAGAATTGCTTGGGAAATTACTTGTGGACTATGAATCAATATTTTGTGAACTGTTGTACTCATATTGTATCACTCGTAAAGGTCCACGAATTTTTTGGCTGTATTCAAACAATATTGTTCAAAAGTTGGAACATCTATATAATATCCACTAGAAATTGTAAGTAAAATATAATAAAATCTTTTAATCAAGTCTTCGTCTATACCAGTTATACGTGCCGAAACACCATGGTTTTCGAAACCATTTTTGGATTGGTACCTTCCTATGCCTGGATTTGTACGAGTATCATACAAATTGTGTATTGATGATCTATGAAATCATAATAAAATAATGTAATCTATTAAGAAAAAATACGGGAAGAAATCATTTTTTAAACTTGTTTTTCCATGTATATACTTTAATTTATATAATAAGTCATAAAATATAATAATATCTGATTTAGAGACATTTTTAGAATTTTTGCCACGTTTTGGGGATTTTGCGGTTCGAAAATGTGCGGCGGTTTGAAAATTAACTTTCGATTTTCGCACATTTTTTCAACTTTAATGGTCTGTGAAAGTTTAAAAACAAAATATTTTATCATAATTCTGGTAGGGACGATAGCCACGCGTGTGCTGATAATATATGCAAAACTTGGACTGAGTTGGTCCAGTCGATCTTGAAATATCATGGTCACCGATTCGAAAAACATGGTTCCGAGAAAATCGCGTTTAAAGTTTACTCAACGTTCGAAACCAGACTAAGTTGTGACCTAGGAGAGTAGCGATCTCTTTGTAACCAAATGGTCGATTTTTGTGTTTTAAAAGGCACAAAAATGCAGAACCCTTCCCCTTTCCCCCAGAAAGAACAGTCCGCTGAAACTTTGCCCAAACACACTTGCAGCAACAAAACTGTTATGCGTCGTCCGTCCCGCTCAGTGAGCGCGCCGTATAGATACCTACCTATTCTGCACCCTGTATCTCTGCAAATATTACGAATTGGAAAAAAAAACCCTTTTGCACACGTGTTACCCATACAATGTACCAGTAGAAAATGCAAAAAAAAAATGTTCTTTTTACCCGTCAGACCAGAATACACCAATTAATGTTCGAAGTTTGTTCACATTGACCGATACTTGGCATTGCAGGCTAGCGAGCTGTTGTACAACAATAATGCACAGTTCCCGCGTAGAATAAGTCACAAGTGTCCGCAGCATCTTTCGGTCGAGGCATTGGAAGTACATTATCGTATTCATGCGAGTATCCTCAAATACCTTGAACAACACGAGGGCAAACCGGTGAAGAAATCTCTGGGGCAGTTGCTGCAGTTACATCTCGAGAAGTGTTCCGTAGGACCGTTCATGAAGTTCAGTTCGAAGCTGAACGAGAAGGGCAAGGAGGACGGCCCCTTTGCTACTAGCAAAAACACCGGCAAAGAGGTAGAAGTCGCTACGGAGGGAGACAGAAATGTCGTCACCGTTTGCCAGCGTTCGAACAGTATCGAGGAGATAGAAATTATAGACAGAACGAGCAAGTTCAGCGCGACTCAGCGTACGGAGAAAACTGAGACACGCAAGAGATCGCCTGCCGAGTTACCGCACGACAATGTCAAGAAGATAAAACTGGGCAGCGTGTCGCATTTACAATTGATGCAAGATGTCGTCGCTCTGATAGACGATGTGATCACAAGAGTTTGCGAGATGGTTTCGCAGAACGAGAAAGAGAAAGAGAAGGAGGCGGAGAAAGAGAAAGGGGACGACGTTATGGTGTTGTCCAGCGACGAGAGCAACGAATCCAAGTCGCAGAGGAAGAAAGTGAAAATGAAATCTACCGAAAAAGCGAAGCCGCAGTCAAAGCCAGATGAGAGCAAGAAGATCTCCGCAGGTTCGGTGAAAGTCGCTACTGTGCTGGAGAACGAGGAGAAGCCGGAGAACGTTCAAGACTTGATGGATGCTCTGATGAAGCAAGCGATGGAAATTAGCCAGGAAACCCGGCAGTCCACGCCTGAAGACGAAGACACTAGAAAATTTGAGGGAAAGTGGCTGCAAAGCGAGGATTTACAATGCGGCAACAAAGAGGCGAAGGATAAATCTGGCGAGAAGAAGAAGCTTGCGAGCAGTGCCAAAGAGGAGGTGACTCTAAGCAGGCGAGGCTCTCAAGAAAGTACGACAACAACACAGACAACCACAACAACAACGGAAACGAATAATTCCAGTTCGAGTAGCAGCGATGAATCGAGCAGCAGCGAGGACAGCTCTGATAGCGATAGCTCTAGCGACACTGACAGCGATTCCGGCGAGAGTGACGGCGAAAAGAAGAAGAAAGAATCCGATTTCACGCAGAAAGAAGAGAACATGACGGAAGAAGAAGTTGCTACTTTAATCGCGTACTGTTTAGCTGGCCTAGAACAGTGCGTTTTAAGATTTTCGGAACACTACAAGTCGTTCTACAGATTATCACACTTCTTCTTCAATAATAAGACTGCCAAGGATATAACAAAGTGCAGGAATCTCTTGTTGGATAGCAGCTACAATTGCCAGTTTTACCCGGGCGAGAATTTCCAAGGACTGTTTGCCGATAGGAAGAGCACGAATTTCTTCAGCGTGAGTACATATATAGGGGAAAGGTGGGATGGTTGATCACAGTTTTGCTTTTTTATTAAAATAATAATAATGGTTTGCTTTGCTTGTATTTAATTACTTAAGTTGTGATTCTCAGAGTATTCTCAATATACTTGTACAAATTTGAGAGTTGAAAACTAATTTTAATGACTGAATTTAAACATTTTCCGGCAGTGACGTTATGCACAATTATCCCGCATTAAAGGGGAGACATGATCAAAAGGTTGGGGAGACTTGATCAGTGAACTTTAAGAATAAATAGCACATTCATTTTCTAAAAAATATTTATTGTCTTAGGCAATAACATGAAATAAAGGGAATATCATAAGTGGAAAGTAAACTATAACGAACTTGAAAGAATTACTGAAAAAATAAAACCGAAAAATTAAATTCTATGACAAAGAAATTCAAAAAATTCTGAAACTTTGTGGATATGTAGGGGATTTCCTCCTGATTACAGCGCAATTTTTTTTGCTGCCCAAAATCACTCTAAGGGGGTGAAATGAACCCCTGAAAATTCGGCTATTTTCGGATTCTATTTTCTCACTCGCAAACTGCAAGAGATAGAAAGAAAATCTCAAGACGAAAGTTACTTCTTTTAATTAGATCTATCAAATAGTAAAAGTTTAATCAATTGTTTAAACAATTAGAAAGAAGTTATAAACAAAAATATCAATAATGTTTTCTAGAATTCGTTTTTTTCGCGCGAAATCTGAACTGGATGTTTAAATAATTATGAAACCACATAATCCATATTTTTTTCATACAATTTCAATTTTTGTTGTATCGCTGATATGTGTTCCTCGACAATCGAAGGACTTCTAGATTCCATTGTAACGTACCTGAAGCTGCACGACGAGCAATGTTCTAACGTTTATTAGGAAATAATACGCAACGCGTAGAAAAAAAGTAAGACGATTTATATATTTTTGTCTCTAATTACACATGGGGCAAATATACCAGGTGGAAATAGAGGGGAAGAGGGGAACTGTTAGATATAACTTATCCTTATTAGAATTTTTTATTTTTAACATAATTATCGAACTTTTCTCTTATTTGCTCACAAGACAGGCGAGATAATGCCGCCGTTTAAGTATACTTAAGTATAACTATAGTTAGATAACTTTGAAAACACTTGTGTGGTGTGATTATTATGAATTATTCTTCATGGTGATGAAACTCTTCAAAAAAATGTTAGAAACATAGATATTGGTTACACCACGCACATCGTACGATAGCGTAATTACCGCATATGGAACAACGAGGTGGATGTATGAAATCTTGTTGTGAAAACGCGAAATCTACTGGATTTTCAAACTGATTTGGTTTCTCAACGATATATCCACTTTTATACCACGCGTAAGCAAATACATCGTGATACTTTGGTGATGAAAGTTGATTATGAATAAGAGACTGTAATTTAATGACATTATTCCTTGCATTTAGCTGCACATCGTAATTAAACAATAATACAAGGTCGGAAAATTGTCGAGAAACACATATCAGCGATACAACAAAAGTTGAAATTGTATGGAAAAAATATGGATTATGCTGTTTCATAATTATTTAATCATCCAGCTGAGATTTCACGCGAAAAACGAAATTTAGAAAACATTATTGATATTTTTGTTTATAACTTTTTTCTTATTGTTTAAACAATTGATTAAACTTTTACCATTTGATAGATCTAATTAAAAGAAGTAACTTTCGTCGTGAGACTTTTTTTCTATCTCTTGCAGTTTGCGAGTGAGAGAATAAAATCCGAAAATAGTCGAATTTTCAGGGGTTCATTTCACCCCCTTAGAGTGATTTTGGGCAGCAAAAAAAAATTGCATTGTAATCAGGAGGAAATACCCTACATATTCACAAAGTTTCAGAATTTTTTGAATTTCCGGCTTCCGTTGTTAGATATCATTTGATTTAGATGATGATGAAGAAAAGATTTTCCTTTTCACTTTCTTTGCCGTATTTTTCTGTTTCATTAGCCGTTCTATGTTTTTTTTTCTGGGGCTTTTTTACCTGTTCAAGTATCCCATCTCACATACTGATCAAGCATCCCTCAATGCACTCGATTTGAAAAATGTGAAAAGCTAAACTTACCTTAAATATTTAAATCAATCAGTACATAGCATTAATAGACCAGAAATTGCTATTTTTACTTAATATATTTTAAATCGTTGAAAATGAAACATTCAGTCGAAAAGGGGGAAGAAATAAAATCGAAGCTTCTAACTACATTATTCTATGCTCCCGAAAGAAAACTGTAACATGCAGCGTTGCGATAATGCAAACATTACCACGATAACGTGACAGCAGGCACAAATTGCCAATATATTAATTAAAAAACTGATGTGATCATGTATCCCCGATGATCAACTATCCCATCTTTCCCCTATTGGCAAAGGAATCTACCACCGCGAGAACGGTGGCGCTAGTGTAACATAACAAATTTGGACGACGCAAGTATGTATACCTTTTACTATATGTTTTTACGGATCCAGTAGTATAAAAGTTTATTTCAAACTTATTTCTTACGGTAAAAATGTTGACAATACGTTTAGACACAATTTTGGAATATGTAAAAGTATGTAATGTGAACAATTTTAGTTGCTCCACTTTTTGGCACTTTTATGAAAACTTAAATTGAGATAATTGTTCATTGTAGCGTTACAATTTGTTACACAACATTTATTTCTGCATACAGTTCGTCGATACTGTGAAAATTGGTAGACCGCGATAAATGGTATACTTGCGTCGGCCATTACTACTAGTTCGCGTATCGACCGCTAGTGTCGCATACTAATGTACGACTCCCAATTAGTTCTGCTTAACATTTATTTATTTCATTTTCCTGCAGAGTTAAGAAAACAATTCCAACAGTAGATCCTTGAAAGCAGTCGCATTGAATGCTTGTACAATTTCTGCGTTCTCCGGTCTGCCGGTTATATTAGTATAATCTACTAGTACCGAGCCTCTCGCCATTCCAGTATACACGGCGTTTACATTTGTTTTAATGGATCTTGTTATAAATTCTGGCCATATCATAACTGCGGCAGCCATTGCATCCGAAGGTTTCCATATAGTAGACATCGGTATACTTATTCTTTCCGCTTTGTTTAAAAATCGTACGATAGTAGAATTCACCTTTCCCAATACGTTCACGCGCCAATCCTGTTTTAATGGAAATTTTATACTCCAACCACAGATAAACGCTGCTTGAATGACACAGTCCAACAAAATGAAACTTTTTTTTCTGTTCCGCAATATCCATTGGGTGATTCTTGTAGAGTTTTTCGCCCTGAACACGAATCTGCAAACCGTTTGTCGTCATCACCCTCAGTTTTTGAGAAATTCGATTTTGAAAAACTGCAAATTTTCGACTCTGAACATATTTTATGCCGAAACGGTAATAGTTATTCGGTTACTCGTTGCGTCAAATTATTCTATGAACCCTCCCGAATGCCACGATATAAGTTATTGCATTATGAACATTTAAATATGTTTAAACAACTATCAAAGGGAAAAGAACACCCGAAATGCACCAATTTTTGCAAATATCTTTCAATTTATTTCCAAAACTAAGGGCTTGGGAGAAAATCTGACCATTCCACGCGATGCAGCAGACAGTTTTCCTTCGGAAAGCGTCAACAGAAGTGGCAAGTCTCGTTTTGTTTTCAATACAGAAGCGAAATAGTTTGGCAAAACGCGATGTGCCGACAGTGGTAGTCGCGCGCCTTAAGGCAGGGCTGGGCAACCCGCGGCTCATGGGCCGCAGGAGAACGACCCCCACCATACTCTTTTAACTCCTACACTCACTGTACTGGTGTATCGCGGGCCGCATGTAATTGCTGATGGTGGGGGAATCGGCTGACTGGTAGTAGGGCCTGTGCGGCCCGCGGCGGCGAACAAGTTGCTCAGCCCTGCCTTAAGGGGTTAGGCTACCTTAGACGGAGCAAAATTGTAATCATTTTTGGCATTTTTTTAGGAAGATAATGAATTAAACGGAAAATTCAATATGAAGCCTATTATTGTACAACTCTCGCCGGAAAAAATACGATTTTTTTCCTACAAAATAGCGACGGTAGAGCCGTGACACGCATGATCTTGAGGAGCGACATTTTCCTCGGTGTTCAATCTCACGGCTGTACCGTTTGACTTAGAACAAAAAACCAAAAAGTTTTATTTTCTACGTGCCTAAAACTAGAGAAGTACGTAGCGGTTTTGCGATATCTTAAATACATTCTTTGCAATTGACACTTTTATAAAAAAAAAATGCACTTTTTCTCCCCATATTCACCATTTCGAGACAAATTAATGTTTCTGGATTTCCCTACGTACTTCTCTAGTTTTAGGCATGCAGAAAATAAATCCTTTTGATTTTGTGTTCTAGTTAAAACGGTATAGCCGTGAGAGATTGAACACCGTGGAAAACGTCGCTCCTCAAGATCTTGCGTATCACGGCGCTACCGCCGCCATTTTGTAAGAAAAAAAATACGTTTTTTCTGACGAGAGTTGTATAATAACAGGCTTCATATTAAATTTTCTGTTTCTTTCATTATCTTCCTAAAAAAAAATGCCGAAAATGACTGCAATTTTGCTCCGTTCTAACCCCTTAAGCCAGGGCTCTCCGAGGTCGTTTTCGCGTAAGCTCGGGGTTCTCCTACTCTTATCCGCGTTGTCAGGGATACCGCGCGACGCTAACCGCGAAGACGCTAGCACGTCATGGCAGCCTTCGTAGCGTCACGCGGTCTCCTTGACAACGAAAGGCACAATGCGCGAAAGGAAGATTGGAAGGGGAAGCAGGCGCGTGAGGGGCCCCTACGGTGGAGATCCCTGCCTTAAGCTATTGTGTTACGCCAGGCCTTCCCAAGTAGGGGAAAACCACTCCTGAAACACATGTTTCGGTTCTCCCGCCAGCCTTCAGCTAAGGTGGGACGATTCCTACTACCCTCTCTCCGAGGAGACAGTAACGCCGCTAGGAAGCATGTTGGGGCGCTTTGGGGCGAAATTACCAAATGTGTCAAGTTTTTATAGGAAATTTAGTTTAAATTTTATTTTTTCCTACTATTTTTAAATCATTATGAAATTTCTTATAAAAACTTAACACATTTGGTAATTTTGCCCTAAAGCGCCCCAACATGCTTCCTAGCGGCATTACTGTCTCCTCGGAGAGAGGGTAGTAGGGATCGTCCCACCTTAGCTGAAGGCGCAGCGTTGGAGGGAGAACCGAAACACGTGTTTCAGGAGTGGTTTTCCCCTACTTGGGAAGGCCCAGTGATGTCAGAATCGTGGGACGCGGGACCAAACGGTTACCCCCACTATGGCCTACCGTCGTCTCCTACTATGGCCTACTATCGTTCCCCACTTTCAAAGCCTGTGTTACGCTGAGCAGCAGTGGATCGCGCGCCGCCGTTGACTACCACTGTCGACACCGCGCGTTTTGCCAAACTATTTCGCTTCTGTATTGAAAACAAATGGTGTTTTACCACTTCTGTTGATGGTTTCCGAAGGAAAAATGTCTGCTGCATCGCGTGGAGTAATCAGATTTTCTCCTAGACGCTTAGTTTTGGAAATATATAGAAAGATGCCTGCAAAACTTGGCGCATCTCGGGTGTCATTTTCCCTTTGATCGTTGTTTAAACATATTTAAATGATCACAATGCAATAATAACTTATATCGTTGTATTCGGGAGGGTTCATAGAATAATTTGACGCCACGAGCAACCGAATAACTATTACCGTTTCGACACAAAAGATGTTCAAAGTTGAAAATTTGCAATTTTTTTTCAAAATCGATTTTCTCAAAAACTGTGATAGAGCAATTCTGTTTGCGCATTCGTGTTCAGGGCGAAAAACTCTACAAGAATCATCCAGCGGATATTGCGGACCAAACATCGTGTTGGACAGTGTTATCTTTCTAAGTAATTACCGTAGATATATTACTACTAAGGACAGTCTCCCACGGGTATAAAACACTTAATTTAGTGCGATTCAATACAATGTGGTTGCTTTCTGGATCTTGATAAAAGTTGAACTCAACGTTAGGTGCACTATTGCCAACACCAGCTACGCTGGAGCCTAGTACGATGTGGCTCTTTAAACACTTTAAAAACGATGGGTACAATGAAACTGCGATGGCAGCATTTGTTAACGGACCAAGACTCAGTAGAGTAATTTCACCTAGAAATTTTAATGAATTAGATCTTAAATCGAAGCTATTTTTCACGATCACGTCATTCAGTTTTCAACCTGGATATTTCTTCACCAAATCCACAAGCGCTACAGCAGCATGTTTACTTTTATCCACTTTAGCAGTGATCTTTTCAGTGAAATTGAAATCTCCTAAACCGTCGGAACCAAAGTAGCCGTCGTCAAAAACATACCTCTGTATCAATGCTTTATCCGCCCCTTCGTACACAGGTATCTGTAAAAATTCGTGCAAGGACATTATTACAGAGTTTCATGCAGCGCGGTATATGCAAGTATGAAATGAGAATGCAATGTACTTACGTCGCTTCTATTGGCAACCGTTAAAACCTTAAGTACATTTTCTACTACATTGTGCAAGTATACATTTCCGTATGTACATGTAATCGCTATTACTTCGAATCCTTTGAATTCGGATTTAAGAGTTAGAAGTATAGCTGTGGCATCATCCGACCCAGCGTCCGTATCTATTATAACTTTCTGCGCAGCGTGAACAGACCTTGGAAAAGTTTTAACAGTATTCTCTCTATTCCCTTTTATGATGAAATATATACTATGCAAAAGAATTCATTTGTATATCGTATCAGTACGTTATATCGAAATGTGCGAAGGGGAAGAGTACAAATGAGTATACGTATGTATACTAGCGTGGACCTTAGTTACCCTTGTCGAAAAATAATTTTGAGATTTTTGACGGGGATGCCCCCCAGGATTGTGCCATTAGGAGGAAAAGTAATGTGTGCAAAATTTGAAATCGATCGGAGAACGGGAAACCGTGCCTCATCGCATTTGAAATTTTTTATTTTTGTAACTCGTTTTTCTCCATTGTAGTATACCGTTAATATATACTTTTATATATCGTTAAATTTGTCTTTTTACGCTCTGTAATAATATAGAATCAAAGTATGAGATCACTTAAAAAAAGACATCATGATCTTGAAATCTCAAAAATTAACCATCGAAAAATACTTTTTTTCGTTGGCATTATATTTACGTTGTCAAACAGTATAACTTTCGTCTAAAATTTTTTTTATGTAATTATAAATAACAAATTGAAGGGAAAAGTACACCCGAAATGCACCAATTTTTGCAGATATTTTTCAATTTATTTTAAAAACTAAGGGTCTAGAAGAAAATCTGACTACTCCACGCGATGCAGCAGACAATTTTCCTCCGGAAAACATCAACAAAAGTGGTAAGTCACGTTTTGTTTTCAATACAGAAGATAAGAGCGGCGGGTGTATCCATTGCCGTATCTCGGCGACAGAATCGCTTAAACGCGCGCGACTACCACTGCCGGCGCCGTACGTTTTGCCTAACTATTTTGCTCTGGTATTGAAAACGAAACGTGACTTACCACTTTTCTTGATGTTTTCCGAAGGAAAAATGTCTGCTGCATCGCGTGGAGTATTCAGATTGTCTTCTAGACCCTTAGTTTTTAAAATAAATTGAAAGATATCTGCAAAAATTGGCGCATTTCGGGTGTATTTTCTCTTTGATCGTTGTTTAAATATATTTAAGTGGTAATAATGCAATAATAACTTATATCGTTGTATTCCAGAGGGTTGATAGAATACTTTGACGGTAAAAGCAATCGAATGACTATTACTGTTTGAACACGAAAGATGTTTAAAGTTTAAAATTTGTATTTTCTTTTTAAAAAACAATTTTTTGAAAACTGAGGGTGATGGCGAAAAACGGTTTGCGAATTCGTATTCAGCGCACAAAAATCTATAAGAAACGGGTATTGAATGTTACAAGTCTGGATGGCTGTTGAATAATTACAATTAAACTCTTGCATGAGTTTGACTGCTCGTTCGGCCGAATCGTTTACTGCTAAATTATTTACTATATTTAATCCAATATTATAATTGGCATCATTTTCCCATTCTAGAGAATCCATATTTATAAAACCTTAATAAAAGCATCGGTTATTTTATTAAAATTTTGAAATCTGTTATTTATAAATATATGAAAAAATTTCTTAGCTAAAAGTTGTATTGTTTGACAAAGTAAAAAATAATGTCAACGAAAAAAGTTTTTTCTGAAGGTAAATTTATGAGATTTCACGATCATGATTTTTTTTTAAGTAATCTTATACTTTGATTCTATATTGTTACAGAGCGTAAAAAGACAAATTCAACGATATATAAACATGTACTGTGACTCACAGCCATAATCGTACACTCTTTAAAATCGCATAACATTTTTAAAATTGGTCCAAACGACTTGAGTTTTTTTGAGAAGCTAGAAGGATTAGTTTGCTAAGTGACGTGTTTCGTCGTTTTTGAAAAAAATGCAATTGGTCGGAATAGTGAAAAAAATAGTAAAGTTCGTTTTTTAAACTTTTTTTTGTGAGCCTGTAATGAAAATTCAAAAAACCCGTTTGTAGATTGAAGTAAGTTATATACATGCCTAAAATTTCATAAAAATCGGTTAACGTTGCTCTGAGCTACAAACGTTTAAAGATCGCAGAATAAGGTCGAGAATCGCTGATTTCGGGAATTTCCGCGATTCTCGACCTTATTCTGCGATCTTTAAACGTTTGTAGCTCAGAGCAGCGTTAACCGATTTTTATGAAATTTTAGGCATGTATATAACTTACTTCAATCTACAAACGGGTTTTTTGAATTTTCATTACAGGCTCACAAAAAAGTTTAAAAAACGACCTTTACTATTTTTTTCACTATTCCGACCAATTGCATTTTTTTTAAAAACGACGAAACACATCACTTAGCAAACTAATCCTTCTAGCTTCTCAAAAAAACTCAAGTCGTTTGGACCAATTTTAAAAATGTTATGCGATTTTAAAGAGTGTACGATTATGGCTGTGAGTCACTGTATATTAACGATACAGGGTAGAGGACCCAATTACTGTCACCTACCCAATGACTGTCACCCTAAGTTGCTTTACGTAAAATAACAAATAAATCTTATAAAATTATGCATAAAAAAATTTAGCATACAATTCAAACTATTATTTATACGATACAAAAAACAGTACTTTATTTTTTCTTCGTTAATTTGAATAGAACGATAAAAAATTTTAAGCGAATATTAGTAGAATGGAAACGATGACTTCCTTACTAGCGAAAGAGAAAACAAGGCGTTAAAGAAAATGCTGTAATTGTAATATTTAAGCTATCAACATAACAAAATATAATGTTTTAAATAATATAAGCATCACAGAAAGTAATAAAGATCCGAATTCAACGATTCATTAAGTCTTTTTACTTATTAATTGGATGACAGTGATTGGTACAAGCGTTTCAAGCATTTTGGTATTACTGTCATAGCAGTAGTTGCTCATGTACATGACACGAAGTAAGCTTAAAATGACATAAACAATATTGGGGTAGTTGGCAGTAATTGGGGTGTCAGTAATTCAATCAAACACATTTGAAAAGTGTCAGTAATAGATCCCCAAATATATTTTTGAAATTGATGAATTTATACATAAAAATCGAAGTTTTAAGATCCACCAAAATTTTTTCATCAAGTAAACATATTAAACAATAATAAATAACAAGAACAACATATACTTTTAGTCTATAAGTACATAACTATAAGATAATGTCAGCGTCAATGTTTAATGTGTCAGTAATTGGGTCATTTGCCCTACTACAATCGAGAAAAACGAGTTACAAAAATAAAAAATTTCAAATTCGATAAGGCATGGTTTCCCGTCCTCCGATCGATTTCATTTCAAATTTTGCACACATTATTTTTCCCCCCCAATGACCCAATCCTGAGGGGTGTCCGAAAAAATTTGAAAGTCCACCCTAATGTATAAACATATTACACCCTTCTGCCTTATGCTTTTAAACCCAAATTTTTCTGACAAGTCTCTCATAAATTATAACATAAAGATTTCTTTTCCATATAAAACCGTTGAATTTTTACCTGACGCTGCATGATATCAAACCAAGAAAAGTTGTAACAAAAAGCTTAGAATTTATCTTCATATTATCTGCTTTAAAAAATAAAAAATGATGCCTGAATGAAATAGAAATGTTAATAAGTTTTATAATATAAAAGTTAAAACATATTTGCATACCTCCGGACTTTCAAAACACTGTGGCACAACTTTTACTATTCTTGGGGTATTTATTGCTGCACAAATTTACACACATATACGTGGCAACGTCACAACTTCCCAACTTCTTATCTAAAAGCTTAAAATTATCCAAGATTATTATTCCTTATCTTATTTCGATCTAAACTTTTACTACAAAATTACGTTTGCAGAACCGTTGTGTCGTAGAACTTCACTATTATGTCACAAATATCAGTATTATTAGCGTACTCAGTATGTATACTTATACCCTCGCTTAATGTTCTGACTACTTATCCAGCACCTGATATTTTTGAAAGCAATACTTAAGATATATCTTATCTTTCTAGGGTGTCTGGCATATACCGAACAGAGAGGTAGACAGACCAGGAAGCTTTGCATTTCACATGTCAAGATGCGTAACACTATTGATGCAAGTGCTTAAAGAAACAAATGATGCTCGTATGTTAATGCAACTGAGCATGCAACTCGGAAAGATACCAGAGTCCGACAAGTATATCTTCGGATTAAAAGTCTCGCGCGCAGATTAGTAGATAAATTTTCCTAAAATCTGTTTCGTTGTTTCAGGAAATACTTACGTGACTCGGAAAGGGAGCAACTGTCTTGCCAAGCGTTGACACTCTGCTTGCAATCTCTCAGAACTAAAGTGCAATTAATGGGATCGGCTACCTCTGATCCTGCTCCTGATAAGAGCGTTGACGCTAGAACTCAAGTACTCCTCGACACGTACTGGGTATATCAAAAAGCCTTGAAAAATTTCCAAACCAAAGAGCAAACTATACAAGTACTCGCTGCTCTTCTAGTGGACACATATAAAACATATGTCGGTAATAAAGTAAGTTGAAGCTTGTGACATAACATTGCATTATATAAAATACCTATTTAGAAGCTGGAGAATATCGTGTAATCGAACATTGGACTCTCACTTTCACAGAGCTTGGAAGGGAACGTCTTGGAGATTGCTACGAAATTCTGTAACGATTACAATTACAATAGAAAAGTTTTGAGCAAGTTTTTCTCCAGCCTCGACAAGCCCGCAACAGATACGCAAGTGCAGCCTCAAGCTGCCTCTCCGACACCTGTAAGTCCTGGTGCTTTATAAACTAGGCTCTTGCTTATCTCGCTAAGCATCGATACTGACAGATGTGTTTGCATAGGTGGTGACGCCTCAGCCTCAAGTTAGTTCAGCATCGCCGCAGTCATCCCAAAGCCGAAAGCCGTACAGAAATCTGCCATCCACCGGTCGACCGAGAGGCCGCCCGCCAAATGTCAACAAGTACTTGCAAGCCATGCAGCAGGGCAACAACGCGATGAACCACTTTAACGCGAAAAGCAACTTCGCGAATTATATGGGTGCATCGGGCAACCGTTCCCTCATGAATCCCTACTTCATGCATCCGCTAGTGGATCCAAACATACTATCCGCTTTATTAACCAGTGGTTTAAGCGGCAGCATGATGGACCCCCTGTCAGCGATGAACTACTTGAACCAAATGGGAAATTACCAAGACATTCTCAGACAATACCAGAACAATCTCTCCTCGTTGTCTAATCTGACTACTAGCTTGAGCAGTACGATACCCACAGGTCCGAGTATCAGCAACATACCCACGATGAGCACGTCCACCTCGAGCATCAGCAGCGCCCCGAATATCAGCAACTTAGGCAGCCTGAACAACCTGAGCAACCTGGGCAACCTAAACAACCTGACGGTGCAACAGTTGCTGAGCTTGAGCAACTCCACGGTGACTACCACACGGTCGGCACCGATGTACCAGCAGCCGGCAACCACGGCAAAGACCACCACTACAGCCTCGATGACTAAAGACAGGCCCAGTATATCGATAACCCCCGTAAATACAATGCCAGCGAAAAGTAAGCCCTGCAAACAAAGCCCGCAGAGCGACTCCGTACCTGGCCATTCCGTACCAGTGCAGCTGCCAAAGTCTCTGCAAATCACTCCACCCACGAAGCCAGTTCTGCAGACACCGACCACTCAAGTCTCCCTTCTCAAGCCATCCATCCTCCAGCACGTCAAGACTAGTCCGCCGAAGCAGATGACCGCGCCCCAGATCAGGGTCTCCAAGTCGTTAACCGAGCCCCAGCCGGCCCACAACTCCGCCCTCTCGCATTCGCCGTTAAAGAGCACCGCTACTACGAACCCAACCGCGGTGCCGCAGGTCGCCCACGCGACGATAGGCGCCTCGATAAGCCTGAAGCAGGCGCTGCCCATGAACGTGGCCGTGCCCGTCCCTCATACAGGAACGTCGTTGCAGCACAAGCTTCTGTCCAAGAAGAACTCGCAGCGGCCCTACTCGCAGGCCAGCGTGCAGAACCCAGTAAGGAAGGCGAAAGCAGGGAAAGCTATGCCTGCGATACCCAGCAGCTTCTCCATGCTGAGCAGCATGCCCGGCAACTCGTCCATGGGCCAGCCGCCTTACATACCACCTGAATTAAGTGGAATCTCAGTGAGCCCCGTGAACCCCGCGAACCCTGCGAACCCTGGCCCTCAGCTAGGACTGAAAGGCCCAGGTGCCAAATACTCCGGTTACAAAAAGTCGTCTGCTAAAGCGAAAGCTCCTCCTCCCCCCATCGACATTTCTAGTTCTTTGGCAAGTTCCTTCCCTCAAGGAAGCTCCGCCGAAGCTTTCTCCATGCTCTCTCAGCTGAAGCAGCACTCTCACTTGGAGATCATACCTCAGCAGAAGGCGCAGATCAAGCCCGCCGTCGACTACCCAAAGAACTTGTGCTCCGGCGTCAGTGTGCTCCCGCAGAAGGTGTCGTCTGATCCCCTCAGGCCGTCAACCGCAGACTGCATGAGCATGTACGATCTGCCTAGAGGGAAATCCGGCAAGAAACCCGAGAAACCTGGCAACGACAGCGTTGAGATCATAACGCTGGATGATTGAACGCCCACGATGATAACGCCTAGCTTCCGTTATCATCCTCCTTTGTCTCTTGATATCCTCGCGGATCAATTTCCTTCATTGGCGCGGATTATTCACGAACGATCCATTATTGATAAGCTGTCCAGCCGCGTTTTTAACGTTGTAGCTATAGCACAAGAGTTTCATTTTCATTGTGGATGACTGAGAAATAGATTGCTAGCCTTCTCTCACTTCTGTGCCTAATGCGGAGCCATTCTACGCGAGCCATTTGATTGTCACGTACAGAAATACGTGCGCGTGCGCACACACATTTATATATGCGGCAGTAGATAATAATAACTTGTATTCTAAACTATGGGGATAATGAAGAAAGGGGATAATTGGAAGCTGTAAGGTTTGAACGGTTGCGCGAGAATGTCTGCATGGTGCTCTGGTAACGATCGAGATAACACGCGTCGCGAGGAATATCATTTCACGATGATTCCAGGGAAACGTTCTTGCATACTATCGAAGCGACACATTATTTTTCTACCCTTCTACATTCTCAGCAACTGGGGAACTTTTCTTTGTATGTAAAAAAAGCAAAATGGAGAAAAAGAGAGATAGGCAAGTGTATAATTAGGTATTAGCGAAACCTGTACATTTTCTAACGAACTATTTATAAGAACGTCTTTTTGGTTAAAAAATATATATATATACATATATATTTAAGATACCGCTTAGTATGTCTGTTAAATAAGAAGTCAACGGCAACCTTTCTTTTTTCAGCTTCTGTAGTTTATTTCTTTGCAACGATTACATATAAATACGATACTTTTGTATCTCTAGTTTACGCTGCTTGTAGTTTCTTGTTGTTCTAGAGATTCTAGGTGTTAAGGAAATATGTTTTATACATTTGTACATATGCCAACTATTTATACAATAGCATCTATGTTAATCTAGCTGGCAGCTTGAACGAATTCGCAGGCAAACCACGCACACCCAGACCCTTTACAGCGAATACGTAGCCAGCGTTGGGTTGCTCCTTCAATTCACTCTCGGTTAATCCCGTGGTTGCTGTTGTCACGTACAAGATATCGAATTCGTCGCCGCCGAACGCAACGCTGGTCACATTTTGGGCATTTGGGATCTTGACGAAGCGCAACACTTCTCCTGTTTTCGGTTGAACTTGGTACACCTACGTATTAAATATTCCCAGAAATTTAATGTCAATTATCTATTCCGCCGATGAGTTTCAGAGCGACGGAAAAGCCGTCGCACAGACTGCCGAAATACTTACACCACCTCCGCCAAATACAGCCACCCAAAGATTCCCGTCCGCATCTACGGTCATACCGTCTGGCATTCCAGGAATATTCTGCTTCCGAAGGTCGAAGACAGTTTTCTTGTTAGCTGGAAATAAAGATTAATCGAGCATGTAGATTCATTTCACACGAATCCCTGTATCGTTGTAAATTACTCACATATATCTCCAGTCTTTGGGTTGTAATCGTATTCCACTACCTTGTAGGTCGTCGAATCAATGTAATAAAGCTTGTCATCGTTGAGACTCCAAGCCACTCCGTTACTTATGGTTACACCAGATTCATGTTTCTTCAGCCGTAGATCATTATCGACAGAATAAAACGATCCTTTATTGGGTGGAAATACCCCGTTCACCTCGAGGCTTATTGTTCCTAATAAAACGATTTTATTGTACACTCCGAGAGATTATAATAATATATTCTCCTACGTAAGAATAAATGCGATCAACCAACCACCCCATAATCTTCCAGACTTATCTACTTTTGCGTCGTTCCACCTGGTCTCAAGAGGATCGCTCTCCACGGTAACCAATGCTTGCGACGCACACTTCGCGAGATTCTTTTCTCCATCCCATGCAAGCAAGGCCAAGCCTGTGCCGACTCCCGCTACCAATTTACCTGTAGCACCGTCAACGGGGACCGCGAATCCAACAGGTCCTGCCTCTGGAAATCAAAACACTTGGGTTACATACCAATCAAGTACCATAAACATGGTGAAATACGGGTGTCCGAACACTTGCCTACGTAGGCAGATGTGAGAGACTTTGTCGCAGGATCGTATCTGTATATTTTCTGGGCAAATATGTCGACAAAGTAGAGCTTCTTGGAAGCTTGGTCCCAATGTGGGCCTTCGCTAAGCTCGTATGGCCCGGCTAATTGCTCGACAGTCACTCCAGCCATTTTTCTACTAAATATAAGAATATAATGATGTGAAACGAAGCGTAGAAATAATTAAAAATGTACACACACGCAACAAGTGTTTGTTTCGCCCAAAAGTAACGCTACATCCACATTTTGTCTTACACGGCTATTGGATTATTTAGTTGAATGATACTTGCTCTTTTTATGCAGGCAAAACCGGTATGACTGTCCGTGACGGGATCTAACTGGACCAAGTGGCACTAAAACTTAACTGGACGATCGAGATCAATGCGAGACTGCTAATGAACAACTGGGAGAATCCTCTCTTATATATACCATACGCTACATCTGTAGATTCAGTGAGGATAACGGCCAAGAGGCATGCATTTTTCAGCATATTTTTTTATCATTAGACTCGAGTATAATAGATATAGAGACCTGTCGTACGCCGTGTAACGTGGAAAGGTTATCAAGAATCGCTTCATCTAAAAATAAATATACCTCAAGAAAACTACAGAGCCAATGATTTGATATAAAGGTGTTACGTAATATCTGGTCACTCCCTTATGAGATTAGATATCTCTGTTAATTATTACAAATCATCGTCTACACTCTACTGCTTACTAAGTACTTTTACTTGCTATTTCACCACATTTATGAGTTCCCACGGACGTTAGTCGAGGGATATTACAACAGCTGTTCAAATAAAAGAAAAATGAGAAATCATGTGCTGGTGCGCCGATAATTAAAAATGGGCAAATGGAACTCTGTATAATCGTATTTATTGATTAGTCCTTTGCAATAGTATTCGTAGATGTTGAAGTAGAATGTATTACTCGAGGCTGGAACATTCCTTTGGAATACTTTACTTTACTTATTCTCCAGCGGAGTGGAAGCAAAGTTATTAATCAGTATTTAAATAAGTTTGCGATAAGGCCACGCACTCCTAAACCGTGCACAGCAAAGACGTAACCAGCGTACGGTTGTTCCTCTTCTTCCTGGTGAGTTAGACCACGGCTGGACGTTGTGACATACAGAATGTCCAAAAGCGGGCCTCCAAATGCGACACTAGTTACGTCTTTAACAGGTAACTCGACGAGACGGATTACAAGGCCAGTACGGGGGTCGACGTTGAGCACCTGTTAAGAATTTTGTTATCGCAGAGGTACTTTTATTAGAGAGTTAGGGTTGGGACGGCGATACTTACGCCGCTTCCACTGTAAAGAGCTATCCAAAGATTTCCGTCTCTGTCTATCGTCATGCCATCGGGCAGCCCAGTGATATTATTCTTTTGAAGATCGAACACAATCCTCTTGTTGGCTGTACAAAGGAATATTTCTTTCGCACTTTACTTCGATGCTACTACGCTACTCTAATAGCTCCATACATACATATAACTCCCTTGACGGAATCAAAGTCGAACGCTGCTATTTTACGTGTAGGCGTGTCGATGTAATAAAGCGTGTTATCTTCGAGATTCCAAGCTAGTCCGTTACTGTTGGTCACAGGAGAGAGCTCTTTCTTTGGTACCAGATCAGAGTCGATGCGATAGAAAGATGCTTGATTAGCTGTAACGACGCTGTTCGCTTCCGGGCCAATTGTGCCTACGAAGGAAGTACGCGTGTGTCGTTACACATGTTTGTAGAAATGAACGATTCCGTGTAAAGGCACATCCAGACGCCGATGCATGTCGCAGCGAAACACTGATGCATGTTTCATGATTCTTGCTCGTCAGCTAAGCGCGCGAGCAAGATGCAAGAGTCATGAAACCTGCATCATGATGCATCAGTGTTTCGCTGCAACATGCATCAGCGTCTGGATGCCTTAAGAGATTGACGCCTTTCAACGAACCACCCCAGAACCTTCCCGAAGAATCTGCTTTCCCATCGTTCCACCTGGTGCCCTTGCGGTCTCTGTCAACAACAGCTAATGTTCGAGGAACGGACCGTGTAACGTTTCCGTTAGCGTCCCAGGTGACTAGAACGAAATCTGTTGCGGTGCCAGCTACTAACTTATTAGGTTCTCCTTCGACAGGAATAGCAAATCCGACAGGGCCATTTCCTAGCAATAATTAGTTGTCAAGTTGGCTTCGATGCGTCGAAAGCGATTATTTTTGTTCTTAAATATTTAAATGTTTGCGTGAACCATTGATTTACCTATGTAAGTACAGGTAAGGTCTTTTGTTACGGGGTCGAATCTGCATATCTTTTGCGCATCTATATCGACAAAATAGAGTTTCTGGCTACGGTGGTCCCAGTGAGGGCCTTCGCTATGCTCGAACTTTCCTACTACAGGTTCGATAACTAGTTTATCCTGGTTCCCATGTTTTGTACAAGCTCCTTCTCTACGAATAACAAGAAAACCCCCGATTTCACAGACCGAGTACGATAGTTGGCGCGTTTTGCAACAATAACATTGTCCAACAGCCAGTTTGATCTGTAAAATTCAATAGGCGGCTCTTATAGATTTTTCTGCGCGTAAAACGAATGCGCAAACCGTTTGTCGCTATCAGCCTCAGTTTTTGAGAAATTCGATTTTGAAAAAAAATGCAGATTTTCAATTTTGAACATCTTTTGAGTTGAAACAGTAATAGTTATTCGGTTGTTTGTTTTGTCAGTTTATTCTATGAACCCTCGCGAATACAACGATATAAGTTATTATTGAGTTAAGATCATTTAAATATGTTTAAACGACGGTCAAAGGGAAAAGGACACTCGAAATGCACCAATTTTGGCAGATATTTTTCTATATATTTCGAAAACTATGGGTCTAGGAGAAAATCTGACCACGCCACGCAATGCAGCGGACATTTTTCCTTCGGAAAACATCAACAGAAGTGGTAAAACACCTTTTGTTTTTATAAGAGAAACGAAAGAGTTTGGCAAAACATGCGGCGCGGGCAGTGGTTCTCATACGCGTTACGCGATCTGTGACGCTGAGCGGCACATTTTGTCAAATTTTGTCGTTTCTGTATTGAAAGCAAATGGTGTTTTACCACTTCTGTTGATGGTTTCCGAAGGAAAAATGTCTGCTGCGTCGCGTGGAGTAGTCAGATTTTCTCCTAGACCCTTAGTTTTTGAAATATATAGAAAGATGCCTGAAAAACTTGGTGCATTTCGGGTGTCCTTTTCCCCTTGATCGTTGTTTAAACATGATTAAATGTTTATAATTCAATAATAACTTATATCGTTGTGTTCGCGAGGGTTCATAGTATAATTTTACGGAAGAAGCAACCGTATAGCTATTACTGTTTCAACGCAAAAGATGTACAAAGATGAAAATTTCCATTTTTTTTTAAAATCGAATTTCTCGACAACTGAGGGTGATGGCGACAAACGGTTTGCGGATTCGTATTCAGCGCACAAAAATCTTTAAGAAACGGGTATTGAAATTTACAAAACAAAATAAAAAAGTTAAATTTTGTTGGACAGTGTAAGTGGATCCTTCAAGCCAGGCTAACCTTACAAAATTCGTGCATTAGTAAATAGTAAATAGTAAATTCAGTGTATCGTAAGAAATACTATGATGAATGAAAAATCAGTTAGAAAATTCTGTATCACATTTCTGGTTGATATTTTGAAGCGTGTCACGCCGCACGCAATGTGCATCCATATTAAATTCCAACATGAGTTCGATGAGATCCTTTCACTTACCCAGTATGGGCCAAGAGAGCGGCGCTTATTCCCAGAAGCAAAATTTCGCGCACAATGCCTCGCATTGTGTTGTAATCGTCTAATTAGAACAACAGAAGGAAGAAATTTGCATGCGACACAGAGAAACGAGGGACACAACTACCGCACGACACGTTTAACAGAAAAATAATGAATGATACCATTGCCAGGTGAAGGTAACCCTTATATAGCATTTCTACATTCACCGATTGTATATATTCTACGAACAATCGTAAATTACGGGGTACACCATTTCAACTACATATACCTATGTACTTGTATCGCAAACGATAAACTAAATAAATATTATCATTTTAACGAAGGTGAAACTACTTAAATTACGCGACCACCTATGTGTCAAGCTGTGCCACTTGTGTGATAAGCATTATACATCATTTTTTCTTCTTCTTTTTCATTTAGGCCAAGTCTGGCCATTAATCTTGATCGTAGATCGTTAATCTCATCAGGGAATAACTAAAAAGTGTATAAAAATAAGTAAATAAATATCAACCAAGAAGAAAACGTTACTAAATTTCCTAATATAACTTAAGGGGGAATACCACTGTGACGGCCGAAAAAGCAAGTCGTTTTTAAGAATTTTTTTCAGGAATAATTTACAGTTTTCATAGAAAATTTTTATTACCTACCTTTAGCACGCTGTCTTAAGAGAATATAAAAAAATAAATAGAAAAACATTCATAAATTTTAATATATTAATTTATCTTCGAGACCCCTTCACGCGAGCTGGTCGAATGTGTAACTATGGAACAGCAAGTCCGAAATCAAATTTCATTTTTTTCTTATAATGTATATGAGTGTAGTTTCCGTTGTGCGTACCGATTTCTCAAACAAATTATTTTTGTAAAAATGGTGCGCTTTAGAAAAAAAGTTTCGAAAATCCGCGAATAAGATGGACAGTTTTTCGAGTATATTTCAAAAAATTTGTTTTCAATAAAAAAATCCGCACGCATAACGGAAACTACACTCATATAGTTTACAAAAAAAATTTGATTTCGGACCTGCTGTTCCATAATTACACATTCGACCAGCTCGCGTGACGAGGTCAAAGAGGAGATATAATAAGAGGCGTCACTCCGGGCGGAACCTTTGAAGTCCTTACTTGACCTTGGCATTTAAATTGGTTGTCTATTCGAGCGGGATATTCAAATCAACTAAATTTACCTTAACGCAGTTGGCTGATTATTGTCGAAGTTTACCGATCCATGCCGAATGGACATTTAAATTGGTTGTCTAGTGATTTCCCCAGTTTATTTTTGTCCTTGTCGAGTGACGCCTCTTATTATATCTCCTCTTTGACGAGGTCTAGAAGATCAATTAACCCTCGGTTGTCACACCTGCTTTTTCGAACGTCGTTGTCACACTGGGTCAATTTGACCCTGTCAATTTTCAATCAGTTGTTATTTAAAAACTATTTGTTAAATTAAGTCTCAAAAATTCTGAGATAATGTTTGAGCATTGTAGAATATATGCCCATCGTTGAAAGTTGACATTTAAAGTGTCATCATGCTTAAAAAAAAGTTTGAAGCAATAAGAGTTTCGACAAAACGGTTTTTTGCTTAAGAAAACGCAGGGTCAATTTGACCCAGTGTGATAACCGAGGGTTAATATATTAAAATTTATGGATGCTTTTCTATTTACTTTTTTTTTTGTATAGTCTCTTAATACAGCGTACTAAAGATAGGTAATAAAAATTTTCTATGAAAGCTGTAAATTATTCCTGAAAAAAAAATCTTAAAAATGGCTTACTTTTCCGACCGTCACAGTGGTGTTCCCCTTAAATGTTTGTTCGGATGGAAAATGAGAGTTTGATATATATAATTTTACTTATAAACTTCATTAACCCTTCCCACCAATGAAATCCATATTTATGTACTAGTAACAAGTAAGGACAAAGGGAAAGGATTATGAGGATGATCAATTCATGAATTCATTTTTAAATTTTTGCGCCTGCCAGTATGCAACCAGCAGTGTCTTAAAGCGTGCGCGTGTTTAATCGATACATAGTTGTACATATTTATGTAAATATGGACGAGCGACGAGTGATGAGTGACGAGTGATTGTAAAGGCCCATCGAAACCAGCGATACGTGTTCCCCCACATGAAATTTCAGGTAATGTAAATTCCTTTCGCAAGCACATAACTCACGGTGCTAGCCATATTTTGAAACAGCTTAAAACTGCTCGCAGGCATATTTATTACAAACGAGCCATAATTTTCATAAACTATTTTCCATAATTCGCATAATTTTTCTCTTATCTACCAAACTTTGAAAGTGCATTGCATATATTTTACTCCGCAAAACACTTTCCGGCGAAGCAAATACAGTTGAAATTAGGTACATAAGAGACTTCTATTCACAAATAATTCTGATATCCCTAAAGCTCGAAATCAGCCAAACATCCTTACCAATGACAGAGTAAATTAATACAATTACCACAGACGAGGTATAGCCAGTGATACCAGATCGGGGACGGGTTTCCTCGAGAATTTCCCCCACCTCGCATGCACACTATGCAGGAGTCGCGTATGTGATCTACACGCACGTGATTGGTGCATAGGTGCATGCGAGGTGGGGGAAATTCTCGAGGAAACCCGTCCCCGATCTGGTATCACAGGGTATAGCTCGTATCTATAGTATCTATAGTATCTATACCTCGTCTGTGCAATTACTTTAAACGTGACCGAAACGTGATTAAATTCAGCGTCGATAACGTAGATACCTAACCTAACAAGTTCATTGCTCCCGTCGATAAAAGAGGATACCAAACTTATCATCTGCCGCTTCGTCGATAAACGAGGCAGTAAAATTTATCAGGTTCAATTCTCTTACGCCCGCCGTTAGATGTCGTCACACTGCCGCGCGCGCCATCTGGCGCCGGCTCGGCGAGTGTCGCGCCTGTGCCGGCCAACATCATCAGGTCACGTGACAGTAGCATATTGATACGTGTCGACGAAGGGAGCCACGACTCGCTACGCTTTGCCAGTCGAGTATACGCGGCCAGGTTTACTCGTGTCCTCGCTTCGATCGAGTATCTTCGCGGCAGTGTTGATCCCGGACATCATCGAGTGGCGTCGCCTGGAATAATCGCATCTCGGATTCAAAATGGGATGTAAGTGGAAATCGCTTCCAGTCAGAAATACCGAAATATTCGTAAGCACGCGCAACGCCGCGATATTAACCGTGACCGTAACCTCTCCATTTCTCCCGATCCACAACACATATTGTTCGCTGTCGAGTCCCCGATTACCACGATCGCCACCACCGCGATTTAAGCGTCCCGTTAATCGAACGGCCCGGCCCCTTCATAACGTTAATCTGTTGCAGTCAAATTTTTGGAGGTGATAAAGCCGTTCTGCAGTATACTCCCGGAAATAGAGAAGCCACGGCGAAAAGTAAGTTTACCGCGTCCAGTCCCGATATTTCTATTCCCCTCTCTGTATTTTCAGTTTTCAGTAATCACGATAAGCGACCTTGCGATAGTTCTATGTATTAAGGCTTCTTTATCGTTTCCCACCTGTCCATCAGCTGAGCCCTAATCCACTTACGAAGCTTTGCCCCCGTGCCCTCCTTTCGGATACTTCCCTCGGCAACCTTTCTGTAGCTCTAATCTTCTTTCAGATTCAGTTTCGGGAGAAAGTGTTATGGACCGCGATCACGTTGTTTATCTTCTTAGTATGCTGTCAGGTATGCCGCTCTACCGTGGAGTTAACGCGCGATCGTTCTTACTTCCGAGCGGTTCTAGCGACATTCGAGTCTGTTTCGTCTTTCTAGATTCCTCTGTTCGGCATCATGTCCTCGGACAGCGCGGATCCTTTCTACTGGATCCGTGTGATTCTCGCGTCAAATAGAGGGACGCTGATGGAACTGGGAATCTCTCCCATCGTTACGTCCGGTCTGATCATGCAACTGTTGGGTGGCGCGAAGATCATCGAAGTTGGCGACACTCCGAAGGACAGAGCGCTCTTTAACGGCGCACAGAAACGTAAGGGAAACGCGTTACCCTCTTCGAAAGTATCTTGTTTCCGGGTTATCTCAATTTACTTTTTTTCTCAGTGTTTGGTATGGTCATCACTGTCGGTCAAGCTATCGTGTACGTGATGACCGGGATGTACGGCGATCCGACGCAAATTGGGGCCGGAGTTTGTTTATTAATTATCATTCAACTGTTCGTCGCTGGATTGATCGTCCTGTTGTTGGACGAACTGCTCCAGAAAGGGTACGGGTTGGGGAGTGGGATCTCTCTCTTCATCGCGACAAACATTTGTGAAACGATAGTGTGGAAAGCGTGCTCTCCGGCTACTGTCAACACTGGTACAATTTTACTATTCTCGCTTTCGTTACCGTGTTAGGTGTTACGGAATTATTTACGCTAAATTGTTCCGGTTACAAAACGTTACAGGCCGTGGCACAGAGTTCGAGGGCGCAGTGATCGCTCTGTTCCACTTGTTGGCCACGAGACAAGACAAAGTTCGAGCTCTCAGAGAAGCATTCTACAGACAGAACCTTCCCAATCTCATGAACTTACTTGCGACGATCCTGGTGTTCGCTATAGTAATCTATTTCCAGGTAACGTTGCGCAGCAGTTGCGTGCATTAGAGTCTAGATAAACAAAAGAGAATCGTGAGATCTATAATCACATTATTTGCCAACAGGGCTTCCGCGTTGACTTGCCGATCAAATCTGCCAGATACAGAGGCCAGTACAGCAGCTATCCGATCAAACTCTTCTACACGAGCAACATCCCGATCATCCTGCAATCCGCGTTAGTCTCCAATCTGTACGTGATCTCCCAGATGTTGGCCGTGAAGTTCCAAGGGAACATTATAGTGAACCTGCTAGGAGTGTGGTCCGACGTCGGTGGCGGTGGTCCAGCGCGATCCTATCCTGTCGGAGGATTGTGTTACTATTTGTCACCGCCGGAATCCGTGGGGCACATCGTTCAAGACCCCGTGCACGCTTTCCTTTACATCCTCTTCATGCTTGGATCTTGCGCTTTCTTCTCGAAGGCATGGATCGAGGTTTCCGGCAGTTCAGCTAAAGACGTCAGTATAGTCGTAACTCCTCGCCGTTCTTCGCTCGTCCGCTGGCAATCATTCGTGGAATTCTGATTTCTTCTCGCAGGTCGCCAAACAGCTGAAGGAACAGCAGATGGTGATGAGAGGGCACAGAGACCACTCGTTGATCCACGAGTTGAACAGATACATTCCTACCGCCGCTGCGTTCGGTGGATTGTGCATCGGCGCTCTGTCCGTGCTGGCCGACTTCCTCGGCGCGATCGGCTCCGGCACCGGCATACTGCTCGCGGTCACGATCATCTACCAGTACTTCGAGATCTTTGTCAAGGAGCAAAGTGAAATGGGTGGCATGAGTACGCTACTCTTCTAAGGTGTTCACGTACATAGAGACGTTCGAAGTGAACTGTTTTTAATTCTGAAGAACTGCATAATATAATTTATTGTAAAATAAGCCCGTTCGACGCTGTCGGTGCTGTCGATCGCTGGACGGCACTAGAAACATGGAAGGTCTTCAAAGTGAATCAAACCGCACAGCTCTGTTCCTTCTTTTTCTTTCTCGCTCACTTTCGCTATTCATTATAATAATCGCATACACATACACGTTATGGGACAATCTTCTTGAATGAAAAGTCTTCTCTTTCTTTTTTTTTTTTTTTGCTGTTACGTTACTTGTACTTGTCATATACTCGAGAAATATTTAATTATCGTTTCATAGCTATCATGTATCGATTCCACCGGAACCATCAGCGACCGTCAGCTTTTGTTTATGCGTCGTGGAAAATAATACACCGCCTTTTGTATATGAATGATCAGTGGGGATTCTGCACTGTGTTAATCAGTACGAACGTGCACGCGTTAACAGAGCGCAGAGGAACGCATTCAGGAGGGGAACGCGCGGGATCTGGATCAGCTCTGTGACTGAAACTTCGCGTACAGTTTAGCGCGCAACGCATCCGATGGTGCGCCGAAGCGCACGGGGGAGCACTAAAGAAATTTTATACTTTCTATACGTCTGCACCTGTACGTGCCGTCGGACGTTTCGAGTATTGCCGTTGATTCTTTGTATCTTAATGAGATATTATATCGCTGTACACAGGGTCAGGCGTAGATAATTGTGGAATCGAAAAGGGAAGCGATCCTTTACGAATAAAGGAATGTGACGTAAAGTTGTCTCGTATGTGGCTTTGCATTCGAAAATGTTCGTCGTTGCGTTATAACATATTTCTAAATGTCAGTCTATGTAAACAGTGACTACTACTTTTTCTCTTACTAGCAAAGCCTTGCGCGAAAAGCTTCTCGCCTTTTTGCGAGGAATCCCTTTATCGGTTCCACCACGAATATCGCTGTACTTTGTGTACTGTGAATACGAAGTGTACATACATAGTATAGTTACTTATTCGAGAAGCGTAAAATTTCTACTAATTTTTAAGTAACATATGAAGAATTAACATGGATTCGAATAGTACGAAACTTTGAAGTCGACTTTCTTCCGAAGTTTCAGCTTGGTGTGCTTCAGTAGTGCCGATGCGTGTATGTTGCGCGCTAATCATACGGAAAACTCCACCGGAATCATCTCCCCTCGTCCGACATAACGTAATAAACATAAACATATGCTCGAATGTGAATCACAGGCGTTCAGTGTTGTTGGAATGCTCTGGATTCGCGCGATGTGTAATATCTTTGGAACAACGAGCAGCGTGTACATAGGAAGAAAGTAATTAAATATTTTCAGCATTTTTTACTAGTGTTTTATGCTCCGTTGTGACACGGAGCCGCGCGAAAGACTTCTGAAAGTCGTCAGGTTTATACGATATGTAAATGGAAGCATATAAAGCGTAATCATTTTGTCAGGACGAGACACCCAGCCGAGGGTAATTCGTACAACCAACTGATTCGAACAGTGTTCGCACATCATAGATATATATCATCATTCCTATATTAATATTACGATACAAAGTAAATTAATATTTGTTTTCTTGTATGTATTTAGGAGAATGTGCTTTTATAAAAACTAAAACTTATCATCGCTGTCTTCTACCCCCTCCTCGTCCGTACTATTTCGAGGGTGTAGCACGGAGTAGCAAGCTGTGTACCTACGGTGACTCCCAAAAATATTCGGACACTAGAGTATGGCTAACTTTATTACTTGATATTTCAATTGTTTATAAAGCAACCGCCTTGGTTGTTTTTGCTAATAATAAGTCATTTATTAATGACGAAAAGGATATATAATTTATTTGAAAAATTCACGTACATTGTATAATAATAATTGCTACAGGAAATGGTGTCACATTTTCGGGTCACAAAAATATTCGGACAATGTGGAATATAACTTTTTTCTAACTATATTTATAAGTAGATATTTCATTTTTATATTTTGTGGCAAAAACATATTGTAATTTATTTGGCATATTATGTATATTTTTTTTAAATATTCTGTCGTTATAGACGCCCATTCATTTTCGAGTTTTTGTTTTAATAATTCTTTCGAATGAATCGGTGTTTTGCGAATTTTCCTGTCTAATTCGTCTCATAAATTTTCGATAGGGTTCAGGTACGGGGATTGTGGCGGGGGATGAAGAATTTTGGGGCATCTGTACAACGAGAATTCCTGCACGATACGTGCTGTATGCTTCGGATCATTATCTCGATAAAACTTAAAACTAATCCCTATTTTTTAAAAAGAAGTATCGTAAGAAAAGTTACACAAAATCCACAATTAAGTGCTCCAAGATTAGTCAGCGAACTATTAGAAGAAACAATTCGGAGAACGTTAAGACAAGCTGGGTACAATGGTAGGGTAGCCAGTAAAAAACCGTTCATTAATGAGGTAAATAGGAGGAAGCAAAAACTGTGCAAAGGAATTAATTCCTATGGATAAATCGGGGTGGGAGAACGTGATATTTGTGGACGAAAGTAAATTTAACATCTACAATTCCGATGGAAGAGCCATGGTGTGGAGGAAGCAAAACACAGAGTCCCATTTTACCAATACACGAAGAACGCTGAAACACGGAGGAGGCAGTGTGATGGTCTAGGGCTACATTTCAAGTTTTGGCGTTGGAAACTTTAGTGACACTATTATGGACAAGAATGTTTATTTAAATATACTTACGAACAATTTAATTCAAAGTGCAGAAAAAATGGGGATTAGCAGTAGTTTTAAGTTTTATCGAGATAATGTGTAGGAATTCTTGTACAGATGCCCCAAAATTCTTCATCCCCCGCCACAATCCCCGTACCTGAACCCTATCGAAAATTTATGAAACCAATTAGACAGGAAAATTCGCAAAACACCGATTCATTCGAAAGAAGAATTAAAACAAAAACTCGAAAATGAATGGGCGTCTATAACGACAGAATATTTAAAAAAAAATATACATAAAATGTCAAATAGATTACAATACGTTTTAAAGCAAAATGGTTTCGCCACAAAATATTAAAATGAAATATCTACTTATAAATTTAGTTGGAAAAAAGTTATACTCTACATTGTCCGAATATTTTTGTGACCCGAAAATGTGACCCCATTTCCTGTAGCAATTATTATTATACAATGTACGTGAATTTTTCAAATAAATTATATATCTTTTTCGTCATTAATAAATGACCTATTATTAGAAAAAATAACCAAGGCGGTTGCTTGATAAATAATTGAAATATCAAGTAATAAAGTTAGTCATACTCTAGTGTCCGAATATTTTTGGGAGTCACTGCACATTCGATTGATTGCAAAAATAATTTATCCGACATAGATCTAATACGAAATTCCACGTTGAGAATGTTTTATTTAGAATACTGATTCATATCGTTCGAAATAGACGGGTTTCTATCGAAAAGTTTATGAGTAAAGGAATTACTACTTAATAATTGTTAACGAGTTGTTAAATACAACCAGGTTTGAAATAAGGGCATAAGAGACTATGGAAACAGTTAACAGATGTAGCTTAAAGCTAAAAAAGCTATCAATGTTTATTTTAAACATCTTTCTAATATAATACAAAATTGTTAGTCTGTTAATTCTATTCACAAGAATATGTACATGAGAACGATTCAATCTTTGTAGATTGTTGAGCTATTTGTTCTCGTTATAAAATAGAGTAGCATAGAGAGGACCCAGCTTGTGGATATTGGCCAACAGAACCAAACGAAGTGTTTCCGTGAACCTTATATTCGGAGTGGAAGTATCAGTGTCCCTCCATGCTATGTTAACTCCTTCGCTGCGCGTGAAGAGAGCCGGCGATGGGACATTTTCGCGCATGTAAGCCCACACGCACTCCTTCATTATAGTACTTATCTGTAATAGAAAACACCTAGCTATAGTTGAGAATCAAAATAGGTATTAAGGGGTAGGTTACTCTTGATAGCCCTAAAACAGACCCTTTTTCAAACGCAAATTGTAAAGTGATAAATAACAGTAGAGAGAACGTTTTTCTCTAGTTTTAATCGTTATTCTACGAACTTTAACACAAAAAAGGAAAAGTCTAAATATCTCTATGTACATAAAAGTTGTGAGTAAAAACGTAAAGGCGTGCACAGTTTGATGGCGAACATGAAATCTCGAAAACCGCTCCAACGATTTGGATGAAAATTTAATGAGGGATACCGAAAACCATTCCCTACGATGTGTCGGGAGCAGATTTTCGAAAAAAAAATAATACAATTTTTATGTTGAAAAATACGATTTTATCGATTTCTTGTATGAAAAATATTTTTTAGCTTTTTTCAAAGAATTTATCTCGAAATTCTGCTCCTGACACATCGTAGGAAATGGTTTTCTACATCTCTCATTAAATTTTCATTCAAATCATTGGAGCGGTTTTCGAGATTTTATGTTCACCGTCTTGAAGAAGGTAGTTCGTGGGAAATCGCGTTTAAAGTTGGACATGCAGTTTCGTCGTTATGCGATCTCATTTGCAGACTCGTGCATTTTTGGAATTTCGGAGCCCGGTTGCGCTTAAAATACGTAGAAAAGATGTAGGAATATGCAAAAATCCTCAAAACCAATTTTCGAAAATTTTCAGGGTAACCTACCCCCTTAAGGGGTTAAGCCACCTTGGACGGAGCAAAATTGCAGTCATTTTCGGCATTTTTTTTAGGAAGATAATGAATTAAACGGAAAATTCAATATGAAGCCTGTTACTGTACAACTCTCGCTGGAAAAAATACGATTTTTTTTCCCTACAAAATGGCAACGGTAGAGCCTTGATACGCAAGATCTTGAGGAGCGACGTTTTCCACGGTGTTCAATCTCACGGCTATACCGTTTGACTGGGAACAAAAAACCAAAAAGTTTTATTTTCTACGTGCCTAAAACTAGAGAAATACATAGCGGTTTTGCGATATCTTAAATATTCTTTGCAATTAACACTTTTATAAAAAAAATGCACTTTTTCTCCCCATGTTCACCATTTCGAGACAAATTAATGTTTCTGGATTTCCCTACGTACTTCTCTAGTTTTAGGCATGCAGAAAATAAGTCTTTTTGGTTTTGTGTTCTAGTTAAAACGGTATAGCCGTGAGAGATTGAACACCGTGGAAAACGTCGCTCCTCAAGATCTTGCGTATCACGGCGCTACCGCCGTCATTTTGTAAGAAAAAAAATACGATTTTTTCTGACGAGAGTTGTATAATAACAGGCTTCGTATTAAATTTTCTGTTTATTTCATTATCTTCCTAGAAAAAAAAGGCCGAAAATGACTGCAATTTTGCTCCGTCCAAGGTGGCCTAAGCCCTCGGATGCTTGCAGAGTTGTAGATAAATCATAAAACACACCTGGTGTGGTTCTAGGACTGGCAAAATGTCCCTTATGCTTGCCAATGGAGGTGGCAGTAGTTGGCCAAGAGCCATTACGCTCACTAGCGAAACTCCTTCCTCTGTAGTCCAGTTAGCCATAACGGTAGCGGCGATGCCCCTCAGCAGAACCGAACAATAAGCCAAAGCTGGTCTGTACCAAGCCGTCAACTCCAACAGTGTCCACAACAGTGGGACGTCTCTAAACGTTCTACGGATTTGCAAGTCCCTTTCTATAGTGACCTGCAACAGCAATTAAAGTAGCACCGAAGGTCTGATGAATATCGCCGCTTAAACATACTTTTGTGAACTCTTCGTCAGGCCACGGCAGTCCATTGTACATAACGTCGGGCGAGACCAGTTCGACCAACAGCAAACTGACCATCGTCAAGGCATCCAGGTTCACGGGATATCGTTCCGACTCTCGATTGCTGCAGCAAGCCTGCGACATTCGGGTGTTCAGTAGACCGTTGCCAAGCCTACAATCCAGTTAAAAGTTTCGTACCTTTATCACGTCCATCAACAGCATTTTGTTCAGAGCGATTATTTCTTTGTCGATTGTATTTTCAGGCGGCGGTCGTCGCGGGCCGTGCCCAATCACTCCGGCGTGAAACACGGAAGAATGCTTCTGAGCTAGCATAGTGCTGGTCACCTAGAAAATAACTTCTGTTGATTATTTGCTGCAAGTGTACTCTTCCCCTCGACATCTGCGCTCGTTCGCACCTGTTTGTGATTTTGATGTAGGAGCAACATTTCTTCGAACTTCGGGTCGAACTTCTCCTTTGCTCCGAAATACTTGGCAGAATCGTTGTTGATGCTGTTCCCCAGGATTTCCCTCAGCGCCAAGACTCGGGCGCAAGGCGAGTAACAGGTAAAGGCTTTCAGTAGGTGGCAAACTATCTTCATTCCCCGCAGCTTCTTCGTAATATCTGAAACACGCATATTCGTTAGAGGATATATTCTGGCGTTTATGGATAAGAAAGCAGGGGAAACGCATCCGATTACCCTCTTCCGCCATGCACAGAAAGAAGTATCGAATCACTGCCCTCGTCAGCTTCAAAGTCAGCTCCACGTTGGGTATAAAGTTGTCTTGCTCGGGTCCGCTGAATAGATCCAACATTTTCATTATATCGTTCGCTAGATCGAAGTCGCTTGTCTTGGACAGCAAACAGGAGATCTGTTGTAAATTCGACTTTATGGCTTGCGTTATCATCTTGGATCGAAAGATGGATGCTTTGTTAGACTTCTCCCACCTGCGTAAACATCGGCGGAATGTTACTTGGATTTCTTATACAAATCTGACGTTAGAATTCCTTTAAAAAGCTCACTTTAACAGTATCGTAAGATTCTGAAAGAGCTGCCTCCTCTCCTGCTTCTCCATAACATTTTTGTAATTTATTTCTCTAAGCGCTTGTTCCAATACTTGCGTGAAGTAGCCATGACTAGCCAACATACTTTCGGTCTCGGACTTGTTGGAAGAGAAAAGCACAACGTTATTGGAAACCAGGCGTATTAAAGCAGCAAGGTGGAATGTTGTTAAGGCTTTGACCAGCATGTACGACGCTGCAGATATTAATATGTTTGGGCTTTGACTGCCCAGAAAGCATAGCAGCCTCACAGCTGTTTGGACTCTTAACGGATTCTCTTTCAGAAGTAATGGCAGTATTAATGGCAACTCGTGCTTAATAGAGCCCAATAAAGTAATGTTCGCTGACTGCGGCCCGTGTGTCCTGAGAAGCAGGTCAATTTCCTGTAGCGCTAACTCCAGTATTTCGTTGCATACATTCTTCACGCTGCGTGCTGCGTTAACACTGTGATAGCCAACGTTACTGGTATTCAACGCGGTGTCCAGTAAAATGTTTATTATCTGCGACGCACCTTGCTCGCAACCTAAGATTAAGTGCACCGTTAAGTCTATCAGAGCTTCCGGCTGATCGTCGAAGTACTTGCACCAATCCGAGGCGAACAGAGCCAGTCGTGGTATTATGTCCGGTTTCACTGCGATAAGAAATATAAATTACAATCCAGCGGACGTTAGAAACAGTGTTTACTTACATGTTTGTAACACGTCGCTTGTTATCGCTTTTAAAAGTGTTTGCGATAGGGACGCCAGATTTAGAAGAAACGGAACCGTAGCCAGTTTCTGCTTCTTTGTGTCCTCGTCGATACTCGCATCTTCGTCCAAACTCCACTGGAAGTATCGTTATTATTATTATATTATTCGATATTACAATATCACACGATTCGACAGAGTTCCGCTATACTTTAAACAGATCCAATAACGCAGCTCTAATATCCTGGAAATGGCTGCCAGCCAAATGCCCCAAAATTCCGACCACCGAATTCAACTTGGGATTCTTAATATTGTGCTCGTAGCCCATCGCGCAGAAGTCTTTCAAACCGCACGACAGTACCCTCGTAATAACTGTGTTAGGGAAACAGCTTCCGACGTGAGCGACTACCCAATCGAAATGAGGACTGTGCATCACACTGGTGTCCAACAACGCTTTGATACAAGACTCTGTGTCGGAATGCATGAGACACTGCAGACATTGCGCCGTGATATCGATCAGGGTGCGAGTAGCACGGCAAGACATCCACTGTTGGAGGAAATCATTAATACCAGCTTTCCCAGGCAGATTGCCCCGTTTCGCATAATCGGAGGACAGTTTACCTGCAACACAAAGCGTCTTAAAGCGTTACTTTCCTCGATACATTGGACGCACTCGCGGACGAACGCGTACCCAGTAATTCCAACGACCATGCAGAAATGATCGGTGCCCAGGCTTCTGGATTTCCATTGACGAAGCTGCTTAGAACGGCATGGATCTCCGCTATGATACTCTCCTCGGGTATAGCCAGGCTCTGGTTCGTCTATGGGAAACGTTCGATTTAGAATTTGCAAGAAGAGTTAGACTCCGTTATCGATGAAACTGGGGGGCCATTCGAGGCTCACTTCTATTTGGCGAACGTGCTTGGTGACGGCTACGAAGAACACATTGCAGAAGTACTCGAGCACCGCGTCCCTTGCCGCGGGTACGCTTCGGAGCAGGGACAAGGCAGTTCGAGTGACATCGAGCGTGCTAGTGCTGTGAGTTGGTCGGACCGCGCCAGAAATGAATTTCCTAACCTCTGCCAATATATCTTGCGGCGATAGTGCTCCCGTTGAATGCAACATTTTAGTTTCCTTTCTGAATTTTCAAATCAGTTGCGAAATCGGACGCTGCATCGAAAATTCTTACCATTTTCTGTCAACCATTTGGGGTTAAACGGAACGAACGGGAACGTGAATGCACGTTGCACCGTTGCTCGCGTGATGCAACGTCATTTTTCTTATATTCATTGAAAACTTAAAAGTTTTTTTATCGGGATGGTGATAAAAGAGTTTAAAATTCTAAACGAAGAGGGAGAAGAAACATACGACGTAAAAAAAGAGCAGTCAAAATTTACACCATTTTCATTTTCTTCTTTTGAACGCGCACTTTACTCTACTTGCCGGCAGATGGCGCGCATAGTTTCGATATATCGATTAGGGATGGAATGCAAAATCACTAACAGTGATTTACCACAGTGATCGTAGAATCACGATCACGGTTGTGAATGAAGTTAAATCACGACCGTGATTTTTTTACCTCAAGAGAATTTGCTCACTGTGAATACTGTAATCGTAATTCTTGCTCAAGATTGAATTATTTTTTTTATAAAATACTTCAATATATCTTGTGTTACAAATAAAACGTGCTAATTCAGCAAATATATAATATATACATTCATAAATAGTCAATGTATGCACGCACTGATTTGATTGGCTGAAATATTCACATATACATTATCTTTTTAACTAAAGTGAAGAAATATTCGCTAATTTAAATAGATCAAGAACGATTACATTGTTCGATTGAACGATTACTCAAAATATACAACTGACATACTATAAGCACAGTGAAGACTTGAGAATGTTTCGAGAGAAATTAGAAATTGGGTTTATGTGGCGCGTGCAAAGAGCAGTTATGCTTTCCACCAATCAGATCACAAAAATTGCAAATCACTGATCTGCCTGCACCAATCAGAAGCGATCACGAAAATCACGGATCACTGTGAAAAATCACCGGGATTGGGAACGAACGTGATCGGATCACTCGTGATTCACAAATCACGGTTCTAGCCAACACTAGTTGCAATGGAAGGTTTTGTTGCGTGGTCGTTTGGGTCCTCTGGATTAGGGATGGAGTGCGAAATCAGTAACAGTGATTTATCACAGTGATCGCAGAATCACGATCACGGTTGTGATTGAAGTTAAATTACGACCGTGATTTTTTTAACTTGAGTGAATTGTTTACGGTGATCGTAATTCTTGATCTTGATTGAATTATTTTTTATAAAATACTTCAATATAGCTTGTGTTACAGTCGAAGCGTGCTAATTCAGCGATTATATAGAATATATATTCATAAATAGTCAATGTATGCACGCACTGATTTGATTGGCTAAAGTATTCACATATACGATATACTTTTTAACTAAAGCGGAGAAATATTCGTTAATTTAAATAGATCAAGAACGATTACATTGATTTAAAATATACAACTGAGATTCTATAAGAACAGTGAGGACTTGAGAATGTTTCGAGAGAAAGTAGAAGTTGGGGTTATGTGGCACGAGCAAAGAGCAGTTATGCTCTCCACCAATCAGAAGTGATCACAAAAATCGCGAATCACTGTTCTGCCTGCACCAATCAGAAGCGATTACGAATCACTGTTCTGTCTGCACCAATCAGAAGCGATCACGAAAATCACGGATCACTGTGAAAAATCACCGGGATTGGGAACGAACGTGATCGAATTCCCTCGTGATTCCCAAATCACGGTTCTAGCCAACACTACGTGGAATGCTAAAGCGTTCTGCTCCTTGGGCGCGGATTTTTTAAGGATGATTATAATAATAAGGATGATAATAATATAATAAAACGATTGGAACACAAATAACTGGTAACTTTAATAAACTTAGTGAAATGATTTGAACAGAAATAATGAATTTTTAAGAGTTTTAATAACACGTCTGTTCGCTTTGGATGTCGGAGTTTGAGTGAGTCTCACAAAGGTCTGTCGGTTTTTTCACCTTTTTGTTCTTTACAAAATGTCTTAGTTTCTAAAAGCCAATCGCAAATTTCCTAATTAGTTAGCTAAATTCCTATTCGTTGATCCGATTCGTTTCGGTTATCGATTTTTGCAAAAACAAGCGTTTAACAACATTGCGCTGGATTTTTACACCTAGGAGAAGGGAGGAAGGAGAAGTTCATTTATTCAAACACCCGTTTCCAAGTGGGTATTGATTAATTTATAATCTTGAAGTCCTCTTATTAAAAGAATCTCTAACTATTTTCAAACCCCTCGGACTTGTGCGAACTTCACTTTGTCTCCCTTTCCTCCCTTTTCTATTACATTCGTGTGATCCGATTCGAACTTCGCGCTTCTAAAGTTTGTATTACACGCCGCTAGACGGGAGTCGCAACAGTTTAAACTTAAGGGCAGGTTCCGGTCTAGAGCCTAAAAAAATAGGCGATTTTTAGGAATTAATTAAAGGAAAACTACTATATATAATTTAATGGGACTTTTTGCATTATATTAAGAATGTCTTCAGTTATAGAAATATATTTTTTATTTTATAATTAATCATTGCAGACCGCACTGGGAAGTCGTTAAATTCAAGGCGTCAAAAAATTGATACAAATCGGTGAGACCTGTATCTCCAAAAGTTATTATCCGATTCGATTGAAACTTTTTTTATTTTGAAGAATATACTTTTGGCTAGGGCAGGGGCCAGAAAAATTATAAAAAGTTGAAAATTTATAATTTTCAAAGGCGGTGAAAGGACAAAAGATATAGGGAAAAAGTGATTTCAAACTTCAAGTGTCGTTATTTTTTTAAAAAACAATTTCTGGTTTCCCCCTAACCAGAAGTATATTCAAAAAAATAAAAGAGTTTCAGTCGAATCGAATAATAACTTTCGGAGATACGCGGTCCGAAACTTTAAGGGCAGGTTCCGGTCTAGAGCCCAAAAAAATAGGCGATTTTTAGGAATTAATTAAAGGAAAACTACTATATATAATTTAATGGGACTTTTTGCATTGTATTAAGGATGTCTTAAGTTATAGAAATATATTTTTTATTTTATAATTAATCATTGCACTGGGGAGTCGCTAAATTCAAAGCGACAAAAAATTGATCCAAATCGGTGGGACCTCTATCTCCAAAAGTTATTATCCGATTCGACTGAAATTTTTTTGATTTTGAAGAATATACTTCTGGCTAGGGGGAGAACCAGAAAAAATTACAAAAATGACATTTTTTTAGAAAATAACGACACTTGAAGTTTGAAATCACTTTTTCCCTATATTTTTCAGCCTTTCAACGCCTTTGAAAATTATAAATTTTCAATTTTTTGTAATTTTTACTGATTTCCCCCCTAGCCAGAAGTATATTCTTCAAAATAAAAAAAGTTTCAGACGAATCAGATAATAACTTTTGGAGATACAGGTCTCACCGTTTTGAGAACACTGTTCCGAGAAAAACGCGTTTAAATTTTTACGTGGGCGCCGAGTGGCCGGTCGTTGCCCGTGCATTTGCCGCTACTCAAATGCCTACAATTTCGGGAATTTTACGAATTTCCACAAATCCTTTTAAACACGTATTCCTAAAAGGTTGAACATTCGAAAAATGAAATAAAAAAAAATCTGCTTTAAGACCGCAAAGTCCCCTTAAACTAGGCATTTGCGTCGCAATTAATTTTGTGCGATATTCCAAAGAAAATAAAGCAAATGAAATGCAGGTATATCACTAAATGTACATCTATTTTAATTAGATATCGTGGAATTTATAAACGTACAATTGTTTCTTTAATACTGATCGGTCATCTTAGAATCATTTTCCACCAGATAGTATGAATTTGTTATTAATCTACATAATTCTTTTACGCTACTCTCCACAATTTCGACATTTCACGAGAGGAAAAATTAAACGTACTTGAAATATAGTAGAACTAAAGTGGAAGTCAGATATATTGGCCGGTCTGAAGTTGTTACGCGAACAGCGATCGAGGGGAAATCGGCCCCCACCACTGAGTCTTCATGACGTAGCGCGAAAGAGAGCGAGAACGTTAAGAAAAGGAGCAGGCTCACTGGAGGGGGCCAATTTCCCCTCGATCGCCGTTCGCGAAACAACTTCAGACCGGCCAATATATATCTGACTTCCACCTTGGACTTGGATTTTTATTAAATTAAAACCTCTTCGAACATTACTAGTCCCTATTTGCAGTATTAAATTCATTTTCTTAATACTTTCTAAGTAGTACAACTACGTTCAACTTAAAATTACAGATGAATGAATTCGGCAAGTAGGAATATCAGTAAGCAGTCTTTCCGGGAGATGATCTCTAACAGCTATTACATCGTAGTCTTTCCGTGACGAGTGCTTCATCGTCTTTTCTTCTTCTCCTGTTTCCGCGCTCGATGGGGTCGCCTCGGAGTGACCTGGGGACTGTTTTCCGAGCATTCCACGTCGCTAGGGTCGTCCTGCAATCGGTAAACACGGCCTCCTCAACCCCAGTTATTTAATACCACGATACTCGCTCGCCTAAGTACCTTTAATGCAGCAACACCATCCGAAGGCCCGGCCTGGTAGACCACTATAGCCAACAAGCACATAACTTGAAATATCGCGCCAATGTAAAGCCCGAACCTCAGTAACTGTTCGAACAACGTTTCTTCTGCTGGAAGTAACAGTCGTTTCAACTGCGGATCGATGTCAGCCATTTCTACAAAGAATCTCTCCTCGCTTTAAATATAAAGTCGACGACTCAGGCTTGAGACAGATAATCACTTTCTTCTATACTTCGAAGTAATTACTCTCATCATTTATAAGTAACATCTGTCGGAAATTTTTGAGAGAAATCAGTTAAGCAGGTGTCTTCTAAGCTGTGAAAGAAAAATCTTATTTATTTTGTATGTACATCGAGTATAAGCTTCCTTCTTATCCTCTCTCTCCCTCTCTCTCGCTCCTCTTCCTACGACGGCTAGGTCAAGATTACCAAGTGTCTATTTTTAGTTACATTCGGGCCACGACGTGGCTCGCGCCCCTCGAATTGCGCAACCCCTCGGCGATACCTGTCGCCCGACACAGCTCGACAGCTGTCAGATACCCCGCATCAAAACATTTTCGCCGAAAACATATGCCATACACTCGGAAATCAATAACCTAAGAAACAGCGATCGCAGAATTTGCGTACCATACGAGCGCGGCAAATGCTGCCAACCGATCCAATGACGTTTCCGTGCCCATAATTATTTAAACGTCACTCCAGCCGATCCACCTGTCCAATATGGGACTGACATTCAACGGAACCCCAAAGGAATAACCAAAATCCCGTCTGCCCATCGTTTCATCCAACCGACCTAATTCGAAACACAGAATAATTCGTGTCCTCAACGTTTTTTCTAAAGTCGAACGAAGACAGGCGAACGAAAAGCAGTTGTTTCGCCTCCCTTAAGTTGGCAGCAGAACTCTCGGTTATATATTTCCCGCCAGATGGCGCGCGCAGCCATTGGGCGATCGACGCGCCAGCTGTCGGCGCAAGTGAGTACCAAACGCTCCGTCAGATGAATAACACATAAAACTAACACTTTCTCTCGTATCTCTCGATAGAAAATTCGCAGAAGCATTCCGCGGTAAGAATTATCGTGAATCGTAAGTTCTAAATGGAGTCGGACAGCAAATCCCGTTGAAAAGGTTAGCTACAGTTTCGAATAATCGAAAGTGGCGGTTCGACGGCAGCGCCGGAAGTTATCTGGGTTGGAGGCTTGGTCGCTTGCGAGTCCGTGGATGTGGACCTTTGTTTTGTACAGAAGAATGGCTGCCATCTTTAGTTTTCGATGGATGTTTTCCGAAGAGTTCGCGAATCCCCGTATTTATTGTGGTATTTAATAACGTAATTAAATATCGAACAGTGAAATAACGTTGTTCGCGATGTAAAGAGTGTTTTCCCGTCTGTTAATCAAGCTGCCCTGCTGTCAGTTCCGTTGAAAAATGCTTGTGTTTACATCCAAGTTTAAAGTGAGCCTCTGTATTCCTGTCATATTAAGGTAAGCAATGGGCTTTTACGGGTTTTCGTAGCGCGAGCCGCTCGGGGGACGTCGGCCACGTCGACGACTAATAGAAATCCAGCGGAATTGCCGTAATACGGTAGAGTTTCAACGTCGCGGGCTCTGATCGTATTATGAATCGTTTGTGACGTTCAAACGGGCTTGTGTACTGTTGTTTTCTCCACAAATTGTCATTGGAAACGCACAGCAGCTTGGTGCCCGGTACGTTTCTCGCAGTTTCCACGATTTTTCGCGGTGAATCGCGAGTGAATCCGATAGTTCACTTAACCAAAAAAAAAAAAATTTTTCCCTCTACTTCGAGAGGGACCGTGATCGTTTGGCTTTGGAATCGATCTGGAGCTTTCGTTTCGTCGTCGCCGTTGTTGTTGATACATTTTTCCCACCGAACCAACGTCTTCGAAGAATATCTGTTAGTTTGCAATTTTCGTTTCCGAGTGGTGGCAACAATGGCTGGTAAAATGGTGAGCTAGCACAGGTCAACCACATCGTACACACACCACTTTAGCTGTAAAATTCACGTTGTTGCTAATTTCCAAGCGATGTTTAATGCTTTTTCTCCTGTTGCTCTGTGATAGGTCGTCGTCTTTTACTTGTCCTTCTTGTGACTGGAGTTTCTCCCTGTATCTTGTCTCCGTTGCAAAGTCGGAGTGTTTCGGTTCTGTTTTAACGGCTCTTTACCGAACGAGCCACTTTCGACTTTATCTATGTGGCTGCATTAACGTGCGAGCATCGATTGTCTTCCCTGCGAGTTGTCACGCTCTTAATATCGTTTGCGGGGAAAGTACGAGCGCGCAGGGCGCAGGACGTGGTTGTATCTCGTCGCCGTTCTACTCCGCGCGTCGCGTAGCGACCAGAGTTTACTATCTACTCTCTTCGCATAATATTTTCGCAATCGCTTGGCGTTCGAGCGCCTAAAGTGCGAGCAGTGTTGATAAAGAAGTTGAAATGCTAGAAATAAGCAATCGCGCGAGGAAACTCTGAGCGTTTCCTTAAGAAACGAGTGCCTACACTCGACGACTGAATAACGCCGAGCGTAAACTCATTTTCAGAAACATTCTATCCGATATGCGACTTATTCTAAGTAAGTTGCAACGATACGCCAGTCCCTTCCATCCAGACAACCCGTTCGGTGGGAATAACTAGCACGTTATTCTGTGCTCTATCTAACTGTGAAACGGTGGACAGTTTTCTTCGGAACGTTACTGTCGGGAAGGGTTCTACGTGTATTTATTTTAAACGTTGTATCGGATTCTGTTTAAAATCTGTGAAAGTTCATAGGCTTGCAGCGAGAACATTCCAATCAGAAGGCCCGATGTACGATCTGTAGAATGAATTAATGTCTTTAACCTAGCCGAGGAAGTTAGCAATATTAAAGACCATTTCACACGGCGGGAATAGAAAAATCTGCCAGGCGGCGCTGGTTTCTTTCTCCAGTCGCCATATTGCCGGCTCCCCCCCCCCCCTACTCTCCCCACCTCGCGTTTACTTTCTTGGAGCACCCTTGTTCTCCTTTTTCTTGATCCTTTCGCGATCCCTTCCAATTCTACTCGTATCTCTCCTATTTTCTCTTCCCACCTCCTCCGCCCTCTCCCTCCCCCCTCTCTCACTGTCACGTTGAATTCTCTGTTGCGCGTATCTTGCACAGCTTGCATCCAGAAGATCCCAAATTTATCGATTCCCTCGCGGCACTCTCGTTTCCCGCGTTTCTCGTCCTCAGCGCGCGCTCGACTATCCGCCGTCTTCGCGAGGCTCCACTTGGCAATTCGAATGACGTGCGTTTTGGCGCGTTATTCGTTCCCTCCAATCAGGAGCATGCATATCTCGATTACACGTTCCCTAATTGTGGAACAGTTACTACTTGCAGTGACGTTAAATTGGAAATTTAAAAGCTACTTAGTCAGTAGTTATTTTAAATTTTTCATCCAGATTAATCAGGAACGGGCGTTAAATGGGGGATTAATTGTCGAGCGGTTGGTGGAAATCATTCATTGCCTATTTTGTCCACATTATTAGCGGCGTTTTGTCCCCTATGCAAACACTTTGAGCATTCTCCCAATGGAACGTGTGGCTACTAGACTCCAGTTCATATGCTACTGCTAGATTTATGGTTCATGAACGTCCATCGAGGCTCGAACGACCATAAATCTTGGAAACATAAGTCCACAGCGGTTTCCGTTTGTTAGATCAAGCCACTTCCATGCGATGAAGTCGCTGGAGGTGCTTGTAAAGTCAAATCTGGGCGCTCGTGACGGGGCACGGGCGCAGATACGACGGTGCTCGTGGGTGGTTGGCGGTTGGCGGTAACCACAGGCGTCGCCACCAATTTCCTGGCCACTTACCAATATCAATCGATCGCCGTTTAACTTCTGCCGCGCGACAGTTGCACACTAACGAGGAGTTAAGTGTCTTAAGATACAGTTGAACCCATTAAGCAAATACTATCTGGTGGATTTTTAACCTGTATTTCGACATGAAATACCGAGCACGCTGCTTTCACCTGTAATATGCTTCTGTTCTTTGCGAATGTGTATTTCTGAGAGATTTTGGGGGGTGGGTTAAAAAGTTGACGTTAGATTGGAAATTTGGTTAGCGGTACGCCTCTGGTTGGTAGCATTTGCCGACTACGAGGTGAAATCGTATCGACCGCAAGGGAAGTTGGCGCGGAGTGACGGGCTAACAGCGCCGCGCCGCACGCGCGACACACAGCCGATTCATGGGGGGGAAGCAGAAGAAAACGTTCGAAGGGCATCCGTCGGTTTTTTCCAGAATGTAGAACCGTCTCGATCGAGAGTAGCCCCCGTTGTATATCAATTTCTCTTTACCACGTACTCTTCCCATCTGTAGAGACCGTACATCTCATACACACCGTGGCCGAAAAGTAGCGCTGCTATTTATTATGAGAAATACTCCTCCTTGTACATTTCTAATTTTCGGATGATCGATTAACCCAGTGGATGCGAAGAAATAGGATTAGGGGAGTACCGCGCATCGCGTAGCTACGCTGAGTTTTCAAATTGTCAGTGTGGAAATTGCAACGAGGTGAAAAATTTCCCCCGCCAGGTGTACGAGGAGGTCAATCAGTCTTTTTCTCTTTTCTGCGAGCATATTGTGCGCGGAACTAGGTCGGCCCGTGTAATCATTTTACCATTGTTCGTTTTATTAGCGCACTGGTAAAGGACCGTGGCACACGGATTTGTTCAGGTTGCTGATCCCAGTCTCCATGTGTCCATTACCATTGGCGTCTACCCTACTGACGTCACCGCGAAAGGTCCAATAGGACGGTGCGTAACTCGCGAACTGGTGGCTCGTCGCGAATTCGCGATCGACGTGCGAATTCGTATCATCGAAGGATAACAGCAGACCTCAACTGGCGTTAAACCGTTCGATAACGATGTATTTTCTAATTGGACAGTACGAGGTGGCGAAAGGTTTTGCAAAATCCGTTTTCATAATTTCTCTACAGGCAAATGTACGCGCTTCGTTGAACTAAAAAAAAAAACGATATTTTACCATGTATGTATAAGCTATTTCGGCATCTTGAAACCGTCAAGGTGGTGTAACCCCCGTAAATCAGTCAGACCTTTCCCAGCGTAGAAAGTGAACTCCTTGCTTTGTTTCATTTTAAAATTTAAAATAAACGTTTTCGGACTCTGGAACGATATTTTCGATGTTTCGTAAAAATATGTGCGAACGTGAAAGCACGCCAGACAAAGTGTCACTGTCTTCCCCCAGGCCCTCTAGCTCGATTTTCCTCGTTAAACCTATCAGAGTTGCACGCAGAGTTGATACTCTCTACTACAGTTTCTATCACTCCTTTTCGCCCCAGCCAGGCAAGCGTAGGGCGACCGTTTAGAAGGTATCGCGATCGATTTACCTCCGACTTGATCGTTCCCGTTTATACAGAGCACATCGTCTAAAGTTACAGCGGTTGAAAGCCACTGGGGAGCCAGCGAGCAACTAAAACCGTGTGTTAATCGATTAGGGAACTGTCCCTCAGAAACTCCTGAACTTTTTCAGTTTATGGCGGTGGTAGGTAATCCGCATTGGGAAACACAGGATTCTTTACTCCCCCCTTTTCAATTGGTAAGATTCATTGTCAGATTTACCGATAGAGCGAGGACGTGTCAAAATTCTTTTGAAAATTCGTTTCCTAATCCGTTGGAAATAGCCAGTCGCGCCCGTTTAAATATAGAAGCGCGCGAGATACGTTAGAGAGGATTTCGATCGGGAATCAGGGGAACGCGCGACGATTTCGCAAGATTTACGCTGCAAAGAACCGATGCATTTCTTCGGGATGACGTCAGAGCGTATTAATGGTACTGGCGGGTTACTATGGGTACGTCGTACTCGCGATGCCGAGAGAAACGCGTACCGCGCTCCATGCTTACCGACAGAAACTGCTACGGTAGTATAGAATTTTTCGAGGGAGCTGAGCTTTCCAGACCTCTTTGGGTCTTTCTGGACCCAAGAAATTGTAATACTTCTCTACTGCTCTGAGAAGAAGAACATGGTTTAAAACGGCAGTTTAGTAGGGTATATAATTAATACAGGTCCAAATTGATCCAGGCGTCGACTTCCGTGTCGTCACTCGAATCGTTCTATATTCAAAATCTTATGTTAAATTTATATCCCATAGATTGGGAAATTGCCAGAATAGACCGGTGCTAGAAATACATACTTAAAGCCTAGTGTTAAGTTAGTTATGCAGACTTTTTTTCGACCACCACTGCCCTTGTCGCAACACTTTTGCAGTGCAAGGTGAAAGAAGCAGTCGCATAACCTAAAACAGAACAAATAGATACTTTCGAGATACCTACATGTACAACGAAACGCAATGAAATTTAGTTTCGGGGTGGGGGGGGGGGAGGGGGGGTAGGGTGCATGGAAGAGACAGATAAACGCGCGCTTCTTGGTAACCTTGGGTGTAATAGCGGAGGTGCCCAGTGCTGTATCCTCGCCTCTCCCCCGCCCCTGCTCCCGGTTCTTCCGAAACACCTACGTATAACAGAGCCACATTTTATTTTGATATTGCGGGTCACGAGTGGTTGTTCCTCGGTGGATTTTTATCGTTTTCGGAATTTCTTTTTTAATAAAACATCGGGACTTTTCAGCAGAAGTAGAAAGTTTTCGTTTGATTTTTCATGTTTGATTGAGAGTGGCGTCTGTTGATATTCGATCGTATCGCGATTTTTGTTTTCGATACGGGTACGTTGAACCGCGTACTGAATCTTAGCCACTCGACGTCGCGCCGGTTAGTAGGGAGTGGGATGTCTTCCAATCAGTTTAGCGCGTTTCGGTCTTTCTTCACCGTGCGGTCGCATTCCTAAGTGATTAATCCACAGAACCGCAGCGAGGAGCTGTTCACTGCCGAATGGGGCAGCACTCGATGCCTAGTGCATTCGACACTGCTCACATACGACCATTAATCCCTACATTATCATTGGAGAAATTTTACCACTTTCCTCTATTTTAATTGGACAATTGTCGATTGTCAATAAAAGATAGGTATCCCGGATGAATCTCATATTTAGTCGCCTAGGATTTGCATATTTCGCCAGTTTGCATATGTATATGTACTCGTGTAAGCGTGCAAGCGTTAAGCAGCGACGGACGTGCATAGTTTCACTTGCTTAAAAAATTGAATATCTCCCATGGGGTTCGTAGAAATGCGAAGCCATCGTCGAGTAGTTTGCCGAACGACCGCGATATTGTCCGTAGCGTTGCATATCGACCGCCGCGAAAGTACGAAAAGGGATTACAAAACTGCGCGTGGACTCTGGCAGCCTCGTGACGCTCCCATTCATTTGCATGCACGATCGAGCGGGAGAGGCTCGGAATGGAGTGGTTGTTCTTCGCGCGACAACCATCTTCACGAGGGCCGTTTAAATCCTTGGTCGTTCCCTGACCCTTGCATGCATGACACTTAAAGCCTCTTTCGCCCACAAAATTAATCAAATCCTTTCTAAACACTTCCACTCGGGGAATTCGAAATTCTCAGAAAGTAGAAACGGCCGCGGGAGCTCATAGTAGATTTCATCGTGGAAGCGTATTGCATCGCGGATGAAAAGCTTTCGCACGGTGGCATCGGCGGCGGTCTATCCAGTGCACAGAGTATTGTCTCGTATCTCGGTTCACTTCCACCATAGTTTCTCGTCCGCTTCTACTCCCTCCCTCTTTACTCGCTTCCCTCTTCAGCCCCACCAGCCCCTCCGCCGCCATAAGCGCAGCGAAGACGGCGCAAAAGTGAGGGGAGGACAACGCGATACCGGTTATTGGCGGGGACTGGCATATTTCACCGAGTGTCCGGCAATCAGGCCTTTGTATACGCCATACGGCTTACTGCATGTTATACACGCACTCTCTCTCTCTCTCTCTCTCTCTCTCTCTCTCTCTCTCTCTCTCTCTCTCTCTTTCCCTCCCTCTCTATCTCGCAAACTAGGGAACGAGGGAAGGAGAGAGGCTATACGTTAATTCAACTGCGTAGAAAACTAGTCGTAGGTATGGTTAGTATTCCTAGGAGATCGCGTTATGGTCCGACTCGCTGCCTTTCCCCTTTAACTCCGTATTCGCGGATACAGGCCACGGAAAAATCAACGAGATTGGCGTCGTTTGCTCGCGTATGAGAGTCAGCATATGGGAATATGAGGGCGATTTAAACTGCGCAACTAGCGAAATATTACTTAAGCATGCGATGGGGAGATCGAGATTATCGTGGAAGGTTCTTTGGACCTTGATGTTCGCTCCTATAAAGTGGAGGTGGCGATAAGTTCGATGGAGTTTTTCGAAATTATGTGTCATTCTCGAACTGCGTTGAAATTGGATGGCTTATCGAGCGAGTGATGTAATTACTCCAGCGCGAACGGTTGATCTGTAATTCTGCAGGCGGTCAAGCTGGGAATTTCAAAATTCACTCGATCATCGCTACTTATAGCTACCCGGTTGTCCGCCTCGCAATCGGGCTCTATCTGCACGGCAATAGAGTGCGCGCTTATGCTGCGCACAAGCTCGCTAGCGAGAGCAACACCGTTTTCCTGCAACGAGTCGAGTAGCCCCCGCGGCGAAGGGGTCAGCGGAAGCGTCAAACAACTCGTTGCAGACGGCATCGACCGGCACCGTGTAACAATACTCGATTGATAACATTCTAAACAAGACAACAGGGGCGCGAATGAAGATGGGCTGTGGGACAGCACGGGGGGTCTATAATTTTCGGCATCTAGTCAGCCTGTCCGCCATTTTTATCATGTACTCAATCAATAATAAACTTACATCCTATGTATTCCGCAGCATCTTAAAACACTCCCTAGCCATTTTCTATTTTCGCTACCACCTTCGTCAGAAGAAACGACGTTCAAAATCTCAATGGTGTGCAGTGCACAGTATGTCGGACTGCCGTAGCTTCTGTATTGCGTGGAGGTAGATGCGTGGCAACAGGACGGATGAGGGATGGGGGATGGGGAGGAGGTCAGCGTCGAGCGATAATCGTTCGGGAATAATTTTGGTTCGCATCGAATCAATGCAAGGGTCGAGGTACGCCAAGTAGGTCGCCACAAATCCCATTGCTGCCAACGCGACAAACCAGGCTGCGCGGTCGCGCACCGTTGTACAGTCAGCCCGTTTGACTCTGATCACCTCCTCCACGCATATGCGACCCACTTCACATGATTGACCCTCATTTGCTCAACATTTCTACAATATTTCCGTAATATAGTTTAGAGCAGCGATTCTGAACCTGTAAAAGTGCGTTTGCCCAGAGGGAAAAACGATCACAGGCAGAGAAAGTAAATTTTTCGTAAACTTCGGATCGTTTTTGCCCTGGACTTTTCATCTTTTAGTCAGAATCAAGTGCGCTGGCTGTGCTCAGCGCCCCGAAGCTCATTAATTCGTGGCCAACTTCGGTCAGGACTCGGTTCCATCGCGACAGCTGTCACGCTAAAACCAGCCAATTGATGTTTCCCTCGCCGAGCACGCGGAATACTAATAATTCTCTTTTGCATATAGAAATGACGTCACTCCGCTATGTATTCACCTTTTTTTGCGCGCACCGTGCACGCGCTTGCGCAGAAGCCGACCTCTGACCTTCTCCCTTCTTCCATTCAGCTCTGCGTAGCATCCTCCGTAGAGGATGCCAGAAAATTCCTCTCGTAGCACAGAATACAAGTCTCAAAAACTAAAACACTGCCAATTATCTGCCTCTGGAAATTGATTATCGTTCGCGATAAGAATAACGACAATGTCAATGTTGAATGAAAAGAAATATATGTATCGCTAGAAGATAGGGGGCTGTACAATTCACTACTTCGTAATTGCTTCGATTAGAACTGTTGTACAAGCAGTTTCTAGTAAAAAAAAAGATGGTTATCGACGTGGATTCTAAGAAATTACAGAGTATGACGCGCATAAGCGATATATTCCTCGTTTTTTTTTCTAGAATCATTAAACGTTCCATTACTTCATATGGAAACGTGAAGTGGACTTAAGTGGTGGGCTGAATATTCCATAGCGTCAGAAGATTTCGCGGAACGTTTCGTTTATTGGCCTGTTAGCGTTGCTACGCGCAACTATTGCAACGAGGTTATATTTAGTCGTGGGAGTATAGTTTGTTTCTGTTATAAGGTGTACACTTGGCAGTTTCCCTGATTCCTCGCCATCTGAAATAATACGCGAGATAGTGGTTCTCATCCGCCAAGTAACCTTCGATGCGCTGGTAGTTTTTTTCTTTCCAGGGAAAGTGTGGAAAAAAGACCGTTGATACAAGATAAAATAAAGCCCAGTGGGGCGGGGCACGCAAAGGCAGAGTGCATAACCTCGGTTAACACACGATGAAAGTGGAATCTCTGCCATTGGCGTTTTGACAGTCCCGACACTCCCGACAACATCATTACGGTGCAACCAGTCACGTGACGGCGTTACAGTTGTGTAACAGATAGCTTTCCTCGAAACGACGCGACGCGACGGGTTGGCGAGTCGCAATCCATTGATTATCGACGCGCGCAATTAGTCGATAACTAGCTTACCAACGTGAGCCGCAACACCGTTGGACGATAAAAGCGAATTCCCACTGCACTAGATTCCTTCCTCACCTTTTCCATAATAATTGAAGATAGCATAATTACCATAGAATGAATCGTTTGCAGTTAAGAAAGCTACTTCTAATGGATAACGAAAAAGACGAGACATCTATCGTGCCAGATGGTAACAGAATTTTCTAGAAACGGACAGTTATCAACGGAAGGTTAGGTCTGTGAATCAATTACAGGAAACCATATGTGCCAACAATTACCATAGTTTCGTTGCAATTTTAATTGTGTAAATAAATCAGTTCACAGAAATCTTAGCAGAGATAATTGCTTTCCCGTGTTCCGTTAATCGTTCATGCATGCCGAATGTACAGCTGCGTGATCCAATCGAGGAATTAATCCTTATCTCGCCGACAATTCTGCAATTTGTTCCGATGTTTGCTCAGTACGTGGCTGGTTATTCGAAACTCTTTAAAAATACGGCTTTCTCTTTTTAATTTTCTTGTGTGACGGGTATTATAATTCGGCAGCAAGATTATTGTTTATGAAGAGCTACGCGAATCTGTTGACAAAACCTGCTTTCATCCTTCCATACCACGTATAACGGGTGACGGTTTTCAGTAGCAGCGGCACGTGCCGGGGAACAATGAGTGCAGTGGAAAAGACAGTAGTCCGCGCATCGAACCAACTGCTTCCTATTCACGCGCTGGTCACGTGATTGTGACTTTTAGTCTCGCTCATGTTTTTTGTCGCTTTTTGTGTTTTATTCTACGAGCGTTAATCGCGGACTGACGTAAATTGAGACTGTATTTAAGTATGCATGGCGAGGTATAGAAAAGAATTTGTATGAAGGAGTTGGATTGTTTTAAGTTTGGAGAGGTATTTAAAGGATTGAAAGAGACAGAGTAGAATAAACGTGGGGTAGGTATTCGTGGGATTGCGAGTCGATTTTATTGATATGAAGACTCCGTGCTGGAGGTTGCGAAATAAAAGCTGCGATTACGCTTGAACTGCTTGAAGTTATCGCATAGGAGCAAAAGACAACGGACAACATCCGATGGGATAGTGGAATCATTATGCAGAGCGCAGCCTTGACTTTCTATTTATCGTTATTGTCTCAGCTGGTTTGCGTCCACGATCTTCTTTGTAACAATCGTGTACGTATTTAAAAGTCACCCCACTCGATGCCGCCCTTTTTTTACATCGCAAATGTGGCTGGACTGTTCATCCGGTTAGTTAACCCCAGTTCGACGAAGCGTTCGTGTTGAGTTCATTTTTCCCACTTATTTATTAGAAAGATCAACTCTATTTCATTTCAGAATAAAAAGTACTTATAAACAAACGTTCTCATGCAACAGATAGTATTATTTAAATATAGGTTAGCTTCAGAGCCGTGTTGCTTGCGGCGCGTGCATGGAGAGAGCGCCACTAACGATAGTCAGCGCACACTGGGGTGGCTCTAATTTACTCTTGGTGAATTTCTTTTCAAGATTTTCTTCACCGCAACCCTTAGAATAGTTACAAATAATAATAAAAAATCTGTGTAAAGTTTGAGCCTGATTGGATAACGGGAAAAGGTGCTTGAACATTTAAATAATTATTTAACAGCTCGCGAAGTTGATTTTATGTAATATCTTCCAAGTTATTGATTATTTAAAAAAATGTGTCAAACAAAGGTTGTAGATCCGGGCAAGGAGCATCTTTTATGCTCTATTACTTTTTCTCGTGCGACAAACGGTTTTCGAGAAAAGTCCGAGAAAAAAAGTTATTTTTCAGATTTTTAAAGTTTAAATCCTTCTCGAACATTTAAGCCGGAGCATATACCGAGATATGGCAAAAAGAGTAAAAAAAATTCCTTATTTTCAATGTTTGATATGTCATGAATTTTTCCTGAAAATTAGGGACAGAAATTCGCAAAAATATCGAAGATATAGACATTAGAAGTAAAGTATGCTCATTGGTGACAGAGACGTAACAGCATTAACCTTTAGGATTGGAAATAAAAAATGCACATTTATTTTAGTCTTCATAAATTAGAAATGTTCGATATACATTTAAATTTTCAAAATTTAAAAAAAATGGACATGAAATCTTGCACTTTTTAGGCAATAAAAACGAAACTCTGAATCAAATAAAAAATCCGCGCTGTCAAAAAATTGAATAATAGTGTATCATATAGTCATGCAAAATTTGAAGTAAATCGGTTGAATAGTTTTTGAAAATCATGATTTCGAGAAAAATGCATTTGAATACCTCACTTCTGACGTCTATATCTTCGATATTTTTGCGAATTTCGGTCCCTAATTTTCAGGAAACGTAAATGACGTATCAAACTCTGAAAATAAGAAAACAAAATGTTTATCCTTTGGCATATCTCAGTATATGCTCCGACTTAAAATTTAAAAAAAATAGTCCTCGAAAATAAAAATTACAATTTTTTTCTTCGCATTCATAAATAAAAATGTTTTCTTTTCAATTTTTCGGACTTTTTTCGAAAACCGTTTGTCACACGAGAAAAAGTAATACAACATAAAATATGCTCCTTATCCGGATCTACAACCTTTGTTTGACACATTTTTTTATGTAATCAATAATTTGGAGGATATTACATAAAATCAACTTCGCGAGCTGTTAAATAATTATTTAAATGTTCAAGGGTCCAGGGGCATCTTTTCCCGTTATCCAATCGGGCTCAAACTTTACCCAAATTTTTTATTATTATTTGGAACTATTCTAAGGGGTGCCGCGAAGAAAATTCAAAAGTCGAAAGTAAGAGCCACCCTAGTGCGCACTGCGCATGATTCTATGCTATCCCGCGAAATTTATATTTAAATAATCAGATCACACTCTAGACTTTCGAACTATAAATATGCTTGATGAACCCCTGGCCTGAATTTTAATATCCTTATAATCATCGTTTACTTAATGTTTTACTAACAGTCCCTTGACTTGGAATTTCTCATAATAAGGTCCATGGTGCAGTTAGCCACCGGGTGGATTAGTGCACTGTAAGGAAAAGGACAAGTGCAGCGGTGCTTGTAGATCGCCTACCAGAAACCGGCACTATGTACTTGACACTCACAATGAATGCGAGTGGAGATACTTTTCAGTTTTTCTTTGGATCCCGTCAGAAGATAATTAGTGATTAATGAGACTGACAGAGAACGTGCAATTAAGTGTGTTCCACTTGCAATTCCACGTTGATCCTCGATCTGAATCAGTGTTATCATGCATCATCGAGCCGGTTCTGTGGTGGAGGTATATTCGAATTATGCCAAGAATAATTTTCGAGTTAAAATGTCGCGCCTTTACGACTTCCAAAAGGGATTTATCGCAAGAAAAAAAAATAAAAGAAAAATAAAAAATCGCTTTTTTCCCACAACCTTGGAAAATCGCTCATATCAAAATTTACATTTCTAGACAAAGACTATTAGACCATGATTGCACAAATATTACGAACGTACAATTATAACTGAAAAATTAAAAGATTGAAAAATATAAAAATGGTAACTGAAAAAATGACGCTGGGGTACAGTGAACCCCGTGTGACCAACTTGTGATTATAAGAAGGTGTGACCACGAAGGGTGAAGTATCCGTAATTGAATACTTGAAATTTTAAATTCCCCGTTTTTCCCATCGACGCTGCGGTCACTCATTATTTATCAGCGCTCAGGGAATTATGAACCTAACCGGTTTAAGATTTAAGAGAGATAAGCTCGGAAGGCACGATGATCAGTGTCGGCACGATAATCGACTGTCCTCTGACTGCGAAGGTAGCGAGCCGCACCGCCGTTTCTAGATCGATTGCCTCGAATATCGCAGCATTACGTCATGAGCGCTGAATAATTAATAATTCTTGGGGGCTAGGTACCTCGAGCCTGCGATTAATAAAGTAATCTGAGACGAACGAGGCAGGCAATTAATCCTATTGATCCCCCGATTATCTGTTGCAGCCTATGGTTCAGGACCCTCAAATAGCGGAATCGAAGAGGACGGTACCATCCCGCGAAGGTGCCGAGCGAGGATAGCCATTCGATCCTAACTCGCTCGTGTTTCCAGCCGGCGTGATCGAAAGGCCTCCAAAACGTCGACCCCGTCGGTGATCAAGTTATCGGGGGGTGGAACAGGTGGGGGTGGGGAGCAACTGTCCCCAGGGCCTGGCCCACCTCCCCCGGTGTCCCCAGCCGAGCGTGGCGATGCAAGCGAGAGCAACGAGGCAGCCATCGCCGCGACTAAATGCGTCGATGGATATCCTCGGGCCCCCGAGGCCACCATGAGCTTAGTGCTGCAGCTGGACACGGTAGAGACGCCTCTGGAGAAGAAGAATGGTAGCCAGCAGCCTAGCACGTTGCTCCAGGAGACGTCTAGCTCTGTGCTGAGTGGGGGCGAGGATCCTGTTAGATCGCAGATCCTCCAGTGTCTGGAAAGCAGGTCGGAGATCCCCGCAGGTCACGTCATCTCCTTTCCCACCGTAAAGTCGGTCAGCGTCACCTACCCAGTGGCTAAAGCTGCCAGGGAGGTTCAGAGGATCGCTGGTTCCCAAACCACCACCACCCAGGTGCTGGCCACCCGAGTGATCTCTCAGAAATTGCCATCCACTGGCCTCCAGGCCCAGGTAGCACCAGTCGCGTCGGTCACGTTGAACGCCTCCTCCCACGTAGCTCACGCGCCGGTCAACTCTCAGCCAGTGCCGTCCCCTGGGAACGGCGTGGCACATGTGTATCCCCTGCAGCATGCCGCGCAGAGTAAACAGCAGGCCAGGAGCCAGGTGGTGGGCTGCGAGGGCAAGCAACAGGGGCTGCATCAGAAGCTGCAGCCAGTATCCTCGCAGCAGAAGGTGATCGGCGCTGCCACCTCTATACCCAATATCCAGAGGATACACGTGAAGGCGCAGAATCTTGTTGCGCAGGGCCAGACGGTGAACCTGCAGAAGGTGAAGGCTGTGGCGAACGCTGGCCAGGGTGTCACCGTACAGAGGAACTCTGTGCCCAGGATACAGACCGTGCAGAAGGGTCAGGCGACTGCTGCGGGCACTCAGGTTACTCAGTTCGCAGTTAACCAAGCGGCGAACAATGCCAGTGCGCAGAGGGGTCAGCAGGCAGCGAACTCAACGCTGCAGAAGGCGCAGGGGAACGTCGCAGCTATGCAGAAGGTGGCACAGGTGTACAATAGTCAGAAGGTACCGTCGCAGTTGGTGAGTGGCCATCCAAATCACAAGACGCAGCACCAACAGATCATCGGTAACCAGCAGCAGGGGCTGCAGAAGCTGCAGGGCCAACAGCAATCGAAGGGCTTGCCCGTGTCCAGGCAGCAGCAGACGACGACCGCGGTGAACAACGTACAGAAGCCTAGCAACAATTCTGTAGCTGGTATACAGAAGGCGCAGGTCCAGTCGTCGCAGCACCAGCGGTCCCAGCCGCAGGCGGCCCTGCAGAAGTCCCAGACGGTTGTCGCGGTTAATTCCAGCAGGGTGCAATCGTTGGCAAGTGTCTGCAAGAGCAACAGCGTTCCGAACATCAGCAAGATGCAGCAGACCGCCAATCTGCTCGCTGTGGGCAAGCAGCAGGCGATACAGTCGCCCCAGTCGCAGCAGTTACACGTGCAGAGCTCGCCTCAGCTGCAGCAGCAGCTGCTCCAGCAAACCTCGCAGTCGCAAACGCAGCAGCAGATCGCTCCTAAGCAGCAGCAGGCGAATCCAACTCAGCAGGCGCAGAGGAGTCATGGTGTTGCCAATGTTCATCAGAAGGTCACGGCAATCGCCACCGTGGCAAACAGTCAGCGTGCCCAGGTGGTGAACTCGAAGGTGCAACAGCAGCAGATGGTAATGAGAGTGGGAGTGCCCAAGGGCCAGGCGCAAGGGCTGCAACAGGGGAGCCTGAAGACCGTCCCCCAGAAGATGGGTAATACTGCGAAGACGCCGAACTCGCAGAACGCTGTACAACAGACCCTGCACAGGAATGCTAACTCGCAGCCCGTCAAGATAATACAGCAGCAGCAACAGCAGCAGCAGCAGAATGCGATAGGGCCTCAGGCCACTCAGAAGCAGCCAGGATGCGTGAAAACCATCCCTCCGCAGAAATCAGCGCAGAGGAACCATGCGCAGAAAGTAGCTGGTATAAAGACGTCCTTGAATACGAATGTGACTGCGGTGAAGAGTCAGGGACCTACTGTGGCTACGCAGAAGGCGAACATCAAAACCTTGATACCACAACAGACCGTAACGCCCAATATGCTGATGCATAAGAGTCAGCCCATTAAGATACAGCAACAGCAGACGCTGCAACAGAAGCAGCTGATCATGACATCGTCCCAGTTTCCTCAGCAGATCAGACAACAGTCTGGCCAAATCAAAACTCTGCTGCCTGTGACTAGCATGGAACCTCGCAAGGATGTTGAGAGCAAGTTAGTATTAGTATCGAGCCCGCTACTCAATTTCCTTTCGTTGCTTTAACGTCCTCCTATAATTACGTAGCTGTGTGCACACTTGCACAGTTGGGTGTTAGTCTTCATCGTTTGAGATTACTGTCACTTACAAGGGAAAATCCCGAACCCGAAAATTCAAAAAATTCTGAAACTTTGTGGATATGTAGGAGATTTCCTCCTGATTACAACGCATTTTTTTTACCCGACTGCGGCACCCAAAGGAGGGTATTGTGTTTATCAGGCTATGTTTGTATGTTACGCTCTAGAGCCTGTACGGATACACCGATTTGGACAAATCAGGTGTATTTAGAATTGTCTTGACCTTCAGAATGCCATAGGATATATAATTTTCAAAAGAGTAAAAAATAAAAAAATTAAAAAAATTTAAAAACCCGGCTGCTTAAAAAGAGAATTAAAATGACACAAATAATAATAAGATGACAATTTAAATTAACTCAGTGACGGTAGTAGGCACGCTAGTAGGGACTGTAGTAGTGACGGTAGTAGGGATGGTAGTAGGGACGGTAGTAGGGATGGTAGTAGGGTCGGTAGTAGAGGTATGGTAGTAGGGACAGTAGTAGGGACGGTAGTAGGCACGGTAATTGGGTCGGTAGTATGGGCGGTAGTAGGGACGGTAGTAGGGATTGTAGTAGTGACGCTAGTAGGGACTGTAGTAGTGACGGTAGTAGGGATGGTAGTAGGGACTGTAGTAGTGACGGTAGTAGTGACGGTAGTAGGGATGGTAGTAGGGACGGTAGTAGGGATGGTAGTTGGGTCGGTAGTAGAGGTATGATAGTAGGGACGGTAGTAGGGACGGTAATAGGCACGGTAATTGGGACGGTAGCAGGGACTGTAGTAGTGACGGTAGTAGGGATGGTAGTAGGGACTGTAGTAGTGACGGTAGTAGTGACGGTAGTAGGGATGGTAGTAGGGACGGTAGTAGGGACGGTAGTAGGGATGGTAGTAGGGTCGGTAGTAGAGGTATGGTAGTAGGGACGGTAGCAGGGACGGTAGTAGTGACGCTAGTAGGGACTGTAGTAGTGACGGTAGTAGGGATGGTGGTAGGGACAGTAGTAGTGACGGTAGTAGTGACGGTAGTAGGGATGGTAGTAGGGATGGTAGTAGGACCGGTAGTAGGGACGGTAGTAGGGACGGTAGTAGGGATGGTAGTAGAGGGATGGTAGTAGGGTCGGTAGTAGAGGTATGGTAGTAGGGGCGGTAGTAGGGACGGTAGTATGGACGGTAGCAGGGACTGTAGTAGTGACGGTAGTAGTGACGCTAGTAGGGACTGTAGTAGTGACGGTAGTAGGGACGGTAGTAAAGGTATGGTAGTAGGGACGGTAGTAGGGACGGTAATTGGGACGGTAGTAGGGACGGTAGCAGGGACGGTAGTAGGGACGGTAGTAGGGACGGTAGTAGGAGGGACGGTAGCCTGCAGTCGGGGGCTCTAAATCTTTTGATACAAATGATTTGATGTAATTACTTTCGAACATTTATTTCGAAATAGAAAATTACATATTGTCTTAATAAATATTGTGTATCGCTGTTCGCCCTAATTAGATTTGATGGGCCATTAAGGGGACATTTTACTCTCTCGGCCGAAAAATCGGCCACTTTTCGGTGATAGTTTTTATAATCAACTAAACACTGAACGTTTCCGAATTTCTGGGGATGTATTCTATCACTCTTGAAATACAAGGAAAAATCTTTGTTGTTTGTTTATTTCATTTGTTTACATAAATATTTCGCAGTGAAGTTGGCGGCTTCAGAATTGCTGGCGGTTGAAATTTCGGACGACTGGATCATCGGAAATAAAAAAACCAAACATATTTCTAATTCGCAGGAGTATGGTTATCTCGCTTTCCGCGAAAGAACAATTTTGGACTTAAATTATTAAAATGCCAGTCGATCAAAGTTGAAAGTACCGAAAGTGGCACTTCTTTTCTGTATTTAATTGATATAAAATGTGGGAAAATATTAACAATTTTAAGATATTTGTGGTTAGCGAGATAGCCATACTCGTCCAAATTAAAAATATGTTTGGTTTCTTTATTTCCGATGATCCAGTCGTCCGAAATTTCAACCGCCAGCAATTCTGAAGCCGCCAACTTCACTGCGAAATATTTATGTACACAAATGAAATAAACAAACAACAAAATTTTTTTCTTGTATTTCAAGAGTGGTAGAATATACCCCCAGAAATTATAAGACGTTAAGTGTTTATTTCATTATAAAAACTATCACCGAAAAGTGGTCGATTTTTCGGCCGAGAGAGTAGAATGTCCCCTTAACAATACTAACAGTATTTCCCACACGGACAAAGAGAGAAACATATAAGTTACAAAATACGCTGAAGTTGAAATGTCACTTATATATTAAGCATTGATGTTGTCCACCTCTTTTTGTTACCAGCTTGAAGCACTTTTTTTTAGTCATTGCGGTACATGCTTGGGATAGAAGAGCATCAAAATATTTAAGGCCTCCGACTGCAGGCAATTGAGTTAATTTAAATTGTCGTCTTATTATTATTTTTCTCATTTTAGTTCGCTTTTTAAGCAGTTGGGTTTTTAAATTTTTTTAATTTTTTTTACTGCCCAAATTCACTCTAAGGGGGTGGAATTATTAACCCCTGAAGATTCGGTGAGTTTTCAAAATTATTTTGTAACACGCAATCTGTAAGTGATAGAAAAAAGTTTCGAGACAAAAGTTACTTCTTTTAATTAGATCTATCAAATCGTAAAAGTTTTATTAATTGTTTGAACAATTAGAAAAAAGTTATAAACAAAAATATTAATGTTTTTTTTCCACGTGAAATCTGAACTGGGTGTTTAAATAATTATGAAACAGCATAATTCATATCTTTTTCCACAAAATTTCAACTTTTGTTGTATTGCGAAACTGTGCTCTTCGACAAACGAAAAATTTTTGGATCTCATTGTAACTACTTACCTTAAGCTGCACGACGAGCAATGTTCTTCTAACATTTATTGTTTAAACAATTAATAAAACTTTTACCATTTGATAGATCTAATTAAAAGAAGTAACTTTTGTCTTGAAACTTGTTTCCTATCTCTCACAGATTGCTTATTACGAAATAAAATCGAAAAATGGCTGAATTTTCAGTGGCTAATTTTACCCCCTTAAAGTGAATTTGATCAGCAAAAAAGAAATGCGTTGTAATCAAGAGGAACCTCCTCCTCCCCCTACATATCCACAAAGCTTCAAAATTTTTTGAATTTTCTGATTCGTGATCTTCCCTCGCTAGTATTTCGGATTAGAAAATTGAAGTTTATGTTGCGTAGCGAAGAATGTTGCTTCGCATCTGAGTGCATTAACAACCCCGTAACTGGAATGTAATATTTCTAGAATCGAACCTGAATTGCGCGTACCTAAAGAGGATGAACATCAACAAGCCGCCCCAAAGTCTCCAATTAGAAGAATGCCCCTCCCTTACGAGGTAAAGCTTACCGTAGGCACACGTGTATCGAGATCATGCGCAGACTCTTTGGAAGAGCATTGCTGTCGTCTCTGTGGTTGTAAAATTAGCCATGATTCCCTTCGACTATTCCTTCTTTGTTATAGTGTCTCCAGTTTGTCCTACAAGATCACAACTACGGTGCACCGCCGCCACGAACACCTCCACCTCCATCGCCACCACCTCATCCCAAGCAGCAGCCTATCAACGGAGCTGGAAGTTCCGCGGTAGCTTCTCAGCATCCTTACATTTACGGGCAAGGTAGTTGGAAATTATGACACAGAGATAAACGACAAGTGTATCGCAGCAGGCACGTTGCTATATCCCGGATCTGGTTATTAATTACAGTCGTAAGTGGCAGCAATGTCGAGGACGATGCAGCCAGTGCAATAAGTAGCGAGCCAGGCAGAGAAGCGGAGCCGGAAGGCGAGGAGACTGAAACTGCTCCCGAAGGAGAGGGCGACGACGAAGACAGTGTTACTAGGTGCATATGGTAAGCACTTGCAACTAATGCCCACGACGCTCAGTCGCTAGATATTATAACTAAATGCTAAAACGTTCGAATTTTATTTCCAGTGACTTCGAACACGACGATGGTTACATGATCTGTTGCGACCGTTGCCTGTAAGTACCAACCCTTTCAACTCTCAAGAAGAGATCACAGCCAGGCGGTCTATGTTTTAACACTTCAATACCGTAGTAACATAAAATTCGAGGTTTATCTCTCCTCTGTGACCTCTTCTTACCAGATTCGACTATGCTCTTAGAATTAACGCACAATATCCACACCAGAGTTTGGCAACACGTCGACTGCATGGGCATAGACCGTTCCAACATTCCTGACGAGTATCTCTGCGAGATCTGTCGGCCTCGACGGGTCGACAGGCAAAGGGCTCGGGCCCTGCAGATGCGCAAGCGCGAGGAGCTCTTGAACTCGGACACATCCTCCGACACGTCATCTACTAGCTCGGCGGACACGGACGTCGGTGTAAACGCGGTACCAAAGAAACGAACGCTGCAGCAACAGCAGCAGCAGCAACAACAGCAGCAACAACAGCAGCAGCACCACCATCAACAACAGCAGCAGCAGCAGCATCAACAGCAGCAGCAACAACAACAGCAGCAGCAGGTCCCGCGACGGAAGTCCGACCCGCCGCCGCAAGTAAGACGACTGAACAACAATAACAATAACAATAACAACGTCGCGAAACGGCAGAGGAGAGATTCTCATCCAAGACAATCCAGCGCCGTGCGTAAGAAAGAGGCGACGAAACGGGGCCCAGGTAAGCGCAAAGTGAAACGTCGAATGAGCCTCGAAGACAAGGAAGAGGAGTCCCAAGACTCCTGGTGCTCGAACGTCGCGCCACTGAGACAGTGGATCGAACGATATGAGGAGGCGGTGACGAATCACTATAGCCCAGAACTCAGGGCAAGGATATCGTCGATTAAAGTGAATGGGACGCATAGTGACCTCAGGCAGAGCAACATGAACGTCATTGCCACTGGAAAGTGCAGGCTTAACGTGCACAGTAACAGCGTCAGGGTGAGTGTAACTATTTCACGATATTTCCGTCGGATGACGATTATCGTCATAATAATTGTAATTAATGGAGGCGTTTGAATTGTTTGAAAATGCAAGTTGAGCTAAACTCGGGTGAAATCGTTTGAAACAGTTTAACGGGTCATGCTCAGTCAGGAGGCCGAAAAGAGGGTGGTCTTTGGAAATTTTTTACTCAAAAGCTATGACGCATTTCTCAAAAAATCTTTTTTCCTTTTAAGGATTGCATGTAGTACCGTGCATCAAAATTTTTTTATTTAAAAATATTTAACAATAACTAAGTTATTGTCCATCACTCGAAGGTTCTCTAAAAAAAAGGCTTCTATGGTGACCACACTGCTGCTCGAAAGTCGATCATCTAAAATAAAAAATTCAAAAGAATTTACTTATTATATTATATTATCTAGTATTTGAACGAAGGATTTTTCGAAATATTGATTTGGGAAAAAATGGCTGATGTTTAAAGTAAAAGTTTCAATTTTTATCATAAATCGTGCCTGACTTTCGTCAATTAAAAGAAAACTAAGCAGCAGATAAAAAAATTCTTCGTTCAAATAGTAGATAATATAATATAATAAGTAAATACTTTTGAATTTTTTATTTTAGATGATCGACTTTCGAGCAGCAGTGGTCACCGTAAAAGCCTTTTTTATGAGAGAACCTTCGAGTGATGGACTTAGTTATTGATAATAACTTAGTTATTGATAAATATTTTTAAATAAAAAAATTACGATGCACGGTACTAGATGCAATCCTTAAAAGGAAAAAAGATTTTTTGAGAAATGTGTCATAGCTTTTGAGTAAAAAATTTCCGAAGACCACCCTTTTTCGGCCTCCTGACTGAGCATGACCCCTTAAGGGTCATTCTGCTAATCACGTCGCAAAATTCGGCAATATTCAGGGTTTTTTTCTCAGTGAATACAATCAGTAACAGAGTCAAACTTTCTTTTCATTTATTAAGCTACTTATAACATATACGGAATAATTTTTTAAATATACTTTTAATTGTGTTGTTTCAATGTTACCTGGAGTTAAAAATCGCGCCTTTGAAAAGAAATACCTCCCTGGCGGGAGTGATTTAATCTCACAGACACATCTGAAAGAAAAAAACCAAATTGATTCATAATCATTATGAGTATCGCTATAACAGGTGCCAGAATTAGCCACGTAAGTCAAAATTTAACAAAATTGCGCGCATTCAAATTTCAAGTAAAAATGGAAAATTTCGAGACTTGAAGTTTGAATGCGCGCAATTTTATTAAATTTTGACTTACGTGGCTAATTCTGGCACCTGCGATAGCGGTACTCATAATGATTAAAAATCAGTTTGGTTTTTCTGTTTCAGGTGAGTTCTGTGAGCTGAAATCACTCCCGCCGTCTTTTCAAAGGCGCGATTTTTAACTCCAGATAATATTGAAAAAATACAATTAAAAGTGTATTTAAAAAATTCTTCTGTAAACATTACAAGTAGCTTAACAAATGAAAAAAAGGTTTGACATTGTTATTCATTGTATTCACTGAGAAAAAAACTGAATTTTGCCGAATTTTGCGGCGCGATTACCAGAATGACCCCTCAATTATTTACTTGGCTCGGTTGAAAAAAAAACGAGCTCCACTGCGTTTGAATTTCAAGTAGCTTAAAATCGGGTAACTTTGACCACAAAAGTAGATTTAAAAACAAATTACTCTAGCATCTGTTGTAGAACAAAGTGATTTGGATAACTTTAATTGCCCACCTTGGGAGAATAATATATATTATACAATAAGCGTAAGAGGAAGTTGTTTTAAAAACAATTTTTATAGTCTGGGTTACACCGTTCGAACGGTACTTGAATATCAAGCCACTCAAAAGTACTTAGACAGCTCTAATAATTAAGAGAAGCTCTATGAAATCTCTAACACCATCACTATCTATTACAGTTCCTAGTGGCAACCATGTACCTTCCACCAAACACACCAGTGGTCGAGCTGAGAGGGAAGTACATGCTAAGCACTCAGCACAGACCGTCTAATCCCCAAGGGAGGCAGCACACTCAGAGGCCAGGGCCGTTTGTATTTTTCTATCGGTTACCGCGCGACGGTACGGAGGTCTGCGTGGACACGAGAACGTACGGGAACGACGCCAGATTCGTTAGACGTAGTTGTAAGCCGAACGCAGAGGTGAAGCACTGTATAGAGAAGGGGACGTTGCATTTGTACATTGTGACCACCACCGCGATCGAGAAGAACGCGGAGATCACCATCAGGCACGAGCAGCACGACCTTCTGCTGTCGCCTAACCCAAATGGCCCGATTGTGCCCATCGTCTGCGCTTGTAACAATCCGAGGGAGTGCCAGGTCGCGCCAGTGAGTCAGCTCAGCAGACGGGGGAGTAATGGGGCGCTGGCTGAGAACGCTGAGTGAGTTTCTTGAGATCTAGCTTATAGAAATGAGGGGCCGATTGGGAAAAGGGACGTTTTTCTTCTCTTCTTATTATTGAAAAATATTGATTTCCTACTTCTCCTCGAACCTGCATGTGCCTGTGTTCCGCTGGGTAGGGTGAAAGCACTGGTAGTCGATCACTTAAAGCTAAACTCGAATGAAAAGTTCTAAAAAAAAAATAAACAATCAATGTTATAAAATATATAAAATGTATTGAAGTAATTCAAATGTATTTAATGCATCACTAAAAATTTTGTGTTAGTATAAAAGTTCGGGGAAAATAAATAATTAGCGTTAAAAATAAAGTGTCCGAATGCTTTAATAATCGATCGCTAAACTCTAAAAGTCGACCGGTCCGATAGCTGGTAGTCGATCACCTTTTTTTAGTATGAAATAAAATTCATTTTTAAATATAACGTGCAACAACGGTAAATAATTAATAATGACAGGAATAATGCGTAATTAAAATAAGTTCTTTTAAAAACTTTATCAAATTTTTAATATGATACAGAAATTATTTTTTTTTCAAATGTAAATTAAATTTTACGTTTTTACGATAGGAAGCAATAACAAGTTTTAAGTTTTTAAAGTATTTGTATTCTTTAAATAAATTATATCAACTTTGTGGAACATAGATCCATAAGAAACGAATATAAAATTTTAATTATCTTAAATATGATTAAATCCTTTCTTGTTTTATAACTCTCTGTTTCAATTTGTTACATTTTTCTTGCTTCTTCTTTTTACATTCTTCTACTTTCTCCTTTTTTATTGCTATTTTATTCCCGCTTCTGACGTTAGATTAAAATAAATTATATATAGTTAACACGTGGTCGACTTTTAGCGTTCATTGTGAATGCAGTTAGCTTCAGAAGTCAGCCGCTGTGGTCGACTATTGAGAATTGAAAGGGAATGATGGTCCAGTTACCGACCTCCCATAAATAAATAAATTATCCCATTTTTTTAATTTTCTAAGCGCATATAAAATTGTTGATGCTTTTTCAGTGAAATAGCATCATTTTCGAGTAAAAAATGTATAGAACTGACTTACATTTGTGGTTTCTATTCAAAGCGCATTTATGCTTCTCGTGTTGGAAAGCAGCAATGGCACATGTAGAATCAAAATTAGTTTACAAATAATTTCAAAAGCATTTATTTTTTTTACCTATGAAGAGCGCTTTTTGTCGTATTTTAAAGTTAGAAATTCAAAATATTTCAGTATTTATTTCTTTAAGCTAAGCAATAAAAGTGGTCGACTACTAGAGGGTGGCCGATTACCGGTGCTTTCTTTCACCCCATGTAACCTTTTTTTTTTCTATTCAGTGGCCGAGAAAGGAGGCGGCGGGGTAGAAGAAACACGGTGTGCGAGGACAGCGATTCCTCGACGGTGGTTGCTAGTACAAGCGTCGCGGCCGCGCCTGTCCCGCCACCGTCGACGACAGTGTCGGCGGTGTCGGTGCCTCCTAAGAGAACCGTGACCACCACCGTGGCGGCTATAACTCGACAGGCACCTAAGGAGGAGGTAGCGGCCACCGCTACGGTTCAACAGCCGTTAACGTCACCAGGACTGAGTCTGCCAACGGCGTCAGAGAGCAAGAAGGACAAGAAGAAGATGACGAGGGAGGAGAGGAAGATGGAGGCTATCATGAAAGCATTTGAAAGGCTGGAGAAGGCTGAGCAGAGGAAGCAGGAGGTCCAGGCGCGGAACGCGCAGAGGAAGGAGTCCGGAGGAACGCACAGCGACAACGAGGACAGTCAAAGCGTTCCCATGCAGTCGAAGCAGAAGCAGCCGAGCTCGGACAGGCCGCTGAGGCGGAAGAGAAGGAAAGGTCGAGCCAGGACCACCAGCACGTCCCAGTCACAGGGTAGCAGTCGAAGGACGAGGCTGAATTCCGCGGACTCGGATCTTTCCTCTGGAGAAGAGAGCACCTCCATGCAGTCGCCGCCTCTGTTAACCCAGAGCCACTCGCAGAGCAGAGACGCGCCGTATTCGGCTCAGTTACAGTTACACACTCCCGCTAAGAACGCTAGTGATAACGCGACCGCTGGGGCGGCGCACCAAGGGATCCCAACAGCCGCTGGTTTATTGTTAGCTCTCGCTAACTCTAATGCACCAGGGCCTAGCTCGCCACCTCTGCAGCAGCCTACTCCAGTGAAGAGCCCAACCTGCGACAGTGGGGCTAGCAGTAGCTCCCAAAGCTCCACTCCATCCACTCCTCTCTCGTCGGCTTGCTTGCTGGTCGCGGCAGCTGTTGGCCCCCTGGCGCCTGGCTTCAAGTTTCCGAAGACCAAGAAGGTGCTGATGAACGAGTGGCTGAAGGAGTCGCCCGATCCACCCCAAGCTAACGTGCCCCAGGTGTCCCCGTTGCCAGCCCTGCCGCCATCAGCGCCCCTGCCCAACTCGGTGAGCTCGCTCTGCAGGTCCACGGAACTCGCTCTGCCAGCCGACTCGCCCGCGGAGTTCCTGTCGCAGAGCTACGCGGCAAAGAGCCTGGCTACCCTGGTGCAGGCGGCTAATTCCGTCTCTGGGATCTGTGACTCTCCTCCTCAGCGGAAACACACGGTCCCTGGCAGCGCTGTCTGCCCGGTGTCGACTGGCTCGGCCAAAAAGAGGTGGCTGAGGCAGGCCATTTCCGAGGAGTGTGACTCGCCGAACAGTAGGCCCGAAAGCCCGCCGGCTAGTGAGATGGTAGCGCCGCCCAAGAAGAGGAGGATAGCTAGGGAAAGCCTGTCGTCGGATAACTACACTCCACCTACAACGCCGACGATGCTGATCCACGAGTCTGCGCCTAATAACAGGTCCCTCTGCCCAGCCGAAGTATGTTTCCACTTCCGTTACCGTTTGTAGAGTGCTGTTGGCCTTTCGGCGAGTGGTCTGATTCTCTTTTTTCTTCTAGGACGATTACATCGAACACCTGCAGTCGCCGTTGATGGAGCAGAACGACGACCGACACGCGGAGATAGAATCTCTGAAGCCGCCCGTGAATATCAACCACGAGCACGTGAACGTGAGCGAGGCTGTAACGCAGAATCTGTCTATAGAGATTCCGCGGATTTACCATCCGAAAGCTCCGAAGGATGAGAAGCCTGTGGAAGTGCCGGCGATGAAGGAGGAAGACATCGAGGTGAAGGAGGAAGTCAAGGAGGAAATGGAGTGTGACACGCCCTTGCTCCTGGACTCGAAGGCTTGCGCGAAGGTTGAGTTAGCGGCTGTGAAAGAAGAGACAGTAGACGAGCCGAGGGAGAAGACGAAGAAGGAGGAGCAGCTGGAGGTGGAGGTGGAGGTGGAGAAGGGCACAGTGGAGATCGTGGATCAGCACGAAGGAGACACAGAGATGGAGGATCTCAGTTCCCCGATCGGCACCATGGAGTCTGACGCGATCCTGAAGCAAAGGGTGGCCGAGATGAGGCTGGAATTCGGCGGGGGGATGGCCGAGATGGAGGACGACAGGTCAGACGATGAAAGGAAGCCTGACAGCCCGAAGTGCGAGGGCAAGTCCGACGACAACATGTCCATCGACGAGTTCGACGTGGAGGCGCAGATGAAGAAGATCACGGGGGACGACGGGGACGATTACAAGGAGAAGGTAGACACCAGCTCCGAGAAGGACAAGAGCATGGATGGAATAGAAGGTCTGATGGAGAGCTCCAAGGAGGATTCGGAATCGGAGGACAAGGAGATGGACGACTTGAAGTACGAGCAGTCGTTCAAGCCGTTCAGCATCGACCACGAGGAGAGGTTGTTCAAGGAGTTCGAGAGCAAGCCAGAGGAGGACGACGTCGCGGAGGATTCTATGAAAGAAGCCGAGCAGGGCGACGAGTCTCAAAAGGCGGAGCAACCGTCCGCGTTCGTGGCCTCGGAGGAGGAGTCCATATTCGAGTCCGCGTCCTCCAACATGGACGCGGAGTCGATAGCGGAGCCTCCGAAGATATTCCATTCCATTCCACCGCTCAGCGAGCGTATCCGCAAGAAAACAGAGGTGACTAACTCCTCGAAGAGCCAGCTGAACTTCGAGGCGGCGATAATCGAGTCCACCATCGACATCGACATCGATCTCGACTCCGTGGATGGTTCCAAGAACGGTGAACAGAAGTCTATGCTCTCCACAGCTTTAAGAGAGCTACTGGAAGCCAAGCTGGACGACCTGACGCCGGAGGAAGCGAAGGAGGACACCACCGACGACAACAGTACACCTTACACGGAGCCGAAGTCGGAGGCTTCGGAGCAGAATATGGAGATTCAAGAGACCGTTATCAGAACGGCTTTGCAGGAGGTTCACAGTGACGAGGCCACCGCGAAGGAAGACGAAGCTGTGCCTAAGGAAGTGAAGCGGCTCAAGGATCCCCGAACCGTTGTCCCTAACAACATGCCTGCGCCAGCGTTCAAACCTGAAGCTACTGCCCCGGTTAAGAGAAAGGTTAGAGCGCGGGGTGTTCCCTCTGTTCAATGAGATTCGATGATATACTTTCGGAGTATGTTGTTGGATTGGACACGCTTTGCTTGCAGATTATCTGAGAAGGGCTTTGTTAATTAATCGAAGCTGCGTCCGTACTTTCAGTTGTCCATATCAGAGTACCGGAAGCGAAAGCAACAGTCGTCGGGGACGCCTCCAGAGCCTGAACCATCGAACGACGCTTCCTCAGGGGACAAGGGAGGGGCTAGGGGTAGATCGGATAGCGCTAGCAGCGGCACTTCGTCGCTCAGCTCCGACGAGGAAGGTTCCAAAATATCGCTCTCCCTTGATCTACCTGGTCTTACCACGTTACCGCTCTTCACCAACGCTGAGAGCGAGGAAAAGAAAGGTAACGATCACTGTCTTTGGACGTCAAGGAAATAGGGGGAGGCAGTTGGCTTGCATATAAGGGTGTGCCATCGTTCAGATGACCCTTGAATGACCTTGAGACGATCTTCGCTTCTACTTCACGCCTTCATCTTTGTAGTAGACATTATTTTTTTGCAATACTGAAAGTAGAAGACATATTCCAGGTGAATAAGATAGGTGGGACACCCTGTACACAGGGGGCGGAGTGGCATCGTGTCTGATTCAAGTTCTGTGGTCCATTCAGGTGGCGAGGAGGGGACTATCGGCTGGTCGGCCGCGCCGACTTTGGTCGAACGCCAGCGGGAGAACCTCACGGAGAGATTGAAACGGGAGTTCGGATTGTTCCTCAGCGATGACGAGGAGGAGAGGGCTCGAAAGCACGGTAAACACTCGGATTCCATCCCCTACGCTTACAGGAGGGGACAATGTCATCTGCTTTTAAATGCATTGCTATCCAGAGGCTTACTGGTAACGAGAATAATTCACGGCTCGGACGCAATAAGGGGACTAGCGCTCGAAAATGGGAAAAATTATTGTCCAAACGCTAAGAAATATTGGAAAATTAAATGATGTTAAACTGTATTTTAAAAAATATAGTGTTGTAAAGCTCGTCACGACACACATTTTTTTATTTACAGTTTGTTTATCGAATCGTTACTATTCGAGCTAAAAATTATAAACAAAAAATTCTTCATCGTCCAAAATCATTATTTCTTTAAATATAAGTTGCGATAACTTGAGTAAATATTAAGGGATCGTTATGAGACTTAAAACATAACTTCAGAAAACTCTAGCGAAGCCGTAAAATGTATGCGCAAAACCCTTATGTTAAACAATGTAGTAATATTTAATTAAAAAGAAGTACTGGACATAACCCATGTTTTTCAACGTTCGCCGTTAAAAAGTATCGAGGCAATTTTGAGGTATATGTAACTTGCAGCGACAAAGTTATTCCTTAATATGCAAGGAAGATTTTCACCAATTTTCACACTGATTAATAAATAATTGTAAAAGATATGATATATTATATAAAACTCGCGCGCCACCAGCAGTCAGCAGTCGCGTATAATGCGCTATTTAGCAGTTTTAGCACTCGCGTTGACTGTTGTATATCTTCTACAATCATTTATTAATCAGTGTGAAAATTGGTGAAAATCTTCCTTGTATATTAAGGGAAAACTTTGTCGCTGCAAGTTATATATACCTCAAAATTGCCTCGATACTTTTTAACGGCGAACGTTGAAAAGCATGGATTATGTCCAGTATTTCTTTTTAATTAAATATTATTACATTTTTTAACATAAGGGTTTTGCGCGTACATTTTACGACTTCGCTAGAGTTTTCTGAAGTTATGTTTTAAGTCTCATAACGATCCCTTAATATTTACTCAAGTTATCGCAATTTATGTTTAAAGAAATAATGATTTTGGACGATGAAAAATTTTTGTTTATAATTTTTAGCTCGAATAGTAATGATTCGATAAACAAACTGTAAATAAAAAAAATGTGTGTCGTGACGAGCTTTACAACACTATATTTTTTAAAATACTGTTTAAGCACATTTAATTTTCCAATATTTCTTAGCGTTTGGACGATCATTTTTCCCATTTTCTAGCGCTAGTCCCCTTATTGCATCCGAGCCCTCAATTAAGGGTGTAGGTCAATCTCGATAGCCCTAAAGCAGGCCTTTTTTAAACACAAATTGTAAAGTGGTAAATGACAATAGAGACAACATTTTTTTCTAGCTTTAATCGTTATTCTACGAGCTTTAACACAAAAGAAAGAAAAGTATAAATATCTCTACGTACATAAAAGTTGTGAGTAAAAACGTAAAGGCGTGTACGCGGTGCACCGTTTGATGGTGTTCATAAAATCTCGAAAACCGCTCCAACGATTTGGATGAAAATTTAATGAGACATGCAGAAAACCATTCCCTAAGATGTGTCGGGAGCAGAATTTGCGTTTGAAAAAAGGCCTGTTTTAGGGCTATCGAGGGTAACCTACCCCCTTAAGAGGCGAAGCCACTGTGACGGTTGAAAATAAAAACTATTCTCAAGACATTCTTTTATAATAAAATGTAACTTTCTGCGAAAAATCTTTCTTACCAACTGAAAATACATATATTTAACTAATATTTTATGCTCTCAGATTGAAAAAATTTTCGGTAGTATGGCCACAGCATACGATAACGTTAGGCTCTGCAAAAAATATTACAAAACGGGCGCTCGTGTAAGTTTCCAACATTTGCTCCGAATTGAAAAATTCGAACGGTTTTTTAAAGTAAATTACAATAGCTCCAATTAAGTGAACAGATTTAAAAAAATATTAATTTTTTAAGAAATGGCGGACTTAAGAAGCAATCTGGAACAAAAGTATAAAAAATCAACATTTTTTTCAATGTTACGATTAAATGAATTATTCGATAAAAAAACTGGTACGCTCAACTGAAGATAATTGTATTACGAATATTCCATGAAAATTTCAAGTGAATCCAATAAAAATTGACCGAGTTATTAATGCGCCCGTTTGAAAAATGCCGTTTCGAGATACTCGCGTTTGAAGTTTCGACAGAAGTTATTTTCTGCAGCTCAAAGATCGCAGCTGTACACGGTCTTGTCGCGGCCAGTGATTCTCTACCTAATTCTAAACAATATACAAGCTTATAATCCCTCTTATTAGATACATTTGGATTTTTGGACGATTGACACGAAGTTACCTATGCGTGCACTCGATTCCGAGCGCTGCGTTACCTAAACAAAACCTTCCGTAGCTCCGAGAATCTTTCTAAATTCAGTTTGAAACTGTGCAGGTATAATCTTGAGACCCCAAGCATTAAGAAAATTAAAAAAAAGTCTGAAAAAAAATTTCACAGTGGTTTCCCCCTTAAATACATTGCTATCCAGAGGCTTACTCTGCCCTCCTTAGTTAAACTGTCCTATCTAGCATTTTTTTCATTTTTTGAGATATGTTGAAATATTTGAAGTTCCACGCGTCTTTTACCTTTTAAGTAAAGTTAGGAAACTCTACGTGCTTCGTAAAGATTTATAGACAGTCTAATGTATTTAACTTAACTTCTTTCAAAATGGTTAAAATATCTTATCTAAAACAATTAATTAATTGGTACGTTAATAATACATTCCCTACCGGTACACGGTATTATTACAAAAAATTATATCAGGCTATTACGAAATAATGACAACATGTTTCAATTTAAATGAAGGAAAATAAGGATGGTACAAAGTAAATGATAAAACTTCAGTTTTCTCGGTTGTTTCAAAATGCTAGATAGGACATTTTAATTAAAAAGGGCAGTACTGGTAACGAGAATAATTAAGGGGGAACACCACTGTGACGGCCGGAAAAGTGAGCCCATTTTTAAGATTTTTTTAAGGAATAACTTACAGTTTTATTATAAAATTGTTATTACCTATCTTTAGTACAATGTCTTAAGAGATTATAAAAAAAAAAAGTAATAGAAAAACATGCATAGATTTCCATATACAGTTAATCTCCTACACCCCTCACAAGAAAACATAGGTCGCTTATCGAAACGATATCTTTGGAACGGCAACTCTGAAATCAAATTTTTTTTTTTAATATGATCGGTATGAGTGTAGTTTCCGTTGTACGTACCGATTTTTAAAAAAAATTATTTTTGTAAAAATGGTGCGCTTGGGAAGAAAAAGTTTCGAAAATCCGCAAAAAAATAGATAGTTTTTCGAGCGTATTTAAAAAAATATGTTTTCGATAAAAAAATCGGTACGTACAACTGAAGATACTCTTGTTTTAAAGATCCTGTGAAAATGTCAAGTCGATCGGATAAAAATTGACAGAGCTATTGATTCGATCAGTTAGAAAAATATCGTTTCGAGAAAGAAAATCGCTTTTAAAGTTTGACTTTACTCGGAACGGCATCGCGACGCGTGTCACAAAATGCACTGTATCTCCGTCGATTCTTCGAATATCAACTTGAAATTTTCAGAGAGTATTTTTGAAGAGTTCAACATTAAGAAAGTGAAGGAAAAAAATCGAAATTTTTTCAACTTTCACAGTGGTGTTCCCCTTAAGCTGATCAGGTTACACTGCCCCCCAGCCTGTGCATCTACAATCCGATTTCTCGCAATGCGCATTCTAATCCCTACGAATTGCAGGTCTAACAGCGGAGGCGATATTAAAAGCGCGCAAAGCCTCCCCGCCACATCCCTCAGCCTCCAGCACTCCACCAGGCTACCCTCTGCCCCAGTTACCCCCTCAACCCTACATCCCTCCCCCAGGCTCCGCGTCCATCCACTACCCCCAGTTCCAAGCCAAGCCCTGCCCCGTTCAGTATCCAAATTTCACGGTACCGCAGAACGCCTCGCAACCGACCTACGTTAACCCCGCGCCCCAGCCGACCACCACCAAACAGCCGCAGCAGTTCCTGGTCCCGCAGGCGTCGTCCCAGGCACCGCCAGGCTCGAACCCTTACCCGCCACAGTTCATTCCACCGTCCACTACCGCGGTGGCCGTCTCCAAGTACTCGTCGGCGACTCCGCCACCTGGGAACCAGATGTACGCCGCGGCCAGTGGCTCCCAGAAGCAGTTCTACAATCATCCGGCGCCGAGATCTTAACCCGCATAAAACGGTAGCGCTGCTTTCTTGTTGAAAAGGTTCAATTCCATTAGGTTAAATTGCGCGAGTGTGCGACGGTGTCTCGATAGGAACGTGAATGGGGCTCACGATCTCTTCGAACTCACGTCGCCCCGTGTGTCGCGTTTAAAGGGTATTTAGATTATTAAAGAGGGTCGATCCTCGCGGGTGGCGATGGTAAACGGGAAGGGAGAGGAGATCGCTGGTCACCAGGTGCTAAACCGTTCCGACTATGGAGGCACGTTGCGCGATTATCGTTTACTACGGCATCGCTAACGAAGAAGACGCCCTCGGTGGAATCCGCGTGGCCTAACAAGTGATAGCTTAAGTATTCCGCGGGGACGAGCATTTTAGACGACTTGTTTGGCATCTAAGCGCAACGGCCCAGGAGTGCATCTTACCACGGGCACTTTTTATATACGTGCGATCGGTGAAACGGTGCCCTAAAACTGTTTATACATAGCGTTAGTCCAATTTCGATGAAACTATCGGTAGGTATCGATGTCGACTCGAGCCGGCGACACCGTGGTACGTGTCGGGTCGAGTCGGTGTCTATACATATGTTATACATATATGTATACACGTTACACAAAACAATGCACACTGCATTATCCGATCTTTCTGTAAATACCATTTGCATATACGCATAATAGTAACTATCTATTTAATCTTATCGTTAGCTAAGAATCAGTTGCAATGGAAACCGAAGGAGCCTTGGACCACTGTGCTCCCTTCGCCGCCTCTCCACGTTACGTTCAGCCTTTCAAATCGGAATTTTTATAATCTTTCAGTTGCTCGACTCGAACGATCAACGCAACGGCCAGCACAGTGGGCCAACTTTCCTTTTCAAGCTCGTCACTTGGGCTTTTTCGAATTCCATCGTGACGACGATCATCGAATTACCAATGGAAGAATACTGGCCTGTTTAGGGTAGACTGTTGTACAACGCGAAGTTTCGGTGGCCCTAGACTGAGAAACGAGACGAAACGAAATTAAATGAAACGAAACATTGTCCCCCTGTGAAAGTCCGGGAACCTTTGAAGCTCGTTTAGCTTCTGAAATTCTCTTTTCTACTATTTTCTCTCTCTCTCTCTCCCTCTCCTTTATTATTTTTATTTCTTTTTTAATTTTCCTTTGTTTCTTTTCTTCGATTTTATTATCACTATCGTATTACTGCTATGTCGCTAGTTGCGACGTCGAGGGATGATGAGGACGAGATTTTTATTCGACGATCCGCGCGAGTCCTGACACTTAACATTCGTTCAAGTACAAAAGAAACTCGTTTTAAGAGAGATAGCAGAGAGAAATGGTATTAAGAGAGGCTGGTGGTAGCGACTGCAATGACTTGGGTACCAGGTGAAACGTTCGTATGCTATTTTTTGTAAAGAGAGAAAATATGTAATCGGAGTAGGCGAACGCAGTAGGGTTTGCTCGCTCTTTATTTTCTTGCGGTCGTTCTTAAATATTCCAAGTACACGCTATTCGATTATTTATTGCGCTACTAGCGGTGTAAATTTGTTTTCTTTATTTCCTTTTCATCCATATTTCTTTCTTTTTTTCTTTTTTCTCTTTTTAGTCCGGTGATTCGATTGTTTTCCTCGAAGCGAAGGAACGAGAATGTAAATGGATACATTATTTGGATAAGTGGATGTTCGACCCAGTGTAACGCGTACGGTGTAATTTAAACGGTGTACAAAGTTTCGTAAGTTCGTGCGCATTTTTCGTCGTATGTACATATTATTATTAACCGCGTTGATTGATTATTGTTTAAACTTCCTAGGGAGAGCTGGCTTGGCGCTTGTACATTTCGCGGCTTTTAAGCTCACGGTTTTTGTAAATTGTAAACGAAAGCACACAACGAACTATTTTTTTTTTCTCCGGAGACGAATGGGGAAACGTTTCCCCAGGCACGCTGACGGGAAACAGTCTGGGGACCGTGGATTTTGGCAATTGTCACTCGAGTTTCCGTAATTTCTGGCTAGATGTGTCCGTTGCGAGTGGTCGCAGTATGTGTAACCTACGTTGATGTATGCGCTTGCTACCTGTGGCCCGTAAAAGTATGTATTGCGAATTAAACGGCGATGCGATGCAGAGTACGTTGGAAGCTAAAAGTGTTGAGTATTAGAAGGAAAGGCAGATTTTACCAAATTGCATGTGATTTTTATGAAACTGTATTTACTTTTACTAAGTGCAGCGTTTATTAGTAAGCGTATACATCCGCTGGGGTTTGCGCTTTGATTGTGGCAAATGCGAGAAGGAAACAGAACGAGCGGCGAAAGTACAGTGAGTTTATTCGGATACTTTCGTTGGGTTTAAGAGCCAATACAGTTAATCAGAGAAAGAGCGTCGTACAAGCGATCGTCAAATCAAACGCGCAAAGCGAAAAGCAACAAATTAATTTATAACTCTTACAATGTTGGAGGGAATGTTTATGTGTAAGGAATCTGAGAGAACAAGGGACGTTCGGCAAGCAAAAAAAGAAAAAGAAACTTGGTGTACAAGCAGAGTAGTCGATCCGTAACGCAGCTCTATTTTTTGTTGATGCCATAATGCAATTTTCGAGGGTGAAATCGCCCTTTGAAACAAATGCAGAATTTTCTTTTTCGTGGAACACCTCGAGAACGCTGAGAGATATCGAAAAGAAGTTTAAACAGAAGGTACGTCCAAGGTAAAACTCATTAAAAATAATCAACGACGCATGCATTACTCGAAGTGTTGTCTTATTAGACTATTTTTGAAACCGCTTTAGTAATGCACACTGGTAAAGTGGAGTTCAAAATCGGTAATAGAGGTTTTTACTTGTTTACAAAAAAATACAACGTAAATATAGATCTTTCGAAAATTATTTTTACGCGGTTTTATAGATATAAGAAAACGACGCATCTTCTATTTAAACTTCTTTCCGATATCTCTCGCCGTTCTCGAGATATTCTACGAAGAAGAAAATTCTGCATTTTTCCAAAGTGTTATTTCACCCCCAAAAATTGCATTATGGCACCAAAAAAAAAAAATAGGATGAACTACTCTACTTGCACCGCGAGTTCCATAATTTTCTGAATTTCCGGGTCGCCGAACGTCCCGTGTAAGTAGTTGACTGAGAGATACAACAGGCAGAGGCAAAAATATTTTCTACCGCAGAACGGTTGTACAATTCAGATTGCAAAGGGGCGATAGCATTATCTCGGGCAAATAAGGAGTAGACGTAAACAGCTGTAGTTGCTCGAAGAGCCTCGGCGCGCCAGTAAATCACTGCGTTTATCATCTCGCATGCTTTTGTTTGACGATCTTTCAGTTGAATCCAACAAGAACTTTCCGATCAACTAATAGTCACTGAAATTTTAGAGCGCTCCGAGAGCCAATGCTATACCGTTCTGACTACGTTTTAAATTCGAGAAACTTTTTAAGCGTTTAATGCGAAAGAATCTAGAGATCTGTGATTAGAAGATAAGACGTAAATGGGAAAAGAAAGAGTAAATTTCGGGTGGTATTTATGTGCTTGTGAAAGAATTTTACAGGACTCCTTGAGGCGTGTATGTCGTAATGGATCTCATTTGGTGAACAGTATAATGTGAATGCATAAGGAACGCTCGCAACAAAACCTTCCCCCGCTCCCGCCTCGTTTGCATTGCGTTTGTTTGGCTGCTTACACGAAATTAGAGAGAAAGGGGGAGAGAGAGAGAGAGAGAGAGAGAGAGAGAGCGAGAGCGAACTGGGAAGACGCAAGGATATTTTTGGCATTTGGTATTCCTTTGTATACTTTAGCCAATATTTTGTAATAAACGTGTATACTAGTGTAAGCTATTCTGAGATGGCACCCCCTTCGGGTGGTGGAAACGTTGGACAGGGGTGTACAGATTACGTTCCACCATCAGAGTGCAACCTGTGAAACTTGTAAATATTTTTGTAAGATAAATTTAAGTATCGACATCTCCTTTGAGATCTTGTACCTTCTTTGAAATCCTTGATAGATTAAAGAGAACTCGGAGAAGGAGAGAGTGAAGAGAAAAGAACGGTAATACAATTGCTTTTTGTGGCTACTACAAGTTCAGCTTACACACAGGCACACACGTTATATATATACACACACACACAACATATATATATATATATACATACATATAATTATTCGTTGTACAATTCTCTCGTTGCCCTGTACCGTAATCTGTATAATGACATTCTGATAAATGACAAAGGCGTTCTGTTATTACGAAGGAATAAATAACAACATTTCGTGGTGAAGAGAAGGGAGGAAGGAGTAACTCATTAGTACAATAGCTTGAATGTTGTAAATAAAACAGATCATAGTGATTCTTATTATTAATTATAATTATTCTATGTAAATATATATATATATATATATAATTATATATAGGTATATATAGTTATATATATGAAAAAATCGTCTTTATAATAGTATCGGAACACATAATTTTTTTATTTGCGATTCACTGTTACATGTATGTGCCTAGTTATAGCCACGTTGCATTATCTACATATTGTATAATAATTTAAATTCGTACTACTGATTAAATGAATGTAACAAGTTCTTCGATATCAAACTCTACATGAATAATAATATATATATACATGATCCACACACATAAATATATATATATATATATATATATATATACATATATATATATTATAAAGTAACGTGTAAAGAGCTCATATTTAGGCATACATGAAATTTAATAAATCGGAATACATTTTACGAATTAACAAGCTCCGGGACTCACTTTACTATATCCCAAACTTTCAACAAATAGAATTCTACTTCTGCTCTTTACAATCCCCACCATCGAATTGTCTGAACATGTTTAGAATCCGTTGGAAAATGTGCGATTAAATTTTCCGTGATTGCAAATCTTCATTCGAAGAAATAAGCAAATTGCAAAATAGTCCTATGTAGCTAAAACTTGAGAACAGTGTTTACAGTGGCGGACGAAAGAAAGTTTAAAACTTTTAAAATCGCATTATCGCGTTTTTTTTTTTAGAATCTAGAAGGATTAGTTTGGTAAGTGACGTGTTTCGTCGTTTTGAAAAAAAAATGCAATTGGTCGGAATAGCAAAAAAAAATAGTAAAGGTTTTTTAAACTTTTTTTTTGAGCCTGCAATAAAAATTCAAAAAACCCGTTTGTAGATTGAAGTAAGTTGTATACATGCTGAAAATTTCATTAAAATCGGTTAACGTTGCTCTGAGCTACAAACCTTTAAAGATCGCAGAATAAGGTCGAGAATCGCGGGAATTCCCGAAATCAGCGATTTTCGAACTTGTTCTACGATCTTTAAGCGTTTGTAGCTCGGAGCAACGTTAACCAATTTTAATGAAATTTTCAGCATGTATACAACTAACTTCGATCTACAAACAGGTTTTTTGAATTTTTATTGCAGGCTCGAAAAAATGTTTAAAAAACAACCTTTACTATTTTCTTTTTTGCTATTCCGACCAATTGCATTTTTTTCAAAACGACGAAACACTTCACTTAGCAAACTAATCCTTCTAGATTCTAAAAAGAAACTCATATCGTTTGAAGTAACTCTAAAAAAGTTATGCGATTTTAAAAGTTGTAAACTCTCTTTCGTCCGCCACTGTAAGTAGATTTCTAGAACCTTTCCTGCCATATTTAAATCCCCCGCCAATGCCGCCTCTAAATTCAAATGAAATCGCGGAGCCCGCGCCGCCCCTTTTCCGCGTTTCGATTGATCGGCCCCAGCTACGTCATCGCTGATAAGCAGCGGCAATTGGCCACCGCAGGCGTCTGCTGTGACAGTCGACTCAGAAGCGTCAGACGCGACGATCGTCAAGCCACAACCGCCACGCGCGCACAATGTCCTCGTTGTCCCAGGCTCAGCTGGACGCAACAGCTGTAGAGAATTTCCGCGAGTACCTGCGTATACCATCGGTCCAGCCGAACATCGATTACGGTGAGCAATCGCAACCCGAACCCCATTCAAATTCCCCCGGGACAAGGTCCACGTAGAAACGTGAATTTAACAGATTTCCAGCCTGCCGGATCTAATAAGCGAAAGCCGTGCGCGCATATTGAGTATCCAGAATGAGGTCTCGCTCGTTTCCTCGTTAAACAAATCGCTCCCCTCTCTCGTGGAACCCTCGAGCACAGTCGTTGTAAACGTTAATTATTGATAAAAGCTATTTAGCGTCGCAGAGGTTCGTAGCGTCGGAGACGCTATCCAGCCATTGCATGCCCCACCCTGCGTGCTCGGAATGTTCTTTCTATTTTCGTGGCTCTTCTTCAGGGGGATGCTTGCCGCTGAAAGTTTCGGGAACTTGGCCCCGGGGATGTAATTGATTTTTCCCGATTTTTAAGCGCAGCGACTTTGCACGCGATCGCTCCCCGAGGACGACTCGCGGTTGACCTAAATCGTGGGTACACTGGGTCACGGAAGCGTTTCGTTCATTGCACTCGGAATTATTTTTCGGGTCACTACCAGAATTTCAAACATTCGCTCGCGTCACTCGTAATAAAAGCGATTTAATTGAAATTCAAATCTGCCGTATGTACGTGTCTTCTGCTTTCGAAAGTCGATGCTGCGTAAATTGTATAATTCTAATTAGCGTCCTTGGCAATATAGTCAGTTATTAAGATAATTGCTGGTAATGGTAGGCACGGGAGTTGCGGAATATTCCGTGACCTATATCTAGCACTTTGAAGCTCTCTTATGGCGATTCGTCTCTGCTCATAAATCTGAGGAATTTTTTGATAGCGATCTTTGTAACAGATTAGATAACATGGAGCATTTCATCCAAAATAAAATATTTCTTTTGTTTAAGCATCTTTGAATACCCGTTACGTTAGTTTCAATATTTACACCTTTAGAGATTATTCCCGTATCACCTTCTAGTCTCCATAAATTTTAATAGCCGAGGAATCTACTACAGGAGATTGTTATTTTGCAGATGAGTGCGTCGCCTTCCTACGCAAGCAAGCCAAGTCTCTCGACTTGCCGATCGAGGTGTTCCATCCTCATGCAAACAAACCGATAGTAGTCGTCACATGGCCAGGCACGAGTCCGTCGGCAGCGTCGATTCTGCTGAATAGTCACATGGACGTTGTGCCTGTTTTCGAAGTGAGTCCATTATCGTCGATACTTCGCGATCGTAAAAGAATTGTCAACAGACCGTAGAAACTCAAATTTCCAGGACAAATGGACCTATCCGCCGTTCAGCGCTCACATGGACGAGCGAGGGAACATTTACGCGCGTGGCAGCCAGGACATGAAGTGCGTCGGGATACAATATCTCGAGGCGATTCGTCGGTTGAAGCTTGCCGGACGACGCTTCGAAAGAACCATCCATGTCTCCTTCGTCCCGGACGAAGAGATCGGAGGGATACTCGGCATGAAGGACTTCGTCCACACCGAGGACTTTCGAGCTTTGAACATTGGCTTCGCGCTGGACGAAGGCGTCGCCTCGCCCCAGGAACAGTTTTTCATGTTCTACGGAGAAAGGTCCATTTGGCACGTCGTCGTCGAGTGCTCGGGCACTCCTGGGCACGGATCTCTTCTGCTGGACAACACGGCTGGTGAGAAGATCCGAGTGATCATCAACCGCTTCATGGACTTCAGGGCTAAAGAGAAGAAGAAACTGAAAAGCATCATCCAGCTCGGCGAAATTACCACTGTGAACTTAACGCAGCTGAAGGTACATACTGCTTTCGAGTTCGCTGAGAAGCATACTACTTTAATAGCTAAACTCGAGCTGAGATGCGCAGGGGGTAGTAGTAAACTTAACTTAAATAGAAGTCGGAGCTGTAATTATTAATTATTGATAATTGTTTCACGCTGCGCCAGTAGGGAATAAGAATTTCGCAGTGAGTATTTCCGTAGTTGTCGATACAACTTCCAAGGAGATCGCGTAACTGTATTTCACGCGTTGGGAGTAGCTAACGTCGCGACAATTTGTTTCAGGGTGGCGTGCAGACAAACGTGGTGCCCACATCGCTGACCGCAGTCTTCGACCTTCGCCTGGACCCCTCCGTGGACCACGAAGAGTTCGAGACGATGATAAAGAAATGGTGCGCCGAAGCTGGGTCCGATGTCACTTATTCGTTCGAGCAGAAGAACCCTAAAATCGAGAATACGAAGCTGGACGACAGTAATCCGTACTGGATTGCCTTCAAGAAGGCATGCGACGATCTGGGAATAACTTTGCTACAGGGAATCTTCCCTGGTGGAACAGACAGTCGCTACGTGAGAGAGGTGGATACCGTTTCTACCCGTGGCGTTGTAAAAATAAATGTGTGTTCAAATATTTTACACGCTTTCTTATTACAGGTGGGAATCCCCGCTATTGGCTTCTCTCCCATGAACAACACGGAGATACTCCTTCACGATCACGACGAGTATTTGAATAAAGACATCTTTTTGAAGGGTATCGATATATACATGAAAATAATACCAGCCGTGGCTAATGTTTAAACAAACGGCCGAAGCACTTGGGCGCGAATTGAAAGTGCCTAGAACATACCAAAGTTACAAAGCAAAGAATGCCGGAGGCATTGGCTGATAAGTGAGCGGGGAAAGGAGTGTAACAACCGGGAGACGTAAATTGATACGACGTTGGGAGAGGGAACGTCGCAGACTGAATAAACAAGACGATAATCCCGTGCGTAGAATTTAAGAATGTTATACGAGCTTCAGAGTTTATAATCGTTAAAGCAGATAAAATGTAATCTATATGCATGACTACGGTTTTGTTAAGCTTCTTACAAGAAGAACATCTAACGTGCAATTAAGTATATATATCACCAAGACGCAGCGGAAGGCATTAAAAAGTGCCCGCAAAATCTCATTCGTCAGGGAACCAGAACACGAACGAATCATCGAGGAGGCCAAATAAGTAAACTTGATTGAGGTATAGCAAAGATGGATTTAATAATTCCTGCCAGAGTGGGTATAAGCTGAAAATTAAAACATATCTACTAATTGTAAGTCAGCAGCGAGTTAAGCGCGATGCTAAACTGTAAAAGCTTGCTACGTACGCCGTTGTTTTAAAAAATCGTAGATTTTTTACAAAAACCACAGTTCGAGATCTGCCCAGTGGCATTATACAGTTCCATGCAACGCTTCGTTAAATACAATCAAAGAAACTATGTACATTGCACATGTCTATTGACCTCAGTGGTATACCAAGTTCGCGATCCCTGCGAAATTCCGTGAGAAACCGATATTTCCCCGGAATCCACGCGGAAAAGTGGAAGAAACGGGGAGAAGAGACCAACAGTGCCCGATAAAATCGTCTCTCCCCTCGCCGTCGTTAAAAGCATCGCGCGTGTGTGCATTCCCGCCATTATCGAGGTGGTTCATTCTTAAACGTTGCTACCAATGCTACCGTACTCCCCTCCCCAGTGTACAATTGGACTCGCCCAATGTTTTCGCCGCTCGAGCGCGACCCACTTTCCACGTTCCCGACTTAAGTTGTAAAGGAATCGAATGCCAGGCGATCTGAAAAAATATCCCGCGTTTTCTAAACCCCGTTCGGTGTCAAAATATATCCACCAGCCTCCGTAATCGAGAATTATCAATTCCGTTGTTTGGGTTCGGCCATTTTGAAGTGGGGAAGGTTAGTGAGAAAGCACACTCCGGTTTCTGTCAGTCGCGACTGTTCGCGACGCGCCAGCCGTCCGTTTTTACAGCGGAAAAACGTTATCGCCGACAGCGTACGATAATCGTATGATAATTCGTGGAAGGAAATTCCCTCGCTAAGCATCCCTCTCCGTCAGCCATGTGCATGAGTGCACCGTTCAAAGTGTCCTCGCGAGCCGTCCCCATCGTCCAATAACAGCGGCCCTAGCTAAGCCACGTGATAACGGACGCCCAATCGCCGCAGAGGGATTTGAAATCGTGCGTGGTCTTTGTTCACGAGCCAGCCCGTGTCAACGTTACTTCAGTTCCGTAAAGGGGGCCCTGTGTCGGTGTCCGTTTATGCATGGTCGCTGCCAAAAATCGCGCAACTCCCTCGTAAAATATATGTGTGAAAGTGGTGGCTGGCCGCGAGGACGACGTGCTTCAAGGATCGTCGGATACACGGTAAGTCCTGTTACGCATTTATCTGTTAGGAAACGTAGATTTCGGTACACTCCGCCGGCCCGCCGCTCAAAACGAGCCTTCGAGTGTCAAGGTACGCGAGGGGGGCGGTCGCGACGCCAATTCTTTCTTTTTTTTTTTTATCATCTTTTTCTCCCGCTTTTTCCTTTCGCTCTCGTCTACAAGGTTTGCGTACGCGCCACGAGCGAGGCTACGCTCGTCTGTGCGTTTATTCGAGTTCATGTACTCGCTGCGAGTGTCACTCCTTTCGGACCATTATTTATTTTTTCCCTCGCGGCGTGTCTAGCGTCCCGCTCCCGAACCGATCCGATCCTGATCTCGATCCCGTGTCACCATGGCGATTATGCCTGGGCACGCGTGAATAAACAATCGCCGTGCCGTGGAACGCACGAATGAATGAATGAACGAGTGTGATTCATCGCGACTGGGACATGGCAGGCCTCGCAAACTTTCGGCGGGAAGAGAGTCCATTTACCGGGGGAAACGGTAGGAGATATAATACGCGTTTCCGGGGGCCATTGTTTTGCCGCGCTGCACTCACCGTCAGTATTTACGCGATCAAACATCATCCCTGTTTCCATCTTTCTGTGCAGTATGCACTGGTTCCGTGGATATGTATGTGTGTATGTAACTTGTACTCATCGATTGCGAGCGTAATAATGTACTCGTGGGACGTGCAATTATTTGACACTGGTAATATCGAAATAGAACGTGCTATATACATATTTTACAGCGGTGTTTTCCCTAAAATTACCTTCGTCGCCGGGACGGCGAGTAATCGATAGCAGAGGGGGGCTGGGGCGAGAGAGGAATAATTAGAGGTGCCCATTTTCGAGGGCCGAGGGGATTAGGATCTACAATTTACTGGGAACCTAGTCTATCGATTTATAACGGGGGTGATCGTTAAAAGGGGATGGGTGTATAGCTTTCGTAACGGTGCATCGTTGAAAGGAGAATTTGTCGATTTTCCGTTTCGGTCTCCCCTAGAAGGAGGTTTTTCGAAAATTCTCGCGAATAACGAGCCGCGGAGGGGGAGTGTGGAGGGGCGAGGGGGAGGCCCCTCGAGCACTTTCCAAGCCAAAGCTATTGACCGTGGGAACTTACTGGGAACTCTACCCCTCGCCATATGCCCGCCGCAGGAAATAATCCTGCAGGCTGCAACGATATCGGATCTGGGCGAGTTACACTTTTGGGAAGCAATTTTTATGTATCGATTTATTCAAATGTCCACGGAAGAATTCACTTGCCCGCTATATTTGTGCGTTCACGAATGATTGCTTGTCACCCGTTCCGCGCAACCGGATGTTTTTTCTTCTCCTTCCTCTTTTTTTTTCTCTTGCAACACCGGTGAAGAAGAGTTGTCTGACGTGAATCGATGCCTTGCCAGACTATTGAGACTCTTCTGCGGTCGAGGAGCCCGCTTTTTCTTCGCTTCGAATGGCGTGACTCGGGAATGAGTATAATAATTGTACGGTTTTTTTTTCTTTTTTAGTGTGTTTACAAAAGGTTGGTCGGTTAGGGGGGACGTTTAATTCACACAATTGTTCCGTAATGCGAGGCAGACGGAGAGTGTCTCTCGGCTGGGTTAGAAAGTCGCTTTGAAAGATGTGGAAAGATAGCCGTAAAAAAGTTCCGTAAATTACGCTTTCATGCGGTGCTTACGGTGCTCGCTCTCGCCTGCGCGCACGGTCAGCGTGAATTGAAATTTCGTTAAGCGACTTGAATAGAGTTGCACATTATTTTCTTTTAAAAAGATATGTAGCTATTTAACAAAGGAACGTTTCCAAGCTGAACATTCTGATTTTAACACGTTCAAAAGAAAAAGGTGTTTCCAAACAACTACACATTTGGCTATAATTAACTATCGCAATTTAATTTTCTCAGCACTTTTTATAGTCCTACTTAAAGTTTTATTCCACGATATTAATATATTTCTTGGATTCAGTACTCTATTTTAATTATTCTTGCTCTCTGCTTCTATTTCCGTACGCCATTTGATTCAAACTCTTCTTAACTGTTCTTTTCTCTTCGCGCGTAATTTCAGTGTGTCATCGGAGCCAGTTCTTTTTTTTAAACTTGCCATATTAATTAATTTGTGTCGCGAATATAATCATACACATCCGCCTGACACATAATTCGACTGATTTTGTAATTGGAAGCCTTAAATTCGCCCAAATGCATAAATGCAACTGGGGCAAAGATTTATGCGCTAGAGCGGAATTTCAGAGGCGGTCGTTTTACAACGTCAGCGAAGCTGCGCGCGCAATTATCCTTGCACGATCCGCGTTTTAATTTTCAGCGGGCTCTGTCCGCTATCGCGGTCGAATCTAATCGAGATCGTGGATCGATCCCGCTCCGTGGAATCGGTTCCGCACCGTTGTTGGAACATGCAACAACTTGTAGCTCGCGGAACGCGCAGGGAAACACGCTTTGTCGAACGTGGATTGCGTGCCATTCAGCGCGGCACGCGAAATTTTTCAAGAAACTCAATCGCTTCCCCCTGGGTGAAAGCAAAATGGCGGGAAACGCGGTCCGTGCAATTCATTGGCGACTCGATACTTTAAATTAATTCCTCTCATTGACTTTCGTAACGAACATTCGATTAACGAGAAATATCGTAGGTTGAATAATCTGTCTTTCAATTTTCTATGACTCCTCTTCGTAATCGTTACCAAAGAGGAGCAACTTTTTTCGCGCCAATTTGCCAGTGGCACACGTCCACGTGTACGCGACGACCGACGCGACGTGACGCGACGTTCCCGCGCTCGATATCTCGCTCTCCCTGCGCGTCGATGTGTGAACCGCCTATGCAGAATTTGAATTCCCATACCGCGCTTCTCAATTACCGTCGATGGGGCGATTCATCGCGGCGGACGGCGGGAAAGTAAGTCCATCCGCGTTTAATCAACGCGTTAGTCATACCCGCGAATCAAGATTGCGTGGGAGAGGCTAGGCACCCCCGCTTCCGTCAATAGCCTGCGTTTCAATTGAAATCATCCCGTTACGAAACGAGTACAGCCACTAGCAGTACGAATATACAGGGTGTATCTTAAATCGTTTCAAATACAGAATTAAATTTCTTTAATACGAGGCTCCATTTTCGAGGGAATCCAATTTGTATTCGTAATTCGTATGATATCCTTGCCCAAAGAAACAGTAAAAATTGTAGAATAAGTTTTTTCGGACATGGTTGTATTATTGAGAAAATCGATTTTCTCGAAAGCAAAAAAAATATTTTTAAATTCACCCCGGAAAGCAGTGCTCATTAATTTTTTAACACCCTGTACAGGGCAGAAAGTCATATCAGGAAGGAAGACAGGCTGGCTGAATTTTCGAACGGTCTTGCGGCAGGCAAGAACCGAGCCGAGCCGAGCCGAGTCGTGGCCCCGCTCTGTCGTGTGCGTTGCATAGGTAGTGTAGGTACACGGGGCGGCGCGGGCACACTCACTTTCGTAGCAACATCGCTCTGCCAGGCTTTCAGAGGCGCAGAGGGGGCATCAGATCGATACTCGAGCGAAAAGCGCGGGTAGGAGAGGCGCGGTTACACGTATCCACGGTTGGTCCATCGCAACATCCAGACTGCCCCTCCCCTGTTTCAACGCCAGCGAAATTCGCCCGACTCCCCTCCTACCCTTATTTATCTCGCAGCTTTTTTTCTCTTTACCTTGAAACGGGTGTAATATAGTCTGGGATTCAGCAGGCTACATTTCACGCGAGAAGCTCGGGGTAGATTATTAAATTATGGGCAGTTGGTTAATAGTCGGGAAACAGTCGTCGAGATATTTAATAATAACAATCGTACTTATCTCTTTGGGCGCTGATAATTATAACCCTCAGTTTGTTGCGCGCCTCTTGCATCCTACAGTTACGGTAAAACATGAGTGAAATATTTTTCAATTCTCCACATTGCCAGAAGCTTTTATAAAGAAAATCGGTGCGCTTAACACTCGATGCGGTTTCCTTGTCAGAGGCAAGTTTAGGCGACGCGTGGGAGGAAGTGTTATCAAGCTCGTCGAGCCTGATTGACCTGGTTAATCGAGGGAAAAGAAAGACGGCAGCTGCCGCTCGGTCCTTGCAGTTTCACGGCGCGGCGCGAAAATCGTAGCGGGGAACACGTGGTTAGAGGCACAGTCGGCTCATTGTGCCTGTACATATAGCGCTTTCACGTCGCTGCAACTCGATACGGGCAATGAAGCACGCGTCACATGGTGTTTATTTAGCAGCCATGAAAACAGCGCGATGCCACCGGAAATCGAGCTTCCACGGTCGCTCGTTATCGAACGTTTTTTTTTTCTCTTCTTCTTTCTCCGAGGAGTGTTTTCTTCCCGTCTCTCTCCCTCGCAACGGCGGTTGCGTGTGTTCGGGCGAGAGAGGGCTGCGTGAAATGGTACATACGCAGGCTTGAATCGTAACTTTGGAAAGTGGGAAATCTTTCATAATATTTGGTTTTTTGCTTGGATATTTGGTAGCTTGGTAGATACATATTTCATGGATCGAAGCGTCTCGCGAGCTAGAAATCCAGTGTTTTAAGAGTACCTAACCTTTCAGCGGTGTTTTCTTCCGGAAGAAGCAAGAAGTAGCAGAAAATAAAAATCGACTGTAGGGTAAACCAAACAGTGAATGACCGAATTGTTGAATTTATGGACCTTTGAGATTAATACTTGAATATATTTATGTATAACAACAAAACAACTTTTGACATTGCATTTAAATTTATTTTTCTTGAAATTTCTATAAAAATAATTACTTATTCTTATCGTAATTTTTTAAAAAAAGATTATAAAATGCAAAACGTGTAGAAGTCCAGTAAATGGCCGCATACTTTTAATAAGAATTGTATTTATTATTGTTTGCTTAATACGTGTAACTAAAAATATGGGATATTAAAAGTGCAACTACACTCCATTTATAAACATAATATTTTTAAATTTATAATTGACATTTCTTTGCCTAATGGTCATTCGCTGGTATGCGGTCAATTACTGGTTGGTTTATCCTACTTCTATTAAGGGGAGGTTCCGGTCTAAAAGACGATTTTTTTTTTTAATTTTCATTTTTCGAATATTCAACCTTTTAGGGATACGTGTTTAAAAGGATTTGTTAAAATTCGTAAAATTCCCGAAGTTATAGGCATTTCAGTAGCAACAAATGCATGGGCAACAACCGGCCACTCGGCGCCCACGTAAAAATTTAAACGCGTTTTTGTCGAAACAGTGTTCTCAAAACGGTGAGACATGTATCTCCAAAAGTTATTATCCGATTCGAGTGAAACGTTTTTTATTTTGAAGAATATACTTCTGGCTACGGGGGAAACCAGAAAAAATTATAAAAAATTGAAAATTTATAATTTTCAAAGGCGCTGAAAGGGCGAAAAATGTAGGAAAAAATGATTTCAATCTTCAAGTGTCGTTATTTTCTAAAAAAAAAATGTAATTTTGTCATTTTTCTGGTTTCCCCCTAGCCAGAAGTATATTCTTCAAAATCAAAAAAGTTTCAGTCGAATCGGATAATAACTTTTGGAGATACAAGTCCCACCGATTTGGATGAATTTTTTGACGCCTCGACTTTAACGACTCCCCAGTGTCGCCTGCAATGATTAATTACAAAACAAAAAATATATTTCTATAATTTAAGACATCCTTAATACAATGCAAAAAGTCCCATTAAATTATATATAGTAGTTTTCCTTTAATTAATTCCTAAAGATCGCCTATATTTTTGGGCTCTAGACTGGAACCTCCCTTTAAGCTCCCCTTACAAATCTGCAAAGTTTCAAGAAACTCTAACTTCTCTTGTTAAAATAGTTACACGCCTATGTTCACCCTGATGCCTACTCTCTGCAGAGGGTATTTTTTTTAAACCTTGAGCCATTGAAAGTGTTGAAATCATCATAACAATTCTCCGTAAAGGAGTTGCAATGATGCGCGTTCCAAGCTCGAATTTGATGATCGTTGCTTTATTTTTTCTACCGGCTGTGATACACGTAAGAGAATTGCAATGAAGGCTACGTCGAGATAATTAAAGCAATCCGAGGAGCAGTCACTCTCCAGTAAATTGGAATTATCGACAGTTTCTTTAAGTTCTAAGCCGTGAAAAGCTTCTAGCTTTACATATTACCGTCACGTTACTGGCACAAAAGAATTCGAGTCGGCCGAGGGAAATCGGTAGGGATTCCAGCGGGCAATTTCGGTGGCCCGAAATTTCGATACCTGCCTTCCAGAACGCTTTTGTACGCAACTCGTCGGCATCCTTTCACCGTATGCGACTGTAGTCCTGCCTTCCACGAAAGGTTAATGCGAGAGGCCCTGGAAATAGAGGCAGCCCTCCTAGTAAAATGTTGCTGTTCGCGGCATTAGGCGATGCTTCGCGTGGCCTTGGTTCATCTTATCTCTTGCGCAACGAATAGAGAGTCGGGAGAGAAGAGCATCACTTTCTCAACCGTATCATTCTCTATTTCTTTCGTAACTGAGCACCTCGGGCAACGAATTTGGCTAACGATTAGGGCTAAGAGGAACTTTCCGCAATCACGTTCCATTAGTCAAGAATTTAATAGTTTTTGAAATTAGGCCACTGCTTCGAGCTACCGAATTTCCCTTATCGAATTTTGCAAGTTGTGCCGCGAACGGAACTTTCCCATGGAACCTAACCCCTGGGCAATTAGAGCAGGACGCATGACAGAATAGAGGGTCCCAAAAGGCACACAGTGGACGAAATTTCTATAAGAACACTACTATTTTTAATAAAAAATGTCAATTAATGAAAGGCTTGGAAATAGTGATGGAAGGATACAAAATAAGAAAAAGTATTAAAAATTAAAAAAATCGTATTTTTGTTATAAACTATATATAATACTTTAAAGTACAGAAAACTAACGAAATTTGCATAGGAACAGTGTATTAAAAACAAAACATTAGTAGGAAAAACATAAAAAGTATAATATTAATAAGATGTACTTTCACCACTATGCTGAATTACTTGAAATATTCTGTTCTCCATACTACAAATTAATTTTTATAACGTTGTAATATGGATTTTACTTCACTCAACTCTAATTGCCTTTTAGAGCTCCTTAATGTTATTATACTGCTTCCAATTTTTATATACGACTCTTAATAAAATTCCCCATAAGTTTTCTATTGGATTTTAAGTCCGGGGAACGAGCGGGCCACTTCATAAGTGGCAAATCTTTTTGTCGAGACCATTTGCGCTTCTATGCAAATTTCGTTAGTTTTCTGTACTTTAAAGTATTCTTTAGTTAAAATGTCCTATCTAGCATTTTGAAACAACCGAGAAAATTGAAGTTTTATCATTTGCTTTCTACCGTCCTTATTTCTTTTCATTCAAATTAGAACATGTTGTCATTATTTCGTAACAGCTTAATATAATTTTTTGTGATAGGTATACCGGTAGGTAATGTATTATTAACGTACCAATTAATTAATTGTTTTAGATAGGATATTTTAACCATTTGGAAAAAAGTTAGGTTAAATACATTAGACTGTTTATAAATCTTTAGGAAGCACGTAGAGTTTTCTAACATTACTTAAAAGATAAAAGACGCGTGAAACTTCGAATATTTCTGCATATCTCAAAAAACGAAAAAATGCTAGATAGGAAAGTTTAACTAAGGAGGGCAGTATAGTTTATAACAGAAATACGTTTCTTTTTAATTCTTAATACTTTTTCTTATTTTGTATCCTTCCATCACTATTTCCTAGCCTTCCATTAATTGTATTAGCTCGTTACTTGACATTTTTTATTAAAAATAGTAGTGTTCTTATAAAATTTTCATCCACTGTATACATACATATTCCCATCGAGTCACGATGCGAATCCTTTCGCCTATCTACTCGTTTATTCACGGTAGAATACTGTTAACCCGCGAGCACGTGAGACCTATTCCACATTGTTCCAATGGTGGCGCAATAAAATCTATGCAAATGTCGCTACAAGACTGTTGGATAATAATGAACGGCGCTTCTATTATTTCCAAAATTCCATCGGATTTCGGGTATTTTCACGCCACTCGAGCAATCATCGCACAGTGGAGCGACGTAAGGACAATAACTGGACATGGCAATTACTTGCAAACGGTTTGGACTTTCATTGTAAAAATTTGCACACTTTCTATTCATGTTAAGTAGAATAACTGAGATTTAGAAAAAAAATTGCAATCCTTCAGGGTTTTCTACAAATAACGAGCGAACCCGAAAATTCAACAAATTCTAAAACTTTGTGAATATGTAGGGAATTTCCTCCTGATTACAGCGCAATATTTGTTTGCTACCCAAATTCACTCTAAGGGCGTGTAATTCACCCCTGAAAATCCGGTTATTTTTTTATTTCGTGTTATAACTCGTGAACTGTAAAATAATTTTTTACCAAATGATAGATCTAATTAAAAGAAGTAACTTTTGCCTTGAAACTTTTTTTTATCTCTTACAGTTCGCGAGTTATAACACAAAATCGGAAAATAGCCGAATTTTCGGTGGTTAATTTCACCCCCTTCGAATGAATTTGGGCAGCAAACCAAAATCAATAAACGGAAATCCTCTATATATTTACAAAGCTTCAGAATGTTTTGAATTTTCGGGTTCGGGATCTTACCTTGTACCAAAATTATTAGTTATAAACTCAAATGTTTACATTAGATTTATTTTATTAATCGCAGCTAGTAGCAGGTAACTTTTCTACTTTTTAAAACCTTACCATTAAAGGATTAAATTCAGGTATTTTAGATCTTGGGCAATTTTGAGCAAAACTTTAAATCACTAGTTGAATTATTATAGTATCGAGTGCAACGCATTTTTATTTTATACAGTTATTTAGTGATGAAATCCAAGTTAATTCAGAATGTTTTTTTGTACAAAATCATTAATAATAGGACACTCAGTAATATGTCAAATATTGAGAACTTACGAAGTAATAGGATTTAGGCAATAATTGTTTAAAGTGGTGCAACTGAAAGGCCAAAATCCTGAAATTTTCATACAGGTCAGATTCATATACAATTGGATCAAACCTAACGTGAATATAAAGTTTATTTCTTTGCGTTTTCTAATGCTACGAACACTTAATAAAGATTTAACGAAGCTATAGAACAGAATTTCGACACTTGAAATTTTGGTCGATGTCTAAATAAATAAGGCATTCTCGTCCCACTGTGCATCGTGGAGTGCCATCCATCCTTATCGTCCTCGTGGAAATAATTAATCGCGGCGATGATCGTCGAGCGTTTCGTAACGACGCGGTAGGTACAGTAGAGTTTGCGAATTACGATTTCCACATAATGGGAATTACGCGGCCGGCGCGGGAGCTTCGCGGAAAGGTGAGGGAAATATCATCGAACGTTTCGCAGACTAATTTCCATACAACGGGCTGAAGGGAAAATATGTGTAACATTGTCGAGGGCTTGACGAGCCCGTGTTGCAAAGGTATTATCGGCGGAAGTGTGTCCCGGTGGAGGAAGTTAGCCAGCGAGCACCGCGGCCATGGGAAAAGATCTGCCCGTGAGATGTCTTGCGTTTTCACGACCGTGAAACCGCTGGTTCGACGCGCGTGTAAGTAAGTAGGTAGGTAGACCCAGAGCAGACCCATAGTAGAAAGGTTGAGCTGTTCTCGTGGAACATTTAACGCTTACTGTGCCACTCCCCGTCGCGTCGCGTGGATAGGAATAAAATTGAAAAGTACAAAGTGTAGCTGGATATCTGTTTCGACGGAGTTCTCGCTGGCGTTTAGGGGAGCTACGGAGACAACGGTTCAGGCCGAGCAATTCCAAGAGGGATAGAAGAAGGACTAGGTATATCGAGGCATGAGAAAGGCCCTGGGAGTAATTGACCCGGTGCTAAAAATTCGTAGCTACCTGCCAGGAAAGACTTCCGCCGCGCCAAGCTGGCCGACACGCTTCGACTCTCTTCTTACCTGCCCGTAATGGTAGTTTCGAGAACAAAGGGACAGCGAGGTTTACACCTGTACCTGAAAAATGCCGCAGAAACCCTCGCCCGCCTCACGAATACGTTCGCTTTCCTTTGGGATCCCCCCCCGTTTGCCTGCTTCGTTGCCCGCGGGGCCCACGTAACGTAAACCGTAACGTCCCACTCCTCCGAGTGGCCAGAGCCCAGAACAATGGGGGGACAGTTGGAAAATTTCACGAATTCAAGGGCGGAGTTTTTCTGTTAATCCTCTGCCTTCCCCCCTTCTGTGAGTCTCTTCTATTTCAAACATTCCAACTTCGTTGCACACCTTTAGTCCTCTGCTGTCTGTCGTTGGATACTTTAAGGGGCAGAGAATTTAGGGAGATGTTTTTGCCAGGCTGCAGAGTTTACCGTTCTCTGAACGGCAGGGTAAGGGGAGTTTAGAATCGATAGAGAGATTAGGAGGGTGGCGAGAGTCGCGTTCAAGGCCGAATTTTCGCCGAAGGATAGGGGGAAAGGGGACGCCGCGGTGGGACGCGACAGAGAGACCCTCCGCAAGAAAATCCAGCTGCAGAGTTCGACGACACGTAATGAAATTGACTGCTCCCCGGCCGCGGTCGCAGCCGCGGCAGCTGCCCGGCTCTGAACACAGTAGCGCACTGTAGGCACAAAAACACAGCGAAACTCCATTGGGAATTGCAAATCGGCGTAAAACTTGCAACAGATTTCGTTGCTGAGTGGTAGAATGGTTATAAAAATCTAAGAGAAATAGAGGGGAAATAGATATCTGCGTGTAGATCACATGGAGACGAGCATCGTAAATTAGTTGATCGCTCTATTCAGCCGCACGGCCCGCCGCGCGGCATGAAATATCTCTAACTGTTTATGTTCGCTAGATCGTTTCGCAGCGTTCTCAGAGGGCAAACGGTAGTCCTCTTGTTTATTCAATTGCCTCCTCGACTTCTTCCCTCTGAGAGGACTTGTGAGAGCCACCACTGTCAGTCCTAAAATCCTCATTAAGCAATAGAAATACTGTTTTAGTGGAAAGTTTCTAAATTGCTGGGTGTAATATACACGCGGCGTGCATTAAGAGAGTTACGATCTCTAAAGGGCCCGAAATAATGGGTCTTTAATTATGGAAATGAAAGTATTTCAGTCGCAAAGAAGTTGCTGGCATATTTATTGTAGTATTTAATTACGGAGAAATCTGAGTCTACTTAGTTTTGGAACTTACAATTAGTCCCTTTGGTGCTTTAACTCTACAATTGTTCTGCAAACAGAGCTTTAGAAATAATAGGATTAAAGGTGTTCTGTGATCCGTGTCAGCGGTGTAGGTATCCCTCGTAGATCGTGGTTATCAAGCTAGCTGGGACAAAAGTCCATTTATTAGACACGAACACGATTCACATTCGACTCACTTCATAAGCCCTCTTCGGCGCGATTCAAACCGGTTCTCTCCAGGCAGCGATCACAAAGAAACCCTGGCGCTTTGCGCTCACGCGAGAAGCCTCCTCTGCCCATTGGCCGACTTTGTCTTCTGGATTTCTATAAAAATCCTTTCCCTGTCCACAGTATGCCTTATTCAGTCTGCCCTCCACTCTTCCACCTAAAAATTACCATTCCTCCTTCTGAAGGAAATCGCTTGGGAATATAATATCTTGTATCGTCTAGCTTGGCTAAGATGATGGTGGGATGCGTAAGGTTTTTCACAAGATTCCCCTTGAAAACCGTTTCCTTGGCAATGGGAGAAACTCGTTGAGCAAATATTGGTCTTGAGGCACGGTCCGGTCGTTGAGCAGCTTCAACTCGCCTTCCTTAAGGCTTCAGAGCATATATCTCGCCTTCCTCGTCGTGGAAAACTGTTAAGGGGTTATGCCTACCTGCAAAATTCGGAAAAAATGGATTTTGGGGTTTTGACATTTTCTTAAAGTACAATATCTCAAAAGTATCGTGAGAAAGTTTCAAAATTGACGGAGCTGTGCGAGTTTTAGTATGGGTATTTCCTGGAAGATGTAAACCTAACTTAAAACTTTAAACGTGTTTTTCTCGAAACTACATTTTCAGAATCGGTGACCTAAATATCTCGAGAACCGCTGCGTCGAATGAATTCAGCTTTTGTAGGCTTGTTCTATATATAAACATCTTGTCCTTAATGGTGACTTTTTCATTTCCGTTGCGTAGTTTCTATTTTACAGATAAAAAATGAGCGACTTTTGTGGCGAAAATCGATATTTTAATTTGAACAGCCGCCATTTTGTAGCAAATTAATATTTCGGGATAATGGACGATTAAGGACAAGATAATTTAATATACTAACTAAATTCCATCGAATTTTTCATTTCGGATAAATCAAGTCAAAGTTAGAGTGGTCACCGCAAAATACTGAAAAAAAATCGCTGCCAGGAGATCACTTATATTTTTTTTATTTATTTATATTTTCCATTGCAATTATTACTACAGGTAGTATAAGGTGTACACTTTCGAATACGTAAAGGTTTATTTAAAAAAGTCTTCAAGTTTTTCCCTCAAAAAATCTCGAAAATACTTGCGTTTTCAGACCTTGCAGGTAGGCTTAAAGCCACATGGGAGGCTAGCCTCATTAGTATGGAAGGGAATATTTTACACGGATGAATTGTGATTCGCCGAGCAGTGGACTGAAATCATTGCCATGCTATCAATAATAAATTCATCGCGCCCTTTGTCCTGCGACACTAAATTAATTATTAAAATAAACATTAATAAAATCATTACACTTAAATAATTAAATAATTCTAAAAAAATAAAATTACTAGTAATCTGTATAGTTTAAATTAAAACCTTAATCTTGTAAATTAAATATAGATTATTCTTACAGGTAAAATTCAAAAAAATCTATAAAAATATTATTAATACCCAAAATTAACGTTTTAACTTAAACTACTTTTTGAGTAATTATGACAATTTCGCTATCTATAAAAATCTTTATACTATTTATAATTCTTACAATAATAATTATAGTTATTTCATCAATTCTACTGATTTTATTCACCCATTAATTCTTATCTTAATTTTAGTAATATTTATAATTATAAATTTAATTCTAATATTTCTAACAACAACATTATCAATATACACATTTATAATCTTTATTTCAATTATTGGAGGAATAATAATTATATTCCTTTATTTTACCAGAATAATTAATAATTACCCATCAAAAATTAAATTAAGAGAAACCATCATAATTTTTTACTTATTTATAATTATATTATTAACATTAACTATTTATATATTTACCACACCCATCCCCTCTTCAATTGAACTTTTATCAAATAAATTTAATTTAGCTACAATCCTTATTTATAAAATCTATTTATATCCACTAAGATCCACTACTATCCCCTCTTTTATTCACAATCATAATCAGATTTTATCAGTGGGTTTGATCGTGTTGGCGCAGACGTTTCGTCAGGTGTTCCTAGCACACAGCTGCTTGCCCGTGGCCAACGCACACAGTTACGAAAGCTCGGTGAAAGGGAAATCTCGTTGATTGTTGTTGTTGTTGTTGTTGTAACGCGGAGGAGTTATCGTGCTCGGTTCGAGTTTTATAGCGCCGTAACGTCGCGTCGCTGCCATGCCGCTCTTTTAGCCCTTTAACTGGCAACCCATGCACGTTTTACGCCCTACTGGAACAACATGTGTTGTCCTTCCAGAAGTGCAAATGTAGGGTGGATGTACCAGTAACTGAACACGTACCGGTGAATTGACATTTTTTATTAAAATTAGTAAAATAAGTTATTAAAATAAGCAAATAATTAATTAGAGACTTCTTTTAATTTCGTGCTTCATATCCAAACAATTTTTGTAGCGCATGGAATCAATCGCGTTGCAAACATAATTTTATAATAGTGTTCATTCATTAGCCTTAAGTGTTCATTTATTGGTGCGTTTATCCTATGCATCCTAGCACTGCAATTACTAGAGATTACACTGTGTACACGGAGGATAGGTCTCTGGTTTAAGATTCCTTCGGTTACTCGTTACACCGATTTCATTTATTCTGGCTTAAAATTAGTGCTGGTTATGCGCTGGTACGTGATGCAGCAACAGATGGTTGCACACTTTTCGCATCGAGCCTGGCTGGCATAGAGTATGGAGTCATTGTGTAGGCCGTAGATGGATAAATCACTACTATCAGATGAATTGCAATTTATAGAGCAGTCGAAGGTATTAATAATTAGGAAAGTGAACAGGTGGAGAGGTAGACAGCTAGGAAGATCTTTTCCCCGATTGTTTAAAAACAGACATTCGTACAAAACTTTTTGTACTGTCACTTTTAGAAAGTTCCCCCAACCGTGGCCAGTTTAAAGTAAAATTGAAGAATAATTTTAAGCAAAGTACCATAGATAATTTTGCCATTCTGTTTAATATGCGGAGAATTAGGCGGCATATATTGAAAATGTGCAGTTTGCACAAGTCCAAGTCCAGGTAAAGGGTTATGCCTACCTGCAGGGTCTGAAAACGCAAGTATTTTCGGGATTTTTTGGGGGAAAAACTTGAAGACTTTTTTTAAACAAACCTTTATGTATTCGAAAGTGTACAGCTTATACTACTTGTAGTAATTATTCCAATGAAAAATATAAATAAATAAAAGAAATATCAGTGAAAATGTAGGAGCTGAATTTGATTAAATTTAGTTAAAATTGACTTCGATATTTTTGGAGTTTTTTAAAAATTTTAGATATAGGAGCTGAATTTGTGTAAATTTAGTTCAAATTGAATTCGATTTTTTGGAATTATTTAAAATTCTTAGATGTAGGAGCTGAATTTGAGTAATTTTAGTTAAAATTGACTTCGATTTTTTTGGAATACTTTATAATTTTAAGATGTAGGAGTTGAATTTGAGTAATTTTAGACTTCGATTTTTTTGGAAATTTTTATAATTTTAAGATGTAGGAGCTGAATTTGAGTAAATTTTGCTCAAAATTAACTTCGATTTTTTTGGAATTTTTTTAAAATTTTTAGATGTCGGAGCTGAATTTGTGTAATATTATTTGAAATTGACTTTCTTGAATTTTTTAAAATTTTTAGATGTAGGGGCTGAATTGGAGTAAATTTAGTTAAAACTGACATCGATTTTTTTTTAACTTTTTAAAATTTTTAAATGTAGGGGTTGAATTTGAGTAAATTTAGTTAAAATTGACTTCGATTTTTTGGAATTTTTTAAAATTTTTAGATGCAACTGAATTTGAGTAAATTTAGTTAAAATTGACTTCGATTCTTTTGGAATTTTTTTAAAATTTTTAGATGTCGGAGCTGAATTTGTGTATCTCCCAGCAGCGATTTTTTTTCAGTAGTTTGCGGTGACCACTCTAACTTTGACCTGAATTATCCGAAATGAAAAATTCGAAGGAATTTCGTTAGTATATTAAATTATCTTGTCCTTAATCGTTCATTATCCCGAAATATTAATTTGCTACAAAATAGCGGCTGTTCAAATTAAAATATCAATTTTCGATACAAAAAATCGCTCATTTTTCATCTGTCAAATAGAACCTACGCAACGGAAATGAAAAAGCCACGATTAAGGACAAGATTTTTATATATAGAATAAGCCTACAAAAGCTGAATTCATTCGGTGCAGCGGTTCTCGAGATATTTTGGTCACCGATTCTGAAAATGTAGTTTCGAGAAAAACGCGTTTAAAGTTTTAAGTTAAGTTTACATCCTCCAGGACATACCTATACTAAAACTCGCGCAGCTCCGCCAATTTTGGTCGGATCAAATTGAAACTTTCACACGATACTTTTGAGACGTTGTACTTTAAGAAAATGTCAAAACCCCAAAATCCATTTTGCAGAATTTCGCAGGTAGGCATAACCCCTTAATACTGGCTAAAAAACTTTCGGTTAGGTATCTAACGACTAGGCAGGAATAGAGGTAGCAAGGAAAAGAGGAGTCCCCTTTATGACCTGCGAAGGATTTCAGGTTGAATAGCTCGAGGGTCTTAGGATCGTCTATCGCTCCAAGACCCTTCTCAGAACTCGAGCCGAACAGCCAACGCGGTAGAAAGATTATCCTGTTGCTTGAACGAGATAGAATTTTCGGAGGATCCTCTGTCTTTCCCTTAAATGGCTAACTGTGTCTTAATTCGTGCATAGGATAAAGATATCTGAAAGGCCACGCTCACTGCTTCGGTCTGAAAATCGACTAATGGTAAGAATACACTCTACAGTATAGTAGGGGTAATGAGTACAGTGGTTGGCCACCTGACAGTGATTGGCCTTATTTTGAGAAATAAATGAATATAAAGAAATACCAATGTTATGCCTTTTTAATGAACATATTCATATTCCTTGTACTTGCTTGCTTCGGATGTAATGAATATTTCGCCACTCATTATGTACTGCGATTATATATAAAAGCAAATAGGATGACTCGGCTTTGAAACGTGGAAATTACAGCGATTTAATCCAAAAACCATAAGAGTACAGTTGAAAGTTTGCGAATAGTTTAATGTATTTATGATATGTATATCTCTCATATTCGGTATATATCGATAAATAAAAGTTGAAACTTGATCAAAGAATTATTTATTTGTTAAAATTATACATATATTATGAAAAATACAGGGGGCCAACAACTGTCATATGAATAATGTTGAATGATGGCAATTGGCCGGGCGAGCAGTGACTGTTTTTTTTTAACTATGTTAATGGTAAAACAGTAATTACCCCCCTGTTCAAAACAGAAACAAACACAAATACATACATAATAAAATATATCCATTTTTATCGAATAATTTTAATCTTATTTCTATCACCAAATCAGGTAACATTTTCTTTTAGGTTATATTAAATATCAAATAGCAGCCAATCACTGTCGAACCGATTGGACAATTACTGTCTTGACCATGCCAGTAACTATATTTCTTCGTAGGAAACACATTTTTTGTATATTTTTATATATTCTTGAATTTTTTTATAAACTCTATTTATTTTTAGATTATTAGGGGTTTTTCGTACTTATTTATATTTATTTCTATTGCAAATTTACTATATTCACATTTATAATTCATTATTTATGTGACACTCTTTCTTAAGTGGCCAACCATTGTACTCTTTACCCTAATATTTTACAACCATGTTGTTCCAATGAACAATCTGTTTATCAAAAGTCTATTGGAATGTGTATAGGATAGTAGGAACTGCAACAGGTCCTACCCACAGGTCTAGGGGAGAGTGGGGTAATAACGAACGCGGGGTAATCGCGAACGCGATAGTTACGGCGTTTTAATAAATAAAAACTGATGTTCCCTTTCCACTGGCTAATAGTTTAAGTCGTATCCAACGCCGGGCACAAAGTAATAAAAACAGAACGCTCATGCTATTCAAGATAAATACAATTTATTATTTTCATCGTGCTTCAAGTAATATTTTATCCATTTTCAATTGCATGTAATTACTGTTGAATTAATGATACAATTGGGATTTTTTTAAGTTGAAATAAAGTACTTTTTTATCAACACTTTGTGACCAAGGCGTGGCTTGAATCATGATTCTAACTCCTGAAAGAAATTGCTTTTTATTTTTTGTTGTCGTGGGAAAATGACGAACAAATCTTTAAGCGTTTATAGCTCAGAGCAATTTTAACCGATTTTTATGAAATTTTCAACATGCATAAAACTTACTTAAATCTACAAAAGAGGTTTTTGAATTTTTTTACAGGCTCAGAAAAAAGTTCAAAAAACGGCCTTTACTTTTTTTTTTTTATATATATATATTCCGACTAATTGCAATTTTTTTTAACGCACAAGAAGAGGAATTTGTTTTTTATGGGTTGACCATTGAAATCGCGCTTTCTGTGCGAGTTCTGTGATACTTAGCAATTTGTTCGTGATTACCCCGCGGCAGTCGTGTAATCACGAACACTAAGGGTTTTTCTTTTCCACTATAAAGTTGATATTTATTATAATTTTTCAAAAATTCGTCACAGTACTTTATAGATGAACAGCCTAAGTATATTTGTAAATAACAAACAAATTCACTTCTCACACAGTTTTCGTTTTGTTTGCTTTTTAGCTTAGGTGTTCGCAATTACCCCACTCTGCCCTATCCAACTTTCTGGTCATTTGGCCAGCAGGTCAGCGAGCTACTCCATGCCTGTTTATTTTCTAAATCAGGTGCTATGGGTGGGGGAGCGAGAATCGATATCCTTTGATGCTGGTATTTTCCGCAGTTCTCCGTGCGAGAACGACCGAGTGTATACTTAACGACCATTCGATACTCGGTCACCGATATTATTACGGGCAAGCGAACATTCTTTTTCAAGGCTGTTTCTTCGCCGTGCCCGTACCCCTCGGTCAAGTTTTCGCCGAAGACATTGAGCAGCGCTCAGGGTCGTGGCCGTAACGAACGACGCGACGGGACGCGACGCCCCACGATACTTAATATCGTCCCTTTTACTCGAATTACTCCTCCATTGTCGCAGTCCCTATTTTAGTCGATATTTTATCCCGTCCGCATAATATACGTAGACTACAGAGGTACTGCTTTATTGCACAAGTAAACGTGCTGGGTTACAATTCTGGAGGCGGTAGGAATGTTACTTTACCTTTTAATTATTTCTGCGATTTGTAATATAAATTGCCGCTTTGCATTTGTGTAATGTTAATAATTATGGCTGGCCTGGCGTGTCGAAGTTTGAATGGGCACTCGGGGAAATTGGTGGCTCGAGGCTTACGCGAGCGATGGAATCGTTTGAGGAGGCAAAAAGAGAACGGAAGTGGAGGGAACAAAGAGGGACGAACGAACTGAAATATATTAAGACTTATGCACAAGATCGTGCACATGTGCCAGTACCGTTCCACCGCACCGCTGGTAATCGGTCTTTCACCCGCGAGACCTCGGCGAACAACAACCTTGGGTCCTTGGCCGCTTTATTTTCGTCTGTTTTCGAGTCTGCCGTCTAAAACGCTTGGTGCGCACGGTGCATTCGTCGTCTGGTGCGCCCACGACGCAACGTCTGGTTGCGTCAAACTTGTCTGCTGCCCTGTTTTTCCTTCCTGTCTCCCCTCCCACGCTTTCTTCTTTGCTATTTTCTCTCCGGCGAGAATTTCCATTCAGAGATCAAATCATCTCCGGCAACACTGTGGCGTTATTCGAATGGAATAATTAAACGTTGTTAACTTGAAAACTCTCTTCTCCAAATTGCGGGTTGCGTTTCTTGGCCCGAAAGTCTGCACTGTTTCGTTGCGAGCATTTTTTTACGATGCAGATGAGGTAACAGAAACTGCAGCCATTGCGATTATTAGTCCGTGAAAATTGCGCTTGGTTGTAGGAGGTAGTGAATCGCCGTTGTTATTCACAGAAGTGGCAGCTTTCGATTCCTCTAGCAGCTTACTCAAACGCCTCGCCATTGATTGCTCAGTAGCTACTTCTAGTTTCATTTGTACGTATTTGGTTTTGTTAATAATATCGACAGTTTATTTTAACAAGTTGAACTATTACAGAAATAATCTCAAAATATTAAAGACACTTCTCCACTTGTGGTGATTAGATAAGATGTGGCGAAAGAATGTTATTCAGCCCTTAGCCAAGCTGGAAGTTGGTTGGGGCCAAGTTCCATTACGCTTCTCTACGTCTAAAAATATCCTTCAGTCACGTAGACTTGAATGTCCCGTGCGCGTAAAGGCCACTCCACCATGGGAGTTACGTAGAGCAGGGTCAGTTCTCTGTTTGTCTCTCCCCTCCACGATCCTATAACAACGATAATATATGTACAACCGCCTGTTTCTTTCACTCGGTACGCCGTACAGGTGCAACATAAAAACCCCGAGTAGATATCGTACGACGTGCACCCATCGATAGGCTTCTTTGCCTGCCAGCTGATAATTCGGTGGCCCTAGTAGTGCACTGCAAGCAAGCGCATCCGGTGTAACATGTGTGCATACCGAGCCCCCGAGGGACAGAGGCGGGGGACAGGGACAAACACGCCAGCTAGAAAGACGAGAAGAGGGACTCCTCGTGGCAGAGAAATATCGAATGGGAAAAAGAAGGACAGGATTCGAGGGAGACAAGAAGAATGGTATGTATATACCTGTAGAGAATGATGCAGCGAGGAATCGCGCCAAGGACACAAAGGAAAAGGAAGAAACAACTAGATCTCTAATAATACAGAGAACTCGACTCCCCTCCCCTTTCTCCGAAGAGCATCGGTAGACCAGAAAGTCACTATAGCTACAATTAATACAGTGTAGCATCGCAGCCCCGTTTTAAAACACCTCCAAGTGGAATGGAAAGTTCACCACACAACCAGAAACCGTCACCGTCCGACTAACGAGGAAAGGGCGGGGAGGGGGGGAGAAAGGTAGTATACGTACGGCGCAGCAGTAAATCTGGCTTCACGGAATCGTTTCAAAGGCGCCAGAAAACCCAAGCAGGACATCAAACGTCCGAAGAAACCGGCACAGAAAAAGGGTTAGCGGATGAAAAACGCGGGGAAGAAACGAGACAGACATACGCAGAGACTGTGGAATGGATGAGGATGACGATCAAAGAGCGCAAAACATGGGACACAAACACGGTGGTTGTTCCCTTCGCGAGCCTTGAATGGGACAAGGACCGAGTATAAAGCCCCGTTCACATTAGTCGAGTAATTTGAAACTACTTTGCCAATGCGAACCCGTTATTTCCTTCGCTTGAAGTATCAATTATCCTTCCCCAAACTTAAGGAGACTTCCCAAGACTTTTTCTCAACTTTTTTAAGCAGTTCCGTTCTCTCTGCTAATCCACTTTCGTACCCAAAGTCACCGTTTCCTTTTGATCGTGTTTCTTAAACTTCCACGCCCTTTTAGATGTCCACTTAAAATTCACTTCAAGTCAACTTACACTACGCCGAGAACACGAGGTAGATATCAAGTGACTCGGCTAATGTGAACGATGCTTTAAGGATGAGAAAGAACGAAGAAGGGAGAGGAGAGACCAGTGGCGCGGAACGAAACAGAAAGAGAGAGGATGAGCGGAATAGTTAAGCGGGCCCGTAGTGGGGGGCTTACGTGAGTGGCCTGGGAGGGGAGAAGATACTACGAGTCCACGCGGGTTCTATAGTAAATCGACTATAGTACTATGAGTCAGTCACACCCACAAGCCGGTTGTGGGTTCAAGACCCTCCGTTGCACGCTCGTGCACGCGCTGTTTATACGCGCATACGCGCGCGCGCGAGGTCACGCGCACGGACACGGTCGAGAATCTATTGGCCTTGCCGCGTAAAAGGGAGCGAGATATATCGCGAGGATGATCCCCAGATCCGTCCAAATCCATCGAAATTCGCGAGCACGGCTGTGCAGGGTGAGTCGCCTAACTCTACCACCTTAAATTAAAATTACTTGTAAGTCTTTCAAATAAAATAACTTTCATCAACATTCACTCAAGTATCTCAGTTCATATGTCGATGAAACAGTAAAATAAGAAAAAAATAATTTTATATTCTACATCCCCGTTTTACTATATAAGAAATTCTTTACAAGTAATTTTAATTTAAGGTGGTAGAGTTATAGGTGACACGGTAGTAGGTGCATCGTTGTTGGATTGTTCTTTGATTTTTCTTTCTTTTTTTTTTAATTTTGTGCCTACGCCAATGGGAAGGAGCGCTCGCGGGCGGCCGCGGCGCGGCGGGTAGATGATTGTAATGGATCCTTTGCCGAGGATTGCTCGTTGTTTCGTAGAGATCGGGGCTTTGTCGTGGTACTTACATCAAACTTTCTGGTTATTAATCTCTTTGCTTACTGACTTTTCTTGGGATTTTTAATTCAGAATTATCTGTTTTCTGTTCCCCACTTTTTTCGATAATTTTCAATTTTCCGGTCTTTTTTCTTTGTAGGATTCAGTTTTCTTTTTACAGTAAGAAGATTAACGGGAATTACACTATCAAATTCATCGATTGATTATTCACTGATTTCCAATTATTATATAACAAGATTTACATTAAATTCTAATCCACTAAAAATCCAATATTATTTAATATTTGTTGACGTACGACGATGAAACATTAAACGTTAAATAATTCATTTGCCACATGGGCCACCGCACCGGTTTAAGTAGGAATTCTCAGTCCAAACTCCAAAAATTCATCCCTCAATTTTATTGTCTTTAGCTATTCCTGTGTGTTTATGAAAATTATTTGAAATCACAGAACCCTTGGAAGATCCTGATCAGAATCTCTGTCCCTTGTATTCTCTACGTCCCCTTAAAGTCCCACCGAAATCAGACATTATTATGGGCTAGATTTGATCATTTATTTTCCTTTAATTTCAGTCAGGTGGATGTTGGATACAGAGAGTAGACACGGTACTGGGCTGGATCAGGGACCGACAAGGGACCCTTGGCTCACAATGGACTACTACCTTGGGACAGACAGCCTGTCGCTCCAGGAGATGCTCGACGTTGACATCAAATGCGAGATCGAAGGCGTTATTGGCGGGCACCCAGAGTTGGGCTTCAATTTCACCGATATGTCTGCCTTAGAGATGGATGACGATCCTATTGGCTGCCAGAATGATCTCAGCGGATGGTTTGGGTCTACAAGCTTATTAAATGGCAACAGCAACAGTTCAAACAGGTGCTTACTCCTTCGCCTCTGATGAAAATTGCTATCGAATCCTGTGCGTTGCATGGTTTCAGTTCTGCAAACGTTGCGACAGTAGCTCGAAGGAGACGCAGTTGATTGTTAAGCTTCTGCGACACAAATTCCACTTAAATTATTGGTCGCCTCGTCGCAGACAGTAGTTTTACAGTTACTTCCAGTAGCACAGTATGGCAAATAAGAATACTGTAGAATATACTCCCTCGCACCAGCAAGTTTCTAAAATAAAAGCAGATTTACCATTGCGCCGTCGCATAGGAAACAATATCCATTAAATTACTCAAGCTTCCGCAGACAATTGGCAGCGCAGTTGCTAACTCTGTCCTCTTCTTCCAGCAACTTCAACCTTGACCTCAGCGGTGGAGATGCTGCCTCGATCATGGTGAATCCCAACTCGGTGATGCCTCACATGGCGGTCCGCAGTCCAACTCCAAGCATCGCCAAGAGGCACTTCTCCTTCTCTCCGAAGAGGGACACGAGGGACACGAGGGAGGAGAAGATCGACGTGGAGGACGACGCGGAGAACGAGGCCAGCAGTTACATAGAGAACGACAACGACCAGGAGAATGACATGGATAACGACACCGAGACAGAGCAGTACGAGAACGACATCACCGAGACAGAAGACGAGTCTGACGACGAGCACGAGCACGAGGTCTTGAAGCCGATGACACCGTCCAAGTCGAAAACAATCACGATATCCAGGGCCAAGACGACCTCGCCGCAGTTCAACAGGACACACGCCACCCCGAAGCTGAACGGGGTCTCCGGCATCAGGGTACAGAACTTCAAGCTGCTACAAAGCCCTGCTCAGGCGGCCCAGCACATGCGGAAACAGATTTACAACAATAACGTGCACGTCAGCCCGGGAGCCACCACCGTCACTGCTATGAAAAGGGACAAGGAATTCGATCTCTCTGACTACGACGACAAACCCTATCCTAAGCCAGCTTACTCTTACTCCTGTCTGATCGCCATGGCGCTGAAGAACAGCCAGACAGGCTCGCTGCCAGTCTCGGAGATCTACAATTTCATGTGGTGAGTTCCGAGTGGGCCTTTAGGAGAACGATGCAAAAGGAACTGTCGTTGATCAGGCTTCAAAAATTCCCTGAGCGTTCAGAATTAAAGGAGTAGAATTCTCGTACGATGCGGAATGGTAATTGACTGATTTAGAGACACTGAGTTTGTCCCACTCTGTGCAGAAAGGGCTGTTCAAATATGTCGGAGAACCGAGCGACGCGAATTTTTCACGTCACGGAGAATGGATCGAGGGGTTGAAGGCTGATTAATATTTTTTTCATACCCAGCGATACGATAGACCCAGGGATTGCTATTTGACAAACGACGCGAGCGACGTGTCGGCGATCGCTTATTTTCGACCATTTGGCCGGAAGGATAAGGGCTGGCCGAAGCCCTCGGGCCACCGAGGCGAGGGGGAGAAAGTATTGTCCCCTCTTTATTCTCACGAGGGGGAGCGCTGCCATTTTGTACGGGGCCCCCTGGAACACCAGGTGCATGCCAGGGCGTACAGTCCCCGTAGAAAATCCACTGGCCTGGATCCCTTTGTTTAATTTTTATAGTTGCAGCTTCCCCTCTCTGCTAGCCACCACTGTCCCCACAGTACAGTCGACTCAAAATTTCAAATTCAATCTTGCCAATCCTTCATATTACAAAAACCTGATCCAATTCAGTTGAAAGGACTTACTTAGAACTTACTTATACAGATTCTTTTGTTTCTCGCACTTAAAATTCCTTAATATTGAAAGCAAAGAAACGCCCAAAAGAAAAGAGTCCGTTTGTCAATCATCTATTCAGCTTACTGTTGAACAGTTAGATTAAATAGGAATTAAAGTTTGTTGTACAATTCAGATACAACATAATACTCTCTATATGCGAATAACAGAAGTTTATGGATCAATAATTGACAATACCCTCTAATTGAATAGTTGAAGTACTCGGAAAATCTGAGCGGTTCCGGCACCTAAAATTAATATTAATTTCTTAACAGAAGAGTGGCGAAGAGCTCGACTCTATATAGAATTATCAAAGAATTATAGATAACACGTAAAAAAAATAATCCACATCCCTCCGCAGAGCCCAAATGTGCGCTAAACAGTACCCCTGACTTTTCAGCGAGCACTTTCCGTACTTCAAGACCGCGCCGAACGGCTGGAAGAACTCTGTGAGGCACAACCTCTCCCTGAACAAGTGTTTCGAGAAGATAGAGAAGCCTGCCGGGAACGGGAACCAGAGGAAGGGCTGTCTCTGGGCGATCAACCCTGCCAAAGTGGCGAAGATGGACGAGGAGGTGCAGAAGTGGTCCAGGAAGGATCCCCTGGCTATCAAGAAGGCCATGATATACCCCGACCACTTGGAGCTGCTCGAGAGGGGCGAGATGAAGTACGCCGGCAGCGGGGACATGTCCGAGGAAACCGAGAGCTCCGGGGACGAGGCCGTGGAGGAGAGCGCGACGTACGACGAGTCGATTCACAGCCACATAGCCGCCAACTCTGTGACGGACAGCTACGACGAGAGCAGCCAGGACTGCGACGTCGACATCACCGAGCATTTGTACGACGAGATAGACATAGAGGACAATAAGGAGGCTCTGCACATGCAGCTCAACATCTCCAAGCAGGAGGCGTTCGAGTACCAGCTAAGCCCCACCGCCAAGAGGCAGAAGACGTTAACAGGGGCGATACAGGGGAACTACGTCTACCAACCTGTCACCACCTCGCGAAGAAAAACGCCGCTGTTACTGCGTGCTGGCGCTGCAAACGGCTCCTTTCTTAAGATAGATTAGGCGCAGGCGTTCTCAGGGACTCCTAGCTTTCTGTGTATCGGCTAGGGCGTAGAATCCATTCTTAATCTGCGCGGCAGAATTCGAGGGGGGGACATTTGATACCCCGAAGAAACGTGGGTAGTAAAACTAACCGTTTTCCCTGTCAACTTTGCGATTCATAAGCACGATTCATAAAGGGCTCGCGTATCGTGGGAATGATCTTCGAGGAGGGTGTTCAGAAGCCTCCTGACGCATGCATACAATTGATTTTATAACGACTAGGCGAGCACTTGTTCTATTTTTCTAATGGCCAATTATGATTTTCAAGCCAGGAATCTTTGCTTCTGGATCACTCTCTTGGGTTAAACGATACGGGAGTCCTTTTGGGAGTACAGTGTGTCAGTAGTTTCACTTGCGATTAGTTAAATTCCATTGCAGTTTTTTTAATCCCGATTCTGATTTTATCTAGCTAACTAATTGCTCGAAGCACGTTGGAGGTATCAAATATTCCTCCATCGAGTAGCCGCCGATAGGAACAAATTACCGTCGCCCCAATTAAAGGCGACCGGTTTTTAATCGACTGTCCAGAATTAGGTGCGGCCGAGGAGGAGGGAGCGGAGTTTTATACAAGCGTGCTTAGAAACGAGGCGACTAGAAGCGTATAAAAGCATGAACAAGCAAAAAAAAAACTGGAAAAAAAAACTGAAAATGTAGAAGGAGGAAAAGGGAGTTTAGGGTAATCACACGCGAGTTAGGTGGATAAGTATTTTGGTCAACGACTGGCCAGACTGATGTATTATACTTTTTTATACATTGCTGGACTATAATAATTGTAAATGTCTCCGCGTTTTGTATACCTGACAGATGATACGAAGTTACTTAGATTATTCTCATTACGCATTAATGAACACTTGTAGAGAGTACAAAGGAACGCGACAGCTAATCGTAGAGAGGGGAGGATCCGAGAAGAATCTGTGAAATTTTGTAGCATATCGAAACGCTAGGAACTGTTGGGGGGGGAGGGGAGATAATAATCGTATACCTGATTCAAAATATTCTTCGAACTTCCCAACGAGTAAATCTCTCTCTCTCTCTCTCTCTCTCCCGCCCTCCCCCGTCTCTCAAGCCTGTTTTTTTCTCTATAGTCCTTCTTTTTATTAATTTCTCTGCGTGTCTCGATTCGTTCGTTGCTTCTCTCTAGCTTTTATTTAAAGCGTAGCGCTGAAACGTCTCTGGGCCAGTAGAACTACTACGTTAACTTTCACGTCGAGCGTGTAACTATGATTCTTTTGGTTTCCTTTCCTGTTTGTTTTTTTTTTTTTTCAATTTAGCAACGATTAATGTGTGTATACCGTATACATATCTCTATGTGGATGTACATGTGTATTATTTAGTCATTCGTCGCGAGGCGAGGGGTCTACTTAATTTTCTCTGCACTAATGGCCTCTCCGTGGAGGGGCGATAGTGGGTTTTAATTGCACGTCACATCCTGCGGGAGAGAATTTGGGAAGAGTCGAGTGCAAAGCTTTTTGCGCGACGAGACTTTTTTGAGACCTTCTCTTTTTTCCACACGATACACACATATACATACACATTGTGCATACTTAGGCTGTAAAATTGTAAATAGTTGGATGCCTCTCGCTGGGGGATAATTGTGAGGGAGATATTTAGCAGTATTCGGAAATTCTGATGCATCGCGACAGTTTCGCCCGTGTCTCGGGTGTGTCCTGCGGGTGCAGAGGTCCTCTTTCTTTTATATTTCCGCGAGTTGCGGAGGGCGATAGAGAAGGGAGGGAAACAGGAACATATTCTAAATCTAAAAGATAGGGAAGGTCGTCTTGAGTAGAGTCGATGGGAATCTGTACATAAAGCGATGGTAGGCATCGCCTTTTTACAAAGTACAGTTAGGATGAATTCAATTGACTGTTGAAAGCTACTCCCATCGCTTCTCCGCCCGCGTAGCAGAGTTGGGCATTATTGGCCAATAATGAATCTGTGTAAAAATAATCCGAGGTTTCTTTGATATTCTGGATAATTTGTGTTTCTTGTAACTGGGGAAGAGAATTGATTTTTGCAGTGACGTTTGCCCTACTCTGGTATAGAATTAAGGGAGAATGTGATGGGAGTGAGCGACTCGATAGTCTACGTAGACGATTGATTTGTTCTGACTAGTCTTACAAGAGATACAGTAGCTTGGGTCTTGCGTGGACGTGTAGTAGGATGTTGCTTTAAGGTGTACAAAGGCTACATCGCCCGTTGCTTTATTTTTTAGAAAAAGCAAAAGGTGGGAAAATAAAGAAAGAACAGGGAATCGAGACGTGGGACCAATCACATTCAGAGTCTCTCTTAACTTTGTTAATCTCTGTAAGTTTCCTCTTTCGTTGATTGCCTGTAAGATTTTAATCTTAAAGAATGTATTTTCTTTTATCTTTTTTTATCTGTATAGACACTGTACATATGTCCTCCTTTTCTTTCTGAAATAAACACACGACGGCTTTCCACAGAGCTGCGCGATTCACGAGAGCTGCGAACCCTGGCAAATGACTCGGTGAGCTCGATACTTTGCTTCGAGGCAATCGTAGAGTTACTTTGTTAGCTTAATCTGCGAATTAATTTAGGTAGCCAGCGAGTGGGTCGTCTTGCACTGATCTCTTGAATCTCAGACTTGTTGCTCTTCGAAAGACCTCTGGTCTCAGTAGCTTAGCTTGCGTACACCTTGAACAATGCCATAATAATGATAACGATGCGGACATATTTTTTTAACACATTTTAAGCAAAGGGTGCTGCGAGGAGATTTTGTAATTGGAAAATTTGTACCAAGAATGCGATTGGGCACCGAGCAACGTCGAGCAACCGAGTCCTGATTAGCGGAGCTTAGTATTACAGTAAGAGTATTCGCAATTGTCGTGTCGTAAGCCGTACAGTGGTATACGTACACGTGAATCGTTTACTACCGAACTAAGTAGTAGCAAGCGCATTTAGTCTCTCGTTCGAGATCAATTCTACCACTGCCTCATTTCGGATGAAAATTCTTAGGGATAATGAAAATTACGGGAAGTCGGAGGGAAAGATGAAAACAAGTACAAGCACTTTGAAATTGTACGTATATAGGACGCGAAATACTCGTACGGACCGTACGAACTGTGCTTTGGAGTCTTGGCTCGTGATGCAAATCACTTTCGAACGTCACAGCCACTGCTTTAAACGTCTCTTTTATGCTTAATGCGAATTTTACGTGATCGATCTTTGATGGATTTTACCCTCGTAACAGAAAAAAAAAGTATTACAGACGTAATGGAAGATTACAACCTAATGGTACGCGCAGGACTCCGTATTTCAGTACGAATACGTTGTCTTTGCGAAGTTTGACGATTCGCATATAATGATTTTGTCGTTTAAAAGCAACCGCAGGGGTCCTCTGAAGAAATACGAAGAATAATGATGTAAGGATTACTTTAGAAACGAAGAAACGAGGCGAATACTGTATGTACATAGCCACGAATAGTGTGGATTGTGATGAATATTGACCCAATTAATTTAATTAATGGAACAATCAAGTTTGCAGGATCTGCATTCCATTCGAACAAAGATTAACCCTTTATTTTGTATAAAGGAAGGGGAAAGTGGAGGAGACCTTGAAGCTATTATAAAATTTAACTGCTGCTTTTACGTATCTGAGAACTTTTCTTCAATTTTTTACAAGCAGAATATTGTAAAAGAATTCCAATGTCAGTGTTTGAGACTGTTTATGAATAAAGGGTTAATGGTCCGAGGCTCAAGAAATTGCGTAATGCGTATGTAGCTTCGCGATGATAAAAGATAATCTGCAAATGATTGACGATTTTATTGTAATCCGTAATAAAGTTACATTAAGGCAACGTACGATAAGAACGTAGAGTAGTTTTTGTACCTGTTTGTAATATTTCTATACGATATCATTAATGTAACATTCGTGTAGATGCAGCAGAGTAATTTTTAAGAATAATGTATAATGTGCAATGAGAAGTTTCAGTAATAAAATGTTGGGAAATGTAATATTCTTTTATGTCGAGTTGCAACATATTTAAGGGGGGAAGCGACTGTGAAAAAAATTTTTTTTTCAGATTTTTTTTTAATTTTCTTAATGCTTGGAGTCTCAAGATTATGCCTGCACAGTTTCGATGTGGATGTCGAGAAATTCTGGGAGCTACGGAAGGATTTGTATAGGTAGCGCAGCGCTCGGAATCGAGTGCACGCATAGGTAACTTCGTGTCAATCGTCCAAAAATCCAAATGTATCTAATAAGAGGGTAATAACTAGGTAGAGAATCACTGGCCACGACAAGACCGTGTACAGCTGCGATCTTTGAGCTGCAGAAAATAACTTCTGTCGAAACTTCAAACGCGAGTATCTCGAAACGGCATTTTTCAAACGGGCGCATTAATAACTCGGTCAATTTTTATTGGATTCACTTGAAATTTTCATGGAATATTCGTAATACAATTATCTTCAGTTGAGCGTACCAGTTTTTTGATCGAATAATTCATTTAATCGTAACATTGAAAAAAATGTTGATTTTTTATACTTTTGTTCCAGATTGCTTCTTAAGTCCGCCATTTCTTCAAAAATTAATATTTTTTTAAATCTCTACGTTCAACCGAAGCTATTGTAATATACTTTAAAAAACCGTTCGAATTTTTCAATTCGGAGCAAATGTTGGAAAGTTACACGAACGCCCGTTTTGTAATTTTTTCTTTTTCGCAATTTTTTCAATCTGGGAGCATAAAATATTAGTTAAATATATATATTTTCAGTTGGTAATAAAGATTTTTCGTAGAAAGTTACATTTCATTATTTTGCATTTATTGTTTTTCCTATTAAACAGGAATGGCGTTTCAAGCTTTATCCGCTTATATTGCCCAACGAACTATAGTCTCATCTTTTTCTCTTCCTCTCTCTCCTTCGGGTCCCAGCAGCAGCAGCGCACCGGGAGAAACATTTCATTATTTGTATTTGTAATTATTGTTTTTCCTGTTAAACAGAAATGGTGTTTCAAGCTTTATCCGCTTATATTGCCCAACGAACACTATAGTCTCATCTTTTTCTCTCCTCTCTCTCCTTCGGATCCCAGCAGCAGCGGCGTACCGGGAGAAAGGTGGGGGGTCTCCCTCATCTTTCCCCAGTACCCGCCCCGTGATGCTTAACTTCGGTGATCTGACGAGAACCGGTGTTTTCCATCACGGCTTCCATCCGCTGGTAACATTTCATTATAAAAGAATGTCTTAAAAATAGCCTTTATTTTCGACCGTCACAGTGGCTTCCCCCCCTAATGCTAAATGATTCCAAACCCCAGGTTTGCCGTGTTCCGACGCCCAATTTCTCTGGCCAAGTGGCCACCAACAAATCCAAAATCACACGGACATGCCTAAATTACAATGTACAATCACCGTATAGAAAAATGGTTGCTTAGACACACAAAAAAATACAAGCCGCCCCCTGCCCCTCTCGCTTTTGCTTTAGATCGCAAATCCGAATAAAAAGCCGTTAAAAGCAGTGCATGTATATGTACTTATGTAGAAAGATCGAATGGCATATTGTGTCGTACATATCGCGTAATCGGTGATAAATAAAGATATGAATCCAGAAAGCGCGGATGAAGAGGCTGGAGAATTAAAAAAGAAATTGGTGCTGACAGGGGCGTTCCTTAAACTCTATTGGAAGATAATATTCGCGATAGTGTGGCCAATAATTCTGATACCACTAATTGCGACTAACAATGTTACGGTACTTGGAAAAACAGATACACAGATTTTTTTTTGAACAAAGTTTTTTTTTAAATAATTTAAAAGCACTGTTGCACGATATCCGTAGGAAACGAGATGCGGGTATGTGGTGCTAATAATGGCTGGCTACTGGATCACGGAATGTTTTCCCATGGCGATTACGTCGCTTCTCCCAGTGGTGCTGTTCCCAGCGTTTGGAATACTAAGCACATTGGACACTGTCGGCTGCTACATGAACGATACTATAATGGTTTTCATAGGAGGTCTGATTCTCGCGATAACTATCGAGCACTCGAAACTCCACCACCGAATCGCCCTCGGAGTAATGAAGACTGTCGGCTGCACCCACGGCAAATTACTCGCCGGGTTCTGCACTGTAACCACGTTAATATCGATGTGGGTTTCCAACACCGCGGCCACCGCCATGATGGTACCAATCATATTTGCGGTGCTAGAGGAACTGGAACAGGTTTGCTGTTTCAATATTTACTTAACTCCGTCGGTGGAAATCCGAGGTTCATTGTGGTAATCGGTTTTACAGGCTGGCCTGAGTCGTGTCTTCGACACGATGCCAGCGAACCCGGAGAATCCAACCGAGGAGCCGTAAGTAATGGAATCGAATGACCGATACGATGTTATTTCGTGTATGAAGGCGGTTCGCGCGTTTTATCGTATGTTGTCGTGGGAAATGTTAGCGAACTAAAGCCAACGAAGGTGACCAAGGCTTACTTAATGGCCGCGGCGTATTGCGCAACGTTCGGCGGCACCGGAACTTTCGTCGGCACAGGCACCAACCTCACCTTCAAGGGTATCTTCGAAACCACTTTCCCTGGTGCCGGCGCCCTTAATTTCACGCAATGGATGGTTGCCGCGTTCCCGCAAATGGTCATCAATGCTTTCCTCACGTGGTTTTATCTCCAAATAATTTTTTTGGGATTATTCAGGCCGAATAGCAAGGACGCGCAACTAGCGAGCATCGGGGCCGAGGGAGAAGCAATTACCAATCGGGTACATAGTAGATATCTACCATAACACATCCATTTGCTCCATTTGCTGTATTCGCTCCATTTGTCCAGGTGATACAAGAGCGATACAAGGGATTGGGCAACACTACGTTTCATGAATCCGCAGTCGCTTGCCTTTTCCTCACCTGTGTACTGTTATGGGTACTCCGGAAACCCGGCTTCATGCCCGGATGGTCCGAAGTGTTAACGGACATGTTAAATATCTTTCCACGTGATTCCCAATTTCAATCTAAGCACAATTCTATTTCCACCTTTTAATCCATTCCACTTGATCGATCTTTAACAGAGACGTTCGGGATTCCACGCCTGTTATATTCATCTGCATCCTGATGTTTTTCATCCCGAAAGATCCGAATTTTATTTACAGTTTCAGCCGAGACCGTAAGTAGATGCAGCGTGGCCGGAGCCTTCTTTCTTTTTCCGTACAAGCCACCTCGCAGCGTTTCGCACGCGAAATAAAATACTTGTACGGCGTTCTACGTAGCCACCAAAAGGCCAGAGGCACCTTCGGAGGGTTTGATCACGTGGAACGTAATCCAAAGTAAGATGCCTTGGAGCCTCATGTTCCTACTCGGCGGTGGATTCGCGATATCCAGAGGTAGCGTCGCTTCGTGCTTAGCAAAAAGGGTTGGAGGCGCCATGGTACCCCTACGAAACTTGCACCCTATCGTGGTTCTGCTCCTTATCTCCATATTCATCGGCTCTATCACGGAATTCACTTCGAACGTGGGTATTGCGAACATAACTCTACCCATAATCGCTCAAATGGTAAGAATTAATTCGGCTGCCGCGTTTCGTTTCACCCTCGTCGCCCCGCTTCTTGACGAGTTCTCCATTTCTTACAGTGCGTAGCCATGGAGATGCATCCACTGTACTTGATGATACCGTCCGCCTTAATGTGCTCCTATTCCTTCCGATTACCGGTTGGTACACCGCCGAACGCGATCATAACGATCGTCGGCCGGATTCCCACTAAATGGCTAATGATCGGAGGATGCGGCCCTTCCACTTACGCCCTCATAGTGCAAAACGTTTGCTTCCTCACTTGGGGCAGATACGTGTACCAGCTCGACGAATTTCCCGCGTGGGCTAAAGACATTCAGTCGAACACCACCGACAACAGATGCGACTGAGTCCAAATGTATTCCTTTATTTCATACATTCCGCATCAACAGAATCTTCGGGCTATTATAATAATCTAGAAACCGTCGATCGATATCCAGGAATATAAAATCTCGGATCGATTGTATCCCGCTTGGTCCGCAAGTACTCGTTACCCTCGTTACTGTTCTCAACGATTGACGCCGTCGTGGCGGTAAATCGCAGATCTTTACGCGGCTAAGTCGGCTGCATTTTCGACACGGCTGAATCAATCTTTTTCGGATTCGAATTAATTTCCTGTTGCTCTAATCTGCGGTGCCTCAACATGGTGGATAGGACGCCGTTGAAGCTTGCAGTTTTCTTCTTAGCGCTGCCCTTCGGAGTGCTTTCGCCTATCCTGCGAACCGGCAATCTTGGCGACGACATTTCGTCCATGAAATCGAAGTCTGACTTCTCTTCCGTCCTGGAAACATCAAGATTGTAAGAAGAGAGGAGAGAGCAGCGTAGAGATTAGAGAATCAACGTTTACTTGTATTCCTGTGAGCCGCTATCTTGCTGTCGATTGCTCGACAGTATAGGAGACGGTCCTCTTCTACCCGGACACTTCCACTCCAGTTCCAAAACTCTGTTCTTAACTTCGAGGGATTCGATCAATGTTAATACATCGCCGGGTTTCAATGCCCACTCGTTCTATATGAACGGAAGAAAACATAGATAGGAGCTACGATATACGATCGATACGAGGGATTCAACTGATTCCTTACTTTTCCATGCGATTCATATTTCTCGTCGTCGGAACATTCTATCATCCATTCGTCTTCGTTGCGTTCCATCTTGTTTCTCTCATGGGACATGCAGTTTCTAGTACTGCCCGCCAGAGGACGCCACTAATCAGTATATTCTAGTGATTCTCTAGGGAGTGATCGGTATAACCGCAGCCATTTTGGAGCAAAACCGGAAATAACATAACCTAAACATTTATTACATTGTCTGCTTTCCGAGCTGATTGTTTATCTATCTCTTTCTATCCATATTTCTGTCTCTTTCTAGCCGTATTTCTGTCTCTTTCTTTCTTACAGTTTCTTTCTCTGGCTACTTCCACTTTTGCTGCGATTTGGAGCAAAAGCGGAAGTAGACAAAGAAACTGTAAAAGCGAAAGAGACAGAAATACGGATACAAAGAGATAGATAAACAATCAGCTTGGAAAGTAGACGATTTAATGAATGTTTAGGTTATGTTATTTCCGGTTTGGCTCCCAAATTGCACAAATGGCTGCGGTTATACCTAGAGGATCACTAGTATTTTCCTTAGAGCTTATACTATTTACTGGAGGTCTCATTGTCTTATGTCTCCAGTCGAACTAGGTGGCGACTAACATCGTGCAAGGGAGAAAGACATGTGCGAGCTGGTGCGAGTGAGAGGTGTACACCGGCGCATGCGCATTGCGAGCGATTGTAATTCTCCGTTCTACCTCTCTCGCTCGCACCATAGAGAAAATATCTCTTTCTCCCTCGCATGATGGTGGCGACAGTTTCGAGCTCTCAATGAGACCACCATGTATATATGCTCTAAAGCCCATAGACATATAACGGGTGATCCGGGAGCCACTGGACTCAAAGAGATGCCGCCTGGCACCCCGTGGCCGAGGTTAGCTCCCCGTGGCCGAGGATTCATACCTGTTTCAGAAAAACTGAATTGTTTATTGTTTACCATATCGATATGGAAGTGATACCGATGGATTCCTTACGTTTCGCCGATGAAAATTAAACCCAATTTCATGTAAATCGGACTATTTTTAACGAAGCCAGCGAGAAATTATATAAATTAAAATTTCATCTAATTACCTTGATTATGCTCCGAATTGCGTCGGCTTGGTGTTAGTTTCATTGGCGAAACATAAGGAATCGATTGCCGTCGTTTTCGCAAAGATCTGATGAGAAATTGCGGAAATCCTGGACATTTCTCAAGTTCTTAATGTATTCCAACCCCTTCCAGGGTCGAAAGCCCTAAAATTCGGTTAGGCATTGCAGGGGGTTGACCTCGGCCACGGGGTGCCAGGCGGCATCTCTTTGAGTCCAGTGGCTCCAGGATCACCCTGTATACACGGAGCGTGTGCTGAGGGGGATTGCAAGGTTCGCGGTAAGGGGACTGTCATACAGGAAAATCGGGTAGCAGTGGTTATGCATGCCGAATGCTTCCGAAGCTAACCGACGTGCCTATATGACAGGCTGTATCTGAACCTCTGCCTTTTCCCCTCCAAGCTTACCTTCCCCACGTCCTCAGTTACAGCTTCTGCTCCGTCTATATATATATGTCTATGCTAAAGCCTGCCCTACACGATGAGACTTGTCTTGAGGCATGCCTCCAGACAAGGTCTCATGTCTCGTGCTGGCAAGGTGGAGAAAAGGGGCGAGAGAGACCTGTCTCAAGCATGTCTCGAGGCAAGTCTCATCGTGTAGGGGCCGCTTAAGCTATTTTCATAGACCAGGTATTGGGAGTGGTGGTCGTGACTTCGCTAAACAAAGATGGCCGCAGAGAATAGGTCGGTTTTAGGCTGCAATACGTGCATTTTAAGCTTAAAGAGTACTTATTTTTTATTAAAATGATAATAATGAAGCTTTCTATAAATTACATGTGTGGTTATACAAATTCAACACCTTCATGCCGCAATTTTGTTGAAGGTGAAAGAATTTTAAATGCAGATCATATAATATTTTGCGGCAGGAGAAGTGTCAGCAATGACTACATTTAATTCATTGCATTTTATTTGCAAACGTTGAATTTAAAAAGTAATCCTCATGAGACTACTGGATCGATTTCTGCTCCTGGGAAAATATGACATGTAAAATATTCTTGTAAAGCTGGATTAAGTTAGAAATGTAAACAGTGTGGCTGCTTCAGGGACGAAATTAGGTTATAAGCGCCCGGAGCAACGATTCTGTGGGACGCCCCCCTCCAACATTTTACCCCTTTATATTGCCCACCTTAGGTGGTTGAGTCCACACTTTACATAAAAAAAAAAACATAATAAACGTATATATTAACTGGTTGTAAACATATCGCAGGTATTCTAATTTGTTTGCTGTTTGATAACAGATAAATATATTTTGATTATTAGGTTCTTCATTACTTTTCCATAAAAAGTGTATCTCCTTTATTCCTAATCGAATAACGTAATATATAAATTTAAATAAAACCATTAATGTTGCTTTTCCAAAATTATGTCTTTTCTCTACAAAAATTTCTCATTTGACGCCCCCCGCAAATCTGAGCCCGGGGCAAAAACACCCGTTGCCCCCCCCCCCCCCCTAGTTTCGTCGCTGGGCTGTTTTCTTGCACCTAACAAGAGAAGAAATAAATAAAGTTGTTATTACTGGAAACAAGAGTTCAGCTTTGTACGAGCATATGATGATTTTGATGTTACCTTTTTTAAATAGCAATGTTTAATCAATCAAATTGATATTTTTTTTATAACAGAGAATTAATTACTTTAAGAATTAATTGATAGAAAGTTTTGATTTTATTTATTTTTAAAAGACTTAGTTATTATGTACAGAATTTTTATAATTAATTTTTAAATATTTACACATTTTTTACAATTAATTCTTAAACACTGTATTGATTTTGTACAATTGATTTGTACAAATGAATTATAAGATTTTTATAATTTATTTTTATATACAATTATTTTTATTTTTGAAAAGAAAATTATTTACTCGAATACTCGTAGAGCACACTGTATACGATAATTTATTTGTGTGACCATTCTTTTTAAATGAATTTATTAGATCTGAGAGGCATGAACCTTTAATTTCCGAAGAGAATAATATTTTATAAATAAATAATACAGTATTGTCTCCGTATGTGCTCGGTTTGGTGTACACGATAGGTGTTCGTCGCTACCCCCACCACTTCTGTCTCACTCTTGTCCGGCGAAGGCAAGAGCGAAATGGAACGAGAGCGAGCGAGAGCCACTGAAAGCGAGCGAGGACGGTACGAGACAGACGACGCGTTGATGTTTTGTCTCCCTCCGTCTTTCGGGCACCGTGACACTCCGTCCTTTGCGTGTGCGACGAGCGTGCGCGATGGTCGCAAGTACTTAGGTGAGCACGGGAACCGCATCGCAAAATCGTGACGCAGGCCCGGCTCAAGCCTTTTTTGCGCCTTAAGCGAACTTGTCAAATTGCGCCCTTTATTATAATACATTTATTTGAGATTATTTATGACTTTACTCTGCAAAATTAGGCGACTGCCTAGGGCGGAAAGTCGACAAGGGGTGCAAAATGATATTTTCATTACTGGTATTGTGGAAAATAAACTTTAAAATTAAATATTACAAGTTGTACTATAAGTGGATTAAACTACGAATACAAATTCAGAGTAAGCTTATCAATAATCTCAAATAAATGTATTATAATAAAAGGCGTAATTTGGCAAGCTCGCCTAGGGCGCAAAAAAGACTCGTGTCGTGCCTGGCTATCTGACCGTGGCGCGCATGCGTCGAGCAGTCACGATTCCATCCGAGTGCTCGCACCCGTCGCGCACGCTCGCCGCGCACGCAAAGCATTCCATCTCACTCCCCCCTTCGGCCAGAAAGGAGCGAGAAACGAACACTCGGAATTGGGGATCTGTTCACGATAGGAGTTCAACGCCGGTCCCGACCAGCGAGCACATACGGAGACAATACTGTAATTATAAAATAAAGGCTACCGTAGGGGAAAAAAATGCAGCACAGAATTTTTACAGCCCCTGAAACTAAATTGATTCTAGCAAATTGATTATAGCAAAATGAGTAAATTGACTATAGCAAAAAAATTTATAGGCAAAAATTCTACCATAAACAAGATTAAATGTAAATTTTAAATTAATTATTTACACACTTTCTATATACAACCTCAGCCAGCGATCTACTCTTTCGGATTCTGATTTTCGTCACCAGGAGTAGTGTATCGCTGTTTAGCCAATCCCAATACTTTGCCGATGGTATTTTTGATCACGCGCCAATCCAAAATCGTCTTAAATGATCTTGAAGACCGAGTTGCTTCATCTCTCTTCCCCAAACACAAGCTTAATTAAAATTCTGCAGCTCAAATCGATTACACCAAACACCCGATACTTAACACACACTCTGCTCCATGATCGTGCGTTCGTTTTCCAAAGAACGCAGTGAAAGATAAAAACAGAAACGGACTTACTTTTCCAACGCTTGGAATATTCTTTCCAACGGTTGCCATGAGTCGAATAGCTTGATCGAAAATCGTAGCAACAAACATCGCGATATCATCGCGACAGACTATCGCAACGCTTCATCGAGTGGGACGCGCTGATTGCAAATTGCAAGCGGAATATGTCAGGGAAACTTAAGCAAGAGAGATTCAATCTTATTTTTCTCTTCCCTTCTTACCATTTGCAATTCAAGCCTTACACAATCTATTCTCACTTTTTCCTAATCCCACCCCTCGTAATTCCCTTTACTCCAGAGTGTCCGGAGTCTGGCTCAGCTACTGCCAGTCCTGCGGATTATTTTGCGATATATTCAACGTAGGAACATGTTTTCTCCGCGTGAATAAACAACGTGCCAGGAACGTGACAATCAACGATAATTACCTGTCGACGACCTGACAAGGATGAATGTATCTAGTCGTACATGATGACGCCAGTATATGGCACAAAAGAAACAACCCCGAGTGCTCGCGTGAATATCCACGGAGAAAACTCCAACTGTCAGATATCGTTTTAAATTTACCCGTTCGGTTGAAGTAGAATAGAATTACCGCACTTGGAAAAGAAAGGGAAGGTTCGGGTTGGGTCGCGTCGGTCCGACCAACATGTACGCCCGGTGGACAGACATCCAGGGACAAGTGGCTGCGAGGAGATCGAGTAATAATAGTAACGCCTCTCGGTTTTAATTCGCCGAGTATCCGCTGTAATTAAGTAAACTTAAGTAAACCGACTAACCGTAGGGAATCGAGGCAAGGCGAAGCTGGAGAAAAGCGAGGCTGCGACTGCATCGCGCAGCGACCTCTGCCGCGCAATCTCTCCTATATATTATCTTGGTAAACTCTGCGGCTTGGTACCAGTGAAATTTATTTCGCACACCGCTGGAAGATATCAGGCTTGCCTAAATATCGTCGACCTGTTCTACAGGTAACTGGAGTAACTCGACAGAAATGAAGCTGGTGAAAAAACTGTTTCCCGGGGATAAGAATAAAAGTATCTGTGTATACATCGGTGGGTAACACACGCGTTTCATCGCTCGGTCGTTCCCGTAGCTTGTTCGTGCTGGTATTACTCCTCGGTTTGGAAATTTGGGGCCTGTGGCGAGATTTGAAAGACGGATGGGAACATAGCACCAGACTGAAATCCCGAACAGCGGTGATTGCGACGTGTAGCGACATTCTTGGAGTGATGAGCCTAACCTTGGTCTGCATCGGCGGCTCACCTTTCCGCTGGAAATACCTGCAAGTCGTCATAAACAAGTTAATCGAGGTGAAGTATTCGCAACCGCCTGGCGATCGTGATTCCGAGCTCGAGTACGAGTACGATTACGATTTCAGGTGGATGAAAAAGTCGGCATATCGTCGGCAAAAAAATGTCGGAGATTTACGATCGGCATAACGGTCTGCGGTCTCGCGTATCTCTGGCTCGTCTCAAGTCTCGACTTTTATAGCTGGACCCGTAAAATCAGAGATAACAAAATGTTCACCGACAAAGGACCCATTAATTATGCGCCTCTATACTTTATGTACATCGTAATTATTTCGACGGAAATTCAATACACCGTATCGACGTACAACGTGGGGCAAAGATTCGTCAGGTTGAACGACAGACTGAAGAATCTGTTGGATAGAAGCCTCGATACAAGGCGCGCGAACGATTACTTCGGCAAATGCGCCGTAGAACGCGGTAAGAATCCAGTAGCAGAGTCCTGTCGAGCCTTCTCGAGCGACACTCTCTTCAATCCCGTTTTGCGTCGCTTACACTGCAATTTCCTTCCGTTTCTTTACCATGTTCCAACAACGTACAGCCGGCGGTGAGGTCGGCGATCAAGTGCCGAGCGTTACGGCGCACGGCCAGTACCAGCTGGACAATTATCGAATCTTTAGCTATCGGGAGATGAACGGTAAGTGTGCGTGCTTCGATAGAATTCGAACGGCGTCTCTGTTTAATTGCGCGCATCGTGTATTTGCAGAAGCCGACGCGTGTTCGAACGACATATCGAAATTGATAGCGGTGCATTCTTCGCTTTGCGACACGGTCTCTCTAATAAACACCGCATTCGGTGTGGTGATATTGGCCGTTACCGTAACGTGTCTGCTGCATCTAGTTATCACGCCGTACTTTTTGATTTTACAAGCTGGCGAAAACCACGAATGGATATATCTAGTTGTAGAGGGTATGTGGTGTATCTTCCACCTCACTAGGATGCTGATAATTGTTCAACCTAGCTACTCCACCGTCGCGGAGGTAAAGGCTAAAGCGGAGAAAGGGCGGGGGGGGGGACGTGCGTCGGATCTGATATGCGGTTTCTCTCGTAGGGGAAGAGAACCACGGTTCTCGTCAGTCAGTTACTTTCCTCGAACTTCAAGGGAGACGCCAGACGGGAATTGGAAATATTCTCCCTTCAATTATTGCACCGACCCCTCGAGTTCTCAGCCTGCGGACTCTTCTCTTTGGACAGAACCTTGATCACGTCGGTAATGGGACGCAAAGTTTGCGACATACCATAAGTACACGTTCATATGCAATGCGTACGACCTTATCGGATCTGTGTGTGCGTGTGTTTTAGATCGCGGGGGTGGTAACAACATATCTGGTTATACTGATACAGTTTCAGAACGCGGACGAGACAAAGGGCGATGTCGACATAATAAGAAACGCGACGCAAATACTGAAGAACGTGTCGCCGCTCCAGAATCTCACGGTATTGAAGATCGCCGCGTGATCGTGCTAGCAATTTCCGTATCGGGGAGAGGGCGCGGAGGGTTCGGGAGGGTTGACGGGGGAGAGAGACGATCGGATACGATAGTGACATTTAATATTCCAATTCTCGTAAACAGCGGTAATATACAAATACAGGTTACTCGTATCGTAATCCAACTACTAAACAACGAGTCGTTCCATCGATCGATCGACGATTAAGAGTGCGACTCCGACGTTGTCTAAAACTTAGACGTGAGTCACAGCCTATCCAAAACGTTCCTCGGCCACGTCTCGCTGTGTCTCGCGAGGACAGATAAGATTTTCTAAAAAACGGGCAAACTTGAATACGTCTCGTTCGAAGAAGCCAGGTATCTCGTTGGATCAAGCTACTCCTAAGCTCTGTTAACGTGTCCGTGTGTGTTTCCGGCGTACAATCTCGTATACTAACTTGCTTCGTCTCGGACGCTATACATTTTCTTGTACAAATCATTACTTTGTCTAGCAATAAATATCGGATTGCCCGAAGCGAATCGATCGTGGCGATTGATCGTAACAATTCGCGCGCGGTATCGAACGCCTGTACGGTAGTATGGTATGGTACGGTGCGGTATGTTACGTTATGGTATGGTATATGATATGATACGATATATCTGATATCGTATCGTATCGTATCGACATACGATTCTCGACTTACGCCTGTACGTTGAACAGGCAGTTAGTCGCGCAAATCGGAACTAAATGTTACAGACAGCCCGCGCGCATCGTCCTAAGACGAATCGAAACCCGAAAGCTGCGTTCGTCCTTGCCGTGCGTTCTCGCAAATTTTCAATTTACCGTGGCCGCTGTGACGGGTGGCTGTGGTTTTTGATGGGTGGCCTGCAACGAGTTGTCGCAACAGCTGTCTTTCGTCACGTTTAAGCCCTTTGGTCTCTGGCAAGTAGTCAAGCTTTCGGAATTCGATGAGAGGTCCGCATCGTTTTCTCCTTTGCCCGAGTGGCGGGCAGCGCTGCTGCACTTGCAGGGGCTGGTGTGTCGATGAAGCCGGGAGAAACAGTCGCTACAAACTCTCACTGGATTGTATAGTTGTTCGCTAGGTAACGGCGTCGAGTTTTCCGAGCAATCCGCGCAGAAGATCTTGCCGCAGCATCTGCGACAGAGCCGGATACCAGCCGATAAGATTATCGCGCCTAGTGTTCCGTCGCGCGAGAAGCGATCGTTTACCTGCAATGATGTTTGCGCCTTCCCAGCCAGAATTCCGTATCGCAACCCATACATCGATTGACCGCGTGGTCGGGAACCCAGAGAGTCGGGGCGGGGCCCAATTCCTCGATCGCCTCCCAAGACATGTCCGATGGTAATGATTCTCCGTGGTCGCCGGCACTCCCCACCGAGTCGGGCAACGATCCCTGGAACAGAACAGGAAGCACAGCTACAGTCAGCCGGAATCCGCCTTTCGACAAACTTCCGGCAACATCTCGACACACTCACGATGTCGTCGATGCGATCAGTGTCTGCGTTATGATTGCAAACTTGCTTGATCAGAGCCAGCCTTGTCGTGTGCAATTCCTTCCTTAATGCTTCTTCTCTGAGCTGAAAGGCAGCAAAGGAGATTTGCGGGTGAATCAATTGCCGCACTGGTCGACTCGCGTCGGTTCTGAAATTTCAAGCACATCCGCCGAGATGCTTCCTACCTTGTGCTCTACGATAATCTGTTGCAAACGCGTCTGAACGTCGCAGTGTATCACGGGAAGACCATCGACGTCGTCCAGCCTGTCAGGGTTGTCCGGCATCCCGTCCTGATGAGTCGGAGAAGCCGGGCAAACGCTGCTAGGTGTCCTCGAGATTAGCGGCGCGCTGGTATCGCTCGCATCGCTGCCCTCGTTCTGATTCAGATTCAGATTCAGATTCTGATTCTGGTTATGGTTAGTATGGTTATGATTGTAGTTGCGATTGCAAGGACAAGCGGCGTTTCGGCCGCTCGTATTCGTCTCGATCCATGGCGAAACCATGTCCTGTGGCGAACTTTTCTGCGACCTGCTGCGAGACAAATGCCTTTTAGTGTTATTTATAGGTTGTAACGATCCTGTCTCGCGGCCTCTGATACTTACGCTTCCTTGTCGGAAGCGACCGTGTCTGTACCGAACAATAAAGTATCGTTGCTAGGTATCAACGTGTCCGTTGAACTGTCTACCGATGGATTCGCCGGCGATTCGTTCGAGGCTTGAATCGTTGCGTCGCATCGCTTCGCTTTGTCTTCGCTTTCTAACGCGTCCCTTTCGATACAATCAGTCTTGCAGTCCTCCACACGGCTCGATGCCTTTTCGTCCGTTTCCGCTTCCGTGTCGAGCGTCAAACAGTCAAATTTCCTTTAATCACATTTCACCAACGATGATACCCGATTTAATGACAAGCGTGGAGTAAAAGAAAGGATAGCGGTAATTACTTCTCCATAGAAATACTTGGATCACTGAGTCTACGATGACGATAGGCCGCGTGATCGGGGGGTGCGTGCATAAGATCCCCGTGCGATCGAGTTTTAGTCATCTGCCCTTGTGGTTCTTCGCTGTCGCCACCCTCGATATCGATCATTGTTACTCTGTTATGCTTATCACTGTCACTCACGCCGAGAGACGATTCCATAGAACACAAATATACTTCGGGCCATAAAACAAGGTCTCGCACGATACAACTTGGCCATAATACCTAAATACGGAGAAATCGTCGATACGTTATGACGTAAACAAGGGCGTGATTGGGACAGCAATTTGAAATATCGTTGAACCAAACAGCAACTGACAAAATAAGCAGAACGACTCTACGAAGGCTGGAATACTAGATGAAAGATATCCTACTTGATTCTTTAAGGGTGAGTACAAATGATTTACGAACGAACTGGAATTAAGGAAGCGCCAGACTGAAAATGTACGCTCCCGTATTCTCAATTGTAGCCTTTCTTGCCTCGTGTTACAAAGAAACGTGCCGAAAAGCTGTGAATACGTATGCTGCGCCAGCTTCACCTGAAATAAATCGTGTCAATGGCGGTTGTTAGTTAGTTACCATCCGTACGCATTAGGGTGGCTCGTATTTACTGTTGGTAAAATTTTTTTTCAAGATTTTCTTCGGGCCACTCTCCAGAATAGATCGAAATAATTAAAAAATAAATCTGTGTAAAGTTTGAGCTCGATCGGATAACGGAAAAAGGTGCCCATGGGCACTTAAATATTTAAATCAGTATTTAACAGCTCACAAAGCAGAGATGGGCAAAAAATTATTTTAAATTAAAAATTGATTTCGAATAAAAGACAAAAATTTTATTCGGGACTCATCAAATAAAAATAACCCAGAGTTATTTTTATTTCAAATAAAAATAAGCCAGAGTTACTTTTATTTGAAACGTCACAAATAAAAAAATTATTTGTGGCCGTCAGATAAATTCACGTCGAACAAAAAAAATTATTTGTGACGTTTCAAATAAAAGTAACTCTGGCTTACTTTTATTCGAAATAAAAATAACTCTGGCTTATTTTTATTCGAAATAAAAATAACTCTGGGTTATTTTTTTTTTATGACAAATAAAGATAAAGTCTCTTTTATTTGATACGTTATTTAAATAATTTTTTATTTAAATGATGCCCATCTCTGTCACAAAGTCGATTTTATTAATTTATTATTAAATTATTGATTAAATAAAAAATATGTCAAACAAAAGTTTTAGATCCGGACAAGGAGCATCTTTTATGTTGCATTACTTTTTCTCTTGTGACAAACGGTTTTCGTAAAGTCTGAAAAAGTAAAAAAAACTTTTGTTTTTCTCAAATTTTGAAAGTTTAAATGCTTTTCGAACATTTTTTATTTATGAAGGCGTACAAAAAAATGGAATTTTTATTTTCGTTGACTATTTTTTAAACATTTAAGGCGGAGGCATATACCGAAATATGCGAAAAAGATAAAAAAAAATTCCTTATTTTCAGTGTTTGGTATGTCACGAATGTTTCCTGAAAATTTGAGGCCGAAATTCCCAAAAATATCGAAGATATAGACTATATAATTTTCTGGAAACATTCATGATATATCAAACACTGAAAATAAGGAAAACTTTTTTTATCTTTTTCGCATATTTCGGTATATGCCCCCCTTAAATGTTTAAAAAATAGTCCTCGAAAATAAAAAATCCATTTTTTTTGTACGCCTTCGTAAATACAAAGTGTTCGAGAAGCACCTAAACTTTCAAAATTGGAGAGAAAAAGTTATCTTTTCAATTTTTCGGACTTTCTTCAAAAACCGTTTGTCGCGCGAGAAAAAGTAATAGAACATAAAATATGCTTCTTGTTCGGATCTACAACTTTTGTTTGACATATTTTTTTATTTAATCAATAACTTAATAATAAATTAATAAAATCGACTTTGTGAGCTGTTAAATGATTTAAATATTTAAGAGCCCAGGGGCAACTTTTCCCGTTATCCCATCGAGCTCAAACTTTTCATAGATTTTTTTAAAATTATTTAGAACTATTCTAGAGGATGCTCCGAAGAAAACTGAAAAGTCGAAACTAAGAGCCACCCTAGTGCGCATACATACACGTGTATCCGAACAAAGTAACGAGAGATTTCGATGCAGATATGTACTCACAAGATACGCCGGAGACATCTGAAAGCTACATTTAAATTGTAGAGTTAACTGATGCACACAGTCGAGCCACTGCAAAAATACCGGACACCGTTCGTTCGGATCTTCGCAGCCAACCGTTTGTCCACAACGATCCGCGAACTTGTGCCCAAAGTCTAACCACTCTCTCTCGCATAATATTTGGAATCCCTGGCGACACGAAAGCAGAATAACGGAAGGGCTGCCCGACGATGAACGGAAAGAGAAAATGGGAGTACCTTCGGCATACCTCCATAGTTCGGTAATACGGATCGAGAAGAATTTGCGCTAGAGCAACTATCTGAGGCGTTCTATCCCAGCCGTCGCTGCAATGTACCAGTACCGGTCGGCCGTCCCGTTCTATCGCAGACGCTACAGTGACCGCCGCACGTAACAATCCGGACATGTGCTGCAACCATCGCGTCCCTTCTACCAGGCTCAGCCAGCTGCGTGAAAGATGCCTCGGTGAGCTCGGCAAGAAATCCGGAACGGATAAGGAACGGACAAATTTACTTGTATTGATCCGCGTCCGATGCGTACAGCTGTCTGACCGCGTGAAAGCTCTTCCGTATCGAGTGAATATTGGGTAAATTCATAAACTGTATGTCGCAACTGGGGTAATACTCGGGGCATTCGCAACCACCGCCGCGCGCTCTGTTCGCCACAGCGGTTGTGTACGACCTGGCGTCAACGATTAAAACCTTCTGCAAGTAATGCGTTATAATTAAACGTTACTAGCACGTTAAATCCCTGAAACCACCTTCGTACCACCGTCATTTAAATAATACGTCCTCGTTTAAATATCCATCGATACCCACTTTGCTGCTATTTGCTACGCCACCGTCCTCACCAGCATCCAGATAAATTCCAGAGGAATCCAGCATCGTCGATTCACCTTTATCGAAGGAGCACGCGTCCGAAAGGGCCTTTAGGAGATCCTCGTCGTCTGGGCTTCGCCAACCGAGCCAACCGACTTCCGGTTGACTACTTCGCGCTATTACCGCCCCATTGTTCACGTGCCTTTCAAAGAAACCAGGCCACGTTCAAGCAACACGCATAGATTATTAGCTATCTACACCAAAGATTCCAACACTCTTGCTGACAATACCTCCAAACGACGGCAGGTATTCGACGAGAGCTGCGGAACTTGGCTGCGACCTCGAGTTTCTCGTCCGAAATGCAAGCGGGAACCAGAATCAACGGCGGATACGACGGACACGTACGGTAATCTTTGTTGATCTCGCTTATGCGCCATGTGCCGTGCAAATTGAATTTCAGCCGTTCGACCTAACAAGAAGTTCCATAGGAGAGTTAAGTAATCGTGTTTATTTCTATAGACGTTCGTATTATTCGTATCTAATTTACTCACCTCCGAGTTGAAGGTAGCGATGTACGAACCGTTATCTTTTCCAAGCTTGGAGCAATCCTTGCTCTCCTCGACGGACCAAGCGTAACACGCGAACGCAAATATGTCCTCTATGCTTTTTCTCGGATAGCTGACTTTGTGCAGCCGCTTGAACCAGTCCAAGCAATGGTCGTTGGTGGAGAAGGCGCAACTGAAATGTTAAAATCTCCGTAGTTTATAATACCGGCGAAGGAGCGAGCGGCTTTCTCGATAAACCTTTTTTAATCTCCTACCTCAGGGAACGTGCATCTTTGCAGCTGATATGTAAGAAAAAGATCTCTTTAACTTCTAGCTGCTCTATCAAACCCAACGGGATGTTGTAACAAGCTTGACTCAATTGAAAGTAAAGTCTGTAATTAGAAAGTGCCAACACTCCGTCCGATGTACGTCCAAGCGCTACAATGTACTCTCCGCTTAGAGGTGTGAACGGGATGGCGAGCGTTTCATCTTCGCATTCAAAATGTTCGTGCTTTGGAAATAATTCAGAAGCACGTAAATGACAAATAGATTGCAAGCTTGTTAGCTCTTCGGAACTCTCCATCTCCTCTCTGCGACACACCATTTACAAACTTGATTCGCCTCTCTCAACATGGGAAACATGAGGGAATTTTTCGATATTACGTCGCGCGGAATCTACGAAAATTTTCACAACGTCGCGGCTATACATCGTGGTACATGCCGTTCCGTTCGAGGCCGTTTTAACAGATTCGCGCAATCGTAAGTACACGTCACCGTAAATGTAGGAATAATTACAGTATCGTGCGCGTCCTGCCGGTTCGCGTAGAAATCATGCGAAATGATTCGAAACGATGGGAAAGCATCTTCGCGGGACAGCGCGAACTGAGACGGTCCGACGTTCGAATGCGTCGGAACAAGGAAACATGCAATCGGTACCTAAATAGTACGACATTTGTCACCGCTCACCGATTCGTATTCTTCGGAAGTTATGCCGTAAACAAAATTGCCGTGTAAAGAATGACAGGGAATTTCGGAAATGTAGGCTACGTACAATGTTCCCACCTTCGAATGCATCGAGAATCACGGATCACCAAGGATCGCATATTTCGCTCGAACTTTCAGCAACTGCACGATTTTCGGCCGTTGCAGGCAAGTGAAATTCATCCTCGACGGCAAACTATCGAAGTCCACGAACCAGACGTTCGATAAAATGGGCTTTTAATTTTAAATAGGCGTACAGTTACGCGGGATGTACTTTTAGCAATCAAGTCACTCGGTTAGAAACCATTACCAAACTAAACGACATCGTGTGTAAGTAACATCAGGGTGAAGCAGAAACGTTAAAAGACTGCAGGGACAGTTTTATAGGTACGGGGCACTCGCGAACCCCGTGAATTCTCGGGTCAACAGGAATATGTGTGTAGTAACAGCGGCGAGTTGCGTGCAACGACCAGCGGATGTCTTACCTTGGACTCCCAAGCTTCTCCGCGATGGACGACGTCCGACGATCGTTTTGATACTTCATTCAAGATCCATAAACAATTGTTTACACGAGAAACAGAATCAGGGCACTATTCGCCAGAGAGACCATTTCCCCGTGAAACGAGACAGACGCGATGCTTTGAAATTCGATCTTGACAAGCACCCTACGTAGAGACGTAGATCGTCTAGATTGTTTGGTAGGTACTGGCAGGTACGCAGATATCTTACGCACAGGATAAACCACTCCGTAACTAATCTCGCGCGATTCCGATCCGAACGCGATTACTTCTCGTTACGGTGGCTCGCGAAAATGGCTAGCATCGCGACACACGATACCCATCAACCGCCCCGATTCCTTCTTTCCATCGGACAATAATATCACGAGCAATTCAATTTCCAATTAATTTTTATGACAAAAAAAAAACTTTCCTCTGGTCTGACGTGAAAGTGGTTACACTGACACCAACTGACACATAGTGACACATATAACACACGACAAGCCGCCTTTTCGTTGCCCGATTATTTCCTTTGTCGCGGTTTTCAGCGAGCCGCAACCAGCGAACCCTCCCAGTAAACAATTTCAATACCGTTCTGTTATTGGTCATAACATCATCCTCTTGTAACATATCAACATTTGTAATAAACTTTAAGAGAACAAAGAAAAGGATGGTTTATTATAGAGACATTATATTTTATAGTATATATAAATATTATAGTGTCTCTAGTTTATTATTTACTCAAACGAGAAATATGTAAGGTAGCAAAACGTTTCCTCGGCCATCATCAACTTATGTACATTGGGATTGGCACATAGACATATATAGACGGAGCGTGCGCTGAGGGGGGTTGCAAGGTTCGCGGTAAGGGGACTGCCATTCAGGCAAATCGGGTAGCAGTGGTTATGCATGCCGAATGCTTCCGAAGCTAACCGACGTACCTGTATGACAGGCTGTATCTGAACCTCTGCCTTTTCCCCTCCAAGCTTACCTTCCCCCCCTCCTCAGGCCCAACTTCTGCTCCATCTATATATGTCTATGGATTGGCAGTCGTGACGTCACCAAACAAAGATGGCCGAAGAGAGTAGGTCGCCACTAGGTAGCGTGGTCGGTATTCATAGTCGCTACTTATTCTTAAGTAAATGCTTAAGCATTCGGCATCTTTTACTAGCTACTAGGTTAGTAGAGGATGCCGCATGCTTAAGCATTTGCTTAAGAATAAGTAGCGACTATGAATACCGGCCTTTAACCACTCTTAACAACTCTTACGTTTATGGCGGTATTTTACTATCTATTAATCTGAAAATGTGCATTTGGGTTTTTGATTGGCCCGTCATTTCTCATCTCTTTCCGCTGATTTTTAAATCTGTCAATTATACCAAGATAATGAAGATTTAAAGTAAAAAACCGAATTTTGTGCTCTATTTGATATATGTTATTTTATTATACTTTAAAATACTGCCATAAACGTAAGAGTTGTTAAGAGTGAAATGGTGTATATCTCTTTCTCTCTCGTGGGATTTCGATCAAACATGGCGGACAGTGTCTCTAGGATTGGCTAATAGCGAATTCGGCAGGCACGCACCCAGATAACACACGTCGTCTATAAGCCGTCTTTCAGACTTTCAAGACGGCTTATAGACGACGTGTGCTATCTGGCGCCAGAAAATAACTTGGATTGGTTGTTTCTGATAGAAACGAAAAAGCTTTATAAGAATCAACCAATCCAAGTTATTTTCTGGCACCAGTGCAGTGCCAGTGCGTGCTGCCAAATTCGCTATAAGCTGCGGTCTTACACACGTGCCACTGTCCGCCATGTCTTTCCCCCACTCCCTCTGTCTCTTCCCTTTTATTCACTCACTCGCTCAGTTTTCCTCGTAGCATAGCACTCTGACTTCAAGTTTGTTCGTGGTCGTAGCGTCAAAACATCGAGAGACCCGAACAAAATGAATATCGACGCATGCGCTTTCCGAATTCTACCGATTGCAGCTACGTGTTCTCCTCTTGCATGTTATGAGATGTTGAAAATATACATAAACTTTCATCCTTCGATCATTCAATCATTCAATTCAAACGAAATGGTTGTAGAATTTTAAACAACAGATAGAGAACGTACACAAAGCTAGTCGTTACAAGAACACGACGAACACATTAAACACATTACATGCGTATAGGTGGCAAACTTTTCATTTCGAATTAAGTACGCGATAGCATTGTGATTACTTATATTATTACCATCTTGTTCCTCCATCAGTATATAAAAGAATTTCAGTTTGCACGAGCAAAACAATGCGCTTCGACGCATCGTATTTCATGGATGAAACAAGCCAAACGCCGAAGAGCGATGCCTCGCTACGTAGAACGAAACGTAAACTGTCGAGAGAGCCGGTTACTCGCGCATCATGTTTTCCAGAAATTCGGGTTCTGCTGTAACCTTCTCTCGAAAGTTTCGTACCATCCTTGGATGGTGGATAATGGTACAAAGTTTTCGCTCGGGTTCGGCGTCATTTGTGCCTGAGTCACGGAGAAGCTCGATACATAATTCAAGAAGCTCGTCAGCATCTTCTGAACAAATTCTAAGAAAGAGTTTGACGCGGCTTCGGCCACCGTGGCCGCTTGCCGTTCTATAGCTCCGAGAGGTTCGATAGAGATCCCTATTTGGGCTACGTGCGAAATCTTCCCTACCCCGAAAATTCCTAAATTGCTGTTCTCGAATTCATGGTTTTTCCTCAACGTTGATATCTTGAATATAGCCGACGGTTTAATGTTCGAGATGTATCCAAGAAATTGCCAGTTTGGTGGGGCGGTCGGATCTGGCCAAGTGAAATACACTGTGGAGACACGAAGAATAAAATTTCATCGATTCTACGCGGGCGCATCTTACATTTACGTAACTCTACGACGATAATACAACGTGTACCTGCGCCGCCTGTGCCATCGGGAAATGATACAGAACCCGTAAGGAATACGACAATGTGGTTTATGTTATCCGCATCGGGTACTGTTATCAGAAATTGGTTCTCCCCTATCTGCTGGAAATCCGTTTGTACCTAGAAGGAACATAAAACTCTAATTAGTATTTTAGCGTGAAGATAATTTCTTGATTTGCAGAAACGTAACCGTTTGCTCAGGAAATTTGAATGCAATACAATACACGCAACGTCGGTGTTTACGCTACGAGAGAAATTAATACTCACGAGCCGACCAGATACAATTATACCGAGCATTTTTGCGCAGAATCTAGATCATTCCACTGCCTTTAGCTTATCGCGATATGTTGGAAGATACACGGTATACACGCGAGTCCGCGACACCGTCCGAGCATTCACAGCATCAGCATTCCGGACAACTTGGCGCAACTGTTCTGAAATCTTCACACCGCAAGGCAAGACTGATGTTTATCACGAATCGCAGATCCATAGATTGGAATCCCGCTGCCCGCTATGGGTAACGCGGATTACACCGATAACACCGTGGTTGAAACCACGTAAAGGTGCATTCTCATGCGCACGACGCACGGGACTGTTGTAGCTAGGGATGGAGTGCAAAATCACTAACAGTGATTTATCACCGTGATCGCAGAATCACGATCATGGGCGTGATTTAAGTTAAATCACGCCCGTGATTTTTTTACCTCAAGAGAGTATCTCACTGTGGATACTGTAATCGTAATTCTTACTCATGATTGAATTATTTTTTTATAAAATACTTCAATATATCTTGTGTTACAAATAAAACGTGCTAATTCGGCGAATATATAATATATACATTCATAAATAGTCAATGTATGCACGCACTGATTTGATTGGCTGAAATATTCACATATACATTATACTTTTTAACTAAAGCGAAGAAATATTCGCTAATTTAAATAGATCAAGAACGATTACATTAGTTCAAAATATACAACTGACATTTTATAAGCACAGTGACTTGAGAATGTTTCGAGAGAAATTAGAAATTGGGTTTATGTGGCGCGTGCAAAGAGCAGTTATGTTTTCCACCAATCAGATCACAAAAATTGCGAATCACTGTTCTGCCTGCACCAATCAGAAGCGATCACGAAAATCACGGATCAATGTGAAAAATCACCGTGATTGGGAACGAACGTGTTCGGATCACTCGTGATTCACAAATCACGGTTCTAGCCAACACTAGTTGTAGCGTCTCGTCTCGTTTTAATAGTTCCTGGAGCTTCTCCCCAGATCAGTGTTACCAACCCTACGGATTTTTCCGTAGATCTACGGATTTTTTACTTTATTTACGGATCTACGGATTGTAAACTGAAATCTACGGATTTTTTTACCCTTTTCATGTGTTAGTGTTACTGTTTAATTTGACCCATTGATTTTACGATCCAAACCGCCGATTTACTGCGGGTCGCTAAATTCCACTTCACAAGAGCTTTTCATCACACTTAATCGCTGGAATTGAAGCTATTATTTTCTAGTTCTACTACCCTGCATTTTGAACGGATACAATAGGAATTAGCAAAGATGATTTCAGAATCTTTGCATGTGAACTTTTTTAATTCCTTTCCGTGAATTTACGTTGGGACGAAAGTCTTTGGCGAAAACGACTTTCGGGGAAACATTGTTTTTGGGAAAAGCTCTTGTACTGAAGTGGAATTAGTAAAAGTCGATTTCACAACTTTTGCACGTGAGTTTTGTTCGTAATTTGTGAATTTTTGTTGTGACAATAATTTTTTTGAGGATGTTAGGGGAGGGTTGAAATATAAGATTTCTAGAAAGGATTTCGGAAAGGACGATTTCCATGAGCAAGGGAATTAGCTTCTTTCATACATGTAATAATTAACACTTATGAAGAAAATCCGTAGATCAACGGATTTTTCAAAGGGGGATCTACGGAATTATACGGAATGTTGAACTTTTCTCTACGGATTTTTAAAAATCTGGGTTGGCAACACTGCCCCAGATTATATTGTTGTTAATAGCGAATTCGGTACTTCGCACTGACTCTGCACTGGTGCCGAAAAATGACTTGGATTGGTTGATTCTTATAGAGCTATCTTCGTTTCTATCAGAAACAACCAATCCAAGTTAGTTTCTGGCACCAGTGCGGAGTCAGTGCGAGGCACCGAATTCGCTATAAGCTACGTTACTCCTCTTATAAATTAATGTTAAAATAAATAATGTAAATGATGTTAATTTAAAATTTAATAATTTAGTTTATTGCAACTAAACAAATATCATAAATTGGCATTACCTTTTGTATTTCCATAAGGAAATGCTTATAAAAGCATGAATGTATTACCAGGGGCGTCCGGAGAGTTTTTTCCAGGGAGGGCAACTTTGGGATGATGGTAAAGAAAAATATACCCCTCTTGCTTTTTTAAATCCATTTTATAGTGCCAATTTAATTAAAAATTTAAAACCGAAATTTAAAAGTGTTCCCTTTTTTTAGTATAAACTTAATAAAGATCAGTTTTAAAAAATAAGCGATTTTTTCTCAAAAGCCTTTGCCCCTCCCTGCAGACGCCCAAGTGTATTACTGTGTGTATGTAGTACATATATACATATAACTTAACATGGAGCGAATGTCAGTAACTTGGTTTTTAATTCATTGATTCAATGATTCATTGGTTTATGTAGCATATGCAGGGCATCTTTAATCAGTGGGTCGAATGGGCTATAGCCCAAGGGTGGCCCAGGGGCGCCGATGATCTAAGAGCGCTTAAGAATCAAGTACTTATGTTGAAATGCTTTTTTTTTCAATTTTTTTATGAGAGGAGAGACACGACAATCTTTAAGTCCGTACGATGTACCGTCTTGCACCGATTAGGAAGAAACTGTAGTCTTTACGGTGTATAGAGTTTGGTACGTGAAAGGTTAGGGCGCCAAATCTATTTAGCCCAGGGCGCTCAAATTCGTTAAGACGGCCCTGAGCATATGAGGCAGTGGATTTTGTCTTGGTTATTCATTCGGACTGAAAAAGGAATTCCGTAACGCTATGTATTTGTAGCCTACGTACTACGGCCGGTTTTAAGCTATGAAAGAAATCGTATTTTTACAGATATCAAGTATTATTTACAATTTATGTTTATGAAATGCTCCACAATCATCTTCCATGCACTACCAAACACCATCATACGTTATCGGTCCTCGGGTCATTTTGTTGGCGCAACCAGCGAGTTACATACATGTATACGACAATAATATTGATTGATGTCGAAGATTATCAATATTAAAATATTAAGGAGATATATCATTCAAAAAGATGACAATATATCAGAAAGAATGAAACGCCGTCGTATCCATTCCTTGTGGTCCTTTTATTCTTGCCTTTAGCCGCGGTTTTCTGAAAACTTTCCCTTTATCCACGGCATTTAATTGCAGCTGCATCGTCATTTGATTGTTTCACGTAACGACGCGACGACGCGTATGAATAAATGGATCTTAGATCAGGGTTGCTGATGGTTATGATGATGACGATGGGGATGACGATGGGGATGACGATGGGGTTGGGGATAGCGATGGCGATGGCGATGACAATGACAATGACAGTGACAATGGCGACGGTGAGAGTAAACCTCTGCAAACATGAATGTGTGTGACATCACGCTTCATTGTTGGAGGTTTACGTCATTCTCAAGTCTGGTGTTGAGTCGATACACGCGATCTATAGTAAAACCTACACAAGCGTACGGACGTATCGACGAGGGGCGGCAAGTGTAAAGACGAGAGAGGTGAAAAACAGCCGGAACACCGTTTGCGAATGGTCGCGAATGCGTGAAACATGTTGGCTACGTCGCGTCTTATCCGAACAAAACCATTGTTCTCCAGCCGAAATTTCTTTGTGTAATTACATACACAAATCAGTATGTACAAATCTACGTACAGTACGTACATACATCTCGCGCGACCGATGCGTATAGGGCAATAATTAAACCTCTGGTGGTTCGAGGAAGAAAAGAAGCTTGGCGAGAAGAAAGAAAAGAAGGGAAAAGAAAAGAGAAAGGCTAGGTAGCGATACCATGTGGACGCAGGTAGGGGATAGAAGAAGAAGGAGGAGAATGGGAGGGGAGTGAGAAAGAAGGGAGAGATCAGAGAAGAACAAGAGACGGGCAAGGAGAAGGACACGAAGCGCGAGCGCGACGTTCAACGGTGGCAGCGCTGATTTGTGATTTCATCGACCGTTACTGATCACCGATCACACCGATTTCGTGGGAACAGCGAAGGAGGGAAGAGGGGAACCACGAGCGACAAGCAGCGAACAACTCGATGCGGAATCGAGTGCGATTTCGAACGAGCGGATACCCACCTACTCTTCGCGCGGATAAAACCGCGCGCGGCCGTGCCACTACCTAGTGTTGGGGGGAGTTTTCACGAATATGTAATTTATTTGTGATCCGCTCGCGGCAGTGGCAGTGGCTCTTCCACTTCGGCGACGCGTTCTTACATTTTAAATATAACGGTGTATAAATAAGTATGAGCAATAGCGGGAGTGCACAAGCGGAGCGCTCACGGTTAATTTTTCCGAAGGATCTACGTTGACTCGACGCGTTCTTTATCCGCGCTGGGGACTAACAGATGAATGCACGTGAAATGCAGTCGGAATCGATGATTTTCTACTGGAAATTTAACACATATGTTTTTCGTGCGTGGGCATGCAGCACCGAACTATCGTCAAGGTTAGTGTGTCTGACAGGCTCTCTACTGCTCCACGATTTCGCATGCCCGTTTTCAGTTCAGATAGCGTCGAGTAGACGCGATAGATAGACACCTAATTAAACACTGCCCTCCAACGTTCTAATTCCCAGGCTACTCAGCAGTAAAACTTACGCTCGGCGTTAGTTTTCCTCAGAAATCCCCGCCGAATCCCACCGAAATCCTGCTCCCCTGTTTTTCTGTATTTACCGTTTCTTATCGCGACCCTTCTCCCCGTACACCTTATCTCGCGACTTCTTCAGATTCAACGTATTTTGTACAGAAGACAATGATGCACGTTACGCGATGCCTATAAGTTACGTTCTTCTCGCACAGGAAAATTCGAAATTCTCCTCTGTTGGACGATTAAAGGGTAGATACGTCTGATGGACATAGGCTTCTTCCGTAACTTACATCCTTTTATACAATGAGGTCTTGCTATACTTCGGTTAACGCATACGTTAATTATATTCGTCGGAACCTGCGTAAGTGTAGTTACTAGAAATAGGATGGACGAGTTAAGAAACTTAACGATAGAGACTGTAAATTTTGTTCCAGGTGAAGGACGCGTACGTGATGCTGTCGTTTGCGAGCTGGTGGCGAACGTGCAAAGAGTGGCGACGTACTGAAGACTACCCGGTCGACAGTTTTAATGCTTGTATAATGCTCCAAGAGTATTACGTGTTCGTCGTTGAATTGGCACGTTTGTGCAAGAAAGGGTAATACGAATGCTCGTTTAACGGGTAGAAGCACAGATTTCACGCGTATGGGGTTGATGAATGCTTGTCGGAAACATGGAAAGAACACTGTTCGTCGTAAACGTTTTCGAGTTCGAGTTGTCGTTCGACTCGAACCGAGCAGCAAAAGAACACTACGTACATATGTTGCAGGCCTGAAGCGAGAAACGTCTGGTTGTAATTAATCGCGGCAGAGAGAGAGAGAGAGAAAGAGAGAGAGAGTTTGTCGACGATGCAGCGTAGCGTGCTTTTCCTTGTTGCAAAAGGATTTGATATTTGGAAGTATGTTTGATAATGCAGTATCGTACGCTTTTGGCTAACTCGTAGCGCCGATAGTTTTATTAGCACACTCTAACTGAAATCTATAATTATTGCCGGTTTGATACTGTAACTGTACCGATCGATAGATTCTAAATGAGCAACGAGAGGCGGAGAATGAGTAGAGTATATCGAATCCTCTTGCAAACAGTTCGAAGAGCAGTCCGTAGAAATCGAGTGTGATAATACCGCTTATTGTTAGATTCGTTATCGCTTTAGTAATTGTGTTGAATTATTAAAATTGACTTTATACTTGATTGCAGAACGGCCGTTTCTATGAGCGCCTCTCGTCGGTTACACTGTGATGGAAAGGATACTAACAGCAAAAGTGGTTCCAGTGAGTTGACTCCAGTATATATACAGTATAAGCATAGAAGTAGCTTGGATTATTTCGACGCGCGTTACGAAAAGTAGCACGTTTTAGTTTTCTTACGAAAAGTAGCACGTTTGCCTTCGTTCTCGGGAGAAATAGAATGTTTCGTCTTTCGTGGCGAAAACTAGCACGTTTGAGCGGTTTGCCACGAAAAATAGCATGTTTCGGTTTTCGCGGCGAAAACTAGCACGTTTGAGCGGTTTGCCATGAAGACTATCACGTTTCGATTTTTGTTGCGAAAACTATCACGTTTCTGTTTTCGCTGCGAGAACTATCACGTTTCGGTTTTCGCTGCGAAAACTATCACGTTTCGTTTTTCGCTGCGAAAACTAGCACGTTTGAGCGGTTTGCCACGAAAACTATCACGTTTCGATTTTCGCTGCGAAAACTATCACGTTTCGGTTTTCGCTGCGAAAAACTAGCACGTTTCGGTTTTCGCTGCGAAAAACTAGCACGTTTCGGTTTTCGCTGCGAAAAACTAGCACGTTTCGGTTTTCGCTGCGAAAAACTAGCACGTTTCGGTTTTCGCTGCGAAAAACTAGCACGTTTCGGTTTTCGCTGCGAAAAACTAGCACGTTTCGGTTTTCGCTGCGAAAACTATCACGTTTCGTTTTTCGCTGCGAAAACTAGCACGTTTGAGCGGTTTGCCACGAAAGCTATCACGTTTCGATTTTCGCTGCGAAAACTATCACGTTTCGGTTTTCGCTGCGAAAAACTAGCACGTTTCGGTTTTCGCTGCGAAAAACTAGCACGTTTCGGTTTTCGCTGCGGAAAACTAGCACGTTTCGGTTTTCGCTGCGAAAAACTAGCACGTTTGAGCGGTTTGCCACGGAAACTATCACGTTTCGATTTTCGCTGCGAAAACTATCACGTTTCGGTTTTCGCTGCGAAAACTATCACGTTTGAGCGGTTTGCCACGTGATTAAAATTTTCATGTGTTGTCTTTTAGAGATTAGATGTAATTATTATTCATTAAACAATATTTCCAACAGTTGAATTCTTTTAAACTGACCACGCGCTGAAACGTGATAGTTTCTGCAGTCTGCAGTATAATCCAAAACGTGCTATTCTTCGTGGCCCAACCGGATACTATGTTAGTTTTCGCCGCATATTCCCAAATGTGCTATTTTTCGTGGCGAAACAGTATAACGTGCTAGTTTTCGCCGCAACAGTACGAAATGTGCTATTCTTCGTGCGCGAAGCAGTCAAACGTGTTAGTCTTCGCGGCGGAAGACCAAACGTGCTAATATTCGTCAGAAACGATGGAACGTGCAACTTTTCGTAACGCACGTCGATTTATTGCTAGCATACCTATGTATAAATGTCCCCCGTACATCAATTCCTATCGTACCTTTACGCTTTATGCTGCCACTCGCGTGCGTTTCTATAGAGAGAATGGCGTATGAGGTATTTCTGGGTGGATCTTGCAATCCAACCACATGGAGGTCAGAAATAGCGATACCGACACTTCAGAGCCTCGGAATTACTTACTACAATCCTGTACGTGTATCGAAATTTCTCATTTACGAGTAAGTGATCTAACCGATAGCCGTTAATCGTTAGTATAATTGGAGGTTGTACGTTGCAGCAAGTATCGCAGTGGGGCCCGGAACTGATAGCTCAAGAGTACGAGGCGAAACAGACGGCGAAAGTGTTACTCTTTGTGATCGATAACCAAACGCGCAACAGTGCAGGTATCATTGAAGCAGCTCAGTTGGCAGCTACACGTCGCGAGTCTTTAATTCTCGTTGTTTATCCGTATCGTCACGGTCAAACGATACTCGGCGAGACTGTATCCTCTCAGTAAGTTCTCCATCGGCCCCCTTCGCTTGCCCCCTTGTTTCTCTTCCGTCGCTCATCGCATCGCTAATTAACGTTTCTCCTCTTTAGAGAGTACTACGACTTGATGAACGGACTGTTGGTGCTTCAATACCTTATGGAGAGACAGAGGATACCGATATTCGAGAGTGTATCGGTTGCCCTTACTTGTACGTCTAAGGTAATTGAATAACGAATCGCTCGGCATATGCAGAGACTGATATCCGCGCATTCAACTTGAACGGTACGTGGCTTTTGTCGCAGGTGCTCCGCGAGCAGATCAACGTGCAGGATCTGCATTCTGAAGGTGGCATTAGACCGATCAAAGTTTCACCGAGTCAAAATGGAATGGACATGATGTAAGCCTTTTTCGATATCAGTTAGAAACGGGGACCCGGAACGGAGCAGAAACGAGAACGATTAACGAAAAGAAGGAAATATTTTCCCGGAACAGAAACGAAACGAAATTCTTAACTCTGTTGCAGGAATGAAAACGATATAACCGAAATAAAAATTTAAATTGAGCGCGCCCCTTATTTTCATTATGTTTCGTGTCGGTTCAGACCCATGGTAGGGCTGACTGCGGTGCTGGACTGCAACCGAAAGCATCGAAACTCTAAATTCTTTTCTCAAGACATAATATATAATATTCTACGATACATAACTATAACGTATAATATTTTATAATAGAAGTACCAAAGTCAATAGAATTGTTAAAATAAGTTTATACGAGTTTTTTTTTTATAAACGAAATAACCGGTTCGGAACAAAGTTTGTTTTTCGTTCCGATGGAAACGAAATATTTTTCAGCAGGAACGATATTAACCGAAACGAAATTATTATTATCGGAGCTGAACCGAGACGAAACGAAAAGAAACATTTCGTTCCAGGTCCCTGGTTAGAAATATCTAGTAACGACTGATTCCAACTTGCTCCTTTCTAGCACGCTTAGGGAGATTTTCAAGTCCATGGATATCAATGATAGCGGAAGCGTTAATTTAGGAGAAGTAAGTTGTTCCGATGATAATCATCGGTTTCTTCTAGCGAAAGGCTGAAATTCTTACGACACATTACCTCTGCGTCGCCTTCTTTCTTTTGTTTTCCAGGCTTGGATAGCGTTACAATCGAACGTCAGATGCAACGTGTCCGTTTCGGATCTCCTTAATGTAGTAAATAAATCGGGTAATAAACTTTCACACGCCCTTGATAATTAGTCGGCTAAATAATAGTAGCAGTAGTAATAGTAATAACAATAATTAGGCTTAACAGTTAGGCAACTGACCGCGCGCGCGCGATGCAGTCGAAGCGAAGCTTGCCCCATATTTTCTATTCTTCGTATCTGCGTGTGCTTTTAGAAACGTATAGGACATTGATAGACAATGGATTTCCAGCTAAGAGAGATCCGATGGAATTACGGATAAACTTTGAACAGTTCTGCGCACTAGCTACGGAATCGGCTTGGAGGACCAAGAGCAACGGCGTTTCTTGTGAAAGTGAGATACCTTCAGTTTGGAGTATATTATGTAGGAAGGCTTCGAAATTTCTTCGCAGAGCTATCGTGCAACCTTTTAGCCGTATTCTAGGTATTTTTTATTCTCAACAATTCTCCATGATCTGTAGAGAGCGGGTGTATGAAAGAAAGCGAATAGGTCGTCGCAAGACGCTCGCGGCCCGATTTCTTGTTCGAACAGACTTGATAGCGCCCGAACAGTTGTCAGTTGATGTGCAATCCGTTCGACCGTTCGACTTTTTAGATTGGACCAATTCCTTCGTGCCAGAATCCGAGACGAGGGACTTGTACGTTGGAGTGATCGGCAAAGATCAGTTCTGGTTAGAAACGTCCGCAGCACCCTCCATCGAGTGAGCATTCGAGATGTAACGTTCTTTCGATTCTCCACATTGCGGCAGTGTCGTTGAGTCTACGTGTGAATTCTTCTGGTTTCTAGATCTCTGGGATTATCTCTGTATCGACCAAGCCTGAACGATTACAGCGCGAAGGTGTTGCCACAAGAATTGCAACGAATGAAGAATTCGCGGCTAATATTGCTGATCGTCCCGCAACACTCTCGTGCCATTACCGTAATGGCATTGGCAGCTCATCTGATTGGACTGCGCGCTAAACTGGTCCTGTGTGTCCAAACGCTTCCCGAAGGTTGCGTAGTGGCTGGCGAAAAGGTCAGTTTCGACTTTCGATAAGGATGCGTGTGGTACCTATTATAGCTGTTCTTTCGGCCCGGGTGCGATCGCGGGTAGACAAAAATTACCCGGGTACCCGTGCGATACCCGAGTAAAAGAGATGTGATGAGATAGTTGAGAATTTTAATTTGACAACCGATCGTCTTTTGACTTTCGATCATTTTCGGCTAATATCAGTAATGAACGGAATAAACTTCAAGCAACTGAATGTGGTATTGTGTGCGGACAATACTTGAATAGAGCATTTAATTGCTTGAAGTTTATTCCGTTCATTAGTGATGTTAACCGTAAATGATTGATAGTCGAAAGAGGATCGGCTGTTAAATTCGAATTAACTAATGGCGCTTTCGGACAGTCGCACTGGGGCGCACTGAGTGCGAACTTTAGCCAATCGGGAAAGCGAGGAGTGTGAACTTTTTCGCGACTGGCTAAAATTCGCACTCAGTGCGCCTCAGTGCGACCGTTCGAAAGCGCCATAACTGCATTTACTCGGGTATCTCATGCATACCCGGGTAGCCGGGTAACTTTTGTCTACCCGGGTATTTCACGGGTACCCGTGGGTTCATATCTCATTCGCTCAACCCTCTCTACATAAATCGACATTTTTTTTTCATTTAGCTAACGGAACAAGCCACAAAAGACTACAACCGGGGAAGAATGTACCTGTCAGACTACGCGACGCGTGAAGGTGTACCTGTTTTTCAGAATATCGCAGACGCTCTGCAACACGCGATACAGCTAGTTGAAAGCCTCCGTTGACTTTCTCCTTGTCCTTCTTTTCTATTTCTTTTTCATACGAGTAAGCTTTTCGATTCACCGATTAATTTATTTTTATTCTTACAATTAGTATCGTTCAACTACCGTCAGCTGTCGTTACTCCGTGCAAAAAGCAACCTACGCGAATTACGATTTTCTAACCGTTCGGGTGGTCTCCCACCTTAACGCTAGCAACCTGGTACTATTTTAGGAGACGCGTTACTGCCTTTCTGCGTACATACGTACACGTTTAGCATACGCACGCGCGTGTAGAAATATGCCGAGTGAAAGAATCGGTAAATAACGTTACGTAATACTCGGCTCGAAAGGCTAGTCTAGTTTACCCGATCGCGATTCACTTTTCCGACTTTTAACGAACTGTCTCGCGGTACTTGAACATACTTTTTAGAGCGATTCAACTTGATAATTTTATAACCATTTGGTAACTGGTTGAGGATTGATACACGTGTATTGTATATAGATTATTAGTACTTTCTAACGACCTAACGGCAATTAATTTCAAATTTTACTAGGAAGAACGTATGGGACTCGGCGGAAGGCGCTCGGTCGCAGTGAGTGAGTGAGTGAGTGGGTGGGTGAGTGAGAGAGCGTGTAAATGTGCGCGCGCGCGCGCGTGAATGTGTGTACAGAGACGTACCTGTACGGGCAGGCATCTTATTTAGAGCTAACTTACAATGTTGTATATGTGCGCTGTGACGCGTGGTACGGACGAATGTTATCCGTAAACAGCAAATATTACGAGAAACATAGAACTCTGAAAATGCGTATGTGTTCGTTTCGATGCGCGACAAAGGAAAACTAAGCGTAGCTATTCGTAACGTCTCAATGTCATTCGCAACTCATCGTTGGAACACTCTGACTGGCTCAATACATTTTTCTCTTTCGTTCTTTCTTCCTTTCTTGTCTTTTTTTTTTTAAATTAACTTTGCAACCATTTTCTTTGTACAATAAAAATATTATTTTTACTCATATTACTCGTTTCACTGTTTGCCGAATAATTCGGGTGCAGACTTGCGGGCAGTGTTGAAGCTCCGACTGATCAAGTTCCCCGTTTTCACCGCACCTGTCCTTTATCACATAAGAATACTCGCTGCTCTCGTTTATTCAGCCCTGCTTCGTCATCTTCTCGAATAGTATCTATATATATTTTTCAAAGAGAGTAGCACCGGTATCATAGCTGGTAGAAAAAGGGGAATATAAACGGCGTATCTGAAACGAGAGAAGGGGGAGATCAGCTGGGATCGTTGCATGGAGGACCGCGGTGACTTACTTTTGATCCTCTGGGAAATATAACAAAGCTAAAAGCGTTGGATCGGAGAATGCCGCTTCCGCGGTAACGAACGCTTCTTTGCTCAGCTGGAAACCTTGCGTGAGATTGCCGTGAGCTAGTTGTTCCGCCGAATCCTCGACCAGGCGTAAAGCAGTCTTTATCCTGTTCCCTACAACGTCCGTGATGACGATGTTGCCGATTTCTTTGAGGAGTCGGGCGAGCGATTGTAAAGTCAACTTAGCCGACGTTAGTTGCTCGATCGTGCGGACCCGTAGTAGCGCATCAACTTCCCAATCGCGCAATTTCAATCCGACCGAGGGGACAGTGCCGACACCGTTCAAGAATCTCTGCAGAGGAAAGAAGAAGCAAGTGGCGTTACTGTCTCGGGATTGGACCGATGCGGGCTGGGAAATGTTCGGTTTACCGGTTCAGGAACGCCCAGCAGCAGCTTCAGCTGGGCGAGGAAAGTGCCGACGATCGTAGACTCCTCGGGAATTACGGTGACCGGTAGCTCGGTCGGCTTCGCGGCCGCGCAGGCCTCTGGTGATGGATTGATCAAGACCACGCCGCCCCACCTACCAATAATAAGAATAGTAATTAGTGTTAAGCCGAACGAAGTTGAGTTGCCGTTAGAAGAAACGGGTCGGTTACCTTGGCGAAAGGAATGCCTCGACGTTAGCGTTGCTCTTCGATCTGTGCCCGGAGCGCGTGTAAATGTGCAGCGGAGCAGTGTCGCAGGGGACGGCATAAATCACGAAGTTGATGGTTGGGTGAAGACTAACTTGCGACGCTAAAACATAGACGCGTGCTTTTTTTTTGGCCTGGAAGCTTGCTAGAGTACTACTACCTACCGAGTTTCTTCTCCAACGGTGTGACTAGCTGCGGTAGAACGTCCTCCGGTAGCGCGAAATGCCTACCTAGCGGCCCGCTATCGGGCACTCGTTTCGGATTAACTTCCAACGGCAGTAAGTACAACCATTGGGACTTCACGGAGAAATTGCTGAGAACTGGAAGCTCGGCGAGGAACGGCTCGACGTATTCTGGAAAGGTAAAAGGAGATCTAGCCCGTTGTCCCGCTAGCGGCTAAGGAAAGAGGACGTTTCTTTTACGTACGCTCGGTCATCGTACGCAGATCCCAGGCGACGGTGAGTTTTTCCGGGTCGGGATTCACCACTGTGATCAATATATCGTAAGCTGGGCTAGCTGGGAATCTCCTTCTGTTTTCCTCGTCCAGGCTGTACAGGGTCGGCTCGGCGAGCGCATTTTTCGTCAGGGCCAGAGACTGATCGCGCAGCATCCATTCGGACAATACCCGAATCAAGGTGAAGCTGGCTGAAATAAGAAGATTTATGATCGCAGTTACGGTAAGTACATGGTCAAACGTTTTATCCTGCAACCCGCGCTCGCGCGAACAGGTAAAGTGGCAACAGCGCCTCACGGACGCATTCCACCATCACCATGCACCGGCCCAACGGAGAGCTGGCAGCGACCGCTGGACAGCAATGATGCCCGAGCTTCGGAAATTTTAGGATGGTCTCTTTCAAATTAACGTCGCAAAGAGCTAGGGAATTGGGAATTTCCTGGCCCATTTCGAGGCGTTATACCCTTGTACGGAGAGATTTTTCGCCATCTGCGTGTAAAAGCCACAATAATGGCGCAACGTTCCAAAAAATGACATTAACGGAAACCGGTATAGGCGTGGCGTTGAGTAGCTAAAACATTCAGAGACAAAAATTCTGGGAAAAAATTCAAACACCGCTATAATCAAAAACACGTCCCATTAGTTACCCTTTACGCTTGATCTAGGTATGCACTGCATTAAGGATAAAATCATAAAAAAGAAAACCAGAACGATAGATTCTGAGGTCTGCAGAACTAACACATAATCGAATAAAAATTTAATTTCTCAATTTATGAAAGTAATGATACAGAAACAACTAGCCTATTGTTTATCAACACCACGAATTTTAAAAGCAGCATTAAATACAGTATCGAATAAACAGTTTTCAAAAGCTTTTTACAACAATATTATGGTTAAAAAATTGATAGAAGAAAATTAAGTAAACGTAAAATATGTTAAATCATCCGTCATTAAGAGGGAATAATTTTTCCTCATTTTTCGGATCAAATTGCATTCCGATATCTTTTATAGTTCAAAAGTTATACGAAGAAGGCCCCAAATTTTCAGACCATCCCAAAATTCTCGAAGCTCGGGCATCACTGCTGTCCAGCGGTCGCTGGCAGCTCTCCGAACGCCAGGGCGGCGCATGGTTGTAGTGGAATGCGTCCGTGAGGCGCGGTTGCCATTTTACCGGTTCGCGCGAGCGCGGGTTGCAGGATAAAACGTTGGCCCTGTATATGGCTTGTACTTGTACTCACTTGTCTCCATGGAGAAGTAAAGCATTCGTTTGGGACCGACGAGAACCGTGTTGTACAAAGCCCTGGTCTCGAACAGTAACATTTCACCGACATCGAGCTCGAACCCAGACGCCGCTAGCTTCTCGAATTCGCGATGCGTAGACACGGGAAACGCCAAGTTACTCGATAACACGCGGTACACCACCTCTACTCGATAGATGTCTGGAAAAACGACAAACTGTTGCAACGGTGGTTTCTCTAACAGTCTAACTGGACCGCTTTCTATCGCAGACTTACCGGCATTCTTGAAACTTTCAATTATATCGCGAGTCAAGGATTCCGCTCGGTCCTGGGACAGGGCAGCGACGATGATTTTGGTTTTGATGTTGACGTCTAGATCGGTGAGGCGCTCGATACCAGCGTAAGGGAGCGGAACGCGCGGCACCGCGGTCGTGTGCCACCAAAGAGGAACTCCGATACCCAGAAGTAGTACCGCGAAAGATATGCTGGCGTAAATCCTGTATTTTTCTGAAAGAATTCATTAACGGGAGCCGTTGGATTAACAATAATTGAACGGTCCTCTAGAGCTCTAGACTCTAGCAGTACATATGAACCGTTGTTTTTGAAAGTGGTATAAATCCATTTTTTCATACACTGAGATACAGTGAGTAAAAAAAGTATTGGCACACTTTTTAAAATCGCATAACTTTTTTAGAATTGGTCCAAACGACATGAGTTTTTTTTTAGAAGGTAGAAGGTTTAATTTGCTATGTGACGTATTTCTGAGTTTTAAAAAAAATTCAATTTGTCGGAATAGCAAAAAGAATAGTAAAGGCCGTTTTTTCAACTTTTTTTTCTGAGCCTGTAACGAAAATTCAAAAAACCCGTTTGTAGATTTAAGTAAGCTGTATACATGCTGAAAATTTCATCAAAATCGGTTAACGGTGCTCTGAGTTACAAACGTTTAATGATCGCACAATAAGGTCGAAAATCGCTTGATTTCGGGTATTTCGCGATTTTCGACCTTATTGTGCGATCATTAAACGTTTGTAACTCAGAGCACCGTTAACCGATTTTGATGAAATTTTCAGCATGTATACAGCTTACTTAAATCTACAAACGGGTTTTTTAAATTTTCGTTACAGGCTCAGAAAAAAAGTTGAAAAAAACGGCCTTTACTATTTTTTTTTGCTATTCCGACAAATTGATTTTTTTTTCAAAACTACGAAATACGTCACTTAGAAAACTAATCCTTCTACCTTCTAAAAAAAACTCATGTCGTTTGGATCAATTCTAAAAAAGTTATGCGATTTTATAAAGTGTGCCAATACTTTTTTTACTCACTGTATATGAGGGTTTGCGTTTCAATCAATTTAAAAATATTCGCATACGTTAATCAATTCGGGTAATGTTTTTAAAATTATGAATTTGTTCAATTTCATTATGCAATAATAATCAATAAAAATGTTGAAGAAAATAAACGATTTTTTAGCTACAAATGGGGTTATACCACTTTCAATAATAACATATTATGAGAAATTTAATCAACAGAAATTTTAAATTTATATTTTAATTGAAGTTGGCTTTTGTGAAATGTATTTTTTAATGTAAAAAATAATAACTAAAATGAAGGCATACATGTCTTTATTACTTGCTTCCTTATATTATAATGAATTTATAGATAAACAAGTATGAAAAGTAAATTATTTCGTTAAGATAATTAAAAATAACAAACTGATTCATATTTCAATCTTATTTCTACTTTACACTTAGCATAGTGAAGTATTTTTTCCAAAATATGGACTTATACCACTTAAAAAAAAACATTCCTGCAATAACATTTTACAGTATAAATTTTTTTCATTAATTAATGAGGATGTTGTACACCATTGACTGTGTGATTATAAATATAAAAAGAGGATATCTATATCTGACTAAAACTACCATTAATTCATTTTTTCCAATAAATGGACTTATACCACTTCCAAAAACAACGGTTCATATGTATATATGTGCACTAGGGTGGCTCTTATTTTCGACTTTTGAATTTTCTTCGCGGCACCCCCACGAATAGTTTCCAATAGTAAAAGAAAAATTTGTGTAAAGTTTGAGCCTGATCGGGTAACGGGAAAAGTGCCTCTAGGCCCTTAAACATTTAAATAATTATTTAACAGCTCACAAAGACCATTTTATATAATATCCTCCAAGTTATTGATTAAATCCAAAAATATGTCAAACAAAAGTTGTAGATCCAGACAAGGATCATCTTTTATGTTCTATTACTTTTTCTAGTGCGATAAACGGTTTTCGCAAAAAGTCCGAAAAACTAAAAAAAACTTTTTGTTTCCTCAAATTTTGAAAGTTTCAATCTTCCTCGAACACTTTTTATTTATGAAGGTGAAGAAAAAAAATAATTTTTATTTTCGAGGACTATTTTTGAAACATTTTAGGCGGGGCATATACCGAGATATAGCAAAAAGGTAAAAAAAATCTTTTTCCATATTTTCAGTATTTGATATGTCATGAATGTTTCCTGAAAATTTAGATCCGAAATTCGCAAATATTTCCAAGATATAGACATCAGAAGTGGGGTATTCAAATGCATTTTTCTTGAAAACACGATTTTCAAACATGTTATCCACGATTACTCAAGAACTATTCGACCAATTTACATAAAATTTTGCATGGCTATATGATACACTATTACTCAGTTTTTTGACAACGCGGATTTTTTATTTGATTCATAGTTTCGTTTTTATTGCCTAAAAAGGGCAAGATTACATGTCCGATTTTTTTTAAACGTTGAAAATTTAAATGCGTCTCGAACATTTCTTATTTATGAATACTAAAAGAAATGTGTATTTTTTATTTTCAACCCTAAAGTTTAATGGTGTATTACGTCTCTGTTACCAATGAGTATACTTCATTTCTAATGTCTGCATCTTCGATATTTTTGCGAATTTCGGTCCCAAATTTTCAGGAAATATTCATGACATATCAAACACTGAAAATAAGGAAAAATTTTTATCTTCTTGGCATATCCCGCCCCCTTAAATGTTTAAAAAATAGTCCTCGAAAATAAAAGTCAAAATTTTTCGCGTTCATAAATAAAAAGTGTTCGAGAAGGATGTAAACTTTCAAAATTTGAAAAATAAAAATGTGTTTTTATTTTTTTAGTTTTTCGGACTTTTTTTCGAAAACGGTTTGTCGTATGAGTAAAAGTAATACAACATAAAAGATGCTCCTTGTCCGGATCTACAACTTTTGTTTGACATATTTTTTTATTCAATCAATAACTTGGAGGATATTACATAAAATCGACTTTGTGACCTGTTAAATAATTATTTAAACGTTTAAGGGCCCAGAGGCACCTTTCCCGTTATCCGATCGGTCTCAAACTTTACACAGTTTTTTTTTATTATTGGGATCTATTCTGGAGGCTGCCTCGAAGAACATCTTGAAAAAAAATGTTACCAAGAGTAAATGAGAGTCACCCTACTGTGTACCTATACAGTTCCGAAGCCACCCCATGAGGCATTGGGCATGGTCCATAGCTACGACCGCGACGCATCGAATGGGTGCTTCTGACCCATTAGGTTCCCTAATTCCCTTATACCTGCATTACCTGCGGCCCTCTGTCCGCTCGTCCCTCCGAACCTTGGAAATTCCTTTTTCACCAAGCTTGCAAGTAGGAAATAACTGTGCTCATGTTGATATTCAGATTCTTGTTTTTTGGCGCACGATGCGTTTACGTAATAGGCACACATACACGGTAGGGGGTTTCAACTTTTAATTACCCGATTAAATTGATTTGGACGGTACGCGTGCTCCGGATTTTCCAATCGTTCCGAATCATCGCAATAGCTTACAGCGGTAGACCCTTCTGCTAATCTTTTTGCACTCGAGCTCCGTAGGATCAAGATAATGGTGGATGGTGGTGGTGTAATCGATTAAAAATTAAAATCAAGCACTTGCTGAACGAGCGCACGCATGAAATTCAACGCGGTTCGAAATACGAGACTCGAATCAAGCGCATTTAGTTCTACGCTTTTAATTGGGTTTAATCGTTACTGATCTCAGACTCTTTGAATGTTCTAACGAGCGTATCATCTGAAAAGGGCAATTGTATCCTTCTGCTCGCGTGGAGAATAAACATAGTTTGCAAAATAGGCAAAAGTTCCTTACTGCGTAGAGGAGGTGCAGCATATTTGGAAGACCCAAGTATCTAATGACCTGTTAATTAATAACATTTGTGGAAGAACCGACATTTTGACATTTCCCACTTAATCTGCAGAATAAGAAAACGTCAATTTCGTTAAAAAATGTCAAAACTTTAGAGTTGAATACTTAATCTACTCATGTGTATGTTCCTTGTATGGTTCCGTATAATTTTTGCGATAATTTTGAGAATACAAAGTGTGACACGAAACTGAAGGTTTCAATGTCATGTTGATAATTCGGAATACCGAAGGTGAGCGATGCTTTTGTTTCACGCGCAACGGTTATCACCACGTCGCCTCGCGTCGGTTTGGGCCAGCGCTGTTCATTTATATTTACCTCCGATTCTTCCTAAATTGTGCTTTTTCAGCCTGATTTCATCCTAAAAGAAAATAATTTTATTATCTATGTTTTTTTTTAATTTATAAAATAAAGGTAAATACCGGTACTCAAAATTACCAGCACCTTAACGAAATCGGTACTTGCTGTCATTTTTCATTTCGACCAAAGTTTCAGTTACTTTTTGTTTTTTTATTATTAGGGTAAACCAACCAGTAATTGACCGCATACTAGTGAATGACCATTAGCCAAAGAAATGTCAATTATAAATTTAAAAATATTGTATGTTTATAAATGGAATGTAGTTGCACTTTCAATAACCCACATTTTTAGTTACGCATATTAAGCAAACATAAATAAGTACAATTCTTATTCAAAGTCTGAGAGTTTGAAATATAAAAATTTATTAGTTTCCCTATGATATTATGCAGCTCTATTTCTTCCCATCCTCCGCCGTAATTTTTTATTCGTCCTAAACAAACTGCTGTTCCAAATATGCTGCGCGTTTCCTCTATTGAATTCGATATGCTGTCGATAGGCTTATAATCGGTAATTATAATCGGTAGCGCCCCAAGGTTGACCGATCAGACATGACAATGGTTGGTGTCGCGATCGTGAGCCAGTGCTCCGCTCCATTGGGTTCACTTACCAGTCGTTTACGAACCAACCAACAAGACAGCAACGAACCTTAAGGTAGGGGTAAACAAAAAATAAAGCAGGAATAAGAGTAGGAGGACGAAGAGGGAGAAGAGAAAGAAGAAGGAAACGAGGGGGGCGGGAGAGAGAGAGGGAGAGAGAGAGAGAGAGCAAACTAGAAGAGAGGGGTGATAGCTTAATCGCAAGAGGTTCGACTGTGGCCTGTGCGTGCCTTTGAGCAGAACGAGCAGTGGTGCAGCAGCGTGCGTGCAGCTATCGAAAGTGGACCCGCTTTTTGAAACAGAGAATTTGATCCCACTCTCGAGACAGTATACGTATATACGGCAACGTGCGGAAAATAAGAATTTGCCGTTTGATCAACGGTAATCGGATGATTATTCGGTGACTCGACAGCATGCATTCTTGCAAACCTACATGCATATACATAGCTATATTGATCCAGTACGCGATATCGAATCGATCGGTTTTAGTAAGAACCGATGCCGCGTCGTTGTATCGAGTTCACCAATCGTGAAGCAAGTTCGTGTAAAGGCATACAGCCAGGTGGATACGTTGTCGTTGTCAAATATTATTGTCGCGATCGCATTCAACGTTTTGATAAACTATTGTTGCTCGATCGGATTTGATCCGAAGCAGTTTGCCTCTGCTGAACTCGTTCCCGTGATTCATTGTGTCCACGTGCATACATGTAGCGCAGAGTTGTCAAGTGTGGGGTACAGGAAGAAACTCGTCGATGGGCAGACAATTTCTGCCGCGACAGCAGTCCTTTTGCTTTCACCACTTTAATTCGATATCCCTGATAACGGCAGCAAAGCTGGAAAAAGCTAGAAAAGCATACCGGAACAACGAAACCATGAAATCACGATTTCGGGCATTAGATGTTATCTCAGTTTGACATCAATCGTGTACGGTAATCGTAGCTAACAATAGCGAACGATACACGTCCATAAAGTTGGCCGAAGAATAAATTAAACGACCTATTCGTGAAACGCGTCCGAGTCAGATGACCTCAATCTGGTTTTATGTAGCTTATCAAAATTATTTAGCTTGTAATCCGTGAAAGCATGTTGTACAAAAAATGGAGACTGTAGGCTACAGAGAGCGCGCGACGCGTATGTAGCGGGAGAGTTGAGTTAACGTAATTAAAGAAATTACCCCTTTCTGATTTATAAGTTGGTAAAAATAATGATGCGTTTCACTCGGCAGGGAGCAATGGCCGCACAGTCCGATGATCCATACCCGGAAATCATCGATTCCGCAAGGAGAAGGTATGTATTATTTTTTGAATTTCATTCAACACGGAAGAACTGTTGCATAGACTGATTTGAGCTTTTTTTAGAAGGTAGAAGGATTAGGTTTCTAAGTGGTATGTTTTGTCGTTTTGAAAAAAAATGCAGTTGGTCGGAATAGAAAAAAAAATAGTAAATGTCGTTTTTTTAAGCTTTTTTTGTGAGTCTGTAATGAAAATTCAAAAAACCCGTTTGTAGATCGAAGTAAGTTGTATTGATGTCTAAAATTTCATGAAAATCGGTTAACGTTGCTCTGAGCTATAAACGCTTAAAGATCTCAGAATAAGGAGGAAAATCGCGAAATTCCTGAAATCAGAAATTTTTCACCTAACAAGTTTATTCTAGAGATATATTGTACAAGTAAGTACAGGGTCAGCATTTTATCTTGCAACCCGCGCTCGCGCGAACAGGTAAAATGGCAACAGCGCCTCACCGAACATTCCATTACACAACCATGCACCGGCCCGGCGATCGGAGAGCTGCTAGCGACCGCTGGACAGCACTGATGCCCGAGCTTTTAAAATTTTAGGATGGTCTCTTTCAAATTAACGTCGCAAAGAGTTATTCGGAATTTCCCGGCCCGGGTTGACGAATTTGGAGCCTTTTTCACATAACTTTTGAACCCTCTTAATGATGGATAATTTAACATATTTAACGTTTACTTAATTTTTCTTTTATCAATTTTTTAACCATAATTGTTGTGACAACCTTTTGCAAACTGTTGATTTGCTACCGTATTTAATGCTCATTTTAAAATTCATGGTGTTGATAAACAATAGGCTAGTAACTAGCCTATTTGTTTTTGTATCACTATTTTCATAAATTGAGAAATTAAATTTTTATTCAATTATGTGTTAGTTCTGCAAACCACAGAATCTATTGTTCTGGTTTTCTTTTTTATAATTTTATCCTTAATGCAGTGCATGCATAGATCGAACGTGAGGGGTACGTGTCTTTGATTGTAGCGGTGTTTGAATTTTTTCCACAATTTTTTTGTCTGAATATTTTAACCTTTTAGCTACCTACTCAAGGCCACGCCTATACCGGCTTCCGTTAATGTCATTTTTTGGAACGATGCATCATTATTGTGGTTTTTACACGCAGGTGGCGAGAAATCTCTCCGTACAGGGGTATAGCGCCGCGGTAAACCCTGCCGTAGCTAAATTTTTTTAAATTGTGACGGGTACGAGACCAGTCGACATTGTTTTCAAATCTCATTACAGTACTCTGGGGTGCGAGTAGTAAACCGATCATAAAAGCTGAGCGCGCTGCTCAATTACCTGGGCCGGGAAATTCTCAATAACTCTTTGCGACGTTAATTTCAAAAAGAGACCATCCTAAAATTTTAAAAGCTCGGGCATCACTGCTGTCCAGCGGTCGCTGGCAGCTCTCCGCCGAGCCGGCGCATGATTGTAGTGGAATGCGTCCGTGAGGCGCTGTTGCCATTTTTCCTGTTCGCGCGAGCGCGGGTTGCAAGATAAAATGCTGACCCTGTACAGATCTGACTCTATCTATATGTTAGCTGTTTCAGAAAGACCACGTGCTTCGGCAGTCTGATGGTCCGTTTCCTCTTCATTTATTGGAAATCGTTCGTGATCGTATTATGGCCGGTGATTCTGTTGCCTATTCTGCTGATCGAGACTATCGAGGTTTGTGCATTGCATGGTACATCACATTTCATTCTTTCTCTTTGGTTCATCTTGCTCGTTTCCTTCTTCTTCTTCTTCTTCTTTTCGGGTCTTTCTTCCGTTTCTACCTATCTTCGTTTCGCAAAGGAAAAAGAAGGAAACGTCTCGATTCGGCGTACAGGTGGTAGCGATGCGGTGTCTGTACGTGGTCGGTTTGATGGCAATGTTCTGGATGACCGAGGTGGTACCCCTACCGATCACAGGTTTAATTCCTGTGGTCCTCTACCCGTTAATGGGAATAATGAGCACCAGCGACGCCTGCGCTTGCTACATGAACGATACCACGATGATGTTTATCGGTAGCATGGTGATAGCGATCGCCATCGAAAGCTCTGGCCTACACATGCGGGTGGCACTGTTAATCATTAAAACGATCGGTTGCAGTCATCGAAGGTAATTTATATACCTCGAACACCGCTATCCGTTATAAACAGGTTACGTACAACTCGCAGATTGACGCTGGGGCTGTTTTGCGTGACCATGTTCCTATCGATGTGGATCTCCAATACCGCCGCTACCGCCATGATGTTACCCATCGTCGAGACCGTTCTTCTGGAAATCGAAGCGGTAAGCGATACGACACGGTAGGGGAGACCGGAGCTAGTTCACTAATTCCCTTTAATTCTTGTATTATGGAATAAATTATGCCGCGATTCGCGATATTGAAGCATATGAATGACCCAGCTTGCCATTTAATGCGTCGCCGTGGCAAAAACTTGCGTGTTCTATCAGTGAGAATAGAAAATCTAAAAAGGTCGGCGGGAAGTAAATATTTTTGTTTCGACTATTTATGAATTTTTGTCCACTGAGTACTGCTTGATATTTTTTCATGAATGTTTTGTGGAAACGTGATACATTGACTATAATTTACGGTATTTTATTTTATCCGGTGCGTGGAGGTTTTCTATGTATGGCCTTTAACATATTAACAACGTCGGACGGGGTTACTTGACCAACAAGGGCACACCGCGAACCCGGACTCACCGATTCGAACGCAACTTAGTGGGTTTTTAGAGTGACTCGAAACAAGAACAACGGTGTGTTTCATTTGGGCCCCATCGCCCTTAAACGAGTAAAAACTAACCTCAAAGTCAAATTGGCACTTCCACTTTTTCGCGTATAACTCTTAAAGTACGAGAGACAGAAAAAAAGGTTTCAAACAAAAGTATAATGGTGCAATAAACGCTGCAAACTTTCGTTAACAAAATTTTAAAAATATAGTTTTTTTCGACAGATTCTTTTTTTGAAAACTATTTTCAAAAATTTTTTAACGTAAGTTTGTAGCGCTTAATGCACCATCAAAGTTTTGTTTGAAACATTTTTTTCTGTCTGTTATACTTTAAGAGTTATACGCGAAAATGTGGAAGTACCAATTTGACTTTGAGGTTAGTTTCCCCCCCTTAAAGGGCGATAGGGCCCAAATGAAGCACACCGTTATTCTTGTTTTGAGTCACTCTAAAAACCCACAAAGTTGCGTTCCAATCAATGAGTCCGGGTTCGCAGTGTTCCGTTGTAAGCATAGGAATACCACTAAAAATTGCATTTCTTATCCTCGAGATGCAGTAGAGGCAAAGAGTTTAGCTGCTCAAGTCCACTTCCCCCACCACAAATTCTTCCAAACTCACCCCTACCAGTTTTACACCATATCCTCCCTTCAAACTCTCAGGCCTTCCAAATAGACCATAACAAACAAGTACAAAATAATTACAGTATCTAGCACCATAATAATTAATAAAAAAAAATAACACTGAAGAAGTGAAAAAAATAAATAAATTTATTGGTCGTAATATACATATGTACGCGTTTCGTATACTATTTATATTGATGGATTTGGCAGCGTATATATACGCCTTTCTCAAGCAAAGGGTTAAAACTAAAAAGTAAATGTCAAGTCAACTAACCCCATCATATTTGTCAACTGACCCCGCAGCCGCGATTTGTTGACTCATTCGTCTCACTACTCTGAATACAATAAAAACTACACCCTACACTCGATTAAAACGATTTTCAAAATTAAGCCTGTATACCTAATGAAATTTGTAAACTTTTGGTATGCAGCGAGTCAACAAACTACGAATGATCTATTTATAAAAATTAGAAATGTTAAGAATTAAGTAGTCAACTAGCCCCGGGTCTCCCCTACGGTGCGCGATGGTGCGCGCGAGCTCGTAATGCCGCGTTCACACCAAGGCGAACACGAACAAAAACATTGTTCGCGAACGTTTTCGTCTGTTCTTGCCGTGTCCACACCGCCGCAAACATGAACAAAACTCAGTGTACGAATCGTATGTGAACGTTTTGTTCTATTTACGGCGGTGTGGACACAGCAAGAGCAGACGAAAACGTTCGCGAACAATGTTTTTGTTCGTGTTCGCCTTGGTGTGAACGCGGCATAAGAATTCTGCCTTCCCGTTTTACAGCAAGACTTGGGTAGCATGTTCGTTCGCGAGGAGAATGGCTGTGGCGGAGAAGATGCTGCAGAGCCGTACGTAGGAGCATAACCTCCGTTAGAAATTCTCATCCTCTATCATTCAGCCGTGCGACTTTTACAGGGCGAAAAAACCGACGCGCGTCACCATGGTCTATTACCTTGTGGCAGCGTACGCTTCTAGTATCGGAGGGGTGGGCACGTTGGTCGGGACCGGCACCAATTTGACGTTGAAGGGATTCTTCGAAAAGTAACCGCTAACTCAGCAAGTCTGCTATGATTGTCGAACGTAGACATAGACGTAGACGTAGACGATTCCTTCCTATTGCAGACGGTTCCCGGATAGTCCGGGCATCAGCCTAACATCCTGGATGCTATATTCGGTTCCGGCGATGCTCCTGATGGGACTTCTCACGTGGCTGTGGCTTCAAATAATGTACATGGGAATGTTCCGGCCGGGGAGCAAGGACGCCCGCGCCATCGATATCGGCGCGCAAGGCGAGAAGGTCGCCGCGGCCGTGATCCAGAAGAAGTACAAAGAACTTGGCCCGATTACGTGGCATGAATCCTCCGTTGGCGTCCTCTTCGTCACGGTCGTTCTGCTTTGGTTCTTCAGGAGTCCCGGATTCGCGCGCGGTTGGCCGACATACATCACCGATTTGTACGTATCGCGCGTACGAATAATCTGACAACGAGCAAGTTCCTTTCACGCTTACGGAGAACCGTGAAAGGAACGATAGGTATTAGGAGAAGTAACGCTACCGTCTTTCATTCCAGACACGTGAAAGACTCGACGGCGGCTGCCGGTGTCACCATCCTGTTCTTCCTCTTGCCGTCTAAGCTCGATTTCCTTCGCTCCTTCGACGCGAATCCTGCCAATCGGCCTACCAAGCCGTCCGCTAGCATGATCACGTGGAAAATGATACATCAAAAGATGCACTGGAGCTTGATCTTAGTGTTGGGCGGCGGATTCGCCATTTCGGCCGGCAGTACCAATTCCAATCTCTCCTCTATCCTGGGAAAGGCACTCACCGCTTTGCAATCGATCGATCCATTCATGATATTGTTTATCGTATGTCTGTTTGCGGAAACCGTTACGGAACTGACCTCTAACGTTGCGGTCGCGAATATCATCCTACCAGTTTTGGCGGAAATGGTGAGAAATTCGCAGAAATTCGGGGAAACGCAGTTTCCCAGTCTCTACGAGAATGTTTATGTATATATCTATCGTTTCAGTGCATCGCCATGCGAATACATCCTTTGTATTTGATGCTGCCGGCTTCACTGTGTTGCTCCTTTTCGTTTCACTTGCCAGTGGGTACACCGCCGAACGCGATAGCCACCGCGGCGGCTCATATAAAAACTAGAGATTTCGCGATTGCTGGAATAGGGCCCAGCGTTATAACGCTTCTCGTCACGACCCTCGCATTTTCCACTTGGGGCACTTACGTATTCAATTTGTCCGAGTTTCCTGATTGGGCCACTTAAACCGACCCGACCTCGGGCAACCTGAAGCGACCGAAAGCAACCGAAAGCGTCCCCTGGCTCCACTTGCGATCACTTGCAATTCAATGCGGATCGATCGATGCGACATGAAAAACGAGCGGTCACTGCCAGTCGACTTTGCGAGACGTAACCACCGAATTCGCCAACAATACGAAACAACGTTTTTCAACGAACAAACAACTTAATAAAATAACTTACCATCTACGATTGTGTCGTAACCTATAGTGTCCGTTTCTTCTCCCATACTCTTGCTTTTCTTTTATTTCAATCACGAATCATCCAAGTCTCGGGCCCCGGCTACGTTCTCTTACAATATATTCTACACTCGCGTTGATCGTTACAACAAAACTGATTGTCAAAATTTGCTACATAACCTATAAGACGCCGCACTTTACTTCTCGCACTTGGCTTACTGCTAGCTTACTGCGACCGCATTAGAATCCTTTCTCGTGGAAATTTCGTCCCCGCGATAAACAACCGTCGATTATCCACCAAAACACGATCACGAGGAAGAGAAAGAATGAGAAAAAAGAAAAAAACGATGCACAAACATCATAAACCGAGTTGAACCGGGTGTTACCGAGTATGATAGTGAACAATTCTGAACAATACGATCCTCTAACAACGTATGCCTTTTCCTAGTTTCCACGAAATAATCAGTGTACTCGTCTGCTCGTCATCAGTTTGTTGCCCGTGAATCTCAAAAGATGGCTTATCAGTCGGAATGCTGATGCGCGGCCGCGTGCAGCATTCTATTATCTATATTCTATATTATGTATATGTATAATGTATGTAATATGTAGATAGTGCACTGGCACTGGCCAGTGGCCACTTGCACATGCGTGCGTGTGTGCGATAAAACTACCTACACAATGCACAAATAATCGTTGAAATTTCAAATACCCACTTCGAATGCTTCCAACATGGTGTTTGTCTGGTTATAAGACAACTTATTTCTTGCGGTTGTGGCGTGCGCTTCATTTCCAAAGTGAATAGGGTTTTTTAATGACTGTTCGCGACATAAGTTCACATTATTTGTTTATGATTTGCACATATACTATGTAAACGCGCACTTATCGCTGCACGTATGCATGTATATGTAAGTATGTAATACTTATAACTGCGGCTAATCGAACATATACGTACGTCGGAAAGTACGTTGGCGTTCGAAGTGTAAATGTATCTATTTTTCCGAGTGAAAACTACCGATAGGGACGAAAGTGCATTTTTTTTATTTGGGTAGAAGCATATGTTAACCAAGGTCGCTAATTGGTCGTTTATTACCAAACGTATAGACACAGAGCTTCGCAAGTGCTGTTGGATCGAACATAGTTTGGTTAGGAATCCGAACATCGATATTCGAAGAAAGCTACTTGTAAGTTGTAACTGACATTTCCTTTAGTTAGGTTTCCATAAAAGCGTTATTCGCGCCGAGAAAACCTACAAATCTTAAAATTTATTCTCGTATACGAGAATGCCAAGCCTAGCTATACGAGTATCCCGTTCGTTCTTTCGTTTGTTTCTTTGATCGTTTGTCTGTTGTTGTCTGTCAATCACTGCCAATTCAATCACTGTCAAGGTAAATGGCCCAGTACTTAAACAAGGCCCAATAATTAAAAATTGAGAAGAAATTTTATTAATAATAACAGTTTTACTAATTTGCAACGTTTAAACTGTTCGAAATATAATTGCAAAATGTATTAGCTTTATATAGATACAATTATAAGCTTACATGACTGAATAGTTATATCACGCAAAAATATTATTGTACAGTAAAGCTTCAACAGTTTCAGTCTTGCTTTTTACCTAATGGGCTCAAGCAAGCGAAAGAATATTTTTGTTAAGATTGTAATTAATTATTATTTTATAATTTTTAAATAGTACAGTTGTTTTGGATTTATTATATATCGAAGAATTGAAAATTAATTGGATCTCTTAATAATTTTTTGTTTTTAATATTGAAATTGTTGCGTTTATCCATTAGTACACGATAACATCACACGGACCAGTTATTAAACGCGTGTTTAATGGTTATTTAAACACTGGTACAGACGCTTGTATTCAGTGAAGTTTTAAAATTATTAACTATATATTTACGTTAATAATAACAGACAAAAATATAATACTGTTTAAGAATTATTAGGATAATCAATCTTAAACTCGTAAAAGTATATTATAAAATTTTAGGTTATGTTAATATTTTAACAATTAAACGATTAAAATTATATTATCAAATTTTAGGTTATGTTAATATTTTAACTAATATACTTTATTATAGTTTATACTTTATAATATATTTTATATTATTTTATGCTTTTAGGTTATGTTAAAATATTAACATAACCTAAAATTTTTTAATATACTTTTAATCGTTTCTTTAACTTATTCTTAATTTTTTTAACATAAATTTATTATAAATAAAATGTTTTTATTACCCCAAAATATTACCATATTGATTTGTTTTCATTAACTGATAGAAATAGTTAAATATATATTCAATAATTGGGACACTGATAATTAATGACTGGGACACGCTATGAATTTCATTTAATTATTGGGCCATATGAACAGTTTCATGTGTTAATTAATTTAAAACTTTTCCTTTAACAAATATAGATTCTTGTTACGTCATCTGAAAGTAGAAATTTTACGCTTTCGAATAATTATATTTAGTTACAATTTTACACTATTTAAATATAAAAGAAATTTCAATTATCTCAACTGCTCCTTTAACCGTTTCACCACTGGGCCATTTACCTTGATCGTTGACAATGTCTCGTTAAAAATCTTTGCCGGAAAATGAGAGCGAGTAACAGGGATTAGAAGCCGCCGATGGAACAGGATCGAAGGGACCGATTAACATCCGGAATTTCGAAAGGAGTTGCGTAAAATCTGGCCTGTTCCCAGGCTCTGCTGCCCAGCAAGAGCGCATTATTTCGTAAATGTCTAGAGGGACGCCGTCTGGTTGTTCCAAGCGACCGTTCTCGCAGACGATGAAACGCGCTAAATTATCGTCTTGCACATCCGAATAAGGGAAGGAACCTAGAGTGCCAATTTCCCAGAGCAGTACTCCGAAAGACCACACGTCGCTCTTCGCGGAGAACGCTCGGTCGCGTAGAGCCTCCGGTGACATCCACCTTATCGGAAGATGACGTGTTTTTCCTTTGCTATTCTTTATCACGTATACGCCGTTGCGTGAAAGTCCAAAGTCGGAGATCTGAATGTCGTTGTGTCGCGTTAAAATTGAAAGTTCCACGAGAGAGTTATCTTACCGCTAAAAATTATTCACCTTAAGAGTCAAGTCTGTGCTAACTAGAATGTTTCTTGCTGCTAGATCTCTATGAGTGATTCCCTTAGCTTGCAAGTGTTCCATACCCATCGCTATCTCTATGACGAATTTCAAATACCGGTCCCTCGCGATTCCACCGATCCAATTCTCCCCGATATTTTCTCTTTCTCTCTCCTTACTATTGCTAATGTTTACGTACTTGGGCAGAAATTGGTTAAATCTGTAAGCATTCTGTTTATCGGACGTGGTAGAACTTATACTGGTATATGCAGCTGAAAATTACGATGATATATACATGTATCTAACGTTAAGCAGACCTATAAACCACATAATACATAGATCGAATACATACTTACATTCTTTGCTGTTTCGATTCTTCTTTTTGAAATGTAAGTAAGCTAGTAGATCCCCGCCTTGCATATACTCCAGCAAAATACATATTGGTTTGTCTGGTTGAACACAGTAGCCTACGAGGCCCACTAAATGTGGATGACTCCCCGCCAATTTCATCATCTCGATTTCTTCCATAAACTGCTGCCGTATTTCCGACTCGGTTGGCACGCTGACGCGTCGAGACATCTTTACGGCGACCAGAGTATTATCCGCGTCGTCCAAGTAGCCAAGGTACACTTTCCCAAAGTGTCCGCCACCCAACTCGCGTTTCAATTTTACACTTTTAAACGGTACTTGTAGACTACCCGCTTCGTCCTTGTAATTGTCCTACGGTAATGAAAATTATATTCATAGTACGCGTTGTGTATCAAGTTGCGAGCATAAGACTGTTTTCTCACTTCAGATTCCGCCTCAACGTACAAAATATTCTGTTCTTGGAGAACTGCTTCGGTCCACCGAGATCTGTGTTTGGAAATTCTGTGTATCCTACAGTAACGAGAGAAGAAATATCATTTTTTTTTTTCATTCCTTGTTTGAACTGCTAATAGATTTGCCGTTGGAATATTTACCGAGAACTATTTCTATAATATAATATGAAGAAACTGTTATTACGAAACAATATAAAACTTAATATTCCAAATAGTAGAATACAGCAAATCGTCGCTCCAACAACTGTGAACCACTGAAACATAAAGCCAAACATGTTTTAACTTTCAATTTTACTAGTCTCGTTAATAGTTAATAGCTTACTATGCCACGGTTCACAGTTTTAGTATTTTTAATCAGCGATGCAAGATGTACGATGAAATTTCCCTCTATTCCGGAGCAACCGTGATCGTTAATAGCGCTAACTGCTATTTTATAATCATCTTTCATTTCTTTTATAGCCGAGAGGTCGTTGGACTTTAATTTCCATGAGAAGACAGTGTTCCCAGAGGGTACTTGTCCTACCTTTGTCATATTATATACAGGCAGTCCACCTTTCGATACGAACAGAGGCACGCCGATACTGTAAAATTGGCAACAGATATGTGTTTTCATTAAATTTTGAAGCTTACAAGTTTTTGGGCCGTACATTAGTAACTTTTTGTCTGAAATTCATAATATCACCTGATCGAGTAAAAGCGAACGTTGAAAGTGTTTAATGCGCTGCTCCAGCTAACGACAAGTTGGTCGTCTCTGTAAATAACATTGACATTTGGGATCGGCAAGGTCGATTTGGCATTAACGCAGGTACATTTTTCACCTATACAGTCTGGGACTGTATAAACAATCTGTACAACGTAAGAGTATCTTTTTGTAAGGTAGCTACGACGAGTAATTCGCTCGTAACGTTTACAGTAATAGCAACTCACTTCTGGTGGTTTCGACATAAATTTTGTTCTTGGATTGGTGATAACTTGTACTTTGTAAGAGCAATTCGGTCGAATATATAGGTCAGGCATGTCGCCCGACATGCTGTTTTCAGGCAGTAGTACGGTTCGTTGCCAGACGTTGTTCGACGTATGTAAAATCGATCCTTCTGGGCAATCTAGGATATTCGTTTCATTCCCCGTTTGTGTGCTCGTGACCATTACGCTACGATACACAGTGGCATTAAACGAAAGGACTATGTCGACCATCTTAAAGAAAGATGCGCGGTCTGTATTGTTCTATATTCTCTTGGAAATGTTTACCTATAGGAGGAAGGTTGTCTGTCACTGTTTGGAGCTAGCCAAGATATATTTAGCTTTAAAAATTTATACGTGTCGTCAGTTTCTGCGTATCTGTCATCTTGGAATGCTTTTACACTTAAATTCTGAACAGGACTGATAAATCCAGTTCCACCTTGCACACGAGTTTCATCGAATAAATAGGGGAAAATTAGCGCAGCATATATCAGTATCAGTGATGCCCGAATTCTCGTAAACATTTCATGTTTTTGTTAGAATATTTAGTAATAGCGATATCACACCGTGTTGAATCGAGAATAATTATATTGGCGAATTAAGCGGGTAATTGGTTTAAACGATGCGTGATTTCTTTTTGCCATAGTACAACATTCATACACACTTTATCTGATAATCGTTGTCTGAGAGTACCCAAGGCATGCTCAAGTACGCGATAAAACGATAAGCATAACGCTTTAAAGTTAAGGCTACGGACGAGTTGCATGGTTGTACTAAACTGTAAGAGATTAGTTTAGATGGTTCGAGCAAGATTTCGGAATGTGATCGCGGGGGTAAGAAATGAAGAGACAAGGTTTCAAGCATTGAAATTTTTATATTGAGACAGTGTTTATTTGAATTTGAAAGCGTCATCATTTCACGTAAAAACGTAAGTGTGTACGTATCTGTACGCGTATATACGCACGTACATGTAGAGGGGATGGTTTTAATCACAGTTTGTGTACCTCGTATCGATAAGTAGATAATTTGGGAAGGGAAATTATTTCCTCTTTCCGTTTGCCTAGGGACAAAGGAAAGAGTTGATGATGTGGTTTGGTTTGGTTTGAATGTTACAGAAGGGAAATGGCCTCGGCTGCTATATCACCGACGGAAGACGATGAGTTAACCCTACCTCGCGCATCAATCAATAAAATGATTAAAGAGATTTTGCCACACGTGCGCGTGGCCAATGAATCGCGGGAATTGATATTGAATTGTTGCACCGAGTTCATTCATTTACTGTCCTCCGAAGCGAACGAAATCTGCAATCAGCAACAAAAGAAAACTATAAATGCTGAGCATGTCCTCCAAGCCCTGGAGAAGCTCGGATTTGGGGACTACAGTGCAGAGGCGGAAGCAGTTTTGCGAGATTGCAAAGCTGTCGCGGCGAAACGAAGACGTCAGAGTACTAGATTAGAAAACCTGGGAATTCCGGAGGAGGAACTTCTCAGGCAGCAGCAAGAACTGTTCGCAAAAGCAAGGGAAGAACAGGCAGTGGCCGAGCAACAACAGTGGCAACAATTACAAGCAGTCGCGCAAATGGCTTCGATGCAACAAGCTGACAGCGAGCAGGAAGATTATTCGTGAATCTTTCAACATCACCATTAAACATTCTATGCACTTGCATTGCAGCTGCATTGTAACCAATTTTAGAATGCCTCGTTAGTTGCAATATTTTTAAGCGTTAAGTGGTAATAAAAATTCGTTCCCCAGCTAGACTCCTTGAATATTCGTTATAAATGAATAGCCAGCGAAAGCAATAAATATACGACCGCATACTTTCCCTTCTTACAGTGTTAATCTATCTATACTTCTATACTATTACATAAAATTGAAGCTGCATACTTTGAAATGCGGTTTCTCAGTAAATATGGACTGTAGCCACAAGTGATATCATCACTTTGTTCGTCTTGACGAGAGGAAGGTTCTAACGTTTTTATTTTTTTAAAATAATGATTGTTAAATAATAGTAGTTCGCAACGCGACCGCCAGGCGGCGACCGGACGAGCGCTTCTCGCTTGCTGAACAGCACCGCGGCGGGAATAAGTGACCAAGGATCCGCAGGTACCCTGGAAATTCCATCCCCAAAGGGGGTAAAAAGGCGTGACGTGTGTTTTCTTGGAGTCCCTCGATACCTCTTGGGCCCGAAGCGAAGCGCGGGGTATTTTGCTAGTAATTAATATGTAATTGATGGTTGGATGGATGCGTAGCCATCAGTGATGAGATATGGGGCTGGCTTTCTCGCGCATGCGCAGCGATTTAAGCATCAGTATAGTACAAGTTTCGATAAAATGGGGTACCTTGATCACCCTGCTGCTTTCCCGCCAAAAACACTACACCTATTAGTTGCGCCCCAACATAGGTACGGTACTGCAAACGTCGCTTATGCGCGAGAAAACCCGCCCCATATCTCATCACTGGTAGCCATGTAATTATGTACTACATATATACGATAACGGGGCTATCCTGTCCCCGCCTTGAATTACGAAATATTATGTCATATTCAATGTTACGTTTATTCTATATATCTGATCAGCTGTGTACACGAGAGCAAAAATATGTACTGCTTAGTTTTAAAAGCGTAATTGATTACACAATCAACGGATAAATAGTCGGTAAGGAAGTAATGGGATGAACCAACTTTGTTCGCTTTCTGCTTCATACGTGTTGCTCCTGCACGTTGGTCGACGACCTGTACATGCATGCGTACATATATATTACATTACATTACATACTTGAATACGGTGAAGAACTAAAAATATATATGTACTGTACACGTTTGAGTATTCACACGGTTATGACTTGCGGTCTCGTTCCCCTTTGCCGACCGTTGGGATAGGTTGCAGGCTAAGGATACGGAGATAGCTCAACTCGCGATCTCTTTGGTATTCTTCGTCGGTTATCTTGTTGAGGAGATATGGTCCAGAAGTGGTGATGGCGAAGGCACCGATCGGCGATAGAAATAATATGGTAAGCATGGATAGTCTGACAACGTCCAGAGCAAGCTCTTTCTTTTCCACGTTCTGGTCGTTGCACTCACGTTCGTACGCCATCGGTCCCAAGGCGGCCTGAGGAGCGTTTCAATACCGATGAATATCTCGCGGATAGGTATAGAGGTATATTACTATAAACCTATCCAGGAACGAAACTAGGTTGTAAGCGCCCCGGAGCAAGGATTCTGCTTGGCGCCCCCCCCCCCCTCAACATTTTATTACCTCCTATTGTCCACCTTAGGAGGTTGAGACCACACTTTACATATAAAAGACATAATAAACGTGTTTATTAATTGGTTTCAAACATATTGCAGGTACCCTAATTTGTTTGTCGTTTGATAACAGATAAATAAATTTTAATTACTTTTCCATAAAATGTGTTTCTTCTTTATTCCTAATGGAATAACGTAATATATAAATTTGAATAAAGCCATTGATGTAGCTTTTCGAAAACTTTTCTCTATAAAGATTTCTCATTTGCCGCCCCCCGCAAATCGGCGTCCGGGGCAGAAACACCCGCTGTCCCCCGCCCCCCCTAGTTACGTTTCTGAACCTATCGCGACTCGCGGTACAGTTGAACGTTAACGTGTCACCTGTAGGGTGCCTTTTGGTAACCAAGCCGCGACAAAGAACAGTCGTTCTCTCCACGTGAATGGTGACCGGTGAGTCGATAAATAGGTACCGATACATCGTGCCTGTTTTGTAAAATGAAAAGAGGATTGATTGATTAATCGTCACCAGAAGTGTAGGGCCTGAGTTCGTATTTGCGAAGAGAGTACGTAGATGTAGAACATGGTAGAAGGAGTAAGTAAATTACCGTCAGGCCTATGAGTATGCAGAGTATGTAAAGTCCGAATCTGGATAAAGGGAAATCGGTGAGGTCAATATCGGCGCCGATAACTCCGATCAAGATTGGTTGTACCAGGTGCCAGAGGATGTGGGCCGCGTTTCGGAGAGGAGTCGTCTTGCGAGGGCAATCGATGTGGATAACAGAAAACGCGATCAAGCATCGACTACGTGCAACTATGCACACTACGCACTCGTTATAAGCCCGTTTCTACCATGCGTTGTACGCCCGGCAACTATCCCCACCATTTCTTGGAATCCTTCGGACGAGAGTGAGAGAAGTCGAGAACGAGCGAGAGAGCTCCTTTCATTTCCCGTCGCTCGCTCTTGGGTTTTCTCATTCGCGCCATTGGCCGTGCGGAATAGTATCCACAACGCGCCGTACGCCCGCCGCCAGCCCCGTTCATCGGGCTTATAACGAGTGCACTGTGTATATTGTATACTCATTTGGGTGGCTTTTATGTACTTTTGGTGAAATTTTTTTTAAATATTTTCTCCGCGGCACCCCCCCCCCAGAATAGTTTCAAAAATTAAAAAAATCTGTGTAAAGTTTGAGCCCGATCGGATAACGGAAAAATTGCCCCTGGGCCCTTGAACATTTAAATAATTATTTGACAGCTCACAAAGTCGATTTTATATAATATCCTCCAAGTTATTGATTATATAAAAAAATATGTCAAACAAAAGTTGTAGATCCGGACAAAGGGCATCTTTTATGCTATATTGCTTTTTCTAGTGCGACAAATGATATTCGGAAAACGTCCGAAAAACTAAAAAAGTCTTTCTTTTTTCAAATTTTAAAAGTTTAAGGCGAAAAAATAATTGTAATTCTATATTTTCAGTGTTTGATATGTCATGAATATTTCCTGAACATTAGGGACCGAAGTTCGTAAAAATATCGAAGATATAGACATTAGAATCAGAAGTGAAGTATGCTCATTGGTAACAGATACGTAACAGCATTAACCTTTAGTATTGAAAATAAAAAATGCACATTTCTTTTAGTCTTTATGAATAAGAAATATTCGGGACACATTTATATTTTCAAAATTTAAAAAAAATCTGGCATGAAATCTTCCACTTTTTACGCAATAAAAAAGAAACTATGAATCAAATAAAAAATCCACGATGTCAAAAAACTGAGTAATAGTGTATCATATAGCTATGCAAAATTTGAAGTAAATTGGTTGAATAGTTTATGAGTAATCGTGGGTAATATGTGTGAACATCATGATTTCGAGAAAGATGCATTTGAATATCTCACTTCTGATGGCTATATCTTCGATATTTTTGCGATGTTCGGTCCTTAATTTTCAGGACACATTCATGACGTAAATATAAATATCCTCTGAAAATAAGGAAAAAAATGATTATCTTTTTGGCATATCTCGGTAAATGCTCGGTTTTAAAAGTTTAAAAACTAGTTCTCGAAAATAAAAATGACAATTCTTTTCTCCGTCTTCATAAATAAAAAGTGTTCGAGAAGTATTTAAACTTTCAAAATTTGAAAAATAAAAATGTTTTCTTTTTAGTTTTTCGGACTTTTTGCGAAAACCGTTTGTCGTACAACAAAAAGTAATATAACAGAAAATATGCTCCTTGTCTGGATCTACAACTTTTGTTTGACATATTTTTTTATGTAATCAATAACTTGGAGGATATTATATAAAATCGACTTTGTGTGCTGTTAAATAATTATTTAAATGTTTAAGATCCTAAGAGCACCTTTTCCCGTTATCCGATCGGGCTCAAACTTTACACAGATTTTTCTTTTATTATTGAAAATTATTCAGGGGGGGGGGGGGTGCCGCGAAGAAAATTCAAAAATCGAATATAAGAGCCACCCTAATACTCATATATAAGTACATAAGTACATACGTGCATAGATATGTCGAATGACAGGTTCTGTTTCAACACTTACGTCGAAAGAAGTTGATAAGATCTTCCAACCTGTGATCGCAACGAACGTCATAACGAGACAGGCCAGGTACCCTCCTCCCGAGACGGTTAATTTTGCAGTGGCCGTGGTGCACATCAAAGATCCCAGTACCAAACAGATGACGCGGTGCCAGGTGGCGTATTTCTATTTGGTGATTTGGTCCAATGATGCCGAGATGGAATGGGAAACCAGTGAAGATGTGAAAGAAGAAAGTAGCCATTCAACAAATACTTAAATACTCACATAACTACGATGAGGGAAAAAGATGAAGCAAATTCCTAATATTGCTCCCGCCAAGATGCCTAGTATAAAGTCTCGAATACCAGAGGGAATGTAAGACCACCATTCGGTGTTGTTTTCGTCTGAAAAGGATTGGTCCGATTGATCAAATCATTTAACGTTATTTTAAGGCGGTTAAGGAGCATTCTATTTTGATCGGCCCAAAAATTAAGCTATTTGTAAAGATTTTTTCTCAATAAGTACAACATATAGCGAAATAAATCTTTTTGGTGTTTATTAAGCTATTCTTGTATTATACAAAAAAATTAAAAAGGATTTTTATAATTTGTTTTAATTGTTTTTTTACAACGTCAATATGGCATCGAAAAAAAAGGTGAAATCCCGGCTCAGGCTTATCTGAAACAAAAAATTCCAAAAAATTCTTAATCTGCATGAGTGTCGCTATGGCCCCTAGCTCAAGTAACAATTTTTGTTGAAAAGTAAGAAAATAGCGCCTGGTTTGAAAAAAAGTTTGACAAAACACTCAAAAGGTTGTATGTATTCTCGGATGTTCCATGAGAAAAATCTCGGTTATTTCTCGACAAAAATGGTTAATTGAGCTAGGGGCTATAGCGACACTCGTACAGATTAAGAATCTTTTGGAATTTTTTGTTTCGAATAAGCTTGAGCCGGTAAATCCCCAATTTTTTAGGTGCCATATTGGCACTGCAAAAAAAACAATTTAGGCAAATTGCAAAATTTTTTTTAAAATTTTGTTTGTATAATATAAGAATAGCTTAATAAATATCAAAAAGTTTTATTTCATTATATATTGCATTTACTGAAAAAAATATCTTTAAAGTAGCTTAATTTTTCGGCGGTTCAAAGAAGAATCGACCCCTTAAGGGACTGTTCCCGTCTAGAGCCTATAAAAATAGGTGATCTTTAGGAATTAATTAAAGGAAAAATACTACATATAACGTAATGGAACTTTTTGTATTGTATTAAGGGTGTCTTAAATTATAGAAATATATTTTTTGTTTTATAATTAATCATTGCAGACGACACTAGGGAGTCGTTGAAGTCGAGGTGTAAAAAAATTCATCCTAATCGGTGGGACCTGTATCTCCAAAAGTTATTATACGATTCGATTGAAACTTTTTTATTTTGAAGAAAAAATACAAAAATGATATTTTTTTTAGAAAATAACGACACTTGAAATTTGAAATCACTTTTTCCCTATATTTTTCGCCCTTTCAACACGTTTAAAAATGATAAATTTTCAATTTTTTTTTAATTTTTACTGGTTCCCCCTCCCCTAGCCTGAAGTGTATTCTTCAAAATAAAAAAAGTTTCAGTCGAATCGGACAATAACTTTTGGAGATATAGGTCCCACCGATTATAATAACACTGTTTCGGGAAAAACGCGTTTTAAGTTTTACGTGAGTGCCGAGTGGCCGGGTGTTACTCATGCATTTGCCGCTACTCAAATGCCTATAACAGGCTTGACTAACTGGCGACTCACGAGCCGTCGGGGGCCCCTCCGCCTTGCTACCACGCTGAACGGCCCCCTCCATACCTACCAGACTCAGACGATCGCAGTCAAAAAGAGAAGGAAAGAAGCAGGAATCGACTGCGATCATCAGAGTCTAGTCGGTATGGAGGGGGGCCGCTCAGCGTAGCAGTAAGGCGGAGGGGCTGCCGGCGGCTCGTGAGTCGCCAGTTGGTCAACCCTGGCCTATAACTTCGGAAATTTTACGAATTTCAACAAATCCTTTTAAACACGTATTCCTAAAAGCTTGAACATTCGAAACAGAAATAAAAAAAATCGATTTTTAGACCGAAAGCCCCCCTTAAGCGAAACAACACACGCTTACCGTTTGGGAAGACGATCGAGTAGCAGATGACGAAAACGGAAAGCATGTGCACGTTGTCCAAACAGGCAGCTGTGCATAGTATAGTAGCCAGTCCCTTGTCTTCGCCGTAGCCTTTTTCGGCCAGAGCTAGGACGGAGTTTACGGTGACGACCGGCGACATGCATGCGAGTATTGCTCTTGTAAATGTACATAAAAGAAGGAGATGGCAATTGAAGAGCTTTTGATTCGCGCGGTTCGCACTTCGCACTTCTCACTTACCCGGCCATGAAGGACCAATCCCAAGGATACTGCAAAATGTATTTGCAACATATAGCCAAGGCGAGCATTTCGATCGAACAAGGAATGATGGCCAATATCGCTAGGAGCATTGGATATCTTTTCAAGCTCGTGCTAGACAATTGAAGTCCCGCGCGTATCACGATAAAGGTCAGGGAAAACGTTCTGATCTTGGAGACCGTGGAGATGCCGAGTTCCTCGTGAATATCATAGAGGCCGGCGTTGCGGATGATCAGACCAGCCAGCAACATACCAAATGCCGGCGGAAGGTTCAAATAAGGGATGTACGATAAACCCCAACCGAGCCAATAAGAGAATACACAAAGAATGTATAAACCGAAAATGTAGTTATTCGGGAGCATCATATCACCTAGGAAGAAGTACAAAACCGCCCAACCCATTAACACCATTCCCACGCTACTTGCTATCCAGAACAAGTTTGCCCATGTCAGGCGTTGCCCGTGGCATTGGGAAATAGGGTCCGTTATGATGATGTTACGTATTTTAGGATGGCAGAATGTTACTCGATGACAACATGTCAGATCGTCATCGTCATAATTTCCAGCTTCCGCTTTCGCTGCTAACATTCTTTACCAACGTCAACGCTCAAACTCGTATTCTCGTTAGCTGGCGCGGGCAGGAATATTATTCTATGTTTATGCCAGATATAGTCGTCCTATCGTAGCAAATCCGTGGCTTTCGTAAACGTGTCAATTCACTTTCGTCTACTTGTGCTCGTTTGCATTACCGTTTACAGGTTATCCTCTCGTTCTATTGTTTCAGTTCGCGAGGGATGCTTATCGCGGTCGTTCTGGAAACGCTGCTGCATACCTAGGGTTTATACAAAAACCGACTTTTGAAAAAACCGGTTTCCGAATTCCACTATTCCCCCCCAAAAAACGGCTCAACCGGTTTTCGAATTCCACTATTCCTCCAAAAACTGGTTACACCGTTTTTTGAATTTCACTATTCCCCAAAAAACCGGTTAAACCGGTTTTCGAATTGTCACAAAAATATATAATTAAAATAGTAAATAAATATTTGTACTTATTTTAAAAATTTTCAGTTTCCTTAATGTTATGGAATTACAAAAATACAACAAAATGAAATGTACTCTATCTATACAAAACCAAATAAATAAAAAAATAAAATAACTAAAATCCGTACAAATACGTACAATTTTTGAGTTCATTTAATATTTATGGATTTGCAATAATACAACACAATAAAATAGACTGCATACAAAACCAAATGAAAGAAGAACTAAAATAACTAAAATCCGTATAAAATGTAAATTTTTTAAAAGGTGGTACCAAAGTATAAATCTTTATTCCATTTAGTATTTTTCTTCCGAAAATATGAACTCAGGAAGATTAGTTTTTCAGTAAACTGTTACCTACTACAATATGCTTGTGTCCGAACCGATTTCAAGTCAAAATGTTAACGTTATTAATTAAATAATTAGTTCATTTCTGCATATTAATTCTTATTAGAATTTTAGGTTTTATATATTTATAAAACCGTGTTTTTAAACCCGGTTTTTAAAAACAGACAAACCCTACTGCTACATCATGTTTTTTGCCAATAGGCCAAGTAGAATCCAGGGGTTGAAAACAGTTATGATATCGGTTTCGGTTCTCGAAACAGTTATGAGAACCGAAATAATCTTGAAACAGTTACGAGTGAAAAGGGTTCTGGCCTATATCGGTTTCGGTTCCGGTTCTACAGAACCGATATTATATCGGTTCCGTAACGGTTATATATCGGTTAGGTATACAGTAAACTCTCGCTATTTTAAATTATAATTAAATAATAAATCTGTGAAGAATAAATTGATTCTCAAAAGTAGTTTGAAATCAATTTTTTTAAGTTACGTTCAAGTTAAACCCTTATTAAAAATTTAAACAAAGTAAATTATATACCGAAATGGTTGCAGAGCAACAACTATACATCGCATTTTTATGCTGTCACCGCACGTTTCAAAAAACTTACGAACAATGTCGCATTTCTTTCGGCCCATTATGTCGATATGTTTTTAAATATCACTAATAACTATTATACACTACGACTAATATTAATTTGACACTTAATTTAAAGTATTGCTAACATTAACAGCAATAACTTTCCTAATATCTACAAACTTACTATCTACTAATTTTATATTAATTATGAAGATTATTAACTATTTTTTTTTTTTAATAAAGACAGTGTCTCGAGGACGACAATGTGTCTTGTTGGGAAATATAAAACTTTTTGTATTAAATTCCACGTGCTCGCAACTAGCTCAGGAATACAAGTGACTCTGGCCCATTGGCCTTAAACAGTGTGCGCGGGAAAAGGCCCCGTAGCTATGTGCTACGCTCCGTTACGCATGCGCGAGGATGCGCGTGACGTCAAACCAATCAACGCCAAGATGGGAAACGAAACGGCGCCACTGTCAAGTCAAGCCAAGCGACTGAAGTGACGAATAAAAATAAAATAAAAATAAAATTCGACAAATTATCAAGTTCCCAGCCCTAATTTGTACCACAATTCATAGCAGTGGCGGGACAAGCATGTGACGTCGGCTTCGCGGATTGACAGTGGCGCCGTTTCGTTTCCCATCTTGGCGTTGTTTGGTTTGACGTCACGCGCATCCTCGCGCATGCGTAACGGAGCGTAGCACATAGCTACGGGGCCTTTTTCCGTGCACACTAGCCTTAAACCCTCCGACTCTTCGCGTTTGTTTATAAGATCCTTCATCGCTGAGCCTCACTATCTAGAATCTCTCTTTTCAGTACTTAATTTACAGATGCTGTCTTTCGTTTCGGCTTTTCCTGCATTGATGGAGTTTTAAAAAGAGAGACACCAGATAGAGAGGCCCAGCAATAAAAAGACTTATAAACAAATCGAATTTCCATTAAAAAAATTGACATTGATCGTAAATATTTTGGAACGTGCTATGCATACTCGATGCGTAACTGAAATCGATATAGCCAGAAATTTCGGTTCCTTGTAACAGTTATTCAAAATATCGGTTCTTTCATAACTGTTTCAGTCAGAACCGATATATACCAGTTTGAAACAGTTATTTTCGGAACCGTTTCAACCCCTGTTAGAACCCGTTATCTTTTCTTATTACCAAACTATTCTACATACATACCAGTCATCTCATCCGTTCCCCAATCCCTTTCACTTTGGTTCTGATTTTGGTTTTGTCAACCGATCAAACGGCTGGATCGATAACTTTTTCATGCAATTGTTTTTTGCGGATGTGTGTACGGGAAGGTACATAGACGCTAGCCGTGCTTCAGGAAAAGGCGCGAGCAATTCGGTCGAGATACATACATATGTACATATTATCCACATACATAGGTGTGAGGTCTTTGACCTGGGCGAACCACTTAAATCAGTAATATTGGATTTGTGTCTGGCTGGGAAAATAGCGCTCTTGGAAAATGAATATCTATTTTGGTTGTTGAAGCGACGCAGTCGCTCGTACCAATATGTATGATAGGTGTAGTCGGACGTCAAGTGGATTTCAGGTTATTGAACCTGCTCATTGATCCTTTTCCGTATACATATACCGACGCGTATAACGTCGTTACCGCAACCAGCGTCTACCACCAACACCTTTACCTCTCCACGTGCCCCACGCAACGCAGTCGCTCTCGGCTCTCGCGACTAACTCAACGCTAATTCACGCTGCTTTTATTCTACAGCTATTAAGGATAGAGATGCGGGGTAACGATCTGGAGCAGGCTAATAACATCGACACCGCACTTCATCGGATTCGAGGGAGGCTCGGTATCCGGTTGTGCACGCGTTATTTCTCGACAATTTACATATGTACACCTGCCAGCTGGTTCACGGCAAACTGTCGCAATGCGCCGCGTCCCGTCGGTCAATTCGCCGTGCACTCCTGCCACGAGACTACCATCAAATAATCACGGTGTGCAAACACCGTCTTGCTAAACTATTTTGCGTGGCTAACTAGCTTCCGTTAATTATAAATCGGCCACCGTCGCGGTACGAATTTTTCCTCGTCCCGTTTTCCGTGAAGCGAGCCTAGCTGGAACCTAGGTGACCCAGGTATCGCTTTAGCAAATCTTTTCTCAAGCGAAATGCATTGGCGTGTAGTAGCTGCCATCGTTGCAGTCGCACCAGGGCCGGGGCAGGAGGGGGAGGCTAAGTTAGAAAGCAAAGAAGGGACGGAGAGGGTTTTCTTCTTTTGATGCGCCTACTTAGCGTACAAGTTCGCGTCGAGTCGCGTCGTTTCGTATCGCGCGCGTAGAGAAAGCACCCTCGAAACTGGCCGTAACGACCGGTAACCCCATCCTAAACGAAGCCTTAAAGAGGGAGGGGAAGGGAGGGGAAGGGTGACCGTGTAACAAGAGGCTGTGCAAAGGGGTTGAAGAGTCGCGAAACCATGAAGGGGTAACACGAGCGATGTCCACGAGTACGGTGTGACGTGGCTGTATTGTAACTGAAGAGTTTCCTTGCACTCGTCATCCGTGCGACGGTTGCTCCCCTACCCTCCGCACTTGCACATAGCACTTGCCCCTTTCTTCTCCGTCCCCTACCCCGCATCTTCCTAGCTCTTAGCCTCTCTTTACCATAGAATTATCTGGTTCTCGATTCTCCTGCATACATCAATTAAAGTGAGAAGGATTGGGAAAGGTAAGGGTGCTGGCGATGTTGATCGGCTCACAATCAGTAGAGATGGTTCGATAGGTTCGGCTTGTATGGTTGCGTGCTTTTTACCTTGAACCGTCAGCAAGCTTGGAGCACGAGCATTGAGCGGGAATAAAGCAGAAGAGTGGTAAAAACTTGGGAACTGGCGTGAGAGCGAGAGGTAGGCACGGACTCGTTGTCTAGACACTCGATCGAAAGGAGTTTGCGAAGCGGCGCGGCCCGGCGCCCGCAAGAGATTGGATCGGGTCGGATCAGGTTGGATCGGGTCGTGTCAGTTCGGTCGATATTCCTGGCGACGTGTTTTCAAGCCAAACTGACTAGAGTTTTCATTGCACCACCTTCCCCTCCCGATTCTTCCAATTACATACCTACCTAAGATTATGCGCGACTCACGTGGCTTCTCACACCCCATAGTAGCATTTTTGGTTGGCCAACAGTAGCCAACAGTTGGGAATTAGTTGGGATATAGTTAACGAATATTCAATGTTGGGCCTACAATTACTATGGTTGGTTAAACAACAAAAAGTTACCGTAAACTGGGGTGACTTTGCCCGCTCGGGGCGACAATGCCCACTTTTTGTAAAGACTTTACTTTATTTTATTGTGAAGTAATTAGAACATATGGTGATTTGTAATCGATAGCAATAATTTCTCCAAGGTCAAACGAAAAAAAAAATAGCGAATTCAATCATATGGTAATTTTTCAGTCAGAGTAAAAAAGTGGGCAATGTCACCCCGGCGGGCAAAGTCACCCCAGTTTACGGTACGACAGTTTGTCTACGAATATTCAATGTTGGGCCCACAATTACTATGGTTGGTTAATTAACAAAAAGTTACAATACAAACATTCCCTTACAAACCTGTTATTATATTCCAAGTTGTGATTTTTCTTTTCTTATTTATAAATACGTAATGAGGACGTCTGTCTTAAGACGAATGTGAAATTTTAAGAAATGAGTCTAAAGGTCGAATGATGATATTTTGTAGAATATTCCGCGCCGCTGCGCAGTTTTTATAAACAATTAATACTAGTTATGTGACTAGAAATTAGAAGTGTTTACAAGGAAGTGTGTTGGGTAGTTGCGCACAGCGGTTGCTCCGGACTGCTTAGTTTTTAATATTATACCTAAGGGACACTATTCCCTGGCTTGCACAGGCTCCGATGTGCATAATAGTTGTTAAGGTTATTTATAAGCCTAGTATAGTACTTAGTTATAGGTTAGTGTAGTTGTAAGTTTGGGTAAGGGGTTTTTACCCTCCTTCTGGCGCATTTTTTTCTCCAAGCTTAAGATCACAATATTATCCTGTGATGTAGATTGTGCAATCCGTTTTAGCATTATAAATACTAAATAGTGTTACGAAAGATTTGCTCCCCAAGACTGCAGGGACGTGACTAGGGGGGGAGGCAGCGGGAGTTTCTGCCCCGGGCGCCGATTTGCGGGGGGCGCCAAATGAGAAATCTTTATAGAGAAAAGACATAGTTTTTGAAAAGCTACATCAATGGCTTTATTCAAATTTATATATTACTTTATTCCATTAGGAATAAAGGAAATACACATTTTATGGAAAAGTAATTAAAATTTATTTATCTGTTATCAAACGACAAACAAATCAGGGTACTTGCAATATGTTTGAAACCAGTTAATAAACACGTTTATTATGTCCTTTATAGGGGAGAGTTGCCAATATCGTACTGGTCACCTAAATCGTACCTCATCAATTTCTCAATAATTAATGAATGTAAACGACATCTGATTATAAAAATATCTAGTAAATGCGAAATAAGAAATAGAAACAAAATCTTTTGAGCTTACACCCTATTTTGTGCGCGCTATAAACATTTAAATAAATCAGGTATGATTGATGTAACTTTTTATCAGTTTATTTTAGCTGATAATAATCTAACAATGCAATTTTGTCCTGTATTTCTGTATTTTTCTAAAAGCGGGTTTAATGTAGAATATTTTACATTCATTTTAAGTACATATTACATTGATTATAAAGTTTAAATTGATATTTATAAATAAATTGATCATGTTTCCTAAATCGTACCACTACAATCGTACCAGTAGGATTTGTCAACTCGTATGTTATATAGGTTATGTACATATATCATATACATAGGTTATTGCGGCCTGTGTGTGATCCATATACATTTGTATATGTAACTATATAATAATCATTACTTTATGTTGAATATTTTCTTCTTTATGCGTTATTGATACTATTTTTTGGTGGAGGTACGATTTTGGAAACCGAGGGGTACGATTTAGGAGGCTTGTTGCCTAAATCGTACCTATTACAGTATGTGACAAAAAGATTAATAACAAAATAATAGTAGGTGCCTAAAAGATCAAGTTACAATATCCAATAGTCATTTGCGTTCAAATTAGTGCCAAATATGAAATATAACGTAAAATGTCTTAAGTGATACGATATAGGCAACCCTTCCCTATGTAAAGTGTGGACTCAATCTCCTAAGGTGGGCAATAGGAGGTGGTAAAATGTTGGGGGGGGGGGGGGGGCAAAAAAATCCTTGCTCCGGGCGCTTACAACCTAGTTTCGTGCCTACCGAGACTGTATAACTAACAAAGGAACACGGCGAACCCGGACTCACCGATTCGAACGCAACATTGTGGGTTTTTAAAGTGACTCAAAACATGAACAACGGTATGTTTCATTTGGGCCTTATTGCCCTGTAAGGGGGTGAAAACTAACCTCAAAGTCAAATTGGAACTTCCACTGTTTCGCGTATAACCCTCGAAGTAGAAAAGACAGAAAAAAATGTTTCAAACAAAAGTTTGACGATGCAATAAGCGCTACAAACTTGCGTTAAAAAAATTTTGAAAATAGTTTTAAAAAAAAGAACCTGTCGAAAAAAAGTATATTTTTAAAATTTTGTTAAAGCAAGTTTGCAGCGCTTATTGCACCATTAATCTTTTGTTTGACACATTTTTTTCTGTCTCTCGTACTTTGAGAGTTATACGCGAAAAAGTGGAAGTGCCAATTTGACTTTGAGGTTAGTTTTCACCACCTTAAAGGGCGATAGGGCCTAAATGAAACACACCGTTGTTCTTGTTTTGCTTCACTCTAAAAACCCACAAAGTTGCGTTCCAATCGGTGGGTCTGGGTTCGCGGTGTTCCCTTGTAAGAGATTCCACAATTTGGAATAATTAGTTTTTGTATTGATAAGATGGTTTGGTTCTTTTTTCAAATGTTGTTGTCGCCAGATTTACATTGTAAAGAGTGTGGAAGCTTTGATAATAAACATAGGTATTTAAAAAAAAACGGTTGCTTCGTAAGCGAAAAGTTTGGGTTCGATTCTCCTCATCGCGAAATTTTTGTTTCCTAAATAAGACCTGAAGAAGATATCTTTTGAAGTTCTTTAAGACGCCTTCTGGACTTCTTTAAGACATCTTTTGGAAAGAAACCTTAAGTTTTACCTATGGAACGAAACCTTCAGTTGGGCCTGCGTTGGTTACAATCGTTGGCCGATTTAAAAATAGCGTGACACTTCAACAGTTGGCCAACGGATAACACGTCATTAGGCCAACAAACTCCCAAGAAATAAACGCTACTAGGGCATATCTTCCGTATCTCTAAAATTGTCCTCTTCTCCCTTGCCATGGAGCCTGCAACGAATAAAAACTTTTCCCTATCCTTATTGCTTGCAGCTTGTGACTTGTAAGTATGCGCGAACACTGTGTTCACTGCAGAATGCAGACGGCTGGTTCGTTATTCCGTTCCTTGTTGTACCTACAACACGCAACGAGCTCGGTGTACCGTATAAAAACGCTAGACAATGACTCTTTTTGTCTATAGCCGAAGGCGCATTGTACGGAAATATTGCAAAGGTCTGGCTGGTAAGGTACGTTCACTAATCTGACATCATCCTCCGTTCTCCCTTTCCACCGTCTCCCAGTTGCGTTGGTTGATCAAGGATGAAAATATCATCCGCGCACGTACGTACGTACATGTAATACAATACGAGAGCCTCCGCAGCGAAGCGGGAGTTACGCGCGCGATACGTTAGACGGCACCGGGCGGCCTACGATAGGGGGTAAATTTTGTTGACGTATCAGAATGACAGTCACGTACGGGTTCTCAAGGAAGAGACAAGGGAAAGTGGATGAGACAGAACTGAGGGCGGACGATCGAGTACGAGGTTACGCGATTCTAACTGTGTACGGATCGTTTCCCCCCTAGCAACTTGAATCCCCATGTTCCAACGAATAACAAGGTTTCTCCTCTACGTAGAATTACTTTTTAGTAGTGATTTCATAATTTCCTCACCGCACATTATAGTCTACACACTATACTGTATATACGAATTCTCGCTCGTATAGGGTCTCCAATCGAGAAAAGTCATCGCCCTACGAAAAAGGACGAAAGTCGTTTCGTTAGATTGCGCGGAAGCATGACTGGTCTGGTGCGTAGGCAGACGAAGGAAACGTTGGACTCCGTCCAACCGGATGATGGTCTTACGCTTTATTAATTGCTCAGTAAGGTTTATACAAAAACCGACTTTTGAAAAAACCGGTTAAACCGGTTTTCGAATTTTCGCAAAAAATATAATTAAAGTAGAAACTAATTTTAAAGAAACTTATTTTAAAAATTTTCAGGTTTTTTTAATATTTATGAAATTACAAAAATATAACAAAATAAAATATACTCTATCTATACAAAACCAAATAAATACAAAGAATTAAAATAACTAAATTCCGTACAAATCCGTACAATTTTTGAGTTCATTTAATATTTATGGATCTACAAAAATATAATACAATAAAATACACTGCATACAAAACCAAATGAAAAAAAACTAAAATAACTCATGTCCGTAAAAAATATAAATTATAAATCTTTATTTTATTTAGTATTTTTCTTCCGAAAATATGAACTCACGAAGATTAGTTTTTCAGTAAACTGTTACCTACTACAATATGCTTGTGTCCGAGGCGATTTCAAGTCAAAATGTTAACGTTTTTAATTAAATAATTAATTCATTTTCACATATTCATCTTAGTATACAAAACAGTTTTTTTTAATTTAAAATCGGTTTTCAAGTTTTACAAATTTATTAAAAAAAACGGTTTGGAATAACCGACAAACTCTATTGCTCAGCGACCATTCTCAGTGATGGTGTGCTGTTATAGAAGGAATCGGTATCAATAACGCCTGGATCGGTTGAATCAATTAGAGTCTAATTAGACGGACAGAGTTCGGAATACATATTCCGCTGGTGACAATGTGGTTAGTAGTATGTGTATGTACCTACTGTATTCGAAACGCGCGAGCAAACTTAAATTGCGCGTTTTACCTGTGTCTGACTCATTTCTGTCGATGATTCATATCGACCGATTGCGTGGATCAGAAATATGTACATAATTCGTAATTTGTTTATTCATACAGTAGGCGTGCAAGCTTCAGTGTTTGCAAATTATGCAGCAGAAAAGGGGAATTTTTTTTTCAAAATTACCGGATTCAAAATCTAATCAGTCGTGAGCTATATTAGCGGGGCACTCGCGCACTCCGAGGTTTTGCAGCTTTATTGATGAACACTTTTCTGCTGGAAATTGTCGAGGCCTGTACATAGTGAGTGTAGTCTCTACCTACCCGTTTTTCCGCCCCATTTCTTCCCGTTCGAATCGATTTGAAGTAGACTGGTTCTATCGTTGGAACGAGGCGAAAAGTAAGGAAAAGTAAAGAAAAGGAAAACTAGCGAAAAAAGCGAAAGGAAAGTATGGAAAAAGGAGAGAATCGTGTTCGAATTGAGCGTCACTGAAGCTTCGATAAACGACGTCGGGCGAAGCAGCGCCTCCCCTCGGAAAGCTGGCTGCCGCGCCGGTTAGGTCGTTCGGCCGCCTTCGGTTCTCTCCGCCGCGAAGAAGTTACCGTCGAGTGGCGCGGCGCGACGCGAGGCGACGCGACGCAACGCGATGGGACGCGGTACGTCGGCTCGCGTTGCCAGTCACTCACGGAGCTTAGTTGCGGGATTGTCTTGATTGAACGTTACGTGAGAAAGCAATCGTAGTTTCGATACCTTAGGAAAAAGTATTAAAAAAACGATTGCGCGTCAAGTACGTGCATTTAAACATTCCACGTCCGGGCATGTCGAAAATCACTCGGTAACTTTATCGATCCGGCGTTTAGGTGAAGTGAATGCGAACGTGTGCTTGTGTAGAGAGTTGTGTAGCGTCGTAGCCCTTGTCGTGTCGTCGTTACCGCCGCCGTTGTCGTCGTCGTCGTCGTCACCGTCGCCGTCATTGTCGTCGTTATTATCGTTGTCGCCGCGGCGGCCCTCGCCAGCGACGCCGACGCCGACGTCGACGCCGCGTCATTCCGCGCCACTCGGTGATTTGTTTTGACATGTGTGTGTTCTGCCATATTGGATTATCGCATCGTGTTCTACGAGCTATGCAGGCGCGAGTTTCACGTTGAAAAGGTGTGTGTCTACTTTTTGTTTCTATTTTTCTTCTCAGCTGCGCACAGCACTTACATCGCAAGAATCACCACACTTGACCATTCGGGTATAGAACTATTCAGACGCGTCATCGCTGAATAAGCGTCGATGAATCGCAGACTGGTTCATAGGAATGGTTCGTTCGTTTTATATAGGAGAATCGCAGTCGCTCGATATCCGCCAAAGCTTTTGGAGGCGATGTCGAGAAATGGCTGTCGCCTTTCATTCGTCCTTACATTGGCTCGATTCAGTCGATTCGATTGCAAAACGAACGAATGGAAGAACCGCTAAGAGATCGGTACCATATAGTACATAACGTATTATACATGTCGATTCGTGTCAAGGTTCGCGGACGGGTATTTGGTGAATGCATAACTACGTTTCAGTGAACCGTCCGCTGAAGAGCGGCGATTCAAATCAATGTATTGTATACTATATCATCAATCGCCTTTCTTTCCTTTATTTTCCTCTAGTTTGGAACTTGTCTAATTATAATTCCACACCTTCCTTACGGTAGGCATAACACGTACACGCCACTAGGGATCATAATGAATTTATGAATCGTGTGTTGTGTCAGTTGTGTGAAAAGTTTCCTCTATCATTATAGAACTCCACGAGATTTTGAATATTTGATCGCGATTCCTCGATGAATTGGACATCTTGATTTCGTAGCACCTTAAAGGGCTGGTGTTCTGTTGGGTGGGTTGTGTAGTGGAGGGGAGGTTAGCATATGGTCCGCGAAGGGGGAGTAGCGTGCGTACTTATACATACATGTCCTATGTTTTGATGGGTTTGTGGGGAGTGAAGGGGTAGCGAGCAGAGAGAGAGAGAGAGAGAGGAGAATTTCTTCAACGATTGTTGTCAGCTGTCAACTACAGGCGCGGTTCACTTTTATAGTAGCGTACATTGTGCTATTATGCCCCCGCATCCTAATAAAGTGCTTAAGATGTTGGCGAGGACATGTCAGTTTGACGGTTGTGTTTACATCGATGTTGCGGAAAAAACGAATGTAAAGGCAGAACTAATAGAATTCTCAGGGACACAATTCAATGTATTCTGCCTTCCCATTCTCGTTTCCAGCTAACACAAACGCAAACGTAAAGTAGGCAACTACAAAGTATGCGAATCATATATGTAAATCGAATAGTCGCGAGAATCGAAAATAAGAGGTACATGTATTTATTTGCTTCTCGAAAGTGTGCGCCGGTAGGAACCTATGTAGAACGGGGAAAAAGAAGAGGCAAACATTGAACGTGACCCGATTCGCTCAGGCTATTCTTAGGTGTACCTATCCCTGTGTTTCGTAACGTGTTCGGCCTGCACGTCTCATAGCCAAAATCGCATCAGTGGTTTTCCTTCGTCGTAAGTCTGCTGCGCCTCGAAACTACTCTAGGTACGATTAAGTGTAGTTAATTAGCGAACAATCGGAAACGCAAATCTAAACGTGTACTTTGTGTCTCGAGGAGGTCTTTGGATATTCCTGAAACTCGGACACGAAAATGATTTCTTCTTAATTAACGAATTTAATGGCAGGTGCGAAAAAGAATCAACTTCTCGCAGGATAAGCGCCCTTGAATTTAGTTAGAGACGTCTCCAGCCTCAGAATTTCGTCCCTTAGCTCGATATAATCAACTTTCTGTTGCAATAAATCCGGTGAAGAAAATGATGAGAATATACGTGTACCCAACGGAATTTGGTGGTACGCGATATGAATTACCTGCAGTCGGCGTCGCGGTCGCCAGGTTGCTAGGCCGCTAGGTGTACATTAGGGTGGCTCTTATTTACTGTTGGTGAAAATTTTTTTCAAGATTTTCTTCGCGGCCCCCGTCCCCAGAATAGTTCTGAATAATAAAGAAAAATCTGTGTAAAGTTTGAACCCAATCGGATAACGGGAAAATGTGCCCCTGGGTCATTGAACATTTAAATAATAACAAATTAAAAAAATAATAAAAATGCATTGAAAAGTATATATATATTATAAACCTTAGTTCAAGCTGCAGCTTTGAGAGCGATTGACCGGGCTAACCCGGAATTCGTTAATTAAGAAGAAATCATTATATATATAATATTATAACGTAGAGGTGACACGATTCCGAGCGAAATGGAACGAGAGCGAATTGGAGGGACTGAAAGCGAGCAAGAAACGGTATATAGGAGACAGAAGATGCGTTGATATTTTGTGTCGCTCTGTTTTTCGGAGAATGTACTATAATGAAACAGATTTCTTATTTTTTGGTGTAACTCCAAAACTACTCGATCGATTTTGATCATTCTTTTTCCACGACCTCGGACTTTTCTCGAAAACCGTTTGAGGCACGACAAAAAGTAACACAACATAAAAGATGCTCTTCGTCTGGATCTACAACTTTTATTTGACATATTTTTTTATGTAATCAATAACTTGGAGGATATTATATAAAATCGAATTTGTGAGCTGTTAAATAATTATTTAAATGTTCAAGGACCCAGGGGCGCGTTTTCCCCGTATCCGATTGGGTTCAAACTTTACACAGATATTTTTTTTATTATTTGGAACTATTCTAGGGGGTGCCGCGAAGAAAATTCAAAAGTCGAAAATAAGAGCCATCCTAGTGTGCATCTTAAGGAGGAACACCACTGTGACGGCCGGAAAAATAAGCCATTTTTAAGAATTTTTTTCAGGAATAATTTTCATTTTTCTTAGAAATTTGTTATTACCTACCTTTAGTACGCTGTCTTAAGAGACTATATAAACAAAAATAAATAGAAAAACATGCATCAATTTTAATATATTAATTAATCTTCTAGACACTCCACGCGAGCTGATCGAATGTGTAATTATGGAACAACAGGTCCGAAAACAAATTTAATTTTTTTTTTATCAACTATATGAGTGTAGTTTCCATTGTACGTACGAGTTCTTTGATTGAAAACCAATTTTTTTAAATACGCTCAAAAAACTGTGCATCCTATTCGCGGATTTCCAAAACTTTTCTTCTAAAGTGCACTATTTTTACAAAAATAATTTGTTTAAGAAATCGGTACGTACAACGGAAACTACAGTCATATAGGTAGGTTATAAAAAAAAAATGAAATTTGATTTCGGATCTGGTGCTCCATAGTTACACATTCGACCAGCTCGCGTGGGGTGTCTAGAAGATTAATTAATATATTAAAATTTATGGATGTTTTTCCATTTTTTTGTGTAGTCTATTAAGACTGCGTACTAAAGGTAGGTAATAAAAATTTTCTAAGAAAACTCTAAATTATTCCTGAAAAAAATTCGGTAATTATTTAGAAGTTGTCCATCCTCACCGATTTCAATGATTTTTGGATATGTTATCAAGATCAAGATTCTGAACAACTTTTTCCTATGCATGGTACCGCCGCTCGACCTTCGTTTCCGAGATATTCGCGAAAAACTGCTGCTACTACTACAATGTATTCTGCCGTATACCTACCTACAGTACGCATCTGTGGCAGCGTACGCGCCAGCATGGGACAAAACAAATGACGAAGCTGGCCTTTTTTTTTTTAATATTGGTTTACCGTCGCATCAACTACTTGGTTATTAGCGACAACTATTTACAGTGCATTTCGATTATGCTATCATATTATATTATATTATTTTATATTATAGAATTTTGTCGATCAATTTAGATTCCTTCAGGAATTTTACAAGGTGGTCCAACTTATCTTCGCCGAAGTTGTCTTTCAGAGGTGGAGTGATCATGTGGTGGTCGCGGAACATTCTGTATTTGTCACAGTACAATAGTAGATGTTCCACTGTAGTTGCAGAGTTACAGTCGGGACAGATTGGTGGCGGGTCTTTAGCTAGTAAATACGAATGGGTAATTTTGGTGTGTCCGATTTTGAGCCGGGATATTGCTACTTGTTCCCTTCTTGTTAAGTTTTTAGTATCTTTAGTTGGCATAGTGGAGCTGTCCGTGAGGTCTTTAATGTGTAAGGGTGCCGAGTTGTTCCACTCCAACTCCCACTTCATTGTCAGTTTCCTTCTGATAAAGTTTATAAGGTCTTCAAAGTGGCTGTTTGACCAGAATTGTGGCTGAAACCAGAAACCTGCGGATGCCCGTCAACATCCCGACTCATATCGGTTCGCTACCATGCTTTACGCCGGCGAGCTAGCGCCCCCCCCCCCCCCCCCCCCCCGCACTAATCTAGCCCAAACCTATACTAATACCCGGGACAAGTTGGAAAGTGAAATTCGTTGCGTCGGAATAAGTCAAAAGAAGTTTTTCGTAAATATCTCGGACACAAAGGTCAGCTTCGTCATTTGTTTTGTCCCATGCTGGCGCATGCGCTGCCACGGACGCGTACTGTAGGTAGGTATACGGCAGTATACATTGTAGTAGTAGCAGCAGTTTTTCGCGAATATCTCGGAAACGAAGGTCGAGCGGCGGTAACATGCATAGGAAAAAGTTGTTCAGAATCGTGTCCCCGACAACATATCCAAAAATCATTGAAATCGGTGAGGACGGACAACTTCTAAATAATTACCAAAAATTCTTAAAAATGCCTTACTTTTCCGGCCATCACAGTGGTGTTCCTCCTTAAATCGCGCTGAATCACGATGCGTACGCTACTAACTTTAGTAACTTTAAGTTCTCCACTGCTTTACCTAAGCGAGATTTTCGGGATTTTCATAGACTCAATTTTAAGAAATATTGGTGGCTATCGCCCACCTGTGCGCACATACCGGAGCTGCTGCAACGCAGATCAAACGGTGTTTAACTTCTCCTTAGAGCTGTGATTGATAACGTGTTTTGTGGCCCCTCTTGACAGGCTGTGATATCCTAGATGTAAGGGTCGGCCTCCACCCCGCTGTACATACAGTTAGTAAAAAAAGTATTTGGACACTTTTTAAAATCGCATAACTTTTTTAGAATTGGCCTTAACGGCTTGATTTTTTTTTTGAGGACCTAGAAGGATTAGTTTTCTAAGTGACGTGTTTCGTCGTTTTCGAAAAAATAGCAATTGGTCGGAATAGCGAAGAAAATAGTAAAGGTCGTTTTTTAAACTTTTTTTTGTGAGGTTGTAATGAAAATTCAAAAAACCCATTTGTAGATTGAAGTAAGTTATATACATGCCTAAAATTTCATCAAAATCGGTTAACGTTGCTTTGAGCTATAAACGCTTAAAGATCGCGGAATAAGATCGAAAATCGCGAAATTCCCGAAATCAGCGATTTTCGACCTTATTCTGCGATGCTTAAGCGTTATATAGCTCAAAGCAACGTTAACCGATTTTGATGAAATTTTAGGCATGTATATAACTTACTTCAATCTACAAATGGGTTTTTTGAATTTTCATTACAACCTCACAAAAGAAAGTTTAAAAAACGACCTTTACTATTTTCTTCGCTATTCCGACCAATTGCAATTTTTTCGAAAACGACGAAACACGTCACTTAGAAAACTAATCCTTCTAGGTCCTAAAAAAAAATCAAGTCGTTAAGACCAATTCTAAAAAAGTTATGCAATTTTAAAAAGTGTCCAAATACTTTTTTTACTAACTGTAGTTAGCTTGTAAGTTCCTATTTCGTAAGTCCCAATTTTTTAGGTATCGCCTCAAAACGATTCAGGTTTTTTTTTAGTAACCGTCTACTTTTCCCTATGTGAGTAATAGGTACGTTTCGACGAAACAGATAGTGCAAATTAGTATATTAATTTTTCATATTTTATTAACATATATTCTATTATATATATATGGATATAATAGACTATATATTAATTATTTGTATTTGTATCGAATTTAACATATCCAAAAGTTACGACTGTTTTCGTACAATTGGATATCCAGTTCCTATATTACGCGTTTGAGCTCTTTTTTATGTTTTTAAGCTCACTCATCCTTCTGTACATGTCCTACGGTTCAGTAATAAACATTTTTAGGTGTGCATCTTCAGCTCCAAGCCTTCTCTATGTACTCATTTGTACTTTTCTTCGCTCTTGTCTCGAACGATTCGTGTCGCAACTTATATCAACGAGGACTCGTATTATATACATAGGTAATATGATACATAGGTAAGTGTATCGTATGTACCTATACAGTTACGAAGAACAGCGGACAAAATAAGTGTTGCGAAAAGCTTGATTCTTTAACGCGTTCTCTCAGAAGTATCGTTACGTTTCTCTCGCGTTGCGCACCTATGTGTACTGCGGAGGGCATAAACAGGTGAAAAGCGATTCGTATTCGAGGAGATGCTTGATGTCAATGTTGTTTGTCCCAGCACTGGATCGAGGATAGGTGGTTTGAACAATCGATTCGAAACGGTGGCTGCTCGACACTCGTTTAATAGAACCTGTTGGGTGCAAAGCGTGTTAGGTGCACCGAATACAAAAACTCCCATAACTGCACATGCATGTTACTACTCCCGGCAACGTTACTCATTGTCAGCCACTGTTATTGCACTATCGGTAGAATCGGTAGAAAGGTCATTTCTCCTTTTGATTCTTTATAAACGTTTTAAGGGGTCATGCTCAGGCAGGAGGCTGAAAAAAAGGTGGTCTTTGGAAATTTTTTACTCAAAAGCTATAACACATTTCTCAAAAAATCTTTTTTCCTTTTAAGGATTACATCTACTACCGCGCATCGTAATTTTTTTATTTAAAAATATTTATCAATAACTAAGTTATTGTCCATCACTCGAAGGTTCTCTCATAAAAAAGGCTTCTGCGGTGACCATTGCTGCTCGAAAGTCGATCATCTGAAATAAAAAATTCAAAAGAATTTACTTATTATATTATATTATCTAGTATTTGAACGAAGGATTTTTTATCCGATAATTTTCTTTTAATTCTCGAAAATCAGGCATGATTTATGATAAAAATTGAAACTTTTACTTTAAACATCAGCCATTTTTTCTCAAATCAATATTTCGAAAAATCCTTCGTTCAAATACTAGATAGTATAATACAATAAGTAAATTCTTTTGAATTTTTTATTTTAGATGATCGACTTTCGAGCAGCAGTGGTCACCCCAGAAGCCTTTTTTTGAGAGAACCTTCGAGTGATGGACTTAGTTATTGATAAATATTTTTAAATAAAAAAAATACGATGCGCTGTACTAGATGCAATCCTTAAAAGGAAAAAAGATTTTTTGAGAAATGTGTTATAGCTTTTGAGTAAAAAATTTCCAAAGACCACCCTTTTTTCGGCCTCCTGACTGAGCATGACCCCTTAACCAACAGTCTACAGCATTCCCTATTCCGTTGAGCGACGCGACGTTTAATCGGAACATTTTCTTTTTGTTTCAGAACGACCCTTTCCCGGGTGTAACCATGGATCCTACAGCCAAAGCCGCCACGTGGATCAGCTAAGGTACAACGCATTTCATTTCTTTCGTTTCGTCTCGTCCCAATTTGCTTTGCTTTGCTTTGGACACGCGCAGTAAGTTGTGTCGTACAATTTATGTGGTCGGTTAAGCTTCGTCGCATGTCATTAGGTCATCGGGTCGACTCAACGACTAATCAACTCGTACATGTGGAACGAAAAACGTAGATTTCGAGCACCAAGTAGTTAGTAGTTATTATTAGGATCAGTCTCCCCTTCCCGAAAACGTTCTCTTTCTCTATCTGTATGTCCGTGTCCTCTCGCTCCATTACACAAATACACACTCTCGCGCGTCCTCGTACATTCGTCTGTCTGGTTGGTACTCGCTATTGTTAAAAGCGTTACAATTCGAGGCCGAAAATACAGTCGAAAGATACCTACAGTAGCCTTATTTGGAAGCATATAATATTATACATAACCACTGCTGGTTGACTGTCAATCAGCAGAATATATACATAATAATAGGTATGTGTATCTCACTTCGTCTAGAGACCGCCTAGGACTCTACTATATATAACTGGCGACGGCTTTAAAAACCTCCAACGCCTCGTCCGCTCTTTATAGAAATTAGGAGTATCCTGCAGGTGTGTGTAGATTGTGTAGATTAATCTACACTGCAGCACAAGCATGTCTAAAATTCGGACAAACAACCTGGACCGAATTTTCTACAGCCTGCAAAGTTTTTACTCCAATGGGAGTAGTGAAATAACAAAATGCTCAAGTCGGTTTGCCTTTGATGGGCAAAGATGGATAGGGAGAGGAGAGTGAGCGCAGAAGGGAGCGCGTATGCCACGTACATATATACAGTGGCGGACGAAAGAACGTTCACAACTTTTGAAATCGCATAACTTTTTTAGAATTGGTCCAAACGACGTGAATTTTTTTTAGAAGCTAGAAGGATTAGTTTGCTAAGTGACGCGTTTCGTCGGTTTGTAAAAAGAAATGCAATTGGTCGGAATATAAAAAAAAAATAGTAACTGCCGTTTTTTGAACTTTTTTGTGAGCCTGTAATGAAAATTAAAAAAAAAATTTTTTAAGCGTTTATAGCTTAGAGCAACGTTAATTTTAGGCATGTATACAACTTACCTCGATCTACGAACGGGTTTTTTGTATTTTCATTACAGGCTCACAAAAAAGTTCAGACAATGACATTTAGATACTATTTTTTTGCTATTCCGACCAATTGCATTTTTTTTTCAAAACGACGAAACACGTCACTTAGCAAACTAAAGCTTCTAGATTTTAAAAAAAATTCATGTCGTTTGGACCAATTCTAAAAAAGTTATGCGATTTTAAAAGTTGTAAACTTTCTTTCGTCCGCCACTGTACATACATACTATTCTTTAACGAAGGGGAAAGCCGCTTTGGCTTGATGTCTAAGGCAGAAAGGGGCTGTTTGCGCATTTAACGAATAGACTTGCGTTTGCGACGAGTTAATGCGCGTAGAAGGGGACGCGAGCTTTTTCATATGTGAGCACATGCGACGTACGTTACATATGTATGTGTATCTATCGAATATATAGCGCAGTTTGAATGCGCAGCCTACAGAGAAAGCCGCGCCGCCGTGTTTTGTTTACAGTTGAATAGAGTCGAGTCTTTGCGCAGACTAACGTAGAGAATCGAGGAAAGCTTAGGAGCTATTTATTTCTAATTTCACTGGCCGCGTTTCTTTATATACATAAAAGGTAATCAAACATTCCTGATAGCTATCGAAATACGTTTATTACTTAGTACCTACTTATAAGTAGTAAATACATAAACAGTAATATGTAACAGCTGCACGGTTGGTGCTGAATGAAACGGTGAAACGCGGATATTGCCACGCTCTCGGGCGAGTGTACTGGCCTCGACGCAACCAATGCAAGATGTGGGAACGCTGTGTCCTGTATTTCTTGCAGCCGCACCCCTCTTCTTTTCGATGCTTGCTGTTTTTCCGCCAGATACATCGCTCGATCCGTTTAACTTTTGTCTTACAACTTTGCTCTCATTTCGACTACGAAGAGGAAAGTGTATAGAAGAGAAAGCTGCCATTTGGATCATTAACCGATCAGATACACCTATTCTTTTCGCCTCGTCTACGTAAAAGTCGAATTTAACGTGGGTTAGCGAGCGAAACCGTGAAACGGCTAGGCTGCGGGCTAGGTACGCGATATGTAAAGCGATGACGCAAGCTTACGCGACCTCTGCCTGTCCTCTTACGTTCCTTCGCCTTCTTCCTCTTCTTCATGCGTTCAAATTGAAACTGTCACACACCGAAATGGCAATATATTATCTGTAGGGTTTACTTTCGTGCCGATTCTCGAAAAGAATTGGTCTTGCTCGTTGCTATTTTCATCTCGTACTTTCTCTATCGCCTCTATCGTTGCTGTTACGTAACGTTACGCTTCGCCCATGTCCTATCTGGTCGGTGAGAGACTCGACTGGACTCGACTGTACTCGAGACGAATCGATTTCATTTGATTCGACTTGTCTAGTCTGGATCGTCCAACATTCATCGTGGAAATGAATTTGTAGCCAACGAGGATGCGCATGCGTTGAGATTCGTGTTGAAAGATAGCTGGAGCAGCTTTCATAGGACGAATCGTTACGCACAGACGCGTGACGGTTGGGAATATATGTACAATAATTATACACAGGTATAATAATATGTACTACTACTTAGTCTAGTTGGTTTTGGTTTTCGTTTTCGTATGGACGGGCTTGACGTTGCATGAAACGCTTAACTTTTTTTTTATTATTATTACTGCAAATTTACAATCTACTCTACATTACGTATTGATAAGAGTAATGAGTAAATGATTTGAATGTTACGTGGCTCGAGTCGGAAACCATCCATCGATGGTTTAACCGAGCTTATCTAGAGAGTACTTCTGGCCAGGTCTTCTTGAGTCTTCTTTCGACATGCTGGATTGATAAGTCTTTGACCAGATGATTTTGGTGGCTTAAGTTTCGGTTTCTGTGTTTTGTTGCGTGTGATTTGATTACGTCTTGGACCAGAGGTACACGTAGATCGTTGTGTAATATTTGATTTGAGATATACCACGGTACATTTGTTATTATTCGGAGAGTCTTTGATTGAAATGTCCGCAGGATTTTTGTATGGGACCGTCCTTAAATTACGTAGGAGTAATTTTGGCGAATTCTTACCCCCTCCCTCCCCCAGTATAAGAATTCGTAAGATTTGATATTCCAACCCCTTCCTTACGTAATATTTTCTAAATTTAATTTTTTCAGTTTTTCAAATTCTTTTAAAGGTTCATATAATTCATTTAACTCGGTTTCGGGATATATAAACTAAAACTACTTTTCTGCAACATTAATGATAGAATTTGTATTCATTGAAAATTAGGTTAAAAATTATTACGTTAGACGCTACGTGCCTCCCCCGGCGCTTGTAAGAAAACGTAAGAAATTCGCGACCCCCTCCCCCCAGAAAGCCTTACGTCATTTAAGGACGACCTCTATTGGATGGCTTGGCGCATCCCCATAATTCGATTTCGTATGTCCAAATTGGAATTATTATTGTCTTGTATAGCAGTACTTTGTTTTCGATTGAGAGCTGTGATTTCTTACCTATTAGCTAATTCATTTGTTGTATTTTTAGCGCCAGCTGCTGCTTTTTAGCCTTAATGTGGATTTTCCAAGTTAGTTTTTGATCTAGGTGGAGTTCAAGGTATTTAATTTCGGGTTTAACGGGAATGGGAGAGTTGTTTCTTGTCACACATGGGAAGTGCTGTTTCTTAAGGTAAATGTGATCTGGGTGGATTTGTCGCTGTTAATTTTGATTCTCCATTTCCTGAGCCATGATTGCAGACCGTTTATGTGGTTTTGAAGATTTTCTGTGGCAGTCACTGGATTTTTGTGTGAAGAGAGTATAGCAGTGTCGTTTGCAAACGTTGCAATAACAGTCTCCTGCGAGACTGGGATATCAGCTGTGTAAATGAGATATAAGTATGGTCCTAAAACGCGACCTTGAGGTACTCCAGTCTTCATCTGACAATAGTTTGAGAGAGAATTGTTTTGTTTTACTCGAAAGTATTTATCAGAGAGGTATGATTTCAGTAAGAGATAATAACCGTTAGGAAGGTCTTTCTTTAACTTGTAAAGAAGCCCATTGCGCCATACCTTGTCGAAGGCTTGTTGAACGTCCAGAAATTCTGCAGCACACACTTCCTTGTTTTCAAGGCTGCCCATAATTTTATGAACAATTCTATAGCATTGTTGTATGGTAGAATGCTTTTCCCTAAAGCCAAATTGATGCAATTAGGTTCTCCAAAAACGCTGAACTAGCGCGAGAAAGAATTGCGCGAGAACCACGAACATTCCCCATTATAATCTTTTATCACAGAGTGCTAGAATAATAGAGAAAACATTCCGTTGAAATATTGTCGAAAAACGAACGTACCTACCTATTTACGGCATGTAGTAAGCGTTGGGAATTTCGCTGCTGGAAAATGTGGAGTGATAGTGGCGACGAAATATGAATATATTATATCCTAATACGGCTCGGCTGGGTAGCGGGCTCAGGGGGTAGAAGCAAATCGTGGCAAGATTATTTCCCCCTGGGAATACCTTTAAAAGTAGGAATTTATCATTTCTCGATCGAACCGGAGGGGAATTTTCAATGGTCCGGAATGGATGGCCGTTCGAAATCCGATTTACGTAGGCAGCTCCGTGTGTCTGGATCTGATTTTCGTCACGTTCTCCTGCCTAACGGAGGATCTACAAGTATCTACGTACATGATGCTTGATGACAGATACCTAGCGATGTGTTATTCTTAGAATCGATAGTTGGATCGCGAGCTTCTCCTCGACAAACCCGTGTACGGCGTGCCACTTTAACTGTAACACTCTGTCCATCTTTCGATACGAGTGCCTGTGTAACGGGAACGGGAACGGGAACCGGACGAAAGGTAACATATGTATATACCTACATATACTTTATTTGTCCCCGTGTCTTTACGCGCGGGCGTTTGAAACGTGATTATGTGTATGGTAGGTACCTACTTTAAACTTGAACGGCTGACTGGATCGCCCGACTTCTCTGTTTCGCTATCCTTGCACGTAACGCCGCCAGTGGACAACGAGAAATAGGGGAGTGGGTCAAATCATTCAGGCGTTAAAGTAAACACGTTTCGAGCGTTGAGGCAAAGAGGTTGAAAAAAAAAACATCGTTGTACGTACTTACGTATACCTAATCTCCACTTTCCTCTTGTCCTTTTATTTTCGGCAAAGTGGAATTAGGAACAATTAGGAATAGTTGGCTACTTAACGTACAGACGTGCCTGCAAAGTTTCGGAGAAAGTCTGCGCGCCCGATTATGACGGTCGCGTAGCTGCTGTGAAAGCTCTATTATAGGTACATATAGGAGAGTGAGTTATAATAATAACAACGAGAAACTTTGCTTCCTTCCACCAAATGATTTGTCCTAATTTTTGTCACGCTACGAAAACGCTCGCTCAAAGAGAGAGGTGGAGAGAGAGAGAGAGAGAGAGAGAGCGTGCGAAAGGGTAAATGTTGGCAGTGCAGCGGAAAGTGCAAGGTTAGGTTGTACCGTCGTCGACGACGGCGACGGACGGATGGACCCATCGTGGATGGCTGGATAGAGACGAGAGACGAGTGCACGGTTCGAGGTTGGTCTCGTAAAATATGCAAGCTGCAATCACGTGTCTTGAATAGAAAAGGTCAGGAACAGAGAGAGGGAAAAGGAGAAGGAACGCTTGGTCCATAGACAGCAAGGGTTGGATTAGAGTTGGAGGGAGGCAGAGAGGGAAAGGGAGCGTGGTTGTGAAGTGAAACGTTGGAAAAGGGAAAGGGGAGAGAATGTCGGGTGGGGGGTGATAGGGGCGTTGAGAGTAGCAGCAAAAGCACCAACACAGCCAGACACTGCTGGGTGCTGAGGGATTCCTGGGACATGAGCTAGGGTACGGGGGAAATACGGGGATGGCCGTGAAGAAGAGACGGAAAGACGTGAAATGGAAAAGGAAAAACTTGGCCCTCCTCCCGTATTACTGCTGAAACTGCGAGTCTCTCTCAGATTCGTTCCGCTGCGTTCGCAAAAAACTTGAATAACTAACCGATCTACCTCCGTTAATTTCGTAACTCTTTCTCTGCCGTGATGTGTTGACGTGCTAAAAATATTGTATGTACATTAGGGTGGCTTTTATTTACACTGGGTGAATTTTTTTTTCCAAGATTTTCTTTGCGGCACCAATTAGGAATAGTTCCAAATAATAATAAAACAATCTGTACAGAGTTCGAGCCTGATCGGATAACAGCAAAAGGTGCCCCTGGGCTCTTGAAAAATGAAATAATTATTTAACAGGTCACAAAGTCGATTTTATATAATATCCTTCAAGTTATTGATTACATAAAAAAATATGTCGAACAAAAGTTTTAGATCCAGACAAGGAGCATATTTTATGCTCTATTACTTTTTCTCGTGCGACAAACGTTTTTGGAAAAAATTTTTTTAAACTGGGAAATAAACTTAAATCCTTCTCGAACACTTTTCATTTATGAAGGCGAAATAAAAATTGTAGTTTTTATTTTCGAGGACTAAAAAATTGTTTTCCATATTTTCAGTGTTTGATATGTCATGAATGTTTCCTGAAAATTTGGGACCGAAATTCGCAAAAATATCGAAGATATAGACATTAGAAGTGAAGTATGCTCATTGGTAACAGAGACGTAATACACCATTAACCTTTAGGGTTGAAAATAAAAAATACGCATTTCTTTTAGTCTTCATAAATAAGAAATGTTTGAGATGCAATTACATTTTCAAAGTTTAAAAAAATCGGACATTGTAATCTTGCTCTTTTTAGGCAATAAAAACGAAACTAAGTATCAAATAAAAAATCCGCGCTGTCAAAAAACTGAGTAATAGTGTATCATACAGCCATGCAAAATTTGAAGTAAATCGGTCGAATACTTTTTGAGTAATCGTGGATAACATGTTTGGAAACCGTGTTTTCAAGAAAATTGAATACCCCACTTCTGGTGTCTTATCTTCGATATTTTTGCGAATTTCGGGTCCAATTTTTCAGGAATCATTCATGACATATCAAACACTGAAAATATGGAAAAAGATTTTTTTATCTTTTTGCTATATCTCGGTATATGCCCCGCCTTCGGTGTTTAAAAAATAGTCCTCGGAAATAAAGATTATTATTTTTTTCTTCGCCTTCATAAATAAAAAGTATTCAAACTTTCAACATTTGAAAAATAAAAATGTTTATTTTTTAGTTTCTTGGACTTTTTTCGAAAACCGTTCGTCGCGCGAGAAAAAGTAATAGATCATAAAAGATGCTCCTCGCCTGGATCTACAACTTTTGTTGGACATATTTTTTTATGCAATCAATAACTTAGAGAATATTATAGAAAATCGACTTTGTGAGCTGTTAAATAATTATTTAAATGTTCAAGGGCTCAATAGCACCTTTTCCCGTTATCCGATCGGGCTCAAACTTTACACAGATTTTTCTTTTATTATTGGAAACTATTCTGGTGAGTGTCCCGAAGAAAATCTTGAAAAAAAATGCCTATTACGTACGCGTGCAACGGCACGAAATTTCAATCTATCGAATCTGTTGAGCACGCGCTCCAACGAGAATTTCCACGATATGGTCAAGTGAAAGTGAATAAAAACGTAGAAGGCATTTCGGCCCGGGTCGGCTGGTTGTTTTGTGCTGAGCAAGTAAGGATAGAGGATCGGGCGTATGGCGTAGCTATGGAATGAAATGGAACGGATTGGGGTGAGGTGGTGGGCTCGGCGACTCTTGAGCGTCGGGCAAGCGTGGTTGAAGGGACTCAGCTGGGAAAAACGCGAGCGAGTCTCAAGTGGCAGCACTTTGCTGAAATATGCACGATCTAGGCAGAGTTAGCGGTACTATCTCGTTGCTTACATAATAAGTGTAAACGTCGGTCTCGAGAGTCGCGATCGAATCCCCGAACGTTGCAAATGGCTTTACGTATTCGGCTATGCTTCTGCAAACTGTGCTGTTCTTCCACGCCTGCCCGATTCCCCGTTTTGCGCGCCGCGCACAGCCCAAGTCCGAAATTCACAGAGTGCTTCGCTTGTTTCAGGCCAGAGGCGATCGATGCCTGATGGCGTGGTTTGGAACTCAACGCTGGAGAAATCCTGCTCCAGAGTAAGTAGATTCCCTGGAACAACGCGTCCAGATGCTCAATTTGGTCTCGAAGGATTCCCAGTAGCTCCCAGCAAATCGTGTCGTGGGTCCGATAGCGGTTGACTTTCTCATCCCGCCTTGGTGTCATACGTTCGTTCCGACAAGTGCAAGCGTAGGAAAGAAGAGCAGTAGAAAGCGAGTGGTTTGCGATTGCGAAATCGATGGCTCCGCTACTCTCCACTCCCTCTATTCCCACCTTTCGAGCTCGGTCGAGTAGGTACGGAAGGTGGAAGGTGAAAGGTGGAATGTGCAAGGCGGAAGGCTCGAGTCTTGTCAGAACGTGGCATCTTTGATCGAAGCACCATCCTCGATTGGATGCTCTGTCGCGATTCTAATTATGAATAATCGAGGACCAGGTCCGAGGAAATTGCGTTGTAAGCGCTATTATACTTGAACGAGCCGTTGCTGAACTGCACTCTATCGATTCTCCGTGTCTCCCTACGTTAGACAAGGCGAAACATTATGTCACGTTACGTTACTCTTGATCCATTATTTCCCGCGATATCGCCAACTGAATATTTCGGCTGGTATTTCGTGCACAGTGGTTGAATTTCCAAGGATACAAGTATATAGCTACATACATACATAGATGAAAGAGGAAACGTCTTTCCGTTTCCACGATTCGATTAATATGCGACGCAGCGGCGCGGATTAATTATCTGTTATTGCTCTTCGGGGAGAGCAAACGAGAATGGGAATGGGAGTCGGAGTAGAAGTGGAAGTGGGAGTTGCGATAGGAATGGGAACCGAGTAAGAGAGTAGTGGTGCGTAGCTGTATCAGGCAGCAGACCAATTAACTACTTAGAGCCGCTTTCATCGGCTCGACAATCGGACGGATCGATTCGAGGTGAATAACTTTTCTAGTCGCGCTGCGTACCGATACCGCGCACAGAATCTCAAACCGGGAAAGATACGCGCATCTGCTTCCGCTCGTTAGGCTCTTTTCAGGCTCGATCAGTTGCTAGTCAACCATGCGAATCGGCTGTATAGTCTATTGATACACACAGGTCTTGTTCAGTCTGGATGGGCAAGGAGAATGAGAGCGCGAAAGAGGGGAATTGGAAAACTGAGCCGCTTTTTAATTCCAAGTCTATTCGATCTGTTTCTCGTAGGAAACGTTATCTCGTAGGAAACCCAAGTCACTCTTCCTCCTCGTTCCGTTCTTCGTCGATAGTACATTTTTACCTGACTGCGGCATGCAAAGGAGGGTATTGTGTTTATCACGCTATGTTTGTTTGTCCATGTTACGCTCTAGAGCTTGTACACCGATTTGGACAAATCAGGTGTCTTTAGAATTGCCTTGGCATTCCGAATGTCATAGGATATAGAGTATTGTGGAGCAAGAGTGCGCACTTAAAGTTTGGACTCCTCTAAAATCTTTGGTATTATACTGATAGTCGTATCATTTTGTGAGAAATAACTACTATCCCTTATCGAATGATAGGCAGTGACTTCATGGAAATTGAAGGGTCGGACGCAATAAGGGGACTAGCGCTCGAAAATGGGAAAAATTATTGTCCAAACGCTAAGAAATATTGGAAAATTAAATGTTGTTAAACTGTATTTTAAAAAATATAGTGTTGTAAAGCTCGCCACGACACACATTTTTTCTATTTACAGTTTGTTTATCGAATCATTACTATTCGAGCTAAAAATTATAAACAAAAACTTTTTCATCGTCCAAAATCATTATTTCTTTAAACATAAATTGCGATAACTTGAGTAAATATTAAGGGATCGTTATGAGACTTAAAACATAGCTTCAGAAAACTCTAGCGAAGCCGTAAAATGTATGCGCAAAACCCTTATGTTAAAAAATGTAATAATATTTAATTAAAAAGAAATGCTGGACATAACCCATGTTTTTCAACGTTCGCCGTTAAAAAGTATCGAGGCAATTTTGAGATACATATAACTTGCAGCTACAAAGTTTTTCCTTAATATACAAAGAAGATTTTCACCAATTTTCATACTGATTAATAAATAATTGTAGGAGATATGATATATATATCTCGCGCGGCACCAACAGTCAGCAGCCGCGTATAATGCGCTAAGTACTTAACAGTTTTAGCACTCGTGTTGACTGTTCTGCCCTCCTTAGTTAAAATTTCCTATCTAGAATTTCAAAACATCCGAGAAAACTGAAGTTTTATCATTCTCTTTGTGCCATCCACGTAAAAAAATAAATTAATTAGACTGTTTCTAAATCTCTACGAAGAATGTAAGATTTTCTAATTTTACTTAAAATCTGAAACACGTGTGGAACTTCAAATATTTCAAATATTCTTGAAAAATGGAAAAATGCTAGATAGGACATTTTACTTAAGGTGGGCAGTGTTGGTGCCGCGCGGAATTGATATATATCATCATATCTTCTGCAAGTTTACCTCAAAATTGCCTCGATACTTTTTAACGGCGAACGTTGTGAAACATGGGTTATGTCCAGTATTACTTTTTAATTAAATATTACTACATTATTTAACATAAGGGTTTTGTGCATACATTTTACGGCTTCGCTAGAGTTTTCTGAAATTATGTTTTAAGTCTCATAACGATCTCTTAATATTTACTCAAGTTATCGCAATTTATGTTTAAAGAAATAATGATTTTGGACGATGAAAAAGTTTTTGTTTATAATTTTTAGCTCGAATAGTAATGATTGCATACACAAACTGAAAATAGAAAAAATGTGTGCCGTGACGAGCTTTACAACACTATATTTTTTAAAATACAGTTTAACAACATTTAATTTTCCAATATTTCTTAGCGTTTGGACAATAATTTTTCCCATTTTCGAGCGCTAGTTCCCTTATTGCATCCGACCCTTCAATTTACCTGTCACAACTTATATAAAATAAATATTTCCAAAAAGTGTCAAATGCGAACTTTTACCCGATATGTGGGGCAAAAGTTCGCATGTTGTGGGGTAAAAGAACGCAGCGAGAAATATCCAAAGAAGTGTTTTATTTTCCTGCATAGATACATAGTTGGGGTAATACAGTAAAACGCCTAATAGTTTCTAATTAATTTTTTTAGGTGAAGTTAACAATAGTCGCAAATAAAATTACCTCGACCTTAGTAATTTGAACAGGCATAAAAGTTAATAAAAAACGTATTTTGGAAAAATATTGCGGATTCAAAATTAATAAAAAAAATCATAAGCTGATAGTGATATCAGCGGCTCAATTATCATAAACTCAAAATTTATTTCCACGTTGTAATTGATAATTAATTGCATTTTTTTATAGTCGGTTTAATCAGTTTTTGTTACTAATTTAGCAAAAACTAAAAATAAAATAAGTTTAATGAATTTATAACACGCGTCAAATTATTTTGAGGCAAAAGTTCTCACGTTCGCATTCGAACACTATTCCCACTGCATTGTGCGAACTTTTGCCACCACAGCTATTTTTCCATTGTTTAATCAATCCTGTTATCTGTGAGGAGAATTGAAAACTTCTATTAGCACTTTTGAATAGGAGAATTTCAGCTCTTTCAGACGACATATGAATTAAAATATTTACTGATCAATTTATAGGAATAATATTGATTCCTAATAATGAGAATATTACATCAGAACTAACGAATTCAGTACTTACCGTATTGTACGATAACAAAACGAAGCACAGCTACACAATTCGACATTGGTGACTCTACCTTGATTGACAATTGACTGTCGATCACCATTGGCAACTGCCATAACTCAAACCATGAAATTCGCATGGTGCGAACTCTTACCCGCTGCGAACTTTTGCCTACCTTTACTCTATAATTTTCAAAAAAGTAAAAATAAAAAAGGAATTAAAAAAATTTAAAAAACCCGACTGCTTAAAAAGCGAACTAAAACGACAAAAATAATAATAAGATGACGATTTAAATTAACTCAATTGCCTGCAGTCGGAGGCCTTAAATCTTTTGATGCAAATGATTTGATGTAATTACATTCGAACATTTATTTCGAAATGGAAAATTACATATTGTCTTAATAAATATTGTGTATCGCTGTTCGCCCTAATTAGATTTGATGGGTTATTAATAACACTAACAGTGTTTCCCATACGGACGAAGAGAGAAAGATATAAGTTACAAAATACGCTGAAGTTGAAATGTCACTATATAAGGGAGAGTGGGGTAATTGTGAACACCTAAGCAAAAAAGCAAACAAAACGAAATCTGTATGAGAAATGAATTTGTTTATTACTTGCAAACATACTTAAACTATTCATCTATAAAGTACTATGACGAATTTTTGAAAAATTATAATAAAAATGAACTTTATAGTGAAAAAGCAAAACCCTTGGTGTTCGTGATTACTCGACTGGCGTGGGGTAATCACGAACAAAGTGCTAAATATCGCAGAAGTCGCACAGAAAGCGCGACTTCAATGGTCAACTCATAAAAAATGTTGCTACAACCTATACCTAATGTATTTTTCAAATTCCTCTTCTTGTGTGTTAGAAAAAAAATGTAGTTGGTCGGAATATCGAAAAAAATAGTAAGGGTCGTTTTTTAAACTTTTTTTTCTGAGCCTGTAATGAAAATTCAAAAATCTCTTTTGTAGATTTAAGTAAATTTTATACATTCTGAAAATTTCATAAAAATCGGTTAACGTTGCAAATCTCGAAGGTTCGAGATTACCCCATCCGAGTTGTTCATCAATACCCCACGATATCTAAAAATAAAAAAGAATTTATTTCAGAGGTTAGAATCATGATTCAAGTAACGCCTTGGTCACAAAATGTTGGTAAAAAAGTGCTTTATTTCAACTTAAAAAAAAAATAATTGAGGCATTTGATGGAAAAAGGGCACATAGGCCTATGTCCCCTTTTTCCTTAAATCGTTTAAATCGACTCTGGTATATGTTATATATCAAGGACATTACTTCTCTCGCGTTCAGATTAGGTAAATGCTGCTTTATTACGTAGCGTGATCGACACGCAGCTATATAGTCAGCAGCTATATACATATTTCTGTTTCATAGAAGATTTTATGTAAGCGAGAAAATATGGAAAGTGAGGCGAGTATCGAATCCGCAAGGAAAGAAGCTACTTTAGGAAAGAAAAGATTGATTTGTAAGACAGCTTGCTGCAAAAAATCGAAGAAATTAATACTTACTTAAAACATAACATTTTTTATTTATTTTTGCGCTTCATTTTGTATTTTTTATTTAAGCGATGTATAAAAAATGGGCAACGAAGTAAGTAAACAAAATTATATGTAAATAACTAAACACAGAAGCAATTTTGTTACGAATTTACCATATTTACGAGAAAAGGGCACATAAACCACTTGCTTAAAACTTATAAATAAAGATACATATCATTTTCAAATCATGACTTCTGTTTTCAAAACGTTTGAAGAACACGATAACTACATCCTTAAAAAAATGGTTTTAATTGCATTACATTGTATTAAGTTATACTGTAATGAAAACTTTAAAATCGATTTTCTTGAAATGGCATTTTGGCGTATGTGCACTTTTTCCATCAAATGCCTCAATTGTATCATTAATTCAACAGTAATTACATGCAATTGAAAATGGACAAAATATTACTTGAAACATGATGAAAATAGTAAATTATGTTTATCTTGAACAGCATGAGCGTTCTGTAACATGATGCATCAGCTGAAAATCGAGGCATTTTTCGGGATTTTTTTTTAAAGAAAGTATTCGATCGATCTTTCTGAAACTTTCAGGATATTGTGTTATCAGATTAAGGTAGATAAAAAAAAATTTTTTATTAAAAAAGGGCTGTAAATAACAGAGTTATACAGGCTTATGCCCAGTCCGTTGGCGACGCAATAGTTCCCACTGCGGGCAACGTAGCGTCTACTGTATTCATCTAAAACCAAAAATCGAACAATTTTTGTTTAGTTTATGAGTGCACGCACAAATCGTATAAATTAATAACTTAAAAGATGCAAAATTGAACAAATGGCGGCCTCTTGAAAAAAATTCTAAAAATTTTTACGATTTCTTTTTCAAGAGGCCGCCATTTCTTCAATTTTGCATCTTTTAAATAATTAATTTATACTTTTTGTGCGTACACTCATAACCTAAACAAAAATTGTTCGATTTTTGGTTTTAGATGAATACAGTAGACGCTACGTTGCCCGCAGTGGGAACTATTGCAGCTTTTTTGCAGTTATTTGCAGCTCTTTTTTAATAAAATTTTTTTTTATCTACCTTAATTTGATAATACAATATCCTGAAAGTTTCAGAAAGATAGATCGAATACTTTCTTTAAAAAAAAATCCCGAAAAATGCCTCGATTTTTAGCTAGTTACACCAGGCTCCCGCCTTAAGCTCGAATTTGAATCGATATTATCCACCTCTTTTTGTTACCAGCTTGAAGCACTTTCTTTAGTCGTTGCGGTAAATGCTTGGAATAGAAGAGCATCAAAAGATTTAAGGCCTCCGACTGCAAGCAATTGAGTTAATTCAAATTATCATCTTATTATTATTTTTGTCATTTTAGTTCGCTTTTTAAGCAGTCGGTTTTTTTAAAATTTTGTTATTATTTAATCGATCAAGATTCAACTAGTATCGATTTTTCTTTAATACTCCGAGGATCGCGTGGAATTGCCTGGTTAATTGGACGATCGATCCGTCTGTGACAGAGAAAACGCATCGACCGACCAACAGCTAATATCCTCCGTCGAAATTGAAGCTGCGCGATTGCGTGGTTCGGTGGAGGAGTGAGGGGATGGTCGGGATCGATTCCCCGGAATACGTACGCTCCGGAATTCCTACCTACATACGTCCAATTAGAAATTCTACTATCGATCGGAAATTATTGCTTATTGCGTGCCGATCTGGCAAATTCAATCCAATTGGCCAGAAGTGAAAAAGTAAAGCCTGACGAGAGGGATTGGAGACGGCGCAGCTTGTCGGAAGCGGGGGCGGCGTATATCGAGCAAGTTCAACGTCCTCCGGAGGTCGTCCTATCGTCCTCGGCAGGTACGATGGTCGCTTTATTCGGTAATTGACAGCGCCGAAAATCCTGCCAGACGCTAGCAATTGCATTATCTGAGAAAGCTTTGCCGATACCATTACGCCCATTCTCGTAGCTCGTGCATCCTTTGCAGTGACGCGGGCGCGGCACGGCGCATTAAGGTCTAAACACACTTATCAGTTCCGTGTCAGTTCCGTTCCGGCGGGCCAGTGGTAAGAAGAAGAGGGGCGTAGAGGGTCTCTTCTTCTTACCACTTACCGGTGGTAAGTACCCGCCGGAACGGAACTGACACGGAACTGATAAGTGCGTTTAGACCTTTAAGGTCCACGCATACATATCCGTTCCGTGTCAGTTCCGTTCCGGCGTGCCAGTGGTAAGAAGAAGAGACCCTCTACGCCCCTCTTCTTTTTACCACTGGCACGTCGCAACGGAACTGACACGGAACGGATATGTGTGCGTGGACCTTTAGACGCTCTTTCCCCCCGGAAAACATCTTCAATTTCGAGCTTCCACAGCTTGATTAATATCAATGGAAATGGGAAAAGCAGAAATAATAACCGCATCCCTTCTACATATATGTAGGTATACTTTCCGTTTCGATACGTTCCGATCCATCCTTCTTATTAGCTTTTATTAGTAGTACTTATACGAGGTATAAGTTGCACAGAGGTAGAGGGTGTAAAGATGGCAGAAAGTGGACTCTGTAGATGACATTGGGGTGCGATATACATATTACCGAGTCTAGCCAGAGGATAATTCGATAAAGAGTTTCGTAGGTTGGCCTGGATACGATTAGGCCATTAGCTGACGCGTAAACGCGATTTACTTGGCTGCCGGAAGGGCGGGAACCTTGTTACACGGCGCGCCGCGCCGGCCTAACCGGAGGCTACTTGCTCGAGAAACGTTACTCAACCTGCGATTCTTGCGGATCGAATATACGTTGTTTCGGAGTCGGGTCCCACTCAGATCACGCTCGGATACTTAAGTAGGGGAGGGTTGCCTATATCGTACCACTTAATACATTTTACGTTATATTTCATATTTGGTACTAATTTCAACGCAAATGACTATTGGATAAATAGCTTGGTTTTTTAAGCGCTTACTATTACACTGTCCAACAACCATTTTGGCCTGTAACATTCAATAGCTGTTTCGTATAGTGTTGTGTGCTGAAAACGAATCCGCAAACCGTTTGTCGCCATCACCCTTGGTTTTCGAGAAATTCGATTTTGAAAAAAAATGTAAATTTTCAACTTTGGACATTATTTGTATTCAAATAGTAATAGTTATTCGGTTGCTTGTTCCGCCCAATTATTCTACGAACTCTCGCGAACACAACGATATAAGTTATTCTTGAATTATAAACATTTAGGGAATAGGACACCCGAAATGCACCAATTTTTGCAGATATTTTTCTGTATATTTCACAAACTAAGGGTCTATGAGAAAATCTGAATACTCCATGTGATGCAGCAGGTATTTTTCCTTCGGAAACCATAAACAGAAGTGGTGAAACATCTTTTGTTTTTAATACAGAAACGAAAGAGTTTGGCAAAACGTGCGGCGCCGACAGTGATAGTCAATGGCGGCGGCTGTATCCACTGCCGCTCAACGTCACAGAATCGCGTACCGCGCGTCCTAAAATCCTACTGGTACGATTGTAGTGGTACGATTTAGGAAACATGATCAATTTATTTATGAATATATTAAACTTTATAATGAATGTAATATGTACTTAAAATGAATTTAAAATATTCTACAATCTACATTAAACTCGCCTTTAGAAAAATACAAAAATACAGGACAAAATGGCATTGTTTGATTATTATCAGCTAAAATAAACTAGTAAAAAGTTACATCAATCATACGTGATTTTTTAAAATGTTTATAGCACGCACAAAATAGGGTGCAAGCGCAAAAGGTACCGTCGAATGGGGTAACTTTGACCATCTTTGGTAAATATTTCTCCTTTTCTTCCTTGTAACTTCGAAATTAATCCAAATTTTATAATGGGAAAAAAACACTGAGACAGGTCATTTCAAGTCAATTAGGATCACATTTTTAAAGAACAAAAAACACAAGTCAAACCGCTTTAAAAAAATGACACTGGGGGTAACTTTGACTACATTGTTTAAGTGCTTGTTTTTATGAGTATTATTGACACTGTTATAACTTTTACAAACCTAATTAATGCTAAAGAAGAGGTAAAAGAATAATATAACCATTTGTCCAAGAATTTAATATTTATTTCGGATTTACAAGTGAAAGCATGAAAAATAAAACGTAAAAACGCAAAACATTAATGTAGATTTAATCCTGAAAAATCCACCACAAAATGTAACCTTTCTCTTCGATCAATGTTAGGTTCCGGAAGTAACCTAATTATATTTTCACGTGCCAGTGCGTCAATGTCATCCTTTAGTGGCCAGAAAAATGAACTTTTTCCAGCAGTTCCTACGAATTTTATTCTTACCTCTTCATCACCTGTTTCCAGAACTTGCTCAACAAAATGTTGACTTGTATTGTTTATAGAGCTATACTTGGCAACAACCCATACTCCACTTTGTATTTTTAATCTTTGACCTTCCATTTTAAATCTTTCCTGAGACTGTAAGTCATTGTTTCTTGTCTCTGCGACCACTATTGGCATCTCTGTGTCACCAGTGAACTTTTCATTTGACGAAAAAAGACATTTCTTCCTATACATTTTTTGCCTTTTTTTAAGAAGGCCCTGTCGTTATATTGTTGTCCTTTTTTACTGGACTGTCATCAGCAGCCACAGATCCCTCAGGTATTATTTCTAATTTCTTTCTCTCTTTCGCATTGTTAACATTTGATTATTTTATTACTGTTTTCTCTCAAATTCTGTAAATAATTAACGACATTATTCATTCTTTCTCTTAAGTCTTCATTTTCAGTCTTGTTTCTTGTCATTTTAACCTCATCTGTCGCTGTCCTCTCATTAACTTCAGTCTCATTCGTCCTTGTCTTATAATTATTTTTTACTGTTCTTGAGTTATCTTTATTTTTTATTGTTGGATTATTGTTGGGCAGCAATTTCATGCCAAAAATAATAGTGGTCAAAGTTACCCCGACGGTCAAAGTTACCCCAAAAGTAGGGTAAAATGAACTCCCTCGGCATCAGGAGCTCCTAGAACTTCAATTTAACAAGAAGATTTTTCTTTTTCTTTTAAAATGAGTTTAAATGTACTATACATGCTTATAAAATAGTTTCAGACTTATAACTCTATCCTTAGATGTCTGTCCGGCAGAAGTTTTTCACGTACCAATTCTTCCTCAACTCGCAGTATCACACTTTAACATTTATCTAATTTTCAGTAAAGGTTATTCTCCCTCCAAAACAACTACATCTTGAAGTAGGTAATTACAGCAACCCAAGGCACTTTATCGGAGAATAATATCTGTTATACAATAGACGCTAGAGGAATTGGTTTTAAAATATAGTTCTGTGGTCAAAGTTACCCCATTCGACGGTATTGTTTCTATTTCTTATTTCGCATTTACTTGATATTTTTATTATCAGATGTCGTTTACATTCATTAATTACTGAGAAATTGATGAGGTACGATTTAGGTGACCAGTACGATATTGGCAACTCTCCCCTATACATATCGTGCAGTACCGACCGTTCTAAGGTTTTTTGTTAGACCTTGGGGTAGAGTCGATAAAAATCAGAAATTCAAAAACGTGTTTGTAGTATAGATGGAACTTAGTAAGAGGAGGGAAATTATTTTTATGAAATTTAATAATAAGAATTGATAATTTGCAAAAGTATAAAAGTTGTAATTTCTTGGAAACGAAAAGTTGTCGTCCTCTACCGACCAACTATTAAATTAGTAGATTTTTAATTACTTAAAGACATTTAATTACTACAATACAATATTTTTTCAAATTTTATTTGTACAAACTCGCAAAGTAAAATATTTAATATTCTCCTGATCTGTGCATTCGACGTGTGCTCAACCGTCACATTTGGTACACTGCCCCCAATCTTTGTCAAATGATTCCTTGCAAACAGAGATGGGAAAATTTTTATTTAAATAAAATTTCGAATAACGGATAAAAAATTAACTTTATTCGTCGAATAAAAATATTAAGTTTGTTTGTCGAATAAATTCTCATCGAATAAAAAAATTAACTTTATTCGTCGAATAATCTAAAGTTAAAGTAACTTTCATTTGATCCTTATTTACATAATTTTTTATTTAGTTAATGCCCAACTTTGCTTGCAAATAACACACTGGATGACTTCTTCATTGAATCCTAGCTTCCTGTTTGTTGGGTTATCATACCTATTCTTATTTACTTTATTTTACTGCGGGAAAAGGTAGAAGGAAGGCTAAATGAACATCTTATAAATTAATCTGTGTTGCTAACAGATTGAACTCATAGATAAGAAAAATTTGGTCTCTACTGGTTGACAGAGTCTGTTGGTCGGTACTGCACGACAGTTGGATGGTCGGTACTGTACGACAAACACGGGGAAACATTTTAGATCATGGTATATTATGCACAAAAAAATATTGCAAAACTAGGACGTTTTATTAAACTTAATAGACTAGAGATAGTATACGTAATAGAACAAAATCATTTACTTACACGAGAAACAAAACATCGAGAGCACTGGAGTAAACAAAATGGTCCCGAAATAGGTTATAGAGAATTGAGAAAAATAATTGTCCAAACGCTAAGAAATATTGGAAAATTAAATGTTGTTAAACTGTATTTTAAAAAATATAGTGTTGTAAAGCTCGTGACGGCACACATTTTTTCTAGTTACAGTTTGTTTATCGAATCATTACTATTCGAGCTAAAAATTATAAACAAAAAATTTTTCATCGTTCAAAATCATTATTTCTTTAAACATACATTGCGATAACTTGAGTAAATATTAAGGGATCGTTATGAGACTTAAAACATAACTTCAGAAAACTCTAGCGAAGCCGTAAAATGTATGCAGAAAACTCTTGTGTTAAAAAATGTAATAATATTTAATTAAAAAGAAATACTGGACATAACCCATGTTTTTCAACGTTCGCCGTTAAAAAGTATCGAGGCAATTTTGAGGTACATATAACTTGCAGCGACAAAGTTTTTCCTTAATATACCAGGAAGATTTTCACCAATTTTCACACTGATTAATAAATAATTGTAGAAGATATGATGATATATATAAATCTCGCGCGCCACCAATAGTCAGCAGCCGCGTATAATGCGCTATTTAGCAGTTTTGGCACTCGCGTTGACTGGTGGTGGCGCACGAGATTGATATATATCATCATATCTTCTACAATTATTTATTAATCAGTGTGAAAATTGGTGAAAATCTTCCTTGTATATTAAGGAAAAACTTTGTCGCTGCAAGTTATATGTACCTCAAAATTGCCTCGATACTTTTTAATGGCGAATGTTGGAAAACATGGGTTATGTCCAGTATTTCTTTTTAATGAAATATTATAACATTTTTTAACATAAGGATTTTGTGCATACATTTTACGGCTTCGCTAGAGTTTTCTGAAGTTATGTTTTAAGTCTCGTAACGATCCCTTAATATTTACTCAAGTTATCGCAATTTATGTTTAAAAAAAGAATGATTTTGAACGATGAAAAATTTTTTATTTATAATTTTTAGCTCGAATAGTAATGATTCGATAGACAAACTGTAAATAGAAAAAATGTGTGCCGTGACGAGCTTTACAACACTATATTTTTTAAAATACAGTTTAACAACATTTAATTTTCCAATATTTCTTAACGTTTGGACAATTATTTTCCCCATTTTCGAGTCGCTAGTCCCCTTATTGCATCCGAGCCCTCAATTGTGATTTTCATTGGTTAATTCAAATAAACTGGTAATATCTGGTCGCAGAAGCGAGAACTAGCTTTGGTCGGTACTGTACGCTGGTCGGTACTGCACGACTCTCCCCTATACATATACGTTTGTATGTAGTTATTTAATAGATAACTCGGTTGTCGGTCGAGGGCGGCGGCGCACCCAACTACCTCGCCCATCCTAACGCTGCTCGTCCATCGTGCATCCTTTTAATCGATCCCTGTTACAATTTGGGTCGATCAAATCGCCTAGCGCCATTACTCTGCTCTATTCTCCTTTCGTGGAACGGGATCTAGTTTTCGATGATCTTTCCGTCTCGAGAGATCTAAGCTTACTAATTCTAAAACGGAGACTGTCGATAGAAGAAGTAGGTTTAACTGGTGTACACACTTTGGTAGTTGAAAGCTTCTGGTCGTGGATATAGGAGGGAACAGTTGAAAGAATTGCGCTTTGTGACCACAGTGATTATGTCCCACATAGGTACTTACCTACTTATGCGGGATGCGGCGAAACGCAGCCGAGCCGAGCCATGCGACGCGACGCGACGCGACGCAGGGACACGCGTATCGACCACTGACCCACATACCGCAACGGCTGCGCGCCGCTCTTCGATACTACCCACTCGCCGATTCACTCCGAATTAGATAATAGGGTACTAACTACTAACACAACTCTCACTCTCACACAATTTCCCTCTTACTCTTACTCTCCTTTGTCCTCGCTTTCCGCTTTTCACGCTCGGTGCGTGAGCGCAAACTCGCAGTTACCGTCCAACGTACACCTATTCTAGCTACGCGTCTCCTACTCGCAGCCATATATTTGGCCTTGTTCCCTCGTTCGAAGGCCATTTTCTTTTCCAATGGGCAACCGGAGGCGAATCGATCCACCCCTCGGCCCTCGATTAATCGACGTCTGGGAAACTCAAGGTCGTTGCTGGTCACGGTCCTTCCACCTCTGCCCTTTCATTCTTTCACGATCTCTCAAACAGTTCGACTCGTTCCCTCCAAAGAGTCCAAAGACTAAAGCCGCATCGAGTTTTCCACGGTGCTTCGCTTTGTCTAGTAGCTATCTGAAGCGCGCGTCGTCGGCAGCTGACAGATGATTGATATAAAACACAATCGACGCCAGCTTTTCTTTCGATCGGCGCAGCAAAATTCAAACGCGCGTCTTTTGTCTCTCGTGAAAGCAGGCGCAAGATTTTGCTTAATCTGGATGATCGTATCTCGAAGGCGCATTACCGTACGCCTCGAAGTAGCCGCGATTGATAAGTCGATAAGCGCACAGGCGCTTCACCACGTAAACTTCCCGTCTGGGAGAACAATTTCGCGCGATTCGAGGCTGGGGAAATTAGTGGCTTCTGCAGATTATCGACTCCGTGACCTAAGTAGACGTTATTCAGCCACAAGTCGCTCTTGCGAATATTGGCAACGATAGCGACGTTCAAACGAAATTCAACCTTACCGTAATCCTGTTTAATGGCATAGCATCGATCTTTTCAATCTCTCTTGATTTTCCCACTTTTCACAGTTTCTCCTCGAGCCCCCGGTATTCTGTTACGATACGCGAATTTACCTTCTCCAACTACCAATCTATCCTCGCTCCGCTTTTTGCTCTTTTTCCCGTGATCCAATCAGATCCCATCTCGCGAGGTAGATTCGTACACACGGTAACCATCTCGTCTTAAGGGTCTTAGGGGTCAACGAATTGCAGAAGTAAGCGTGCGAAACGGAGGAGAGAAGGAGAAAAACTCGACTTGGAGCCAAGTCGATAAGCTGTGAAAACTAACTTTTCGATCTTCACCCTTCTTCTTTGCTGAGAGAGAGAGAGAGAGAGAGAGAGAGAGAGAGAGAGAGAGAGAGAGAGAGAGAGAGAGAGAGAGAGCGCTGGCACCGTCCAGGAGAAGCTACTTTGGTTTGCCAAGCAAGGGTAATCTCGCAGTCTTCCGCAGTCTGACTTTGCTGCTAGATAGAAGCCGAGGGGGACTATCGATCGAGTCGGCTGGACGGGCAGGAGGAATGGATCCTCGGAACGAAAAGTAGCAGATGAAAATTCAAACACATTCCCCTTCTGCGCCACCGCTTGTGCGTAACGTCTAACGAGCGAAATTAAATTAGGGAGCAATCGGTGGATGGCAAAGGACGATTGGACTCCAGAGATAGAATGTGTTTGCATTTGCACACGTCAGCTTGGAGTTGATTGATGAAAAAGAGTTAAAAGAGCGTCCGTGTGCAATGGTTCCTAATTGCAGTCCACTTTTCTCTGCAATGGATTTCAGGCGAGGGAAACAGAATTTCTATTAATTTCCCTGGAAACTGAAAAGTAGCCGAAAGCTGGATTGTAGGTACATATTTGTAGTTGCCTGTATGTACGTGGTTGACAATGCGGCGAAGCGTGTACGTGAACACGTGTCGTACATCGGAATAGGTACGTATCTAGCTTCATTGAATTATCGTGCCGAGTTTCCACGGTATGCTAACTAACGTCGATGACGAGTCCTCTGTTTGCATCCGCGCAGACAACCGACACACGGCTTTTCACGGAAGTAAACGTGCTCGTTTGCCGGTATTGTTCCCGTCCTTCTTCCCGCCGCGCCGTTGTCGTTGTCGTTGTTGAACAAAACCGGTGGAGATTGTGGAGAAGCAGCCTCGTTTCACACGAATTTCTCCTTCGTTTTCTTTACATTCAAGTCGCCGGTGTCTGGCAACAATAAAATTTTTCTTTTCTTCCCTGTTTCGTTCTTTTAATGCGAAACCAAATATTTATACATAGGGAAGGGTTACCTATTTTGGACCAGTTTCTTATTTTTCTATTCTACACGGGCATAACGCATTGCAGAAAGCAAACAGAAACGGGAGAAAGATCTACGTTTTATGTAGATTTTATCATGTATTTAGTGTGTTGATGAAATATGTGATTAAAATAATATCTCGAAAAACTAAATTAATGACTTCGGTCCATTTCAGGCAACCGGTTTCGTAATTTAGACCACCGGTTTCCTACGTTGGACCGCTCCTAAAAATCAATGAATTTAAACATACAATCTAAAAAACACAGATCAGAGCATTGGAAAAAATAGAAACAGGAAGCAACAAATATCTTACGGAGCACGTAGTGCAATAGTACGTTGTTTTCGTGTATTTTTTATATTTGTCCCCGCATAACTCCCCAGCATATGGACCGATTTTGATGATCTTTTTTTTATTCGAAAGAGGGCGATGCCCCGGTGGACCCATTCTACACTGCATCAACATTGGCGCAATATTTTGCCAGTTCTGGTTAATAATAAAGACTATTGTCAATTAATTATTATTTTATGTACGTACGCGCATATCTCCTCAGCATGTTGTGTCAATATATATATATAAAACTACAATGTTAAAAATAAACAAATTTAAAATAATTAAAACCGACTTAAAAAAAATAAAATCGCACTAAAAAGTAAAAAATAATTTTTTCCCTTATTTAATCTATGGTACTCTCACATTTTTTAGGTCGGTGCCTCATCATTTGCACTGTGTAAATCTGGCGCCGACTTAAAAAATATGAGAATCGTATATTAAATGAGGGAAAAAATTATTTTTTCACTTTCTAGTGCAATTTTATTTTTTTGAAGTCGGTTTTAATTGTTTTTTAAATTTTTTTAGTATGCTTTTAACTATTCGCTACCATAACATAGATTGTATCCTAGAATGGACCGGTCCAATTCAAGCAACTAGTGATGGTCCGATATTAGGCAACTTGTGTCATTGTTATACTTATACGAATATGGGAAAGTAAGATCATGAAGTTATAGCTAAGACAGCACACTTTACACTAGTATCGTTTAAAACTATGGTACTTACAAGTTGTAGAAAGAAATTCACTTGAAATAGCACGAAAAATAATGATCGCGCACCACGTGTTTCTATATTCCGACAACGGTGAACGACAAACTAATAAATAACCGTATCGCTGTTCTAGCACGTTCCATCTACACTTCCTAAATCAGTGTAGCCAAAAAAAAAAACACTGCAAATATATTTCCGATCTAGCAGCCGGTTCAATATAGGCAACTCTCCCCTACCTATGTAGGGTAATTCGGGGAGAGATGGCCCACATTTTTTTAAAACAATCAGTACACCGTAAATTTTGTGGTTTTATAAAGGACAAAAATATGTTCGCAGAAGGAAATACATTTAGATAAATAATATAAAATTGAATTAAAAAAATAATCATACATTTAAAAAAATAAAATAAAACTGCAGTGTATGCGAAAGGCCATTTCACCCGGATTGTCCGGGTGAGATGACCCATACAAAATATAAATGTTATGAGATTAATAAGATGAAAAATTATTTCTTTTTCTTCCATAGAACTTTTCCACACTCATTGCATAAATTCAAAAAATTTGAGCATCCTTCGTGAAACCATTTTTACAGCTTATACGGCGAACCCAGTCATCGGGTTTCGATGTACAGCTATACTGCTCCCCACAACTCATCCATTTTGTCACTTTGGACTGCTTCTACGGTTTTCAACAATGCCTCGTTTATCCACAAGTTCCTACGCTGATTATATCTTCGTTTATATTCCGCTGGCATGTTCTACAAAAAAATTTACTCAGTAGCTATTATGCATTATTTTATGATGGGCCAACTATCCCCGAGAAAATCGTGCCAACTAACCCGAGTGTCAAGGAGCGCTGACTCGCTTGTTTTTTTTCAATAATGCTACGATAATATATTATCACAAGAACGTAACTATAACCTCTAAAAGTGTAACTATAACCTCTAAAAGTGATAATATAGTGATATTACCGCACTGCATTCAGAAAAAGTCATTACTTTTTCCTAAAATGTCAGTAAATTATAATTTAAAGAACGCGTAGAAAATTTTGGAGAATAGTCAATTTTTACATTACAAATAACTTACCTGATTTCACAGTTAAAAGCAAACAAACAACACGATTAATGCATCATGTGAGCGACGCGCAATATACCATTAAAAACAACTGAAAATTGCAACGTTCTGGAACATAAACGTGATCGAGCCATCTCATCCGCAAGGCCATCTCACCCGGAATTACCCTATGGGCGTGATAATCGCCTTCTGATCAGCTGCGAAACAGAAAGGTTTTTGTAGAAGAGTATAGCGAAGTTGGATACTCCTTTCGAACAGGGTCGCGGATATCACAGTCGATACTAGCATTCGGTAGCAAGGGGACCCCTGTAGCTTGTCCATTAAAGTTATTTTAGATAGTTCGATGCAACTTTGGTCGTTGAATTTTTCAACTGGCTTATAGAGATCGGAAATCGGTATAACGGGTATACTGGGAATGAGATATGGCTAAAATTAGCCAGAAGTATATACGTCTACCTAATATTTAACACAATTTCTACCAAGAGATGTCAAAAGCAGGGACCCGGAACGGAACAGAAACGAAAACGATAAACGAAAAGAAGGAATTATTTTTCCGGAACAGAAACAGAAACGAAACGAAATTCTTAACCCTGTTGCAGGAGTGAAAACGATATAACCGAAATAAAAATTCGGACTAATAACATTCTGTACACTTGAGGTTAAAAAATTTAAATTGAGCGCGTCCCTTATTTTCATCATGTTTTGTGTCGGTTCAGACTCCTGATAGGGCTGACTGCTGTGCTGGATTGCCTAGTGGGTTTTGCCTGTGGCTTGCAACCGAAAGCATCAAAACTCTAAATTTTTTTCTTAAGACATAATATATAATATTCTATAATACATAACTATAACGTATAATATTTTATAATATAAGTACCAAAGATAATATAATTGTTAAAATAAGTTTATACGAATTTTTTTTATAAACGAAATAACCGGTTCGGAAGAAAATTTGTTTTTCGTTCTGATGGAAACGAAATATTTTTCAGCAGGAACGATATTAACCAAAACGAAATTATTATTATCGGAGCTGAACCGAAACGAAAAAACATTTCGTTCCAGGTCTCTGGTCAAAAGACACCTTCCAAATTTTAACTTCAAATTAGTCTCTAAGTTTGTGATTCCCTAATTAAATAATCTCTAATAAATACGCAGCAATGTATCACTAAATCTTCAAATTATCTATATTTAACTGATAATTTGAAATCCAAACAGTTTTGGTAATTCTATGGCTTCAAACGCAAAGGTGTCAAAAGACACCTTTTGGTCGTGGTAGAAATAGTGTTAAAAGAGAGAAAATAGGCGAGTGTGATGTAGAAGGGGCGGGAAAAGAAGGGCGTACAGGTGAAGGCAAGATGATTGGTCTGGAGAAACGAAAGGGAGGAAGGGTTGGAAGGGTCTGGTGACACACAAGCAGAAAAGGGAAAAACATATTCGCGATCTTTGTTCCCCTCGTCGCTTTCGGCCAATTATGACCATGAATAATGAATCAAACGTTAACGAGCCTGACAACGTACCGTTCCGTACATTGTACACTGTACAGTATCGTACCGTAACGTGCGTCGTTGAAAAGACGCAGACGAAAGCGCGACGGGAACTGGAGAGCGACAGGAAAGCGAACAGGGAACTAAGGATAAGAACGAAACGAGAGATGAATTTCCGTGCATTGTTCCGCGGCTAGAGTATTTTGCTTTGGGCAAACTCCCGAAAGCGTCCGTTGTCAAATCCCCCCTTCTGTCTTTGTCGGCGAATCGCCCTTATTTATTCAGCAGCCTCAGTTTTTCGGCTCGCATCCACCTGCCGGTTACAATCCGCTATTTATGTGGTTTGTTCTTTCTCCCTTGGCCACAGTTGTTTCTCGATGACGATTACGAATTATCGATTAAGAAGGATGTAGCACTCTGTTCTGTGAAAGTAGCAACGCGATTCAAAGACCAAGCGTTGCGTTGCATTTACCGCAGCGAAGGAACGCTCGCACGCTTTCCTTCTCTTTGATTGTGGAACGGCGCACAGTGGTACATGGCATTTTTTGTTCAAGTCACCCTACAGGTCGTAATTTTTCAGGAAACTTGACGATTTTTTTTTAAATTCTTCGCTATTAAATTCTCTTTCGATCTGTCTGGCTGGAATTTTAAATTTCGTTGCTGATTTTTTTTCATATTTAGCGAAATATACAGCACTTTTAGGAGATCAGTATCTGTGGGCTTTTTGACCGTCGGTTCCGAATTTAAAGTCAGATTTTCGAAATTGAAGATTGCGAATCCAAATATGTTGAAGCGAAATTTCAGAAAATGGGCTTATTCGGAAGAAACTTAGTGCGTATAGATTTTTGGAGACGCTGAGTACGTATATAGGGTAATTATTATAAAGATCAAAATTTTAATTCGTACCACAAATCTAATACTGTAGATCAAATTGTAAAATTTAAAATGGCGGATTAATATTAGTATTTTTCCAAATTCTTAGGCATCTCATAAATGTGTACGTGATTTTCCATATTTAAGCGTGTTCGGCTGTGTTCATATCCGTTCTTAGAGTTGACTTTTCTGATTCAATATTGATGAGCAAGATTTTTAATGTTTGATATCTTGAGAAGACCTGATATTCTTAACCTTTCGTGGTCACACGGGGTGTATTGTACCCCAAGAATAATTTTTGAGTTAAAATGTCGCGCCTGTACGACTGCCAAAGGAGATTCATCGCAAGAAAAAATCAAAAAAATTAAAAAACGCTTTTTCCCACAACCGTGGAAAATCGCTCATTTTTAACTACAAATTCTATCATATCAAAATTTACATTTCTAGAAAAAGACTATTAGACCATGATTGTATAAGTATTACGAATGTACAATTATCACTGAAAAGTTAAAAGATTCAAAAATGCGAAAATGGTAATTCCAAAAATGACGCTGGGGTACAGTGAACCCCGTGTGACCAACTTGTGATTATAAGAAGGTGTGAGCACGTTTTATCCTAATTGCCTTTAGAAATCCGATTTTATTATATGTAATCTTGTTTGAGGAGCAAGATTTGTGCTTCTGTAAACAAATCTTTGATTTTATATTTGCGTACGTGTCTAAAAATTTGAAACATACAAAATCTCGCTCATCAATATTGAATCAGAAAAGTCAATTATATTCGACACATTGGATTCGCCATCTTCAATTTCGAAAATCTGATTTTAAAATCGGAACCGGCGGTCAAAGAAGCCCACAGATACTGATCTCCTAAAAGTGCTGTATATTTCGCTAAATATAAAAAAATTAGCAACGAAATTTTAAATTCCGGCCGGACAGATCGATAGATAATTTAATTGCGAACAATTAAAAAAAAAATTGTCATGTTTACTGAAAATTTACGACCTGTAGGGTGATTTGAACAAAAAATGTCATTTACCTACTTATGTACCACTGTGCGGTGAGACGCGGTGCGGTCCTCGGTGAAAGAGGAACCGGATCGGTGATCGTGTCGAATGACAAACATGCTTCTCCTGCACCGGTCTCGATGACCAGGCCGTCGAAAATGTCCGAGCAGTAATTGAAGGGTCGAATGCAATAAGGGGACTAGCGCTCGAAAGTGGGAAAAATTATTGTCCAAACGCTAAGAAAGATTGGAAAATTAAATGTTATTAAACTGAATTTTAAAAACTATAGTGTAAAGCTCGTCACGGCACACACTTTTTCTATTTTCAGTTTGTGTATCCAATCATTACTATTCAAGCTAAAAATTATAAACAAAAAATTTTTCATCGTCCAAAATCATTATTTCTTTAAACATAAATTGCGATAACTTGAGTAAATATTAAGGGATCGTTATGAGACTTAAAACATAACTTCAGAAAACTCTAGCGAAGCCGTAAAATGTATGGACAAAACCCTTATGTTAAATAATATAATAATATTTAATTAAAAAGATATACTGGACATAACCCATGTTTTTCAACGTTCGCCGTTAAAAAGTATCGAGGCAATTTTGAGGTACATATAACTTGCAGCGACAAAGTTTTTCCTTAATATACATAGAAGATTTTCACCAGTTTTCACGCTGATTAATAAATAATTGTAGAAGATATGGCGATATATATCAATTCCGCGCGATACCAACACTGCCCACCTTAAGTAAAATGTCCCATCTAGCATTTTTCCATTTTTCAAGAATACTTGAAATATTTCAAGTTCCACACGTGTTTTAGATTTTAAGAAAAATTAGAAAATCTTACGTTCTTCGTAGAGATTTAGAAACATTCCAATTTATTTATTTTTTTACGTGGATGGCACAAAGAGAATGATAAAACTTCAGTTTTCTCGGATGTTTTGAAATTCTAGATAGGAAATTTTAACTAAGGAAGGCAGATCAGTCAACGCGAGTGCTAAAACTGTTAAGTACTTAGCGCATTATACGCGGCTGCTGACTGTTGGTGCCGCGCGAGATTTATATATATATATCATATCTTCTACAATTATTTATTAATCAGTGTGAAAATTGGTGAAAATCTTCTTTGTATATTAAGGAAAAACTTTGTAGCTGCAAGTTATATGTATCTCAAAATTGCCTCGATACTTTTTAACGGCGAACGTTGAAAAACATGGGTTATGTCCAGTATTTCTTTTTAATTAAATATCATTACATTTTTTAACATAAGGGTTTGTGCATACATTTTACGGCTTCGCTGGACTTTTCTGAAGTTATGTTTTAAGTCTCATAACGATCCCTTAATATTTACTCAAGTTATCGCAATTTATGTTTAAAGAAATAATGATTTTTAACGATGAAAAATTTTTGTCACAATTTTTAGCTCGAATAGTAATGATTAGATAAATAAACTGTAATTAGAAAAAATGTGTGTCGTGACCAGCTTTACAACACTATATTTTTTAAAATTCAGTTTAATAACATTTAATTTTCCAATCTTTCTTAGCGTTTGGACAATAATTTTTCCCATTTTCGAGCGCTAGTCCCCTTATTGCATCCGAGCCCTTCAATTAACAAATGCGATTATTTCGTCACCTACACATGAGGTGACGATTTGTCGATGAGAGTTTACAGCTTCGCAACTTTGCGTTCCATCTCCAGCCACCGTCTACGTGCTACCCCTTTTTGCTTTCCCTGACCAGCCAACTTGCACCCATCCTCCTTCACCTTGGAGAACATTACCTACGTCCTCCTCCATCAGCAATACCATTACCACCATTCACCTTCCGCCGCTATCTTCTTCATCATCACCACCACCACTTCCTCGTGCGGCATTACATCACGATTGTGACGAGTGGGTCGCGTCGCGGAATGCAACACGTACGCGGAGAGAGCTGATTGTACTTGAATCTTTGCCGTAATCTCTATAGAATCGAACGGTACGTCTGTTCCAGAGGTGACGATGTGCAACGATCGATCGAGCTGCTGGACAAAGTACTCTCAGAGTACGACGAGCACGAGGCAGCAGAGGGTGAAGGCGGTGGAGGTGGCGTCGACGGAGTCAGCATTGGCGTCAGTGGCGGCGGGGGTGGCGGGGGTGTCGTCGGGGGCGTCGGAAGCGGCGAAGGCGTCGGGGATTGTGAAAGCAGCACGGAACCGAGCATTGGTCTCACGCCCGACGACGAGAGTCCGTCTTTAGGTATCTACTTTTCCTCTCCCTTCCATCCGTCTAGTTCTGTGTCTCGCCTTTCTCAGCGGTCCACTGGCCCATCCGATGTACGAATTTAGATGCCACAGATTTGTCGATAACGACTGACCAATTTATCGAATAATTCTAACGATTCCTCTACAGAGAAATGTACATATGCCACGCGAGGTTGTGCAATCACGTTCCTTTACATAAAACACAAACGCGACATAAAATCCTCAGAGCGAGTGACGAAGAAGACGAAGCTCCTTTCCGCGAGAATTCTTCGCGTTATTGTTTTACGCTGAACGGCACACGAGCTGGTTTAATTCACTTCTTGTCAAACGAAACAGATTAATTAAATGAAAGAGAGGATTAATCGACGGTTAATTAATAAGCAATGATTCCAGGATGGAGAATTGATTTTTTCCGGGTTATGTGTGTACAGGACACCAGTCAGAAGACGACGGTTACATGAGCATGAATGGGCGAAAAGCAAAGATGGCCTTGATAGCGCTTCGTCCAGTTCCAGACTGTCCAGAGCCGCAAGATCCCGCGGGCATGTCTACGCAAGGGTTTCCTCCGCCACCAGAAGAAGCCGAGCGAATCATTTCTACTCTATTACCAATGTAAGTGTGTTCTTACCGACGCAGAGTGGTTCCAAAGTGACGTTTTCTGGACAAAATTCCGTATCTCTGTCAAATCTCCACCGATTTTTGTCTTCCTTTGCTTGTTTTGTCGGGGATTAAATTTGCTAAAATGTCACACAGTAGTTTTTCAAAAATTTCTTTAGGGATTAATAAAAACAGATTCTTAATTCTTGGTTCCGAAACAACGAGTTTATTAACCAGTTTGTTTCGTACATTATTAAAGGGAGATAAAATAAAAAGTAAATATAGATTAAATAATACAAATTTGAACAAGAAATCTAATATTAGCCTTCTTCCATATATTTTACATCTTCTGTGTCTGCTTAATAATTGAACAAGAGATATTTTGCGTCTTTTAATAATTTATTAATATCATCGGATCGTTTAATTTCGAATTTGAAATCACAATGGCTCACTCCGTCTGTCGAACTTGAAAAAGACGCGAAATATCTTTGGTCCAATTATGAAGATGACACAGATGATGTAGAATACATGGAAGAAGGCTAATATTAGTTTTCTTGTTTAAAATTCAATTGTTTAATGATGTATGAAAAAAAATGGTTAATAAACTCGTTGTTTCGGAACAAAGAATTCAGATTTTTTTTTAATCCTTAAAGAAAATTTTGAAAAACTACTGTGTGACATTTTGGTAAATTTAATGCCCGATGAAACGACAAAAATCGGTTAAAAATTCACCGAGGTACAGAATTTTGTCCACAAAAAGGTACTTTGAGCGCTTTCGCCAACTAAACAAAATCGGATTGACACCGAATTCGCAAACAGTTACAGCTAATTCCTTTCTGAATTTGTTTGTTACATTCTTACTTACATTCCAAATGAAAAATATGTGCTTCGGAAAGATTCTATAAACTTTTATTTATTAATAAACAAAAATAAAAACGTAAAATAATAAATCACGGTTTTGACTTTTGCCAATATTTCTGAACGCTATTAGGTTCTATAATCATACATTAAATTGATATTTTAGACGTTTCTGGTTGTTATAAACTCGGTAGACATTCCAAATTTTCAGGCATTGCAAAGTTGTATTTGAAACATTCTGAATTCATTCAAAAATTCGTATGTTTATGTTTTCCGCTATTGCCAAGTTCCAGTTAAAGAGTTTACGTAAAAAAACTACTTAGATGAGCTAAATCTTTTCAAATAGGCCCCAAAGATTATTCTACAAAAATTTTCATGAAACTTTATCAGAAAAAAAAGAGAAAAAAACACCTTTCGGTCGCAATTCAGATATTTGATACTTTAGTAAATTTAATCCCCAACAAAACGAGCAAAGAAAGCCAAAAATCGGTTGAGATTTGACGGAGATAGGAATTTTGTACACAAAAAGTAACTTCGGAAACACTGTGGGCCGCGCGCCGCGTCTCCACGCGACAGGTTTTCGGATAAAGATATTACAGTGAGAATACATAGATAGAGGGTGACGGTTAACGCGTGTCGACAGGGTATCTCCAGGAAACTCGTCGAAAAGGAGCGGCCATTCCTCAGATCGCCGAAGCAGCCGACAACAATGGATGATAGCAATGGAGGACAGCATACGGCAGGGAAACGGTAGCGTGGTCACCACTCAAACGACGCTCGTAAGTATTCGATTCGAGCCGAGTCGAGTCGACTTCTCGTCTTTTACTCGGTCCCCATATATGTATATATATGTAGGTAAATGGTAATTTCGCGCAGCCGAAAACGCGACACCAGAGACCGTTCGGATGGGAGAATGGTAACGGCCTGGAGGGGTTGAAGCTGGCCCAGCCTCCAAGTCCCCCGAGCAAATTCGCCAGCTTGCCGTACGACGGCAAAGTGTCGTTCGGTTGGATCCCACCGCGAACCAACCCAGCGGCCGTTGAGAAGCATCGCGAGGTACGTCGACGCTCCTCCGAGGAGGGACTGGACGCTCCGGAGAGAGAGAAGAAGAAAAAGAACAACAACAACAACAACAACAACAATAATCATCGGCAGAGTTTCGAGAAAGATCCAGCCCCGCATTTGCGGAAGCAACGACAGAACGAGATCATCAAGTCGAACAGTGTGGAGGACAGGCTTTTGATGAATCACGATCACGATGACGATCGCGATCGCGGAGCCGAGGAGAATGCCAGGCGAAGGAGGACCGACTCGGACTCGAGCGAGGGCAGGTTCTCGAGAAACTCCGAGTCCGAGAGATCCTCCATACCCCGCTCGAGTTCGGTGAGCGTCGAGAGGTTCTCGATGCGAGCGACATGCGACTCGTCCGATTTCTCCAGGGCAAACTCCACCTCCAACGAACGATTCCACTCGGATTTCTCGATAGCGGTCGCCAGTGCCAGCTCCAACGATCGCGTCTCCATGCCCACCTCCGATCCATTCTCCATCCGACATTTAGATTTTGTCTCGTTCTCCCTGCCAACGCGGGCCGATTCCAGCGAGAGATTCTCGGCCCCGACCTCGGACAGGTGCTCGGAGGAACGCTACTCCGACATGTTCTCCACCAGAAACTCGGACTTCTCTACCAGAAACTCCACCGACTTCAGGACACAGTCCGAGGAGGAACGATTCTCCGACGACTCGTTGGAGGAGTTGCTACCTCCTCCGCCTCCAATCAGCAAGAGACACTCGATCGCCTGGGAGGTCTCTCTCGAAGACGACCCCCTCTATGCACCAGGAAGCACCAAGGTGATCGGTAGAAGACGGCGTAAGAGCAGCGATGTTTCCAGTAAGTTGTTTCCTTTTTCTCACCCAAATTCGACGTTTCCGCGGTGCCTTTAACGTGCCACCTTGCCGGTTTCTTAGGTGTCGGGTCCGCGTCCAAGCTTCGGGACTTCGACGACTGGCAAGATCCACGGCTCTCGACCACCGATGACGATCTGGTCTCCCCGTACTCGGACTCTTCCACCAACGACCTCGATCAAATACGGCCGCGGGAGTTGACGAAGAACGGAACCTACGTGATACGCCGCGGCCGAAAGAAGGAACGAAAGGCTTTGCCGAAAGCCCCCACCAAGACCCGAAGCCTCTCCTTTGAGAACGGGGAGGAGAATCGTTTTTCGGCGGTGAAACGATACTCCAGCACATTCGACAACATCAAGAGCCTCCTCAGAGAGAGTAAACTGGAGCCGATGGACGATCAGCCGAAGGGATTTCGGCCGTCTGTCCAACCGCCAGACTTGGTCAGGGTCGTCTCTCTGCCAGCCATCAACGACGAAACCGTCGACCGAGGAGCGTTGGAGGTGACGGTCGAGGAAGAAGAAGCGCCGTCCGATCTGTCGGACAAAGATAAGCTGCTAGAAACCATCCACCTGATCCGATTGTCGGCCGCCGGAATCCCAGCAGCCGCGACACCGTCCTTCTCAGCGTTGATCGACCAACGTCGAGGGAACGACTATCTTGACGGGGCAAGCGAGTGTGACGGTACTCTGTTCTCGCCTTCCGGCAACTCGAAAACCGCGAGCGCTGCCTTCGTCGAGGAGCCTGGTTCTCGAAAATCACCGAATGCCGGCCACGAGCCGCGTACTGCCGACCATCGATCTGCCTCCAAGATACCGGTGAACTTGCTGATCGAGGACCAGATCGTGAGAAAAGCCTTGAAGGAGAACCGTCGACAACTCGAAAAGGTCAGCGATGCCATTAAGGAGATCGAGAGCGTGAAGAACAGCGAATGCTTTGCGGAGAGCAAACGATCGAGGAACGAGGACGGGAAACAGACCAGTAAGAGGAACAGCCTTGAAAACGAGCCCAACGACCGGAGCGTAATCGACGGCCTACTGGACGTTCGTCCGAGGAAACGGCGCGATTCGGACGTCGACTCGGACGCTTCCAAGACCAGTCCCCAGGCGGACTTGAACGGAAGGAAACCGAGCGGGGCGGACGTCGCCTATTCATCGGGAAGAACGAAGCGGCAGAACGATGCCGAGGGCCACAAAAACGATCAGAAGCAGATCGAGAACGTGATCGACGCTATTCTCGAGGAATCCAAGAATCCGGACTTTCAGGTAACGATAAAAGCGCGCGTGCTACTGTCGAGCCACCCGTGTCCGTTCGTAGAATTTGTCCACCGCTTGAAAACGGGCGTGAATGGTGGTTGCAGGTAAGCGTAGAAGTGCTGGAATTCCCTCCGTTGCCTCCTTCACCGGTCGAAGAAGCGGACGAAGAGAGCTCGGACGTCGGCCAGGGCGCCGTGACCGCGTCGAAACCTAAGAGTCACAGCAACCGAACGATGGAGTACAGACCCCGGGTGCCTCCGCATCGGGGCCCGGCTAATCTTTCATCCGATTCTAAGGACCACCAGACGCTCTTCAACACCAGATCCATGGACGCTGGCTTTACAAGGGGTAGGCGTACGCCTGTTACCAGCAATTCCAGGCGCGAGGTAGGTTCCTAGCCCCTTCATCTTTACAACTCTAGGTACACCAACGCATTCGCCTCCTCTTACGCGTTACGCGCAGTACCTATTACCTATACACTATACTCACTGCCTTCACGATCCGATGATATCCTCCGGTCGACTTATCGATTGATCTAGCGGTTCGGTTTAGCGGCCGAAATTGGAACGGACGAGAGCCGTCGTTAACGCCGGTCTGTCGTTTACAGCAAATACCCGTGGAACGGCGAACTCTTCCCACGGATCTACCTGGCCCTTCGCGGCGACGGCCGTTTACGAAGAGACATTCGCCATCGATGGAGCCGGGCCCGTCCGGCGGCGGCAGCGGCAGCGGCAGCGGCAGTAGCAGTGGCATTGTCGCGGGACACGAAACTAGCAACGGTGGTTGCAGCAGCGGCACTGGCGGCGGGATCGTTACTAACGTCTCCACCGGCTCCGGAATGCAGACCTCCTGCTCGCTTCCGGAAACTCCCGTTTTCGCCAGAGGAAGCGACATTCCAAGAACTCCCCAGCATGCGAGCAATTCCACGCAGACGCGTCGACAACCTGGTTGGTACGCCCCAACCACGGCGACCACTGGGTAAAACTTTCCTCCCCGACAGATCGAAGTATCACGAGTGACGAGACTTTGCCTTCGAATCGCCCCTAAATCGCTTGACGCGTCGCAGCTCAATGACGATTCTATATATCTAACGTATGTATATGATAGATCTGCCGTAGTCAGGTAGGGGAAGTCTAGCCATGCCAAACAAAGCGCATACTTGTCTTTTACCCACTTTGTTACATACGTACATTTGTATATGACGGCGTTCCGTTCGTATTTGCAAGCATGCAACGCGATATAAGAGCATGCGCAACCGCGACCGCGTATTTTCCCGCTTAAACATGGCCGATAGACTGCGCGCGGGAGGCCACGCGACGGGTCGATCCTCGCTGCTAAATTTTCCCCACGAAAAACGACATTTCGAGGCAAAGTAGTCGTGCGTGTGTAGCAAACTGAATCGCCGAGAGAAATATGTCGAGAATGTTCGTTGCGCGCAGGTATCGGCGCAACAATCCGGGTTTGGAGCAGGCGATAATTGGCACGGAGCTGCTGCGACTGGCTGGTGGACCGAATCGTGGATGGTATCCGACGAGGAAGGTGAATCAACCACGGCCGGCGTCGATCGAGCATCTGGAACGGTTGAACAACGTATACGACGCGAGACTGGCGGGCGCCGGAGACCAGAGGAAACCATTAACTTTGCCCACGAACATCACACCGAACAAATACTTCGGCCAAAGTAAGCACAGCTCCGCCTCCAGCACTCGCGAGGCGCTACGGAGGGTCACTAGCTTGCTCATCAAAAAAGGTAAGCGCTGGAATTTGCGCTATTACAAGAGCCCGCGATCGTGATCGCGACATCGGTCCCGGTCTCGCTCCCGATTCCGATCCTCGTCCCTATCCCAATCTCGATCCCGATCGCGGGCATCTAGAAAACGCGATGTCCTAGTGCTGAGTGAACACGGTTTCGTATGATTTCTGTTTGTCTCACCAGCCAACGTTTTATGGCCCTGCCCGGCACGAAAGTGATATCGTCACAATGCCAAAGCCACTCGTTATAAGATGATACGTACTTATATTCCAACGGAATTCACATTCTTACATGCTTCATATCGTTTATGTACAGCGGGCCACAAAACGGCTAATCGCGACACAAACACAATGATAGCGAACCGAACGTTGGCGCAAGAAGAGCTTTCAGAAATGACGATGACAACTTGCGCTTCACATTCGACTTATTCAACTTACGTCCGACATGCATATTTATTTGCCTCTTTTCTGTATGCATACACACGTTCACAATTGGGCTCGTACAGCGCTGGCATTTAACTCGTAAACAGTAGCTTTTTATAAGTACAAAGCGTAAAACTATTTGGATGAACTGTTTGAAGGATGTAGTCGCGTTTGGTGTCCGCTGTTCTCCGACTCTAAATAAATCAACTAAGAGAATACAATCATCGTCATTTCGAAAACCATCTGCATCGCGTTTTCGAGCGACTTTGACCTTTGCGGAACCCGTAATCTCTCTCGTAACGTAATGCCCGCCAAGTTACTTCGACTTGGTACTTGCGTGACCTTTCGTGGCACTCGACCGCCACTAATTTAAACCTAGCTATTTTACTCCTTGGGTAGATCCATTAGCTTTTCTTCGATATATTTCATATAATCGTTGGAAAGAGGCTGATTAGCGCGCTGGCTATCACGTATCACTATCGCGTTTCTCGATAAAAAATCAGTTTCTTTCGCATATGACGCCCATCCATTGAGATTTGCACACGTTCCCTTTTTCCATGCCTTTTCTTCCGTTCCCATCGAATTCCACATTCTCCTGTTGCTATTTTCAAACGCTTTAATGATAAGCTTGTAGAATTGCATAATTATGTGGTTACGCACGACACTTACGTAAAATTACGTTTGATAAAATCGCGTAAATTGGAAAATGATAAGTCAAGATGACGAGAATTTGCTAAGTTCGTTATCGTTTACCACGTGAGGAGTTAAATATCTGGACGTTACGGATGATTGAGTTCGTGACAGTGTGGTTAGATGGCGGCTGCCGCCTACACATAGCGGTGCATTTTGAACAGGTCGATCCACTCTGGACATGCATGGACCTTGTGATATACATACACTAAAGTTTTATATAGATGATCACAAGGACATGGAAAAAAGATGGCCTAGGTAAATGCGGAGAGACCGAATTGCTGGTCGGTCGCTTGCGAAAGCACAGGTTAGTTTCCGGCTAGTCACGTGTTATATTCTGCCCGTGCAGGGGCTCCATCTAACCAAGTTTCCACAACTAGTTGTTGCACATCTGCCGAACAAGTGATCGACCTTGAAGAAACGTGCGCGTACGAGGTGAGAAGGACAGAGAAAGAAAGAAGTAGGCTATGCCGTCCGTACATTTCCATGCGTCATTAACTTCCGCTGCTTCTCTAAAACGATAAAACGAACAAGCGTCATTGTGCCTTGTCTTTCGAGGCATCGTTCAACTTTTGCATTTCCTACCAGGATAAACGATCCGCCGAATTTAGCCCCGAGTCGTTGAACGTTCCCTAGAAAGAAAAGTAGCTGTGTCCGTAACTGAAAGACCAGTCTCACTCTCTCTCTTTCTCCCCCTCACTCTATCTCTCCCTGCGCGTGTGTGTCCACCCCTCCTTTCGCACACACGCGAGCGCACACACACGTTCGTTCGACGATTAGATTTTTGCGGACGGAATACTGCAATTTCGATACGAGTAATATTTTCCCGTTACCGATATTCGCCCGAAGGGAAAAGTCTGCCCATTCATAAATGTCAGTTTCCCTACCGCTTTGGGTGAACGAGAAACGGAACGTTTATCGCTAGATTTAAAAAGACCGACAGAGGTAGGTATAGCGCGTCCCCGAGATATGTACATACATAGGTATAGTGACACAGGGGAGACTCACTCAAGTGACTCAAGTGGTACGCAATGGCTACCATTGAGGCTGAGTCTTTTGCTACTTGTTACAGGGCCGCACTTATTTGGTTACATGCGCTTTCTTGTACAGATCTTTCACAACTAACAAGGGAACATCGCGAACCCGCACTCACCGAATGGAGCGCAACTTCGTGGGTTTATAGAGTGACTCAAAACAAGAACAACGGTGTGTTTTATTCGGGCCCTATCGCCCTTTAAGGGGGTGAAAACTAACCTCAAAGTCAAATAGATACTTCCACTTTTTCGCGTATAACTTCCAAACTACACCAGATCGAAAAAAATGCGTCAAACAAAAGTTCAGTGGCGCAACGAGCACTGCAAACTTGCGTTAACAAAATTTTGAAAAAAAAATTTTTTTTGTTCAGGTATTTTTTTTAAACTTTTTTCAAAATTTTGCCAACGCAAGTTTGCAGTGTTCATTGCACCATTAAACTTTTGTTTGAAATATTTTTTTCTGCCTGTTGTAGTTTGGGAGTTATACGCGAAAAAGTGGAAGTGCCTATTTCACTTTGAGGTTAGTTTTCACCCCCTTAAAGAGTGACAGCGCCCGAATGAAACACACCGTTGTTCTTGGCTTGAGTCACTCTATAAACCCACAAAGTTGCGTTCCAATCGGTGAGTGCGGGTTCGCGGTATTCCCTTGTAAGACTTGCCACCGAAACGCTCTGACGCGTCAAGGACCCGAGGCTCTGCTGCGTTTACGAAGTCGCTGTATCTCGGGGACGCACTATACACGCGCGCGTCGATCAATACTCATGCACGCTAAGGAGACAGCGTCGCTCGAGACACCCCAACCAAGGAACCAACTTTTTCTTCGAATCTGTAACGATGATATCTTCGTTCTTTCGTCTTCGTCAACGGTGATGTCTGAATTGTGAAACCGAGAAACAGATGCAATTTGCCACCGATACCGATCAGCAAATCGGAGAAACATAGGCAATCGAATTCCGCTTCGGCTTCTGCCTATAGACGACACGATTCTTTATGTTTACGTTAGGATTAAGTGGTGCGTGTTCCGTTTTCTTCAGTATCCTTTCCGGGCTTTCCTTCATGCGGGCAATCGAGTATATAACGAAATAATCGTGTATGAGCGCAACTTGAACGCGTGTCCTGCGTGTGTCATTCTGTATATCAAGTCTTATCGTCGTTGGTTATTTATAGAACGCCGTAGTACCCTATCGGTGCAAAAAAGGAAGCAGAACAGAATCGTGGATCACTTGCATCTATTTTTTCCCCCATCTCGGTACATTTTCAATCAAGCTTTGCTATATTACAATATTTATAATCCAGCATTGTACCGTGCATATATGTATGTTTAAAAAATCACGCACGTTCGTATCGTTTTACGTCGTATGGTATATAGTATACATACAATGATAAGCAATAGCAGAAGGTAGTTGGTAGGGTGTAGACTGTAGAGGAATGCCTTCCAAGTTCGAACGCGACATGCTATGCAACGAAGCGCAAGCGGTAGGAGGTACATATCGCGGTGTCGCGAGGCAAAGGCGATTGACCATCGGGGGGGGATGTTTTCGGGCTGGTTAGTAAGCGGAAGAGCGGTCGGCTGGCTCGATGGGTTGACTGGCAGCAGGGTAGGGACCCGGGAAGTTAGAAGGGAGGGGAACGGAAGGGGTGACTACCTCGTCGCGCGCAGGGGTGGTGGTAATCGTTACTCTCGTCTGGTGGAACGTCTAGCAAACTAGCGACCCTCCAACCGATCGAACACCACCCTCATACCAAAGTCTGTTGCATCACGGTCGAGCATTCACCATGAAAGTCTGCTGACCCGTTGGCAAATACCGCACTATACTTTTACCGTGTTGTCCAAATTCCTTTTGTCCTAACTACTGCCTGCTTTCTTTACGCCCTTCTCCCTCGTACCTTCTTCTATCGAAATCGAACCGCTTCCCTCTTGGCCCTCTTTTGTTTACAGTAACAGTTAAAACATGGATAGCGGTCAGCTGAGTTGATTAAAATTTCCAACTCAAACTTAATGGTAAAAAAAATTACACGGGTCTGTTTGTCTTTGTATTCGCGGCGATTGAACGGTGCAACGCGAAATAGCACATTAAATGACAGTATCGCGCATTTTTCGCGATGCTATTGTACGATATCATCTTGCGCTTTACTCCAGTGGCGCGCGGTATGGCGCGATACTAACGCGATACCAACGCGACACGACGGTGTAGTATTATGCTTCGTCGCTACCTGCTCCGTCTTCTTTTCCGTGGGTACGTGTTTCCAGGTAAACGTTAAACGCTCCGGTAATTCATTTCAATGTGTTAGAAATGATTTGCTCTGGAGTAAAAATGGTAAATGCAACTCATGGACGGCGGACTGGGTTCCTGTTGAAAAGAGAGAACGTATGTCTATACGTTGGTTGTTCCGGGAACTTATTGATTTATTTGAGGGTGAATAGTCCTCCCCCCAGCAACGAACATTGGAGCACACGCGTCATTGTTCTCGGCCACTCTCGCTATCTCCAACCCCCAGTGTTATAGTGCACGCAATCCAGCTTTGGGAAATCGCAAACAACGCCGTTGCCGATCAATCTTCGTCTACGCTCGATTCCAGTTTTTCCAGTTTTCCAGTTTTTCGCGTACAATTCGATAAAGCGAACGTAGATATCGCTGCTCAGATGGCTGTCAGAAATATGATATTGGCGTGAGTCCGCGCTGGCACTAGGATTTATACAAAAACCGATTTTTTAAGAAAAAAAAACAGGTTTTCGAATTCCACTATTCCTCCCTAAAAAAAAGCGGTTAAATCGGTTTTCGAATTTTGACAAAAAATATAATTAAAATAGAAAATAAATATCTGTACTTATTAAATTTTAAAAATTTTCAGTTTTTTTTTAATATTTATGGAATTACAAAAATATAACAAAACAAAATATACTCTATCTATTCAAAACCAAATAAATAAAAAAGTTAAAATAACTCAAATCCGTATAATTTTTGAGTTCATTTAATATTTATGGATCTACAAAAATATAACACAATAAAATACACTGAATGCAAAACCAAATGAAAAAAAAAACTAAAATAACTAAAATCCGTACAAAATATAAATTATAAATCTTTATTTCATTTAGTATCTTTCGTCCGAAAATATGAACTCATGAAGATTAGTTTTACAGTAAACTGCCATCTACTGCGATTTCGAGTAGAAATATTAACGTTTTTAATTAAATAATTAATGCATTTCTACATATTAACCGGTTTTCGAATTATATAAATTTGAAAAAAAAACAGTTTTTACACCCGGTTTTTAAAAACCGACAAACCCTAACTTTCACCTAACCGAAACCCTAGATACGGCAGTGACCTCGAAACCATAACTTGTCTCGGCCTTCATTCTTTCTCACGCTCGCGTTCCTTGCAGTTGCGATTTCGTGAAATAATTAAAGAATGTGATTGCGGGCGGATGCCCACATAAATCCCAGAAGATAGAATTGCAAAAAAAATTGAGGGTAAATATTCAGATCTGTCATATATCATGATCTGTTTCTCCTCAGTTTATGACTTGTCTTCCCGGTGGTCTAAAATCTACTTTCATACAATTAGCGTGTTGTTAAAATTAGCGATATCTCTATGTTCGATACATGCTCCCTTCTCCTTCCGCTTTTTCACTTTTTCCATCATTATACGACAGAATTTATTGCGCACCATTAATTTCCACGGTTCGTTGCTGAATCCAAGGAAACATCGTGCCCACGTCCGTATTGCTTTCGCAAATGCTGTTGGTGGAACGCCAACGCAGTGTCTATTTTGCCCGAAATACTGCAACGATGCGATGAGTAATGGAAAACGTCCAATTCAAACACGGTCCTACAAAGTTTTAAACATTATTCGCAAGGAGATCTAGTTCTATGGAACGAGATATGGGCTTTATTATCATCTGCGCGGGAATAGAAGGTCATGCCTACTACCATCACGTGGCCAACTGAACTTTATGGAAATATAATAAAGGATCTCGGTGAAATTCGCCCTGGAAAGTCGCACCGAAACTACATACGTCCGTTACAAAGAAGAATATTTATTGGCTCCACCTCTCTTTCTCTATCTGTTGTCGTGTCTTGCCATTCGCTTCATTGAGCAGGACAATTTAGCTAGGAACGCTGAATTCACTAGGGCGAATCGCGTTACCTGGTGATTACCTGGTATGCGGCAAGCACTCCATCTTGTTTGGCTAAATTCCAGGAGGAACTCGAACGCACTCGTAAGTAAGCTTGACCGTTGCGGTCGATTTCGCGGTGCTTGTTGATCGTTCTGTGCTGCAGACTATTCGCGCTCGCGCCACTCCTGCTCTTTCTTTCATCTTATTCGTTATTTTTGCTGGTACAATTTTCATAGATACAATATAATTGCTGGCTTTTTCGCCAAACGCACGTTGCGGCTTTCACGTGGAAAATTATTCGAATGACGAATAATCGTAAGAAGAAACGTTGGCTTGACTGTTTCAGGAAGCGGAAGCAAGGATAGCAAAGGCGGAAAGGACAATGCGTCGCCGTGTGGCCCTTACGCGGGTGAGTTGATATTTATCCGTAGATTTAGACTGGAGAGAAAAAAATGAATTTCGACCAGGTAGGAATAGAGAGAAACGACGAATCGCGACGTGGAAAATTGTTTGTCGTTGCCTTCCCTCTCTGGCTCTCTGGCTGCTCATTCGATTCTGTTGGGTTCAGTGAAATCCAACTGTTTCGAAAGACTCGATCGCTTCCAGGAGGGTGACAGGAGTTGCTATTTATAAAGCCGCCGTGGCAGAGTTCCCTCGAGTCGAGCTGGCATTAAGAAACTGTGGAAATATTGTCAACCACGATCCACGGCCCAGCACCGAAATAAACTGGATCGTCGCGACCGTAGAAGTGGTTTGTTTCGGTCGCGGAGCTGCGGATAGCTGTAGGTAGCTGGACGACTATATCCGTGACCTTGGCTTCCGATAGTTTTCTCTCGTAGTAGAACGACAGACATTTCGAAAGGGACCGGTTCGATACAACCGACGCGTATACGTACAGTGGTCAGTCGAGGCATGGGTACACGACCGAATTTAGTTACATAGTATGTAAGTATAGGCCCGTACACCGTTACGCATAACATGCCTATAGAGTCATAGAGGTCAAAAATATACGCTCCCTCTCCACACGGAGGTTTTAACACCGGTTTGTCCGCCTCGCCTCGCCTCGCTTCGCCTCCGGCCTGAACCTAATGGCTCTATTAATATTGCCCTCTTATTTTCGGCAACTATCGCTTGCCGAGAAAGAGACCAATCCTGTTTACGGTTTACAACGTACGCTTTCTTACGAATAGTTTCGATCTCTGAAGTGGGTTTCCTGATACAGTAGTTTCGCTGACACGACTTCCTCGCAATAATACGCGACGTAATCTTCTCACTCAAGCTAGGACGATACGATTAGCTGGACAGATAATAGTTTTGCCGTGTCTGTATCGAGTGTGCTTGAGAGTCCGATTCCGGAACACTGCTCTTCCAACTTACGACCTTTTCCGGCGGATTTGCAGTGTGCAAAAAAAAATCTTCTCGGTTGCCGAGATGCTCCGTGGGCAGACCTCTAATTCAGGCACGCCCAACAGTCAGTGTGCCTCTGCTAAGTGTTACACAGCCGCGCGCACTATTCGTATTGATCCGCACGCACCGTTCTCTCGTCCTCCTCTGGTTCGTTTCGCGGTCTTATCTCTTTCCTCTTTTCCTCGCCCGTTCATTGGATTTGGCGGACAGTTACTACTTGGTAGACTTTTTCAGTTCCTAACAGTTTTGGATGTGATCGCATCCTGAGTCGCATCCTGACCGAGCTTAGGCGTCGGGGTGCGATGTGCTTGTACTTTTGCTGTCGCAAAACTAACGTTTCGATCCTTTGATTCCTTGGTGGATCATCTTTAGCGAAGAATTGCAAAACAGGTGGTTAGATAATAGTTTCACCTGAGGGAGAGCAGTTTTATCGTATCGACCATCCATGACGACGCCGACGACGACAATTACGTCCGTCGGTCGATGCTAAGCAAAGGCCGGAAATACTGTCCATTATTATGCAGGCGGCAGACAATTGCCAACGCTTCCCCTATTAACATATAGGGAGAGTAAAAAACGTGGTTGAAATTCGTGACAGGCCGTACGGTAATAAGGCGATTTTTGTATCGTTAAAAACACTTTGCGCGGTTGCTGTAAAGGATGAGTTGAAGAGAGTGGTTTGGTGACTGCAGAAAAGCAGAGCAAGTAGGAGAAAGTGGGCGCGAGCCAGAGAATCTTGGGACCTTTCTGTTTCAGCGGCCGAATGCGGGGACGCGCCAAAGAAGAAAGGATTCTTCAAAGGTTTCTGGAAAAGATCGCGTCATTACTCGTTGGAGAACCAATAGCCCAGGTGCGGTAGGGTGACGAGCCACCAACGACAGAGGCACGCGTCGCGACCACCACAACAGCATCATTATCGGCAACAACACGTCGCTACGAGTGCTCTGGCCAACAACCCGTGCTGCTGTATCGTTCAGTAGCGGTGGTTCCGCTTTGCGACAGAACCATCAACAGCGTTCGCGTTCCTTCGTCCATTTCGTCCATTCTCGCCCGTTTCGCCCGTTTCGTCGACCGTTTACTCCGTCTGATCCGCGGCGGTGACGGCCGGTTACAGCAGTTACGGCGATGATGGCGACGAAGGCGGCAGTCTCGGCCCTGGCCCAACCCCGGACCCAATTCCAACCTACTACTTACAACAATTCGTGGGTAAATCTCTTTGCGTATCTTACGTTTGTACCCTCTGCCTTCTCATTCATTTCACTCCTATCGTTTCGGCTTCGCTCCATACCTAATATCTATCGCGCGACTACCGCCAAGCATGACCGCGTCCATTGAATCCGTTCTCGTCGGATGCTACCCCGCTCTGACGAGCAACACCACGCCCACCGGTAACTTTCGGTATCCGTACTTTTCCGATATTCAATAACGCGTACCCCGTTCCCTCTCTTCAACGTTTCTCAACTTGTTCCCTCCTGTCGACTGTACACGAACGTAAACGCGGCTGGGCGCGCTTACACTTTGACAACGCGTTTACCTTTCCAACTCTGCCGCATCTCGTTGAAAGCGAAGGCCTTTTAACGCGTGTTCCGCATTGTGCCCAATGTTTCGCGAGCAAATGGTAATCTGACACTCGGTGCGGCTCAATCCGACCATGCTTTTCGATTCAACGCAACTTTTACTTTGCAGAGATTCACCGATTAAGTCGTAATTATCTCATCGGGACGGATGGTTAGATGAATCGATTGGAATGGGCAACTACTCGATTAGAAATGCTAACAAAATCCAATATAATCGACTTTCTTATCGGGGCGTCGCGCCGCGCCGCATCGACGATCGGCGGTCGTGGCGCGGCCGATCGATCGATCAGTTAGCAAAATCAGGTGCGCCGAGCTTTTTCGGCCTTACCTTTCATCTTCCTTTTCTACTTGTATTACAAATCGCGGATACGTTATAGAGAACGAGTAATAAAGTATAAATCAACTTGTATTCCAAGTATTCGACTATTTAATGTCTGCTTACGTTAGACTACGTATGATAAGAGCAACAGAGGAGAGAGAGAGAGAGAGAGAGGGAGAGAGAAAGAGAGAGAGAGAGAGCGTAGGAAACGTGTGAGTGTGCGCGAAAATAGTTGCAACGGGTGAACAATGATATCTTATGACGCATTATTAACGATACGATTGTAATTTCCCGGCAAGGTTAATGCGCTTAAACGCTTGGCTATACTCGTCCTATATTCATTACTTCTTTCGGTTATTATTATTATCATCCTCGTCACCACATCCGTCACTGTCATCATTATCATCATCATCATCATCGTCGTCGTCATCGTCATAATCATCATCATCATCGTCGTCATCTTCATCATCATCATCATCATTATCATTACTACTACTACTAATACTACTACCACTACCACCACTACATCACCACTACTACTACTATTTCTACTATTTCTACTATTGTTATTATTATTGCAATTACTATTACCAGTGCCACCTCTATCGCTAACATTATAATCACTATCATCGCTATCCCTCCAATTATTACACGCACTATTCGCACCATCATTACTATCATCATTACCATCCTTACTATTTATTACTATTTATTACCATTACCATTATTATTATTTAGATTATTATTGTTGTTGTTATTGCCGTTGTTGTTGTTATTATTATCATTATTACACAGCCGTTATTATTATATTATTATCGATATCTAGTACTACTACCGGAACGATTATATACGTATGCAGAAACGCAGTCGCACGCCAACACAGTGCGCAAGATAAAAATGAAAAATTTATTATTACGAACTAACGAACAAATGAACGAATCAGTTAATTAGTATTATTATTGATAATCGGTATTTATGATCATCAGTATTGACAGCATTATTAATACATAGGTGTGCATATATTAATACATGCACACAGTGCGCGTGTTCGCGCGTGCATGCGCGCGTGTATATATACATATGTAGGTGGCGATAATAACGCTAAATTACAAGCTTATATTTAGTATAATTTTGGATGTAGCACGTTCTCCGCGGATGCTTGATTATGTGACAAAGTCAATCGTATCGAGAGTCGCTTGAATGCCAAAGATTGTCTCGTGGTGTATGTATCCAGCTCTATGTAGACCTCTGTCCTACTGCCTACACTTATCACTACACAGTGAGAGACGAAGAGATTAACCACCAGCTTTCGTATGTATTGTGCATACATAAGTATAATAGCGCACGCTCAACGCGATCAATCGAGAACGATCTTCCTTTTCATTTCTTTTTCTCCCGCGAACCGATCAACACCGCGAATTCTTCGCTCGGCTCGGTTCGATTCGAGTGTCACCGAACACCGAATAGAGAACGCGCGTCGGTGTTCGTTTTCCCTCCCCACGCAGCTTCTATTAGGATGGTTAAGCGCGGTCTTGCTGCAGTGTACAGTAGGTCCTGTATATAACGATTGCGAGGCGATATACGTAAAAGGACGTGAAAGGGTAAAGAAGCCGTTCACGCGAGATCTCCGCTCGCGAGAGATCGCGTTAGGACAGCGAGAATGGGCATTCGAGAAGTGTCGGCCACGCCGAGCTACGAACGTTGGCCGCTTTGTCGTACATTCGTGGGCACGCATCGATGCGTAATACGTACGACGACCGACGCGTACGTGATACCTAACGCTCTAAGTTAAAGGTAGTCCATTAAAGGTTAATGCTACTAACATTTAATGCCAATTAAACGAACGTTTTTAAAGCAACTTCACCGAAGGTGGTACCTCATTTTACATACACCTACCGTAACGCGCACCTGTTACCGCGAACGGTCTTGCTGATTTCCTTCTTTCTCGCGTCCGAGAAAGAGGCTACGGTCGGTACGATAATTACCAGTGCGTCGGGTCAACAGAGACACTTTGTCGCCCGCAGATCGTGCTTTGCGAAAGCCTTGTGTCCTGCAAAACCAGCGATTAACTTGTAACGATGCATCGCCGACCATCGAGCGTTGTAGGTGTCGCTGTCGTCGCCGTCGTCGACGATGAGGGCGACAGGATTGCGTGTGTGACAGAAGTATGGAGGACAAGCATGGACAGGAATAACAAAGAGGGGTCGAAATAAATGATAAATAGAATCTAAGTACCAAACCGTATGCCTTATACAGAAGAATCCACCGCAGCTTAAGTGTGACCTGGAGTATCGCTATTCGAAACGATACGGTGGTGCCTCGAGATTGTTATCATCATCCATCACCCATCAGCCATCATCGTCATCAGCAGGAGCAGCAACAGCAATGGCAACAGCGCCATCGTCGTCGTCATCATTATTACCGTTGTCATTATTAAACACGGAACGGAACACGAACGATGAACGGCGCACTTTGGCATGTTCGAGAGTGGTATGATAAAGGTGACTTCAAATGACGAGTGCATAATTGAGGGACAAAGGCGGAAAGAGGGACAAAATGCCTTTCTCATTGGAGAATGAATAATAATGTTAACCATCAAGGGCGAAATTACCGTGGACTCGTCGACGCGCGACGTTTCGGCGATAGAGATACGCAAAATGAGAGGCTCCATGGTTCTTCCGCATTTCTCGTCGCGTAATTTATTTTTTTATTCTCAGTCGGTCTGTAAATTCTGCAGACATTTTCACGCAAGTGACGTTTCATCTTCCGATGCATTCCAGCATTTCGAGTACGGAAAATCTGCTGGCTACGTGGAAAGCTACGATGTAACTGATCGCGATGTTAAGGCCAGATCGTTGGGCGCATCTTTTCTCGAGTATTCTTTCTTTCTCTCCCATTTGTTCGTTACTAGTTTGAAAACTGAAACGGTACCGCTAAAGTAAAAAAAAAAAAAAAAAAAAAACAGACAGATGGGTATCAGATGAAAATAATTTGCTACGTAAGTCATACGATTTAATGAATAGGGTTAAGTGTATCGGATAGCGATAGGTAACAAAGTGAGTCGACAGTAGCAACAAAGATGTAGTACAAAATCGATAGCTTTACCATTTCAAAAATGAAGAAGAATAAGGAGATGATGAAAAGGGGACAGGAAGGGAAGGGAAGAGTAGGGTAGGGGGAGGAAACGACGAACATTAACGCGACAAACTTGCGCAACGTGTATCGAGTGTATCACGTTTCGTTTACCGCATTAGTCGAAGTCAGTCGAATGAAGCGCCCTCTGCCTTGTCGGTGCTAACATCGACGATGATACTGTCTCGAAGAGAATTGGCACACGAAAATCTTTCGCACGAGCATGTGCCATCAGGTATGGCAATAAACCGTACGTGCCGAATCTATTATCTTCGTGTCGTGTTCTCCCCTTTCTGAAAGCGTTACATTTCTCGCGCAAAGCTGGAGGTCTGCTTCAGCGATTTCTAGTCGTTCGGCTATTCGTATCGAGCAAAACGAAAAAGCTTCGAGGATGATTAGGCGAGAGAGAGAGAGAGAGAGAGAGAGAGAGAGAGAGAGAGAGAGAGAGAGAGAGAAAATACGAAGAAAAATGGTGAAACGTTTCATTCGTGATCTTTACGGATAATATTTCTTATGTAGGATAGACCGAGCAAGAACGATTTTTATGTAAATTTTCTCCAGAATTTTGTAAAACATTTTGTTTGATGTTTCAATCTACCAATAAACTAAATGAAAGTTTTTAAGATACATTGCACGCGGCACTAAACTGCGTTCCACGTAAGACCATACCGACGCCCCTACCGATTTGCGACCGATCTGCGCAGCTCCCACGGATCTGACGCACGCGATTGGTCGTAGCACTTTCCCTACCGGTTTACTACCAATCAACAGTGTATCCCTGCGCGAAACCAGTGTGTTCTAATGTGGAACACAGTGTATATGTTTTGTGTATATAAACTGCGCCTAGATATAAGTAAGTATTGTATTAAAAAACGTAGACTGTATCGGTCCTGGAAACGGAGCCTGTCCCCCGTGGTCGTCTTCAGTGTTACCTTAGAGGATACACGCGAGGTAAGTGAGAACCAAATTGTGTAATCACAGTCGGAAACCGATCAGCGATCGCCAGATTATGCGCGCTTCACGGATCAAATCTATTCGATGGTTATGTCACGCAGACTCGAAAGAATCTAGGAAAGACGAAGTGTCAGCGAGTCAAGAATGGCCGCGGCCGAAAATATAACATTTGCATCACCGAAAGAAACAAGGGCGAGCTGCGGCTTAATCGCGTCCGTGAACGGAAGAAGTGTTCGTAGAGAGTTAGAGACCGCAGCGTCCGGCATTCCAGTTTGTACTTCTTACCCACCGTCTCGAGAGCCACGTTGCTCCCGGGCACGTTTCAACGCATGTATTCGGATAAAAACGAAGAAAACGCCTCTGGTACACCGCTTTATACAAATTTATTGTTTACTTAGACACCAATCTTATATGACGGTTTGAAAAGTTTTTTTTTTTTTCGAAATATGCAAAAGAACCTTAAGAGAAAGATATTATATAGTGTAGGTATATCAGCTTTACAATGTTGTATCTAATATCTCCACCGACACATGCACTTTTTTGCCCCTTCTTTCTCTCCATCTCGCTCGTTTTCTCATCAGCCTTTCCTCCTCTTATCGCCTTTCACAAATTTCTTCTTTTGGGCAGCTTACCGCGTCTCTTGGTCTCCTCATCGCGTTTAACAAGTACATACAATACTACTTACGAGTACGTATAAACTCATACGCTTTCTACATATCTATTGTCCCAACTTCTCTTTTCCTCCGCTCCTTCCGTCCCTTTCGTAAGTTTCTCCCTTTGTTACTGCCCGCGCGATAGGTCGTGAAAATAATCGAAAGGCAAATCGCTAACTTCCTCTTCGAAATAAACGAAGAAAAATTAAAAAAAAAAAGAAATCCATACTGATGCGAATACATGGATAACGTCTGGGAGATATCTTTAATTACAATTATTACTTCAATGTTTATTCCTTTTCTGTTATCAATAAAAATTGTTACATAGTAGTTTGGGTTGCTGCTTGGCGCCAGACGAATCGCCAAGCAGCCAGTAATAGTAATAGTAGTAGCAATAGTATCATATTAATAATAAGTGGTAGCAGTATCGTGTCGTGTCGTGTCGTGTCGTGTCGTGTCATGTACGGTTGTGTGGCTAAGGGTTGTTTCTCGGTATGTAACGTGTACGAGGCTGCGCAAATCGAACGAAAAACGTCTACACGGCACGAACAATCCCCCGTGCTTTATTTTTTTTCAAACTTCGCTTCAGATTGTTTTCACACATCGCAGCACGATAAGTTTATTCTTCGCAAACTGACTCCAGAATGAATCGATGCCGAGTAATCCCGAGGCCGCCAGTAACAAATGTCTACTCCTAGTTGGCAGTCGCATCGGATTATGCAAACGTATCAGCAGGACGAAAGGGAGGCTAGATTATACAGAACAATGGACCAAGATAACCCAAACGAAACATTCGAAAGAGATCTGTCAAGCAGCGATTCTCGCCCGATCGAAAGGAAAGTAAGAACCATTATTACCGTGTATAGTTTCATCTTTCGATTTACGCGATCGTGTATGTTTTCTGTAATGCGTGTCTCGCGCGCGCACTGGCGTATGTCATATTTATACAGACACACATCATACACACGCACACACCTACACACGCGAACACACACGCACGCACGCACACACACACATACACATGCGCGCGCACTATATATATATATATGTATCTATATATTTATAGATTTTTCGTATCTATATATATATAGATTTATGTATACCATCCTGATGTACGCCTCGCGACTCTCGCCCTTCTTATCACGCCCCCCTCGCTTTCTACTTCTCCCTGCCATCGATCAAAGTCTTAGCAATTATGACACATCGTTCGTCCTTTTCTTACATTTTTCTTACACATAGTAATAGCAGAGACAGTAAATAGCTAAAAGGACTGTATCGATTTCGGGAGGAGGGGGTAGGGGCTGCGGCAAATTCGTGTCGTTTCACACGCTACCGCGTCATCGTAGTTGGTCACCGTCACTGTCAACCCACTCATCAACGAGATCTCGTTCGCAAGCATCCTCTCTTTCGCCGCGTTTTCTTTTACATCTTCGAACACCGCCGCATCTCTTACTATTTACTTTTACCGTCATCGGTACCAAAATCGACGCTTTTCTGTCGCATTTGACTTATTTTCTCGTCCCGGTATACGTTATTTTCTCCCGACTGCCCCCGCCCCATCGCAGCCGCCCTCACTTGCTGTTTCCCCCGCTCTTAAAAACTCGCCGGTTACTTCTCAAGTCCCTTCTCGTCTTTTACACCGTTTCCGTCTTCGACTTTCATTCTCTCCCTTTCTTGCTTCCACAAGCGCTCGGTCTCTTTCACCCCTTCCTTTCTCTCTCTCCCTCTCTCGCAACCTTTCGTTCTCTACAAAAGACCGTAAACCTAACGCAATAGTTTACTATTATTTATTATCGTTATTTCTTACGTTTACTGCATGTTTGTATGTATGTCTCTTCATCGACGAATCGATGCTCGCTCGACCGCTCGTTAAAAAAAAAAGAGCAACGTTTCGTTTGGTTCGACCGTCGGTATGGTTTCTCCGTATTGTTACGGTACGTAGCTCACGTACATAATGTGGTCGCGTGTATCATAACGCGCCCTGTGTGCTTGTACATCTGCTGTGCGCACGTGCGCATGTGTGTGTGTGTCGCGTGTGTCGCGTGTGCGCGGGAAGCGTGATCGCCATGATCGCTAGTAGCGGATCTTCTTGCTATTCGTTGAGTCTTAAGGTAATCGATCTCTCTCTTTTTCTCTTGGATTTCCGTTGTTTCTAAATGTTTCTTTTAACGCCAGATAGTGTCTCGGTCACGAACACGCAAACGAAAAAAAAACGAAAGAAGACACGGGCGCTTCATCAAGGCGAAAACAAATAATTGAGCGGGCCGATCCGATCCGGTCCGGTCCTCATCGATCACGACTGCGTACCGCTTCGCTCGGCTGTCACGCAAATCCACCGGCCCGTGTACGTACGTGTTTGATTTTTTTTTCTTTTTTTTTAGAGTTCTTGGATCTATCTCAAATATCGTGTCAAATCGAAGAGGAGAGAAGGACGACTGGAGTATGATAGCTGTTCCTGTTGTGGTTGCGGTGGTTGTTGCTTCTCATCAAGTGTCGCGCGGCAAGCTTGCGGCAGTTCCGGCGCGACTCGTGCGGCATGACGCATTCCATTCGCTGTTCATTAAAATAATCGATCGTATCGTTTAGTATTAATATTAGATATTTGTGTTGGGTCCCAGAGGTTACTGAAACACAAAGAAGAAGAACGGAATACAACCCGCGTTAGTATTGTCGTGCGATGGATCTCTATAACGTGTCTAAAAATGCAGTCCCTTAGTAAAAGATACGGAAAGGAAAGCAAGCGCTCCGCCTGGCGTGGGGACTATAACCGAAGAAAAATGCCTGCCGTATCACGCGATTAGTCATCGCGGTGAGTCGATGTATCAGGCCAAAGCGGTCGGCGGAAACTATGCACGAGTGAGTCACTCGTACGCGACTCTTCGTACGCGCGAGACATGCTCGATTCGACACGTTTCGACGACGAAAACGGAGGACAGGCGTAACGTGCTTTTTTCGTCTTTTCGTCGTTGGAGGGATTAAATGAAACGGTGCGTAGGTATCTATATAGGTTTATACCAACCTAATAGCCGCAGGACACGAGGTAGTCGCCGAGCTTTTCAACGACCGAGGCGGCTTGCTGTGGTTGTATAGGATCTTCGTAGAGGGAGACGACCACGGCTTGCGTCGTCTTCACGCAGTGGACACCGACCTTGCCAAGCTTTGCCCTTATCACTCGATCCGTGCCCGACAGGTAAATGTACCTGTTACCGGCCAAGGTGACACCAGATGACGTCAGGATGTCCTGCTCGTCGAATCCCTGGGCCAATTTCGCCAGCTCCTCTTTACTTACCTGCGCACATAAATCGTCACACGTTCGCTTTCGTACAAACAGCAGACCATGAGAACGAAACGGGAAAATAGAATTAGTAGAGCGTGAACCGGCAAACATCGAGTACGCGCGTAAACACGGCTGCTCTTCCTCGGTCCTTGCTCCAAGCGAATAATTCTCTTATCCATTTGGTCGACCCAACCATAAGATCTCCTTCGAAATCCTTGTGAATGACTACTCACTACGCGAAGCGTAGCCGATGCTGCTGACATTCCTATCGCCTCTCATTTTCATTCCTAAAACGTTTGGCGGTCCGAGAAGCTAATGGGAATTTAGCTTTGATACATCATATAGGTACATATAGTTCTTGAAGAAGATTGAATTCTGAAAATCTTCTTTAATAAAAGAAGAAATCCTGTGACCTCCGATTTAACGGATTTGGTCCTTAAGGGGATCAGGCAGTCGAAAAATCGATTTTGTATTGCATTTTCCGAAAATACTATCTTTTCTGAATGAAATGCCGCTTGGTTTATATTAAAATTCGCAAAATTGTTTGAGGTCAAGCGGCAACCTACAGCGTCGCCTTTGCTCAGAAACTTTAAACGCGTTTTTCTCGAATCTTTTTTTGTTTTGGTTTTCGGCTAGTTGGGAATGAACGGAGGTTCAGATCGACTTGAAAAAAATGACAGGATGTGTAAAACATGTACCATTTCCCGCTAAACCTCTATTATGATCCGCAAAAATTCGAGATTTTCGTCAAAAAATTAAGTCACGAATTTTTAGTAGCGCACAAACACGACCGAATTTTTCTTGAAATAATCGCCGTTTTTCGGCCACCAATTTAATAATTCTATTTTAATTTGAGTGTTTATTGGTTCAGCGGGAAATTACCGATGTAACAAACAAGAATCACACCTTTAAATTGAATTATGTCACTTTTTAATGAGATTGAATTGATTTAAAACCAATATTACCTGAAAACTACAGAAGAATGTTAAAACGTTTACCAGTCAGCACCGCCATTTTTAAAGCACGTGTATATTTCATACCAACTTTTTTTCAATCTCTATGATAATAATAAACATTGGGTAAAAGGATGCATCTGGATTCGCTTTCATTGTTTTATAAATACATTAAAAAGAAAGTGTTTTTTTTTTCACGGAAAACGACTGCCTAGTCCGCTTAAAGCGCGATTTGTTGCGCGCACATGGCCTCGTCAATTGACCAAGGTCTAGTGAGTACATTTAGCGTGTACCTACTGATTTCGGACGAGAGGGAGAGGGGAGGGAGGTTGCGGTCTTACCGATTACGAGGTTTGTATGCGGTTCGCGTTTAAATCGAATCCTTGCAAAGATAGCGCCGACGACTTGACCTCCTTTCTACTTACAATGGTATAGCGGTCGGGCGGAGGAAGAACAAGAAAAGATCGGTAGCCTTTGCTCTCGGATTCGCGGCAGCGAGTTTGCCAGTTTGCCGAGCCGAGAGTGTCGAAAGCCCGTACGGCGCGGCGTACGATATAAGAATACCTACACATCTTCGATCAAATACACCAAATCCTTGTTCGCAAACCTAATTTGCGGGACAACTCCGTCGGTAAATAACACACGACAATACGTATGAGCGAAACGTACAAAGATGCAGAGGCCCCGTGCATCGAGGTTCTATCTTTTGACACAGAAGAACGACAACGGGAGACGCGACAAGCGGCTGTAATCGGATACGTTTATCATGGTTCAAGGTTGCGTTAAACTATCATGCATTATATCGAATCGCGTTAACGAGCCGAGCGAACGCCCACGTCCAGATTTGCCGGCGCACGTGCACGTGTACATGTATGTATGCAGCTCGCTTGCTTTTCCGGATAAACCGGGGAAATATATTTACGAAGATAAAATAGGAAACAACACTTCTAACGTCCACTAGACCGGAATTTATATCAGCAGCGAATTAACCGATAGCCTCGACGATGCGATGAATGAAATCACGGTGCACCTGCTGATTCTTCGCGAACCACGACGAGTAAAGAACCCGCATCGAATTCAAATTTTTCTTCTATAACGCTGGAGAGAAGAGGCGATCTATATAAGGGGTGCCTGACTGCCTGGTACAAAATGTAGTCTCGGTCGTTCTCGAGGACGGATGTCACGATCGTAAAAACACTTGGATGCAAAAGATTTAACGGGACTTTATCGAAGGGGAGACGATTGCCAGCCAAGTCTTTGACTCTCGTTACGGAAATCCAAAGTTAAAATCCAATATCAAACACAGAATAAAGTGAAAAAATTGTGTTTTTTTTTCTGTCGACTGGTTCAGGCTCCGAGGCACCCGTTTTAATATTCGAGACACGTTACTGCGAGAGGTTGCTGCCCGGTCTACCGGCCGGCCGGTATCGCCATTTTGGCATTCGTAACCGGAAAGTGTGCGCACGACGCGGCGGCTCGGTATGGCTCGGCTCGACTCGGCTCAGCTCGGCTCAGCGTGGCACGGCGAACGCGAGGCCACGCTGCAGCTGGCGACCTTTATCTCTTCTACACTTCACTGTCCGCATAAAAGCTTTCTTCGAATCGAGAAAGAACGACGCTCGCCTCGCACCCGAACACGCCTGTCTCTCGTGAGATGTTCTTTCTCAAAAACATCGCGCACGAATACATCCGATAAACGTCCGCTCGGCCGTTCCCCCAGGAACAAGTTATTACGAAGAACCTTTAGATTTTTTGGAACGTATTAATTATCATCCACGGTTCACGGGTGACTTATTATTAAACCGCGAAAAGATTAACTCGAACCTAGCGTAGTAACGCTTGTATGTAAATATGCATTTCTAGAAAATTTACATGCTACATGGTGTTTTATATCCAAGGAGATTCGCGAGGCCTATCAAAACCATCCTGTAGCCACTTTCGTTCGATTTGTGTTTAACGTTTCGCCTCTCCTTCAATAGCTATCGCATCCCCAGTCATCGGAATTCTGATATCTCAGAATTTACCGACACAATACGTAGAAGCTTATAGAAATGCAACGTGGATGGCGCGCCGATCGGATTCAATGTTTCTCGAACTGTCGGTTTTACAATTTTGAACGATTTCACCGTTGGCCGTGTGACATTTGCTGGGAGATGAAGCGAAACATCGGCTGCTCGAACGTGTTAATTTATCAAACTATCAATATTCCAAGACTTGGCTCGATCCCCTAATTATAGGTATATACGGTGAAATTTATTTCGATTTCACGATCCACGATTTGTTGTAACGGCGAAAGAATTTCACCTAACGATTGAAAAATTTATACGCCGCTCGTATTTATGTAGATATCTGTACAACAAATTTCTCCCTCGGTAATAGCGAAGAACCAATTCCGAACGAATGAATCATGCTTCGTTACGAAGAAATTGGTAATTTTCGTCAGATTCATACACCGGTTAATGGACATTACACGAATTTGACAAACGCAACAGACTCGTCGAAGAATAGGAGCCGCCACCATTGCCATGAGCAGTAGCCGGGACGGCAAGGCAACGTGCCCGGCAGGCAGCCATGTTAAACTTTGTCGAAAACCGTTCAAGATCGACCAGGCAAACTTTCCTGCGTGGCTAAAATAGCCACACCCTATTATATCGCGCGAGACTGCTTTCGCGACAGGACTAGGTACTCACCGAGATGAATTTCTCGGGAAACGTGCGAAACAGCGAAATCCGCTTGTTTATCGCACGGTGATGTTTGAAAAGATTCAGCCGGCTAGGCAATTTACGCGGCGTATCAGCGATGGCCGGTCCTGCGAACGCGTTTGGGCGGTGGACAGAATTCCTTGAAAAGGAAGACTTGCTCTATCGGTTTCTCGCTCCATCACTCGATTGCTTGAGCGGTCAGCGACAAATCGGAAATATATCGAGCAGTTGAGCATTTCCGATGCTTTCCGGTCTAACCGGCGTACGTAGCACGAGGCACGATCATGCCGGATCAACATGCGGAACCTTCCCAATGAAGGTTCCAAGGAATTCGATGTTCGATGGATGCGTGGATCAAGTAAAATACGCGATTGGGTTACGTGGTCTCGCGGGCGAATGCTTGCGGTCGATCCAGCCGTCCAAGTAGGTATCTCCTAGTTTCCCGTAAAATTCATTCCCATTTTGGGGAAATTTTGTGAAAAGTTTGTCGGGAGATGCGACTAGCTAGGTGGTGGTATTACTCGTCTGGCGTATTCGACCCATCTATCGCCCGAGCCGAGGAGAATTTCCTCCGAGCTATTGCCGGCTGAATATCACCCGTCTATGTACAACGTAGTGCACAAGTATGTACATACGAGTATATATGTAGAAAGAAACCGAGTATCGCAACTCCGATTGCAACGATCTCGACAAAGAAACGAGTCGTAAAGGAAGCAAGAAAACGCGAAAGGCTACGGGATGCGTTATATCTTTTCGACGCGCGTTCACCGCGCACTTTCCCTCTTGTCGGCTAGCAATACTGGTAACAATGCTAAGCTCTCGAGCTCTCGAGGCGTTAGTCGATCGAGATACCACGATTACTCACTTCGAAGCCTTCAGACTTTGCCCAGAGATTGCCATCGTGTCCCGCGATCGCAGCTTTGGTAACACACCTTGATGCGAGCAGCTGCTTGTCAACGTAATCCTGCCAGCTCATTTTTTTAACACAAGCGGCTTGACCAAACTGTTCACACTACGGCACTAGAGACACAACCCGTCACCGACTGACTCCTCTCACGACTACCTATATGCGCTCTGAACGCCGGTCGCAGTCGCACTTCTCCTTCGCCCCTCCTTATCCCTCCACGGTTATTCGTACTGTTCGTACACCCTCCCTCCCTGCCCCTTGGCTCACTTCGTCCCTCGAAACCCCCACGAACTCGACTTTCCGTTCACCCCACTCTGGATCGCCACCGCGCCACACCGCGCCGGCCGCCGGATGGTAATTGACTACCGTTCAGTTCTACCAACCCTTTAATGCAACGATCGAGACATCGCGAGATATCGATGCCAATCCTGCGACCGTTTGTAATCCTAAATTCCAATAAATATTTTCGTTTCTTCCCTTCTGTTTCTTTCTTCTTTTCTCAATGCGAAATTAACTTTCAAGACTGTTGCTCCAACCTATCGCTTCATCCTTCCGTTGTCCCATACTTTTAATTCCATTATCTCTTACCGATTCCATTCCCTCCTCCAAAGCCAGAGTAGTGTTGTACTTACATACGCGAATGTACATACCCACCAAACATACCTATCGGTTTTTCTGGTGAGTTTTTGTGTTTGGTTGCGAGCAGGAGCAGAACAAATCGTGGCGCACCCTGCCGACGGCGACCCCTTTTGACAGAGATAGCAAATATTTGTGTACTTTCCTTTTTTTCTACTTATGCATGCGTATGTGCGCGTATTATTATGGAATAAACGCGCTCCACGTGCTTTGTCAATTACACCGGATTACACCAATTAAATCCATAGACTTTACCTCTTGCAACTTGAAACCGGTATGAACGAAGGATTTGTCAGGTTTTAAACTTCTCGTATACATCGTGGCCACGATGCAAGTTTCTTGTCCAAACAATGTGAAAATTTATAATTTGAGTTCCGGAAAGTCCCTTCCCGAGGTAAAACGCTACTCGTCGCATTTATCGTTGCCTCGGGCTTTAACGTTTATTATTATTAATTCTCATCTGTTGTTTTCGTTCTGCACCAGTGGTTATCCGAACGGAAACGACGGAGCTTACTGAAGAAGAATGTCGGTAAGAGAACAACTTCTGTAGTCCGTACTGTTCACCAAATCCGAGAATATAAAAGTTCCGTATAATTCGATCGTTATATTTTAACAGATATTCGTCGGCGAATTGAACTTATCCAGGATTTCGATATGCCCGGAGTTAGCACTTCTATTAAAGTTTCCAGAGATGGACAATACATTCTAGCCACGGGTATATATAAACCACGCGTGAAATGTTTCGATGTAAAGAACTTGTCGTTAAAATTCGAAAGATGTTTCGATTCCGAGGTCGTCGCGTTCGAAATATTGTCAGATGATTACAGTAAGGTAGGGGAACCGCTCTTAGTTCTATCTTCTATTACATTCTGTTTTGTAATAAATACCGTTCAACCTGTACGTTTCAGTTGGTGTTTCTGCACTGCGATCGAAGCGTCGAATTCCATGCCGCTCATGGCAAGTATTACAGGCTGAGGGTACCTCGTTTTGGCAGAGATCTAAAATATCATTATCCATCGTGCGACCTGTTCGTCGCGGGAGATAGGTCTGTTAGCTCGCGGCGTTCTTAATTGTAATTGTTCGAAGCTACCGTTGAAGAATAACGCGACGTTGGTTTTTCCCAGTAACGAGATTTATCGAATCAATCTCGAGAGAGGGCAGTTATTACAGCCTTTGGCGACAGAAGCGGTGTCGATAAATAAGTGCGAAATAAATCCAACGCACCATCTGCTCGTTGTCGGGACGGAAGATGGAAAGATCGAAGCGTGGGATCCTCGAACGAAAAGTAAAGCCGGCAGCTTGGATTGCGCTTTACACTGCGTCGGAGAAAGTAACAGGTAAACGGCGGCATGTTATTAGAATACGCTAAAAAATCTTTTACACGCATCGCGTTTATTTCGACCCTCCGCAGGTTGGAAGCGGTTCCAGCAATTACTAGTTTAAAGTTTCAAGGCGGTTTAACATTTGGCGTAGGCACATCGACGGGACAAGTACTGCTGTACGACATTCGTTCGAGCAAGCCGTTCTTGGTAAAAGATCACATGTACGGATTACCAATTACAAATATAGAGTTTCACCTGAAAATGGATATGGTTTATTCCATGGATAGTTCTATCGTAAAAATATGGGAAAGGGGTAATGTAAGCAGAGAGGATATACTTGATCATAAAAATGAAATAGTTTGAACTTTTCTAACTCCAATTGGGATTTTCAGGGTAAACTGTACACGTCGATAGAAGCGCAAAACGATTTTAACGACATGTGTGTTGTACCAAACAGTGGAATGATTCTGATCGCTAACGAGAATACGAAAATGCAAACTTATTACATACCTAGTCTCGGACCGGCTCCCTATTGGTGCAGCTTCTTGGACAATCTAACGGAAGAATTAGAAGAATTGGATTACGAAACTATTTACGACGATTACAAGTTTGTCACCGAGAAAGAATTGGACGAATTAGGCCTTTCGCATCTAAAAGGCACTGCCCTTCTTAGAGCTTATATGCACGGCTACTTCATGGATATCCGATTGTACAGAAAAGCGAGGGATGTGATGAAGCCGTTTGAATTTGAGGAATACAAGAAGAAAAGAATTCAGCAGAAAATACAAGAGACCTGTGGTAGTAGAGTTAAGGTACAGTGTATACTTTCTTACACCTCGTAGCTCTTAAGGGGACCTTCCGGTATAGAGCCCAAAACATAGGTGATCTTTAGGAATTAATTAAAGGAAAACTACTGTATATAATTTAATGGGACTTTTTGCATTGTATTAAGGATGTCTTAAGTTATAGAAATATATTTTTTGTTTTATAATTAATCATTGCAGACGGCACTGGGGAGTCGTTAAAGTCAAAGCGTAAAAAAATTGATCCAAATCGGTGGGACCTGTATCTCCAAAAGTTATTATCCGATTCGTCTGAAACTTTCTTGATTTTGAAGAATATACTTCTGGCTAGGGGGAAACCAGAAAAAATTACAAAAATGACATTTTTTTTTAGAAAATAACGACACTTGAAGTTTGAAATCACTTTTTCCCTATATTTTTCAGTCCTTCAGTGCCTTTGAAAATTATAAATTTTTACTTTTTTATACTTTTTTCTGGTATCCCCCCTAGCCAGAAGTATATTCTTCAAAATAAAAAAAGTTTCAGTCGAATCGGATAATAACTTTGGTAGATACAGGTCCCACCGTTTTGAGAACACTGTTTAGAGAAAAACGCGTTTAAAGTTTTACGTGGGTGCCGAGCGGCCGGTTGTTGCCCCTGCATTTGCCGCTACTCAAATGCCTATAACTTCGGGAATTTTACGAATTTCAACAAATCCTTTTAAACACATATTCCTCAAAGGTTGAATATTCGAAACATGAAATAAAAAAAATCGACTTTTAGACCGGAAGGTCTCTTTAATATTTTACGTGGGCGCCGAGTAGCCGATTGTTGCCCCTGCATTTGCCGCTACTCAAATGCCTATAACTTCGGGAATTTTACGAATTTCAACAAATCCTTTTAAACACATATTCCTAAAAGGTTGAATATTCGAAACATGAAATAAAAAAAAATCGACTTTTAGACCGCAAGGTCTCTTTAATATTTTACGTGGGCGCCGAGTAGCCGATTGTTGCCCATGCATTTGCCGCTACTCAAATGCCTATAACTTCGGGAATTTTACGAATTTCAACAAATCCTTTTAAACACATATTCCTAAAAGGTTGAATATTCGAAACATGAAATAAAAAAAAATCGACTTTTAGACCGCAAGGTCTCTTTAATATTTTACGTGGGCGCCGAGTAGCCGATTGTTGCCCATGCATTTGCCGCTACTCAAATGCCTATAACTTTGGGAATTTTACGAATTTCAACAAATCCTTTTAAACACATATTCCTAAAAGGTTGAATATTCGAAACATGAAATAAAAAAAATCGACTGTTAGATCGGAAGGTCCCCTTAAACAAACATGTATGTGCACAAGTACTTGCGTAGTACGCGTTCCGAGGCATTACCTCTAAAAATATCCACGTGTATTTAATATTTACTATTTACAGATACAAAAAGTGCCGAGTGTTAACAAAGATCTTGCGTTAAAATTAATGGACGATGAGATGAATGGAAAGAAGAGGAAGAAGAGCACTTCTTCCAGCCTTTTGAAAGACGAACGTTTCAAGGCATTGTTCAATAATCCAGATTTTCAAGTGGATATGAACTCTGAGGAGTATGCCCTGCTAAATCCCGTTGTTTCTCAACTTGACAGGAGCAGGGCTAAAAAGTTGAAAGCCATGCTAGCCGAAGAAGAGAAGGAAGAAAAAATCGAGATGGACCGCGAAAAGGAGGACAACCATGGTAACAATGGCACGCATATTGCGTATATCATATTTTCCTACCATTACATACGTGGCAGATTATTCTAACGTGAATTTTCAGAGGACAGTTCGGATGAAAGTTTTATTCACGATGATAGTAGTTCGGAGGATGAAAAACCGTGGGTTAAAGAAGTAAGAAAACAGTATCGGTTAATAAAGAGAAAGGAGAGGCTAAGCGAGGAGAGGGATGAAAGTGGAAACGAACCAAAGTTGTATGAAATCAAGGAGAACGTGGAATTCAGAGACGCAAAGCCGGTAGCGAAGAAACAGATCAAGTACGTGCGATATCGCTCTGAAGTCTAACTACATCTAACTGCACATATATATTCTTACAAGGGAATACCGCGAACCCGGACTCACCTATTGGAACGCAACTTCGTCGTATTTAGAGTGACTTAAAACAAAAAGAACGGCGTATTTCATTCGGGCCCTATCGCCCTTTAAAGGGGTGAAAACTAACCTCAAAGTCAAATTGACTCTTCCACTTTTTCGCTTATAACTCCCAAAGTACAACAGACACAAAAAAATGTTTCAAACAAAAGTTTAATGGTTCAATAAGCGCTACAAACTTGCGTTAACAAAATTTTGAAAAGAGTTTTAAAAAAAATATCTGAACGAAAAAAAACTGTTTTCAAAATTTTGTTGACGCAAGTTTGCAGCGCTTATTGCACCATTAAAATTTTGTTTGAAACATTTTTTTCTGTCTCTTGTACTTTAGAAGTTATACGCGAAAAAGTGGAAGTGTCTATTTGACTTTGAGGTTAGATTTCATCCCCTTAAGGGGTCATTCTGGTAATCACGCCGCAAAATTCAGGTTTTTTTCTCAGTGAATGCAATGAATAACAATGTCAACCTTTTTTTTTTCATTTATTACGTTACATATAATGTATACGGAACAATTTTTTAAATACATTTTTAATTGTTTTTTTTGTTTGAAAAAATGGCGGGAGTGATTTTAGCTCACAGACTCATCTGAAACAACAAAAAGCAAAATGATTCTTATGCATTATGAGTACCGCTATCGCAGGTGCCAGAATTAGCCACGTAAGTCACAATTTAACAAAATTGCGCGCATTATACTTCAAGTATCGAAATTTTCCATTTTACTTGAAGTTTAAGTGCGCGCAATTTTGTTCAATTTTGACTTACGTGGCTAATTCTGGCACCTGCGATAGCGGTACTCATAATGCATAAGAATCAGTTTATTTTTTGTTGTTTCAGATCAGTCTGCGAGCTAAAATCACTCCCGCCGTCTTTTCAAAGGCGCATTTTGTAACTCCAGATAACATTGAAAAACATAATTAAAAGTGTATTTAAAAAATTGTTCCGTATACATTATAAGTAATCTACTAAATGAAAAAAAAGTTTGACATTGTTATTCATTGCATTCACCGAGAAAAACACCTGAATTTTGCGGCGTGATTACCAGAATGACGCCTTAAAGGGCCCAAATGAAACACACCGTTGTTCTTGTTTTGAGTCACTCTAAAACCCCACAAAGTTGCGTTCCGATCGATGAGTCCGGGTTCGCGGTGTTCCCTTGTTAGCGAAAGAAAGACTAGGTAACACGCCAGCGCGTGTTTCTACAATAAAATTCTCGCATCTTCCAGGGCCAGCTTGGGCGATAGACTGAAAAGCGAAGATCATACCGTTAAAGCTTCTGGTGCTCGTGGCAACAAAGAAATGACTTTTATTATTGAAAAGGTATATCTCACGTCTTTCTACTTACTTACATATCCTTTGATTCTTTGCGTTATTATTCAGACACGTGTAAACCTTTATTTGCAGAAACGGCAAACGGATCGTGGGAAAGCGCAAGTAAAGAGACACGGGAAAGAATACAAACATCTTCTGAGACCAGCGGGAAATTTGTACAGAAAGAAATATTAATGTTTATTACTGTATTTAGTTCGCCTCTTATTGTTAAGTAACTTTGTTTTGTAAAGCATATAATATTTTTACGCCATTATCGTCGCATTGGTTAGACTGTTAGAGCCCACCTCCTCATTCTCCTCAACCCGAATATTATCCTGTGCACTAAAAGCCGCCCGCCTATAGCGTGAACAAAATAATATGCTTGGACGCGATGCATGTGGATATCTTGCCAGAGGTCAAGTGCCATCTCAAAAGAGCGATATAATTAAATTCATACGTTAGGGTGAATCACACGAGGTACCGATACAAATGTTTTCTTTTCAAGTTCAAAAGCATCGTGCTCGCCTGCCGAGAAAAATGACATTGGTGAGTGTTACAATGTTTCGCCCGAATTCTTTCCTCGCTTTGCTCCTTTTTTTTTTCCCCAATGGATCGTTTACCACGTTCCGATTTAGAGGTCTGCAGCTTTCTTTATTGCGAACGCCCGTTAGCTGTTGCATACCGTGTATCGTATTTGAACGGAGATTCAAGGTGATAACATTGCTTGCATGTACATACTTACTACCGATATCACTGTTTATTTTGATTTTAAAGGTCTCCGGTTCCCTACGTCGAAATTAGTTTTAAAGCCTACTCACTCCGGTCGGCCCCGTTCTTCTACGTATCTCTATGAATCTCTTTTCTTTGTCTTCATCTTTGATGGATTCTAAAAGTCCTATTAACGATCATGTAATTACGTAGTAGAAATAATTATCGTAGTAACAAATTTTCTTCGCAAACTTACAGCGTATACCTATATACTTGCATAGATATTTATCTACATAAATTATGTACTCGTACATAGCTATGCAAGTACCTGGCGTAACCATGATATCCGTACTCTTTACAGGCCAGTTCGAACAGTGAATCAAAGAATGGGAAGGACCCTCCTCAGCCAAATCACGAGCAAACAACACAATCGTCCACTCCGTCCGGACTATCGGACTTGCAAATGCAAAGTACAGAAGTAAGACGCAGCGATTCGGTCGACTATCGTCTACCGTTAGAATTAGCGTAACCAAGGAATTACACAGGCATTAAATACAATAAATGTTCGAATAACAGGTTGGCGAGATCACAGAAATGCCAGATTTTGAAACCCTAAGCACGTCCGCGGTGCTTCACTACTGCAAGCATAAAATATTAAGGCCGTATCTGAGATTGTTAGGAGTAATGGGATTGAGGCCTATGAGCGGCGACGATTCCGATCGTTGCTCTCGTTATTGTATTCTGACGAGTCTGCACACTCTTCAAGTCGCTATATTTATGTGCATCGGGTACGTTTTACAGTACATGGCCTGCTTCAGGTAAGACTGTAGCACGTAAGCTATCGTGCTTTTATAATGGGATTCCCAACTGTTTATAAGTATAATAATCAGTGTTTTCAGAAGAGACAGAGGATTTTGCTATAAAGCATCGCCACTGCAGCTTGAGATTACAGGGAATCTGAGCGCGCAAAGCGTACAAGAGATTACTTGCTTCGGGAATATTGTATTCAGCTATTTTGCTCCCAGTATATTGCATTTGGCGGCATATTTATACACCGTATATCTGTTCCGTATTAAAGAAAACGAGCAGCTACAGAATTTAATGGAAAGAGCGTTTCTTCTCTCCTCTAATCCCGTAAATCGCGGAAGTCAACGGAAACTCGTACAAATACTGTGGCTATTCATAGCGTTGAGCGTGGTGTGGATGATCATGGCACTAGTTACAGTAAACGTTTTGATGGCTCAGGGAAGCATAGTGTTCCAGTGGCTAGAACGCAGGTAATTATCACACGCACACGAGCTTGCTATAACCTAATTTTCGCTATGAAATTATCTCTTAGAATTGTCGTTCATTTGTTTCGATACACAATACATCTGTTTAAAATAATAGCGCGCCTTACGTTACTTTGCACTTTCGAATTTATTTTCTGCACAGTCCGTATCACGTAAAAATAACATTGAAGGTATTTTTAATTGTATGCACATTGTGGCACGATATGGTTCAAGGAACGATTATAACCAGTTACTGCTTACAAGGACAACTTTTATTGGCGCATCTGTATTTCCTTCGCGGCAAGTTGCTCCACCATACGTTACCTTCCATCGATTGGATGAGGGTTCGTGAATCGACATCCACTTTCACATGCATAACTTCAATATTGTCCGATTTATTATTGCTTCCCTTAACAACCAGGGAACTCGCCTCGCAACTTTCTTTACGCTCTCTCGTACTTTTGTAGGAGATATACGAATTCAAGAAACTGTTAAAATATTTCAATGACGAGCTGGGCCCGGCCGTATGCATATATACAATTGTAAATTTATCGTGGGCTGCCGCAGGTACGGTCTGGCTGCTGCGTTACGATAACAGTGACGCGCAAAATAATCCGGTCACTTGGATTGGAATAGTAAATGTGGTTTTATGGATTTTAATATCGTTAGCTCCCTTTATTCAGGTACGTCCGTTTCTAGATCAAACATACTGATATTTAAGAACTTCTTAGGCCTAAAAATCAGTTTGAGGGGGTATTCTGGTCTGGCGAGGCGTTTTCGTCGCGTTATTTCGGAATCTTTTTACAAGGAATCCGTAAATTTTATTATTATTTAGATTATTGCTACATGCTTATTGATATTTGAACTACCTTTATAAATTTTGTTAATAGAAAAAAATTAAAGTCAAACGCAGTTGACTGCTTTGAGGGGACATTCTACTCTCTCGGCCGAAAAATTGGCCACTTTTCGGTGATAGTTTTTATAATGAAATAAATACTTAACGGCTTCTAATTTCTGGGGGTATATTCTATCACTCTTGAAATATAAGAAAAAATATTTGCTGTTTGTTTATTTCATTTGTTTACATAAATATTTCGCAGAGAAGTTGGCGGCATCAGCATTGCTGGGGGTTGAAATTTCGGACGACTGGATCATCGGAGATAAAGAAACCAAACATATTTTTAATTTGCAGGAGTATGGCTATCTCGCTAACCACAAATATCTTAAGATTTTTAATATTTTCCCACATTTTATATCAATTAAATACAGGAAAGACGTGCCACTTTCGGTGCTTTCAACTTTGATCGACTGGCATTTTAATAATTTTGGTCCAAAATTGTTCTTTCGTGGAAAGCGAGATAACCATACTCCTGCGAATTAGAAATATGTTTGGTTTTTTTATTTCCGATGATCCAGTCGTCCGAAATTTCAACCGCCAGCAATTCTGAAACCGCCAACTTCACTGCGAAATATTTATGTAAACAAATGAAATAAACAAACAACAAAGATTTTTCCTTGTATTTCAAGAGTGGTAGAATATACCCCCAGAAATTGGAAAACGTTCAGTGTTTATTTCATTATAAAAACTATCACCGAAAAGTGGTCGATTTTTCGGCCGAGAGAGTAGAATGTCTCCTTAAAGTAATGGTGAAAAAAAAAACATGGGTCACGGTGACCATGATTGGGCTTCTTCTAGAGATCAGAAACAAAAAATGTAAAGAGATTTTTATTTGTATGCCTTTGGCTATCGTCCCTACCAGAATGATAAAAAAATATTGAAAATTAAGCAAATGGCGGCGGTTTGAAAATTAAATTTCGATTTTCGCACATTTTTTCAACTTTAAAGGTCTGTGAAAGTTTAAAAACAAAATATTTTACCATAATTCTGGTAGGGACGATAGCCACACGTGTGCTGATAATATATGGAAAACTTGGACTGAGTTGGTCCAGTCGATCTTGAAATATCACGGTCACCGATTCGAAAAACATGGTTTCGAGAAAATCGCGTTTAAAGTTTACTCAACGTTCGAAGCCAAACTAAGTTGTGACCTAGGAGAGTAACGGTTTCTTTGTAACCAAATGGTCGATTTTTATGTTCTAAAGGCAAAAAGATACATAACCCCCCTCCCCTCCCCCCCGGAAAGAACAATCCGCCGAAACTTTGCCGAAATACACTTGCAGCAACAAAACTGTTATGCGTCGCCCGTCCTGTGATGCCAGATCGGGGACGGGTTCTCTCGAGAATTTCCCCCACCTCGCGTACACTACGCCGGAGCTGCGTGTCCGTGAGTTGGACTCCGAAGCACCGAGCGGCCCGTCCCGTTCAGTGAGCGCGCCGTATAGGTACCTACCTATTCTGCACCCTGTAGCTCTGCAAATATTACGAATTGGAAAAAACCCTTTTGCACACGTAACACCCATATAATGTACCAGTAGAGAATGCAAAAAAGAAAAATCATTTTTTTACCCGTCAGACCAGAATACCCCCTTAGGGGCCGTCCTTAAATTACGTAAGGGTAATTTTGGCGAATTATTATCCCCTCCCTCCCTCAGTATAAGAATTCGTAAGATATTGCAATCTTCTTACGTAATATGTTCTACAATGAATTTTTTCAGTTATTAAAATTCTTTTAAAGGTTTATATAATTCATTTAACTCGGTTTCGGGAAATTTAAACTAAAACTACTTTTCTGGAACATTAATGATAGAATTTGTATTTATTGAAAATTAGGTTAAAAATATTACGTAAGACGCTACCTGACTTCCCTCTCCCCCTTGTAAGAAAACGTAAGAAATTCCCGACCCCCTCCTCCCCCCACAAAAGCCTTACGTAATTTAAGGTCGACCCCTTAACGCGCGTGCCGCGAAGCAATTCGAACGAATTGCCACGCAGCTGATTGTTTTGTTTTACCAATAGGCAGCGCGCTTAACTACTGCATGTTCCATGATTCAAAGTATCGGACACGAAGTGCGCATACGACCGTTTGTCTACCAGTGCACGCCAGGGGAGGATCTTGACACTATACTTTTGTACACATCATCGTTAAAGATGTGCGCCAGGCTCTTCAGAGTTCCAATCACTGGCAGATATCTGTGTCTTCTACTGACCGTAGGCAGTATCTTGGTCCTCACGCTGGGGCAGTGTCAGTTTCTTTGATCAATCTCTATTTTGTCATTTTACACGCGCAATTATTTATCTTTTAATATGTACATAAATATTGTATAAGAAAGTTTAGAAACGTAGAAACGCATCCTACTGCATCATGTGTACTTCACCCAGACTTCACCCCGCAGCTTACTCAAGTTGTGCTTCGGTCCAGAACAATTGTATTATTTCGATGAAACTAGTACTTGTAACTACTTCGTTAAATCCATTCCACCTTTCAAGCGTATCGATCTTGATTCTGTTAGTCAAATCGTTATAGATGTATAGTGTATACATATATGTATTTAAAGCTGTGTTATTTTAATCATTAAACTATTTCAAAATGTTCCAATAATTATTAGACCGCTCGCGGTCCTATACAACCCTAGTAGCATTTCTGGTTGGCCAACGGTAGCCAACAGTTGGGAATTAGTTGGGATATAGTTAGTGTTTTTGCCTACAAATTCCCAACATAGAGCCTACGGCAAAAAAGTTACGACAGTGTACCAACGAATATTCAATGTTGGACCTACAATTATTATGGTTGGTTAATTAACAAAAAGTTACAACAGTGTGCCTACGAATATTCAATGTTGGGCCTACAATTACTATGGTTGGTTAATTAACAAAAATTTACGACGGTGATTAAATGTCGTCTTATAAGTGTCAGAAAATTTGCTACATCCAAAAACCTGTTATTATATTCCAAGTTGTGATTTTTCTTTTCTTATTTATAAATACGTAATGAGGACGTCTGTCTTGAGGCGAATGTGAAATTTTAAGGAATGAATTTGAAGGTCGAATGATATTTTGTAGAATATTTCGCGTCACTGCACAGTTTTTATAAACAATTGATACTAGGTATGTAACTAGAAATTAGAAGTGTCTACAAGGAAACGTGTTGGGTAAGGGCGAACAGCGATTGCTTTGTAAGCGGAAAGTTTGGGTTCGATTCTCCCCACCCGCGATTTTTTTTCCTAAACCAGGCCTGAAAAAGACGCGTTTGCAACGTCTTTTGAAGTTCTTTAAGACACCTTCTGGACGTCTTTAAGACGTCTTTTGAAAAGAATATAAATAATAGGGCAACTGTAGGAAAGCCTACCTTGGCCATCTGTTGTTGGCCCAACCTGAAAAAAAAAGTGCCAAATCTAACTTGTTGGCCAACTAATATTATGTGCGTGGCCCAACTGTGTGCCAACAACAAATGCTACTAGGGAATATACCTACGAGTACATTCAGTGGCGGACGAATGAAAGTTTACAACTTTTAAAATCGCATAACTTTTTTAGAATTGGTGCAAATGGCAAGAGTTTTTTTTTTAGAAGCTAGAACTTTTTTGTAAGCGATTAAAATTTCATCAAAATCGGGTAACGTTGCTCTGAGCTATAAACGTTTAAAGATCGCGGAATAAGGTCGAAAATTGCTGATTTCAGGAATTTCGCGATTTTCGACCTTATTCTGCGATCTTTAAGCGTTTATAGCTCAGAGCAACGTTAACCGATTTTGATGAAATTTTAGGCATGTATAGAACTTACTTCGATGTATAAACGGGTTTTTGAATTTTCATTACAGACTCACAAAAAAAAGTTTAAAAAGCGACCTTTACTATTTTTAATGCTATTCCGACCAGTTGCATTTTTTTTTTAAACGGCGAAACACGTCACTTAGCAAACTAATCCTTCTAGCTTCCCCCCAAAAAAGAACTCATGTCGTTTGGATCAATTCTAAAAAAGTTATGCGATTTTAAAAATTGTAAACTTTCTTTCATCCCCTACTGTATATCACCCCGTGGATAAAGAGAAAGATATACGATTACATCGCTCTCCTTGCTTTTCAACGCAATTGTATTTAATCGCAGTTCTTGCCGCTCCCAGCATTGTCATCTTATTCCCTTCTGAATCGATTATCATCGATTGGAGTGGGCGCGAAAGTGATAAACGATTCAACAGTACCCGAATCGTTGGGATAAACATTTAGCGTTAGATAGGTACTACTGCCCAAAAATTCTTGCACTGCATTGTTCTCAAAGCTCAAGCATTTTCATCGCTTTGAAAAGCTGAGCGCTGAGACAGGAGCTTATGGATTTCAAAACTAAATAGAATACATTTTTACTTTCACTTTTCACCTTTATTCTATTTTCTATGTATTTTCTATTTTCGTTTTCATTCTCATCTTCATTCTCATTTTCATTTATCATTCCTTATTCTTCACCTTTATTTTACATTTTTCTTCCATAGTTAGGTATATTTTGATACATTATGCGTTTATGTAGACTTATTTTCCTATTCAATCTCTGCACACACAAAATGTTATAGGTATATTTCTGTTATGTAATGAGTTTTAACCCGTTTATGAATAATAATATTAATAATAATAATAATAATAATAATAATAAAACGATCAACTTTACCGTACCGACCGAGAACACCGAACCTGCGAAACTTGTGGCCCCCACGGAGAAGGGATTCGGTCGATTTGTACAGAGAATCGTAGAGGGGGGATGTGTCATGCTACCCTTGATAACGGCTGAAAGAGGGCGAACTCGAAGCCCTTCGCATCCCTTCACACTCCTCCTTGCATCGGTCTCGCGTTGTTCGCGTGTCTCTCATCAGTCGCGTCAGACGTGTCAACGATGGGCTCGACCCGACGTGCTGGTTCAAAATTTTTTACCCGTTAGCAACAAGCCGTGAGCAAGTTACTAGCAACTAACTGCGACAGGTGCGCCTAGAAACGAACCACAAGTACACAGCGAGGTAAGTGAGTAAGTAAAGTCTCGCGACTTTCAGATTCAAGATTTTCTAGTTCGAGAAGCAAAGGGTTACATGCGTGTTAAACGGTCGCTGGCATTTCTTTCGAACGAATAGAGCCTGAGAAGTTGTAACGTAAAGCGCCGTTACTTATAGTGGTAGTCCGAATGATGTAATGAAATAGTCGCGTAAACATGTACATTGTACCTAAGCAGTGGGTATCGTTCGATACGACGGTTGAAAGTTTTTAGCATTGCGACAAAAATGCTGAACAAGCGTTACGAGTCGAATCGCCCTCACACCAACTGATGGAAATGAATGCGCGATGGATCGGCTAAAGCTGAGGCAGAGTTGAGTATTGGGATAGAGGTGGGGCGACGACAATCGTGGTGGCAACGGTGGTGGCGATGGTAGCGACGGTTGGGAGGGTGGTAGGCACTAGGCAGGCAGAGATAGCAAGAAAAGGACAAACAACTACATAGGCCAACAGCAGAGAAAAGAGAGAGCGCAGGTACACGTATCTGTACATATATACCTACATAGTTGGGGAGTAACTACGGGTATATATGTATACGCTACCTCGGAGGACGACGGGTGCCGCGATATCGATCGCACGCAATATCGCGTTGTTCCCAGTAGTGTTTCCGCGGGCGCAGCGACGCTAAGCGTCCTCGTGCCTCCTCGTTTGCCGGTCCCCGCGCCACACAACCAGGCCAATCGTGCGCTATAATTCGACGAAGTATCGCTGAAAATTACCGTCGGCCAAGTACATTCACCGACTAATCAGTAGCGGAGAGTTTTCGCGATAGGAAACAATTCTTTCTAGGTTTCGAAGGGAAAGGAAAAGGAGAAGGATGGTTGGGTGGTGATGGAGAAATGAGAAGGTAAAGAAATCGAGCACACACAAATACGTCGTTCCTCAGCTCTGTTGCAGACTAGTATCGACTACGAGCTTTACGCATATCGGCCAATTTTTGGCGAAAATGTGGGGAAGAGCAAGCATGCCAGCGGTAATGGTCCTCCTCCTAACATGCTTGTACATGCTCGACGCGGCTCGCGGTGAAGGTACGCTCCCACCGTTTTTGTGCTTCAACGATTTCTTCGCCGAGTGAGAAGCAACGCGAGGAAAAGGGGTAAGCAGAGAAAGGTGGGATTCTATAACACATTTATTCCGATAGAAAACGTTGCGGAGGTTGGTTCGGGCTACATGGAAGCAGAAACTATCCTGGAACGCGCAACTGCATGGCTGTGGAGTCAGCGTGACAGAGACGCCGGTTGGGGTAACGATACCGATCGGGTTCTGTTAGTTCTTCGACTAGCTAACCTGTCGCGGGAGGATAACGCCGCCCCCGCAGCACCCCTCGAATTGCAGCTCAGCAGCAAACAAATGGAGCTGGAAATAGTGTTGCTACTTTGGAGGTAAACGTTTCGAGTACCTAATATCTAACATCTAACACCACGTAGTCCATGTACATATTGAAAAGTGAAAGCAAGCAGAAAAGCATACCGGAAATACCCGTAAATCTGCCAATGAATAAACAAGCATTTTGCAAAGGGTTACGTTTTCTCAGGCATAGGGAAATTGCTTTCTCTCCGGTTCGATTGGCACGCTATGCCCTTGCTTTAAACGCCATGTGTACGGATCCAAGGCAATTTCACGGTCACGATCTGATAGGAACTCTTCAACACCACGAGCCACCTACAGATTACGAGTTTGCTCTTACAACCTTAGCTACCTGCAACGCGCAAGCTCACGTCCGAAAGAGACAGATACGTCGATTGCTGGACATTGCGAACGCCGCTCAGGATCACAATGTTGGTGAGGCTTTAATAGTTCTCAGCATTAGTCGGCTTTGGCAAGTTTCTTCCTCTTGTAAATACTATTCCATTTATCTAGATACCGTCGCGATGGTCATCCTAGCCTTAAAGTGTATCGTGCAAGACCACAAACACCGAAATCTCCATCATTTTGTGCGCAAACCGTCGATTGGCCTGGCGCAACAGCAAAGGCTCGACGGTAGTTTCGGGGATCTCCGAACAACGGCTTTGGCAATGCAAGCTCTCGAGGAAGCTGAGAACGAGCCGGCCGACAACTGGAACAGATCCGCCGCTTTGGCATGGCTGACTAATCAGCAACGAACCGACGGCTCTTTCGCCGGAGACGTCCGTGCGACCGCCGAGGCTCTCTTCGGGGTGGCGCCGCGAGGTTTGGCAAGCATAAGAACTCTCGATTGCGGCCAAGGACTCGTCGAGACTTTGCCGCCACGGCTCACTACCACCGACAGTGGTGAGCTTCTCTCTTTTTCTCTCTCTCTCCCCCATATCTCTCTCCCTCTCTCCCTCTTTCCATCTCTCCCTCGCTCCCAGCACCTCGAAATCCCGAAGCATCGCCCATGCTCCTTGCTCCTTTCGCCCGTCTCTTTAACTAAAATCGAGGGTCTGGTCGTGTTTGCGTTATGCGTATGTGCAATATGCATGCGCATGTATGTACCTACGTAACGTGTCCAGATCGCGGCGCCACGACCGGATTCTCGGTTTCCTAACACCTTGTATAGTTACTTTAGAAACGTCTGGATATGTCTACGCAGAACCAACGATTTCGAGTAATCATAGCGAAACTGTATCGGCAGTTTCTGGAAGCAACTCGAGTTACGGAAATGCCGGCAGTGACGGCGGGAATGGAGACGTCGGGGGCAAGGGAAACAATGCAGGAAACGCGATCAATGCGACCAAATCGACGGACAATATGATCGTCGGTACCGCGGCGCCAGTTATGGTGAACGTCTCTTATACACTGTGGGTTGGCAGTAACGTGAACGAGACGTACAATTTGACCGTGGTCGCTCCGAAAAACGAAACGTTTTACGAAGTGATGCTTCTTGCTGCAGAAATGTCACCGCATTTTCAGTTCGTTGCATCCGAATGGCCAAACGGCCACTATGTTCACACGATAGTCGGTTACAAGGAGGAGCCGATGTCCTATCATTACTGGCTGCTGTATCGACTCCCTTTGCCGCCCGATCCTTCCTCGCCACCGGGCAATCAACTGGTTGCCCCCGGAGGTACGTGCGACCGAGTCTCGATCGCTCATCTTAACATGTTTTAAAGAGGAAAACTTTCAGGCGTCGATGATCTGCAGATCAGTGAGGGCGAACATTATCTCTTTTGGTACAAGAAACTATGAAGAGCAACGAAACGTGGACACTTGGTCAAAACAGTTGGAGAATAGAAGAAGAAGAAGAAGAAGAACAAGAAAAGGAAGAGGGAGTGGAAGAGGAAGAGGAAGAAGAAGAAGCTGCTGCTGTTGATGATGATGATGATGATGAAGAAGATGAAGAAGGAGAAGAAGGAGGGGAAGAAGAGGAAGTCGCCGAAGAAGAAGAAATAGAGAAAGGGAAAGAAAAAATCGTGGAATTGAAGCGGAGGAGTGTCGAGGGAAAAGAGTAAAAAAATGTCTTAGTTTACTCGATAACGGGAAGCTCACTTTATCCACTGCCATCGCTAAGCGCGAACGGTGACGTACTTACACGACATTTCCCTCGAACGCTTTCCTACGGCTCACACGTATGGCGAAGTTCTTGGGAAGATGCCGATGAAATATAGCTGGCAGTGATAATTTTGAAACTTTGTTCTAATTACCGATTCGACGTGTCGGTGAAATGCGATACATTCTAACATACATACATACATACTGGACTAACGTATGGTGACCGGACAAGCCATACATCTAGCGACTTAAGCTAAATGCATAACATTTTCTATGAAACTGCAGTGCACAACAATATACCTGCTTATACGGTAGGATGATACCACACGACGCCAACGTATCGATTGATATTTAATAAATCCCATATCTCTATGTCTTACGATTAGCAATCTATCCTACGTATTGGGATCTTGCTACGCGTGTGCTTTCCTTTACACTTTACAATGACCAAATTTCCACGCTACCAGACAGACGCTATCAGCTTACCGCGATACGTACATACGTAAAAATTTCTCTCTAATAACGTGTCAAGGCTAGCGGTTTCTCATGATTTGCCAAACGTCGACATGTACGGTTTCCATTGTTTCTTCAACTTAATAAACTGTAAAATTGTAAATTAGAGTTGGTGTCACGTTCCTTCGAGCTTCGACGCTGCAACCTTCACAGCATCTTCATGACTCTACCCTTCGATGCTCGAGAGAAATTGTTTCTCCATCAAAACGCCATGTTTTTTATTTTAGGTCGACACAGACAATAGCCTAAGAATCGAAATGGCGAAGCGCCCGCGAAAGCCTATGTACCTACCATATGTAATAAGTAGTCTGCAGTAGGAGGGTTCTGTTTAAGTTTAACTACTTAAGAAATCGAATGCTCCCAATGATTCACATTCGCGAAATTTCCCATTTCGATGCTATTTGTCTTTTCCTCGCGGTTTAGCATCTCTGTACAATCGACTTAAAATGCGTGTAAATCACCGCGAGCCGAAATGATTAGAAATGTCGAACATTACCAAAGATCGTACCAACAGTTTATCTCTGAACGGTTTTAACCAGCATTCTTCTTACGTGGCATCGAGAACAGAATGATGCAGTGTGATAGAGGCCACGGTATCGTGGTATTAGAAGCGGCACGGCATATCGATCACCCCCCACCCCGAATTCCAATCCATGCGTGCATAGACACTACCAATCCTAAACTTCTCAATGCCTCGTCGTTCTTCCTTTCTGCCCTTCCCCGATTCCTCTAACCCCGCGGTGCACCAGAATCACGAGCGTGCCCAACGCTGATAACTCGGAACTCGCCTATCCACCCAGTCTCGGGGAAAACGTCGCGCGTCGTCACTTCCAGCCGTCAGTCTACTCCACTCTCACCTCACCCTGCCTTTTCATTCTACTCTATAATCCCTTCTCGTTTTATCCACCCCTATAGTCGGTATATCGTTGAAATTATGTGGATAGGGACAGCGAGGATTCTTTAGCGCGTTTAGAGAAATGAGGAAGAACAGGCATGGAAGAAAGAAAAATAGATTGTAACGTAAACGGGCATTAAAAATTAAAAACTTACATGTACCGTAAACTGGGGTGACTTTGCCCGCCGGGGTGACATTGCCCACGTTTTTACTCTGACTGAAAAATTACCATATGATTGAATTCGCTATTTTTTTTTTTCGTTTGACCTTGGAGAAATTATTGCTGTCGATTAGAAATCACCATATGTTCTAATTACTTCACAATAAAATAAAATAAAGTCTTTACAAAAAGTGGGCATTGTCACCCCGGGCGGGCAAAGTCACCCCAGTTTACGGTAATTGGTTCGCGGTAAGCCATTGTTTAAATTTCGAGCTACCAGGGGCGTAGATGTTTAACCGTGCAATCAATCGATAATTTCACGACTGTTCCTCTCAACCCGCTCAACCAGTCCTACGATTGCCGAACCAATCGTCAAATTATGACATTTACCTATGTACATACAAGGTGGGTGATTTAAATCGATTCCCTGGAATATCTTCGAAGCTCTTGATTCTACAGAAAAATGTTTCACGTGAAAGTTGTATGGTTTCGAGGGGAGGAATAATTTGGTGTAATAAGGCTTTTTCTGTAACACGTTTGTTTTTATAAAACGGCATCATATTCTATCTTTTCATACACCGATCGATCCTTCTCACACATTTTCTACAAAAGAGTATTAATTCGTCTATTTATGCCGACAAAGCATTTGTTTAGGAGATGTGTGAATTTCACTATTACGCCTGCAAAATTTCAAGTCGATTGGATTTCTGGAAATGCGTTAAAATTGAACGGACAAAAACCAAACAATCAAGCAGAGGAGCGAAGTTAAATAAAATCGTTTACCTAGTTATAAGGCATACTTGCTGCTGTGATCGAGTAGTAAGTATATTTCCATGATATTCGAGGGGATCGATCAAGAGGATTCACCCTGTATACTTGGGCAACGATGGAAGAGCACCTCGACGGCACTGACAATCAGTGTGGCCCTAATAACAGGGATTATTATTACAAAATCTCCCCATATTTTATTTGACCCGCCTGTCGCAGAACGTCAGTTATCAATTAGCAAATACAGAATGCGCAGTAAGGTGTCTAAGGTTGGCGGAGCTTATTGTTAGTCTGGAACTATCCGCCACATCTGATCATTGGCTTTCCATGGTGAACAGAATGGAGAGGTCGAATTGTTTATCCGGGAATCAGTTGTTTCCGTTAATATTCCATAATAACGTGTACTCGATGTGTGTGTGTGTGTGTGTGTGCGCGTGCGTGTGTGTGTGTGTGTGCGCGCGCGCACGTGAATACACCCGTTGAACCGATAGGTAGAGCGGTGAATTTTAAGCTGAATGCGTCGTGTCTGATGATACCGCCAAGAGAAAAGCAGCCGGCTATGGACATTAATCATTGAGCGCGGTGCTTCGAAGCTGGATGCAAAATGGCTGCGATCGATCCATCGCACGGTGATGGACCGGTGAAATGATTTCGTAACGAGGCGCTCTCCCTCTCTCTTTCTCTCTCGCACCTCGTCTGTCTATCCGTCTATACATATATCCGCTACCCTCTTCGTTCTCTGTTTTTCCCTTTTTCCCCCCCTTCTCCATTTCTCTTTCTCTCTGACGTTCGTTCGTCGGACGTCTGGTTCACGACCTCGTTCTATTCTTGCTGAAATTACGACGCTCCGCGTCGGGGCCGGCAAAGAGGGACTTGGCGCACTTACACTCACAAGTGGAAACTCGTGAGATACGTAGAAAACAATCCAAGTCGCGATCGATGAATTTGTTGGCTGAGAACTACCGTCGTATCAGTTTGCTACATCATTCTCCTAATTAGGTTGTCTTTCGCAACGCTCTCCGTCTCTTCGCATCAAACATAGAAGCAGAATTTTCAAAGAAATTAGTGCATCACCCATCTCCTTTAATCAGCATCACGTTGGCGTTGTTCTTAAAAAAAAATTCTCCCTCCGTTCCCTACATTCGGTAGTTGGATCGCGAGGCAGCAAGGACATATGTACCTATCGACAAACGTCTTCGACTTGACCCCTTAGGCTTCCATATATCCGTCAATGGGATCGACGAGATTAATGGGATCAGCGGGATATGAATGAAAGTGAAGATACTTCATACGACCCCGAGTGACTGACGCCCGGCTCCTTGTTTTCCCACGTTTCTTTTCAAACCGATTGTATAAGCACTCGACACGTGTCGTACTTTGTATATGTACCGCCTGGCTGATTGAACTGACTTTTCTGATTCGCCGACCTTGCACTTAAAGCGAATAGTTGCACGAGTGGAAGAGGAATAGGGAAGTGGGTCAAATCATTCAGGCGTTAACGTGAACACGTTTCGAGCGCTGAGGCAAGGACGTCGGGGAAAAGGTGGGAAAAACGTGGGAAAATAAGCAAACGAGCATCACTTAATCGCCCCGCGGGGTCACGATTCTTCGAATGATATGTTGGAAGCGGTTGTCGCACGTCGAATATCAAATCTTTCATATCTCAACGATCCCGCTGAAGAGTGCACGAAACGCAGTGTATAATTTTGTTTTCAATGTTGTACAATGTTTCGAGTTAAAAAGAAGGAAAGTGGAGAAACCGAAAGCGAGCTGAAAAAGGAGAAGGATGCTGATAGAAGGAGGAAGAAAGTCGAAACGGAGTGAGTAGACGCTTCCGTGGGGTAGGTTTCTATATTTATCGTGGCAATAAGGCGGCTCGAGGCCGAGTGTCGTCGAGCTAGAGGTCGTGGGGGAAACGACAGGAGGGCGGGAAACGCGGGGGTGCAGACCGGCGTCGTTGGGACAATCGGTGGCCGTCGTTACCGTTAACGACGCGCCATCCAATACCGTCGCCACTCTACTCCACTCTCTCCTCTCCTATCATTCTTATACCTTCTTCCTCTTTCCCCTTTTCCTTATTCCTTTTACTTTCCGCCCAATTCTGCCCTTTCTTCTTGCTTCTCCAGTAGATACGCACACACTTTTATTCTGTCCGAGTCTCACAGCTATTCAACCGCTCAACCACGCAAATGTTGGACTCCACCCTCAGATCGTCTTTTGAAAACTCATTAACCGATATCTGAACTGCTATGTCTTCATTTCTGCATCTTCCTGCCTCGAAGATACAACATATGTAGGTATGTACATATTATTTATACTCGCGGTCAACAGTCTCCTAACAGTTCGTGTTTTTACATTCTCTAAGGTCGATTTCCTTGCAATTCTTTTCATAAAATGCAAGTGAAGCATTATAAGCATTAGATGGCGTTGGATGAAAAAGTGTACCCATCTTTCGTAGAAAGGCGAAAAAACAACAACAACAATAATAGTGATAATAATGAAAAGTTTCAAAGTACGAAAATATAATCGATAGATTCGTTAATTTTTATCATCAGGCACAAAGATTCTCTCGCTTTTCACATTCCCCGGTTGGACGCCGCCCTCATCTCGGTCAACATCCACTATCTTCATTTTCTTTACCCTTTCCTTCTCCGATTCCTATCCGTCATTATCAGCTGCATCAAGGAGCAGCGGAATAAATTCTACCCTCAGTTGGAATGCAATAATCGTTTATCGGCGAAGCGAGAGCTATACGACGAAAATATCGTTCGACACGCCTTTCATTTCTGCACTTCGTGTAGGGAGTCTTCGTGTAAGTAGAGACGGTCATTGCCTGAATGCGTCTACATAGATGATACAATATGCCTATGTCCATCGGTGGTGTAATGTTTGCGCAACATAATTGCTGATATAACTATGAAAACGAATTTTCATTACATCGAGTTATTCTTTAACGCGACTGTTCATAACTATCTCTTCCCGATTCCGAACCGAGAGGCGGTCTGAGGCTTGGATCGGAATCACCAAGGATCTCTCTACTGGTTTGTCTTTTTCTTTTACTACGGGTTGTACCGTTTCGACGGTGTTACGAAGCTATCTCCGTTAAGTTAGCGCCGCATCGCCGCGCCACCGTGCCACAGCGCCACCGGAGCGAATCACCATCACGCCACGCCAAGCCACGCCACGCCGCACTACACCACACCGCACCACACCACACTACCTCTCCGCTGTTCTGACCGTATCCTTGCCAATTCGCGGCACGAGGCCACGCCAGACCGCATCTAGCGTGACCCAGGCTGGCGTGGCATGGTATCGTTTATCGCGCAGAGCCAAACTCTTGGAACGGAGGTACGCGACGTCGCACGTATCTACCATCGAGTACGGGAGGAGCGAGGCTATTACGCGAGCGCGCATACATATCCATGCCAAACGACCGAACGCGTACTCGCACGTGCGCCTCAGTTACCACGTACGTGTTTGCATGTGACTGCACTGGGATCGCTAGCTAGACAGAGACAGATTGAGCGAACCGACAGAGAAACGCGACAAGAATCGGTGGTAGCCGCTGGTACCTTTCAACAGTTTTGAAAAGTTTCTACGCGGAGTAGGAAAGAAATAGTGTGCGTGTGTTAGACAAGTTGAGTTCGTTTGTAATTGTACTGTAAAATAATTAAAGATATTGCAACGCGTATGTATCCTAGGTGATAGTGCGCCAGCGAATAAAAGTGGGATAGCAGCGTCGCAACTATAGTTGAACGTGTATTTTCCTTTTGTCCGTAACACGTGCCGTCGTAACGTTGCCATCACGGCCTCCGTCGCTTCCGCTCTGTCTTTGTTTTCATCTCCGTCTTCGACACGACGCGACGCGACGGCGACAGCGACGGCGACGGCGACGACGCGACGGTGGAGCGTTTAAAGTGCCGTGGTACGAGTAATCGAGTCCTGGAGAGTCGCGCACCGCGATCCGTTTACTAGCGCGGTCAACTCCCACCTATCTCCCGTTATCTCACCCCGTTTCTCTTTTGTTTTCGGTGTGACCTCGTCGACCGCACAGCAGATTGATTGGCTATGGAGTGGAATGAACGACACGCGAATCACCCCCTTTACCTTATTTAGCTTATTCTCTCCTCTACTTGTAACATATTTATGTATGTATGTGTCTATATCAGCCCTTGTTGGCAAGTAACTAACCGTTTATGGATTTGATACATCAACCCACTTCTGCACGCTTATTCTTCTCTAGTCGTCAATCTAATCACTTTCTTTATCTCGTGGCTATCTCGAGCAGTGCGAGTACGTTGCTTCAAGAGCGTAAACATTTTATCCCGCAGAGCGAGGGTGAGGAGAGCCGCAAAGTCTTATCAAGCAGGAACAAGTTCAATTCGACGAAAATCCCTGTTTAGTTCCTGTTTTTCTCTTTCTCGTCGCCTTTATATGTTACCACCATCCATACGATGCCATTCGGTTACGTTGTACTCAACTTCACTTTCTCACTATCTTACACTTGTTGATACAAATGCACATGAAAATCACGAGCAGACGTGAAATACGCAAGGTGGCGCTTGATATGTTAGAGGACAAGAGTAATGTTATACGGAACAACAGTGGAGGAAGTAGGAAAGAAGTTGAATGAAAGGACTGGATTCAAAAAGAAAGTTTTCGTGCTCCCCGGATTCATAGATGTAGGCATCCTTACTCGGAAGATATCAACGGCTAGAGAAAATATCTACTCTTCTCACCTAATCACTTTCCCACCAATGTATAAAAGACATCCCTCGTGAAAAAAATTAGCGAGGAGAAAATTTTTCGGACGCATGAAGGGTTTGCAGTTTCTGTAAAACACGGAATTAGAGACGATCAACATAAAATGAGTTGGAGAAGAATAGGGAAGAAGTTGCATCGCTGAGACGGCACGCATCGAAAGTATTTAACGAGAATCGAGCAACTCGAGTTGGCAGAGTGGTGGAGTTGAGCTGACCAACTAGATAGCCAACGGACACGATGAAATAGGTCTGCGCGCACGTTCCGTTCGCTCCCGCTATATTACAGACAGTCAGGTACCCGAGTACGTGTACGTGCCTAGGGGCCACTCGACTCTGAAACTCGCCTCCTCTTACCTCTCCGGTGGCATCGTTACGAGGGCGTCGCGTTTACGGCGTCGACGTTCCCTGCTAGCTGAGCTTACCACGACATGCACACGGCTGTCGTGGCCAACACGGACGATATCAGGACACGAGACCAAGCCTGAGGCCGCAATCGGTGAGCCACGGACTTGGCTCAGAAGAACAGGATGCGAAAGAGGCAAAGAGAAGTGGAGAGAGAGAGAGAGAGAGAAGAATTCGCAGGGCGCAATGTCGGGTCGTCGGCGTGGCATCCAGAGCTACCGATGTGGTAGTAGCGGTATAGCACGGTCAACGCGATAGCCTGGCGCGGCGCGGCACGACGCCTCGCGTCGCGTCGCGAGGCCAGGCGTGCCGTGGTGAGGTGAGGTGAGGTGAGGCCGGGCGGGGCGTGGCGTGGTGGAGAGAGGTGAAGCGAGGCGAGGCAGAGTGGCGTGGGCACGGCACGCCACGGCCTGGCATGGCATGGCTTGGCATGGTCCGGCGTGGCGTGGCGTGGCGCGACGCGACGCGACAGCGCAGCAGTACTCGACGCACGAGGGTAAACGGGGTACGGAGGTGGTAGGTAATCACCCGGCGGCTCGCGTTATAGCGTCGTTACGCCGCAGCGCCGCTATCGCACTCGTCTCCCTTCTCCTGCCAACACCCACTGCGTTCTCCCCCGATCCCTCGTAACGTTTTCCACCCGTCTGTCCCTCCTCGATCCTCCTCCTCCACCACCCTCCTCGCACTCCCCACTCCATCTTTCTCCAATTTAATGCTCGCCTAGCTGCTTTCTCTACACTTTCTTTCGCTTTTCTCCGTCTTTCGACCGTTTCGACTCCTTCTCGTTTCAAGCCTTCACCTAAGCCACCGAGGCTTCCTTTCGCACACTACTACTACTACTGCGCGTCGAATATGGTTATATCCCTTCTCAGTCCTCTTCCAATCGCGTATCTTGAAGGAGATGGACACTTCTTTGCCACCACTTTCGCTATTAATGTGGCATTTTAATTATTTCATATGAATGTAGGTATAGCGTTATTACGCCCCTAATGGAGAACTAACAGCGAAGGAAAGAAACGTTGATTGGGAATATTAAGAGGGAAAGATCGATGTAATGGTTGCAAAGATGCACCCGATAGAAGTCCGTCAAAGCTTTTCTGGACTGAAGACGGCAGGAGACTACCGTACAATTTTCAACGAATGCGTCGATGCGATGGTGACAATTGAATTAATTTATTAATCGCACTGCTTGGGTAATAAATGAACATTTCGCAATTTTGAATGCCTTTTTAATCATTCCCTCTGCAATACCTATACTGTTCTGTTTGATTTAATACGAGTGACGATTCGAAAGAAAGGATCGTGGGCTCGATGCGAGACTCGCGCCGTTTCACGAAGTGACGTTTAATAGCCTCGTAACTGGCTGGAATGATTACCCCGCCAACATAAGGATGCTTCTCCTCCTAACGACTGGGAGGCTGACTGTGCGTTCCTTCTCGACATCGCGACATCCGTAAACAGACACAAAACGATGGAACTGGATCTATGTAGATCGTTGTACAAATCTTTGTGTTTCTTTCGCATTCTTCTTAATATTCCTTGGAATAATAGGTCTATGACGTCTACCTATGTAGCTCTTTCTCCTAAAGAAATATATAGGTACATATCTACCTATATGATAACATTTCTCCTCTCACTTTTTGTTGCGTAGATTTCTTCTTATTCTGTCGCTAAAGAAACAGAAAAATCGAAACGTCACAAAAATTCTCTCAGCACACATTGATCCTGCCCTTTAGAAAACTTATCGCTGCGATCAAGGGAAACTGAGGGAAAATGATAACGCCGTTGAAGATGAAGGGCACGATGACGATAACGATGACGATGACGATGACGATGACGATGACGATAACGATAACGATGACGATGACGATGACGATGACGATAACGATGACGATGACGATGACGATGACGATGACGATGACGATGACGATGACGATGACGTTAAAGTTGACGTTGTGGAGAAAACTCGACAAACATACGTACATCGAGGTGAGAGGACCGAGAGCAGTAACAGAAGCAGAAGCAGACGCAGAAGGAGAAGCAGAAGCAGAAGCAGAAGCATGCGGAATTTCGGCTGAGAGAACGCACGGGGCGTACAAGACTGGTAGTATAAAGTGAAAAGATGCAAAGGTTGTGGGTGGCACGGGGATAGGGAGAAAGGTAGAGAGGTTTTACACGTCGCGGTGATGCGGGCGAGCCACCCTTCCAGGTGTTCGCCTATAGAAGATACCCTTCGACTCCCCGTTCCCTCGTAGATAGTACCACTGGCGGTTTCGCCGCGAGCGAGCACGCGCGCGGGCGCGCGCACCGTCGCGAAAGTCTGCTCGTAGAGAGGCATACATAGAGAGCCGTAGCCACCCTTCTGCACCCCCGTTCTCTGGCTCGCAGCTCGTCGCAACCCTCGCTCGACCGACGTGTTCCCGCCCTCTCCGTGTTTCCGCGGCCCGTTCCAACCACCCCGTTCCATGCCGTGTCCCGCAGGGCATGTCCCTATATACCACTGATCTGCTATTGTCCGCGTTGTCGTTCATGCGTGCGATTACTTAGCCAAGTACAGCGCGTTAAAAAAAAAATTTCTCTCTAATTTCTTTCTAACGATGATGCCGGATGTTTACAAACGATACGTAACTCGACGAATAAAACGTCTGATTTTTTCAAGATATTTTGTAGCGAATCAGTCGCGACAATAATTTCACAGCCTGTGGAAAATTCTCATCCCCTTTGGTGGCACGCTCCGCGGCGCGCCCGACCGTCTCTGTTATACTGCCGGCAGCGACCCAACTCCCCTTTCCCCAGCTCTTCGCTTCCCCATCCCAACGCTGCCTCACCCTACCTCGACCTCCTGCCTGCTACCGCTTCTCCACCACTGCCACCATTCCTACTCCTACCTCCTCTCTCCCACGCTCTCGCTCTCTCTCTCTCTCTCTCTCTCTCTCTTCTGCCTCTCACTCACACTACCTATCTATCCATCCATCCATCCGTCTATCTGTCTCACCCTCGACCTCCATCAACCCACCTACGACTTGGCGCGAGCTTCCCAACCCCACTTCGCTCTTCCCTTTTCTATCCTATCTCTTTACCCTCCGTCGCGGCACTCTGCGAGCCGCTCGTTAACCTGCTAGCGCCCCTATAACCACCGATGCACGGCCGCTACCACCATCCACGGCATCCACGGTGCCGGAGCTGCTATATTTACATATCAATATTCCATGGTCGCATAGCACACAGGTACGCTGCTAAGCAGGGTGCACGCTTTTCTGCTTGTGTATAGGTACATTAGAAGCTACGATAGTATTCCAATGATAAGCTTAGGACTGCTGGCCCTTCCAGTCTACGATAGTTTTGCGCCAGACTTTCCAACGATTAATGGTAAACGATCGTGATCGCCGAGAGTAGCTATTCATATTTTCCCTTTATTACGAACCTCTAAAAACGAGCACGTATACGTGCAAGCTTTAAAGTTGAACGGGGGAAGTAGAGTCAAAAATCTCTTGGCTGTCCGTCTATATCGATCGACAAAAACGAAATAACACTTAGTTCTCGCAACCTGCCGGTTTCGTTGCGTAGGTATTGCCTGGAATCGATGCGCGCGTGTGCCTACACCGTACTGCTGAATACTAATTTTAAACGATTTCTTTAACCTGCCTATTTATAGACGTCCGACTCCTGAGACTGTTTAAAGCGTCTCACTGGTCCATTTGTCGCTCGAAAGCGCCACGAATAATTTAACGGCTCACTTTCAAACCGGGCCGCGTACGCCTGCACGCCCACACGGCCGCACGACCGCAAGACCACACGCTTGTACGCCCCCGCGTTTCCACACCCGCCTACGTCGGGAATCCTAGTTCCTGAAATTGTAACCGCCGAATTGCAACTTGGTATATTTCTGCGAAACCTAGGTATAGATTTTCCTTGAACTTTTTTCGCGATATCGCGATTTTCGACCTTTTTGATCATGTATAGGGGGAGTACGGTAAAATGAAACGCTTAACTTTGGAGAGTGATAAAATAAAATCGGAAGGAAAAAAGGACACGGGACTTCAACAGGAGTCTTAAGTGGACCTTGGACTATAAGAAAATCAAAGTGTTGGTTGAGAAAAATATTTGGCAACAAAGGAAAATGAGATTTACCAGAGGGATTGAAATCTTTGCCTCGCTCAAGTGGCAGGGTAAAGCGGAACACCTACTTCAAGACCATGTAAACGTACAAAATCTTTATTTTTATGATTTAAAACGTATTCATTTATGTAAGAAACTATAAATATATGTTTTAGGTATAATTATTACAAATAAAATATAACAAAAATATATATTATACATATAAGAAAAAATATTTTACCAGATAACATAAAAATTACTGGAAATAATCAAATACAAATTGATTGTTACATGAATAATGAATATCAACATATGCATGGAGATTATTTTAGTTTTTAGTGCATTTTAAATAAAATCGTTTAACTTACAAATTTTTTTGGGGATATTTTTTTATTAATTACTCTTTAGTATCTAAGTTTTGATTTGTAGTTATATGCTGATTTCAAGTCGTTTGGATTTGTGGTTATGGATTATATTTATTAACCATAAAATTACGTAATTTTTTCACCCCTCCCGTTTTTTAGTTCATAATTTTGTATTGTCATCTATACTACGCATGCCTGCAAAGTTTCAAGACAATGGGTTAAATAGGTGTTCCGTTTTACCTCACGCAAAAGTGTTCCGCTTCGCCTCACATGAGGTAATTTAATAAACATTTAATATTTACACTTCAGCGTGAGTAAAAGAACTGGGTAAAACATAAAAATGTAGGGTAAGGAGTACATAAAAAACTTCAAAAAAGTAAAAAAATTACGCCAAATACATGAAAAATCAAGGACGGAAAAGATTATTATAAAAAAAATAAATCATAAAAAATAGAAGATAATAATAATTACAATATAAAAATAAAATGTGAAATCAAAATAAGCTGCAAGTACATAAAGGTGCTTTGTAATAATCACGGACATTTTAGTAATGTGAAGATAAAATGTAGCATCTAGACATTTGCCTAGATGTCCGCGGCCTGGAAGTCAAATACTTGGCGTGGCCAGGCAAGGTCAAGGTGTCGATGAATAAGAATTATTTAAAAACACAAAATAATGAAAGTGTATTCATATTGGCAGAGTTTTAAATTAACAAATTATCTGAAAGCTTGCGAGAGGAAAGGTATCCGTGTCGATGAATGATCTTAGAATTATTTTAAAACGCAATATAATGAAAATGTACTCATATTGTCAGAGTTTTAAATTGACAAATTATTTGAAAGCCTGAGAGAGGCAAGGTATACCGTGACAATACCTTGCCTAGTCACGCCAAGTATTTGATTTCCAGGCTGCGGACATCTAGGCAAATATCTAGATGTTATATTTTATCATTACATTATTAAAATATCCGTAATTATTACAAAGCACTTTTATGTACTTGCAGCTCACTTTGATTTCACATCTTTTTTTTATATTGAAATTATTATTATCTTCTATTTTTTATGATTTATTTTTTGTAATACTCTTTTCCGTCCTTGATTTTTTCATGTTCTTGGCGTAATTTTTCTTTTTTGAAGTTTTTTATGGGGATCTTACTTCTTTTTACAAAGATAATTTGCATAGGGAATGGCTTCAGATAATTTTTAATATTATAAATTAGAAAGGTTCGCCATCGACAGCCATGAACAGCCTTATCACAGGACAGAATTAAGGATAAATTCTACGCAAGTTTAACAACTATGAAACAACCATGTGCACCGCATTGCCGATCTATATGTATTATATATATGTATAGTACTTTGTGTATAGCACAAGAAAAACAAGGAAATTCCCGAAATCAGCGATTCTCGACCTTATTCTGCGATCTTTAAACGTTTGTAGCTCGGAGCAACGTTAACCGATTTTGATGAAATTTTAGGCATGTATATAGCTCACTTCAATCTATAAACGGGTTTTTCGAATTTTCATTACAGGCTCACAAAAAAAAAGTTTAAAAAACGACCTTTACTATTTTTTTCACTATTCCGACCAATTGCATTTTTTTTAAAAACGACGAAACACGTCACTTAGCAACCTAATCCTTCTAGCTTCTAAAAAAAACTCAACTCGTTTGGACCAATTTTAAAAATGTTATGCGATTTTAAAGAGTGTACGATTATGGCTGTGAGTGACTGTATACATGAAATCCTCAGTTTAGTTACAAATAAAAAAACAGTTTGATGATATACAAACATGTCGCAATTTAAATTTTGGCAACTTACCTTGTGTTGGAGACCGCATTTTAATTGCAATTCAATGGTACAACGATACATATTTGTAAAAACACGTGGCATCTAAAATTTTGACAACTTATCTTATTTGACACTCGCCAGGTTATAACTTGACGGTAAGCTGTCAAAATTTGGAGTAGATTACATAGTGAAGATAGCGATTGACGAACGAAACATGTGTTAGTTTCTTTTGGCTGAATGTGTGCGTGTAACGCGTATACGTATTATGTCGACAAAAGTTTGATTGACGAAGAAAAGAATCAGAAGAAAAATCTTACCGTTTCTGACTGATCCATGAGACGATATTACGATATCTGTGTCATACGTGGACCGATTTTATTGAATTTGATCCTATTCGAAAGCTTATATGCGGTTTACATAAGAAACATGCCTTTAAATGTAGAAAATATTGCAGGCGTGATGAGATATTAATGAAATAAGTTTCAGGTAAGGTTGGATTAGCCGGGCGACGAGTAAAAGGTACGTGGCAGCGACAGTCGACATATACAGGGTTGAAAATGTAGGGTAAGGAGTATAGAATCCAACGGTGTTTCTTGCCGTTATAAAATTTTGAAGTCTAAGTGCCGAAAAGTGGTCGAAACTACAACAGAATATTGAAACTTCGATACCAGAAATTTTTCCAACACTGTTAACCGAAAAGTAACGTGTGCACAGGTCTGTGATCTGTCACGAAATACTGTGAAGACCGTTTGGTCCCCTGTCACGTGATACCAACTGATTCGCAGCTCTTATCTAAGAGAAACATTGGTGTTCCGTTTTACCCACCCGTTCCGCTTTACCCTACTCTCCCCTACAACTTACTTCAATCTACAAACGGGTTTTTTGAATTTTCATTACAGGCTCACAAAAAAGTTCAAAAAACGACATTTACTATTTTTTTTTGCTACTCTGAGTTTCCGACCAATTGTATTTTTTTCAAAACGACGAAACACGTCATTTAGCAAACTAATCATTCTAGCTTCTCGAAAGAATCTCATGTCGTTTGGACCAATTGTAAAAAAGTTATGCGATTTTGAACGTTGTAAACTTTCTTTCGTCCGCCACTGTAGATCTCTACTCCTATTCCTTTACCCAGCCAAGTGGGGCCTGGATATTTCCAAAGTTTCCCTTACACAATATGTAATTCTTACCGTACGACGGTACCGAACCGCGATTAACGAGGCAAAGAATCTCTGATGAATGTCTGATGAAAACGTAGATGTAAAACATTTCTCCGATTTGCAAGTTGCGCGTACAATTCTCCGGAGAATTCTTTCGTTGGTGTATAGTTCGTGCAAGGGACGCAGTTAAAATCCGAAGGATCTCTAGAAGCAAGGGTCGATGTGGCTCGAGAAGAACCGAAGCGAAGCTAGAGGGTGGATGACGAGATCGTGGACGCCGGATTGCGGACTCCCATGGGGATAGAACGGTGACTCCTTCGGTCGCTTCTTCTCTTTCTACCTCACTCTCTGCTGTGCGAGTTCGAGTTCGTACGTATCATGACCACCGCAGACAGAGTGGCTGCCAGTCGAACAAGTGAATAATATGAAGCATAGAGCGAGAGAGAGGTAGGCGTTGAGGGGTGCGGGTATGAAGATGGGGGGGTGGAAAAGAAAGAGCAGAAGTGGAAGTAGAGGCAGTAAATCCAGGGGTGTGGCGAGTGACGATTACGGCTAGCCTAGCCTAGGAACAGCTATCTTCCATCTAGGAGTCTAGACCTTAGGGTACTTATAGCTAACGCGTTCAAGTGTTGGAACCGTTTCTCGTTACTTGGCGCCCGGGGCGATTCTACCATCCGTTTCAACGACCATTTTCTTCTTCTTCTTGACACGCACGAAACAGAAATGTTTGCACGTAAAGGCACAATAAAGTCGCTCACGCCGAACCGTTTGTCCGACGCAGTTGAATTTTGAGTTGCAAATGAAAAATATAACTATAGCGTCCGAATGATATTAGTACAGTGCGTGTGCAGCACTACTTATAGTACCGCTATAACGCCTGGGTAGCGCCCGCGCCGGTGTGCATCTCCGTGGCCGTTGGCACGGATAACAGGGTTGAACGGCGGAACAGAGGGCGGTAGGTGAGTTGGTTGGGGGCTGCTAGGCCGGCGGTGGCGGTAACGCGATAAACGGATTAACGGCCAACTCGAAGCCGAGGCCGTAGTTTGGTGGTCAGACATCGCGGCTGGAGATATCAACCTTCCGTTGAGGAGACGCCCTAGCAGGACGCCTATTTGACCGAACGACTGGGCAGATACTACGAAGAAAGGGAGTAGGTATAAAGATGAAACTGTAGGTAAAATTTAAAGGAGATTCCGTTAGAAATCGAATCTGAAACGAAGCAGAACTTGGAATGGGCCTGATTCTTGTTAAATATCCGTAATAACGGATGTGTTTGAAGAATAAAGCGACTTGACTGATCCAATACGAACGAGTTTAATTATTGGATCTCCCGAATTCAATTATTTACTGTACCGCGACGTCAAGCTAACGTGGAACGGAATCGGAATCGGAATAGGCAGGAGGCGCAATAAAGAAAGAGAGTGGCTAAGGGCAAGAGGACCGAAAGAATTTTCCGGCTCGGCTAGGCTGCCGATGAGGTGGAGAACTCGGCCCTGCCGAGACAGACGAAAGACGAAAGAACCACGTGCTTTGTGTTTCACCGTGGTGCTTCGTTCTCATTTTATCATCGCTCAAATTTTACGATAGGAATAGGTAGGGGAGACCGGGTATGGTTGTCACAACCGCTGTGACAGAGAAACTATAAACAATAGGAATGTACTGATAATCCATGGCGACGCGTAAACGTATCGCCGCCTCCTTGCCCCATCACTCAATTCGCTGCGGAGTCGCATGAAGACACGACGTGTCATTGTTTGTTTTCGTGCCCTCGAAATAAATTCAGCCGTATTTTCTATGAAGTAAGTATAAGTTATTTCTTTGTATTGACTATAATATTGTTGCATTATTCTCGTAGTTTAGAGTTTTTTCTAACTCACTGTAATGATTTTTTTTGCATTTCTTAAACATTTTAATACATGAGTGGAGAGGTGGGATTCTTTAGCGGGTTGGGCCAAGTTGTCACAGAACATTTGGAAAGAAGAGCAAAACAAAACGAGTTATTTTATCGGATAAAGGAAAAAGTATCAACAATTAAGAAATATGAACAAGAAAATGAAGAAGAAAAAATAAGACAATAAATTTAGCTATCTAAATTTGTGACAACCAACCCAGCCTCGGGGTATATTGTCATAAAATAGTTTTTGCAAATAATGTGAATTAGCTCATAATCTGATTGACAAAATCCACAGGACCAATTTTTTTTATAAAGTCAAACTTACGTAGTTTATATTAATCTAAGTGTGAATGAACTTCCCTGAAGCTATAACACGTAAAAAAATCAAAATAAGAAAATGAGACAACCATACCCGGTCTCCCTTATCTACTCTTCAGTCTTCATACTGTTCCGGCGCGGCGCGGTCGGCAGATTTCTCCCGGTTACGGGCGATTCGTATGGTTTGGACACCATTGGGATGCATTTCGGTATAGGTCTCATCAGCAAATACCATAAATATCCGCGAGGTGATTAGTTGTACAGAACCCAAGTGTCTTGTTGACGCACGGTATTGCGTCGAGCCAAGCCATGATCGCTCCTGTTGAGCTGAAACGACGTCGGGGCCCGCTAATGAGGACGTCCTTTCTTGCATACCGGATAACGTTTCGCCGCCGGGCGACGCCAGGCGTCTCGAATTTCTCGTGTACGCCTCTTCTTCCTTTCGCTCGCCTCCTTCTCTCCTTCTGGGAACGATCAATGCTGAAGCCACCGGGCAAACTCGCTCTTTCCCACCCCTATCAACGTCCCGCCGCCCTTCTCTTCGTCTATCCTGCACCTTATCGCGAAAAGTACGTGGCACGTTGAGTTTGCCGTCGATCGATCGAGTGGTACCCGATGGAGACGACAGTTCCACAGAGTGGCGATGCAAGCTTCGAACCGAGTCGTCGAAGAAACGATCTTCAGCCAATTAAACATTTATATCACCTAGCACTGCGATATACGCGAAATATTATACGACATACGATATACGAAGAAAGTGTAGCGTGCCCATGATAATGAACCGTTCGTCCCTGTACGAAGCAATGCTCCTATTCTACCGTCCGATCCCTTTGCGGTTCTTCTTTTACTCGTGCTCCCTTAGCCTTCTCTCTTGCCATCTTTCTCTTTTAAAACATCTGTGCATACGCCAGCACACAGCAGCGCCTCATCAACGATATCTACGCTCAAACGCATGTAACAAGACGCGAACAAGGTGGAATTTTAAACCACGTTCCTGGAACAACCGAAACGATACGAAACCAAGGACTTTAAAAGATAGGAGAAGAAGGGAGAGCTCTCGATGTTGAGTGTACCGCGACCTGGTGCGATGCGATATGCTGTACTGCAGAGCGGTAGGGTGCACCGCGGAATGGTATGGAATAGCGCGATAACGGCGTGGTAACACTGTACGGCAATGCCGTGGCTACGACACGGTGGTCGCAGCGTAATGTCCTGCATCCGTGAGAAAGCTTCGCAAATTTTGCTTTTTACTTTTTACCCATATGTTCTAGGTTTTGCGACAGCTTCTTTGTTATTTCACTATTTCTCTGTGGCATACAAAACGCTTGCGACGAGTAGTTAGGCACACAGGTATTTTCGTGGCTCGAGACAATAATCCGTCGTCTCTCGTTCCTCCGCAAATCCTATGTACCTCTTTCGCTGTCGCTTTGGCAGCGGTGTTCCCGTTATTCCGTCGTTATAGATCGGTTTCCACGATTTCGTATCAAACCAAGGCTAGGTATTACGAAGGTGTAAACAAAATTGGACATTTTATTCGATTCATGTGAAAATCCACGTTGCTGAACGCGAGTGCAAGATTACGCGGAGACCACAAGGTTGTAACTAATGCGTTGGTCCCATTTTAATTGCCGTCCGCGAAGATCAATTTCGGGAGACGAAACGGTGAAACGATTGACCAGCTCTGTCATTGAATAGGCGCCTGCAACGCAACGTCAGTTTGTCGCGCTCAGAAATACGCGGACAGAGCGGAACGTAGGCAGAGGGAACGGCACGCCGCGGCCGCTGCCGCCGCGCCTCGGCGGCCGAACGACGGGGCGGCACGCTGGCACGCTGGCACGCAGCAAGCCGGCAGCCCGCCGCCCGCCACCCGACACGCACGCTTCTCTCATGTACAAGCTCGTTCGCACGTCGGTGGTACGTTTGCGTGGGTAGAGCGCTTTGCGCCGCGCGTGCCGACAGCCACCCCCTCTGACCCCACCCTACGACGCCTTACCGACTCACACGCTTCCTCGCTCTCCAGCTCTCTCATCACTTCTTCGCCGCTGGTTCTCTCGTTTCCCCTCGAGCGCCATCGCCTCATCGCTCTCCAACACACTTGCCGTACGCCTCACGGCCGGTCTCTACGGTCCATCCGTTCTACCCATCCCTCTTTCTCTTTCCCTAACAGCTATGAAGCGGCCGCCACCCGTCAACCCCCGCCCGTCTCTCGCAGCTTGCTGCACGCCGCCAGTCTCCCGTCGCTCGCCTCTCGTCTCTCGTCTCTCGTCTCTCACCCCTTGCCGGCATCCCGCCGCCCGCCTCGAGGGCTCATCGCCTCGACGAGCCGAACAGCATGGATCGAGCTTGCCCTGTGACGGCACTTGCTTCGGTCCCTCGACCACCGTGCTACGTGGAGCCGAGTCGACTCGGGCCACGCCGGGCTATGCCGCGTCGCGCCACGCCGCCCCGCACCACGCCACGCCACGCCACGCCACGCCACGCCACATTATGCCGCGTCGGCCGTATCGCGCCACGTCGCGCCACTTCCAGCCATGCCGCGCTGGCTCGTGCCGTGCCAGCACCGACAACGAACCGTCACCCGTCCCTTCCCCTCTCCAACCATCCCTCGGCAAGTCGTAGTAATTCCCTGCGCTGCGGCGTTATCCTCGTCCATATCCAGTCGCACGCACACTACCTGCTGCCGTTACTATCGCCGCCTTTTCGTTCTTGGCATGAGACGGCAAGCGAGAAAGAATGAGCGAAGGAACGAACAAGAAAACAATAATATAGAACGAGAGACGACTATACAGACGGACAGATGACGAGGGTGACGAAAGGCCGCCATGGACAGTGGTGACGACGCTCTTGTCCTTTGACACGATTTAATACGAGTTTTTCTGCTTCCCATTTTTTAGAAGAATTCGCTCCCCTTCTATGATACGCGTATGGACGATAAGAAAGCGCGATGCGTTAAAGTTTTTGTTGAAAACTTATCGCCTGTCGTTGTTACAATTGGTGCGATGGAGTGCTTCTCCTTGATCTCAGTTTACTTCTACGGAATGAAATGTTCCATCACATGGAAATTCAATTTGCGAAATTCGATACGTCACAAATTGTTATCAGGCTACACACCATAGACCTTCCTCGACCGTTCTCTTGAATCTGTATGTTTTTATGTTCACGGGATATCGATGCTCCACGAACGGTCAGACACACTAATCTGCCGCCCGATTATTAGCACGCTGCAATCGACGGGAAATACCAGTCTTCCTGATACTAACTACCATGAATCGATGCTGAAGTAAAGTCTGTTTCGAATAGCAATGAATCCTAATGGTAATAATTTGTTGCTTTAGACGTAAGCATAACGAGGATTCCAGTTGGTTCCCCTTACATCGGTACGCATCGCGGTAGTCAGGCGATAAAGCGACATTGCGAATAAGAAAAAAAAGAGATCAAGGTAGGTCGCGTGCAACTAGCAACTCTCTAGAAGTGGCAGAGTCACATACACACACCCACACACGTGCGCGTGCGCGCGAGCACGAGCACGCCGAGAGGGAGAGTAAGGGGGTGAGGAGCGGCACGTAGCCACAGGCAAGGGCGCGCGTGAGCGGGCAACCAAACCTCATCCTCTCTCTCGACCCCTTCGCGGCAACAGCTCTGGCAGGCAGCCACCAACCGACCCCCGCCTCACGCACGACCAACCGCGGCGCGATCCTTCGTGTGGCCCCCGGCTTCTCGCCCACGACTCACACACGCGCGAATCTCTGTGAAGAGCCGCCAGCTCCCGCTCGTCGACTCGCAGTCCGTCACCGTCGCTCGTCCAACGAGGACGCGGACAATTTTTTGCCAGACGGGGAAAAATAGAACGGAGATAACGGAGAGACAAAAGCAATCTTTAATGTTGTCTGTTTTCGCATTCTCCGCGTACATGCACGGCGAAAATTCGAATTTTTAGGTTTATCCTTTTCTTGCCAATTTCTATACCGATGCACGTGAACGATTTATAAGCGGTACCAAGAAAGAATCTTAAAACATTAAAATTACGTACGCTCAATTCTTACAAAGCTCGATAGACAAATTTCTTACTCGCGACCTGTTCGAGACACTTGGCAGTCTTGGCACAGGACGAGAACACGAGTGAAGGTTTCTTTGGGAAATTTACCGAAAAAATGGTTAAAACTTACCTTTCTCGTAAAGTGTATCACAACCAAAGAGTGAGTCGAAGAAAGTCTGTGGTGAAGTAGAAAAGTGAGTGCAACCGGAGTAAACAGCAGTGTATCGAGTGATCTCGGTAGGCAACGAATTCCTTGGCTGTGCGTGAACGTAATATGTGACAAACCACGTGGCGTCGAGCTTTATACCTAGACGTGCTGCGACGTCACCGCGGAGTGGAAACTTTGAAACTTTCTGGTGATCGAGTCGCGTGCATAGCAGCCGCATGGAAAACGCGCGGCTCCATCTCGAGGGTGTTGTGTAGTGCGAGTCGGAGCAAGCACACATGGAACAGAATGAGACGCGGCGAGGGAGTTTTAGCTGACACGCTCCATGTGTCGCCTCGGAAACGAATGATACTTAAATAGTGATAATAAAAAAGCTTCGAGTAGGCTATTAACTTTGCATCGTGGGCTATACACAAGACCAACAAGTATAAAATAACACATTGTGCGTGTGTCACGCGAGTGTTAACAGATCGGAAATCAAAGGAGCGCAGTTGATTATCAAAGTAGTGCGATCGCGTAGCTTTCTCAAACGCGAAATGCTGAGTGTCTCAACTGCTTTAGGCCGATTACTCTGGGCGCTAAAATCCAATTTGCCACCGCCACCCTCGTTACCACCGTCGTCGTTGTCGTCGTCGCCGTTGTCGTCGTCGGGGTCGACGCCGTCTTCGCCGCCGCCGCCGCCGTCGTCGTCGACGTCGTCGTCGTCGTCGACGTCGCCGCCGTCACCGTCACCGGGGTGGTCGTCGTCGTCGCCGTCGTCGACGACGTCGTCGGCGCCGTCGTTGTCGTCGTCGGGGTCGTCGTCACCAGCGTTACTGTTTCCATTCTTGCTATTGTTATTGTCACTGTTATCCTCGTCGTTATCGTCATCATTCCCATTGCTGTCGCAACAGGCAAGGGCCCGCGCGGCCTATTAAGATGACCGCTCGTCTTCATTCGTCGAGGCATCAGGAGAAGAAATCGGCCGGCAACAATCATAGACAACATCACAACCATCATCATCACAACCATCAACAGAGCGTGCATCAGGGTTCGAGCCTGACAGCTAGCCCCAGTCCTAGTCTTAGCCCGAGCCCTAAACACTCGGACGGTCGTCGTGTGAGTAAAATTCTTTTTCCCTCCAGAATTCATTGTTTGCTTCGCAGTAGGAGTATTCGGTGTTATTATTAATTTGTCGTTGTTCTTTTAACCGACACAATCGGTTATATCGGGGTGTTGGAATGTAGAACCGCGTGCAAAAATGCGTTACCTATATGGTGGTAATACGCACGGTAAAGTGCACTTAACACTTTGAAAGTTACAATAATTGGTCCCGAAGATCGGGCAAAAACTTTGTAGCTAAGTAGTCGTACGTATTTACACGCAATTAAGGACATTATGGTTGCTTAAAGAACCCAGAAGCATTAGGATTTTTGGTAGAATTTGTCGAACGACTACTTAGGACTACTTGAGTGGTAGGTACGCGGTTTATCCGAACGACAATCGTATCGTGTCTCCCCAGGTCATAGGACCTAGCCAGCCCATCCGTGCCTATATGTAGAACGGTCGCATGACGCTTCCATAAAACCTGTCGTATGATCTGCTTCATGTAAGATAGATTACAACCCGCGCACGTACGTTTACGGCTACCAACTTGTAAGAATTGGAAAGAATTTGAGCTCCGACCGGACGATATTCCGACGTACGGTAATTGGTGGCAAATCGCTACGACTGCCTCTTGTAACTTATCGTTCTGCTTCGACGATAGGTACTAGTAGGTACGAGTACAGAAACCTATTAACGTATCGAGGAGATCTACAGCGTGACTGTTCCCATCCGTTGCTATAAACAATCAGTGGGTTGGGTTTTTATCTCCCTATCGTCTTTTCACCGTTCGCCATCCATCTTTTCGCTTAAAAGTCGGCTACTCGTGGAGAACTCCTAGAGCTATTAAGATTTATCTCTGCGCGCGTCGGGTCGTAGGTATCCAATGACAGAGAACGAACGAATGTCCAGTTGCTTGTTGCTTGTGACAGTGTGTGCGTGTAATCGTAACGCGATGGTTTTGTATCGTAAGGACTTATCTAATATAGCTAATACCTAATCATCGTCGTTTTCAGGCTAACAAACCACTAATGGAAAAGCGACGCCGAGCGAGGATCAATCAGTCGTTGGCGGCGCTGAAGGCGCTTATCCTTGACAGCGCCCGGCTGGAGAACACGAAGCACAGCAAGCTTGAGAAAGCTGACATTTTAGAATTAACAGTTCGACACCTGCAGAGACAGAGATCTCTTGCTCAGCCTGGCTTGTCGAGGTACAAGGCTGGCTATCAAGATTGCTCCAGGGAGGTGAGTTGATTTGCCGTCGAGTTTAAAAGGATTGGGCGGTATTATACTAAGTAGTAGCAATGGTTGTACCATGTAAAAAAAGCACGAGGGGTGTTTACTACGTGCTATAGCATGTGTACGCACCGCAGGGGGATGACACACGACGAATCAAAAGCATTCGAATTGCTCGCGATGTTGCAGGTGAGCCGATACCTCGATGCACCGGACATAATCACCGGGAATACGTCGCCGATGGACCCTGCGGTGAAACAGAGGTTACTACGGCACTTGGACAGTTGCGTGTCGGAATTGGATTTGGATCTGGGTTCGAGGCCGGATAGCGGATTAGGCAGCAGTCCCGGAAGCGTGACGGATCGAGTGACGGGCGCGGCAAGTCCCGGTCCGCTGGAGCATCACGTGGCACCGACCGCGCATTGCAGTACAACTTTGAACTCGGCGGCGGCGGCCGGCTTGGTAAAAGCAGAGATCCCGGAAATCGAGTCAGCCAGACCGGACAGCAGTACTATCGCGGGCGACGAGAACAATAATAACAGCAGCAGTAGTGGCAGTGGCAACAGCCGGCCGACTTCTGCCTTCGGTCAGCTTAATACCGTCAGCCTCGAATCTCATCATCATTCGCACCCTACCCTTCCACCACCTCCGCCCTCTGCCCATCCATCGACCGTCGGTATACCAGCGGTCATCGACCACACGTCGAATTCTCAGCAAAATCCAAACATGTTGTCGGTCGTGCAAGTGATACCTTCGAGATTACCGGACGGTCAAGTTGTATTTCTACTGCCCAGCCACTACGTTCAGTTGGCAGCTGCCGCAGCGGCGAACGGTATCAGTATCGGTCCGAATCCACCTACGGCCATTTGGGCTGCCACCAATATGTCCCTCCTGAAGGCGACGGATAAACTCGCGAAACGGCCGCACGACGATAGTATACAGGAATGGCAGGATGCGGCGGCCTCTGTTGCCGTTAACGCTGCTGCCGCTGCTGCCGCAGCCGTCGCCGCCGTCGCCACGTCCGCCAACGCTTCCGTCTCCGCTTCTGTTTCCGCTTCCGCTTCCGCTCCCGCCATTACCAACTTCTCTACTAACGTTATGATGTCCGGCCCAAAGCCTAGCAAGAGTCCAAGGCTCGAACAACCGGAACAACCGCTCGATTTCACCACTACCTCGAAGAAACTGAAAACTAGTTCGAGAACCTCGATACCCGTAGTTCTCAACAACGTCGATCATCACGCGCAACAGCAACAGTTTGTGGCTCGTTTATCCGCAGAGGGGTCAATTACACACGTTACAGAAGACAGACCGTCCAGCCACGCGAGCGGCGAATTTGTTTCTGGAATCCGTACGCCGTCTCCTATTCCGCACCAATCTGTAAAAGACGAGGAGGGGATGTGGAGGCCTTGGTAGGTTGAGTGGTCCGATGGCAGTGTGGACGCACGAACAATTCTTCCACGCCAGTGTTCACTGGAAGGTGTATACGTGCGTGCTATACGCGGCCACTATACGACAGAATATTTTTGAACGTGTTTCGCTGAACCATAGATAGGTACATTCGAGAGACATTCAAACACATGGTTGACTTGAATGCCGATAATCAACGAATTATTCGGATTTACGATACTGGAAACAGCGAGATTCGCAGGCGCGGAACATGTGTACTTTTCTTGTCGTTGGAGGATTATAGAGACTGTCGTCGTCGTCCATTGTTCGGATAAGGACCCTGCCAATCCGCTGGGCCAACACTTTAATTTCGTTCTTTTAATCAATTAATACTTGAATTAATCAGTTGGTGGAATTAATAGCTGGAACGGTCAGTGTGTTAAAAATTGTATTCCTTTTCCCCCTCGGAGCAGCGTAATGATAAATTCTTCATGCACCGGTATCTTTCCCTCACAGTGCAAGGAACGTTCGAACGAAATTACCACCGTGAAGAAAGAGAAGGTAGGGTAGGTGGCAACAGTGGTGATTATTATCTCGATGACGCGTTTTAAACGTTAAAACATAACGATGTACGTACACTGTACGTATATGATAAGGACCTAGCCTTCACCTTATTGTGAAATGCGAGCAACGAGAGAGTTTCGCGCATAGTGTGTTGTCTACTTTTCTCCGCCGTCGTGTACATAGCCCCGATCGGAATTACAACTAATGCCGAGTATAGATTTATTTTGATGTTAACTAGGTGTATATGCGTACGAAATAGTGTAGAGATATTGACGCGAGTGCGAGCGAATCTATAGCGAATGTATTTGTAAGGAAGACAGTTGTTCATGTTCTAGAATCTAGACGAATCGGGATTTTCACCTACCTTACCGTAATTGCTACGCTCAGATTCGAATTCCTTATTCAATGTACTTAGACATCGGTCAATATAAACACACATGTACATACGGAATTATGCGACACTCCATTTTATTCTTATCTCCTTTCTTTTTACACATTGAATATACAGTGTGTCACCTCTTTGGTATAACTGAACAGTATTCACGATTGACATTTTAAATAGTTTATAAGAAAGTACAAAAATACGATTCCTCTTGATGACCCCACTACTCGTGCCTCCCGAGATACGCTATAGAAAACGACACGACGCACAGTGGTCGGAATAGGGGTAATATGGGACATTCGTGTATAACTAATGGTAGTCCGAAATTTTAACCGAATCGGAAAAGTCAAAGGTGCGTTTTAAAGAGGAAAGACTGATCTTTCTACTGCTTCTTTCATGAACGTTCTATATTGATTCCTTCGCTTGCTAGAAGCAATTAAAGTAAAAAAACGGTTTTTGCTTCAAAGTTGAATAACTGGGCCAAAAGGAATCGCACACGAAATTTGTTACTCTCTTTTTACACAGAAAAGTAGTCGCTTTCGACTGGCATAGATGGAATTTGTGTAAAAAATTTCATACTCACCGTGGAACTTTCGCAAGTTGAAGAAATTTCTTTAAAATTGACCAAGTGCTCTTTATATCGTTATAACTTTGCCGAAAAACAATGCAGCTAAAATCTGAAAAAGCAGCTAAAAGCAGGGATTCCACGCTTTCAAACCATATTCTCAAAATATCGATACGAATATTTTTGCCGGAGCTATGGCCATTTGAACTTGCCCCTATTTTTCGGGTTCCCACAGGTGATCCTTTAATTAATGTGAGGAGTGTATTAAAGATATCGGAACGAAATTTGTGCCAAAAACAGGAAAGAATTATCTCTTTCTACTGATGTATAATTTAATATTTTTTACAATTATTTACTTATTGCTTTTTCAATCTTTTCTACTTATTTGTGATAAAAAAATTTAATTCTGTTTATTTTGTACCTTAATTAATGCTCTTTAAGGGGATATTACACCCTAGACACTCGTTTTTGAAGGTGATATTCGGAAATTAATTCTGAAAAATCTATCGCACCTAAAGCGCAGAGGTTTTGCACCCATATTTAGTAGTGTTTGAACTATCAATACAAATTTTTGCAAATACATTATATTGAAAATTGTACAAGTTACACGCCGAAGCTTAGGTCATGTCATCAAACGCCCGCACCATAGGGAGCACGAATTGCGGCCGTCCTAAGTAGTCATCTGAAACGAAAGTACCAAAGATTTTTTTAATCTATATGAGTGTAGTTATCGCCTCTAGCAGCCGTAACCAAGTTCGGACATTGTTACCGAAACCGTAGTTGTTTAAAGATTGATATTTGATTTTTATACTTTTCTTTAACTAAATCAAGGAGGGGGGGGGGGTGTATTGAAACTATTGGTATAATTCTGCTACGGGCTATAGGTAACATTCACTTTGAATGTGTGGCAAAGGGTCTAGCAGGGTAAGCATGGGCAAAGGGCCCGCACGCCGATTCTTGGAGTTGTTATTATTTAAACAATGCTCCTAGCCTGAAAAGTTTTAGATCACTACCTCTCCGTTCACGGGTAATATGGGAGTAAACGCCCTTATCATTATTATTTTTTTCTCGATTACTCCTTAAGATATTTAAATGAAACAAAAGCGACAAAATAGCTACATATTAGCTATAATTCATATATTTTTTTATTACGGTTAGAACAAAAATAATTTATTTTTTGGGGTGGTTTCTGCAATCAGCGTTTATATAATCAGAAAGACAGCAAAATACGCCTGGCTAAGTACGGATTATACCTTCGATAGGTTCAAACAAATAAGTGATTGTCACGACAAGGGGTTGTTACTCAGAGGGTTGTTTGTAAAAACCACCCCGAAAAAATAAATTATTTTTTTCTACCCGCAATAATTGATTTACAATTCGGAAAAAATATATGAATTACAGCTAATATGTAGCTATTTTGTCGCTTTTGTTTCATTTAAATATCTTAAGTAGTTATCGAGAAAAAAATAATAACGTTAAGGGCGTTTACCCCTGTGTAAAAAACTTTACATATGGTATTTCAGGTAAGGAGCATTGTTTAAAAAAAAAACAACACCAGGAATCGGCGTGGGGCCGTTTCGAGAAAAACGCGTTTAAAGTTTTTCATGTAGTTACGACCTATACGACTGAAGTTACGGTAGATAACGACTAATTTCTGTAACTTACCCCTAATCTGTTACACCAGAACCGTAGAGGAAACCTACCTCAGCTTCAAAGAAATCATGTTGGGCAGCTCCTTCTTCTCTGCGGGCATTCATACCTAACCTCTTTAGATACAAGGGTCGAGGGAACGATTACGTACCCCGTTGCGGCCTTAAACCCCTATAACTCTGGGCGTTTTACAAATTTCACCTTAATATTTTAGGGACGTATTTTCATAACCCCAAACTATTAGAAAATAACAAAAAATCGAATTCTTGAGTGTCATACCCCCTTAAAGGGACTAGGCAGTCAGTCGTTTTCCGCGAAAAAAACACTTTCTTTCTAATGTATTTGTGAAAAAATTAAAGCTATCCAGATGTATCATTTTACCCAATGGTTATTATTATCATAGAGATTGAAAAAAAGTTGGTATGAAATATACATATGCTTTAAAAATGGCGGTGCTGACTGGTAAACATTTTAACGTTCTTCTGTCGCTTTGCTGTAATATTGGTCTTAAAATATGACGTAATTCAATTTCAAGTTGTGATTCTTGTTTGTTACATCCGTAGTTTCCCGCGAAACCAATAAAAACTAAAATTAAAACAGAATCATTCAATTTTCAAGTAAAATCCGTGCGCTACTAAAAATCCGCGACTTTTTAATTTTTTTTATAAAAATCTCGAATTTTTACGGACCATATCAGAGGTTTCGCGGGGAACGGCATATGGTTTACACATCCTGTAATTTTTTCAAGTCGATCTGAACTTCTGTTCATTCGTAATTAGAGCAAAACCAAGAGAAAAAAAGTTTCGAGAAAAACGCGTTTAAAGTTTCTGGGCAAAGGCGACGCTATAGGTTGCCGCCTGACGTTTTTAGTTGTCAAATCTACAATTTTGCGAATTTTACTATAAACGAAGCGGCATTTCATTCCGAAAAGATAGTGCTTTCGGAAAAAGCAATAAAAAGAAGTCGATTTTTTGACTGCCTAGTCCCCTTAAGTGATTTGAATCCCATTTTGGGGAAACTATTCGTTTCCGAGTTATAAGGAAAAGTCAAATAGTAATATTAGAAATTGTCACGAAATCTAAAGTTTAGTTAAATTTATTATTATTCATTTATTATTAATTTATTCGACGGACGTTTTGCATGTCGGCCCAATATATACATAAATATTTGTAAAAACCCTTTGCAATACAATAATAATACGTTGGATACGAACGTATAATAATATTTTAAGTTTATATTATAAGTAATATTCCAACTGGTTAGAACGTGGAACTCGATGGAACTTGAAAGATATTCCCTGTCAATTGTAAAGATCTTTGACACTTTTTTGTTTCTCATTGAGCATTACTTTTTTAATACATTATGAACAGTAATTTTTAGTTAACGGTGTTAAATCTTAACGCAAAAGACTGCTTTTCATTCTCGAAAAAAAAAACGGAGAGAAAATATTACACAGGGTCGTCAAGGCATCTCTAAGAGGAAGCAATTTTTTTCTGGTGAAAAATGCTATCTTTAAAATGTCCAACTTTAAGTGTTCGTCCCAGTTACAATTTTTATTAAATTTTATTAAAAGTATTGGGGCTGTTGGACATTTAGGAAGTAGTATAAATTCAGTAGATTTCGATGGGAGAAAGTTCATTTTACGGCCGAATGTCCTCTACTACCCCTATTCGCCGCGGACCTCAGCGCCATTGAGCATCACGCGGCGGTGGCGGTGGCCGTTCTGTCGGTAGTCGTGACTCCTTTGGATTTCTCACTTCTATTCTAACAAAATTTCTTCAGCTTTTACGTTAGCAATACTGTTAATGTGCATCCTAATTGATGCCAATTCAGTCTCTGCGATTTTGAGTCGCAGGTTCTTTCCTCGTCGCGTTGTTTTCATGCCTCTGAGGATGTGAGGTTGTAGAATGCATCCATAGCACTCTCAGCTTGTCGCGTACGAGGCGACTAAACAGGACTCGCGTTATTTTCACAGGTATTTTCCATCCCAAAATCTGTTTCGGAGGCATCAGTAATTTCAAAAGTACGCGCCCATGGCGTGCGAATCACATTTGTAATTGTAATGTAAAGTATATTTATTTTAATTTTGAACATTATAAGTACTTACTAGCATTGGCGTAGCTAGGATTTTTGTCTGGGGGGGGGGGCCAGGCCCCATCTCCCCCCCCCCTCTCGCGCTCTCTCTTCTTTTTATAGGTAGAAATCTTTATATACATACACATTTTATAATAATCATTTACCTACATATTTATTTAACACTAAAACAAAGAGTAAACGGAATAAAATATGATTTATTATTTAATCTCGGGAAATGTAAACAAAATTTAAAAAAAAGAAAGAAATACAGTAGAAAAAATAAATTATGATTTATTAAAAGCCAGAGCATATCATGTATACCTATAGTTAAAATTTATACAAGCTTTAATTTGCGGTGTTTTTCTACAAAAATATTTAGGACCTGTTTAGGAGTGCCATATTCGAAAACCTCTCCTGGAGCATAATTGTTCTTAACTACGTTTTAACGCGACGCATAGTGGAAAAGCTCCTTTCACAGCCGGCCGTTACTGGATTGTTAGTCACATTTGCGTTTTGTACGCGCGCCGGCCTAATTCTAACAATTTTAATTCATAATTTAACGTAATAAGAACATTATTGTTTTTTTTTATTTAGTTACACTGCATATAGCATTTCGGCCCAAATATTTGTTTCTTTTAAGATAGGATTTTACGATCGGACGAATGTTTTTTACTTATTTCGATAGTTTCTAGGGAGGGGCCATTCTGCGTTTGGGGGGGGGGGGGGGCAATCCGCATTTTGGAGGAGCCAGGCCCACCCGGCCCCCTATCTAGCTACGCCAATGCTTACTAGCCATGCATTCCTCTTCAGAAACTCTAGTGTATCTATCTTTTTTGGATTTAGCCGTGTTCCGCGATTGGTTATAACCCGACCTGCAGTGCTAAAATTTATTTTGCTGGCAGTGGACGACCCCGGAATATATATACAGGGTTATCCACTTAAGACTGCCGGCGCTCGCGCGAGTACAAATGAGAACGGCAACAGCGTCACACACATACTTACTACTGCAATCATATGTCGACATATCCGCCATCTATGGGCTGGTGTAGGTCATCTAAACGAACCTATACTTTTAGCAATAGCCCATAGATGGCGGATGTATCGACATGTGATTGTGGTAGTAAGTATGCGTGTGATGCTGTTGCAGTTCTCATTTGTACTCGCGCGAGCACCGCCAGTCTTAAATGGATAACCCTGTATACTTCAATACTAATTGACATAAATAATTTGTTTCAGTTTCTTTGGTCACGGTATTATCTTCCGTTGGTATGTACCTTTTGTTGGTACATCCCCTCCTGGTGGTGGATACCGGCCGTGGGTGTCTTGCCTTTCTTTGATCACAGACCAGGTATAGAATCATCGAGGAAGTATAGGATAGACCTATCGCAGACGAGGTATAGAGTTGCTGATTCATAAACAAATGAAGAAATTTTTATTTGCCTTTTAAAAATGCTGTATTAATTTGACATCGGGACACCCTGTCATACCCTATACCTAAATTCTCACCGCTATTATAACGTTCATTCCTATCGCTTGTAGCGCTGCACTCTTATTTCATGCTTAGCCGTTAACGTTGGATGCTACACGGAAATGGTAATGGGGCTCTAGAGCCCCAAAATCGAGGGACACAGAAGATAATAGGGTGAAAGGTCTATTCTATCAATTCTATATCTGGTACGTGATACCACAGACGAGGTACAGGATAGACCTATCAACCAATGGATTTTTCTCTTACCGGTTTGGGGGGTCCCAGGACCCCCTTACCATTTTAGTGTCGCATGCAACGTTACCGGTGAAGTCTGAAAATAGATTGTAACGCTACGCGTGGTAGGAATTAAAATTCAACACGTGTAAAAATAGGACATTCGAAACCCGTGATTTACAAATGATTCTCTTAGATTAACAATTTAAAGATCGTTTTATAAACGTATTCCGTGCAACAACAGAGAAAGAAGGATCACAACAAAACAAGAACACATACCCCTTTTAACCTTGGTGTCCTATTCGAGTTTATTTAACGCAAAACAAATTTATTAAACATAAAAATTTATATAAACAACAACATTATTTGTGGAAGACATGCTTTCATGATGTAACGTGGGAAACCTCGCTAAGGAATTGTAACTTTGTATATTTCAATAAACTGCTGAAACAGAGAGGACTTTAAAAGTTGTCAAAAACCCATCAGTTTCAGTATATCGCCGAATGTTTCCAACTTGTACTTATCCTTCTATCTTAACACTATACTCGAGTTCTAGGGTCCGGTAGAGACAAACGGACAAACATATCAAGTTACATATTTTATTTTTACATTCTACCATAGTATTGCAAGTTAAAAAAATTCTTATATTTAATTAGAATATTTGACAATCGCAGCTATCAGCTCGGTTCACACCGATTACCAGGTCTCACCACGAGGAGGTTGCTGCGTTTCGAGACCCGTAGAAAGGTAGACGGAATCAAAGTTTCGTCGATCTCCCTGTACATGAAATCCTTAGCCCACTAAACCAAAGAGATGGATGGAAACAAAGTTCCATCGTTCCCTTAGGTTTAGATATCGAATATAGGGAACTGCCAAGCAATCACGCGATTAAAACAAACTCAGCAAAGAAGGAAAGACTACGGGTGAGCATGAAATGAGTATTGCTTGGCGATACGAAATCGATCCGAGTCGAAAGAGAAAAGCGCTCGGCGTCTCCCAAACGATTCCTCTGCACCTAGCGACTCGTCAGGAGCAACAGTAGGTGTGACCTGACTCAAGCCGACTAACGAGGAGACTGGGAATCGGACCGGGTGACTTACGCAGGCAGTATACCAAAAGATACACCCCCTACGCCCGAAACTTTTCCCTTTCGACAAGAACACCAGGGGATGAAATTGATCCACCCATACCGATTCCATGCTCAATCGCTTGCTTCCGTGAACGGAAGCAGCGGCGACCTCCTCATCGGAGATGAGGAGCCAACGAAAGAGCAACAAAGCTAATGATTCAGTGACTACTTGGCAATTTTACATGGGGCCTTAAATACTTCAAGCTATAATAAATTAACCTAGGCTTCCTTAGATGTATTCATTCACTACCACTGTTTACTATCACTTTTCACTATTTTCTTTTAAATATATTATTTTATTAACTTCCTTCACGCGAGAGCGTGGACCTGAAATGCTGAAACAATGAACTACATTATGTTAGTAATAGTGTGGTGGGCTTCAGAGAAAACTAAGAATATACTTATTCGGTTAGTGCCGATCGAGATGCTTTGAAATTGTCAGAAGAGCACGCACGAGCATGCAGAACCATCGTAGAGATACCTACATGAAGAAGAGCAGGAAATATAAATCCATCGACGAGATGCATGAGAGGGAACAAATCATGTAAAACCATCAGAGGAATGCATCAAATAAAATAAATCATGTAAACCCATCGAAGAAATGCATCGAAGAAAATGCAACATGTAAAATAAATCATGTAACCCCGTCGAAGAAACGCAGAACTAATCCATCATATCTTTGGAACACAATAAAAAATCTTAAATCGAAATGGGTAAATGCTAAAGCCATATCTTCTGGCGTGGGGGTCTCAGGAGTGAAAGAAGAGGAGGCCGTATGTAAGATAAGCCCACCGTGGGTTCCAACCCAGCCAACAGACCGTGGTTCTTGCTCATCAAACTTGTTCCTGGACCAACCATTTAACTACACAGAATTCTTGGCGGCAATTGATAAATGTAAAATCTCCTCAGCCCCAGGACCTGATCAAATTGATTATATTATGCCGAAGGAACTATCTGACAAATGTAGGCTCCTGTTGCTGAACATTTTTAATGAACTGTACTCATCCCAAACAATTCCTGATGAATGGAAGAGGGTTAATGTCCTACTTATTCCTAAGCAAAACAGCGATGGTTTGCGACCTATCACACTCTTCTTGTGCTTGCAAGCTATATGAAAGACTAATTAATAATAGACTTCTGTGGTGGTCTGAATATAATAGCATCTTCCCGAATTTCCAGTCTGGATTCAGACGAAGTCGTTCATGTATGGATAACATGGGGTCCCTAGTCACCATCGCAGACACCGGATATCGATCCAATAAACACACAGCAGCGGCATTCTTGGATGTCAATGGTGCCTTTGATAATGTACAAAGAGACATTCTAATGAACAGACTGGATGTCTTCAATATAAGGGGTAATATGGCTCAATTCATCTCTAAGTGGATGTATGACAGAGTTGTAGACTTCATAGGCAGTGATAATTTAGAAAAAAGTCATCAGAACCTGAGGATACATAAGGGGGTCCCTCAAGGAGGGGTGTTAAGTCCCTTATTGTTTAACATATATACTAGTGAGATAATGGAAAATCTTCCGAATGAAATTTGTATCACACAGTATGCTGATGATATTGCTTTGATTGCTCAGCATGCTGATCTTGAGGTAGTTAAAACTCAGTTGGAGAGGGCTATAAAGATAGTAAATGCGAATTTTGGGAGGATTGCCTTGTGTCTGGAAACGATCAAGACAGATCTTCTCTCCTTTGGAAGCTTTCCTCGGAAACCAATAAACATAGAAATGCAAATTGATAACTGTCTTATACGTAGCAAGCCTTCGGTAAGATTTTTGGGGTTGGTCATTGATCACAAGTTAGACTTCAAGGCACATACACAACACGTCGTTTCACAATGCAATAAAGCTTTAAACGTAATAAAGTTCCTTAGGGGCACATGGTGGGGCTGTGATCCGCAAACCCTGCTAGTGCTATATAACTCTCTTATTAGATCCAAAATAGACTATGGGTGTATGTGGTACTACTCTACTCGTAACAAATACTCGTCGACAAATCGTATAGAAACAAAATTGAACGAATACAAAATGAGGCAATCAGATTGGCAATGGGTTATAGGAGAACTACTCTTGTTAACGTGATATTGGCCGAAGCGAAAATGCCTCTTATAAGTGAACGAGCAACGTACTTGGGCTCCAAATACCTGCTTAGAGTGATGTCTAATGACTCTCATCCACTCAAGGAAATTCTAACAGGTTTCTGCGACGCTTACAAATCGCAGTCATATACATCCAATCCAGCAAGCAGTAAAGACAGACCATTAGTCAGAGTCATTGAGTTTATAGAGGAATATATATCTTGCATCGATGTCCTACCTAATTTTGGGTGTAACATATCAGAATACACAACACAAATGGAGCAGCCTCTGGTTTCAGTAAATCAAGGAAGAACAATGCAGGGGTCCTCGGGTGCGAATGCAGTGTTTGAGGACGTAAGATGTTGTGGCTATGCCAACCATGTTCACGTATACACTGACGGCTCTAAGTCAAACAAGAGTCTAGCCGTCGGAGCGGTGTGTGTTGTCCCGCAGTTTGGCTATATTAAAAGGGTAGCCTTACCGAAAATAGCGTCAGTCTTCACAGCGTTGAGTAATTCCATGGAATTGGCCATAGATTATGCTAATACCGACTTCTCTAGGTCATATTTAATCTATACTGACTCTCTAAGCCTTATACAATGTTTGCAGATTTGTCCGCTCAACGCTACAACCAGTCGTCACATCATTAACATAAAAAAAGGCCTACAGAATTTCAGGGAAAGTGCGCCAAACAATAGCATAGGTATAACGTAGGTCCCATCGCATAAGGGAATTAAAGGGAACGAGGCTGCGGATACGGAAGCTAAATATGCTGCTGAGTCTGCCAGTGATCAACTAGTGTCTGTGCCCCAAACAGAGTGTTTGGAGCACATAAAGCAAAAAAGTTTTCTACTATCGGAAGAGAAATGGAAGGACCAGGCAACAATTAAGGGAGCACTCTTCTTTGAAAACTATTACTCAAGCTCCAAGAAACCTTGATTTTTCAATAAATTGATACCACGACGCGCGGTGGTCTGGATCAACAGAGCTAGATCTGGGTACATTAATTTGGGGGCGTCTCTGGCCAGGATTGGAATAGTCCAGGACGCGGCATGTACATGTGGACATATATCGCAGGACTTGGATCATGTTTTGTGGTCCTGTCCGGATTATTTGAATGCAAGGGAAGACATGGTGGAGCAACTGATAGAATGCAAATGGAATTCCCCATATTCTGTAAGCACATTCCTAAAGGGACCAAAGATCAAGGAGCTGTCAATCATTGACAACTTTCTTAAAACTAACGACCTTTGCATATAATTATAGTTGTAAGATTAGGATAAGAATTATGTGTTAGAGATGCAGCTAAGCTAGTTTTAGATTGACACAAGACTGACCGGAAATTATAAATTTCGAAAAAAACTGTATAGAGATGTTGGGATATGTATGTACCAACTTTATATTTGTAAACTATGTAACTATACTGCTAGTACCTGAATAAAGCCACATATATGCCTGTGCCAGGCCTGACGTGTTCATAAAAAAAAAAAAAAAAAAAAAAAAATAGACCTATCACCTTATGGGATTTCGTGTCACCATCCAAACTGTATTACCGACCCATAATTTGAGGACTGAATTCAGCGGTCTCTGTTCATAAACCGCGTCCAACTCAGCAACTACTCTGAATTGTGTTGAAATGCTGAAGGTTGCGTGCTTGTATACGTGTGACTTGTTTAGAGCGAGCCGATGCGAATTGCGATGTAACTACCTAATCGTACATACTGTAACTAGAGCGATTGTTAATCGTGTACATTTCTGCTTTACAGGTAAGGAATTTTTACATAAATGGCGTTAAATGCAATCACCGGCTGTATTTTCGACTGTGTTCAGCGATATGAAAATTGCACAAGATACTGCTTCACCCGAATTATCCAATTACACTTGTAACATTTCATTGTGTTGCATTTCACGTGATTGAATGAAATGTAGCCAAGTGATAAAAGAGCATTTTATTTAATGAGCGCGTGTGATTCCTACGGGTGAAAAATTTGCTTCTATACAGGGTGACTGAGAAGTCGGCAACGACAGGGGAAAATCGGTGATCAAAGGGTACTTTCATTGTTCTCTTTGGACGCGGTTTCGCGTCTCGCGTACAAATTATGCGGGTGAAAATTTTTCAAATTGATCGTGGAAAATCGGTCGTCAAAGGGTATTTTCTAGAGATCCCTATTTCACGTGTATTTAAATACACGTGTACCCGTGTATTAAACGTATCCGTACCTCAATCCGTGTATCTTTTAGTACACGGGTACTCGTGCACTATTTCACGTGTATTTATAAATACACATATATTAACGTATCCGTATTTTGATTCGTATGATTTTTAATATCTATGGATATCCCAGAACTCTGAAAGATTGCGAAATTAATAAAAGAATTATTATATTTGAATACATTTACTAGAATAATATGCGGAAAATATGGTTTTACAAATTTTTAGTTTGTAACTATTAACACAATTATAAAATTAACAAGATTTATTTAATCGATTACCTATTTCGATACAAAAACTTAAGGCATTACTGGTAATAAGCGAGTTTCTTTTTAGACGCAACGATATTCCTTAAAATTGAAAAACATAACTCGGAAGGAACGACGTTGCTGATATCTATACTATTATAATAAAGCTACAGCGTTTGTTTGTATGTACACAAAAATCTCAAAAAGTACTGAACCAATCATTACGAAATTTTAACTACAGCATCCTTGAACAACAGGAACGGACATAGGTTGTGTTTAATTACGTAAAATATAATTAATCTGTGTAATCATGTACATAAAGTAGTCATGACTCGGCCGGCTGCGATGGATACTACACGATGCGACCGCCAGGCGGCGATCGGGCCGAGTGCTTCTCGCAGGTGGAATACAGTAGTCATGCCTATAAGAGAGCCGGACAGATCGTGTACCATCACTCTCGAGTGAAGCTTGATCCGCTTCGCTGTTCATTCGCTGTCTTGCAGCCGTTTAGTGCGGACCTCTCGTGACATCTAGTGAAACATTGTGAAACATCTTGATCTTTATATTTCATTGTGCCTGACAAGACGACTGGGGGAGTTGCGCGAGGCAGCGCCCTCCGCCATCCTGGCTCAGTGTCCTGACTCAGCAAATGAGTCTCCTGGATCATCATTCCTTGCTCAAGAAACAAGCTCGCAAGCCTCAAGTCTCAAGGGTCAAGCCCAAGAAACAAGTTGTCAAGATCCAAGATTGAAGACCCAGTTACCTAGTCGCAGAATACAGGCTCAGTTCTCTCTCTAGCGATTGGATTGGGCCTCTCAACCTTCTGTGTCCCCTTCCAGGAGGGGATTCAAAACACTGCGCCCTGCGGGTGGACGGATCGTCCGCTTTGGGAACGGCGTCTCTCCAAAGGTGCGGAAATACCTGCCTGGTACTCTGAACAGATTGGCATCGTGTTGTGACGAGACTGGTGAGTCTCTTCCTCGTAAGGCACGCTCTAGTAGCGTTCAGCCACTCGATGGTGAGGAGGCACATGTTTCGGTAAGTGCTCTCAAATCCGAGTTATTCGTGCATTCTGCTTTACCTGGTGGTTCCTGTAATCCTAGCTTCATGTCCCCCACTAGACCCTCGGGGGCTCCTGGCCTGGTGGTGGCGCCTCCCTGTCCTGGCTCTTCCAAGCCAGATTTCCAAACTGGTAAATCTATTCCTGTATTAAGAAACGTTCCTGCGTCTATGCAGGGGTCCTTCCCCCGTCGGGGTTCTAATGAGACCTCGTTGGCTGATAACGCCATGGACCTCGAATCTTCCCCTAACGTATTGGTTAAAAATAGGTTCGCTGTTCTCTCGTCCTTCACTCGCGACTCTTCATCAAACCCTAAGGCTCCCCTTGGGGGTAGTAGTCCTGGCCCCTCCTCACTCACTCCTGGACCCGCTGATATCAGCACTGGTGCTGCTGGCCCTGGGGCATCGGGTGGTCCTTCTTCTTCACTTGGGCAAACTGGGGCCCGTCCTCCTCCTCTCTATGTCCAGAATTTTGACGGGGATCTGCTCAAGTTATCCAAATCTCTCGAGGAAACTTATGGAAAGGACTTCAATTTGAAGTTTCTGGGAAATAGGGTCAGGATCCAGGTTTTTAAGGTTGACGACTTCAACGACCTCAACAGTCGACTATTAACGGGAAATCTATCTTTCCACACCTTCACCCTAAACTCTCAGAAGGTTTTGGCTGTGGTCCTCAAGGGTTTATCTAGGGTACCCCCTGAGGATATACTTAGTGAGATAAAAACATATGGTCTGGTCCCGATCTCTTGTGTCCCGTTAAATCCCGCTAGTCAGAAAAGTTCCCTTTACAGTTCCTACAAGGTTGTATGGGAATACTGTGGGAACAGGGAATGACTCTAAACGCGGTCAACAAAATTGGACACATATTCCATACCCGGATCTACTGGGAGAAGTTTCTATCTCAGAGACCTTTTACCTAGTGCTATAGATGTCAGTCCTTCGGTCACTCCTCGGCAAATTGTAATCATCCGCCAAAGTGTGTGAAATGTGCGGGGCCACATCACTCGCGTGAGTGTGGCAAGACAATCGAGATTACACCTACCTGCGCAAACTGCGCTGGCCCGCACACCGCTAATTACTCCAAATGTCCGTCCCTTGAGAGGTACCTTAAATCTAGGAACAAGCAGGTCATCGCCCCTGCAGGACTGCTGCCTAAGGACCAAAACAATAATGGGTCTTCCCTCCTTCCCGAATTCTCTGTGCCTCTCTCATCTCCTCCGATGCAGGGGCCCAAATCCTCTTACAGGGATGCCCTCCTTGGTAATCCTGGGGGTCCTACCAGGCATTGTTTGTCTGGGGCCCCTCGTCACATTCCTGATGAAACCGTCCCGGTACTTGATACTCTCAATGTATGTAAAGAAATGGGTAGGATCTGTGATCTTGCCCAAATCCAGGCTGCGGCAAATCGCCTTCTCATTAAGTTAAGAAGCTGTTCCACCAAGGGGCAGCAACTTGCTGCTTTTCTTGAAGTTGCCCAGTCCCTTGATTAGATGGCGCCGTTTCCGAAGATCCTCTTATGGAACACTGGCTCGGTGGCCAAAAAGAGAAGCGAGCTCATGGTCGTTCTCCAGAAGCTTGGTGTGCACGTGGCTATGATTACTGAAACTTGGCTCTCCAGTGGGGTCGACTTTTCCGTCCCGGGTTATAGGGTTGTCAGGGCTGATCGTGTCGGGGGCCGTTGTGGGGGAGTGGCCCTGTCAGTCCACATGTCCCTCCAATTTTCGGTGGTGCCTTTCTCTGGAGGGGGGGCGTACGAGGGTGTATTCGTAAAGATTGCTCGTCCTTCAATGTATATCTCCTCAAAACGTTCTGGGGGGAGCCGACCTCGACGCCATCACAGGTGTCGGTAATCCGTTGGTGGTGGGTGGTGACTTCAACACCCGGTATTCTGCTTAGAAGAATCTTTCTAACAACGCTTCCGGGGTCTCTCTCCACGGGCACTCCCTGCGAAACACGTATCGGATAGTGTCCCCTGACGATTTTACCTTTCACGGTACCCCTAGACAAAATCCATCCGTCCTGGACATCTTCTTCATTGATAGCGGGCTTAGGTTTGACTGCGAAATTACGGGGGATTTCGGCACCAGCCATAGACCGGTCGTTCTGAGTGCCTCCGGTGACACCTTGCACCCTCCTGACTGGGTGCGCTCTACGGACTGGGAGGAGTACGGCAGGCTGACCTCTGGCCTCAGGCTGCGAATCCGTTTCGCGAGCGCGGGTGAGCTGGACGATTGTGTCCAGTCCCTAAATTCTTTTTTAGGGATTTGCTTCCGCAGATTCTCAAAGTTTATCCCTCCTGCTAACACGAGTCACTATCACCAGGACTTGTACCTCCAGGCGTATGTGAGGAACAGACGAAGGGCGCGGAAGAGCTGGCAGCGGACTGGGCTCGACTACTTCAGGCAGCTTGCCAAGCAGTATACCTACGAAATCGACGTCCGGTTGAGGGGACTCCGTTGTCAGACGTGGCGCGACCGTTTGTTATCTCTTGATAAAACTGACCACACCTTCTGGCTAAGCTATAAAAAGCTCACTCGAGTGCCGGTGGTCCTCCCTCCGCTAAGTGAGGGAAATGGTTTCCTAGTTGCCGATCGCGATAAAGCTGAGGCCTTTGCTCGTGCGTTCGCGGCTGTTCATAGTGGAGTCGCTGGTAGGGTATCTCCCCATGACCTTCTCGTCGGTGACAGTGTCGCTGAAATTGATGGGTCTCCCAGTGTTGAGCCCCCTGCGGGCCCTCTTGTTTCCCTGGAGGAGATAAACGCTGCCATAAAGCGGCTTGTTAGTAACAAATCTCCTGGCTTTGGTGGGATTACTCCTGACATGCTAAAGAGGGCCTCTGTTAGGGTCTGACTTCAAATATATTACATCTTCAAATTCGCGTCCTCATTTTCTTACTTCCCGAACCCTTGGAAGACGGCGAGAGTCTCACCAGTCCCGAAGCCTGGAAAGCCAAAGGCTAGAATGGATAGCTACCGGCCAATTAGCCTTCTCCCGGTGCTGGGGAAGGTCTTTGAGCGCTGTGTTCATCAGCGACTTCTTGATTTCCTTGACGAGAACCATATTATCATCTCTCACCAGTTTGGATTTCGGGCGGGTCACTCTACCGTTCACCAGTTGGCCCGGGTCTTGCAGGGCATTGCCCACGAGCTCAATGTCAAGCGGTCGGCAGCGATGGTTCTGCTTGACCTCACAAGGGCGTTTGATTCTGTCTGACATGATGCCCTCATTTTCAAACTCCAAAAAATTGGTGCCCCTGTCCGTCTGGTTAAGCTTATCAAATATTACCTGGCCGACAGGCACATCTTCGTCTCCATAGGCGGAATGAAATCCTCCAAGTTCCTGGTTTCCGCAGGGGTGCCGTAGGGGTCGATCCTGGGACCTATCCTATTTAATGTCTTCATTAATGATATCCACATGATTGATTATTGTTCATTGGCTTTTTATGCGGACGACACCACGCTCATCACCTCGTCGTGGCATATTAAGACCCTTGTGGTAAAACTCCAGGTCTATCTGGACAAGGTGCTGGAATTCTTTTCCAACTGGAAACTTTTCGTGAATCCGGCCAAAACTCAGGCCATCTTCTTCAACCGCTGGAAGTTATTAACGTAGATGGAATGGGCCCTCATGTCTGTTTCTTTAATTAAAAAATCAGATTTAGGAATGTTCAATGAAGTCGCCAGTTTGATTAAATCGTTAATAGAAGACTCTAACGTGTTGATGGGAGGGGGCTTTGTAACTTTCCTAATTACACTTAATGCTGGCCCAGAAATATCTTGGTCCTCCAATTCGTGGTCCATATCATTCTCCGTATCCAGTGATTGAAATCGATTCTTCTCCAGCTCGGTGGGTTGCTGGGGAGTAGTCTTCTCTGATGATTTGCTAGTCTTCTTTGGGAAGATCCAGCCCTCTGCCGGGGAGGAAACGAGACGTGAAGGTCCAGGGCCCTCAGGCGTCACTCTAGAGGGCGTCAATGGGCCGCTTTTCCGAGCCACGTTGAGGTTAGGCTTAACCAAACATTTTTGGGGAGCCCCAAATTCTTTTAGGAAGCTTTTGTGTAGCCTGTCCAACGAGGTAGGATGCGTTTTATGCGATTTTTTGAATTTGCGACTAAGAGTTGAAGTAGCAGCACTATTCTCTTTGTTCTCGTCTAAAGACGAGAAGTCACGCTTCGCCCCCTGAGACGACATTTCAGCTAACTGGCCCCAAATTAAACGTGCGGGAGACGTCCGCGACGTTTCAGGGCCAGAAAGAATAATATCACGTATCACCCCACAATTAGCGTAACTCGAGACGTTGACTTCACAATAACGGACCCACTCTCGCAATAGAAAATGAAAGAATTTCACAACAAAAACGGGAGCGTCAACACAGCGACCAATCTCCAACGGACGCCATACGGGAACCCCAACGGGAACTGGTGTTTTGCAGACGCAGTATGGTCGTTGGCGAAATTCACATTTTCATTTATCAGTGAAACCATTACACCGCTGAGCAAAATGATCATATATACATAGACAATAAGCACGTATTTAGCAGAGCCTCGATAACGACCTACTTAAATCTTGTAGTTTAACACTCGCACGACGAAGAAGACACAGAATAAAAGTGTGACGCGCTCCGCGATTATAATAATAACAATAATAATAATAATAATAATAATAATAATAATAATAATAATACTTTATTTATGGGACGAGCCCGCATTAAGAACAAGAAACGCTTTAAAGGAACGGATAATTATAGAAAATCACTACCTACACCCCAGTGAGTCTTACGTGCCATTTTTCAAATTTTGTTAAAAGAACTTCTGTATTGAAAGAAAATTTGCTTATCTTCAATTTCTGTAATGCGATTGATAAATTAAATTGAATTGACTAAATTAAAGATTAAAACTACTAATACAGTTGGCAGATATTATCTACAAAATGCTAAAGACCATCTTCCGTAAATTTTGATATAATAATCTTCGAATCTGTTGAATAATTAAAAATCTGTATCTATACTATTATATTTTGAAATGCGCTGTCTCAGTAAATATGAACTTTTAGCCACAAGTGTGTTACATCACTTTGTTCGTCTTGGTGAGAGGAAGGTTCTAATGTTTTTATTTTTTTTTAAATAATGATTTTTAAATAATAGTAGTTCGCGAGGCGGCTGCCAGACGGGGACCGGGCAAGCGCTTCTCGCTTGCGAAATAACACTACGGCGGGAATAAGTGGCCGAGGGCTCGATCTGTAGGTACCCATTTAGGAAGGATGTTTCAAACTTCCATCCCTAAAGATGGCAAAACTGGGTAAAATATATTTTCCCTAAGATCTCTTAGGCAAGAAGCGAAGCGCGGGGTTATTATTTTGCTAGTTTTGTTATAAGTCCAATGCGAGTAAAATTTGTTTAACATAAAAAATGTCAAGATGGGGTGTATATGTACCTAAGTTAATATGAACCAAATATTTTTTCCTACATTTTTAATAATACCCAAAGGTTTTGGGTTATCGATTGTTAAGAATTTACAGTGGTAATGTACGAAAAACATTAGTGGAATCATGAATGAATAAATTTAAACGGTATAACATGCTAACGGCTTAAACAATATAAATTTAAATAAAATTAAGTTCAATAAAAATATTTTGGCGAAAAGCTTACATTGAAAAATAAAAGTTTCCATTACTCGATACTACTGCGTTTATTAAATTATTTTTATGTTCGTTTAATACAACTGTCAAATACTTGTGCCTATTGTATTGGTGCTCTAGGTATATTTTCTTATTGAAGGGTTCAGAACTCAGAAGCCAATCAGTGTAAGTGCAATTTTCCCTGAAAATGAGTTAAGTACTTCAAAAACCTCTTTATTGTTAAAACTTTCAGTTACTACTTTCATACGTAAGGAATAAATAACGGTAAGTACTTATATTGACCACGGAATTACTAGGCAAAATTATTCAGAGGACAATCAGTGTAAGTCGCTTGTAAAGTCGTGTCAAATTTATGGTTTGTTGTTTGTTACTTAAAAAATAAGTGTACACCGTCTTCCTTACACCGCGAGTGAAAGAAATGAAAATACGCGTTCTTTGTTATCAGAAACTCACGTTTTTTCTGATAGTAAATCCGAATATTTACCTGATAATGAACAAAAGTTATGTGGTTATGGAGATGAAACCTTGAAACGTGAAATGAAAACTTTAAATTTTTTTAACAATTTTATGCGCATGTTTGCTAACGTGTATTTTGATTATAAATATTAAATTTGTGACAATATTAATATATATTTTTAAGATATGTACTTCGAAATTTGCTGTAAATAGTGAACTCGAATTAACGAATAAGGAGAACTTATTTAAATTTTTTCAGTGGACATTTAACATAAGTCCGAATTCTTTGGGTCAATTTCTTTTAAAAAACCATGGCGACTTTCTTTTGTTTCTGTTGCAGTTAAATTCATTTGTATATTATCTTACAATAAAAATCGTTCTTTTTTGCATCTTTACTAGCATTGCCACTTTTTTTTACAATTAATTTGTAAAAACCTCATTTATCTTGGTTTTAATGGACTTACACTGTTTGGCTTTTGAACCCTCCATATGTAGTTAGGTTCAACTGCCGATGACGTTCCCACGACTGCGCATCACGCATCCCTCGTTGTACCAAGTAAGGCCCAAAAAATGTAAGTGAACGTTCATTTATATACCGGGTGATGAAAATTGAGAACGTTCGATTCTTACGCGATACAGGAAATTTAATTCTTGAAACAAGGAAAGTGTACATTTCTGTCGTTTCTCTTGTCATATTTTCACACACAGGTCCTAGTACAAAAGTATAAGTAACAGAAAACATATTAAACAGAATGTCGCAAAACATTTGTGGTAATAATAATAAAGAAAATATATTGCACTAAGGTATTCGTAACAGTTGCATAGTTTTACTACATACAACATATATTTATCTTATTATATCAAGTAGAGTTGGTAACATTTACCCTAAAAATCATCTGTAGACCTATCAGTAAATTGAATCATCATACTGATTGGTAAAGACAAAACTGATTTACAATCGATTGTTCTAATTGTAATAATATAATGTAATACATAGATCAAACTGAAAGGCAGTTGAAAATCATGTGTATGTACAAGAAATCATAAACTCTATTGGATATGATTACCTAACGGTTACTACAAAATATTTACAATGAAATTCGCATCGGATGGATTACAAAAAAGTTCATTATTTTAAGAAAAATACATATTATTATATCATATATAGGTATCATGACACTACCGACCTATGATATTATCATATGGTATATGATACCCATATCGTATTATCATATGGTATATGATACCCATATGGTATCATCATGTGGTATATGATACCTATATGGTGTTATCATATGGTATATGATACTCATATAGCATTACCATATGGTATATGATACCTACATGGTGTTATCATATGGTGTATGATACCTATATGGTATCTTCACATGATATGATAAATTTGAATTCAAATGTCGTGAAGACATCAATTTGCAAATCGATAGAAAAGAATGAGAGAAAAACTAGAAAAACTATCATTAACAATATATAAGTGGCCTTATAAGATGATTGTGGGGCGTAATTTTGTTTTTTGTTTACGTTATCTTATTACTTTCAATTACGAAGTCACACGCGTCATCCCTTTATAAATTTGCAATCTGTAAGTATTTTACTTAAATTGAAAAAAGATTGGAAAATTATGACCTATTTCATGAATTTATTTTGTTTTGAATCGTATTAACGACTACCTACTTAATTTCTTAACTATACAAAAGTCGTTCAATAATTTAAATAAACGGTAACTCTAAAACTGTATAATTATTTACGTAGAATAAATCAATAGTACGGATCAATAAAACATTTATCGATAAAAGATCAAAAATTTATGCAGCATAAAAATACACAGGCATTCCTTATATTGTTTATATACATAATAGAACTGAATATTTTACAAAATTTTATAATACAATTGAACATCAAAATAATTAAAAATAAAGAAATTATATAAGATACTTATTTTAAAAACAAATTAGTTCATATTCTTGTGTAATGAAGATTTTATTCGTTAAATATTTTTTGTTAATAGTCCCTTAATCAAGGAAGTGGTCACATAAACTAAGATTTAATCACTATTATGACCACCCTGTATAGGTCGTATATAAAGATGAGCTGGATGCTGATGTCCTATTCTTAAGAGGGCCGTCGTGAAAGTTTCGCTAGATCTTCTAAAACAATCGTTTAAGTTCCATTCAGAAGTGTGCATGTGAATATAATTGTGACGAGTATTTGCAAGTTACGTGATCGTTATTGGCCCCCAATCAAACAGTAATGCCACTTTTTGTATGAAGCAGAAAATGTGATTTATCTTTTGTAAGGACCATTCATAAGTGCGAAATCAATAGGAATTTTGCAGGATCTTTGGTAGATCTTAAATCATTTTTTATTTTTCCACTCATCACAAAATGAAGTCACAGATTTCAAAATCTGTGGTCGACAGGGTTAGTATGACAGATGTTCTAAAACATAAATGTGTATTCGATTTTTAATATACTTTTAATACGTGTATCTAATATTTAATATATTTTTAATTCCTAAAACGTGAAAGTCATAAAATGTAAAAATTATATTTCTAAAATGTGTATTCAATTTCTAATACATTTCTATTGTGTTTGAGTCATTTCTAATACTCTAAAGAAACGAAATTTATGTATTAAAATTAAAACCTCAGTGATTCCAAAGCAGTGGGTGGAGAATATGTATTTGCTTTTTATATTTGTTTTTATTAATTTCGGATAATATGTTCAGTGTTCTTTAAATAATGTGTATAAATATTCCTTAGACCATTTATTTCTATAATTTTTCATTCTTGTCGTATTTCGACCTATTACAGTAACATGAACACAAATACAAAAACAGATAATTCTCTTATCAATAATTTCATATATGGTTACTAGTAGCAACAATTTATTTTATCGAAATTGTTGAAATTATTAAAGAATGGGGATTTACTGTTAAAAGATACCATACTCAAAATTATATATTCCTTTATTTTAATAATTCAAATATCGGTAAATGTAATAAAGCATTTCGAAAATTTGCTTTGTTTATTCAAATGGAGCGTATTTCTCAAAAATACAGATATTTAAAAATAGATATGTAACTGAACTACACAATATCAAAAACCTTATATTATTATTATTATGATTATTAAGCGTCTTTATTGCACAAAGATACAAAAACAAGAAAGAAAGCAAAAAGGGGGGAAAATAATATTACAAACAAAAAACAGAAAAATTACATTTATTATGAATCATAATTAACTACAGGTACTCTAAACACCAAAAATTTTAACTTTTTTCAAACATCTCTATTAATTTTAATTTGCATAATGACATTCAAAAAGCAGTTTATTGCATTGGACTCACATCACCGTCGATGACACTTTTTGGCAGTACCTACACCTCTAAAAATTTTATTTTGTATTTTTCCACGATATAACTTAAAGAATTCAATCGTAAGAATCATATGACCATATAGTTGACAATTGCGCAGGTATTTTTGTTACTTGAATTTTATGTTAACAAAAGAGAAAAGATATTATAAAAATTTTAAATCACAAGTGGTTTTGATACTTTGCAATATCCATAATCGACACTGAATGATAATGTGATTTGCATTTTTGAAAAGCAACAGACGCAGAACTTAATGAAACTGTAAATGTACCAGTCACTTCTTATAGTTCTTATTTCTTGCTTCCATTTGTGGTTATTCGTTGATAGTAAGATTGCTCAATATACATATGTAGTGGTTTGAAATCAGTGGGGAACGTAAATACCAGCTCCTGAATGCTTTCAAAATTTTGTTTAATGTACTTCAAATAAAAAAGAGTATTGTGATATAAACTATGATGTAATTATTAAAAAACTAGTTGTTCTTCTATATTGCGATTTCGATGTAATATGCCTGTACTTTAATTGTACTCGACTATTTGAATTTAGTTAATAAAAAGACAGAATCTTCAACTTAAATTTCATATGGCTTTGTATAAATATTAACGTTCTTCCTAGTTTCTTAAAAACAATTTATGATTTTTTATTTTCATTTTTGTCTATAATGTGCTTACATTCCTCTTCACTAAACTTATTTCTTGTCTTCAGAAATATTAGCAGGATATTACATAGTAAATACATTAATACAAATATGAGAAATCAAAATCCGTTTCGGAAATTTTGCTCGAGAACCGCTGCCTGAAGCACCTACGCATACATATGTATATGTTAGTTAAGAATTTGCACGGGCACTCCTTATGAGAGTTGGCAGATACGTTGTGCAATGAGAATCTGGTGCACGCATGCGCATTAGATCGTTCAGTTCTTGTGAGACCTACCGTTAACTATCACTATTTCAACAAGTTACATCTCAATGTAATTGAAAGATGATTTCTGAACATACTTTTGAATGTCCAGCAATTTTGATTTATTGCAATTTGTTACAATATGTATATAATTTGTTATAGTATCTACTAGTATTTAATATGTAGTAAGATATATTTATATCTATGATAACAATTCAAAGATTCGATTATCCTTGTATGTAACAGTTTTTTATCTTCTTTGTACTTTATAATATTAGTATTACCGTTAAATTAAATATGTCGCTCTCATTTTAAGCTACGACTGAATTTTGCTAAACTCAGTTTGCCTCATATTTTCGTCTCGATTTAAAATGTTACACGAGAATTAAGATTTTGCAATGTTTGCGATTATTTTCATAATTGAAGGATAGAGACTTTTAATATTAATAAGCAGAACTTATTGTTGCTAAAAAGGATTGAATAAACTAATATTGTGAGAAAGAAATTTTCAGTTTGAACATTCTATTAAATGTGTGAAAAATTAGTCGTGTAATACGTAAACAAAATGTGATTTATTAAAAGAAAAATATGATTCTACAGAAAATATTGAAGTTGCCAGTGTAATTTTTTATTTAGAAAGAAACATTATATACTGTAGGAGTATGTTTTATTTATTGTTTAAAAAGAAATACATCTAGTCCTTATACTTTAAAGCAAAGCGATGTTTATTTTTACAAGAAAATACGTGTGTTTTATTTGTAACGAAACAAATACAACTAATAAAACCGCATAGATTTGCTTAGTACTTTTAAAATTAGTAGATAAAAATACATTACGAGTTAAATGTTTAATATGCTTTTTTCTTTCAGATTATGATTTTATGCTGTTTTTTTAAGTTGACCATCGCCGGTGTTCTTCAACAGTAAGATTATATAAGTACTATCGCACTTTCGTAAACTTAGATTTTTAAAGATTTCGGCAAATTTGAATTTTATGACAAGTAAAATATTGTATATGCACACATATTAAACCATATGAAAATTAAAATTTTTGTCGTTAAGACCAGTTTTTATTTATTACATAAATTGTAGAATACTATTTATGTTCAGCCATAAATAATATTCTGCAATTTATGTGATAAATACAAATTTATTTATTTTCGAAATTTATTAACCCTTTAACTCCCAGTTTAAAAGTGCGAAAAATTCTATCGCCTGTTTATATTTAACTTTTGTTAACAACTATCTGTAGTTTTCCTGATGGTAAAGTAGATTTCAATGTTTTCGGTTGAGAAAATCAAGCATTCTCTTAAATTTATTGTCGATTATTACGAAAAAAATCTATATTTTCCATTTCAATATAACAAAATACATCATATATATCAGCTTCACAATTTTTAACTAACGATTCAAGAGTCTGGGTGTTAAGGGGGTATTCTGGTCTGATGAGTAAAAAAAATCAATTTTTTCTTTGTGCATTGTCTACTGGTACATTATATGGGTAATACGTGTGCCAAAGGGTTCTTTCCAATTCGTAATATTTGCAGAGCTACAGGGTGCAGAATAGGTAGGTACCGCTCACTGATCGGGACGGACGACGCATAACAGTTTTGTTCCTCCAAGTGCATGGGCGTAGTCAAGGGGGGGCGCTTGCCCCCCCCTGACCGGAAAAAAATAAATTAAACGTTCGTCCAAAATTAAATTAGTTTATTACAAAATAAAAATAAATTCAATTGTGAAGTAATTGCGCATTACACGACCCCGGTTATATTGATTCCTACCTATGTACATAAATTCAAAATTCAGTGCACACATTGGCCGAATTGGAAGCCGGAGGACTCTGTGGCTCCAGAAGCCGAGCCGGTGCTGAGTGCGGAGCTGTTAAGGTAGGCTCTCACTACGCCTCGCCTCGCCTCATTTTAATCTTCCTATGCTTAACCTATGGAGTTTGACAGTTTAACTCACACTGCGCCTCGGCGCGACTCCAAGCAGCGGATTTTTCCTCCAGAATATTTTGAGGCAGAGAGGCGAGGTGAGCCGAGGCGAGGCGTAGTGTGAGCCTACTGAATTTACGACTGCACAGAAAGAGATTCTCTGAGCATCTGACCAAACACATGAACCGAGACAAGCTCAGATAACTTCAGGAAGGGAAAAACTGAGGCGACGTGAGCCTAGATATGAGTGCGAAAAGAAGTTGCGGCGCAACTGTTGCGCCGTGGCGAAGCCGCGAGGCAAGGCGAGCGATCGTCTACTGTCTCCGCATCGTGTTGTGTATCTACTCGGATCGTGAGATTGTGTCGTCAAATCGTGTATTCGAGATCGAATTATTTAGGTATAAAATCGAAAATGGATATTAGACGATTTTTTGGAGGTAAGTTTCACTGCACGTTTTTATTAGATATTAATTTATAGTACAGTAGTTCCTCGCCAATTGACAATTGTCAACCGGACCGGCCCGCGACAATCGGCAAGGCTAAGAAACAAAACTCACACCTCCGATTTCATGCCTCACTGACAATGAGCTTTATGGCTTTCAACGCTCGAGAACAGGTCCCTACAAAGTAAAAATACAGTATTTACCTATTCGTTACAAGCTCGCAGCTTGAGATCAGCAGTGAGCAACTCGATATTGGCGCTCGGTGAAGATGAAACGACGCCGCGCAATCGAACGTATTTGTCACAACTTTTTCGAAATTTTTTATTCTTTATCGTATTAATATGGAAGTGATACCGATGGATTCCTGGCGTTCTCCCGATTAAATTCATATCAAATGCCATGAAAATCGGACTATTTTTAACGAAGTTAGCTTTACATTATGCAAATCAGTTTTTCATGTTACTAAGTTACTTCATTAATTATTGTCCGCATTATGTCGGTTTTGCTGTTATTTTCATCGGAACAGCATAAGGAATCTATTTGATTGGCGTCACTTCCGTAAAAATCTGATGAGAAATGTGGAACTTGACGTTTCCACTTCTTAATAGCTACTTCAATTTCTCTTCTTGTATTTTATGGCCCACTTGTTCTCGAGCGCCGAACATTGAGCGTCGCTCACACGTGTTCCCAAAACTTAAATAAATATAAATTGTGTGTGTGTGTGGGGGGGGGGGGGGGTACTTGGCGACAATTCTTAGGGTTTTGAAGGCGACAATTAACGAGGAACTACTGTATCAAAAAGGAATTACAGTCTCCTTCCGGTGTCTGTCTGTCTGTCCCATACCTCAGTTTCCGGTCCGGAAATTCCGGATCTGTTTGAACAAGATATTTTAGATTGGCATTCTCACTTGGCCGATTTTTATTTGATCGACTCCAGTAGGAGGTGACTCAAAATACTACCCTATTAAATGACTCTGTTTGTGCTCTGAAACTGTAAGTGTATAACTGCACGGTCTGCAGGCATTAATCTCGCTATTCGTAAAGTTAATTTATTTGTGGATGAATTTTATAAATTTCTGTCCGTCGTAAAAAGATGATGTCCTGTATTATGCCCGTTATTACGATAGATGTAAGCATTGCATAAAGCATTGCAGATGGGTTCATTTCCCATTGTACATTGCAGAAAGCATGATAGTGATAATTTCGTTTCAGTGTCGCAGAAAAGGAAACATCGAGAGAAAGACAGTGGTGAAAGTGAAAGCGGAGAAGAAAGGGGCGCTGCACCTATTACCTGTACTTTTGTACCTCAAGCTGTATCCGCATTATCACCACGTGGTGAATCTGAACTTAAAACCTGCTGCGATAATGACCTTGGCAAGTGGGTCGGAAGATCTTCTATGATAACATCCCAGAAAATGGAAATCCGAAAACGCTGCTGGTCACCCCCAGAAAGCTATAACTTTGCTGACGACGCCACACATTTAAAAAGAAAATTTAAATATAGTTGGCTGCAGGATTATGCTCCTTGGCTTGCATATTCGAAACGACTGAAGGGCGCATTGTGCTTGTACTGTGTGCTGTTTCCACCAACTACAGTACAAGGCGTTTTGGGTTCATTCATAGTAAGGCCTTTTACCCGCTATAAAGACATGCACGAATACTCCAAAAACCATGTTTCAACTCAATGGCACAAAACAGCAATCACAGCCGCAAAGAGTTTCACGGAGAATGTGCCTGTGCATGTCATGATGGATTCTGCCCACAAGAAAGAAGTAGAAGCCAACAGAAATGTCGTAACATCAATCATTTCGACTGTAATCTTTTGTGGTACACACGATTTGCCCCTGAGGGGTAAAGAACAACATCAAGGTGTTCTTGAAGACTTAATGAAACTCAAGATTGAAGCCGGTGATCAAATTTTAAAACAACATATGGAGAAGGGCAAGAAAAATGCCACCTACATGTCTCCGCAGATTCAAAATGAATTAATTGATTTAAGTGGGGCGGTTATTAAAGATGAAATCATTACAGATGTAAAGAAGGCTTACGCCTATAGCGTGCTGGCAGATGAAACTAGTGATATATCAGGAAAGGAGCAACTGTCAATTGGTATTCGATTTTTTGACCAAGAAAAAATGATAGCCCGTGAGGAATTTCTAGGGTTTGTGGAATTGGCTGCTATGGACGCTAAAACTATTACCACTGCAATAGACAACTTTTTAGAAAATGAAGGTCTTGATGCAGACAAGTGTGTTGGACAAGGTTACGATGGATGTTCAACCATGACAGGGAAGGATGGTGGTGTTCAGAAATTTCTGCGCGAGAAGTATAAGAAAGCCTTGTACTTTCATTGTGCTAGCCACAAACTGAATTTTGTTGTGAACGATTTGAATTCTCTCCCAGAAATACGAAACACGATTTCAACAGTTAAGGAAATAATTAAATTCTTTCGTGAATCGGTTCTACGTAGAAAGTATGGACCAAATATCCCAGTGTTCTGTGAGACACGTTGGTCTCAGAAATACAAAAGTATCGCCATATTCAAGGAACATTATGTGAGTATTGTCAAAGGGCTTGAAACACTATCGAAGGATGGTAACACAGCAACCAGAAAAAATGCTTTTCAACTGCATTGTGCTGCTACAAAGTCGGAATTCATTATCTGCGTCGGTCTCATAGCAAAGTATTCTGCACTGTTGCAACCTGTGGCAAATGCTTTACAGTCAAAAAGTATTGACATGCTGCAATGTGTGGATCATATAAAAAGAATATTAGGTCTTGTGAAAGGTCACCGTGAAACTGCGGACATCGTAAGCCAAGATATTCTAGCTGATGCCAATACAATCGCTGAGAATCTTGGAATTGTCTTACAACTGCCAAGGGTTGTGGCACGATAACGGTACCGTTCAAATCCTCCAACGCAAAGCCCTGCCGAATTCTGGAATAGGTCCCTCTTTATTCCTTATTTAGATTCTTTAATATCTTCACTACAGGAGCGATTTTCCGATGAGAACTTACCTGCATTCTCATTATTAATTCTGCACCCATATATTATGTTGGGCATGACAATAGGAGATTTTATTGAAAAAGCAGAAAGTTTCTCCCATTATTACAATTTGAACAACTTTTCCACTAAAGCTGAACTATGGTACAACCTCTGGAAGGATAAAAAAATTGTAAAAGATGTACTTAAAGAGGTGGAAATAGCAGCACTGGTAAAAGAAACTTAGACTTGTTATCCAGCAACGAAATCAGCTCTGCTAATTTCCCTTGCGCAACCATGCACAACATGTACGATTGAAAGGTCCTTCAGTACATTGCGGAGGGTGAAAACCTGGTTGCGTTCAGCAATGTCGGAGAATCGACTCAGTGGACTTTGTATGCTGAGTGTGCACAAACAAATGGTGCGTGAGAAAAGGAAGAAGATAGAAGAAGAAGTATTGAGAAGGTTTAGTGAGAACCCTCGGAAGCTAGCTTTAAGTTAAATTTAGCATAAGTGTTTTTCTTGTGTATAGATTATTTTGTGTATCTAATTATACTTTGTACGTAGCATGTAATAACAAAAATTGTTTCACCATTTATTGCCCCCCCCCCCTCCCCCTGAATGAAATCCTAGCTCTACGCCCATGTGCAAGTATATTTCGGCAAAGTTTCAGCGGACTGTTCTTTCTGGGGGGAGGGGAGGGGTATGTATTTTTGTGCCTTTTAGAACACAAAAATCGACCATTTGGTTACAAAGAGATCGTTACTCTCGTAGGTCACAACTTACTTTCGCTTCAAACGTTGAGTAAACATTAAACGTGATTTTCTCGAAACAATATTTTTCGAATCGGTGACCACGATATCTCAAGATCGGCTGGACCAACTCAATTCAAGTTTTGCATATATTATCAGCACACGTGTGGCTATCGTCCTTACCAGATTTATGATAAAATATTTTGTTTTTAAACTTTCACAGACCTTGAAAAGTTGAAACTTAATTTTCAAACCACCGCCATTTGCTTAATTTTCAATATTTTTCTATCATTCTGGTAGGGACGATAGTCAAAGGCATACAAATAGAGAATCTCTTTACATTTTTTATTTCTGATCACTAGAACGAGCCCAATCATGGTCACCGTGACACCATGTTTTTTTTCACCATTACTTTAAAGCAGTCAACAAAAGCGTTTGATTTTAAATTTTTTCTATTGACAATATTTTTAAAGGTAGTTCAAATATCAATAAATATGTAGCAATAAACTAAAAAATAATCAAATTTATGGTTTCTTTGTAAAAAAAATCCGAAGTAACGCGACGAAAACGTCTCGTCAGACCAGAATACCCCCTTAAAGAGTTAATACACACTGAAGTATTCAATTATTTATTATGTTACTCAATTGTAAAACTAAACTATTCGAATACGTCTCTCACAAATGATTTATGATAAATGGATTATTACTTCATTGAATTTGAGAAAATATTGAGACCTTACTAATGTCAACATAAATTCTGTTCATTAGTAACATTTTTCTAACTTGAAATTCGGGAAATCTATAGATTTTTTTAATACTAAAGGAATGGGCACAATGAGATCTAAGATGGTCCACGTTCATTAATTTTATTTATAAACTGTATGTGGCACAAAGAGAAAAGTTTCAAGCAAGAGTTGCATGGTATTAACAGAAACTAACATGGTACTACAAAATCTAATTCAAAACTCCTTCTTTTGCTATTTTGTTTGTTGATCAAAACACGAAAATTAGCTTGAATTTTACTAATATAATATTCATGTCACCTCCAAAATGGCACTGTGTAGAATTATAGTACATTTGGTAAAAAATTAACAATTATCGATACAGTCATAAAGTAATACTTCTCTGGATAATATCCGAAAATTAGTGCATTATAATTAAAACGAGTATGTACATCATGGTTCTAAAAATAAGAAAAAGATACATGTATACAATGTGATATTTCTGAAGTTATAGTCCTATCTCTTGTAGTGATATTTCGTCTTACGCCATCTACACGTTGACACAATGCGGTAATCATTAATTTTTTAACTTTCACAAGGAAAGGGAATCAAGCAACGTTAAATTCATTTCATTCATTTTATTAAGGAACTGTATCTGCAACGCTTGGCATATTTGTAAGCATGACGTGCAGAATATCTGTTCTCTTGGTAATGTAATTAATAATGAGACACACGCATGAGCGTTTAGGCGCTAAGGAGGAAAAAAAGTGTGGCAAACTTTCAGTGACTCCTGGATAATAAAAAGTGAATATAACTTAATATTCCATCTTCAGGAGATTTCCTTGCGCACCAATCGATGCAATTTCCGTGGATGGTGTATCAGTGCCAATAGCTTGCGCCCTTAAATCAATCGGAAGTAGAGTGGAGCCAGCGCTGCCAACATACGTGAGGGTCTCGTCACCAATTTTATACAGACCACTGCCGAGAACGTCGTCCTTGGTATACATAGCTCCGCCGATTTTTAAAACGTCGTCAGCTGTTGTCGCCATCGATACAAGAAGCCAAAAAGGAACAGAGAATACGGTATGTAATTTGGAATCTATGAAAGTTTTCTATAGAGATACGTACAAAATTGATTTTACCATAGATTTCTTTTTTTACAATCTTAAAATTACTATTGCTACTAATATCTTACTAATAAATATTTGTAAGATGTAATTAAAAGAAGTTCTTACTGAAACATGCCAAGTGTTCTCTTACCTTCTCATGTATCGCAATTAAATAATTGGAATTTTTTATTTAAAAATGTCAAAACAAATTTTGATACGTTTTGTTCGTGAACCCACAAGGCTAACAAGTTCTATGTATAGCTATATGTATACTGTTGGGGGATCCAAATATTGGAATGATCAAAGATTGTAGAGGAACACAAAGAAAAGACGTCTGTACTGTATGACGGCAAAATATATTGTGATAAATATTTGATAATCATTTAGTAACAAAATTAATCCATAAAAACCAATAAATATTTACCTAACAACGAATGATATTAAGGAACAAAATTATTAATAGAAGAAACGTTCTCACAGATAAAAGCATTAACAACTAAATCCATACATTTCAAAAACTCCATAAATAAGCGCACAACAAACACGCACACTACACAAAACCCTACAAAACTGTAGGGGAGACTGATATGGTCAAGACAAATAAGAATTCAAAGAGCGCAAGAAAAACGCGTCTTAACAGTTCAATGTAAAATTATACAAACGTGTACCTATGGTCAGATTTGAGGGTTTCAAGTACTTTTCATCTACTTATATTAGTATCGAGACACACAGAAGAGGGCAGCGCTGTCCTAGCCAAGGTGTAGCTAGCGGCTGTCCCCCCTCTCCGAGGACTGTTCGAGAGTAGGGAAAGTCCGAGGGTCGGGGAGCGTTGCCATGCGGCTGCACTCAACTTCGTAAAAACTTTTCGTACAGACCAGATCAGAGTTAGTCATGTCTCTTGTACAGAGTCCCTTAGACTTCAATGGATCTTGTGTCCATGCTTTTGTACCACGTGGTCGTATAGATCCACGTGTGAAGATCACGTCCAGCGCTAGTCGCAGATCTTTATACATATACTTACGTTCTATGAAGCACGCCCTAGTTCACCTTCGGTGACTCTGGCGTTTGTCTATTAAACACATACACACACACACACGCACGCACGCACGCACGCACGCACGCACGCACGCACGCACGCACGCACGCACGCACGCACGCACGCACGCATGCACACACGCGCACACACACTTCTTCACACAGTCCTTCCCTGATACGGCGGAAGGGGGGGGGGGGGAACACTAGTATATTCATTTACCTCAGCGCCGTCCAACTTGTCTCTTGAGAGACAAAAGCCGTCCCCCACCATCGTCCGCCGTTGCCATGGTGCACAGACGCGGCCGATTTAAAGTAACAGTGAACGTCGGTGTCGCCCGTGTCGTCGGAGCTTCCTTGTCTACGGAAATGTCGCGGTCTCATTTTCAACGTCGCGCGGTTTCCTTGACGACAAGTCACGCTGCTCAAAAGGAAGGTTGGAAGGGGAAGTAGACGCGTGAGGGGCCCCTACGCTGGACAGCACTGATTTACCTATACAAAGGTCCGCGAGCCTTTGGGCGTCTCCCTCTCCCGCCCGCGAGCCGTTGGGCGTCTCCCTCTCCCGCCCGCGTCGTCGGAAATACCGCGCGACCTTGAAGAGGCGACTATGACAGGCTAGCGCCTTCGTTGTCACGATGATAACTCAGTCTCTACACATTGCGCGTATATTATACAGGGTGTCCTAAAAATGTTGTAGGTCTTTGAGAGGGGTGACTCATGGGGTGATTTAAAACACCATTTTCTTTGGCGAAAATGGGTTAACTTGCCGATGAACTAGGCCCTCGCCGATTTCGATGACCTTCACATATTATGTCAAGGTCGTCATTCTGAACAACATTTCCCTTTAAACTTTTTGGCGGTCGACCTTAGATTCGGAGATATTAATAAAAATACTTTCGGCGTAATATACCTATTGAAATTTGTTTCACAATCGACGGTATTAGTATTGGTTGGGGCTAGTTCAGGGCGGGGGGGGGGGGGGGGGGCGCACGCCCGCGGGCGCGTAAAGCATGGTAGCGAACCAATGTGACTTTGGGGATGTTCAAAATGAGACTGTGGTTATAAGTATCGTACGATGGGGTAAATATCGCTATTGTTGTCAAGGTCATCATTCTGAACATTTCCCCTTAAACGTTTACGAGATATTCGCATTAACTTTATTTAACTTTAGAATTAGCGAGTTTAACACATACAGTATTATCTCCGTATGTGCTCGCTGGTTGGGACCGGCGTTGAGCTCCTATCGTGAACAGATCCCTAATTTCGAGTGTTCGTTTCTCGCTTCTTTCTGGCCGAAGGGGGGAGCGAGATGGAACGCTTTGCGTGCGCGTCAGGCGTGCGCGACGGTCAGATAGCCAGGCACGGCACGAGTCTTTTTTGCGCCCTAGGCGAACTTTTCAAATTACGCCCTTTATTATAATACATTTATTTGAGATTATTGGTAACCTTACTCTGAATTTTTATTCGTAGTTTAATCCACTTATAGTACAACTTGTAATATTTAATTTTAAAGTTTATTTTCAACAATATAGTAATGAAAATATCATTTTGCACCTCTTGTCGAATTTTCGCCCTAGGCAGTTGCCTAATTTTGCAGAGTAAAGTCATAAATAATCTCAAATAAATGTATTATAATAAAGGGCGCAATTTGACAAGTTCGCCTAGGGCGCAAAAATGACTTGAGCCGGGTCTGCGTCAAGATTTTGCGAAGCGGTTCCTGTGCTCACCGTAAGTGCTTGTGACCATCGCGCACGCAAAGGACGCAGTGTCACGGCGCTCGAAAGACACAGGGAGACTAAACATCAACGCGTCGTCTGTCTCGTACCGTCCTCGCTCGCTTTCAGTGGCTCTCGCTCGCTCTCGTTCCATCTCGCTCTTGCCTTCGCCGGACAAGAGTGAGACCACAGACGAGGTATAGAATAGACCTATCAACCAATGTATTTTTCTGTCACCGGTTTGGGGGGTCCTAGGACCCCCTTACCATTTCAGTGTCGCATGCAACGTTACCGGTGAAGTCTCGAAACAGATTGTAACGCTACGCGTGGTAGGAATTAGAATTCAGCACGGGTAAAATAAGGTTATTTTTTGACAGTCGAAGCTCGCGATTTACAAATGTTTCTGTTAGAGTAACAATTTAAAAATCGTCTTAGGAACATATTCCGTTCAACGGAAGAGAAAGGAGGATGAAAATAAAACGATATCACATTCGCCTTTTAACTTTGCTGTCCTATTCCGGTTTATTTAACGCAAAACAAATTTCATTCGTTTGCAATAACGCAATTTGTAAAAAGAGTGCTTTAATGTTTTTTAAGAGCACCTGTTGCTGAACCCCACCCATTCATCATGTGTTTGCGCATTCATTAACGATGGTCTATATGATATAATACAGGCATATAATAATAACAATAATAATAATATCTTTCTACTGTACTATACATATTATTTAACAGGAACATATCGAACCCACACGCACCGAGTTTGGTGCAATTTTGCAAGTCTGTAGAGTAGCCAAAAATATTCGATACATATTTTTTGAAAAAGGAATTCATTCTCCTCCATAACTATTAGAAAAATTCATTTGTTTAAACTATATACTAACTGACGTTATTTGACTAATATGAAGTGATGTTCGGATGTTTCAGTAAGTTTATACAGTATGTCCGATTTGTTCGTATATTATTTTTCACACGCTATTATTTTTCTAACTATTGAAAATGGAAAAAATGTTTCATATGAAAGTTTTTTATTTGATGCAGGAAACTGAATAGTATATGAGGGGAAAGGAGTATGGTATTTAGAATGCGAAAAGTATATATTTAAGGTTTGGAATATATAGTGTTCGACACGACCCTCCTATGTGAGCGACGACAGGAGATCAGGCGTGGGCAAACAATTATTTGAAATAAAAATTTGTGTACGAAATTTTTATTTCAAATAATTTTTTGCCCATCTCTGCAGGAGACTGCCTTCGTCGGCCGTCGATCGTCTCGTTCTTTTGTCGATGTCGACGGGCTCGACGTCACGGTTTCGGCCACGTCCAACAATGCGTTTGCAGACCTCAGAATCTATTGTTCTGGTTTTCTCGACTTCAAAAAAATGAAAATGCGCTAAAAAGAAAAAAATAATTTTGTTCCTTATTTAATCTAAGACAAACAATTTTTTTAAGTCGGCGCCAGATTTACACAGTGCAAATGATGAGGCGCCGATATAAAAAAATTGAGTGTCGTATATTAAATAAGGAACAAAATTATTTTTTATTTTTTAGCGCATTTTAATATTTTTTAAGTCGGTTTTAATTATGATTTTCCATTTCTTGGACCCATGCACCATTATTGTGGCTTTTACACGCAGGTGGCGAAAAATCTCTCCGTACAGGGGTATAGCGCAGCGGTCAACCCTGTCGTAGCTAAAAATTTTGAAATTGAGACGGGTACGAGACCAGTCGACATTGTTTTCAAACCTCATTACAGTAATTTGGGGTGAGTGGTAAGCCGATCATAAAAGCGGAGCGCGCAGCTCGCTTACCTGGGCCGGGAAATTCCCAATAGCTCTTTGCCACGTGAATTTGAAAGAGACCATCCCAAAATTTTCGAAGCTCGGGGATCACTGCTGTCCAGCGGCCGCTGGCAGCTCTCCGAAGAGATTGCCTTCGTCGGCCACCGACCATCTCGTTCTTTTGTCCTTGTCGACGGGCTCGACGTCGCGGTTTCGGCCACGTCAAACAATGCGTTTGCAAACTTCAGCATCTATTGTTCTGGTTTCCTTTTCCATAATTTTATCTTTAAGGGGCAACTAATCGGACATGTCTTTGATAGTAACGGTGTTTTAATCTTTTTTCTATAATTTTTGTGTCTGAATGTTTTAAACTTTTAGCTACTCAACGCCACGCTTATACCGGCTTCCATTAATGCCATTTTTTTGGAATGGTGCGCCATTATTGTGGATTTTACACGCAGGAGGCGAAAAATCTCTCCGTGCAGGAGTATACCGCCGCGGTCAACTTTATCGTAGCTTAAAATTCTGAATTTCAAGACCATTATACTCATTCATATTTTTCCTTCAGTGTCGGATCTGTATTCGTACTCAGAAAGTTAAAATTCGATGGCCACAACATTCTGGCCTTTTCACTGTACGCTTTCTTGAAATCGGTTGACCGGTAACGCGTACCTTTTTTTACGACCGTGATGGGTTCTTAGGTAAAACCTTTCAAATGATGCGGATCGGGGGTCATAAACGCTAGAGTAGTGGCATAAAGACAAAGTCAGCGATAGGCCATTCAGTAATGAGTATGCCTATTTCCATCATAAATGGATTACTAGTATTTTTCTGATGAAAATGACACACAAACTTGATAAAATCCTAGTTATTTTTAATGACTGTAATGGTAAGTACTTGGAGTAATTGAGGAAAGTAACGAAGAGTACCTGAATTCTACGTGAACTGACACGGAACTGCTGTGTGCCCAAATCTTAATGTAAGCGATACCTACGCTCGTGTACTTACATCTTAGAAGTTTTTTATAATTTTTAAATCCATTCAATAGTTAATAAGGACAGAGCCAATCAATTTGTAATGAAACGTAGGGATTTAGGGGCCTCGGGTCCCAAAAACTACGAATATAAATTTTACAAAAACGTTTCAATTCATTATTTTCAATGATTTTTACGTGTCGTAGGGTGGGCACCGTCTATTTAGACACGTGCGATGTGCCGAGATTTGCGGGAATGTTAGTAATAGCATAAATTTATAATATTTTTCGGCGTACGATACGTGAAAATATTAGTTAAAAGTTCCACTACGTGTAAAATACTAACAATCAATTTCATCTTGCAATTTATAGTTTGTATAAGCTCTCAAGAAGTATAGACTCCTGATCCCCGAAATAGATTTTCAGAGAGAAATCCGGCGTGAGTCGTTGACAAACCGAGCCAAAGCGTAGCTTAGCGAAAGCCCGCCCTCTATGTTAAACTCTCACTCTAAACAAGTCACATGTATACAAGCACGCACACATCTTTCAGTATTTCAATACATTTGAGAGTAGTTCTTGAGTTGGACGCTGTTCATGAACAGAGGTCGCTAAATTCAGTCCTCAAATTATGGGTCGGTAACACAGTTTGGGTGGTGACACGAAGTTCCATAAGGTGATAGGTCTATTCCATACCTCGTCTGTGGTGAGACAGAAGTGGTGGGGATAGCGACAAGCACGTATCGTGTGCACCAAACCGAGCACATACGGAGACAATACTGTATTGTAGATTGTAAGTGGGTATTCAATATTAAGAACGATGAGTTTGGAAACCCATCGAAATATAAGGCACGACTTGTTGCTCGCGGTTTTAGTCAAAATTATTTACTATTTAGTTGATTACAATGAAACATTTGCACCTGTAGCAAGAATAGCAAGTTTCAGATTTGTAATAGCTTTTGCAAATCAGTTTGACTTAATGATACATCATATGGATGTAAAGACGGCATTTTTAAATGGTACATTAAAGGAGCAAATTTATATGAAAGTTCCTGAAGGAGTCCTCAGTAAAAGTAATCGAGTTTGCAAATTAAATAAAGCTATATATGGTTTAAAACAGGCAGCGAGATGTTGGTTTGAAGTATTCGAAAAATGTCTTGTAGAAAAAGGTTTTCGAAGCTCTTCGGTCGATCGCTGTATTTATCTATTAGATAAAGGAAATATATCTGAAAATATACATATATTTCGTATTATATATGGACGATCTTGTGATTACTACTGCGAATAAGGAAACAATGACGAACTTTAAAAGTTATGTGTTGGATCAATTTTGCATGACAGATTTAGGTGATATTAGACTTTTCTTGGGGATAAAAGTTGAGAGGAGTCGCGGTAAAATCATGTTAGATCAGAGTGCATACATAAAAACAGTGTTGGAGAAATTCAATATGAATGACTGTAAACCTGTTAGTACACCTCTTCCGAGCAAATTAAACCACTTAGCGTTAAATTCAGATGAAAAATACGAGGCCCCGTGTAAAAATTTAATTGGGAGTTTAATGTACGTAATGGTATGTACGCGACCTGATTTGAGTGTTGCAATAAACATTCTAAGCAGGTATACCAATAATGAGAATAGGGAGCTTTGGCAAAATCTAAAACAGGTACTGAGATACCTGTAAGGTTCGAGTGACCTTAAGTTGACCTATGTAAAAGGTAATTACAGGGAAATAATAAGTGGTTTTGCTGACTCGGATTGGGGAGGTCAAGATGGGAATGATCCAAGAAGTACATCAGGGTACTTTTTCAATTATTTGAACGATGCACAATATGTTGGTCGATTCGGCGACAAGCATCGGTAGCAACTTCATCTACCGAAGCAGAATATATGGCATTTTTCGAGGCCATAAGAGAAGCATTGTGGTTAAAATCCTTAACGGCTAGCATAAATATAAATATTTCACATTATTAGTTATGAGGATAATAATGACTGTATAAGTATAGCGTCTAACCCAAGCAATCACAAGAGATTCAAACATATCAATATCAAGTATCACTTCTCTAGAGAACAGATAGAGAAGAATCAGATTAAACTTGAATTTGTTTGTACAGAGAACCAGGTTGCCGACGAACTTACGAAGCCATTGCCTGCAGTGAAATTCTTGAAATTCAGAACAAGGATGGGACTAGAATAATTCTTAAAACAATAAGATATTTTAATCAAAATAGTCTAAGAACACGTAATGGTCTGATTAGGTTTTTCTGGGATTCCCTAATCCACGCAACAAATGTTGGACCATATGTATTTCCCAAGAAAAGCAAGGAAGGACAGTCATTTTATTATTTTTGTTTGTTTTTGTTGTAATAGATATTACCATTGGTTGTGATGTTATACGTAAAATAGAATTTGAATATAACCGATTCATTTTTGAGGGGGTGTGTTGGATTGTTGGTAACAATTGCGTCAGCCAGAAAACAAAAATGAATTTGATTACATGTGAGAATCGCTGACGAAATCAGTAAACCAGATGCCAGCGGACCCATAGGTCTGTGAGTGATCTTTATACCTAACTGCCAGGGTAAGAGACAGGACGCAGGTCTGTTCCTTTATCTCAAGTGGACAACGGACTTTTCATATTGCCTTTGCGTCTTCTCTTCACTTAGAGTCTAGCCTTCAGCACGATACGACGTCCTTCCTAGCTGAGTGAAATAAACTAGAGTTTAGAAAAGAATATGCTCTTTGCAGTTTATTTAGTAACCCATTTCCAATAGGGTGTTCCAAAAATGCTGCGGTTCCTTTAAGGGGGTGACCTCGGGGGGGGGGGGGGGGGGTGATTGCAAACAACTTTTTCCTTCGCTAAAATGCTCTTCAAGGTTTCGTTAACGAGATATTAACCAAAAGCACCGACTAATCAGAGCGCGAGTCTGGCGGCCGAGTTCTCGCGCTAGCGTGGCTGCGCGTCGCGCTACGACTGCGAACAAGCAACTCGGCATGCATCGAAGGAAATTGCATAGAATGGCAAATGAAAAAGACGTGACAAATAAAATTGAACATTTTGTAATGGTTTGTTTGTCATTTAAAATGAATAATGAATAAAGGATAAATTGATGAAAATCATGTTTAACGTAAAAAGACGAATACAAAGTTTTTTTTTAGAAGAATCAAAAATAATAATTATTTGAAGTGGGAGGATAAAGGAATACCTAAATTCCCTTGTGTTAATAACGTAGCCACGAAAAGGTAATGTAACAGGAAATGAAAGAAAAGTGATCGCAGTTCGTTATTGTGAGAAAAATCCGTAATTCAATAACGGCCACCATTGTTGCTAATACCGAATAAGTCTGTTTAAAACGCCCGAAGAAATATTTACGTACGGAAATTTTGAGAATTATCGCCGGAAATAAACCATAGCCTGCGTTAAATTTAAAAAGTAATGATCACCAATAAAGTAACTAAAACTCACCCTTGTCGGAGATTCACCTGCAGCTTGACAACCTATGTTCACTGGGTCTGGACGCACTTGACATTGCGACCTTTAACTTGGGGTAGTGTCGTATACCTGGAACCAGCTGTGCACTGGGCTCGTCCGTTGATGGTCAGGATCGGTTCAGTGACCCAGTGACACAGGTTGTCAAGCTGCAGGTGAATTTCCGACAAGGGTGAGTTTTAGTTACTTTATTGGTGATCATGAATCTTTAAATTTAACGCAGGCTATGGTTTATTTCCAGCGATAATTCTCAAAATTTCCGTACGTAAATATTTCTTCGGGTGTTATAACAGACTTATTCGGTATCAGCAACAGTGTTGGCCATTATTGAATTACGGATTTTTGTCACAATAACGAACTACGATCACTTTTCGTTCATTTCCTGTCACATTACCTTTTCATGGCTACGTTATTAACACAAGGAAATTTACGTATTCCTTATCCTCCCACTTAAAATAATTATTATTTTCGATTCTTCTAAAAAAAAACTGTGTATTCGGCTTCTTACGTTACACATGATTTTCATCCATTTACCCTTTATTCACTATTCATTTTAAATGACAAACAAACCATGACAAAATGTTCGATTTTATTTGTTACGTCTTTTTCATTTGCCATTCTACGCAATTTCTTTCTATGCACGCCGAATTGCTTGTTCGCAGTCGCAGTGCGGCGCGCAGCCACGCTAGCGCGAGAACTCGGCCGCCAGACTCGCGCTCTGATTGGTCGGTGCTTTTGGTTAATATCTCGTTAACGAAATCTCAGAGAGAAAAAGTTGTTTGCATTCACCCCCCGAGTCACTCCCTTCAAGGAATCGCAGCATTTTTGGAACACCATGTAGACTGGAGTGAATATAAAAACTGTATGTGTTCACAGGCATATCCAAAATATTCATTCAATTACGGTGTGCTAGACGGATACACAGGTGATTCGAAATCAGCTTGGGAAGAAAGGGATGGTGATGCTGTCAAGGGTGAATACTCCGTAGTTGAAGCAGATGGGTCAATTCGAACAGTTACTTACACAGCAGATGATCATAATGGATTCAACGCTATCGTTACAAGGAACGAGCCGCCGAGAAAGGCGAAAGAAGACATTAATTTGAAAGCATTTTTACCAGCAGCAATTGTTCCACACCCCCATTAAAAGGGGCTGTTGAGACATATTTCTAGATCTCCTTTAAACTACATAAACTTATGCCTGGAAAAACATAAAATTATACGTCTTATTATAAAAGAATAGCACTACTAATTTCAATGTTAGAGAAAGTATGTAAATCGTATTTCATCTTCTATGCAATGTATAAACACAAATAAACATAATTACTTTTATTCATATATGCAAGGGAATAAGGTACTTTACATAACGGGTGCATAAAGTGTTAAATACACTTGGAAACTTTGAAAAAACTTAATTTTCTTCTTTTATATTTTCTTGAATTATTAAGTCTGGAAAACATGCTCCAAATATGTTATTATACACTACAGTATGCATCATGAACGCAGTTACAGAATTTTATCAACTTATGTGCGCATAACATCTCTTCGCCTATCAAGTCCACAGTCAATTATCCTGACAGAATGTCGAATTATATTATTTTCCTTACTTATTGTGCAAGGTGTCCTCAAACTGGTGGTGTAATATGAGAGGGTATGATACTTCATGTAAAATAAATCGAAAATGTACAATAAAATTTTTTCATATGAAGAGACATTTTAATTTTACCATGAACACGAACCTGAAGTAGAGTTAGGCATCATCTAAGTAAAACATTATTTAAATAACGAATTGAATACTCTATTTTTATCCGTTATTCGAAATAGAATACAGTGGGGAGAAAAGTATTCGGAGACCCTTTAAAACAGAATAACTTTTTTAAAATTGGTCCAAACGACTTGAGGTTTTTTTAGAAGTTAGACGGATTAGTTTACTGGGTGACGTATTTCGTGGTTTTGAAAAAAATTGCAATTGGTCGGAATAGCGAAGAAATTAGTGTAATGTAAATTTAAAAATGCCTTTCGTAGATTTCAGTAAGCTGTATACATGCTAAAAATTTTAATCGCGCCGTAAAACATACCACCTCACTCATTTCCACGAATTGTGCCAACGCGATACAACCCAAAGGTGTGGGCTAGCCTGACACGCCCACAGCGGCTGAGCCTTTTACCCATTCGCGGATCCCTTTTGCCTCCTCCTTATGTGGCATTACATGCTCGCAGAACAAGACCATTGCTAACCAAGCATGGCTCTCACTATTGCTGCGAGCGAGAGGTCTCCCTTCCAACTCCCTGCACAGCCTAAGCTGGTGCTGAACGCGTCCCTGTCGTCCCAGTTGCAGTGGTGACACTGCGTTGTCGCCTCCTCGCCTATATGATACAGGTACTGACTGAAGCATTCATGCCCAGTCAGCATCTGCGTCAGGCGGTAGATGAGTCTACCTCAATTTTTTTATACGTGGGGAAATCCTCAATGAACACCCCGGCCCTCTTTGAGGGAGTGAGCCAGGGTAGTGTCAGATTCCGACTGACTAAAAACCACGGTGACCGCTGCGCGCGATACGGGGGCGGGCCAGGGGCAAACAAGGGATACGTTCGGTTGCCGCTCCCCTCGCGCGTACTATTGGGAGCTGAAGTCTCACTATCCACAAGCTGAAATGTCACAGGACCAAGGGGAATCATCAGCTCGCTCCACCCAATCCTCTCCAAGAAATTCTACTTTAAAGTTGTTAGCGGCTACAATCCATGAAATATGATTTTTTGGATGGGATTGGGTGGAGCGAGCGGACGATTCGCAGTGTAACTAATAGCGAATTCGGTACCCCTGCTGTGTTGCGCACTGAACTTTTGTGCAAACTTTTCCGGTGCAAGATCATTAGCGCATTCGGCAGGCACCCACTGGCTCTGTTCCGTTCTGGTGCTTTGTTTTTTATCTTTGTTTTTTACGTGCAGCAAATCCCTAACGGATACCTCGAACCTTCGGGGGAGAGGTCCAAGGTTATGTGGGACTTGCATCCACTAAAAACTGCACGGTGACCGCCTAAGACAGGAGGAGCCAGGCAAGGAAGAGGGCTATAGCGAGATCCGGACTTGCGATTCTTTCGTCGGCGCCCTCCTCCAAGATTTCCAGTCCCCCCGCGGATTGCCGAAGTCGGCCCTTCCCAAGGGGGTAGAGAAGCTCCTCCGAGGGAGTCTCGTTCGAGTGGGCGAGCGTGCTAGTCGCATAACCTCTAAACGGTTTCCACAAGCATTGTCACTTTTGATACTATTTCGTCTAACATCATCGCTACTGAGGGTACTCTTAGCGGGCCCCGTGAAACCTTATTCATCTTTGAAGTGATCCAACATACACCCAAATAGTAGCAATTTAACATTATTTACTGCTTTACAGGAGCGTCGCCTGTGCTTGCATCATGGCGTCGCTCCCACCGTCTTCTCAAACCCCACGCAAAGGACAAAAACGGATGGGCATGGAGGACAGGAAAAGGACGAGCTCTCAGCCGCTCACTGCCTCTACTGAGAAGGTATTTCAGAAAATACTTAAAGAACTGGGGGCCCGAAAGCAGAGCCCAGTCATACCTAACCTAAATGTGAAGAGGAAGAAGATTGAGGACAGGAACGGGCAAGTAAGTGGCACGCAATGCTCCCCCTCCTCTTCACTACATGTGCAAGGAAAGGAGTCATGGCTTACGCCTAAAAGGCCGGTGAGCCCACAGTCTCTGGAAAAGCGTGATGGGATATACTCTCCAACCCTTACACGAAACCAGTTTGATCTGCTAGCCATGGTAGATGAAATTGATGGAGACGAGGCAGCAATGGAAGTTGGGGGTACAGAGGATATAGTCAGTCCTCTTAACAATGATACTACCCCTAACATATCAAAGACAGCAACGGAGAATCATCCCATCCACTTAAAGAGTAAGTTAAGACCCCCACCTATATACTGTATTAGGATGTCAATTAAAAGCTTATTACAAGCTGTCAAGGATGAGATCCCTCGAAACGAGATTATGCTAAAAGATATTAGTAGCGACACCACAGCCATCAGCGTCACTATGATGGAGTACCACATCAAAATGAAGGTGATTCTGGAAAATCTTAACATAAAATTTTACTCATATACCCCTAATCATCTTAAAAACAAATTACTTGTACTTAAAGGCATCCAGGGTGATTTTAATGAACAGGACATTAAAGATGAAATTGATAGCTTGGAATTACAAGACATAAAAGTGATTAAAATATCTCAAATTAAGCTAGGACATATTGACAGCGCACCAACACACTTTTTAGTGCAGCTTTCACCGGATAGCATCCCAAGTATTTTAGCTAAACAAAACAGAATAGCTTGTCAACGAGCACATTAGGAGCCTTACAGAAAGGACAAGGTCTTTCAGTGTAGAAATTGTCAGCGAGTAGGACACTCCAGTGCCAATTGCAGACTGGGGTATAGATGCGTCAAATGCCTTAATAATCGCGGACCCGGAGAGTGCATGGTAGATAAGAATGTAAGTTCAGCGCAAGCAGCTTGTGCCAATTGTGGAGAACCGGGACATCCTGCAAGTTATAGAGGCTGCAGATATCTCAAAGTGGCTCAGGATATCATAACCTCAAAGAGAGCGAAGGTTAAAACTAACATATCTCAAAAAGTTAATAGGATCAGCAAAAGGGTTACCCCTGGTGGTCTGTCCTTTTCGCATGTTACTCAAAACGTTGCACCCTCACAACATTCGGATCAAATCCCAATCCAGCAGGCTGCCTCATCCATAATGAACGCACACAATTTCCCACCGCACTCTACATCGCACAGGTATGCCAGACAAAACGACACTCATTTTCATCAGCCCTTAATCGCTCACAATGCTAATACAGACATACAAAGCATTTTGTTTTCCTTAAAAAATGAAATCGTAAGCGCAATCTCAGCATAGTTATCAGACGTTAAAAGGCAGATAGATAACAACGCCTCCAAAATTGAACACCTGTACAAATCACTGAACGTGCAATGGCTCTAAAAATAAAGGATTTAAAAATTATCGCTTTAAACGTTAACTCTATTATTAGACACGCGCGCAGAGCTAACCTGAAAGAGTTCATGGGGAAAACCAACCCGGACATTTTATTAATTAACGAGACAAAGTTAAATAAGAAGTACAAAATTGCTCTTGAAGGCTACAATATGGCGCGTAATGATCGCCCTCACGATAAACGCGGTGGGGGTACGGCTATATTAATTAAAGAGGCTTTCAAGTATGAAGAGATTTTGTACAGGAACTCCGCTACCAGTCCATTCTTAGAAGCAACAATTATCAAAATTAAATGTGGCTGCAAAAATTTATATATCATTAGCATGTATGCCACCAATAGCTCAGACGCATCAATCATATGTGAGCTGAATGAGCTGCTGGATCGGATCAAAGCAAACGGTCAAAGTAACTATTTCATCATTGCTGGGGATTTGAACGTCCGTAGAAAAAAGTGGGGGGACTCAGCATCCAATTCCAGAGGAGGATACATAGGGACTTGGGAAGCTTCGCACTCAATTAGATATAAATTTAAAATAATTACTCCGGCAGAACTGTAGCGGACCGTCGAACTCGAGGAAGATTTATTTCCTCAGGGTTAGACGGTCCCTCACTCAAGTGCGTACCGCGGGTAATCGGGCCGAGGCGTAGGCAATAAAAACGACGATTGCCAGAGACTCGGTTCGGTCGCGACAGCTTTGGCAACCTTCTTGAAGGTATCGTGAGAAAAGGACTTTCCCTTAAATTAGTTTTGGGGATTTTTCACGCACTCTTTGCCTTCCGGACAACCGTTGGGCGTCCGTGGAAATCGGCAGAAGAGAACTGGCCGTCGAGCGAAACGCTTCGCTCAAACGGTGTCACATCGCATTTTGTTATTCATCATTTTCTTGTAAATAAATAGTTATTATTACTGTTAATCGTGAACAACATCATTCACCCTCACGGTCTACTCCTACAGAACCTACCTTCCCTTCTGCAAATTCCTTTCTGGACATATGCATCGCCGACTTACGGCTCACATTCATAAACACGCAGAACGATAAATTAAAAACCCATCATTACGACAGTGACCACAGAGCAATAATCGCTGAGATCTCATTGGATAATGATCTAGATATCCCTCTCAACAACGTCGACCCCAAAGTACATTTTTTATACAAGAAGTGCAACTGGAAGAAATTCAGACATAAGATCAACAGAAGCAACTCTACGCCGATCCCGGAAGACAGAAACCTTACAAACCTCGAGATTGATGAGAACCTTATAGCTCTGGAACTCAGCATCCGCTCAGCTTTTGCCAAGTCCACTCCAAAATACAAGAGAAGGGACTACACTGATTTGTACACCAATAACAAGATAAGGAAGCTTACCAAATATAAATCATATATAGTTTCGCAGATACACACGACATACAAACTTGGATATACATCCGTGCAAACCTTTTTTTTAAAGAACTTTTAAAATCCATTAGAAGGTCTATAGAAGCAGAAATGAAGATTAATATCAGTAGTTACTGGGAGAATAAGGAGAAAGAAGTGGACCATCAGAGCACGGACAATTTCTTCCCCAAAATTAACAAATTATTCCGCAGCAAGTCGCACAACCCAATAGATAAAATACAATTAGAGGTCAGGGACCAGGACTGGATCGCCGAACTCAACATCCCGGATGATCACATTATAAACGATGAAAACCTACTCACGGTAGCGGGACCTGTAAATATAGCGAATATCATGGGCAAGCACTACCAAGCTGTCAATACCCCGTCACCCAGCGATAATAATAACCGTCTATATAAGTTAATAGAGGCGGATATCACAATGCTCAAAGAAGATTTACATAATTTTAGAACGAATCATAAACACTTCACGGAAGACAATAGAGCTACACAACCACTAGGCCCTGAGGCGGACTTCAATTTATTCACCAACGTTACAGAGGTTGCGAAAATGGTTAGGAAAATTAAGGGGAAAACCTCGTCCGGAATCGACGGGATTCCCAACATAGCTTTGAAAAATCTACCTGCCCAAATCTTAGTTCGTTACACAATTCTTTTTAACAATATTATCAATAATCTACATTATCCAGAAAAATGGGGGACGGCTATAATTATACCTATTTTAAAGAAGGATAAAGACCCTGAGAAACCAGCTAGCTATAGACCAATTAGTTTACTCCCGAACATCAGCAAGATTTTCGAGACTATAGTTAATTCAGCCCTATACTTCCATTGTCAAAAGCATGATATCATACCACCACAACAATTTGGCTTTAGGCACAAACATTCGACTACACACGCAATTCACAAACTGTTAAACGATATTCATATCAGCTTAAACGAGAAAAAAATGGTAGGAGCTTGTCTGATCGACATCGAGAAGGCCTTCGACTCGGTGTGGATTGGCGGTTTGTTGTTTAAATTGCGCAGGAAGAATTTCCCGGAGCACCTATGTCTACTCATACACGCCATGCTGTCCAACAGAAAGTTTCTCACGCAAATAGGAGGTAACACCTTCGTTAGAATTCGTTATCACGGACGGTCTTCAACAGGGCACTGTAAATGCACCGATCTTATTTAATATTTACACCACTGACGCCCTCAATTTATATAATATCAACCATGACAATAAAATTATCAGAGCATGTGCTTATGCGGACGGCTTGATTGTATACGTGGAAGGGAAAAAACCGATGCAAATTCAAGCGAACCTTCAAACAACGGTGAATCACATACACAATCACTAGAGTACCTGGAAATTAAAAATAAACCCGCTAAAATGCGAGACCATAATGTTTAGGAAACCCATTAGATTTTTAAGTAAAAACCAGAGAAGAGATTTGAGACTATTCGGCATAGACATCGCAGGCAGCACTCTCAACGAAAGAATAAAAATACCGCATAACGTTTCAGTCAGATACCTGGGTATACAAATAGATAATTTAGTGAGGATATCCAAACATGTGGACATTCAACTTGTCAAGGCTCGCAAGGCATTTTACAGCTGTGGTAGGTTGTTCTACTCCAGAAATTTGAGCAACAGGGCGAAGTTAATTTGCTACATGCTGTTGATAAGACCTATCATCACGTATGCAGCTCCCACATGGTTCAACGTTAACGCAGTCACCATGGAAAAACTCAGAAGGTTCGAACGCCATTTACTCAGGCACTGTATTTTCAAACACAGATCGGCCTCCTCTAATTATACTAAGTATATCAGTAATATGGTACTATATCAGGAATCAAACATTCCTAGAATAGATAACTTCATCCTACATTTAATTAGAGATTACTATGCAACATCTATTTCCATCGATGATAACGTTATTATCAGGGACATTTTAAAGATTGACGATGGCTACGCAAGGGATACTTTGATTACCGGATATATACACCCCGCAGGTATTCACCTTTTTAGATACGAATGGTTATATCCAAAATGAATTAAACATCCCGACAATATATCACTGGCCTAGACATGAGTCAAACAAAAACATTAGGTACGATCCTCTTATGAATCCCTCTAACAAGCCAGAGGCATTCAAATACTCCACTAGTTTACCACCAATTGATTATCTTAGTCCGGCTAGGCTCAGAAGCAAATACTGGTGGCTGAATACAAACTGTGCTTATATTATGGATCTAAAAAATAGAATACTTAGACTGCGTCATAGACAGGATATTAATAGATAACAGTTGCGTACATAAAAAAGTGATAGGCAGTAGCCCTTTGAAACGGTAGCGCTCACTTATGTGATAGGCCTAGGCCCTTTGTATATATCTATGTATATATACTTAGATTAATTTAGGTTAGGTTAGATTTAAGTAGGTTTAAAATTTAGAATTATGACCAAACCAAAATGACCTTTTAGGTTTAGAGCCGATTTTTCCTAGAATACCAAAGTTTATTCGATCTATCTGCAAAGACTAACGACGCAATAAAAGTACAAACTAGCGTTTAATAAAAGTTCCTATTATTTTTTAAGCACGGGCACTCGTGTGAGTCTGATGCTTAGTATAAGACTCTCCTATTGTAACAAGGTGCCAACTCGGCTGTGTTTATACCTAGTACACATTTATAAAATTTATATGTATTTTCTTTCGCAAAATAAACACATTTACAAAAAAAGAAGCTCCTCCGGGAGAACCTAGTTACTCCCAACTCCGGGGCAAAGTTGCGGGTCACACGCTAATTTCACCCCTCGTCCCTAATCGCTGCTACTAGGCTCGACAGGCTCCCGTCTGTCTCACCCACGATCCACCAGTGCCGCCGACCACGGTATCGCGTCGTACGGAGGGCAACGGCCCTGGGCCACTCCTTCAAAAACTGTCCAAGCAAAACCGAGTTCGCGACATGTATCAACTACAAAAAATCCTCGAGGCCATACTATCACAGCGTAATGAGCAGGAATTGCTCCGCGTACGTCTCGGCAATTAATAATACACTATCACGCACAGATTATGGTTATTAGGCCCATTACACTCAGGGATTACAGTCTCGGGGAGTTACCATCGTGCAACTCATTGTTAGCAGCAACACTGCCGCTGGTACAGCAAGGCCTTCGCCCCCCCCCCCCCCCCGCGACAGCACCACCACCAGGGCCGCTGGTGCAGCCTGCCCGCCAGGGTCCCCCAGCGGCCGTACCGGGCCGAGCCGCCGCCACAACCCGACTATGGTCCTCGGCCGAGGGCAGGCCAGGCATGGTCATCTTTCAGCATGCCGCAATGGGTGGGGACGCACGGCGGGGGCCGTTTATACTCGGTTACCACCAGGGGTGGGCACTTTCCATATATTTCTGTTGGCAAAATCAGCATCCTCTGGTGGATTGTGCCGCCCACTAAATCATTAAAAGTGGCAAAATTGAATCCCGGAATTACGGTATTGGTTACAAGAGAACATATGGAACCCGCACACGTCAATTTTAATGTGATTTTTGTAAGAAGTTATTCTTAAAATATTTTTCTGAGAAGTACTTCATACAAAATCCCCATTAAAATCGCCGTGTGTGGGTTCCACATGTTCCCTTGTTTGTTAATTTCATTACAAATTGGAAATAAATGACTGAAATGCAATTTTCATTCTGATTTTTAGCCTTTAGTTTAGTCTAGATTCGTCGTAATCTACATATGGTAATTTGTATATTTTATTATGTCCAAATTCATTAATCATATACTACATATTGATGGCTTAGTGCACAAATATTGTATGCCCACTTTTAGTGTTTTAAAGAAAAATAGGTTTAAACATGTCAAGAACTATTTGTTGCATATAAAAACTCAAATTTAACAAAAAGGATATACAATGTGCACTCAGCAGTCGATATCATGTATTGTAAAATTGAAGAAATACAATAAATTAACTGTTTGGCGATGGAAGCTGAAATATGTAAACCTTTGTACATGATTTTTACTTACATTGACCAGCTTGCACTAGCAAAGGCAATTCCTCATTTCTTTTGGGATTCAACAACTCCTCCAGTAACTTGTAATGTTGATGTTGACACTGACGCTGATGCTGTTGACGTTGAGGTTGATGCTTTTGCTGTTGATCCTATGCACAAAACAATTTAAAATGTAGCCACTGTTTGTTTCTATATCCTTCCCCAAAATAGTTCTGTATCTTCTCATACTGTGCAGAAACAATACCTGTGGCAGGTAGTAAATTCTGTGTAGGTATTGCTGTCTGTACCAAGAACATGTTCGAGGACTTATCATTCACAGTTTAACCGTTTGGTGGGCGCGCCCGCGGGAGTTAGACGTCAATTTTACATTTCGTATTGTACCATATGTAGTGTTCAAACTGGATCGATATCCAGTTAAGGATTCTTCCAGCGGACATTTTTGCATCATGCTATGTTCTTGTCAGGTTCAAATTCAGGTTGGAAGTGTCTCTAATTGAATGAAAACGAAAGTATACCTCGTATCCTGCCGGTAAGTGCCCGTGTACTCACAAGTTTTCTAGGTGTCCACCTCCGATTGCATTAATTTTTGGATATGTTTTAGAGGACAGAAAAATAAGATATACTTGTTTTTTTTATTTTGGCTCGTTTGCATGTTTAGGGGGTGAAACCACCCCTCAAAGGTTTTCAGGTCTTTGTATCCGATTGTTCTAGTTTTTGGATATGCTTTACAGGAGAGAAAAATAAGATATACATTGTCACGTCCTGGGTGGCGGAGGTTAGGGCTGTGATAAAGTTGGGGAATATTGGGAGGTTGGGCACGAAGGCCAGCTTCGCAGCTCTGGGCAGTTAAGGAGCTCAGGCACGAAGGCCAGCTTCGCAGCTCTGAGGGGTGGATGGGTATTCAGGCACGAAGGCCGGCTTCGCAGCTGTGAGGGGTGGATGGCGTTCAGCACGACGGCCAGCTTCGCAGCATAAATCGACCAGGGAAGGTTAGGGAGTTATCGCTCACCAGAGTGACACCCGTTAGAACTCTAGTGGTTTGTATTTATGGCTCTATAATTGGCTTAACTAGTGCATTGCAATAAAAAGACACGCGTCGTAGTTCTTTTCAATAGGTGTAGCATTGGGCATGCGGGACCCTAAGCGAAAGTAAGCTTGTAAACACTGATAAGAACTCCCGGTGTTCGCGAAGAGAGATCAGCTGTTGCTATGGCTCGTAACGATTCTAGGTATTCGAAGGATAATTACAAGAATTCAAACGTCGGGTAAAACAAAAGCGTTATTTATTGGAACGCGTGCGAATAAGCCATGCACTACTGAAGCAATGGCAGTAGACGTATTATAACAATGCGTTGGACAGTAAGCATTAGCACAAAACATTTATATAACTATGATCAATGATAATAATATTAAGCATAAGATAAGATAAGCATAAGAAGTGTTAGAATTGGTTATAAACAAGTTAACATAAGGCAATAAGCTTAAGCAATAATATAATTAGGCGGTAGTATAAGCAATGAAACGATATAAAGCGATAAGCGTAAGCAAAGAAGATAATATAAAGCAAATAACATAAGCAAAAGGAAACGACATAAAGCAATAAGCGTGAGGAAAATTAAATGATATAAGTATAGATAAGCATAAGTAAATGAAAATAATAGAAAACGATAACGTTAGTGTTTTACAATAAGATAAAATGATAAGTGCTTACAGTGATGTAGAAGGTTTGGTAATCCTATTGGGGACGTTGCACTGAAGCGAAAATCTAATACTATACAATGTACTTGAGAGATTTTAGAATAAAGAGTCTGGCGTAGCGGATGTTCCCGAACTAACTGTATGTGGTCCATGCGGCGGTATTTATACAAAGCGATGGAATGTCAGGTATGCGGGGAATTTGCGGTATGCGCGATGACTCATGCTTAAGATATGTGTTATGTAATCGGAATGTCTCGATGAGTCCTGCGCGAAATATACGGCGCAATAGCTTAGTTGGCGGTCCTTTGGGATTTTGAAAAGGGGGTACTCAAACCGTTGGGTGGATTTTGTGGGTTTTGATTGAGGAGTTTGAGAGGGGCTTGTATTTGATGTTGATTGGTAAAGAGGGGAGGAGAAGAGGTCTTGATTTAAGAGGGCTTTGGGACGAGGGACTTGTGAGGGAAAAGATCGTGCCTTCTAGGGCGAAGAGGGGAGGGGTTTTTGTATTTAATCGTATGGAGATGGGGACCGCTAAGGTACATCGTCCAGGCGATTGATGATTGGGAAAGGGTTAGAAGTTGCTATTTTATAGATAGTAGGGAAGACATTAATTAGGACCGCGCGAAAAATAGTGGGACGTCACAACATGCTTTTTTATTTTGGCCCGTTTGCGCGTTTAGGGGGTGATACTCAAAAGTTTTCAGGTCTTCGTCTCCGATTGTTCTAGTTTTTGGCTATGTTTTAGATGGCAGAAAAATAAGATATACGTGTTTTTTTATAGCGGCCCATTTTCATATTTAGGGGTGCAACCACCCCTCAAATATATAACACGTTGTGTAAAACGTGAAAAGATCGACGTAGACACAACGTGACCATCGACGGCCCGGGCCGCGGGACTAAACACGTGAAGCGAACGACAACTGCTGACGGGGCAGATTCCCACATTCGTAGGGATTGTTCGAGGCTCGGCCCGCACCCGAGAGACATAGGATAGTGAGTAGTTTATTGGAGCTTGTTCTGACGACACGCCGACGTGCGGCCGAAAACCCGCGATCTCGTCTCCGCGCCTAGTTTTAACGCGAAACGCGCTCGGCCAAACAGGTCAGCCTAAGTGTAACTCCGTTCGATGTACCGAGAACGGCTTAGCCGGGAGAGCCCTTACGCGCCGATCCGGGCCACCGCGACCGCGAAATAGTGAGGAACCGCGAGCGAGCGAACAGACGTCAGCCAAGTCCTTCAGCATCCTAGCGACCGCGACCTATGCAAGGTTCAGTGACTCCGAGAGCGAGCGAAACGATAGACAGCAAACGTGCCGTACATTATCTTGAGAGACTCCGAACGGCCATGACCGACGCAAGGTCCAGCGACACGCGAGCGCCCAGGGACGGAGCGCCGTCTCCTTGGTATGTTCTGATTATTATTTCTATCTTCCCTTTAAGAATATATTTCACTTTTCTTTGTCATCCTTTAATCCTTGTACTTTCATTGATTCAACCCTTAATTACCTTCCTCTCCCCTGGTAAGTATAGTCAAGGCGTGCTTTAGCACCTTGATAGAGCAAGAACCCATTATCTATTATCGAAAAGTCCCTTCAGGACGTAACATAGCCAACTATCACGCCGACTCCAGACGCAGAATCGTAACATCCACTGCGATAGGATCTCTTCCTCTCTCGTCCCTGATCCGGGGAGAACGTTGCCTCTTTCAATCGCCAAACGTTTTTCTTTTTCAGCCGCTGCTAATATCTCTTCTTCTGCAGCGGCAATTGCAGACTTGACGAATTCATCTTGATTCTTCACAAAGTCTCTCTTCGACATGCAATGAATCTTCACTCCCGCCAAAGTGGGTTCCAAGTGGGCATAGCTGCCTCCACATAAAATTGTTGCATTAACGGCGTCCTGAATGCAATCCACTTCTTCAGCTTCGTCCGATTGATTGCAGATTTCAGCTTTGTAATGGCATAAAGTGCACATTACGCTGAAGATGCTCTTGAACCCACGCCGTTTCACACCAGTTATTCGTAGGTGTTCAATGCCACAGTCTTCCTTATCTTTTGCATGCTTACCTATGTTTTGCAATTGAGCAAGCACATTTGGGAAATTCATTACAGTAAATCCACGTTACCAGCCCGACGAACGGGGCTGGCGGCGGGCTCCTAACGCGGTGTGGACACTATTCCGCGCGGCCAGTTCCTAACCCAGACCTCTCGCTCGTTGTCGAGTCTCTCACTCTCGTCCGCAGGCTTCTAAGAAATGGTGGGGATAGTCGCCGGGCTCCTAACGCATGGTAGAAACGGGCTGATAACGAGGATTTACTGTATATCGTTGCTATTTAGGAGACGCGATTGCTCTTGCGACTCGTTCTTCGCAACTTTTTCTATAACGAAATTTTCTTCTTCATTACTTTCTATATCAAAGACTTCAAGCGCCTCTTCAGTTTCTCCCGTACTGGCCGCATCAGTATCTTCATCAGATGGCAAGTACAGTATCTCTTGATTCGTATGATTTCGTCTATCGGATGTTGATGGTTCCTCTACTATACGCTCCTCGGCCACTTCTTTTGGACGTTGTCCTACGGCAGTGTCGTCTGTCGTTTTTCCGTTTACTTGTTTCTTCTGAAGGACTGAAGACCTTCTCTTTTGGCGATGTACCGAAGAACCGAAAAAGAGGAAGTTATCAAAATTAAAACTAAATTTTGGTAAAGGACCACAACTAAAAAAAAAAATAAAACTACAAAATTAAATAAAAGACTGAAGGATAATGATAGTAGTACTGATGAAAACAATGATAACAGGAGCAACGAAGACATTTGCAATTATTGCAAAGAATCCTATGGTTCATCCAAATTGAATGAAGGGTGGGTGCAGTGTACAGTAGGGTGGACCTTAGCTACTCTTGACGAAAATTATTTTGCGAGATTTTGTTGCTCCCGCCACCCAGAAATGTGACACTTGTTGGGAAAATGATCTGGAAAAAATTTCAGCTCGATTGGACCACGGGAAAAGGACGCGCCACGAATTTGAAAATTTTGAACTTTTTAAACCTTGATATAAATATACATTATGATATATCGTTGAATTTGTATTTTTTTCTGTTTAAGAATACATACACAGCATATAGCATTGTTAACAAAAAGAAACGTCCGTGACCTTGAAAACTCGAAAGAATGACCTTGAAAAATAATTTTTTTCTTCTTTGTCTGAAGAGTTTCTTCGTATATCCATAAACGATGGAGATATTAAAGATTTTCATTTAAACGCCCATGTAGCTTGTAGAAAAAAGGTAGACAATGCTATATAACGGTACATTTTAAATTTCATGTGAAGTAGTTGCATTTTTGACAATACTACAGTTTTTTAAATATTTAATTCGTACATGTATTTAAATGCGAGTTTTGAAAGCCTTCAAAATGCAGCTACAGCTGACTCAGGTAATCAGTTTGTACCCCTCAGAAACCGTTAGAATTCTACCTGCGCAGGAAGGGATTGGACAGAAGGTCCGAAAGTCATAGTTGGGCCATTATGTTCTGAGCGTTCAGCGAGGTAACAGTGAAATATCGCAGTGAAAGTGAAAGTGAAATGGAAGGTACAAGGAAAAAATTATATTTACTCGATCATGACGAAAGTCAAATTATCGGTGCAAAATTACCATCCAACGGGCAAGTCTTAAGAGTCCTATTTCACAATCTACGGAATGTGAAATTAAATCTTAAGTCTAATGCTTCTTTAGTGATTAAGGAAGTTCAAATATTTTGGGAGAAAGCGCGAATTCCAATGAAAAGACCACAGCATTGCATTGATAAGCTAGATGCATTATATCAAGAATGGGTAAATTTGCATAAAAGTTGCAAGCGCAGTACTGGAACCCAAAAAAAATCGGGAGAAAGAGTTTGTAGACAAGCTAGATGATCTTTTTCATATTGCACCCACCGATGCGTTAAAAACTATTAAAATAGAGGAAGACACACTTTTTCTATGAAGTCAACGAAAAAAAGGACGTCCTGGATCCATGATTTTGAAGCGATATTATATTGTACCGGAAAGAACAGAAAAAAGTGTTTCGGAAGGAGCAAGAAGAATCGAGGTCGGCGCAGTGTGAAGTAGAAGCTACCCACACAGCACGCGGCGCCTTAAAGGCGCCTGTTTTTGGCCTGTTTTAGGCCTGAGCGCCTGAGCGTCCGGATTTGTAACAAGGCGCCTAAAGGCGCTTTTTGGGTGTCGTCAGTCGTGTACTTGCACTAACGCCATCTATATAACGTCGTCTATACTATGAGATGCATTTCAGTCTTAAAGGGTATTGCAGCGAAAGTGTATTACCGACTCCTAATTTGAAGACTGGACGTAGCGCCCTCTGCTTATGGACAGCGTGCAATTCAAGAACTACTCTAAAATGTATCGAAATGTTGAAAGATTTGTTTAGAACGAGAGTTTGAAATAGGCGGCAGGTGTAGAGACGTGTACGTGTGTTAGAGGTGTACGAATTTCTTTCCGAAAGTCTATGCAGGGAGTGAGGAGTCATATGGACCCGAATACGGTACATCCTGAGAATTTGTATTTTATCGGGTCTAAATTAGGCTAAAGGCATTGGGACGGTGTTGAAGACGGTTATTGATACGATTAAAATAAAATTAAATTTGATAAAAATATATTTCCATTTATTTCATTACAGTACACTACAAATTATATCATCCACTGCATTACACTATGTGTGTTTACAAATATTGGAAAACTACAATAATACAATATTACTATTCTATTTGTTATAAATTATAAATTAAATTATTATATTTCTATAATCAAATTACTGGTGCGTGCATGCGCGAAATGACTATAGAATGCACTTACAATAAGTTGTGAATACACCTGTAGTTGGTTGGAATATACAAAACAGAATGTACAAAGTGTACACAGAATACACAGATCACATATGCACTTAAAATATATGTACTATACATAAAATATATAAAAATATAACATACGTTAGAGTACTTAATACACATATCGGATTTTATAGAATATACAGTAGTGATAGAGTAGTAGATACACCACACAGTGGCAGACAAACGTATACATATACACTTTTTAAAATCGCATAGCTTTTTACAAAAAGTGAACTAAACGAGTTCGGTTTTTTTAGAAGTTAGAAAGATCGGTTTACTATAATAGGTATATCGTTTATTCGCCGTTTTGAAAAATTGGAATTTTCGAAATAACAAGAAAAAAAACGGTTTTTCAAAGTTTTTTATGTGAGCTTATAATGAAAATTTAAAAAATGCCCTTTCTAGATTCAAGTAAGACATACGCATACTGAAAATTTCATCTAAATCGGTTAGCTACAATCGCTGAGCTACAAACACTTAAAGATCGCAGAATAAAGTCGAATTCGCTGGTACATGCCGAGGGTAGGGATTCTGAAATACTGTCATGTTAAGGTGTCATTCTGGTTAGCGCGCCGATAAATTAAGCGAATTTCAAGAATTTATTGCGGAGATAGGAATTATAGTAATGTAATAAAACTTTTTTCTATTGATTAAACTACATTTCTACAGCAAATAAACAATATAAAAGTAATCAAATTATTGGTTTTAAAATAGTTTCTGAAGGCGATTTTGATGACATGTTTAAAAATTCATGCTTCGCTCGTGCAGGTGATTTCAGCAGTTGGACTTATCTGAAACCAAAAATACAAACAGATTCTTGATCAATATGACTGTCGCTATGGCCCGAACTAGAATACATGATTTATCCTTAAAATTAACAAAATGGCGGGCAAAATACAAGAATAAATGTATTTCGGCTGTGTTTTATGTGCTATTTTCGATTTTAAAAGTAGGTTAGACTCAACAGAAATACTTAGTTGTAATCCCGGCCAGAGGCATAGGTGTGCAGAATAAGCAGTTCAATTTATAAAGCAATCGGTTCGATGGATTTTGAGATTTTACCTGCACCATGTGAAAAATGACGTCCCGAGAAAAACGCGTTCAAAGTTTTTATCTATGGTGGTCGAGCCTCTACGCTCCCTACAAAATGCCTATGTAGAATCTAAAATAATTGGAATTTTTCAATGAAAATTTAACAGTACATTCTTGAGGATATGTACTTTCGAAAAATGTTTTAAAAAATCGATTTTTTCAAACCGTCTAACCAGAATGACCCCTTAACACCCATCGTCGTGGTTAGTATATATATATAGCTAATGTTAAACGTGTTCTGTGGCTTGAAAAATACTTATAGCACTTATACACATATGCGCTTTACCATGGATATACTTTGCTGATCGCAGCAGAATGTTTGATGTCTGGGGAAGGCAGCGACACCCTTATCAATGTTGCGCTTCTTCCAGGCTCGTGAACAACGATGCTTTACTGCGGGATGTTTACCGCACTTCATTGGGAGAGGCGGCCAGGGTTCCGCATTCATCGACAGTCAGGCCGCACTGCTACTTTTTTTTTTTTTTTTTTTTTTTTAACGTGGGGGAAAATGCATTACGCACACCCGGCGAGATGTTGTGTGCCGGGTAGTGTGGGACTCCTTGCAGGTGTCGGTCCCGCAAGTTTACCCACTAAAAACCACCACGACCCCCCTCAATCATCTAAATTCTAAATTTTGGAAAGGTATGAACATTGAATCAACAAGAAAACCTCCAAATCTGAATGTTGGTGTCATCATAAAGACATCATAAAGACATAGTTTACATACACCAGAAACATTGGACAAGTATTTTATTTGCATGTCGGAAGAGTGGAGTGAAGTAGAGGGAAAATTTTAACGTTATCTGAAGTTTCTAATTTCACACATTTATACACTATTTCCGCTACATTGAAAATTTGACGAGGACCCAAGTTGTTGGATGGCGTTTGAAAAATTCCTAATTCGGAAGAGTTACATGGATTGTCATAAAAATCTATCAATTGTAAAAATTTTCTGCCTATTATTTTATGCTCGTTTTCGGATACGATAATGTTTTCTACAATAATAATGCTGCCATCATCGAGACGGCAGCAATTGTTAGGGTGCCGGATCTGTAAAATAAAATTACTGAAACTAATACGTTTAAATTGCTTTGCGTTATTAATACCTTCTATTAATGGACCACGAGAATGTTCCTTTTGGAAAATCGGATATACAGGCAAACTATGTACTGCTTCTATACTAAAATGAGACTTTTCTAGTTGGCGTTTCACGAGCTGTTGCAATGGTTTCTCACTCTTCCTAATACATTTTTTAATACTTTGCAAAAAGTTTTCAAACGGAAAGCAACTAAAATCATCAAAAGGTCCGTGATTTTTGACATCATCTACGAAGTGTAACAGATTATGAACATTGTGTGAGACGTGTTTTGATCCATATAATAATTTAAAGGTTTCAACAAAATATTGTAATAATTCTACTGCATAATCGAGATGAATAAAATATTTTCTGTGCGACAAGATGACAAATGCGATGTGAAGTGCAAGAAAATTTAAATACCTATCGTCATCTATATTTTTTAATAAAACTACTGGCCCTGTGTACAATAAGAACTGACGGAATTCAGTTGCTTTCCACCGTTTTAAAATATCCAAGCATCGAGGTCTTCTCATAAATTCTTTTGGCATGCTGGTAGATATGTTTATTAATGACAGTGATATTTTGAATTGCGATTTTAATAATATTTTGGTACTTCTTTTAATTAGATCTATCATTTGGTAAAAAATATTTTACAGTTCACAAGTTATAACACAAAATTGGAAAATAACCGGATTTTCAGGGCTCAATTAGACCCCCTTAAAGTGAATTTGGACAGTGAACAAAAAATGCGTTGTAATTAGAAGGAAATTCGCTACATATTCGCAAAGTTTCAGTATTTTTTAAATTTCCGGGTTCGGGATCTTCCCTTGTAAGCGGTAAACCGTCCACATTTGGTGTTAATATAAATTATGTTGTCTTCGATGCGGAATAAATCTACAGACTGTACGAGTTTTAATATTGGTGGATTCTAAACCAAAATGGTAATAAATGGTTGGGAAGAAAATAGCGTAACGGAAGAGAATGGATATAAACTTACGTGTAATAAAACCGGCACTTGTATATCTTTGAATGTTAAAGAATCACAACATTTTGTAAAACTAAATGTAAACATCGTTTAAAATGTCACGAACAGTCGGTGTTCCTTTGCTTTCGTGTATCCAGCGACTTGGCAACATCTCTGTAGGATACAGCAACTCGCCCCTTGCTGCAAGTGGCCTTCTAGAAATCACTGTTGGCCATATGTACCCGAAAACTGTACATATATTTAAGTGGACGGTGAGCAAACTCGCCCGAGTGCTAACGGCGTGACATTGGCCGTTTCCAGGTTTCCCGTTTCGGAGGGGAAACATTGCCGACTCTGTGGAAACATCAACCTGCGTATTCATTTGGAGTTTTGTCACCTGGTTATCATCATCAGGTGACACTCGTATCATGTATTGTATAGGATTTGTAATCCATTGCTAATATATTCTCATAAACATTTAATGAAGATGAATATATGTGTATATACATTACATTCTTAACGATATGCATTGACTATATGATGTACTTTAATACTTGACAGCAATTATTATTAACATCTCCTTTTCTTTGTTCAATGCGTCCTGCATTGTTGTTAATCTTTCCAATCCCACTACCTCGCTTTTGCATTAAAAAATCACACGCGTTTACTATATCGTCAATACACTTGGCGGAGAGATACAGGAACAATAGTGGTAGTTCTTTGACTGCGCGCGGCCCTCAAAGTTAGGAGTGAAAAAGACTCGTCTGCCGCAATATCTCGGAAAGTAGGCACCATAGGGAAAATCTTTGAGGCGAAAGTGATGCATCTTTTTATAACAAATTCAACCGATCGTGATCAAATTACGAATAATACGTCAATTTGTTTAAAGAATGTATGAAAATGTAGTCATTTTTACTCCTTTTTCTTATAGATTGTCGATCCATTTTGGTGTAAATTTGTCAACGTACACTACAGACCAGACTGTGAAATACGGATAATTAGAATTCTTCAATTTCGGCAGTTTTAGTGAAAACTAAATACACTATATGCAACTCGCTACGCGTAGCGAACAGGAACCTCAGGTATACGTTGTCGTAAAGGATGTAAAATTTTTATTACACGTTGGGCCTAATGAACCAGTTGTTTCGGAAAAACTGGCTAGGCTGTTATGACAGTATTGTCCCGCGAGGCGGCCGTGGACAACGGTGCGCGCGGGTACGGATGGTTACCAAATATACCACCCGCCAACAGAGCAATATACGGATTAACAAAAGGTGGCGTGTTCATTCACATCGAATAATCGCTAAATTCTTAAAGACCCGCGGAAGTACGTTCTTGATTGCCGTTTGGAAATCTGGCAATTAGATGTTGTCGAAACCGTCTTCGAAAATACGGAATTGTCCACCATAAACGATTAATGTATTTTCGCTTCGCTCTGTAGTCTGAACTGTTACCTCCGTACCCTTCTCCACCGCCGCCTCGTGGGACAATACTGTCATGAACCGCGACCCTATCGAGACCCTCTGGCCGATCAGCTCGGCTAGTTTTTCGGAAACAACTAGTTCCATTAGGCCTAACGTGTAATAAAATTTTACATCCTTTACGACAATGTATACCTGAGGCTCCCGTTCGCTACGCGTAGCGAGTTGAATATAGTGTATTTAGTTTTCACTAAAACTGCCGAAATTAAAGAATTATAATTATCCGTATTTCACAGTTTGGTTTGTAGTGTACGTTGACAAATTTATGCCAAAATGGATCGACAATCTATAAGAAAAAGGAGTAAAAATGACTACATTTTCATATATTCTTTAAACAAATTGACGTATTATTTGTAATCTGATCACGATCGGCTGAATTTGTTATAAAAAGATGCATCACTTTCGCCTCAAAGATTTTCCCTATGGTGCCTACTTTCCGAGATATTGCGGCAGACGAGTCATTTTCACTCCCAACTTTGAGGGCCGCGCGCAGGCAAAGAACTACCACTATTGTTCCTGTGTCCCTCTGCCAAGTGTATTGGAGATATAATAAACGCGTGTGATTTTTTAATGCAAAAGCGAGGTAGTGGGATTGGAAAGATTAACAACAATGTAGGACGCATTGAACAAAGAAAAGGAGATGTTAATAATAATTGCTGTCAAGTATTAAAGTACATCATATAGTCAATGCATATCGTTAAGAATGTAATGTGTATATATATATATAAGTATATAGTGACTCCCGAAAGTGTTCGTTCACAGTTTAAAACAGAATAACACCTTCGAAGTTGGGTCAAACGATTCGAGTTTTTTTGAGAAGCTAGAAGGATGAGTTTACTCGTTGAGGTGTTTCGGCGTTTTGGAAAAAATTGCAATTGATCGGAATATAACGAGGAAAATAGTGATGGTTTCTTTTTGAACTTTTTTATCTGAGTCCGTATTGAAAATGTAAAAATCCCGTTTGTAGATTTAAGTAAGTTGTATGCATGCTGAAAATTTCCTCAAAATCGGTTAACGTAGCTATGAACTATAAACAATTAAAAGTGGTGATAAAATCAACTTTCGGCAGTTTTCGACTGAAATGTGTGATTAAACCTTACTTAAATCTACAAACGGGATTTTTACATTTTCAATACGGACTGAGATAAAAAAGTTGAATAAGAGGCCTTCACTATTTTTCTCGCTATATTCCGATCAATTGCAATTTTTTCCAAAACGCCGAAACACCTCAACGAGTAAACTGATCCTTCTAGCTTCTCAAAAAAACTCGAGTCGTTTGACCCAACCTCGAAGGGGTTATTCTGTTTTAAACTGTGAACGAACACTTTCGGGAGTCAGTGTATATATTCGTTAAATGTTTATGAGAATATATTAGCGATGGATTACAAATCCTATACAATACATGATACGAGTGTCACCTGATGATGATAACCAGGTGACAAAACTCCAAATGAATACGCAGAAAACTGGAAACCTGGAGACGGCCAATGTCACGCCGCCAGACTCTGGGGCGGCTTTGCTCACCGTCCACTTGAATATATGTACAGTTTTCGGGTACATGTGGCCAGCAGTGATTTCTAAGAGGCCGCTTGAAGCAAGGGGCGAGTTGCTGTATCCTACAGAGATGGTGCCAAGTCGCTGGATACACATTGGCGGCGATTTGTTGCCCGGTCTACACAGACGCACCTTAAAGGTGTTACCCGTGGCGCAAACAAGACAGTGAAAAATCAGTAAATTTACAGGCGCAATATCTCGAAAACCAGTTGAAATAAAGTGTGTACGTTACAGGTTATTAAATTTGTCTTCAATCGCACGGTCAAGTGATATCTAAAAAAATATATCGTTCTATTTAAAAAACGAACTTGACTATCGTATCTTTTAAATTAATAATCTACAAAAAAATTCGTCTGCTGAGCTAATAAATTTGCTCCATCGAACCATGCAATTCCATACATGTTGACATTTTTAAACGATTTTATTCAGCTTCGATCCTCTGTTTGTATGTTTGTTTGTTTGTTTGTATGTTTGTTTGTATGGTTCAAATATGGCAACTCAAACTTAACCCTCTTCCAACTAACCCGCGAAATTCGTACTACAAGTAGAACTGTTCAAGTACCCGGAAAAAGCAAGCCGAGCATAGATCGGCTCGGATAGAACCAAATAAGTACTTGATTTTTTTTTCAACCGGCCCGAAAGAACAGGGCGGAATGGAAAGAAGCGAGCGAGTCGAATGAACTTCAAGCAGATAGAAAACTACTTGCCTGGTTTATTTGAAACTTGGTACACATATTTTTAATGGTATTATCTAAAATTTAGTATAAAATAAACGTTTTAAGAGTGCCTTGTTAGGTAAAAAATTAATAGCGATATTCACCTTGCTCTCATTTATATAATAAATTTTTTTCTTCTCAAATCCGTATGCTAATTGTCTTGTTGCTTTCCGCGTCACCTTGTTTTCGCGGATTTTGCTGCGAGGTACAGGTAAAACGGCCTTTCGCCCCTACGGCGTAGGACCTATGCGGATATATACCACTACCAATAAAATAATAAAACGTTTCGTACCGACCGTAGCAAAGTATAATGACTTGCCACGTTTATTTCTTAAGGGCCTCTGCTGAATTGTACGTGTCTTGTATTTTTTTCGCCGAAATTATTAAACAGGACCTTCCGTTGGAAAAAGAATTTCAAACAACGGGACGCGTATTTTCGTCATAATTGCCACCACATGAAATGAGACAAATTCAATGAAATGAATTTTGCCGTACTTGCTCCTTCTTCACGCAGATCGTTCGTTCACCCTCGGCGTGAGTGGCTTACGTTCAATATTAATTACGTGTTTGTCTCGTAAGATTTCTCCCACTTCCTTTCTCCCAATACCCGAAACGCGTTTCTTTTAACGGGCTAACAATTTTACGGTCCCAGGTTTATCTAACATGAGAAAGACCATGATTCTAGTGTTCATTAATAAAATATCTACAATGTAGCATACGGATTTTAGAAGAAAAAATTTATTGTACAAATGAGAGCAAGGTGAATATCACTATTAATTTTTTATCTAACAAGGCAAATTTAAAACACTTATTATTGTAAGTCCGGGAGATTCCGACTACTTTTTGGAAAAGAAATTGTAGCATCGTTGTTTTTCACATTTTTGTCGTTTTATGCACATTAAAGCAAAGCCCAAGCAATTTAGGGTATATATAAATTATAGTGTGCGATAATTTCAAATATTTATTTTCATTTTCAATCAAAAACATTAGCACTGCAACTGGTCGGTCTCACCCGCATGTCGGGGTTAAACCGTCCACCCACTACGAGTAATCAAGGTAGTGATCGAACACCTTATCAAAAAAAATAAAAAACGAATACATACGTATTGTTGGTGTTACACTGTAGTTATATGCATATTATATCCCCAATTTCGGAAGAGCGTAAATAAACTTACCTGTTTTTCAAGTCTCGCCCCCACTGTAAGTTTGTCTAAAAACTTTCAGCCTCGCATAAATTCTTAACTGTATCTTATAATTCAAATATGGATTTGTGACAATGGTCAATGTGAGATAAACAACAAGTGCCTTCATTTCTTTTGTGTCAATGACACACAGTGCCCTATCTTGCGTCAGCCTTAAAATATCAGCACTGGCCGGACTCTCTCGGTGGTCGAAATCTCCCGGACTTACAATATATACGAATGGGTTATCGCATAAAATAAAATGATATGCTACATTTTAGATACCATTAAGAATATGTGTACCAAGTTTCAAATAAATCGGACAAATAGTTTTCGATCTGCTTGAAGTTCATTCGGCCCGCTCGATTCTTTCCAATCCGCCCGGTTCTTTCGGGCCACTTGTAAAAAAAATCAAGTACTTATTTGGTTCTATCTGAGCCGCTCGGTTCTTTCGGGTACCTGGCTCGGCTTGGAAACCGAGCCCCGGATTGTTTCGGATTTCCAGCTACCCGAATAATCAAGTACTCGAATAGCTCTAACTACAAGTCTATATTTCTTACGTCGCGATAGAAATGAGCATTTCGATCGTTCGTGCTACCTCATCCCTCTCCCCCGCACCTACCGCAATGGCCTTTAAATTGTTTTAAAATATGCAACAAATCTTTAGTCGTACAATGAGACACATCACGATGCAAAAGCCCAGAGTCCTAACCAAAAAGACGATTTGGGGTTATTTGTTTGATCCGGCAATTCCTCTCATTGTCAGTACTACATATAATAAACGCAGGGTCCCACTAATACAACGGCGCGCCGCGCACGGGTCTGATTTACGAGTTTCTCGGTTTTTCGAGCAGTTTGGAGCACTTGAAAGAGTTGATTTTTACGACGAGGCGCGCGTCGAAAGCGTGCGTGTACGCCCTATGCAGGGATTTCGACGTGCTGAAAGCTGCCTCGCAACCTCAAGAGCAAAAATCGAATGGCGGAGAAATATGGACACCAATGGAGTCCGGACATTCTCCCGATTAAAATTATACCAAATGTCATGTAAACCGTGCCTTCGACGTCGGCGTTCTTTTAATTCGATTGGAAAAACATGCGAACAGACACGGATCATGGACATAGGTCCGTTTCTATGTCCATGACACGGATGAGTGCGTTCGCATGTTTTTCGAGTCGAAGTAAAAGAACGTCTACCTGTACCGTCGTTAACCGCCAACTCGCGGGACAAGACGGTCATAAACCGCGACCCTGGCGAAACCCGCCATTTAATTTTTTAATTTGTTATTTAATTTTTGGGTACCAGATAGTAGTAGCTAATCCCTCTACGTTCGACAGGCAATAAACCGTGCTCCGCTACAGCATAATTAAATTATACTGATGTTCTGAGCACTGGCCATGACGTAAAATTAATCTTATGGTCCGCACGATGACCAAAAGAAGAAGATGTTGTTATATTAGATCGAAGAATGTTTCCCCGGCAATGGGGTAGAAAACGAAATAACTCTGAACAAGTACCAGTACGCCTCGCGGTGAGACACAGGGACAAAAGGGGTAGTCCTCTGCCTGCGCGTGGTCCCGCCCGCGTCGTCTCCCCTTCTACGGCTCCCTTAACTCTCGAGTATAAACATGCGCACAAATTTTAAAACAAAAGCACGCGTTGACGTATTCCGTGTCAAAGAAGGTGAACCTTGGGGAGGAGGTATTTGCTGTGAAGAAGGCCTCTTCCAGAGAGTGGCCGTTTGGGACGAATACAAGCCCGATTGGTTAAGGAGCAGCTTACATTAGGATCGAGCAACGCCGAAAACGCGCAAAAACGACGGGCCCGAAACATCACCTGAAAAAAAAGTTACCGTATCCACGCGCGAAAAATACTTACCTGTGGGAGTCTGGTTGCCAGATGTGTAGCTTGGCTATAGCCCGACTCACCCAAGACCTCGGGGGAAAAACCCGACAGTATGCCGAAAATCATAAAGTCCTTTTACCTGAGAACGGAGGCACGATAGCGGCGAAAGTCGAAATCCCTGAAAAACGGCACAGTGTCGATTGCCCCTTATCGACATATCTGGTAGATAAATGCTTAACAACGAACGCTTCGGCAACAAGCGATTGCCCAGTCGCAAAGAAACGAAGAAATTACGCTTCAAAAATAACAAATTTCCAGCTGTAAATCGCCATCACCGCCAGGACTGTTCAGCTTCCACACCCCCTTTCGAAGCCAGATACAGCGTAAGTCCCCATCGTAAAACCCTCGAAAGTAGAACAGCATGGGCCCATCCGCCCTTGACTATACTTATACCTATTAAAAATCACGTTGACTGGAACAGTTTGTACATACTACTAATATGCAGAGTTGTGCAGAATTGCAATTGAATTACTCCATGAATTATAATTACAAAATAATTCAATTGCATCGTACACGATTACATTGTAATTCGTAATTCAGATCTCGCATTCAATTAAAATACATCGTAACTCGTAATTGCAATGTATTTGCAATTGTAATTGCGTAGTACAATGTAATTGAATTATAATTACGAATTAAAAGGTAACCAAATTGAGAGCTAATAAGAGGTGGGAAAGAAATATGTAGGTAAATGTTTTGAATAGAAAAAAATTACTATGAGTGCAGAATATGGTATTATTCATAAATTTATAATATATAAAGAGAAATAAACTCTTTTGTTACATTTTTTCCACTTTTTTCCTCACTTCTTCAGAGTTTGAGCTGTAATCTAATTACATTGTATTTCAATTACATTGTAATTCAATCACACACACAATTACAGTAATTAGGAATTTAATGAATTGAAAAGTTTGAATTATGTATATGCACAAAACCCTTATGTTAGAAAAAGTAATAATATTTAATTAAAAAGGAATACTGGACTAAATCTGCTATGTAACGCATTAGACGCGGCTGTCGACTGTTGGTGGCGCGCCAGATTTATATATATCGACATATTTTCTAAAATTATTTATTAATCAGTGTGAAAATTTGTGAAAATCTTCTTTGTATATTAAGGAAAAACTTTATTGCTGCAAGTTATATGTACCTCAAAATTGCCTCGATACTTTTTAACGGCGAACATTGAGAAACATGGGTTATGTCCAGCATTCCTTTTTAATGAAATATTATTACTTTTTTTAACATAACGGGTTTTGTGCATACGTTTTACGGCTTCGCTAGAGTTTTCTGAAGTTATGTTTTAAGTCTCATAACGATCCCTTAATATTTACTTAAGTTATCGCAATTTATGTCTAAAGAAATAATGATTTTGGACGATGAAAAATTCCTTGTTTATTATTTTTCAACTCGAATAGTAATGATTCGATAAACAAACTGTAAATAGAAAAAATGTGTGTCGTGACGAGCTTTACAACATATTTTTTAAAATTCAGTTTAATAACATTTAATTTTCCAATCTTTCTTAGCGTTTGGACAATTGTTCACATTTTCCAGCGCTAGTCGCCTTATTGCATCCGACCCTTCAATTAACAATTACTTCCGCGATACAGTCCACAGTGTATTTGAACGCTAAACGCGGTGGACAGTTTAAACTTTTGCCCACAAAAAAAAAACGGGTTTTCAGCCCATTGTGCGCCGTACACGAAAACGCCTAGACCTGACCTTTGATTTTTCCATTATTAGCGGGCTCGCGCCGCCGACGACCCCCACGATTTCCTGTCTCTGCTTATTGTCACCCCCCCCCCCCCCCCCCGCGACTCTGGTCATTGCCAACACGTGCAACGCAGATTTGCGGAAGAGACGATCGGTTACTGCGAGGTGAAAGTTTTAAGACTCAACCCCCTGAAATACAAACTCCCCTTAATTTCATGTGAACAACGTCATATCCGATTTTGAACAGAATCCCAGACATCGAATTAAAGTGATCAATTTGACGCGGCATTAGGCACTCTAAAGGTCGCCATACACGCTCCCTCTTGCCCGTTCGATTTACGGACTTGCATGAAGTCAAAAGTTTTAATGCAACACGGAGCGCGCGTGTTAATTGTCTGGCATGAACGCAATCACCGCAAGGTTGATTTTTCTGTGTTCAAATTTGTCGCATATCAAAATTAACGGGAAGTGTGGGCCACCGGCAGACAGATTTAAAATTATTGACACGTGTAATTTGCTGAGAGGATTTATCGAATCGTACAAAGAAGATCAATGCATTTGGAAAATTAAATCTAAAGATTACTTGGACAAAAATATAAAAAAGCTGGTTATAATATCTTAATAAATAAATTAAAGGAATTAGATCAGGATACGAATAAAGATGAAGTAGTAGTTCTGCTCTTTTTAGTAACGCCACTCTCTTCTCTGACTACTACTGTACTCGAGATCATTGCTTTTTATTAGCGTTTCTTTCCGGATTTAAAAAAGGGAAAAAAGACACGAGATTGGTGCCTCGTATACCTACACTTTTATTCATCTTTTGGCTGTTTAAAATCATGAAAGATAATTTAAAGTCTTTACAATTTTCAGAATTATAAGCGTCGTCATCCGAATACATCCTTGTTGCCTTGTCCCAAGGCTAGCGGCTTTTCCACTGGGCAGAAAAAAGAGAACCAAACGTTTTTTTAATCCTTACGAGTGTCGCTATCGCCCTTTCCACGACCAGAAATTTGAAAAAAAAATCTACATAATGGCAGACGGTTAAAGATAAAATACGTTTTCTCCTGCAGTTTTTGTAACTTTTAGGTGCTCCAAAAAAATCGATGTTTAGAAAATAATGACCTGATTTTTGTAGTGGCGGTAGCGACATTCATAAGGATTAAAAAACCTTTGGTTCAATTTTTTCTGCTTTTCTGCTTTAAAGAGCTTCTTTGGCAAGTCTTCAGAGGAATATCCGTTGGCAGGATGGGGGTTGTGCCGCGTAGTGGGGGGAGGGGTGGCAAGGTTTCCTTGGAGCCTACAGGTAGCAAGGAAACTGCAGCAGTTATCGCAGAACCATCGCAGGGGACGCACTCTATTTCTCGCTATTTTCCATATATTTTTCACATATTTTTCTCATTTTATTGTTAGTCTGTAGTTTATTCCTATCTTTTTCTTATTATTTTACATAGTTTTAGTAATTTTATATTATTCTTATAGTGTGTTTTATCGTATTTTATAGTGTAATTTATCGTGTGTTTATCTTATTTGTATTGTATTTTTATAGTGTAATTTATCGTTTATCGTGTTTTTATAGTGTAATTTATCGTGTTTTAATCGTATTTTTAGTGTTTTTTCATCTTGTTTTCCTATTATTCGTATTGTGAGTTTTTTTTTTAGTATTAGTCAACGCGTTTAAAGTTACTTGTCTCAATTGCGTTTCTTTGGCGGTTGGTTTTGGACCACATTCATATATTCTCCAGGTAAGTTCCATATCTCTATATTTCTGAAACCAGTGTTGCATTTTGTTTTTTCTTCATTACAGTCAGTTTATTTCTATTTTCTTCATTACTTTAATAGTAGTAAATAGGTTTATTTTTCGCCTTTCGGCCTTTTGTGTCGAAATAGTATTTCTTGTTTCTTTGTAAATTTCTCCGATTCTCATCCTTAAGCGTTTACTTATTTCCTTTCTCTTCATGATGTTCTGCAGTTTTACTCTATCCACCTTGTCAAATGCAGCACTTAGGTCCGCGAAAAAGGTATACAGCTTCCCCCCTTTCTTCTGTATTTCTCTGTTATCTGTTGTCGACCCACCGCTCCTGAATCCTGTCTGCGTTTCTGGTATTAAGTGGTTCTTTTCCAATTCCTCTTTTAATCTTTTTTCTAGGACCATAGCATATATTTTGTACGCTGTGTTTAGGATCGTTATCCCCCGATAGTTGCTTACCTTTTCTCTACCTCCTTCTTTGAATATTGGTGAAATCACCCCTTCTTTCCACCTCTCCAGGAATCCTTCTCCTTTCCACACTTTATTGAAAATTTCTGTGATCCTTTTTACTATTTTCACGTTACAGTAAATCCAGGCTTCATTTTGTCTTCCCCTGCTGCTTTCTTCTTTTTTAATTTCCTGATTTGTTCTTTTACTTCTGCTTCTGTTATTTCGCCTTCCTGTTCCTCTTTCTTCTCTCCTTCCGTGTTGTCTATTTCTTCCAACTCTCCTACTTCTTTTTTACAGTCGACGCCTTCTAGTAATGTTTTAAAATGATCCTTCCATTCTTTTAAATCTATTTTATTGGAGATTCCTATTCTTTTCTTTCTTTGTTTATTTATATATTCCCATATTTGATTTTCTCCCTTTAATTGCATTATCTCATTTTCTGTATTTTCTTGTAATTCCCTTCTCCGTTCTTCGCACACTTTTTTGTACTCCCCTCTTTTCTTCTGGTAGTCTTCTTTGTCTTCTTTGTCTCCTTTGCCCCTTCTCCAGTTCCTCAGTGCTTGTCTGGCTTCTCTTTTCTTTCTTGTACAATTCGAATTCCACCACTTAAAGCTGCCCAATTTCCATTTTTTTATTTTTACTTCTTCTTTCCGTACTGCATTGTTTATTTTTCCTACCATTTCTTCTACCATTTCATTCACCTCTGTCCTATTGAAGCTTATTTTGTTTAATTCCATTTGAAACTCTCTTTTTCCTTCCTCTGTCCAAACTCTTCTCTCTCTCTCTCTCTCTCTCTCTCTCTCTCTCTCTCTCTCTCTCTCTCTCTCTCTCTCTCTCTCTCTCTCTCTCTCTCTCTCTCTCTCTCTCTCTCTCTCTCTCTCTCTCTCTCTCTCTCTCTCTCTCTCTCCTTACTTTAATAGTGACTGGCAAATTGAAATTGAATAAGTACTATATGCATGCTAACAAGATCACTTTTATCGTTCCGTTCAGGAAGCCAGAACATCATTAGATGCTAGTTCTTCACATTTAACATCTGCAATCCATTTTTTTAGTACCCCACTAGTGATGTTTAACCTGGAACTAGTTCACAATCATTTTCACATTCAAAATCATTTGTCCGTATCTTCTTATTACCAATATACTCATATGTTTCACCTGGCACAAGTTCGCAATCTTCTTCCAATATCACCGAAAGTAATGTAGAATTTTCTCCGAATTTAGAAAAAATTCAGAATTTTGCCTCCTTCGAAAATTCACAGACTTCTGATGAATTTTCAATAGATTTGGGAAATCTTAATTCAGCTTCTTCATTGGCAGAGTGGGCTGTAACACATAAAATTTCACATCAAGCAATAAATTATTTACTCTACATTTCAAAAAAATCAGTTTCCAGCACTTTACATGCCAGAACCTTTTTAAAAACAGCCAGAATTTTGGATTAAAAAATAGCATTTTAAAACTCATTAAATCTATACGTATACCCCCGTATAATTCTTCAAAATTAGGAAATTCCCTTTCAGAAGAATGCAATTAAGGTCCTTCTCAACTTTTTAATGTCGCAGAAATAGCATATAAATGTGTGAACTCAGAATATGCTCATTCAATGTTTGTACCGTCTTTATGACGATAATATTAATGATTCAGATTTCGATTTTTTTCTGGTCTCAATTTCGCTATACCTTTCAAGCTAAGAATACACGCTAGCAAATTTCTAAACATGTTTTGTTTCACGAATACTTGTGTATACAGAATTAGAAATGGCTCATACTGGTTGGCGTATCGTCGAATTCACTAGCGATGAAACAGTGTCCGAGGTACCCTCGAATTGGGTGGAAGGACGAATTTGTTATTGGCCACCGTACAAACCAAGCCGCATAACAGTGGCAATAAAAAATTGCGAGCTGCACGACGAATCTTGGGAGAAGCTCCCCGTATCGGTTTTTCCCGGTGGAATCTATTGTACGTTGAAATTATTATTATATTCACTTATTAATTATAGTACTAATTAGTGACTAATTATTATACCCATTAATTACTAATGTATTCATTCAGATGATTATGCCACGGCGAGGGCCAAGGCACGAAAAGCTGAAGAAACCAGCGATCTTCAGTCGGACGTGGAGGTAACGAAGCGGAAGATCATACCAAAAAGGTATTCCAGCAGTGAGGAGTCTGGGCCTGACCACGCGCCGCTGATGTCGACACCTCCACAAATGGAAGCGCATCAGGAGTCAAGAAAGGTTGCCGTTACTCCCCGCTCCAAAAATGAGGAGACCCGTGATACGATCAGGTGTGTAAATATGCTACATAAAAATTACGATTACCTAATACAATCTTGTAATTCCCTTTACGCTACTTTACGCTCAGTTTCATCATATTATTTCTGTTGACGTTATCTTCTGCCCTAGGCGTTTGTGTAAAGAATCATGTTGTTTCACCGATTCTGTTGGTAAAAGTCCCTCTTCTTCTGCGCTATTTAATGTACAAATTCCATCTTGCAGCGATGTGGTTGCCAACATCTGCCCTTGTGGATTAGTAACAATACATTTTTCACATTTTTCTTACGCTTTATTTACAGTAGATGCGTTTTGGATGTGTCTGCAATTCTGCTTCCTTACCTCGAGAATTATTATGTTCGCTTTCATACTAAGTAGGCCGTTCCTTCGACGCAACCCCACAGGTTCTCGCTTTATGAATACGCCTGCATAGCAAGGTCTAAAGATTTTGAACTGCCGTAATTTTCACGGCCAATTAACTTGTTCTTAGAGAGGTTCTATTTCGTACGCGGTCCCGACAACGCTTGGAGGTTATGTTTGCACGTCTTTCTACTTGAAACTATGTAATTCCTAATACTCTAATCCTTCTTGGGTGCCGAATTTAATGTGTAGAAAGTTTCAAAACAAATCCGATGTAATTTTTGCACGTGCTAGCACTAGAAAATGTACGACAAGTCTGCCTTGCCAAACATACTCGAAAAGTTAAATACATGCAAGGCGGTTTCGTTAAAATCGGGCTTGTCAGAGGTACATACACTCAGCTCAAAAGATTGTGGCCGATCGAGATTCGATTGCATTCGAGCTTACCAGAGTTGACGAGTGACGACTGACGAGGGCGCGAGATATAAAATATATATATATATGTTTAATGTTTACAGCAGAATTCTTTAACAAAAATAATTTTGGTTTTTAGACGAAACAGCATCCCCCAGCACCAGCTATGGAAGCCAGGCGAGTTTTTTTACAAAACAACATTGAAATTGGTAAGTCAATATATGTGTATAAAGATAATTCTATTCTATGCGCAGATAGTTTTTTATCATGGAAAGTTACAGTGAAAAAATATAAGATGTAATAAATAATTTTCAGAGAACATAAATGCAAAGTGGAAGCTGCAGAGAAAAGAGCAACGCTGCTGATGGGTATTTTCAAAAAATTATTGAGCAAAATACGCAAATAATTGAACAGAACCGTTCAATGACGGCGCAAAACAATCTGTTAAAAGTGTTATTAATGGAAACTATGGAACGGGTGAAAGCCCTGGAGAAAAAATTAGGAGCTCCGTTGGTTGAGAAGAAACAATCCTTCTTCGCCAAATTTAATCATTTGGAATTTCCCCTCAACACCGTCGCAAGGGTTGAAGAATTGGAAGAAATTTTGCGAGATAAAGAAAATTTCCAAGATGCGGTAAGTAAAATATCATCTTTGTTAATATTATAACAAAGCACTGCTCGGTTAAATTAAAATGAGTTTACGTTATTCTCCAATCTAGTAGTTCGATGTATGTGCCTACATATGTCGCGTGTGTCGTGTCTTATCAATTTATTGCTACTACTTTCATAAAGATATGATGAAAAAATTGTGGAAATCGATATTTCCGACATAGAACGATACGTTGTAATACACAAGCTTTTTTTGAATTATTTATCAGAGCTCAGCCGGGTGCGGTTGTTCGGTGTAGCATCTCCTCCCACCTCTCTCTCTCTCTCTCTCTCTCTCTCTCTCTCTCTCTCTCTCTCTCTCTCTCTCTCTCTCTCTCTCTCTCTCCCCTCTCCCCCCCCCCCCCTCCCACCCCCCCCCTCTCTCTCTCTCTCTCTCTCTCTCTCTCTCTCTCTCTCTCTCTATTTGCCTAACAATAAGTAGTCCAACCTTTAGGATGTCGACGATCGCATAAAAAGTAATGGTCACGATAAGGCATTTTAATTTAGCCCAGCACATTTCATTCTAATTATGTTCTGTATGCAGGAAATATCTAAAGTTTCGTACTGTTCATAAAATTTATGTTCGTTATTTAATGTTTGATAACTTTTTAATTATAGGTGAATGAATTTTCAAAATTTGGAGGCTCAAATACGTATGATTTTACTAAACGAGTGCTATCCAGCATCTTGACGAACGAAGTGGCCCTGCAATACAGCTGGCTGGGGCGACAGACAAAGCTGCCGTTCATTAAGCTGAAATTGGCACAAATCGTTATATGTAATTATCACCCAAATTTCTGTGTGTGTGCGTGCGTTCGTGCGAGTGTGCGTGCGTTCGTGCGAGCGTGCGTGCGTGTGTGCATGTGTGTGTGTGTGTAATGTAATGTCTTATTGAAATTATTGTTTAAGGTGCTGCGGAAAAAGGGAAAGTGGAGGGAAGCAGAAAGGATGCGGAGTGTTCGATTCAGAAATGGCTGAAGCGTGCCTGTGATCGCAAAAAGGCGTAAAACCGATGTTTAACCAAAGAGGAGATATAATAAGAGGCGTCACTCCGGGCGGAACCTTTGAACTTTTGAAATTGACTAAATGTACCTTACCGAAAGAGTGACCCAAGAAATAGCCTCTTTTTGGTCCCAATATTTTGGTACTAAATTTTGTGCCAAATGATACCTTATGATGAGATATCCAGGGGCGGCGTGACAGTAAATATGATATCGGGCGAAACCATTTTTTGGCACCCCCTTCCTAATTTTTTAATAAAAGAAACCATCTGTTTTACTTTATATAGTTTTATTTAGTATTTATTATAATACATAATAAATACATATTGTAAAGAAATTCTTTTCTTGCTTTAACTGCAGCAAATGTATTAAGGGCTTCAGTCAAATTAATTTTTTGAATCATGTCCTGTTCGATCGATAGAATGGCAAGAGATTTTAGCCTTTCTTGAAGCTTAGTGGAATGTAAATAATTTTTTATCAGCTTTAATTTGCTAAAAGATCGTTCTCGCCCTCGCGAATTGGTGCCCCGGGCGGTCGCCCGCTTCGCCCGTACCTTCCGCCGGCGATGGAGACATCAATCACCACAAATTTTCAAGTTGAGGTGACAATTAGTTTCTGAGATATGGGAGATCAAAGAAATGAAAATTCATTAACGCAGCAGCCGATACGCTTCGACGTACGGACTTTTATGTAAGTCCAGTAATTTAAAGAATTGTTCCCAGGGGGTTTGTTGACTGCTAACAACAAATTTGAACTTAGATTTTCAAAATTCCCAATGACCGATTCAATATAGCGAAGCGTATGTCAAAAAATATTCTAATTTTCATAAAATCTTGGTTTAATATTCGTAACGTAAACCAATTGTGCGTTAAAAATATTGGATTTCTTTGTTCATTTTTGCTGAATTATTACCATTAGCATTTAAATTTCCTGCAACAAGACTTTCTGCCATACGCTCTCACCTCCTTCGGACCCATTATGTAGTCTCTACACTCACTATAACAAAAGGCCACTCTATTTCTATATAAGTAAGTTTTACGTTAAGTTGTACCCCATAAAAAACTTCAAAGAAGTAAAAAAATTATGCCAAGTACATAAATTATCTTTGTAAAAAGAAGTGAGATCCCCATAAAAAAACTTCAAAAAAGTAAAAAAATTACGCCAAGTACATGAAAAATCAAATAAATCACAAAAAATAGAAGATAATAATTACAAAATAAAAAAAAGATGTGAAATCAAAATGAGCTGCAAGTACATAAAGGTGCTTTCAGTCAAATACTTGGGGTGGCCAGGCAAGGTATTCTCAGATCATCAATACCCATATCTTCCCTCTCGCGGGCTTTCAGATAATTTGTCAATTTAAAACTCTGACAATATGACTACACTTTCATTATTTTGCGTTATTAAATAATTCTTATTCATCGACATCTTGACCTTGCCTGGCCACCCCAAGTATTTGACTGAAAGCACCTTTATGTACTTGCAGCTCATTTTGATTTCACATTTTTTTTTTATTTTGTAATTATTATCTTCTATTTTTTGTGATTTATTTGATTTTTCATGTACTTGGCGTAATTTTTTTACTTTTTTGAAGTTTTTTTATGGGGATACATGTTTACTTACACCCGTGGCCGCTGAGTGACTCTGTATTAGCGACATTCTCGCAATAAAAGTTATGAATTTTGAAAATCTAAGTTCAAATTCGTTGTTAGCTGGCAGCAAAATCCCTGGGAACAGTTCTTTAATTATCGGACTGATATAAAAGTCCGTACATCGAAGTGTATGGACTTGTGCACTAATGAATTTTCACATCTTTGACCTCCCATATCTCAGAAACTAATTGTCACCTCAACTTGAAAATTTGTTGCGAATGATGTCTCAACATAAGGTATCATTTGGCCCGAAATTCAGTTCCAAAATCGTGGGACCAAAAGGAGGCTAAAACAGGCCTCATTTTTGGGTTACTCTTTGCTGATTATTAACGCAGTTTACCGATCATTGCCGAATGGGCATTTAAATTGGTTGTCTAGTGATTTCCCCAGTTTATTTCTGTCTTTGTCGAGTGACGCCTCTTATTATTATATCTCCTCTTTGGTTTAATCCTTAACATTTAGAGGCCCGGCTTTTTTTCGCAAAAGTAGTGTTTTTCTTAATTGACGGTGGAAATTGTTTTTGATCACTAATAACCATTATTGACGACAGAAATTGTTTTCGGTTACGAATAACCATTATTGACGACGGAAATTGTTTTTGGTTACGAATAACCATTATTGACGACGGAAATTGATTTCTTCATATACCGCCGACCTCCATACGTCGTATGGACCCTAAAGCCGGGAAGCTAAGCTAAGCTATGCTATGTTTTAGCTTAGCTTTTGGTGAAATCGGTTCCATGAGAATGTATTGAAGCTAATTTTTTTAAAACGTAGCATAGCATAGCATCGCATAGCATAGCTTCTTGGTGGATTCCCGGCTTTATTCTGCGTATACTTTTTTTCATATTTCCTGTACTTTTCTTTTTATAAATCGTTTTTTCCATTTATAAATTTTTATTTTAAATATCTGTTCGCGAAATTCTGCAAACTAACGCCATCTCCTAGGCCCACCGATAATTAAGCAATGGCAACGGGGCGCTGACTCATGTGGAGCGTCGATCACGGCCCCTGCTCTTCCTTTCAGGAAATCGAGCCGATTTCTTGGATCATTCTCACTCGAAACGCGTTACCTACTTGTCGACGAGCCGTCTACTAAGTAACCGCTAATTGCTTCCTTTGCTTAAGGGGGTAGACACGGGTAATGCAACGCTCTGTATACCGACATAATCTGGCCCGAAACATGGGTTTGCGCGCTGACGTTTTTTGTCCTTATATGAGCAAATTTTGGGCTGGGCGAGGTCTCATTAGAAAGATGAAGGTTCAATGCAGCCCGCTCTGCTCATGGTTCAAAGAGATTGTGTTGATATGTAATAATACGAGTGTCCAAAGTAGAGAAAAAATCGACAAAATGCACTCGCAGATTCCATGCATTTGTAGGTCACTAAAAGAGTTTTCTGACTCAAACGATGAGCAGAGCGGGCTGCATCGAACCTTCCTCTTTCGAATGAGACCTGACCCAGTCAAAAATCTGCTCATATAAGGACAAAAAACGTCAGCCCGTAATTGCATTCCCAAATACGAATTCCGCCATATTGGCGATAATACAGAGCAAGTCACGTGACAAATTTAGTTGAGCTAGTGGATACGAGATGGCGCCTACTCGGGAGGACTGCCAACGTGGAATCATAGCAAAACTGAAGCGTTAGCTGGATACATGTGCCACAGTAAAAGCGTGATGCAGTCAATGTATGCATTTTCGGACGATTGTAGGTTAGGTTATATGCATTTTAGGCATATATTAACCAGGAACTGCTGGGAATTGTATACATTTACTAAATTAATGCTTTTACCGTGACACATACATCACTTGAAATCGCTGTCGAATTTATGTTATAATTATATGATCACATTATTTAAAATAAGAAAAGAGAAATTGGAACTTTTTTACTAATACTGGAAATATTGATTTACTGATATCATATTTTCAGAATGTGGAAGTTCTGGCAATTATTGCTCTTATTATTATTCTTCCGACTATTGTATGTAACATGTAACAAGGAAAAGTCTCCAAATCGGTCAACAGTTGACTCCCTGATTTTTTTTGTAATTCTTTACGGTCCTATGCAGAGATGGGCATTATTTAAATAAAAGAATATACTTCCAAATGGCCCCAGTGGCCGATCGACACGAGGTTTCGGGGAGGGTGTGTGTACCCTAAATCTAAAATTCTGTTTAGCTTCGGATATTTAGTTTCCTTTGATTATTCGAAGGCCTTTCATCTTGAGCTTCGAATACTATTTCATCTGTCATCGTATTTTTATCCTAAGATCGTATGCAGATATATTGGCCGGTCGATTCGTTTTCGTGAACAGCGATCGAGGAAAAATCAGTCACCACCATCTGACGATCGTGGATTTGTCAGTTGGAGTTCTGTGGGCACCGAAGGGTATATCTGAATACGATCTTAGAAGCTCGAATAACCGACGAGAACCTTTGTGGTCCGAGCCGCGCGAAATCACCGTTGCTTGGTGATGTGTCATCGATTACAGTAAAGTCTCGTTACGGTCTCGGCAAAGAGGAGATACAGGGTGTCCCAAAAATGCTGCGGTTCCTTGAAGGGGGTGATTCAGGGGGTGATTGCAAACAACTTTTTCCTTTGCGAAAATTCTCTCCGATGTTTCGTTACCGAGATATTAACAAAAAGCACCGACCAATCAGAGCGCGAGTCTGACGGCCGAGTTCCCGCGCTAGCGTGGCTATGCGCCGCGCCGTGACTGCGAACAAGCAACTCGGCACGCATCGAAGAAAATTTCGTAGAATGGCAAATGAAAAAGACGTAACAAATAAAATCGAACATGTTGTCATGGTTTGTTTGTTATTTAAAGTGAATAATGAGTCATGGATAAATGGATGAAAATCTCGTGTAACGTAAAAAGATGAATACACAGTTTTCTTTTTTTTGAAGTTTCGAAAATAATAATTATTTGAAGTGGGAGGATAAGGAATACGTAAATTTCCTTGTGTTAATAACTTAGCCACGAAAAGGTAACGTAACAGTAAATTAATGAAAAGTGATCGTAGTTCGTTATTGTGATAAAAATCCGTAATTCAGTAACGGCCAGCACTGTTGCTGATAACGAATAAGTCTGTTTAAAAAGCCCGAATAAATATTTTCGTAGGGAATTTTGAGAATTATCGCCGGAAATAAGCCATAGCTTGCGTTAAATTTAAAAATGAATGATCACCAATAAAGTAACTAAAACTCACCCTTGTCGGAAATTCACCTGCAGCGTGGAAACCTGTGTCACTGGGTCAGTGAACCGATCCTGGTCATCGATGGACGAGCCCCGTGCACAGCTGGTCCCAGGTATACGACACTACCCAAAGTTAAGGGTCGCAATGTCAGGTGCATCCAGGTTAATGTACCGAATATTCACTTCACTACGCGGCTACTAACACTGAACACTTAATTTATTTTCCATGGAACGTGTTGTTCCTACGTTTTAAAAATTGGTGGCCCTGAAAAGGGCCGATTGTAATCAATTAAAAAATTGCTCCACGTGGCCACCGTTATTTTCTATGCACGCTTCAGCGCGGAGAATCAGCTGTCTTTGTACGCCCTGCAATGTTTGCGGCGTTATGTTGGCCACCGCCGCGTGAATGAGCGCAACTGCTTCCTCGGGGGTAGCCACCGGCTGACGATACACCTCATTCTGAAATGATTGTTGTACAAGAAATATGAAACGTAAGTAAAAAAAGAATACCTACAACAAGAATAATTAAAGAGTAACAACAATAATGAAATTACCTTCAGGTAGCCCCAGAAGAAAAAATCCAGCGGATTCATATCCGGTGACCGTGGGGGCCACGCAACGTGAGCCTCATCTTCACGGCCGCGGCCGATCCACCTGTCCTGAAAGGTTTCACCTAAATAGGCGCGGACATTCAACGGGTAATGTGGCCCAGCACCGTCGTGCTGGTAGTACATGTTCTGTCGGATCTCATATGGAATATCATCCATAAGATCCGACAGAACATATTCTAAAAAATATTTATACGCTGGGCCGTCCAGCCTGTCTGGCAGAATGTACGGCCCAACGATAAATTCGCCACAAATGCTGGCCCATAGGTTGATCGACCAACGGACTTGTGCTGCACGTGTACGAAGCGCTAGGGGATTTTCGTCGCTCCACACACGCATATTGTGGGAATTGAAGCATCCTTCCCTGTTGAAAAGTGCTTCATCCGTCCACAATATGTATTTGGTGAACGACGGATTCCTTTGCACTTCTCCCAACAGCCACCTGGAATAGTGATTCCGCTGGATGTAATCCCCAGGGTGCAAGTGTTGCACCCGTACATATGTGTACGGATACAACATCCGATCCCTGAGAATTCGGTGCACCGTCGAACAGCTGACACTAGAAGAAAATGCAAAAACATCCACTATTAGATAACATTTTTTTTTCTTAATTAATAATTACTGCAGTTATCTTGAACTGTGACTTACTTGAAGTGGCGGCTCAAGACGCGCACACTGGTCGTAGGATCGGCGTCAATGGCGTCGAGGATTCTCTCGACGGTGCCCAGATTTCGCGCAGCTGCGAGTCTGCCCACCTCGCTGCCTCGCGGCATCATGGACCCCGTCGAGAATAGCCTCGACGCTAAACGTCGAAATGTGTCTTCGCTTGGCGTTGGAATTTGCGGATATTCCAACGCAAACGGGCGTACACCCAGAACATCCTATAATACTCCTGTGCCGTGAACATTTCTCGGTCGGGATTGCTAGCTGACTGACAAGATTTTTTCCAAGTAACTTCCTCTACCCCCAAGTAGTTTCTCTCGTTCCATTATCAGTTAACCCCCACCAGGGCAAGGGGTTTTATGTAAAAAGAAGCCATCACATTTTCGAAACACACGTGTTTTGCAGAAGTGCAACGGACGAACCATCGTACACTTTCACAAAAGCCCGCTCTCCGTCCTTTTACTGCCAATGTACCCATTGCTTCGAGATAGAAAACAGACACACACCACGTGTATCGGTTCGAAAGGGTCCGAAGGGAAAAGAAACAGAAACTCTTCGACTTGGTATAAAGAAGAAAATTCATACTATTCCTGTTTCCACTTTCCGATACCCTGAGTTCACGTCTGCTACGAGTCATAAATTATCCAAAACTGTAGGAAACCGTTCTCTACCGCCGACTAGCGGGACAATACGATCATAAACCGTGACCCTGGCGAAATGCTTTGGCCGAGCAGCCTGATTAATTTTGAGGAACTAGAATTTAAAAAGTATTATTCAACATCAATACGCCTCGCAGAGAGACACAGGAAGAAAAGGGGTAGTCCGCTGACTGCGCGTAGTCCCGCCTGCGTCGTCCTCCCTACAAATTCGAAACAGATCCCTTATCTCTCTAATATAAACATGCGCTCGAATTTCAAAACAAAAGCACGCGTCGACGTATTCCGTGCGAGAGACGGTGGGCTTGAAGTCCGATTGGCCCTAATCTAACCAATCTGCCCTGCATCCCTCCCAAACGGCCACTGTCCCGAAGAGATCCTCTTCGCAGCAATATCTCCTCCCCATGGCCCACCTTCTCTCGCACGGAATACGTCGACGCGTGCTTTTGTTTTGAAATTCGAGCGCGTGTTTAGACACGAGAGATAAGCAGTCCCGATTGGCTACTTTGGGACCAATCGAACCTCAAGCCCACCTTCTCTCGCACGGAATACGTCAATGACATCGAAAAGTCCTGCGCCCCGTCTCAGGTAAAGCAACCGCGCGCGATTGCAGTCACCTGACCGTACCGCTGCAACCCCATATTTCTTCAGTGAGGTCAAATAACAGGTCGACAGAAGAATCGCTGGAGAATTTTACTAACCCACTCTTGGCCAATGACACTGTTTTTATAATAATCAAATTTGTAAGTTCCAGCTTGCCCTTATCTTGATTATTTGTTGAAAAATCAGTCGTAAAAACTAACTGCGTTGATCGTCAACGTAGTCTAAAGAATTATTAATAAGAAGTCATATATTATAATAATCAAATTTGTAAGTTCCAGCTTGTCCTTGTCTTGATTATTTGTTGAAAAAGTGTCATTGCTCAATGGAAACCACGAGAAGGTGACCGTGGCGCACTGGTCTTGACCGTCGACTCAGGGACCAATACGGTCATAAAAGACGACCTTCTTTAGACTACGTTGACGATCAACGCAGTTAGTTTTTACGACTGATTTTTCAACAAATAATCAAGATAAGGACAAGATGGAACTTACAAATTTGATTATTATAAAAATAGTGCCATTGGCCAAGAGTGGGTTAGTAAAATTCTCCAACGATTCTTCTGTCGACCTGTTATTTGACCCCACTGAAGAAATATGGGGTTGTAGCGGTACGGTCAGGTGACTGCAATCGCGCGCGGTTGCTTTACCTGAGACGGGGCGCAGGACTTTTCGATGTCATTGACGTATTCCGTGCGAGAGAAGGTGGGCTTGAGGTTCGATTGATCCCAAACTAGCCAATCGGGCCTGCTTATCTCTCGTGTCTAAACACGCGCTCGAATTTCAAAACAAAAGCACGCGTCGACGTATTCCGTGCGAGAGAAGGTGGGCCATGGGGAGGAGATATTGCTGCGAAGAGGATCTCTTCGGGACAGTGGCCGTTTGGGAGGGATGCAGGGCAGATTGGTTAGATTAGGGCCAATCGGACTTCAAGCCCACCGTCTCTCGCACGGAATACGTCGACGCGTGCTTTTGTTTTGAAATTCGAGCGCATGTTTATATTAGAGAGATAAGGGATCTGTTTCGAATTTGTAGCGAGGACGACGCAGGCGGGACTACGCGCAGTCAGCGGACTACCCCTTTTCTTCCTGTGTCTCTCTGCGAGGCGTATTGATGTTGAATAATACTTTTTAAATTCTAGTTCCTCAAAATTAATCAGGCTGCTCGGCCAAAGCATTTCGCCAGGGTCACGGTTTATGATCGTATTGTCCCGCTAGTCGGCGGTAGAGAACGGTTTCCTACAGTTTTGGATAATTTATGACTCGTAGCAGACGTGAACTCAGGGTATCGGAAAGTGGAAACAGGAATAGTATGAATTTTCTTCTTTATACCAAGTCGAAGAGTTTCTGTTTCTTTTCCCTTCGGACCCTTTCGAACCGATACACGTGGTGTGTGTCTGTTTTCTATCTCGAAGCAATGGGTACATTGGCAGTAAAAGGACGGAGAGCGGGCTTTTGTGAAAGTGTACGATGGTTCGTCCGTTGCACTTCTGCAAAACACGTGTGTTTCGAAAATGTGATGACTTCTTTTTACCTAAAACCCCTTGCCCTGGTGGGGGTTAACTGATAATGGAACGAGAGAAACTACTTGGGGGTAGAGGAAGTTACTTGGAAAAAATCTTGTCAGTCAGCTAGCAATCCCGACCGAGAAATGTTCACGGCACAGGAGTATTATAGGATGTTCTGGGTGTACGCCCGTTTGCGTTGGAATATCCGCAAATTCCAACGCCAAGCGAAGACACATTTCGACGTTTAGCGTCGAGGCTATTCTCGACGGGGTCCATGATGCCGCGAGGCAGCGAGGTGGGCAGACTCGCAGCTGCGCGAAATCTGGGCACCGTCGAGAGAATCCTCGACGCCATTGACGCCGATCCTACGACCAGTGTGCGCGTCTTGAGCCGCCACTTCAAGTAAGTCACAGTTCAAGATAACTGCAGTAATTATTAATTAAGAAAAAAAAAATGTTATCTAATAGTGGATGTTTTTGCATTTTCTTCTAGTGTCAGCTGTTCGACGGTGCACCGAATTCTCAGGGATCGGATGTTGCATCCGTACGAATATGTACGGGTGCAACACTTGCACCCTGGGGATTACATCCAGCGGAATCACTATTCCAGGTGGCTGTTGGGAGAAGTGCAAAGGAATCCGTCGTTCACCAAATACATATTGTGGACGGATGAAGCACTTTTCAACAGGGAAGGATGCTTCAATTCCCACAATATGCGTGTGTGGAGCGACGAAAATCCCCTAGCGCTTCGTACACGTGCAGCACAAGTCCGTTGGTCGATCAACCTATGGGCCGGCATTTGTGGCGAATTTATCGTTGGGCCGTACATTCTGCCAGACAGGCTGGACGGCCCAGCGTATAAATATTTTTTAGAATATGTTCTGTCGGATCTTATGGATGATATTCCATATGAGATCCGACAGAACATGTACTACCAGCACGACGGTGCTGGGCCACATTACCCGTTGAATGTCCGCGCCTATTTAGGTGAAACCTTTCAGGACAGGTGGATCGGCCGCGGCCGTGAAGATGAGGCTCACGTTGCGTGGCCCCCACGGTCACCGGATATGAATCCGCTGGATTTTTTCTTCTGGGGCTACCTGAAGGTAATTTCATTATTGTTGTTACTCTTTAATTATTCTTGTTGTAGGTATTCTTTTTTTACTTACGTTTCATATTTCTTGTACAACAATCATTTCAGAATGAGGTGTATCGTCAGCCGGTGGCTACCCCCGAGGAAGCAGTTGCGCTCATTCACGCGGCGGTGGCCAACATAACGCCGCAAACATTGCAGGGCGTACAAAGACAGCTGATTCTCCGCGCTGAAGCGTGCATAGAAAATAACGGTGGCCACGTGGAGCAATTTTTTAATTGATTACAATCGGCCCTTTTCAGGGCCACCAATTTTTAAAACGTAGGAACAACACGTTCCATGGAAAATAAATTAAGTGTTCAGTGTTAGTAGCCGCGTAGTGAAGTGAATATTCGGTACATTAACCTGGATGCACCTGACATTGCGACCCTTAACTTTGGGTAGTGTCGTATACCTGGGACCAGCTGTGCACGGGGCTCGTCCATCGATGACCAGGATCGGTTCACTGACCCAGTGACACAGGTTTCCACGCTGCAGGTGAATTTCCGACAAGGGTGAGTTTTAGTTACTTTATTGGTGATCATTCATTTTTAAATTTAACGCAAGCTATGGCTTATTTCCGGCGATAATTCTCAAAATTCCCTACGAAAATATTTATTCGGGCTTTTTAAACAGACTTATTCGTTATCAGCAACAGTGCTGGCCGTTACTGAATTACGGATTTTTATCACAATAACGAACTACGATCACTTTTCATTAATTTACTGTTACGTTACCTTTTCGTGGCTAAGTTATTAACACAAGGAAATTTACGTATTCCTTATCCTCCCACTTCAAATAATTATTATTTTCGAAACTTCAAAAAAAAAGAAAACTGTGTATTCATCTTTTTACGTTACACGAGATTTTCATCCATTTATCCATGACTCATTATTCACTTTAAATAACAAACAAACCATGACAACATGTTCGATTTTATTTGTTACGTCTTTTTCATTTGCCATTCTACGAAATTTTCTTCGATGCGTGCCGAGTTGCTTGTTCGCAGTCACGGCGCGGCGCATAGCCACGCTAGCGCGGGAACTCGGCCGTCAGACTCGCGCTCTGATTGGTCGGTGCTTTTTGTTAATATCTCGGTAACGAAACCTCGGAGAGAATTTTCGCAAAGGAAAAAGTTGTTTGCAATCACCCCCTGAATCACCCCCTTCAAGGAACCGCAGCATTTTTGGGACACCCTGTATACCTAATAAGAGGCGTCACTCGACAAGGACAGAAATAAACTGGGGAAATCACTAGACAACCAATTTAAATGTCCATTCGGCATGGATCGGTAAACTTCGACAATAATCAGCCAACTGCGGTAAGGTAGATTTAGTTGATTTGAATATCCCGCTCGAATAGACAACCAATTTAAATGCCAAGTTCAAGTAAGGACTTCAAACGTTCCGCCCGGAGTGACGTCTCTTATTATATCTCCTCTTTGGTCTCGGTTTGGTGTACACGATACGGACTTTTCGCTATCCCCACCACTTCTGTTTCAGTCTTGTCCGGCGAAGGCGAGAGCAAGATGAAACGAAAGCGAGCGAAGGGACTGAAAGCGAGTCAGGACAGTGCGAGCAGACGACGCGTTGATATTTTGTCTCGCTCCGTCTTTCGGACACCTGACACTCCGTCCTTTGTGCGCGCGAGAGGCGTGCGCGATGGTCACAAGCGCTTACGGCGGCACGGGAATCGCTTCGCAAATCTTGAGGCAGGCCCGGCTCAAATCTTTTTTGCGCTCTAGGCGAACTTGTCAAATTGCGCCCTTTATTATAATACATTTATTTGAGATTATTTATGACTTTATTCTGAAAAAATAGGTAACTGCTAGGGCGTAAGGTTGACAAGAGGTGCAAAATGGTCTTTTCATTGTTGGCATTGTTAAAAATAAATTTGTAAATGAAATACTACAAATTGTACTACAACGGTTTTATACTACGATTAAAAATTAAGACTAAGGACATCAATGTACTCAAATAAATGTATTATAATAAAGGGCGCAATTTGACAAGTTCGTCTAGGGCGTAAAAAAGACTTGAGCCGGGCCTGCGTCAAGATTTTGCGATTCGGTTCCCATGCTCACGGTAACTCGTAAGCGCTTGCGACCGTCGCACACGCAAAGCATTCCATCTCGCTCCCCCCTTCGGCCAGAAAGAAGCGAGAAACTCACACTTGGAATTAGGACTCCGTTCACGATACGGGCTCACCGCCGGTCCCGAACAGCGAGCGGCTAACGAGATTTTACTAGAAACGGAATTTGTTTATTTTTCATCGTATCGATATGACAGTGACACAAATGGATTCCTGGCATTCTCCCGATTAAATTGACAGAAAATAATTTAAATCGGACTATTTTTAACGAAACGGGCTTTCAATCGTGCAAACAATGTTTCACGTAATTTCCTTCAAAATATGGTCCGAATATTATAATTTTGGGGGCCAATTTGATCGAGAAAACAAGAGGAATTGATGGACGTCACTTTTGCAAAGATCTGATTAAAAATGCAGAACTGCAAATTTGTCACTGCTTAGTGCGCAACATTGTATGGCCCCGCTAGTTTCGAGCGTCGAAACCCACGAAACTCAGCGAGTCGCATGATTGCCAGCGTGAAGGACAAGAGGAGACTTTCCATGGCGAAGGAAAGTCAGCCTTCTATAGAACTCAAATCACGAAAGACCTTGCTGACAAACTTTATATTCACGTTAAATAAATACTTTAATTGTAAAATTTAGACGACGAACTATTGTTGAATTTCGCCAGTTCTTTCATATGCATTACTTGGTTGGGAATTCCTGATCCCAAAGTTTCATGCATTTCCCTATTAGAAATGTTGCTTCAAGTCTTGATTCAAGTCATCATTGCTTTTTCTCTTACATAGAACATATATATGTTCACGAGTAGGGGTCACGAATGACGCGACTTTGGTTTCCCAAATAAATTCACATTTATCAGGGCCCTCGCCCGAACCGTTTGACAAGGAGACTGAATGACGTAAACCGAGTGCGAGTGAAATAACGGCGCACCAGCGAGAGACCCTCGGTCGACGGCGACTTGAGTCATCGAGTATTGAATATGAAAATGTTCATATTTCTCATTACACCTTGATAAGAGTGTTACCACCGATGGATTGGTGAGTTTATGTCCACGAAAATGAGTCGAGACGCGAAGCAATTCAGTCTATTTTATCTTATGAATACATGATTAGGACACTACGTTCACTAAAAATGGACCGAATTGCTCCATGTTTGGCATCATTTTCATCGAGAAACCCTAAAAACTCCATTGGTAATACTTTCATCAACAGTTATCAAAAACATAAACATTTTATCTGGTCCGTCCGTTTTATTACTCTCGGCTGTCAACGGGTGGTCTACTCGGGCCCGAAGGTCCTCGCTCGCAGCGAGAAAGCAAAACAGTGGGGTGGGTAGGTCTTTCCCGATAATTCGAGCCTAACCATTTGCGTAATTCACACTATCGTTTATTAGCATTTATACGAGGTGATTCGCTAGCTAGAATCGTCAAATGCGATGCTTGCCAACAATCATGTGTCTCGCTGAGTTTTGTGGGCTTCGACGCTCGAAACCAGCGGGGCTATACAATGTTGCACACTAAACAGTGACGAATCTGAAGTTCTGCAATTTCTAATCAGATCTTTGCGAAAGTGACGTCAATCGATTCCTTATGTTTTCTCGATCAAATTGGCCCCAAAAATGATATAATTCGGACCATAATTAAGCAAATTAATAAACAATAAATGTAGAGCGGCTACTTCATTCTTTTGCTCTACATTTGTGAACTTTTTATCATCCTTCCGAAGCATTATTATTACGCCGTAACAGTATCTTCAGGAAATCGGGTATAGCATATAGGTCATATTTTCTGTCACTTCGAGGAACCGACCACATAATAATCACGCGCATCCAGCCTGCGCATTTTCAATAGCGGATTTCACGAACGGATTTTCTGTCCTCGAAGTGACAGAAAATATAACCTAATTTCTATACTCGATTTCCTAAAGATGCTGTTGCAGCGTAATAATGTTTTGGAAGGATGCTAAAATGTTCACAAATGTTTCGTAAAAGAATGAAATAGCTACTAAACATTTGTTGTCATATAGCATATACTTAGGTTATATTTTCTGTCACTTCGAGGAGCCGACCATATAATAATCACGCGCATCCAGTCTGCGCATTTTCACTAGTCCAATTCAACATCCAACACAATTTTATATATAATGTTTGTTCATAACTGTTTTCTGCATAGGACGTGTAATAAGTGTATTTCATGTTCTGTTTCGTTGCTTTGCTAATAAAAAAATGTCTAACCTAACAAACATCATTTTTTGGGGACATCCCCTCATTTATTTTCCGTTTTCACTCATATTTCCTTACTGCTAACGTAGAATATTGTAGCATAAGCACATTTTAAGTAATTAAAATGTGCAATGAATTTCCTACGTTTGCAGTACCAGCCGACTTTCCGTTTAAATTTTTATAAGTACAACGCAACAGCTGAGAATTTCTTTCCTTATTCAGAATAGAATACGGAAATAGCAAATAGCTCCCTCTCGCGTGCATCAGGCAGCGGCGTATCTATGGGTAATACCATTTCAGTGTAGAAAAAACCTGCTGTAATACCGACCTGCCGAATCGGCCAGACCACGTGACGTGTCTACCCCCTTAAAACTGCTTCGTTTTGTAACGAGAATCGGGCCGAATCCACGTACATTGCGCCGCTGACTTAGAAAATCCTACCGCGTAGGAAAACTAGTGCTACTACCTTAAAATATAATTGTGCGTCCTAAATCTTTATTGTAAGATAAATTGTAAATAGTATAATTAAGATTAAAGTTCGAATTTAAGCAAAAGTTCGTCCTTAAAGTTAAAACGAAGCCTCTCGCGAGTTCCCAGTTCCTGTAATGTGCGCTATCCGATATATTTGCTTAAACTAATGTGTCTTTATATATTATGTACATTCTATACATTTTCTGTGTATTCTGTACTAACTAACTATATTTACATGTGTATCACATATACTTATTATGTAAATGCATTCTGTATTCATTGCGTGCCCCCGTAAACAAACAAAATGTATAAGAAACAAGTAATATAACACAAGTACTGTATAAGTATAGTCCTTAAATATTTGTAAACATACTGCGAATTATATATTTTATACAAAGCATGTTATGTAATAGTAATAATGACAAAAAAAGAAATATATATGTGTCCAACTGAGAAGCTCCTTGTTTTTCAAATATCTGTAAACAAATTTTAAATAAATAAACAATGAAAATGAATTTTTATCGAGTCTGATTTCATTTTGATAACCCTTTGTTTTATTAAATTTATGTTATAATTAATCAGTATCGATAACCATCTTAAATACGCCCTAATGGCGATTTTTAAACAGCTGCATTTGACCCAATTTATCGATAATTAAGACGCCTGTCAGTCCTAATCCAGACCCGTTTAAGGCGTCTTTAAGGCGCCTATTCAAGGCGCCTTTAAGACGCCTGTCAGTCCTAATCCAGACCCGTTTAAGGCGTCTTTAAGGCGCCTATTCCAGGCGTCTTTAAGACGCCTGTTCCAGGCGCCTTTAAGACGCCTGTCAGTCCTAATTCAGGCGTCTTAAAGGCGCCTTTAAGGCGTCCCGTTTTGTAACATCAGGCGCTCCGAAGGCGCATATTGGACGCTCGTGGGATACTCGCGGCGCCTTTAAGGCGCCTCGAGCGCCTGGGACTAGGCGCCTGAAAGGCGCCTTTAAGGCGCCTGTGTGCTGTGTGGGGGTGCTCACTTTTCGAGCACCGTTGCCAACGGTGTAGATATTTTTTCGCATAGAATGCGACGCATTATTTGTATAATAAAGTCAATCAGAATCTATTTGTTTGTATTTGAATTCACGGCGCTGTCCAGCACCGAAAAACACTGAATGGGCTCAGCACCGATATTTTCGTCCGTTCACAACGGTGTTTTTCGGTGCTGGATAGCGCCGTGTATGGGCCCAGCAACGCTTTCTACGCTGCTGACCTTTTGTCGTGTATACCTGAGCTAATTTCCCAGGTAGCACACGTCGTCTATAAGTCGTGTGCTATCTGGGTCTATTCGCGTCAACGATATCTTAACCATATTATCGATATATCGAAATATCGATAACATTTCGATAGTCACACCTCTACCTCAAAGTGACAGAAATTATAACCTATATTCTATACCCAATTTCATAAATATTCCGTTGCGGCGTAACAACGATATTTTGGAAGGATGTTAAGTTATAAAAAATTCACAAATGTAGTGTAAAGGAACGAAATAACCAATAAACATTTATTGTCATATAGCATATAGGTTATATTTTCTGTCACTTCGAGGAGGGGACTACATAATAATCACGCGCATCCAGCCTGCGCATTTTCCCTAGCCTGGGCGGCCGCATGAAAGGGAAACTTTCCCCACCCTACATTAGTGGTAGTTGGAACGATATTTCTGAGCTTGGGTACGCGGAAAATTTGACTTGCGGTCCCAAGCGGGAAAAAAGTTCATTAAATTTCATTAAATTCTTTATATTTAGTCGGATTATTACTAGGGACTGTAACCGTAATTATTTATTTTATATTTTGAAGAACTGTCTTTAAATGTTTAAATAATTACTTTAAGCCACCCTGACATTCAATTGACTAACCTGCTAAGAAAACTATTAAAAATGTTATATTACGCGGCTAAATACATGCTTTTCTGACTTTCTTTCTTCCATAAAATATGGTAAGATCGGATTTTTCGAGTCGGTCTTATAAACGTTTTACAACATTTACACTTGAGATAACGCAATACAGCATTTCCTCTAGTTCCTATCACTCTTCTAAATATGGAAACATAGATATCAGGTTTACATAGATTTCTAAAATTGTTCAGAAGCTACCGACTCTTTATAACAACATGTTGGTCGGCGCTTGGAAGGAATACAGGGCCATTAATATGCAGTATCCTCTAATGGAAAAATAATTTTTCAATATTTTTATCATTATTGGTACAGAAAGAGGAAAAATAATAACATATTTTTTTAAAATCCAGAAAATAATACGATAGCGAACGTTCAGTAGATGTGCGGCCTTTTTCTCATCGATTGTTGAGGTCAAGGCCATCGAAAAGTTCGTCTTTTTTTTTAAACAGACGCCGTTCCCAGAAACGCGATACACCTGAAGGCAAAAATCAATGCGACTTGAAATATCTTGCAAGCAGAGCTCGCTAAATCAGGCATTTGCTCTTAACGAATCTTTACCAGTTCGTAACACTTGTCAAGCCAAATATGCCAATAACAGTTTTTGCAAGCAAATGGCTAAAACTTAACAGGATATTAACGATTAAAATTGCACCGTCTCTAACATTCTTAAGTATGTACATCTGTATGTATGTATGTATTTCCTAAGTAATGAATAGTTTGGTGCATCGGTTGAGTGCTGACAGACGTGAAACAGCCGATGCGTTGACTTTGTCTCGCTCCATCTTTCGGACTTCTGATACTGCATCATTCACGTGCGCGACGGGCCTGATCGCTTATTTATACGAAAAAAATTATTCGTGCCACAGCTCGTTCGCGCGGCCAGGTACCTAGTGATCAGTAGCCAAATGCGGGAATGCGTGTAGGACGAAACCATCTATACTATTGAAAAATTAAATTTTTATATTTTCTGTTTTATTTTCATCACGGTATTTGTAACATATTGTATGATATTTTCCGGATGAAAGGAAAGCCAAACACGACACCCTTCCTACAATTACTCCGATTGCGCATGAATCCGTTGCTTATACATTATCCTCCTCTTTGTCCTATAAAGTGATAATGTAAAAAGTTATTTAAATAACTTACAATTAGAATTTAAAGTATATTTGGAGACTAGTAAGAACGGTATCTCAAGAATACATTTCTGCTTTGATTGTATGCTTGTTGTTGATATAGGTACATTGAAAAAAACAATTAAACCGTAAAAAATTAGTTTAAAGAGTAAAACCAATGAAAAAATTAAACCGTGCAACATGGACTTGAACTCACACCCAAGGAAAACGAAGTCAGAATTTTTTTTAGAACTTACACTCATATCGAAGCCCAGCTATATTTTTGCGGATCACTATATGGATTACCATTTGGCCTTTGTTTTTGTAAAGGCGAGAAGAAAACGATATACGCACTTTAGTTTTTGCGTAAACTTTAACAATATTTTCCGTCGCAACGGTGCGGCACATGGTTTTTTTAAAACTTTTTTCTCTTATTGAGTGGAACACGTTGATGTAAAAATAATTTAACATTAATTGTCAATGTCGTAACCAATTCTGCGGCAATTTTTTTACAAATGTCCACCGAACCAGAAGTGTAGATTAATTCCTGAAAGCAGTGTTCATTAGATATTCTACAAAATGAACGAATAGAAACATTCGTATCTCACATATATCTTGTAAATATTACAATACACTGATATGCCCGTGACAAGGTATTTGCTAATACAGTCAAACCTCGATAACCCGAATCACGACAACTCGAAAAACTCTATAAGACGAAAATTTTCTTCATTCCCTTCCGCTCCGCTGTAAACACCTCTACAACTCGAAATAAAATTTTCTTAACTGGAACTACATTTTGCATGTTAAATTATGTATTTCACCTTTACAATTCGAATTTAGAAGAACTCCGACCTCTACGAGTCGAAATTTACTTCTACATATGTATTACGAAATTGCGTACAAAGATCTCAAACTATTGAGGGCAATGTTTTCTATGCATTATTCACGATTAAAAATGCTATTGATTTACAATACACTAAAAGACTGGCAAAAAGCAAAATCACAATTATTTTTAATATGTAATGAAGAGTAATATTTCTAGCATAAAATGTGTCTTATAATTATTTTTATATATGTAGGTATATATGCAGTGCTGGATTTACCCTTAGGCTAAGAAAGCTGAAGCCTAGGACCCTGTTTAGCTGGGGGCCCCTCATTCTAAATATTTTCTTCGAAAAATTAGCATTTTTTTATATTATCTTTATTAACTTGTATCTTTAATGTTTATTTATGTTAATGTTATGTTTAGTTTTGATATTCGATGTTAATTTTGAAATTAAATTCTTATTTAGATTATACGAGTATTATGATAAAAAAAGTCAAATCAGCGTCATTTTATTTTTTAGATTTAACCGAGAGCCCACCAAATATTTAGCCTAGGGCCCCTGAATGGTAAATCCGGCTCTGATTAAATATTAGGCCACTGTGATATTATTGCATAATAAATAAACAATGATAGTAAAAGAATTGTGTGGTTTCACTGATTTAAAGCAGTGTAAGAATATGTTGAATTCCACGGCGGTGCTTCTCGCGTACGTGCGGCCGCGCGCTCAGCTGCCCTAGCTGACTGGGATTTAATGTTTAAACACCGCGCCCCAGAAGTCGGATCTTCCTGAATTTCGACGGCCGATATCTCGAAAATGAATCTCCAGAAAAGAGCGTTTGTTTGTTTCTTTCCTTGCAATGCGTTTCTTTTGTTCGGTGGTCCGCTATGGGCGACACCGTCCAACGATCATCAGTCAAAACAAAGTCAGTTTCCTACAAGTCGTCTAGAAGATTGGTATTCGGAGCAGTCTTGTTTGTGTATCCAAGTCAGTATTAGGTAAAACTTCTCTACGCTTTATCATTTGCATCATTTGATTCTTTTCTTCATTCATTAATTTGTATATTTATCAGTAATGGAGAATCAGGCTCGTAAAACACATTATAAAAAATGTGTATATCCTAATTGCAATTTAGTAAACCGTAATGTAACTGACGGTACTACATTCCATTCATTCCCGGTAAATGACAATGATAGATGCATAACGTGGCTGGTTAACTGTGGCTTAGATGATTGGGTGGAAATGACTAACGCGGAATTGAGAAAAAAGTGTATATGTAGCCGGCATTTTTTGAAAAGTAGTTTTTACGTATCCGGGCAATTACGGAAAGATGTAAGTATGGAAATTGAAGCCAGTTCATCAACAGAAGAACGCAATAATTTGGAGGAACGGTTGATGGAAATGGAAAAACAGTTAAAGCAAGAGGAGAATAAATCTAATATTCTTCGCTTGCAAGTACGGGCGAAGTGCAGAGTAATCAATCGTTTAAAAGATGAACTTTCTTCAGGTAGTATAAATGATACATGCTTGAAGAAAGCGATCGCGAAAAAAGCTTCTGGGTTTATTTGAACTTTTATATGTTTACTATTATTTAAGTCGAAGAAACAAATTTATACACGTAGCGGACAGCAGATTTGCATGACAATGCACTACACTTCGCCAGCTTTGTATAATAAGATGCGCGAAGTTTTCGGTTTTCATCTTCCGAGTCCAGTTACAATCATTCGGTGGTTCGGGAAAATAGATATCTGGCCTGGCATATGCCAACCTTTGTTTACCGCGCTCAAAATTAAAGCTGCGTATATGGAAGCCGTAGATCGTAATTGCGTACTCCTGTTTGATGAAATGGCAATCAAAAAATGTCTAGACTTCCATCCAACTAAACAAATCATTGAAGGTTTGGAAGACTTGGGATCTTTGGGTAGAAATTTAGCGGTGGGTACACAGGTTCTTGTTTTTATGATACGCGGGCTATTCACTAATTGGAAACAATCACTGGCTTTCTTTGTTTCAAAATCAGGAGTCAAGAGAGACGCTTTGTCTACAATTTTAAATGAGATTTTAGATGCTTTGCATGCAACTGGTTTAAAAGTCAGAGCGGTTGTTTCCGAACAGGGAAACAGTAATCAGAGCATAGCAGACGACCGATCATCTATACAAAATCCATATTTTGAACGAAATAGCCAAAAAATTTATTTTTTGTTTGATTTTTTACATTTATTTAAAAGCATTAGAAACAATTTATTGAAGCATGATTTTTCAATTAATGGATCTATTGTTTCGTGGTCCAATGTAATATGTTTGTGGAATTTAGAAAAGGACAAAAATACTCGAGAAGCTTACAAATTGTCCGAGAAGCATGTAAGGCCAAATTCTTTCGATAAAATGAAATGTAAGCTAGCTCTGCAAGTTTTCAGCAAAAGGGTATCGTCTGCTCTGTTCACCGCTTCATTAACAGGTAGCATAAAAACAACAACCGTTCAACACACGGCTAGTTTCTTTGAAACCTTAAATGATTTGTTTGATAATTTGAATAGTAGATCAGCCCGTGATCCCAACCCAAACAAGTGTGCTCTTTCGCGACTTTATGACAATGTTCAAAATAATTTAATTTCACAATTAAATGAAATGAACAATTGGTATACGATGACTCCTAATGGTTTGAAAGCACCTCCATGTTTCTTGGGGTGTAACGGTTTTAGGCGTGGCGTTAACGCGAGTTACAGGTTTTCGGGATTGGTTCGAGTGACGTGCGATAAAGAATTAAAATTCCAGAACAAGAATTTAACTTAATAGTGTTTATTCAAGGATAACACTTTTAAATGATACATGAAAACGTAAATTAATGCCTTAATTCTAAAGAAATTAAAGAAATTAATTATGTTGCGATACTCGGTCGTTACAAAATGTAAAGCTGATCGTCTTGGGTTGCGACTCTTGGTCGGTACAAAAGAATACCCGGTTGGACGATCGATTTGGAATAATGTAACTTAAATAATTAATAGCAACGTTTAGTCGAATGAAAGGAATTAGTTTGTGGATAATGACTCTCGGTCGATAAAGGAATTAGTTTGTGGATAATGACTCTCGGTCGATATAGGAATTAGCTTATAAATCTAGGAGATTGAATATGTTTAAGTTGAGAACCGTTGAGTTGTTTCATTGGTTCATCAGGGTCGGTATTGCCACATGGAATAGTCTTGTTCCCTCGTCGCTCAGGAGTAATATTACTATCCTGAGAATAATATTTGTCAATAACTTAGCTTCAACAACTAAGTGTCCAGCAAAGCGGCCTCCAAGGCAGGAACCAGTCGCCAAACCTGGCGACTATGGCCTTAGTTTGAGCGATCAGCACAGCCAAGTGTCCAGCAAAGCGGCCTTCAAAGTTGGAGCATTAAATTTATGTTGGAATCGGCTATTAGCCTTAAATGATTCTTGCAAAGACTTGATTGACTTCATGAATCTGAATGACTCTCTCTGGGCTTTCTTGCCCGTATTTATACATATTCGGGGAACTGGGAGCGCACCAATAGGAACGGAGTTCGACTATTACGCGTCAATCATTCTCGTCTCGCTCGATCCGTTCTCTAGTCGGTCTACTGAGCGACTGGAGAGCGCAGGCGCGCGCGTGGAACGCTCGGTTCCCTCTCTCATTTGCCATGCACAAATTACAATCACTGCTTCTGATCCTTACTCTCGTCGATCCGTTGATCGACTGAGGATCGCGCATGTGTTCGATTCTCTCACTCCTTTACACTCAATTCTCTCTTTCGACACACTCGCGTCTCGCGGTATCCTGAGCTAATATTAATATTAATCCTAAACACACTTTATAAACGTAAGAATAATAAGAATATAATAAGAATATAAGTACTTAAGTATTATTAATTAAGTTTATTAACGAAAAAGAAAAGGGGCATGTTTGGGGGTTTGTTACAGGGGTTACGGCAATCTCTGCAACTGTGGAATGATTTAATAGAAGAAGGTATTACATTTTCACTAACGTCGCGACTTAACACGGATCCAATGGAAAACTTCTTCTCTGTTCTGCGGATGCATAGTGGCACTCACAACCATAATCCCTCAGTAAAAGCGGTGCGTCTTGCGATCAGAAAAAATATTTTATTAAGTTTGGATCATAGTTTAGATACTGGAAATTGCATGCGAGATTACGACGCACCGTTATTACCGGGAGATTCTATATCACAATGTGAACCAGCCACGTTGTCACCTGATGCTGCATTACATGATATTGAAGAGTACACCGATGATGATAGTATTAGTACAGATGTAGACATTGAGATTAATATTAATGAACTATCAACATCGGTGTGCTCCTTAGAATCATGTGCGCTTGAATATTTTGCTGGGTACATTGCTAAAAAAAAGTGTCGAAAAGTCGCGGTGTGATATATGTTATACCACATTCATTGATAGTAACAGTAGCTTTTGTCGCAACGAGCAAATACTAATATCTTTTCGTGCATATATTGTTGCAGATAATGTTGATTTTGGACACCTTTGCGTTCCAACGCAACAGTTTTCGTTTATTTTTCGTATTATATCTAAAGTTTTCGATGTTCATTATCCCGCGTTACGCAGCGAAGCATTCATATTGGACAAACTATTTTCGATTATCTCCCGTGTAGTGGAGGAAAAATATCCAAATTGGTTTACTCAAGATGAATGCGCTGCTCACCGCAAAGAAATGGTGTATATAGCTTTAACTGTAAAAATACACAAAGATGCAGTATGGCTCGGCGAGCAATTAAGATGTGTGGGAGCATCATTACGTAAAAACTATTCAAAATTATCGACATTAAGCATGTTTGAAAACTTTGTCTTTTTTTAACAAGTCCCTGCCCTACCTTTTTGCTTCTATCTTCATTCATGCTCATTCTATATCTTTCACCTTATGCTTTTGCTGTATATTTTGGCTTGTGCATGATTTCGAGTATTTTCAGTGTTATATTATTCGGTGGAAGGCTTTATTTTTCTAAAAAATAAGTTATTTTTTTCTTGCCTTTTCCTTGTTTTCGGTGAATGGTTTGGATTTGTATTAACATTGAACATACTCTGGGATGGCGAAGACCTTCTTTCACGTCTTCGCGTGGCTCACCCCGTTAACTCTATTGCTTTATTTTTTGAAATCTATATTAACCTGACAAACTATAAAGCGATAGAGGAACTAAGATGAAAGAAAGGCAGAGCTTTTGTGGATATTGAGTTACGATATTTGATAGAACTTTAATAATGATCTCAAGCTCCGTAAATATGATATATAGGGTACTTTGGTACTTGAATCCGTAGATGATATCAATCGATTCCAACTTTAAACCAATGATTATGTACTTAGCAGCCTACGGTTCAAAGATCTTTGCTCCACACGTTACACCAGGTCTGTCTACAGTCCGGAATATATTGGGTTGGTGCAGAATTATCAGGCGTTTGTATTGGCGGGTTATTTGTTAATAAAAATTCGCCGGTCTTCCAAGCAAATGGGAAGCAGTTATTGAAGTAGATGGTGACTACGCTCTGGAATAATCAAAATGTTCAAAATGTTATTGTTTAATTTTTCAGTTTCTTTTTTTCATAATAAATATTGTTTAAGAAACGCGTGATAATTATGCACCAACCCAATACATACATACAGTGGCTCACAGCCATAATCGCACACTCTTTAAAATCGCATAACATTTTTAAAATTGGTCCAAACGACTTCAGTTTTTTTGAGAAGCTGGAACGATTAGTTTGCTAAGTGACGTGTTTCGTCGTTTTGAAAAAATTGCAATTGGTCGGAATAGCAAAAAAGTAGTAAAAGTCGTTTTTTCCCAACTTTTTCCTGAGCCTGTAATGAACATTAAAAAAAGACCTCTTACAGATTTAAGTAAGTTGTATACATGTCTAAAACTTCATCAAAATCGGTTAACGTTGCTCTGAGCTATAAACGCATAAAGATCGCAGAATAAGATCGAAAATCGCGAAATTCCCAAAATTAGCGAAAAAAAATGACGGAAAAAGAAACGACCTTTACTATTCTTTTTTGCTATTCCGACCAATGGCAATTTTTTTCAAAACGACGAAACACCTCACTTAGCAAACTAATCCTTCTAGCTTCTCAAAACAACTCAGGTCGTTTGGATCAATTTTAAAAATGTTATGCAATTTTAAAGAGTGTACGGTTATGGCTGTGAGCCACTGTACATACACTAGTTTTTCTACATACTCGGCTTCGCCCGAAATTTAAATTCTGATTTTCTAAAAAAAATTTTTAATTTAAAATAGTTACATTCATTTGGATTAGCCAGGCATAATGAGGCACCTTTTAAGGTGTTGCAAGAGTTTACCGTTCAAATGTTTTTAGACGACAGACAAACACACAAGCATAAACTTTCTGCTTTATATATTAAAATACATTATATCGAAAAGTATAATAGTCCAAATGGATAATTTTAACTAACGCTATTAATATTGTTATTTAAAAGATCTCTTCCCTAATACTTTATACATTTTATTCTTTTTACAGCCTAAGATGCTATATAAGAAAGAAATTATGACCGTGAGAAGAAACTGAATTTACAAATATTACATAGTTATATTATTTTTGTCTTTTGTGTGATATCTTTTAATAAATAAATAAAAAGGGAATATTTCATATAAAAAAGAGTTCGTTTCTTTCACCACCTTCTCATATGTATAGGGTTACCATAATTGCCAAGCATTGATACGGGACGTTTAAATGCTAAACAAGTAAAATATGAAAAAAGTGGGTAGGTAGTGATTTATTTTTAGGGTTGCCATAATTGTCAAGCTTTGATACGGAACATTTAAATGCTAATTAAATAAAACATGAAAAAAGTGAGTAGGTAATGGTTTATTTTACTCTGTAAAATATTTCACGGGAACAGTGAAATACGGGACAGTCCCTATACAGGACGTATAGCAACTCTACATATGTACCACGGACTTAGGAATACAGGGTGTCCCAAAAATGTCGGAGTTCCTTGGAAGGGGTAACTCAGGGGGTGATTTGAAACAACTTTTTCCTTAGCGAAAATATTGTCCGAAGCTTCGTTAAGGAGATATTAACAAAAAACCCCGACCAATCAGAGCGCGCGCCTTCCGTCCGAGCTCCCGCGGTAGCGTTGGCTACGCGGTAGGCGACTGCGCTTGTACTACGAACGTACGAACAAGCAAGTCGGCATGCATCGAAGGAAACTGCGTTACACATTTTTTTTTTAAAGCAGAATCTTAAATAAGAATTATTTGAAGTGAGAGGACAAGAAGTACGTAAATTTCGTTTTTAAATAAGGCATAAACGAAAAGGTAATGTAGCAGAAAATGTACGACATGTGATCGTAATTCGTTATTGAGGTAAAGAATAACGGCCAACACAACTACATTTAAACAATAATATTAGGTGTACGAATAATTTCTTTGCGACTGGATTTACATAATCAGTACAAAGCTACTGAATTTCTATCGCGGTGGTATTCATAAGCTGCCAGAAAAATGGCAAAAGGTAATTAACAATAATGGAAATTATTTCGATGATTGAGTTGTTTTCATATTTTTTAAATCGAACTGTTATTGTACCCTAAAATCGGAAAGAATTTATTTCTACACCTAATGATCACCAATAAATTAAATAAAACTCACCCATTCGGACATTCCTTTCCTTCCTATTCGGAAACCTGTGTCACTGGGTCACTGTACCGATCCTGGTCATCGGTGGACGAAAAGATTTATGGTAGGGTAGCGCCCAGTGCTCAGCTGATCGCAGGTATTCGCAGGACACCACCCGAAGGTAAGGGTCGCAACGTCAAGTGCGTCCGGGTTAATGTACCGAATATTCACTTCACCGCACTGATACTAACACTGATCATTTCATTTATTTTTCACGGAACGTGTTGTTCCTACGTTATAAAAATTGGTGGCCCCGAAAGGGGCCGATTACTGTTAATTGAGCAGTTGCTCGATGTGGCCACCCTCAGCGTCTATGCACGCCTCCGCACGTATAACCAGCTGCCTTTGGACGGCTCGCAACGTTTGTGGCGTTATGTTTGCGACCGCAGCATGAATGCGCACGACTATGTCTTCCAGTGAATCCACTGGCTGACGGTACACCTCATCCTGAAATGATTGTTGTACAACAAATACAAAACGTAAGTAAAAAAAGAATACCTATAAAAAATTAAGAGCACTAATGAAATTACCTTCAGGTAGCCCCAGAAGAAAAAATCCAGCGGGGTCATATCCGGTGACCGTGGGGGCCACGCAACAGGACCGTCGCGGCCGATCCACCTGTCCTGGAAGGTTTCATTAAGGTAGTCGCGGGCAATTGTGGCGTAGTGAGGTCCAGCCCCGTCTTGCTGATAAACCATGTTCTGTCGGACCTCATTTGGAATATGGGCCATAAGACCCGGCAGAACATGCTCTAAAAAGACTTTATACGCTGGACCGTCCATCCTGTCTGGCAGCATGTACGGCCCAACGATAAATTCGCCACAAATGCCCGCCCATACATTAATTGACCAACGGACTTGTGCTGCGCGTGTCCGAAGCGCTAGCGGATTCTCGTCGCTCCACACATGCCGATTGCGGGAATTGAAGCAGCCTTCCCTCTTGAAGATTGCTTCGTCCGTCCACAATATGTATTTGCAGAACGACGGATTCCGCTGCACTTCTCCCAACAGCCACACTGAATACTCAACCCGCTGGTCGGCATCTTCGGGGTGCAAATGTTGCACCCGTACATAGCGGTACGGGTGCAACATGTTTTCCCTCAGAGTTCGGTGTACCGTCATTCTGCTGGCACTAGAAGAAAATGCAGAAACATCCATTATTAGATAACATTTGTTTCCCTTAATTAATAATTGCTGCAGTTATCTTGTACTGTGACTTACTCTAGGCGGCGGCTCAAGTCGCGCACGCTGACGGTCGGGTCCTCGTCGATGGCTTCCAGGACGTTCTCTTGTACCGCAAGGTTCCGCGCGGCTCGGGGTCTACCCACGTCGCTGCCTCGCGGCATCATCGACCCCGTCGAGTATAATCTAGACGCCAAACGTCTAATCGTTCCCTCGCTCGGGGTTTCGATGCGCGGGTACTCCAGTGCCAACGCTCGCACGGTAGCACTTGCGTCCCCGTCGTTCCGCGCGTACACCCAGAACATCGCGTAATACTCTTCGGCTGAGTACATTTCTGGGCCGAGATTACTAGCTGACTGACAGGATTTTTTCCCAAGCAACTTCCTCTACCCCCAAGTAGTTTCTCTCGTTCCATTATGAGTTTACTCCCACCAGGACAAGAGGCTTTAGGTAAAAAGAAGCCAGCACATTTTCGAAACACACGTGTTTTTCAGAAGTGCAACGATCGAGCCATCCTACACTTTCACAAAAGCCCGCGCTCCGTCCTTCTACTGTCAATGTACCCATTGCTTCGAGATAGAAAACAGACACCACGTGTATCGGTTCGAAAGGGTCCGAAGGGAAGAGAAGCAGAAAGTCTTCGAGTTGCTGTAAAGAAGAAAATGCACACCATTCCTGTTTCCCCTTTCCGATACCCTGAGTTCACGTCTGCTACGAGGCTTAACCAATTAAGTCATAAATTATCCGAAACTGTAGGAAACCGTTCTCTACCGCCGACTGGCGGGACAATACGGTCATAAACCGCGACCCTGGCGAAATGCTCTGGCTGATCAGCCTGATTAATTTTGGAGAACTAGAAATTACAGAGTATTATCCAACATCAATACGTCTCGCGGAGAGACACAGGAAAAGAAGGGGTAGTCCGCTGACTGCGCGTAGTCCCGCCTGCTTCGTCCTACCCTCAAATTAAAGACGGATCCCTTATCTCTCGAGTATAAACACGCGCTCGAATTTCAAAACAAAAGCACGCGTCGACGTATTCGGTGCGAGAGACTGTGGGCTTGAAGTCCGATTGGCCACAAACTAACCTATCGGGCCTGCTTATCTCTCGTGTCTAAACACGCGCTCGAATTTCAAAACAAAAGCACGCGTCGACGTATTCCATGCGAGAGAAGGTGGGCCTTGGGGAGGAGATATTGCTGTGAAGAGGGCCTCTTCAGGACAGTGGCCATTTGGGAAGGATGCAGGCCCGATAGGTTAGTTTGTGGCCAATCGGACTTCAAGCCCACAGTCTCTCGCACCGAATACGTCGACGCGTGCTTTTGTTTTGAAATTCGAGCGCGTGTTTAGACACGAGAGATAAGCAGGCCCGATAGGTTAGTTTGTGGCCAATCGGACTTCAAGCCCACAGTCTCTCGCACCGAATACGTCGACGCGTGCTTTTGTTTTGAAATTCGAGCGCGTGTTTATACTCGAGAGATAAGGGATCCGTCTTTAATTTGAGGGTAGGACGAAGCAGGCGGGACTACGCGCAGTCAGCGGACTACCCCTTCTTTTCCTGTGTCTCTCCGCGAGACGTATTGATGTTGGATAATACTCTGTAATTTCTAGTTCTCCAAAATTAATCAGGCTGATCAGCCAGAGCATTTCGCCAGGGTCGCGGTTTATGACCGTATTGTCCCGCCAGTCGGCGGTAGAGAACGGTTTCCTACAGTTTCGGATAATTTATGACTTAATTGGTTAAGCCTCGTAGCAGACGTGAACTCAGGGTATCGGAAAGGGGAAACAGGAATGGTGTGCATTTTCTTCTTTACAGCAACTCGAAGACTTTCTGCTTCTCTTCCCTTCGGACCCTTTCGAACCGATACACGTGGTGTCTGTTTTCTATCTCGAAGCAATGGGTACATTGGCAGTAGAAGGACGGAGCGCGGGCTTTTGTGAAAGTGTAGGATGGCTCGATCGTTGCACTTCTGAAAAACACGTGTGTTTCGAAAATGTGCTGGCTTCTTTTTACCTAAAGCCTCTTGTCCTGGTGGGAGTAAACTCATAATGGAACGAGAGAAACTACTTGGGGGTAGAGGAAGTTGCTTGGGAAAAAATCCTGTCAGTCAGCTAGTAATCTCGGCCCAGAAATGTACTCAGCCGAAGAGTATTACGCGATGTTCTGGGTGTACGCGCGGAACGACGGGGACGCAAGTGCTACCGTGCGAGCGTTGGCACTGGAGTACCCGCGCATCGAAACCCCGAGCGAGGGAACGATTAGACGTTTGGCGTCTAGATTATACTCGACGGGGTCGATGATGCCGCGAGGCAGCGACGTGGGTAGACCCCGAGCCGCGCGGAACCTTGCGGTACAAGAGAACGTCCTGGAAGCCATCGACGAGGACCCGACCGTCAGCGTGCGCGACTTGAGCCGCCGCCTAGAGTAAGTCACAGTACAAGATAACTGCAGCAATTATTAATTAAGGGAAACAAATGTTATCTAATAATGGATGTTTCTGCATTTTCTTCTAGTGCCAGCAGAATGACGGTACACCGAACTCTGAGGGAAAACATGTTGCACCCGTACCGCTATGTACGGGTGCAACATTTGCACCCCGAAGATGCCGACCAGCGGGTTGAGTATTCAGTGTGGCTGTTGGGAGAAGTGCAGCGGAATCCGTCGTTCTGCAAATACATATTGTGGACGGACGAAGCAATCTTCAAGAGGGAAGGCTGCTTCAATTCCCGCAATCGGCATGTGTGGAGCGACGAGAATCCGCTAGCGCTTCGGACACGCGCAGCACAAGTCCGTTGGTCAATTAATGTATGGGCGGGCATTTGTGGCGAATTTATCGTTGGGCCGTACATGCTGCCAGACAGGATGGACGGTCCAGCGTATAAAGTCTTTTTAGAGCATGTTCTGCCGGGTCTTATGGCCCATATTCCAAATGAGGTCCGACAGAACATGGTTTATCAGCAAGACGGGGCTGGACCTCACTACGCCACAATTGCCCGCGACTACCTTAATGAAACCTTCCAGGACAGGTGGATCGGCCGCGACGGTCCTGTTGCGTGGCCCCCACGGTCACCGGATATGACCCCGCTGGATTTTTTCTTCTGGGGCTACCTGAAGGTAATTTCATTAGTGCTCTTAATTTTTTATAGGTATTCTTTTTTTACTTACGTTTTGTATTTGTTGTACAACAATCATTTCAGGATGAGGTGTACCGTCAGCCAGTGGATTCACTGGAAGACATAGTCGTGCGCATTCATGCTGCGGTCGCAAACATAACGCCACAAACGTTGCGAGCCGTCCAAAGGCAGCTGGTTATACGTGCGGAGGCGTGCATAGACGCTGAGGGTGGCCACATCGAGCAACTGCTCAATTAACAGTAATCGGCCCCTTTCGGGGCCACCAATTTTTATAACGTAGGAACAACACGTTCCGTGAAAAATAAATGAAATGATCAGTGTTAGTATCAGTGCGGTGAAGTGAATATTCGGTACATTAACCCGGACGCACTTGACGTTGCGACCCTTACCTTCGGGTGGTGTCCTGCGAATACCTGCGATCAGCTGAGCACTGGGCGCTACCCTACCATAAATCTTTTCGTCCACCGATGACCAGGATCGGTACAGTGACCCAGTGACACAGGTTTCCGAATAGGAAGGAAAGGAATGTCCGAATGGGTGAGTTTTATTTAATTTATTGGTGATCATTAGGTGTAGAAATAAATTCTTTCCGATTTTAGGGTACAATAACAGTTCGATTTAAAAAATATGAAAACAACTCAATCATCGAAATAATTTCCATTATTGTTAATTACCTTTTGCCATTTTTCTGGCAGCTTATGAATACCACCGCGATAGAAATTCAGTAGCTTTGTACTGATTATGTAAATCCAGTCGCAAAGAAATTATTCGTACACCTAATATTATTGTTTAAATGTAGTTGTGTTGGCCGTTATTCTTTACCTCAATAACGAATTACGATCACATGTCGTACATTTTCTGCTACATTACCTTTTCGTTTATGCCTTATTTAAAAACGAAATTTACGTACTTCTTGTCCTCTCACTTCAAATAATTCTTATTTAAGATTCTGCTTTAAAAAAAAAATGTGTAACGCAGTTTCCTTCGATGCATGCCGACTTGCTTGTTCGTACGTTCGTAGTACAAGCGCAGTCGCCTACCGCGTAGCCAACGCTACCGCGGGAGCTCGGACGGAAGGCGCGCGCTCTGATTGGTCGGGGTTTTTTGTTAATATCTCCTTAACGAAGCTTCGGACAATATTTTCGCTAAGGAAAAAGTTGTTTCAAATCACCCCCTGAGTTACCCCTTCCAAGGAACTCCGACATTTTTGGGACACCCTGTATAGGGACGGAGCACGGCTACGCGGGGGACGACGCCAAAAGGGGAGGGCATCCGCCATATTACGTTGCTCTTAGTTGCTTTGTAGCCATTGAAGCAAGTGTAGGAAGCCAATGAAGTGATTTCAGTACAATTAAAATGCCTACATGTCCAGTGAAAAATTGTCATTTTAAACATTTAAAAAAAGATGGTAATGGTAAAAAGATAACGTTTCACAGGTAAGTGATTAAAATAATTCACATTTATTACAATTACGCGTATCCTAACCTCATTAATGAGAAAGTAGTTGAGTGGCAGAGAATGATTATTTATCTGTTTGTACTTAATAATTAATAGAATGAAAGCTTTTTTTAATGTTCCATATTTAATGCTTTGTAACTAATATATAATTCATTCGTAACTTAATGTTTCGAGTATTCTAGTAACATTATATTAAATACATTTTTATTATCATAGACTTCCTATGAATCAGAAACGAAGGGAGGAATGGATAACCAGTCTGGAGCTTGATGAAAAACATGTAACAGATAATACATTGATTTGTTCGCAACACTTTTCTGAAGAAATGTTTGATCACACTTCACTAAGTTGTATTAGACTTCGCGAAAATGCTGTACCTAAGATTAGTTTCATCAAAGCACATTTGGCATCAATTAATAAAGACAATGAAACTATAGATATTTCAAAGTCTTTTCAGATAGTTGAAAATATTAAAATAACTGAAAAAAAACGGCATTTAACTTCAAAAGATATTAATATAAGTGATTTACCTTCAAAACGACCTGTAATAACATCTTGTAATGCAAACTATGAAGAAGACACAAACCAGGAAGAATTGAATTTGCAAACTTGTGATGCAGAAACACAAACAACTGAAGTTTCAGTTCAGAGGGAGAATTTATGTAACAAGGAGACATCTGTATCGCCAAGTAAAGTTATGAATTCGCCAACAAAGAGATATTTACGACAAGCTTTAGTACAGCAACGAAAACGGTATTGCAGCAAGATAAAAATGCTGCAGCAAAATGCAAGGCGAAATAAGAAACGTATTGCACACTTGCAGAGTGTGGTACAGGAGCTGCGAAGTAACAGGTTTTTGGACGAAGAGCAATTAGATATACTGAATGGTATAGGTACGTGTTACAAAGAATTGCTGAAGCGAAAGGTTGAGAAAGGAAAAAAGAAATCTTCATCTACCGGATATACTCCTAAATTAAGAAGTTTCGCTTTGACACTTCATTATTACTCCCCGCGAGCTTGTGAATATGTGCGAGAAACATTTGATACTTGCTTGTCGCATCCTCGAACAATTAGTAGGTGGTATAATGCAATTGATGGTGAACCAGGGTTTAGCGAAGAAGCATTAAAAGCTATTAAATTAAGAGTACAATCTTGTGATTATAAGTTGCTTTGCTGTTTGATGTATGATGAAATGAAAATAAAACAGAGTTTAGAATTAGGGAGTGATGGTAAACGATGTGGATACATAGATATGGGACCAGAAATAGTAACAGACGAATTAACGTTAGCTACAGAGGCACTAGTTTTTAATGTAGTTTGCATAAACCAGGGATGGAAAATTCCAATCGCTTATTTTTTAACGAATGTGGTGAAAGCAGAAAAAAAGCGAAATTTAATTGTGCAAGCTGTTCTAAAACTGCATGGTGTGGGCATGAGAGTAATTTGCTTGACATTTGATGGCACTACAACGAATGCTGCGGTTTCCAAGCTTCTTGCAGACATACTTTCAGATTCCAGTGTAAATAATTATTTTCAGACTCATTTTAAACATCCCGTGACTAATGAAAAAATTATGATATATCCTGATCCGTGTCATATGATAAAATTAATTCGTAATGCATTTGGGGACACTGGAAAATTTATAGATATTGATGGCGATGTAATATCATGGGAGTACATAGATTTATTACATAAATTACAAGTGGCTGAAGGTCTTCATTTAGGCAATAAACTTCGTGAAATTCATATTACTTATCACAAACAAAAGATGAAGGTGAAATTCGCCTCCCAATTATTTAGTGACTCTGTTGCTTGTTCTTTGGAGTATTGCAGAAATGTGCTTCAGTTACCAGAATTTCCAGAATGGTCAGTCGGTCATTTACCCTCCGTCGGTATCACCGACCGATGGTACGAGGGTTTTTACCGACCGGTGGTCGACTGTAGATACCTGTTGGTAATTCCTCCTACTGATGTTGGGGCATACCGATCAATGGTCAGTCGGTCATTTACCCTTCGATGGTACGACGGTCCATTATCCTCGGCCGGGGGTCCACACGATGGTACGCGAGCATTTACCGACGCTCGCTACACAATCTAAAGATTCACGGCCCCGGCACGAACCCATTTCAAAGGGCGGTGGGCTCCGTAGGGCCAATTATGAAAGCCTAAGCCATTTACGAAAGTCTAAAACCGACTCACCGGGCTGAACCTGCGTCTGGAATAGGCGACGACGCGTACCTTGGCCTCTCCGCACTCGTTCCAGCGAGGGTCCCTAAACGGCCCTTTCCCGGCGTCGGTCGCCCTTGAGTCCTTCGCGTAGTCACCGGATCCTTCCACCAGATCCTCCCACCGAGTCTCAGTCCAATCCCTCCACCAGGGGATCCAGGGTCCGCCCGAACGTCACAGCACATAACCACAGCTGTCACTTTCACGAAACCCGGATAAAACTTTAAAATTCACCACAGGTCACTCCGAGCACTCCAACCCTAGGTCCAGGGTATCAAAATACTTCGGTCAAGGTACCGAAGACGATAGGAGGGTCGGACACCCCTCTTCCCCGACACCCGCCCGTCTTCACCTAGCCTGGATACTTCGTACCTTAGGCGTTCAGTTGCTTGCACTGTGGTCCTCTTGTCTCGTTAAGGGCTGTATAGTGGCCCTTACGAGTACCTCCTATTCATTGTCGTCAATGCTTAAAACAAGATACAATCCAATGGGATAGTCGGTTTATAAAAGGACAACACCTAATAAATAACAGGCACGACATCACGAATGTGTATAGTATAAATAAATAAATAAATAAGTAAATACATACATACACAGATCGTAAATAAATAAATAAATACTTATGTTCGTGCATCACGCCCCGCCTTGTGAGGCCTTCCATTCACAGCCCAGGCCCTGTTACAGCTGTACTTCGTAGTGTGGGGAAGGCTTCGTTCCTACGTTCCCCTCCTCTTTCTTTTCCTGGCCAGCCGCAGTTTGTCAGATGCCTTCTTTGCCTCTTCGGCTCTCAGGCGTTCTATCCTTTCCTGCCGGACCTTTTTTTGCTGGACCACTTCCTCGTACATGCGTGCTTCCATCACTTTTCTAGCGAAGTGTGTGAAGTGCGCCCATGCCGCTTCTGTCTTCGAGGCCACCTCAATGATGGTGATCGTCGACACCTGGGCCCCAAGGGCCGCGGCCAGCTCCTCTCGATACCTTTCACAGGTGGTCAATACGTGTTCGGCGTCGTCTCCAACTCCGCACTCCTGGCACAGGTCGAGAATCGCCTTCCCAATTCTTTTTTTATACGCCTCGAATACTACGTGCCCTGTCAGCAACTGCATCGTAAAGTAATCCATACGAGCTCGTTCCCGTTCCCCCGTAGCGAACAGATCCGCCCTGGCCACCAATCTACGGGTCCAGTTATTGGGGTCGCTGGCCTCCCATTCCGCTTGCCACGTCGCTTTTGCCTTTTCCATGGCGGCCTTACGGTGCTGGGACTCTCTTTCCTTCAGGACCCTGTGGTCCCTAACTAACCCAGGGCTCTCTCTATCCGCTTTGCTGGCCCTAAAAATCTCGCTCATTGCGAGGATTTTAATCTTCAGCGGCATAATTCCAGCCAGTGTGCATAGCGCCATTAAGGATACGGTTCTATATGCCGTCGTGGTTCGGACGAGGGCTGACCGTTGTGCCTTTCTCATTATAGTAGCGGGTGCCCCATGCTCCAACACCGGGGCCCATACTGGGGCCGCGTATGTCACTATGGACTCCCATACTCTGTAATATAGGAGCCTCGCTAGTCTCGATGGACCTCTAGCGTTGGGGAGCAGGGCCGAGAGTGCACCCACCACCCTCTCCGCCTTCGCTGTGACCTTCTCCAGGTGTGGGCGATAATTGCGCAGGTTATCCAAGGTAACTCCTAGGTAGTTGACCTCGGCTGCCGTCGTTACAGTTTTACCCATGATCGTTAGGTCAGTTATTCGCTAGATCCGTCTGCCTGTGAGGAAGATCGCCTCGGTTTTATCAGTGGCGATGGCAAGGCCGGTTTTCCCGAACCATCTCTCCAGCGACCCCATCACTTTTGCCATTATGGAATCGTGCTGCTGCGCGTCCTTCGCCGAGATTAGCAGGGCCAGATCGTCTGCGTACGCGATCACCGCCGTGTTGTGCAGTGCGTTGATTTCCTTCAGGACCCCGTCGTACACGATGTTCCAAAACATCGCGGTCCCAGGATTGAGCCTTGCGGGACCCCGGCCGTTACCTTCATCGATACTGGGCCCTGACTCGTGTGCACCACCACCTTTCTATCATTGAAATAAGAGGTAATAACCCCCAGTATTGAGGTGGAGGCGCCTCTCCTTTCCAGCTCGCTTAAGATGAGCGGCCATCTTACCGAGTTAAAGGCATTCTTGATGTCCACGGTGACCAACCTGCAGGTCCTTTGCCTTGCCTTGCAGCTCTCGGCAAAGGCTGAGACTGCCATTACCGCGTCAACCGTGCCCATCCCCCTGCGAAATCAATATTGTGCCTTATGAAACGGGTCCCTGCCGATCTCTTCCTCTATTATATATTTTATGGCATACTCCCAGGCCTTGCTCAGCACCGGGAGAATGCTGATCGGTCTATATGATCCGTGTTTCAGGGGGTCTTTCCCCGGTTTGGGAATGAGGACCACCCGCGCTGTCTTCCATGCCGCCGGAATTATTCCCCTCTTGAGGGTGTCCCCTACGGCGGCACAAAGGTGCTCCGGTCTAGTCTTCATGGTGGTGACGACCAGTTCCGCAGGCAACATGTCAATCCCAGGGGCCTTATTGAGTTTTATCTTCGCTAACACCTCCTTGGTCATTATCTCCGGGGTTATAGTGTCGATGACCTTCTGGGTGTCTTCTGCGCCGGTGCACCACCGACGGACCGACACCGGCCTTCGGATCCATCTCTCCACCGTTCCTGAGACAAAGAGATGGGGCAGGATACCCCGAGCCTGTTCAGGGCTCATTATCCTCTTACCCCCTTTGCCTTTAATCCTTGACATGACCGCCATGTAGGGCAAGCCCCACGGGTCTTTGCCGACCATTTCCCGTAGCTCCTGCCATTTCTCCTCCTTCGACCTCCAGATCAGGACTTGTAGTGATCTGTTCGCCTCCCTGTAGAGCATGAAGGCCTGCTTGGCGTCCTGGGCCCTTTTCTTTCTTTTCCTCTGGTGGACCCTCCTGGCCTGGTGCATATGTGCACGTGCCGTGGCGATCTCAGGGTTCCACCAGGAGCTTGGTTTCCTGGCTCCCCTGGGTAGCTTCTTGATCTTCATCTCCTCGGCCGCGACTTCCTCCAGGATCCGTTGCAGCCTATCCGCCACCGCCACCGAGGTCTCGCCGGTGGTTGCTCCCTGGGTGGGAGGATTTTCTTCTTCGCGGGTCAAGTAATTCCTTACGATCGCCTTCACATCCAACTCCTTGGTGTCGTACGGGGCCCAAGCAGGTGGGGTGGTCCTAGGATTACTCAGCCCGATTGTGTGCAAAATGTAGCTATGGTTTGACTCCGAATGGCGTGTCAGGACCTCCGACCTGACATTCCTTGCCGTAGGGGCGTCTGATGCGAGTACATCGATAATCGATGTACCTTTATTCCTACGAAAGGTATATCTTGTGTTTAGCCTATTCGGAGCCAGACCATGTCTCCCCAATAGGCCCATGCAAATCTGCCCACGGGCATCCATTTTGCGTCCCCCCCATGCCGGGGATTTAGCATTGAGGTCTCCTGCCAGGATGGTCCCTTTGCCCGGGGTTCTGAGCTCCGTCAGTATCGCATCTAGCTCGTCACAGTAGGCGCTGAAATCCGTTCTCCTGTTTGGGGAACAATAGCAGCTAACTATATTTTTGTTGGCTACCTCGACAGCCACAATTCCCCCCGCTGCAACAAAGGGTGTCAAGGCTGCGAATCGGGCCCTGAACCCAGTGACCCAAATTGACGTGTCCCCCGTTAGGTCGTTCGACCACTCCGGCAGCTGACGGAACGGTTCGGAGATCACCACCGCATCAACGTCCAATTCGCAGGCCTGGTGGATCATAACATCCTGGGCTATCCTAGTCCTGTTCAGGTTGACTTGTAGGATTTTTAGTGGCGAGGGCATGGGGGGGGGGGGGGTCGAAGTTTCTTCGGCCCTCCGCCACCGGCATTCCCCTACTGAAGGGGCACGCGAGGGACGCTGTAACATGCGCCGCTCTCGTACCCCTTATTCCCTCTTCTATGCAGACCATGCATTTAGGGGGGTGCATTCTCCTATTACATGGCCCCCGGCTCCGCACTTTCTACACCTTTCCTGGCCTTCCTTCAGCGTAGGGCATGATCTCGCCAAGTGCCCCAGCAGGTGACACCTGAAACACCTGATGACCTTTGGGAGCCTCCTTGCCCTCGCCACGGTAAGGCCCGACCGAAATTTCAGACCGTCGATCCCTCTCTTCAGGCTATTGGCGTTCATCACCGCGATGGCAATCTGGGTTCCCCCCATCCCCAGTCTCAAAGACTTCAGAGTCAGGTCTCCTGGCTTTACCTTAAGCGCCGTACCCATATCCTCCATTAGTTCCGTCGGCAGTACCAGAGGGCAGATCTCCCTGACCTCCACCGTCACTTTATCCTGTAGAGGGACAATGGTCAAAGCCCCCCCCCCCCCCACTAGCTTGCTAAGCTTTCCCGCCGTGTCGTGCGCATTCTCCGTCCTTTCTAGTTCGATCAGGAGGTGACCCGTCCTCGTCCTTCGAACCGTTTTGACCCCTTTTAGCGCGTCCCTACCTTTGGTTACAACCACCCTATATGTTTCCATATAATTGGCGGGCGGTGTCACCCTGATAAGGACCGCCTCCGGTCTCCTGCGGTCTCTTTTTCTTGGACGTTGGTCCTTCCCCTCTCCCACGGTGTTCGGTTTAGCGGTCCTATTATTCGGACCCTGCGGGGGATTTTTTTCTGCGGCTGCCGCTGCTGTTGCTGTTGCCGCTGCTGTTGCTGTTGCCGCTGCTGTTGCTGTTGATTTGGTGGGGCTTCTGTTGGGACAGCCTTTGTTCCTCCACCTCTTGCCGATGTTTTGCCCGACGGTCCTTTCTCTCCTCTCCTCGAGTACGTTGCCGCCGCCACTCCTCGCCCCTGGGGGTTCCGTTCTGCCTGGTGTTACCACCAGCTGGGGCTGACTCCTCGAGACGGGGGGAGGGAGGTTCTCTCCTACGACCTCCGCGAATAGCCTCTTTTTTGTCGTCGCTGGTTCCTCCGTCGGGGAGTTTCTCGGTCTCTTATTCGAGTCCTTCTTCTTATTCTTGGGTCTGGGCTTCTCTCCCACCCTTACTTCGCTCGACTCCCTCTCCTCTGCTGGGTTTCCGGGAATCTCTTGCTGAGGTGCAGTCGGGGTCGGTTTCGGAGTCCCGAGACGCCTACTTTCCTCCTGGGCCTTGTGTAATTCCACCTTATTCGTCCAGCGGTTATAGGCGTGTGCAGATAAGGCCCTGGTCGCCACCTCTACCGCCTCCTTGCAATGTGTCTTCATACTTTTGGCCGCCTTGGCCATGGCCGGGTTCATTGGTCCCTCACACGCGGCTATCATATCCTCATATGCTTCAGCCAACTCTTTCGTAATGTCAGCCATCCTCCTCAGTACGTTGGCCATCGCCGTTCCAGGAGATAGCCTGAGGGGGGTGTCCTTTTTTGGTTGCGGGGGGACGATGGGGACAACAAATGTTCCCTGGTCTTCCGCCCGCCCGGTCCCCGCTTTCTTCCTCTCGTCCACTCTGGTGGTCGAGGCTGACCGCACTCTGTCGACCCTAACGATGGAGACGGACACCTCTGGTAGTCGGGGGTACGTCCCCTCGCCCCTCAAGGTCTTATCCGTCGCTATCCCGGTGTCGGTTTCCTGGTTCGGAGGGGTTCTTGCCAGTGTCCTACCCCTTGGAATGGTTTTCTGCACCGGTGGTCGATGGGGGGGGGGTCTCTGGGATCACCCCGTCGAAGTCTAGATCGATGACCTCCCTGATCGGGTCACTGGTCGGCTCGATGGTACCCCTTTTTCCTCCTGCACCCGAGGTCGATGCTACTTCCCTTGTTCCTTTAATTGATCGGTTAAAGAAGTCGCCGATCGTCCCACTCTTCCATGCCTGATGGCCCTTCAGAGGGGGGTCCCCCTAACCGCCGCTATCTTAATAGCGAGAGTTCCCTCGCCCTCGTGGGGCTGGGCGTCCCGCCTATCCTCAATATTCCTTCCGTTTCCAATCTCGAATTCCATAAGATCTGTGCCAATTTTCGTTCCTGCAGCTGTAACTTCTTCTGCCGGGGTGAGCTGTGGCGCATTCGCGTCACCCCCAACAGTGGCGCCGCCCCGCTGCGTCAGTGCGACTCCATCGGTCTTATTTCTTCCTCCCTCGTTGCTGCCGATGTGGCAAGGAGGGGCTGGGCTTATCCCAGCCTTATTGACATCCGAGGCAAGGCTATCTACTGACATAATTCCATTGTGTGTCTTTAAGGGCGACAGCCCCACCGCCCAGCGGATTTCCTCCTACTTCAGGCCCTGATGGATGGCCTTGTTGGCGATTTTCCGACCTCAGGTCAATTAATGATCTGTTTAATATTTTAAACTCAAGAAATATCAAACAAATCATTTTTAAAAAACCACTTTGCTCTGATAATAAGAATAATATGTTCATAAAACTACAAGAATGTAGAAATTATATAGCTGCTTTACGAAATTTGGAGGGGACACCTATGATTTTCACACGAAAAAAAACTGGCTTTTGTGGATTTATTACATGCATAGATTCATTGCAAATGATCTATGATGAAGTTTGCGAAAATACTAATATTTTAAAATATATTCCCACGTATAAGTTCAGCCAAGATCATATTGAGCTGCTGTTTGGCTGTATAAGAGCACGTGATGGAGGAAATAATAATCCAACCTGCCGTCAATTTAAAAGTATCATGAAAAAAATTCTTATACACAGTGAATTAAGAAGTGGAAGGTCAGGTAACTGCCTTCCACTTGATCATATTTCTATTTTACACGTTTCCTCCGCTAAGAAGATTGTTTCTTCTGTAAGCATAATTAATGCTTCCGCTAATTCAAGGCGACTTCTGGATGATCCCAGTGATTTAGAAGCTTTGTATAATTTATCAAAATCCTTGGATGATTCTGAATCATTAATATCAATTTGCCAGTTATCTACATTTGCTGAGCATGTAGTCGCATATATAGCAGGTTTTGTTGTAAAACAGTTATGTAATAAGCTACATTGCGACAAATGTAAAATAGCACTAAAAAAAAAGTCCTGCAAGAATTCCCAATTAATTGATCTGAAAACCAGAGGAAGTCTTGTGCATCCATCTGATGATGTAATTTTAATATGTGAAAAAACTGAAACAGTTTTAAGAGCAGCTCAAATTGAAAGTGGGGATAAGTTTTTAAAAAAAAGTTTGACAAATACTTATTTAACAAGCAAAGTACTTGTAATGTTTGTAGGAAATGAGAAGGTGTTCAAAGAACTCAATGAGCACAGTGCAGATCATTCGCCACTAGAAAATCATTCTATTCATTTAATCAGAGCAGTTGTGACGAAATATTTGAAAGTTAGGATAGGTTTTATATGTTCTAACAAAATTGCAAAAAGTCAAAGTATTAGAAATATGTACAATAAACTTGTACACTTCAAGAGCCAATAAAATTTAAGTTAAGTTCTTAAGTCTGTGTCTTATGTTTCTGTTTATATCTATCCTAGAAAATAACACAAAATACAATTAATCCTGCTGTAATTCTCAAATTTTTATATTTCAATATAAGGATTTGTAATGATTTCAGGAGATATTTAATACAAAATTGAAACAAGAAATTATTCGAATCAGTAATAATTTTTGTATATTTTAATATAAAAGTAATATAAACATCCAAGAAATATAATTGGGTCGAAAATGATTAAAAAACCCCAGCAGGGTTAAACTTCTTTCTTTATTTTAAAAAAGTAAAATTGCGAATATATTATATATATGTATTATACATATCAGACGAGTGTTTTTAAATTATCACAGTTTACACTGATAATTAATGTAATTGCATTATTCAATTTTCAGTGTTATTCTAATACTCGAAAAATATAATAAAAATATTTCCATTCCAGTCCCATTTAAATTTCCCGCTGTAAAAGAGCAACGTAAGATGGCCGACGGTCCTCCCCCTTTGGTTTCATACCGCACCTCGCCTCTTGTCTAAGTGTGCTCCGTCCTTATATTCCTAAGTCCAATTTTAAACAAAACTTTGTATATCTATGTGAGTAATCAATTTTAACGGAAAACAATGATTAATCAATGTTCCTCGATGTTTGTAGAATAGATTTTGTATAAACAAAATTTATTCCCTTTATCATTTACAAATATATTAACAAAAATAGATAAATGTGCCGAAATGGACGCACAAAAAGTATTCGTACAGTTAAATAAAGAATTAATAAACTATGGAAATAAACTAAATATTTAATGTTTTAATAATTTGTGGGATTGCCTTTTGATTTTATAATAGCTTCGAGGCTACTTGGTATGGAATTTACTAAGTTGGATGTTATAGCAAGCTATATTTTACTCTACTCTTCTAGCAGAGTAGCTTTCAAACTTTCATTAGATGTAATATTATGATTACGTATTTTTTTGTGCAGATAATCCCATAGATGCTCTGTAGGATTGATATGTGGTGATTATGGCGGCGTTTTCAAATATTTTAGAGTGTTATATAAAATCTTCTGTCTAGTATTATATGCACAATGCTTTGGATCATTGATACGGGTAAATATGAAATTGTCATTAAATCCTATTTTAGTACGGTATTTAGAATGCAAGAAGTGAATATATTTAAGGTTTGGAATACATAATGTGCTCGACACGACCATCCTATGCGAGCGACTGCAGGAGACCAGAGATGGGCAAAAAATTATTTGAAATAAAAATTTGTGTACGAAATATTTACTTCAAATAATTTTTTGCCCATCTCTGCAGGAGACTGCCTTCGTCGGCCGCCAATTATCTCGTTCGTTTATCGATGTCGACGAGCTCGACGTCGCGGTTTCAGTCACGTCCAACAATGCGTTTGCAGACCTCAGAATCTATTGTTCTGGTTTCCTTTTTTATGATTTTATCTTTAATGCAGGGTATGCATAGATTGAACTTAAGGGGCAACTAATCGGACGTGTTTTTGATAGTAGCGGTGTTTTATTTTTTTTTTTCTAGAATTTTTGTGACTGAATGTTTTAACCTTTTAGCTACTCAACGCCACGCTTATACCGGCTTCCGTTAATGCCATTTTTGGGAACGATGCGCCATTGTTGTAGCTTTTACACGCAGGAGGCGAAAAATCTTTCCGTACAGGGGTATAGCGCCGCGGTCAATCCTGTCGTAGCTAAAAATTTTTAAAGTGAGACGGGTACGAGATCAGTTGACATTATTTTCAAACCTCATTAGAGTAATCCGGGTTGCGAGTGGTAAACCGATCATAAAAGCGGAGCGCGCGGCTCGCTTACCTGGGCCAGGAAATTCTCAATAGCTCAATGCCACGTGAATTTGAAAGAGACCATCCCAAGATTTTCGAAGCTCTCCGAACACCAGGACCACTACAACAGAGATGGGCAAAAAATTATTTGAAATAAAAGCTTGTGTACGAAATTTTTATTTCAAATAATATTTTGCCCATCTCTGTTGTAGTGGAATGGGTCCGTGAGGCGCTGTTGCCATTTTACCTGTTCGCACGAGCGCGGGTTGCAAGATTAAATGATGATCCTGTACATTTCTTTTATTATTGTTAATTTTTTAAATTTTCCATTCTTATAAAAGCATAATATGCTTAGTTTGAAACAATCGACCCAAATTCGAGACCCCGTTTCGAAGATCAGTAACAATGCTTTATGATGGGTCGGTTAATAGCGTCCAAATTGGGGACTTCCAGTCATGAAAACGTTCCAGCCGGAACGTCGCATAAACGCATAATTAATACGGTATAGACACGACACATTTGACTTTTTAACAATAAGACTGTAGTGAACCTAGCCTATGCGAATCGAGATTGATCGAGGAAGATGAAAATGGCAGTGGGTACTCGGGTACTCGTTTTTATGGTCAGAGGCTTGTTCAGTAATTGGAAACAACCAGTAGCATTCTTTGTTGCAAAGAATTGCGTAACTAATGCGAATTTGAGTTTTTTGTTAGACACGGTGTTAGATGCATTGCATGATACAGGCTTGCGAGTTAGAGCTGTTGTTTCCGATCAAGGAACAAGCAATCAAAGCATGGCAGACGGAAGAGTAACCATTGAACGTCCTTATTTTTGCAAAAATGGTCAGAAAATTTACTTTTTGTTTGATTATTTACATTTATTCAAAAACATCAGAAATAGTATATTAAAGTATGATTTTTCAATTAACGGTTCGCGAGTTTCTTGGTCTGATGTTGTACAATTATGGGATTTAGAGTCTAGTAAAGGTACGCGAGCAGCTTACAAACTATCCGAAAAACACGTACGGCCAAATTCTTTTGACAAAATGAAATGTAAGCTTGCTTTACAAGTTTTTAGTAATAGAGTTTCTTCTGCCCTGCTTACTGCATGCGCTGCTGGATGCATAAGATCGGATACCGTACAGCATACTGCCAGCTTCTTTGAAGCCCTCAATAATTTGTTCGACAATTTAAATAGCAGAGCAGCTTATGATTCTAATCCAAACAAGTGCGCAATTTCAAATGCATATCCGGTAGTTAGAGATAACTTATTACAACAGCGCGACAATATCGCGAATTGGTTTGTTATTAGTCCAAATGGTTTAAAGACATTGCCTTGTTTGCTAGGATTACGGCAATCTGTAAATGCCACGTTGCAGCTCTGGGATGATTTGCACGAGGATGGCGCGTTATTTCTAATGACATCGCGTTTGAACACCGATGTAGTAGAGAATCTTTTTTCCGTCCTCAGAATGCATGGTGGTAGTTACAACCAAAATCCTTCTGTAAAAGCGGTGCGTCTCGCGCTACGGAAAAATATTGTACTGAATTTGAATAAGAATTCTGTAAATAGTAATTGCTTAACTGACGACGACGAAACGCTTTTACAGGGGGATATGCTCTCACCGCAAGTTCCACCCGCGTTAGACAATAATGTTGCATGCAGTCGCGATACAAATGTGACTGAGGAGTGCGATGATATCGATAATCCGGATATGCAAGTGCTTGAAGATTTGACGGAATCATAGTCGACGTCAACGTGCTCCTTAGAAACATATGCAGTGGAGTATTTCGCTGGTTACATTGCCAAAAAAAGTACGGATAAATCGCGTTGTCCCAGATGTCGCGCCATTTTTATTGATGCAAGTCGCGATTTTCAGCGCAATGAGCAGATTTTAATAGCATTCCGGGCGTATATTGTAAGGGAGGAGACAGAATTCGGGCACCTGGTAACACCAACAGTAGAGTTTTCACATGTTTTTTAAAATTATCAATGCTGTATTTGACCGTTTCTATCCAGCATTGCGCAGCGAAACAATCATTTTAGATAAACTGTTTCGGATTATAACTCACACTGTACATACAAAATATCCGAATTGGTTTGCCGACAGTGAATGTGCTGCACACCGTCAAGATATGGTTTACTTTGCAATGACGGTTAAAATCCATAAGGATACGGTATGGCTCGGTCAGAAACTACGCAATTCTGTTAATAGGAATTGCGGTTCGCGATTGCAACATTTCCAAAACCTTTAAACGTGCTTTTTTCAGGTATTTTTTGTATTCAGCGAAATAGTCTACTTGCAATGCATGATTATAATTATAAGACCTCTGTACATAATTGTAAAGTAGTTATGCATGTATTTCTCTGTGTATATATGATTGACATAGCCGGCACATTCCATGGTGTCCTCTGTAACACAAATGCACAGCCTAGAACGGTCATTCTTCACATGGTTGGCATCTCTTTCTTGAATATTTCGACAATATTTTGTAAATGCCTTGGATAGAGCCTATAACATGGCTTTATCAGAGACCATATTCAGAAAATATTGTAGAAGTTTCGCGAAACAGGTGGCAACTATGTAAAATTGTGCCTCCCTCCGCCAGGAATTTGTTTTTAGAGGACAGTATCGGAAGTGCTGGCTGAACCATTAGATTTAATTTCATAAATCAAGAATACATTCAAGGTTTCAATTTATGGGCTTTTTATTTCGCATTTTGCATGTTACACATCACTTTGTCGTGTTGGCAATCGCTTTGTATTTTTGAATGATGGTTACTGGTAATGAGCATTTCGGTTTGTCGGTTTCAAAAACATTGAATGTATTCCGGGATGGCAAAGTCCTTCTTTTACGCCTTCACGTGGCCCATCCTGTTAACACTATCAAGTAGTAGTGATAGTGGAACTAAGATAAAAGAAAGGCACTAATTCAATTCTACAGATTACTTATTATTTTGGTTTCATAACAATCTTACAATCTTTCTCCTATTAAGACAGGCAATGGTTTCTAATTGCTCTGCCGGAAACATGTAAGAGACTGAAAGTGGGTTAAATAATTAAATTATTTAATGATAATGATGATAATATCATTAATGAGTGATAATGTGATAGTAATAGTCAACTGTTATTAAAATTTATCGTGTAATATTGTATAACGATTTAGTTTCTTTCATGTTTCACTGCTCTCTTCGAATGATTCTCTGAGGCTATCAATAGCACATTCACGTATTTCATTTATTTGTATCATGTATTTTAAATAATCGCTAATATTATTTCTATGTATTTACAGAAAAGAAGAGATATCCGGCACACGAAAAACCAAAATGGAATACAATAGATGCAAAGCATTTCATCCGAAGCAACAAAATGATAAAGCAGTGAATCGATAATGATTATGTTAGAAATGTTTATCCATCTCCTGTTTATTGCTGTTCTTGTTAATAGATTAATAAATTAAGAAACAATTTGCAATCGATTTGATTGTTCACAAAATACGCCTCACCCAGCCCCTTCCAAAAGAAATGTAACTCCTGAATACTTCAGATGTATGAGTAATCCGCAGCGTTTCAAGACCATTATACTCATTCATCTTTTTCCTTAAGTGTCGGATCTGTATTCGTACTCAAAAAGTTAAAATTCGATGGCCACGACATTCTGGCCTTTTCACTGTACGCTCTCTTGAAATCGGTTGAACGGTAATGCGTACCTTTTTTTACGACCCCGATGGGTTCTTAGGTAAAAGTTTTCGAACGACGCGGCTTGGGGGTCATAAACGCTAGGGTAGTGGCATAAGGACAAAGTCAGCAATAGACCATTCAGTAATGAGTATGCCAATTTCTATCATAGAAGTATCACTAATGGAATACTAGAGTTTTTCTGATTAAAATGACACCAAACTTGATATAATCCTGATTATTTTTAATGACTGTAATGGAAAATACTTGGAGTAAAGTAATTGAGGAAAGTAATGAAGAGTACCTGAATTCTACGTGAACTGAGACGGAACTAATATGTGTGCCCAGATCTTAACATAAGGCTTTTAAGCGCTAGTAAGCGATACCTACGCTCGTGTACTAACATCGTAGATGTTTTTTATAATTTTGAAATCCATTCAATAGTTAATAAGGACAGAGGCAATCAATTTGTAATGAAATGTAGGGATTTAGGGGCCTTGGATCCCAAAAACAACGAATATAAATTTGACAAGAACGTTTCAATTCATTATTTTTAATCATTTTTACGTGTCGTAGAATGGGCACCGTCTATTTAGACACGCGTGAAGTGCAGATATTTGCGGGAATGTTAGTAATAGCGTCAATTTTTAATACGTTACGGCGTACAACACGCGAAAATATTAGTTAAATGTTGCACTACACGTAAAATACTAACAATCAATTTTATCTTGCAATTTATAGCTTGTATAACCTTTCAAGAAGTACCATATTTCAGCGGCATATATACACTCCTGATCCCCGAAATAGATTTTCAGAGAGAAATCCGGCGTGAGTCGTTGAAAAACCGAGCCAAAGCGTAGCTTAGCGAAAGCACGCCCTCTATGTTAAACTCTCACTCTAAACAAGTCACACGTATACAAGCACCCACACATCTTTCAGTATTTCAACACATTTCAGAGTAGTTCTTGAGTTGGACGCTGTTCATGAACAGAGGTCGCTAAATTCAGTCCTCAAATTATGGGTCGGTAACACAGTTTGGGTGGTGACACGAAGTCCCATAAGGTGATAGGTCTATTCTATACCTCGTCTGTGCTCGAATATACCACCAGCGCCGGTGACGGAGAAGCCTTGAAGCTTCATTCTGTCAGTTTTCGAGTCATAAATTCATTATTATTTCAACGTTCGGTGCTTATTAGCGTTCAAACGCCCCAGACCCGTCTGCATGGATGGTCTACTGAGGCAAGTATACCAGCAAAAGCTTCCTTCTTGCCGATTCCACTACGTAAGCTGGTTGAAACAGTTTGTTTACTACATCGCGTATACGTACACGCTTTTCCTAGCTTGTGTGAGCGTAGGCACACATTCAAGGCCCAATAAGACGGCCCTAATTCGTTATTTAAATAATTTTTTGTTCTAATAATTCCCAACTTTGTTTTACCTTAGCGGATACTAGTTTACAGCCAATGCCATCTGCGAGAAATGATGAAAATCCGGCCCAAGGAGTGGAGAGTGCACTTCCCTTACCGTAAGTTACTTGTACCGAGCTCGAAGCATGGTTGAGAGCGAGTAGTACGGCTAGAAAAGTTTTAACTCAAATTTGAGTTTCATGGTCGGCGGTCGGGGTGGCGGAAATGGCCTTCAAACTCAAATTTGAGTTAGGACTTTTATAGCCCTACTACTAGAGCGGGGTAATATTTTCGGAGTAACATTTCAGGTCGATATCGATTTTTATTTTAAATTCGACTTTGTTACAGCTGGCTCTGCAACTTGTGTGCAATTCGATTTGATGCATTACAGGACCTACAAGCCCATGTACTCCGTCACAAAGGGACCAAGCTGTGCCTGCCTTGCCCATTGTGCAGCCAAACCTACGAAAGTGTTCATTCCCTAAAAAGACACTTTGGTAAAGCGCACAAAATAAGTTAAAAATAAATATTTGGTAATAATTATATATATATACATTTATTTAATTTCAATCTTGCGGTCCAGAAATGTGACTTGGTTTACAAAATATCTCCCTAACCTTACCACTACCAATCACACCCCTTCGCTCTTACTTTGCAACATACTCTTGGTAAAATTTTTTTTCAAGATTTTCGACGGGGCACCCTCCAGAATGGTTCCAAATAATTAAAAAAAAAATCCCCGTAAAATTTGAGCTCGATCGGATAACGGGAAAGGGTGCTCCTGGGCCCTCAAACATTTAAATCTAGAGACGCGGTAGCGTCTCGACGCCAAGTACATGATCGACACCCTGTATATGTCGACTGTCGCTACCGCTATCATTTACTCGTCCCCGGGCTATTCCAACCTAACCTGAAACTTATTTCATTAATTATCTCATCACGCCTGCAATATTTTCTAAATTTAAAGGCATTTTTCTTATGTAAACCGCATATAAGCTTTCGAATAAGACCAATTTCAATAAAATCGGTCCACGAATGACAGAGATTCTCTGTCTCCTGATTCTCCTTCTCCAAGAAATTTTTCGTCAACATAATACGTATATACGCGTTACACACACACCTTCAGCCAACACATGTTCGTTCTTCTTTCGTCGACTCTCGGGATTATTCGGCAGGGATCGTCGTCCGTCATTGTACATACATACTTATATATACTATTTTGAATTTTATAACCTACCAAGTGCTAAGTGTCAAATAAAGTAAGTTTTCCGAATTTGGAATGTCACGAGTTTTTACACTACATAGGAGACTGAATTATTGTCGCAATTAATAAGGTAAGTCGCCAACATTTTTTTAATAGATTTCTTATGTAGAGTCGCAGACTTGGAAGTTGTCAAGAGATGGTTCGACTGATTGCCAGTACCACAGATGAAGAGACCTATATGGGCCACATTTGACCATAAAAGATCGACCGACGATAGTCCACACCACGAAGGCTGCCCAGAAGGCCCCACGAGCTGGTGCACGTGGCGTAGAGCGGAGGCTAGAGGAACACTGGACACTTTCATACATGGCAAACCACCGCTGAGCGATGCTGTCTTGAAAGTCATTAGACCCATTTATGAGGACTTAACATCCGAAGATTTATTGGAGCGATGTCTCGGAGCGTTTACCCAAAACAATAAGGAAAGTCTAAATTCGTTAATCTGGACGTTTGCTCCGAAACATTTGCACTGTGGTAAGAAGACTGTGGAAATTTTAAATTTCTTGGCCGTCGTCATTTTTAATGAAGGGTTTCGCAAGATTCTAAAAATCATGGAAGTAATGGGAATAAAATTGGGCCAGATCGTCAAAGCCTGCGTAGACGCCAGAGATGGCGAGCGCATACAACGAAGTAACAGACGGTCGTCTGACGCATCTAAAGACGCTAGGACTGCCAGCAGAGAAGAGAGAGCTGCCCAACACGAATACTTTGAAGCTGAGGAAGGTTTCCGCTACGGTCCTGGTATAGCAGATTAGTGGTAAGTTACAAAAATTAGTTGTTATCTACCGTAACGTCAGTCACATAAGTCGTAACTGCATGAAAAACTTTAAACGCGTGTTTCTCGAAACAATTTTTTTAAATCGGGCACACATTTTTCTCAAAAACTACTGGACCGATTGAGCTAAAATTTTACACACATTCAAAGTGAATGTGTACCTATAGCCCGAACTAGAATTATACCAATAGTTTTAATACAACCTCCCCCACACCTTGTTTTAGCTCAAGAAAAGTCGAAAAAGTCAAATATAAATTTTTAAACAGCTGCGATTTCGGTAACAATGTCCGGACTTGGTTACTTCTAGTTCGGGCGATAACTACACTCATATAGATTAAAAAAATCTTTGGTACTTTCGTTTCAGATGACTAGGACGACCGCAATTCGTGCGCCCGATGGGGCCGGGTAATCAAATATGTAGCATTCCATTTAAGAAACTGCAGATCACCTTCGGTTCACGGAAAATATCGCGAACACCAAAAGTTGATATACCCTATTATGTTGGGTATAAAAAATAGTAAAAGTTTTCCTGTTTCAGTTTTTTCAAATACTTATCATTTGCGAGAACCCTATACATATAACAATATCAGGTAGAGCCGCTTGGCCGCTGCTAGTACCGCCCGGCTTAGCCAGTGCAGCAGGTATTGGGCGACACAGCGTCATATTCAATTAATTTTCCTGCGACTAATTTGAAAGTGTCCGCGTTTCTAAAAACGTGTCCGTAAAGAGCACAAGTAGGGCTATATCCTCATTTTTTCAAATTTATAAATAGTGCCCTGCTAGTATAAAATTGCATTTGTTTAAAACAATTGCAGAATAAATGGTCTAAAATTAGTTTTTTTTAAGTGACATAATTTTTATTAGATACTCTTACTTCTCCAGTGTAAACACCCAAAAGCTCATTCTTACCTTTTTCTTATTTCAACAGTTATAATTTAATGAAAAAAGTCAATTTCCACAATCTTGAAAATTTTGAAAAATCCTTTAAAATACGTTTATATATCACTAAAGACTACAACATATTCAAATTTCACCAAAATCCCAAATGGTATTCCGAAAAGTATCCGATTTCGCGTGGAATGACCCAGGATTGAAATGCGAAAAGTATCCTTTTCACACGCGGTCAAGTGCACGCGTGCCTGCATACACACACAGCCGTGTATCGCAGCGTAGACATGTCTGCTTGTGGCTGCCTTTGCTCGCGAGTAGTGGAGACGGTTTTGCAGATGTGTGCGTGTAAAAAGAAAACGGGCCAAAAGTGCATGTCCTTCGGTTGCGTAGCGAGGGAATCACGTTGTCTAAGAGGAACATTTGTATCACGCTACGTCCCTCTTCGTATCACGAAGATATATTAGAATGATATTCGCACTTCACTGTAATGCAATAACAATATTTTCATGAATATAGTATCGTAACATTTGTGATGTTTCCCTAATGATAAATAACACCAAACAAGATATAATTTGAATAATACATATTTAGTGGTAATATCAAAGAGGAGATATAATAAGAGGCGTCACTCGACAAGGACAGAAATAAACTGGGGAAATCACTAGACAACCAATTTAAATGCCCATTCGGCAATGATCGGTAAACTTGGGCAATAATCAGCCAACTGTGGTAAGGTATATTTAGTCGATTTGAATATCCCGCTCGAATAGACAACCAATTTAAATGCCAAGGTCAATTAAGGACTTCAAAGGTTCCGCCCGGAGTGACGCCTCTTATTATATTTCCTCTATGGTAATATGTTTCGGCCGCAGAGACGTATAACGAATGAAAAAGTTGGAGACAATCGGCAGTCCTTTTTTCCACTCGCTCTCTTCTCCTACGTTCGAGGCTATCGACAAACTTCTAAAAACATAGGAACCACAGTAACATCTCGATTACGGTTCAAAATTGTGACTATGTATGATTGGTGTTAATTTATATCACCCCTAGTTGAGGTGTTCCCCCTTGGAACCAGTGAAGCGTGTAATATGGCTCGAGCGCCGATCGTATAACCCGATCCGAAGTTGAAAATCGGTGAGAGACAACACCGATGCACACGAGGTTCACAATTAAAAGTATTTTATTTTTGGTTCTTTTTTATAAATTGTTTACCAACATATTTGTGAGGATTTTCTGATTAAAATGTAACCAAACACGATATGGTTTGTCAGTGGCGGATTTAACAGGGCGGCTAATGAGCAGTTGCCGCCTAGGCCCCTGCAGGGCCCAATGACAAAAAAATTTTGATAGGCATTCAAACACTACATTTTTTTCGTACTACTACACTTGACCCGTTTTTAGTAAACTACCTCTCCATTTTCCCGAAAAAATGGGCCCCTGCCCAGAAGGCCCGCCAGGGCCATGTCTTAAAAAAATAATGATTTGAACCAAATACTACATTTTTTTCTGTACTACTACATTTAGCCAGTTTTTAGTAAACTACCTCCTCTTCATTTTCCCCCAAACATGGCCCCTCAGAACGTTTGCCACCTGGGTCTTTTTTTTTTTAAATCCGCCATTGTGGTTTGGATAATTATATAAATATAAACGATTCGTATTCACGATAAGTAAAAGTTGTCCGATTTATGTTGTATTTGGTATCATTTTAATTAGGAGATTCTAACGAACATGTTGGTAGATGTTGGGTGAATGTTGGTTCGCCCGCGCGGTCACGAGGGCGCGCCCCGGTGCCGGCACGCATGTGTTGCGTGCACGGACGGGCGAGGCAGTTCCATCTCGGCACGACAGCTTAACCTATATTTCTACCTATGTAACAATATACTACAGTTCTATAAGATTTGTGTGTTCAGTTACTTTCCCACAAAGCTAGGCGGGCATAACAGTAGAAGTTTCATGAAAATGGAACCAAAAATACAAATCTTAAATTTTGATTGCGTTAGTATTATCTCACACGTACACGGGTATCGTTCCGAGGCTTTCGCTTACATCGAAATTGTACTGTATATCTTCTTTTACTATGCTCGCTTTTCTTTTCTGCTGTATGTTTTTCTTATTTCTATGTATGTACCACGTGTTAGTGATTATTAACTCTTTACATGCAGACAACGATTGAAGAACGCAGCGTGCCTCACGGTAATTCAGGATACCTTGGCGGAAGCAGGTATCTCGTACGGAACACATCTAAGCACGTCTGCTGCGGATGAAAATTTTGAAGATTCTCCAATTATCGAAGGAATTGTAGAAGAAGTACATTTCGATACGGACGCAGAAGATATTATAGAAGAAATACATTCCAATGCGGGCGAAGAGGAAATTGTAGAAGATGTGCATTTCGAGTCGAACGAAGAAGAAATTGTGCAAGAAATAGATTTCGACAGAGACAGCGATGAGATACAATCCGTAAGAGACATCAACGAAGAAACGAATCAAGATGTTGGAAGTGATGCCGATTACTGGGTGGTAGAAAATTCAGAACCAGAACAGCCGGAAAATCCAATTTCAAAAGGAATAGACTTCGATGATTTTCCGTATGTTTTCGAACAAATAAAAAATCTTGGAAAACATTCGACTATTGGCTGTGGCATCGAACATTTTGAAATAATTAGATGTCAACGGAATGGACTAGAAAATGTGTACTATGTAGAGTGCAAAATGTGCAAATACACAGAGCACATATCCTGTCTTCGGAAGAGTGATGCCACTATGGATATCAACCGCGCCGCTGTTTCTGCAACAATGATAACGGGCGGCGGATATAATCAACTGGAGGACATACTGACTGCCGTGACCGTGTCCTGTATGACGAAAAGGATCTACGAGAAATGTCAGAATGACCTAATCGATGCCCTCGAAGTGGCCGCACAACGCGAAATGGAAGATGCTGGAAAAGAGGAAAAAGCATTAACTATATCAAGAGGCGACGTACATGCAGAATCCAATCTACCGTTTATCCCAGTTGTCGCGGATGGCAGCTGGATGAAAACCGTGGTCCTACCGCGGAGGAGATTACAATTCTATTTCTGGAGTAGGAGTCATCGTGGGATACCACACGAAGAAAGTGCTGTACATCAGCGTGAAGAATAAATTCTGCATGACTTGCCAAATAGCAGGTACGAGGAAGGAAGAACCGCGCGAGCATCGCTGCTTCAAGAACTGGGGTCGTTGTCAGAGTTCAACTGGCATGGAGAGTGTTGCTATTGTCGAAGGCTTCAATTGCAGCATAGATATGCACGACCTAATACACCATATATTAGTTGCCGATGGCGATAGCAGTGTGTACAAGAAGATATTGGACAGTAATCCATATGGAAAGTATATGGTGCAGGTACAAAAAATCGAATGCACCAATCACCTGTTACGCAATTTCAGTAAAAGAATAAACGAAATCGGAACAAAAGGCCGCAATAAAGATCTAAGAGCTGTCGTACAGAATAATGCTCTCCGCCTGCGTACTGGTATAAAAAAAGCTGCGGAATACCGGTTGCGAGAAAAAATACCACTCGAGGAACGAATTCAAAATTTGAAGCAAGACTTGACAAATGTACTGAGTCACGTTTTCGGTGAACAAGGAGTGTCAGAAGTTAGCATACTTCTGTAAGAAATACTCTGATCCCAACAGAGTAGACTACGTTCCACGACTAAGAGAAGCTGGGGTATTTATTAAAGTATCGAAGAAGCGATGCAGCAAGTTTTCGTTAAAGCTGACAGTTTGCTGCGCGGTCTAAAAAACAATGCTGTTAAAGGTTTTAATAACATAATTGCTAAATTCATCGGAGGCAAAAGGATAAACTTTGGACGAGGGGGCTCGTATCAGGGTAGAGTCTCCGCTGCAGTCGTCCAATATAACACAAAAGAGGCGTTCAGCTGATTGAGTACGGCAATGAATAAAGAGCCGTCAACCATGGTAAGGAAGCTGGAAGGTCGTCGAAAGCGCGCAGCAGAAAAAGCAAGGGAGTATAAAAAAGAAGCGAAAGCATCCTCCTTTCGAAATAAAAAACATTCGTGCGACCAGGATTACGGCCCCAACGCGGCGAAACCAGATATGGAAGAGACAGTATACTCTTCCGAGTGTAAAAGGCACGCGGATATACGAGGTGTGTAAATAAAGTAATGAGACTGGCAACGTCGCTTTCGATCCGGCAACGCTGGAGACGAGAGGCTTTGAGCAGCGTCAAGTGCACATGTGATACGACTCCAGTATGAGTTTGAACTCGCTACAGTCATTTGTTTCTCCGTAGCGTTAGTTTTCGTGAAACAGTTTTTTCTTGTCCGTTCTAAAAATGAGTGGCGTCAATTTTGAGCAACGGTGTGCTATCAAGTTTTGCTTCAAACTTGGACACAATGCAACAGAAACATTTGAAAAACTTCGGCAGGCCTATGGAGAAAGTGTTTTGTCAAGGGCCCAGGTTTTTCGGTGGTTTAAGGCATTTTCAGAAGGAAGAGAGTCGATTGAAGATGAACCACGAAGCGGAAGGCCTTCAAGTGCAAACACCGATGAAAATGTCAACAGAGTCCGGGATCTTGTGCGTTCAGATCGACGGTTGACAGTCAGAATGATCGCGGAACAGTTGAATTTGAATCACACCTCCGTTCATCAGATTTTGACCAATGAATTGGAGATGAGGAAAATTTGTGCAAAAATGGTTCCGAAAAACCTTTCCCAAGACCAAAAGGATCTCAGAAAGGAAAGGAGTCTTGACTTTCTGGGATCGATTGAAAATGATCCCCGTTTTCTGGAACGTGTCATTACTGGTGACGAGTCTTGGGTGTTTGAGTACGACCCAGAAACCAAACGCCAGAGCATGGAGTGGCACACTGCAACCTCTCCAAGGCCCAAAAAAGCACGAATGAGCAAGTCAAAGATCAAATGCATGCTGATTTGTTTTTTGGATAGTCACGGAATCGTCCACAAAGAGTTTGTGCCTCAAGGCCAAACGGTTAATCAACACTTTTACCGAGAAGTCCTTGAAAGACTTCGAAAAAGAGTCTTTCGTGTGCGACCAAACATCAAAAACAACTGGGTGTTGCATCACGACAATGCGCCATGTCACACTGCAATCTCAATAAACGAGTTTTTGGCCAGTAAAAACATTCCTGTGGCTCCTCAGCCTCCTTATTCACCAGACTTGAGCCCTTGTGACTTTTTCCTCTTCCCGAGATTGAAAAATCACCTCAAGGGAACTCATTTTGGGACACTTGAAAACATCAAAACAGCTGTAACCGATCAGCTGAAGGCTATTCCACTATCCGAGTTCCAGCAATGCTATGATGATTGGAAGGACCGTCCCCAGCGCTGTGTGGCTTCCCAAGGGACCTATTTTGAAGGAGACAATATTGCATTGTAATTATATTTGAATAAAAACTTGAAAAAAAATCAGTCTCATTACTTTATTTACACACCTCGTACTCCTTCACTGGCAAACGAGGCGACACGAGATCCAAGTGGAAACTCGCGATCAGGCGAATAGCGAAAAGTGGATTGGTTATAGGAAGAAATTATTAACTGCATCCAATTTCGACAAGGTATGCCGATTACGAAAGACTACACCACGGGCAAAAACTGTGAAGAGTATAATGTACCCGCAACTCCACAATTTACATTCTCTCCAATACGGAAGGGAAAATGAGGCAAACGCCTTGAGACAAATGCAAGAAGAATTAGAAATGCATATTCTACCGTGTAACCTCTTCATCGATGACACTGTGCCTCACTTAGGTGCAACTCCTGACGGCCTCGTGGATCATGATAAAATCGTCGAAGTAAAGTGTCCTGAATCGGCCAAGGATTTATCACCTGCTGAAGCAATAAAGCAACTTGGTAATATAAGGCGTATTTTCAAGGGTAATGAAATGAATAAGAATCATCATTACTATTATCAAGTGCAAGGACAATTGCATATAACGAAAAGGCAACGGGCCAATTTTTGTTTATGGACGCCGAAAGGAATGAACGTTACAACAGTATCGAGAGATGATCGATTCTGGGCAACAGAGATGGAGAAAAAACTGAAGAAGTTCTATGAGGACTGCATGTTGCCAGAAATTATAGATAGTCGATACAATCGACAACAGCCGATTAGAGAACCTCCGTACGTACAAAAAGGAGGAGCAGGTACGAGTACACAAGAAAGTACACAAAAAGATGGATGAAAACATCACGATAGCACCGGCGAGTGCATCCAGCGCATGTGAAGAGCTGTCGAATAAGCAATTGTAATCCAAAGTGACTAATGCACCGGCGAGTGCATCCAGCGCATATGAAGAGCTGTCGAATAAGCAATTGCAATCCAAAGTCACTAATGCACCGGCGAGTGCATCCAGCGCATGTGAAGAGCTGTCGAATCAACCAATTGCAATTCAAAGTCACTATTGCACCGGCGAGTGCATCCAGCGCATATGAAGAGCTGTCGAATCAACCAATTGCAATTCAAAGTCACTATTGCACCGGCGAGTGCATCCAGCGCATATGAAGAGCTGTCGAATCAACCAATTACAATCCAAAGTGACTATTGCACCGGCGAGTGCATCCAGCGCATATGAAGAGCTGTCGAATAAGTAATGTTCCAAAATGTAAGTAAGAAAGTATGTAGAAGATACACACGGAGAGTGAATAGGACCGTCTATGACGGGGGTGGTGATGGGCCTTTTCACACTCTCCTAATAATAAATACCTACAGCTATTCTTTCATATCAAGTGGAAATGACACGTATAAAAGCGTAAATATGACATATACTTTTGTTATGCAAATAATTGGATTAATTGGAAATCATCATGAATGTTTCTCTCATATATGAATTTGTTTTAGATATTTCCACCAACCAATATCGACGTTGAAAATCATGCTCTATGAAACGAGGAAAGGAAGGCAGTCTTCTCCGCAAGCATAAAAATAAGTAAATAACATACATACATTTACATTTTTACTGCATTCAGATTACAACTCGTTCTAACTTTTTATCACAGGTTCTATGACAACTAACTGGAATCGAAAGGGTTCAGTGCCATTCCAAGAAAATATTTATGAGAAATAGGACACAATAATAATGGTTTCTTCAGTGAGTGTATGTATCAGTTTTTACATTCAAGTGGTATAAACACAAAAATAATTTTTATTAAATTTATTTCTTTTTGCAGATCAAACCAGGATGTACATACAGGGTGTCCCACGGTAGACTGGACCTCGCGATATCTCCTAAAGTATTGGAGGTAAAAAAAAAAGAAAATATGGAATTGCATGGTTCGAGGGTGCCAATTTATTAGCTCGAACGAATTTTTTTTCGATTATTATTTTAAAAGATACGATGGTCAAGTTCGGTTTTTTAAATGGAACTATTTCTTTTGAAGACCTGAGTTGATAGTGCGTTCCAAGACAAATTCAATAAGCTTTAATGTATACACTTTATTTCCACTGGTTTTTGAGATATAGGGCTTGCAAATTTACAGATTTTCACTGGAAGAAAACCCTCTGGAATAGCAAGGACCGAGGGCGGTCTTGCTGGCGCCACGGGCGGCATTACCTGTTGAAACTGATACCTACCTGCTAAAGGTCTACGCCAAGAATGGCAGGCCCAAAGGCTGGGCAATTCTTTTCCGTCAGAAATGCTACTTAGGTAGGTACATCTGCGGTATGGAGAAGCGCACCGTTACTTTCATTTCGCACTTGCTTCTACGCTCGGATGGCCGATTCTTATGGGAGGGATGCAAGTTGGATTGGTTAGGTTAGGAGGTATGAAAGTTGCTAGACTAAATTTCAGCCATAGGGAGTAGATTGTATTAGAAACAATCGGATTTGCACCCCTCACAAACGGCTGCTCTCTTGAAGAGGCCCTCTTCACAGCTATGCTCACCTTCTCTCGCACGGAATATGTTAACGCATGCTATTGTTTTGATATTGAAACTCGTGTTTATACTCGAGAGGACCACGCGTCGACAGCGGGCTACCCCTTTTATTCCTGTGTCTCTCCACAAGGCGTATTGACGGTGGATTGTAGGAGCGTAAATGTTTGGATGCCAGTTATTGAATTCAGGAGACGATAGAAACACTTTATTACAAAACACACATGTACTATAATTAAAGTAAATCGTATTCCTCTCGGGCAGGAGTACTGATAATGATCGAACTTGCGCTCCACTTCGCGCAGACCGATTACACGAAGGGTAGTCGTGTCACACACTGCACAAATGATACAGGGTTATTCTGGAGCAACGCCCGTCAAGTAGATGCGGCCTGGTACCCCGTGGCGAGGACAGACCTTCGCAGTGCCTCACCCGATTTTTATGGCTTTCGATCCTCGAAGGGGTTCGAGTGCCTATTAAGAAGTGAGAAATCTTCGACTTGCGCATTTCTCATCAGATATTTGCGAAAACGACATCCATCGATTCCTTATGTTTCGCCGATGAAACTGACACCAAGAACGACGTAATTCGGACCATAATGAAGGAAATTCCATGGATAATCGATTTATATCATTTCAAGCTGAGTTGACTTGGTTAAAAATAGTTCGATTTACGTGAAATTTGGTATGATTTTAATCGACGGAACGCCAGGAATCCATTGGCGCCACTTCCCCTTCGATACGATGAAGAAAAGAAGCAAACATTTGAAATCCTAAACATTTCTCACTTCTTAATGGTATTCCAAACCCTTCGAGGGTCGAAAGCCAGAAAATTCTATGAGGCACTGCGGGGTGTTGTCCTCGCCACGGGGTGACGGGTGTAGCTGGAGAATCACCCGGATGAAATATGTAAAGGTGGAAGATGCCACATGTGGTTACCAAAAATTAACCGGACTGATCGGCCGGGGTGTCTCGCCATGGTCGCGGTTTATGAGCGGATTTTCCGCGCGTCGGCGGTAGGCAACGGTACATAGTACGGGTCCGAAGTCATCGTACCGTGATCGTACGCACTACCCACCGACAGAGCAATATACGGATTACCTCAGACTGGACAATGTCACCACGTTTTTTATTAGCCTTTACAAATTTGGCAAACAGATGTTGTCCAAACGTTCTTGGAGAAATAATAAATTATCGATCGTAAAGAGCGAATGAATTTTCGCCTGGCTCTGAGTCCGCTTTTATCCCGACGCACGCGAGAATGATGCCACAAATATAAGAATTAAAAAGTATTATCCACCGTCAATACGCCTTGTGGAGAGACACAGTAAGAAAAGGGGTACACCGTTGAGTGCGCGTGGTTCCGCCTACATCGTCCTCCCTTCAAATTAAAGACGGATTCCCTATCGCTCGAGTATAAACACGTGTTAGAATATCAAAACAAAAGCTCGCACTGACATATGCGTTGTGAGTGAAGGCAAGCCGTAGGAAGGAGATTAGATTATGACAATTGAAGCTGCATTCCTTCCAGACCTGAAATTGTCACCTTCTCATACAGGGTGATTCTGGAGCTGCGCCCGTCGAAGGATGAGACCTGGTACCCCGTGGCGAGGACAACCCCCCCGCAGTGCCTCACCCGATTGTATGGCTTTCTACCCTCGAAGGTGTTGGAGTGCCTATTAAGAACTGAGCAATCTTTGACTCCCGCATTTCTCTCAGATCTTCGCAAAAACGAGGCCAACTGATGATTCCTGATGCTTCGCCGATGAAACTGACACCAAGAACGACGTAATTCGGACCATAATGAAGGAAATTCCATGGAAAATCGATTTATATCATTTCAAGCTGACTTGACTTGGTTAAAAATAGTCCGATTTACATGAAATTTGGTATGACCGTCATAGGAAAAACATAAGGAATCCATTGGTGCCACTTTCATATGGATGCGATAAAGAATAAAGAATTATTTTATTTCTGAAACAGGTACGAACCCTCGGTAGACCGTAGCGAATTGAGGTCGGAGTCCCACAGTCATGGGGTGAAAATGTGAAATATCCATTACAACATAGTAAGAAATTCTTTATTCTTTATCGTATCGATATGAAAGTGGCGCCAATGAATTCCTTATGTTTTTCCGATGACGATCATACCAAATTTCATATAAATCGGACTATTTTTAACCAAGTCAAGTCAGCTTGAAATGATATAAATCGATTTTCCATGGAATTTCCTTCATTATGGTCCGAATTACGTCGTTCTTGGTGTCAGTTTCATCGGCGAAACATAAGGAATCGATGGATGTCGTTTTCGCAAAGATCTGATGAGAAATGCGCAAGTCCAAGATTTCTCACTTCTTAATAGGCACTCGAACCCCTTCCAGGGTCGAAAGCCATAAAAATCGGGTGAGGCACTGCGGGGGGGGGGGGGGGTGTCCTCGCCACGGGGTATTATGGCCCACCTTTTCTTGCACCCAATACCGTCTCGCGTGCTTTTGTTTTTAAATTCGAACGTGTGTTTATTCTCAAGGGATAAAGGATCCGTCTCGAATTTGTAGGGAAAACGACGCAAGCGGGACCACGCGCAGTCAGCGGACTACCAGTTTTCTTTCTGTGTCTCACCGCTAGACGTACTGGCACTTCTTCAGAGTAATTTAGTTTCCTACCTCAGCTGCCAGGGAAACATTCTTCAATGTAACATAGGAATATCTTTTTTCTGTCATCGTGTGGACCAGAAGATTAATTTTCGTCACGGTCAGCGTTGAGGACATCATTATAATTTATTTATATTGTAGCGGGGCACGGGTTATGGCCTGCCGAACGTAGAGAGTTTAGCTAGGGGAAAAGAAAAATGCCACATCTGGTTCCCATAAATTAAACACGCTGATCTGATCGGCCGGAGTGTTTTGCCATGGTCGCGGTTTATGACTGAAATGTCCCGCGAGCCGGTGGCCAGGTACAACGGTACGTTCCGATCCGTAATTACTGAGGCGACCATCCACCAATGCAGCACTACCTACATGCATTAACTCAGAGCGAAAGGTGTCGAAAGCCAAGAAGACAGCATGTTCGATTGCTTTCTAAGTAGAAACGCAACAGATGTTGAAGAAGTGTCCCTCGAAAATACTAAATTGCCAATCCTAAACATTCAATGAGTTTCTCTTCATTCTGAGCTAGCCTCTCCTTTATCCCGTAAGACGGAATAGGTAGTATTTTATTTCGCATTTCCGTCTACGTTCGGATGACCAGAATGGGTCCCAGCTAGGAAATGGTGGGTGTTATAAATTTTTTTTCGTTGATCATAAAAACTTCCCCTTTGCATATTTTAACCATCTACATGGATATTTCCAACCAATAAGGAAGAAGTTCCTTTCTTTCGAAAGGGCCAATGGCATCTTCTGACAAATTTTCCTCAGACTTAGGAAAAAGTCTGTGGATCAGAAGTCATTAGACATTCGCAGTACGTACCAGTTCTTTGGCGCGAACGAATCCAGTCGAAAAATGCATTTGACTATAAAAGATAAAGTGGAATTAGTGCTTATACGTGGTGAGGGACGCTTATCATATCGATTAGTAAGTGTACACTTCCACCGACGACATCCAGATCGACCAACACCGAGTCCACAAACGGTAAGTCTTTATCTTCATTTAGTGAAATACATACAGTTAAATACTGAATCTTTAACCCTTTTGCTACGGCGCCCGGGTCCGCGGGGGCGCCGCTACCGACCGGGAGCCCGCGCCACGAGTGTACCCTTGTCGCTACGGCGGTGCGGTTCGATCAAGCCGCAAGCTTGATCCTTCCGCAATGATCCTTTCACCACTGCACAGTACTTAATTTTACCCATGCACGCACGACGTATAGTCTAAACAATGAAAGGGTTAAATAATCAGTTTTGCCGTTTTTGTATCAATTAAATGCGTTTACATGAAATCGGTATGTTTTCAGATAAAAAATATTTGCCAGCTATTCGAAGCGACGGGGAGTGTGCATGCATTAAAAAAAAATATGCAGACCACCTACACGCAGGAGCAAGAAATTGATGTTGTGGCGGCATTCCACGCCCACCCCACAACCTCAATTCGCCAGATAGCGGCAAATTGCGATTTGTCAAAATCGACAATTCAGAGAATCGTAAAGAAAAATGATCTGAAGCCGTATAAACCGAGCACGCAGCACAAATTATTTCTTAGAGATTACGGACCACGGATTGAATTTTCGATGTCGATATTGTAGCAACTCGGAGAGGATCCAGAGTTTATCAGAAATATCATGGTAACGGACGAATGTATATTTTATACAAATGGTTTAACATGCCATCAAAATTCACGAATGTGGGCAACTGAAAACCCATATTGGGTACGTGAAGATAATAACCAGTATCGCCAATCAGTTTTAGTATGGTGTGGTATTTTCAATCAAAAAATATATGGACCCTATATTTTCGATGGAAATGTAACGGGAGTAGTGTATTTAGAAATGTTGAAGAGTTATCTCGGAGATATTTTGCACGATATGTCACTAGTAGAAAGACGGAACCTATGGTTTCAACAAGATGGTGCTCCGGCGCATTACGCTACTATCGTAACGAGATGGCTGAACGAAACATTTCCCAACCGCTGGATCGGTCGGAATGGAACAGTGGCATGGCCACAACGATCCCCTGACCTCTCGGCCTGCGATTTTTTTCTATGGGGATATGTGAAACAAAAAGTATTTCAAACTCCAGTCCAGAACACCGCGGACTTGACACAACTAATCATTGAAGCCTGTCAAAATGTGCCGGCCGAGATGTTAGAGGGGGTAGAATCTGCATTTTGCCAACGTGTATTAAGTTGCATTCTTAATGACGGAGGCCACGTGGAAGGTCAGCCGCCCGAAATGCGAATTCCATGAGTACAGCATTAGGGATTGCAATCGGTTAAATCGGTTAAAATTTTTTTTTCACTGATAACGTAGTAGATATCGACGGAATTAATGAACGCATATATGTGTTACATTGTAATAGACTACTACTACAACTACCACAAATGCACGATGTAAGAGGTACCCCTTCCATGACGCCAACCGGCCTAGAGAAAATGTGCAGCAGCAGATTTTCTGTCAGCTGGAGGAGCAGATTTTCAATCCTCGAAGTGACAGAAAATATAACCTATATGCTATACCCGATTTCCTAAAGATACTGTTGCGGCGTAATAATAATGTTTCGGAAGGATGATGAAAAGTTCACAAATGTAGCGTAATAGAACGAAATAGCCGCTAAACATTTATTGTCATATAGCATATACATAGGTTATATTTTCTGTCACTTCGAGGAGGGACCACATAATAATCACGCGTTGGATTCAACGTCGAACACAATTTTATATATGTTTGTTCATAACTGCTTTCTGCATAGGATGTGTATTTCATGTTCTGTTTCAGTGTTTTGCTAATAAAAAAATGTATATCCTAACAAACTTCATTTTCTGGAGACATGCCCTCGGGTATTTTTCCTCTTCACTTATAATTCCTTACTGCCAACGTAGAATATTGTAGCATAAGCACATTCCAAGTAAATGTACTGTAACGTCCCACTATTTTTCGCGCGGTATTATTCTAAAGTCTCCCTCATAAATCGCTCCACAACTCCATCAAAATTCCTCAATTCAAGTCTTACCCCTTTTCCCCAATCACTGATCACCTTGACGATGTACCTTAGCGGTCCCCATCTCCAGGTGATCTAATTTCAAATCCCCTTCCCCTCTTCGGCCTTCGAGGCGCGAACTCCTTCCACGTTTAAACCTTAGACAAGTCCCTCACTAAAAACTCGCTCATCTCGAGACTATGTCTCACCCCCCCCACCCTTTTACAACAAACGTATTCAAACCTCAACTTTTCAAACCCCAATCAAAACCCTCCGAACCCATCCAACGGGTGGAGTACCCCTTTTCAAAGCCCCGAAAGAGCCGCCGAAATACGCAATAACAACACATATTTTACGCATGAATCATCAATACGCGCCGATTACATAACACATATTTTAAGCATGAGTCATCACGCATACCGCAAATTCCCCGCATACCTGACATTCCATCGCTTTGTATAAATACCAGCGCCGCATGGACCACACACAGTCAGTCACAGTCAGTTAGTTCGGGAACATCTGTTACGCCAAACTCTCTATTATAAAAGTACATTGTATTAAACTTCGCTTCAGTGCAACGTCCCCAATAGGGTTACCAAACCTTCTACATCACTGTAAGCACTTATCATTTTATCTTATTGTAAAACACTAACGCTATCGTTTTCTATTATTTTCATTTACTTATGCTTATCTATACGTATATCATTTGATTTTGCTCACGCTTATTGCTTTATGTTATTTCCTTTTGCTTATGCTATTTGCTTTATATTCTTTGCTCACGCTTATTGCTTTAAATTATTTCCTTTTGCTTATGTTATCTGCATTTATATCATTTAGCTTCTTACTCTTATTGCTTTATATTGTATTCTTTCGCTTAAGTTATTTGCTTATATTATCTTCTTCGCTTACGCTTATCGCTTTATATCGTTTCATTGCTTATATTACCGCCTAATTATATTATTGCTTAAGCTTATTGCCTTATGTTAACCTGTTTATAACCAACTGTAACACTTCTTATGTTTATCTTATCTTATGCGTAATATTATTATCATTGAACATCGTTATATAAATGTCTTGTGCTAATGCTTAATGTCCAACGCATTGTTATAATACGTCTACTGCCATTGCTTCAGTAGTGCATGGCTTATTCACACGCGTTCCAATAAATAACGCTTTTGTTTTACCCGACGTTTGAATTCTTGTAATTATCCTTCGAATACCTAGAATCGTTACGAGCCATAGCAACAGCTGATCTCTCTTCACGAACACCGGGAGTTCTTATCAGTGTTTACAAGCTTACTTTCGCTTAGGGTCCCGCATGCCCAATGCTACACCTATTGAAAAGAACTACGACGCGTGTCTTTTTATTGCAATGCAGTAGTTAAGCCAATTATAGAGCCATAAATACAAACCACAAGAGTTCTAACGGGTGTCACTCTGGTGAGCGATAACTCCCTAACCTTCCCTGGTCGATTTATGCTGCGAAGCTGGCCTTCGTGCTGAACGCCTAAACTCCCCAGAGCTGCGAAGCTGGCCTTCGTGCCTGAATACCATCCACCCCTCAGAGCTGCGAAGCTGGCCTTCGTGTCTGAGCTCCTAAACTCCCCAGAGCTGCGAAGCTGGCCTTCGTGTCTGAGCTCCTAAACTCCCCAGAGCTGCGAAGCTGGCCTTCGTGCCTGAATACCATCCACCCCTCAGAGCTGCGAAGCTGGCCTTCGTGTCTGAGCTCATAAACTCCTCAGAGCTGCGAAGCTGGCCTTCGTGTCTGAGCTCCTAAACACCCCTCAGAGCTGCGAAGCTGGCCTTCGTGCCTGAGCTCCTAAACTCTCCAGAGCTGCGAAGCTAGCCTTCGTGCTCAACCTCCCAATATTCCCCAACCTTGTCACAGCCCTAACTTCCGCCACCCAGGACGTGACAGTACAATGAATTTTCTACGTTTGCAATACCAGTAGACTTTCTGTTTAAATTTTTACAAGTTCAACGCAACAGCTGACAACTTCCTAACACATTCAAAATAAAATATGGAAATAGCAAACAGCTCCCTCTCGCGTGCACAGGCAGCTGCGTATCTATGGGTATTACCATTTCTGTGCAGAAAAAACCTGCTGTAATACCGACCGACCAAATCGGCCAGGTCACGTGACGTGTCTACCCCCTTAAGTGTTTTTAGCGAAATCGGTCAAGATTTGCGCTGTCCCTACTCGAGACTCTCGATAGCTCTCTATCTTGTCTCCACGTGCGACGCACGACAAATCTAACGCAGACTCCACTCGAGACTAACAATCTGTATCCCACCTCGCACTCGGTTCTTTACAACTAGCTTTTTAATATTGATTATATAAATTGTTCTTTTTTGTTTACTTACAATAATTTAAAAAATGTATTACAGAATTAATAACTTAACATTGTGTAATATGATTTGGAATTCAAACTCAATCCAAATGGATAGCAAAATAGATGAAATCGTAGAGAATATTAGAAGTACAAATTTGTACACTGCAAATCAATTGTTTCAAATAAAAAGTAAGTGACTGAACATCTTTTGTCCACAGTATCTTAAGAAGTGGAAGGACAAGAAAGTTACGCGAAATAAAAAATCTTTCTGTTCTAAGTATGAACATTTTTTAAAAGAGGATTTTGTGGTCGATCTGAAAGATGATTATTAAAATTAAGCAGCTCACTAAATAATAGTGACAATCCTGTCACTGACAATCCTGTTGTAAATAGAGGTCGTCCACGTCTATCATTCGAAGTGGGTTCAGAAAAAACAAAAAAAAGACGTTCAGATGAGCTCTCTTTACATCATAATATAGAAGAGTTGATAAAAGCATGTGAAAGTGTAATTTAGAAATGAAAGCTAACAATATTCTAGCTATGTACATTAGGGTGGACCTTATTTTTCGACCATCTGATTTTTTTTATGCGACCCCCTAGATCTGTTCCAGATCCAAAAAAGATAAGTTCTGCAAAAGAAGAACTCAATTGGACAACAGGAAAGGGTGTCGCAATCGGTTTGAAGTTTGAAAATTTCAGTAATTTCCCTTTAATTTTACATGCAACTCAAATTTTATGTTTTAATGATAAGAGTTACTGTTATAACATAAAAATATCATCTTTTGGTTGTATAATAAGAAATATTACTTGAAAGTTTCAACAATATTGTCAATATTTTGGTTTATTACATTACGGAGTAGAGCTATGAGCGCGCCAAACGGTCGCGTCGTTGTATTGTCTACGCGCGGGAACCGCTCGGCTCTGGCCGCTGCCGCTGCCAACGGTATAACCAGTACCCCTTCCAAAGAGCTATCCTTCTATTTCCAGTTTTATACCTGCTTCCTAGTCCCTTAGTCCCTTAGTAAAAGAAACCTCATTTTACATCGAGAGTTCGAGGTATTCGCATCACGAAGTATCGAAATTTGTTAGTGTGACAGTGAGCAAAAATGGAGACAAGAAGTAGTGATAAATTGTTTATATTGGACTACCACGAACAACAAATTGTTGGTGCAAAATTGCCGAGTAACGGACAAGTGTTACGAGTTCTTTTCTATAATATGAGAAAAGTAAAGCTGGACCTTAAAACAAGTGCTACTCTAGTTATAAAAGAAACTGAAATATTTTGGGAGAAAGCACGAATACCAGTGAAGAAGACGTCGGATAGCATTGACAAGTTGAAGTCTCTTTATCAGAATTGGAGAACATTATATAAATCTGTCAATCGTCGAACTGCAATCCAAATACAGCGGGAACAAGAATTCAAAGATTCGTTGGACGATTTATTTGACATCGCCCATGCGAATGCTTTAGAAATGATAAAAATCGAAGAAGATAAATTATTTCTATTGAAACAGAGGGAAAAAGGGCGAGTTGGACTAATGGATGCCAGTGATCGTGCTTTAGCAGAAAAAGAAAAGCGGAAAACTCTTCGAGAAGAACGGACGAAAACACTACAAGAACAAGGTCAACAATCACTTGTACAAGGTAATATATATTTTTAAAATTTAACTCTTTTAAGTATATTTCTAACGTTTTAGAAATAAATTCAGTATATTTATTTTTACATTACAGAAACAGTGCAGCTACAATCTTCGTCGTCATCCAGCGACGAAATGACAATGAATGTACCGTTAGGTTCGGGCATTGGAGATTTTCCGTTAGATTCGAGCAATGGGAATGTTCCTGAGGGGTTGCAGGTATCCAGTGACTCAGAAGTTGAAGGTGATTCGAATATACCTGGGCCGAGTGACCGAAAAAGGAGAAGAGGGAAAGTCCAAGCATTTTCTTCAAAGTTAGTTGCAGCTTTAGATGCGTGCAAAATCAGCGATCGCGATGCTGTTCGTATTATTATGGCAACAGCAGAGAGCTTAGGTCACAATACAAATGAATTAATTATTAATCGCACTTCTCTTCGGCGATTTCGCCATAATTTTCGCGCAGATCACGCCAAACATCTGCGGGAAATGTTCGGAGAAATTAATCTCAGGGGGATAACTGTACATTGGGATGGCGCGATGTTGCCTACTTTGGACAAGAAAACTGTGGAGCGACTTCCAGTGGTAATTTCGTGCAACGGTGTACGAAAATTATTGGGGATACCTGCGATTCCTTCCAGTAGTGGAAGCGATCAGGTCTTGGCGATATTTGCAACCTTAGAAGAATGGAATTTAACGGACCACGTAGAAGCTTTATGCTGTGACACGACTTCGTCAAATACGGGACGATTACAGGGCGCATGTGTGTTGCTAGAACAAAGAATTGAAAGAGATCTTTTGTATTTTCCTTGTCGCCATCACATATACGAAATTGTGTTGCGTGGGGTCTTTGAATTAAAAATGCCGAAAACAACAGGCCCGAATATTCAACTTTTTAAAAAATTTCAAAATAGTTGGCCTGAAATTAATAAAAATAATTACATCCCGGGAACGCACGACGATTACGTTCTGAAACATATTAATGATATACAAAAAAAATCGAAATTTTTAAAAATTACACAAAAATGAGTCACCCAAGAGATGACTACAAAGAACTTTTAGAATTAGCAATAATTTTTCTTAGGGGGATTCCTTTGGGTGGCATTTCATTCAAAATGCCTGGCGCATTTCACCATGCGAGGTGGATGGCTAAAATAATATACACTTTAAAAATATTTATTTTTCGAAACGAATTTCCTCTCAACCAGGAAGAGTATAGTAGCATTAGAGATACATGTGTATTTCTAATTAACATTTATATTGAGCCGTGGATTTTGACCCCAATGGCTGCTATGGCGCCACGTGTAGATCTAGAATTCATCAAAAATATAATTCATTACAAAAATGTTAACGAAGAAATAAGCGATGTGGCATTAAAAAAAATTGTGAACCATTTATGGTACTTGTCACCGGAGAATGCGGCGCTATCGTTTTCTGATAAAAAAGTTTCAGTAGAAACAAAAAGATCGATGGTGCAAGCACTACAAAATGTAAACAATAATAATAATTATAAGAGATACATGACAACGACTATAGAAATTAAAAATCTTGCGAATTTGGAAATACAACATTTCGTATCATCTGAATCAAATAATTTTTTCAAACGGTTCAATATAAATTCAGATTTTCTTTTAATGGATCCAGCACTATGGGAAACTAATAATAATTATATCGAAGCGATAGGTATTATAACAAAATTAGAAGTTGTGAATGACGTTGCAGAAAGAGCAGTAAAATTAATGAAAGATTATAATTTAACGTTATGCAAAAACGAAGAAGAAAAACAATTCATATTACAAATTGTAACCGATTATAGGGAAAAATACCCAAAAATTGATAAAACAACATTAAGTACAGATTTTTAAAAATTATTTATACTCTTATTATAATTAGGCCTATAAATAAAATATTTAATTATAAGTATTTAACTGTCTTTTTCTACTTTTCCTTATATTAATGTGAGATCAAATTTTATATTTAAAAAATAAATATTAAAAATTTTGCTTAAACAAATTCATTAAACAATTTAATTTTTGCTTTGATATAATAAGAATATTACATTAAAATAGTGTTTAATGACCAGTGAGATTGAAAAAATGTGTACTTTTTCATTTTTCGCAAAATTAAAATTTTTTGCATAAACAAACTCGTTGCGACACGTCTTCCCTTTGTCCGATCGACTTGAAATTTGGAGGGAATTAGTTTTTTACCGAGTAGAACACATTGCAAGGGTCGCATCAAATGAATTTAAACAAAAATTTTTGCACAAGAGTAACTAAGGTCCACCCTAATGTACATTGACATAGACTTGACAGCAAGAAAATACAAAAAATTGCGGACTCATAGTACAAGAATTACTGGTACAAATTCATATCCTCCTTATTCCAATGTTGTTCAAGCAAAAACACATTGTCTTCCAGAACATTTGAAATATTCTGAGTCAGGAGCAAGTGCAAATTTAATATCTCTTCTAGAACACATTACAAAAAGGATTCTTTTACAATTCGATAAGGATGTGCTGATGCAGTTATCTGGTGAGAAATTAGTACTTGTGGGAAAATGGGATATGGACGGTGCAAGTGGTCAACAAACTACACGGCAAAAGTGGTTAAGTCAATATTCAATATCTTTGACAGATGATAAAAATTACGATGCAAGTTCTAATTATAATATTGATAATCATCATAAAAGAAATGGTGATGATAATGATGACGATGATGATGGTACAAATGAATCAAATGAAGGTGCAACTAATGATGCTGATGAGAAATTAAACGACAAAAGTAACTGCAATGAAAAATCTATTAATCTTTTAGACGGTGCTGTTTTTATAGTTTCTTTTGTTCCCCTTCAGTTAAAAGTTGAAGATGCTGTTATTTGGTCAAATAAAACTCCATCATCAGTCCACTTTTGCCGATGTATTAAATTTGAATTTATCAAAGAAACTTATGCATACGTAAAAAATGAATACGGATATTACACAAATCTATTGAAAAAAGTTAAAACATATTGTTTTGATTTGAATAACATGTCATTTGAAGTAAGTTTTGATTTGAAGTGCACGATGATAGACGGCGAAGTGTGTAATATACTAACTGAGCAAAAAGCTTCAAGTTGCTGTAATATTTGTAGAGTTAGACCTAAATTTATAAATAATCTAGATTATGTGAAAAGTCTTCAAAGTAATGAAGATTACTACAAATTCGGCCTTTCTACACTCCACTGTTGGATCCGTTTCATGGAATATCTATTACACGTAGCGTATAATCTTGATTTCAAAAAAGGTTCAGCAAGGACAGCCGAAGAAAAACAGTTAAAGAAATTAAGGAAACAAAGTATACAAAATTCTTTAAAATGTAATGTTTCAATACTTGTAGATTTTGTTAAGCAAGGTTTTAGAACAACCAACACTGGTAATGTAGCTCGTTCCTTTTTTGCCCAAGCCAAAGTCGTTGCGAAATATACTGGTTTAGATGAACATTTGATCCAAAGGTTATATAATATTTTGCAAGTTTTAACCTGTGGCAGAATGATCAATTGTAATAAATTTAAAACTTATTGCTTCAATACTGCAGAGATTTGTGTGCAATAGTATGGATGGTATAAAATGCCACCATCCCTTCATAAAGTTCTTATTCAGGGAAGCGACATTATCAAATCGTTTGATTTACCGTTTGGCTGGCTATCGGAAGAGCCACAAGAAGGAAATAATAAAATTTTTCGTAAAGCCCGAGCTAAACATAGCAGAATGTGCAACCGGCAAATGACAAACAAAGATATTTTACATTATCTCTTAATTTCATCAGATCCTTCAATTAGTTCACTCAGACTGAAAGAAAATAAAAAGGTTAAACCCTTAACGGTTGAAGCCGAAGAAATGTTATTATAAAATGAGCCACAATGCATGTAAGTTTTCATGCATAACATTTAAATGCATGTAACTTCGTATCACATATAATTCATATTAAATCAAATTCTATTTTAATTACGATCCCTAAAAAAAAATTTAAAAAAAAATTAAAAAATAATATATATACTAAAAATAAAATCAAAACTAATAAAAATAAAACATAATTTAAAAATATTAGATTTAAATCAGCTACACTAATAGTTTATTTAACACATAAATGTTGTAAATTTGAATTAAATTTTTTATTTTATAGCTAATATTAAATTTACAAAAAATTAATTTTTAATATCTTTAAATTTCAAAGTTTACGTTTTTATGTCATGTTATGCTAAATAATGTTTTTTATAGATTAGACCAAAAAATACAGGATTTACCGCAGCCCTCCGCAATTGCTGAGCCCTTTACGAGTATTTTAAAAAAAAAATTATTGAAATCGGTCAAGATTTGCGCTGTCTAGCGATTTTTGTCCAAAATCGCACACTGTGAGGCGGCCGACGGGTATGTGCTTAGACTGGACCAAGCTGGTCTCTGTCACAACTGATGGTGCTTCAGCAATGGTTGGAGAGCACACCAGATTCGTCGGCCGTCTCCGAAAAGGCTTAAAAAAACTTCCAGTTCCTCAGATAATTGATAACATCCATTGTATCATCCACCAACAAAATTTATGTGCTAAACATATACAATTTGAAGACGTTATGTCAGTCGTTATTCAAACGACTAACTATATCCGAATGAACGGACTGAAACGGAGACAGTTCCGCACGTTTTTAGAAGATTTGGAATGCGATTAAGGTGACTTGCCGTTACATACCGAAGTGCGTTGGGCTTAGCCGTGGTAAAGTTTTAGACAGATTCTTCCGTCTTAGAGAAGAACTTCTTGTATTTCTGGGCATGATGAACCACGACGTTCCGCAATTGCAGGACAAGAAGTGGTTATGTAATTTAGCATTTCTATCGGATCTATCAGATCATTTAAATATATTAAATGTAGGTTTACAAGGGAAGGGTAAAACTGTAATAGATTGCTACGATTCTACTCGCGAATTTCGAATGAAAATCGATTTATGTATCTCACAATTGCACGGAAACAATTTCTGTGACTTTAAAAAATTGACATGTGTACTCACAGATGAAATAAATATAGATGTAGCTAGATATAGAAGAGCAGTGGAAACTTTAAAACATGATTTTACAAACAGATTCCAAGATTTAGATACATTAGAACAGTCTCTGGATATAGTGTCATCACCGTTTTCAGTAAACCTCGAAACAGTTCCATCTGACTTAAAGTTAGAATTAATAGATTTAAAGGAAGATCGGGCGCTCAAGAAAAAATTTGACGAAACAGGTCATATCACCGAATTTTACAAAAGCTTTCCGGTATATATAGTCCAAGTCATTTTAGAAGGAACCTGCCGACCGACGAGTTTAGACCGGTTCTGCGCATGTTGACGCTCATTGGCTATGCCACAACCAATGGTCTTTCGGCTGCGCATCCGTTCTGCGCCGAAAGCATTGGCGTGGCGCCACTTTCGTATATACCGCGTGTTTCGACTTTTTTCGGATTTGATTGTCTTTTTTTTATTGCAAATGTCGTATATAGACAGAAAGTAGCAAAATGTATCGGGGATATGCATTTAATAAACGGTGGAAATGAACGCCCATTTCGCCACTCATAGTAACAAAAAAGGAAAGGTAAGCAACTGAAATATTATAAGCACCTGAAGTATTATAAGCAACTGAAGTATTATAAGCAACTGAAATATTATAAGGATAAATATTAAACTGAAATGCCTGAAAAATGTATACTTTAATTTAATGGGAAACGTTTCTCTTACAGATAGTGAACTCTGGACAAATGAGGATTATCATCAATATTTATAATGAGAAGAAAGCGCAATATCCGGAAATGAGGTACAAGGAAATGATAAAATTGGTTGGAAATGCATGCGGCGTGGGATATCGGACCGTCGTCGATAGTATAAAAGAATTTAAAAGGACGGGAACTGTGACTTCACCTTCGAAGAAACGGGTAAGGCCCGATATAATGCAGAAGATGTCGGAAGAGGAAATTGAATCAATAAGCAAGCATGTGCACGCATTTTGGGAACGAAGAGAACTACCGACAGTTCCGAGAGTTTTGGCGGCGATTCGAAGGGACGAAAATTTACCAAATATGTCGCAGAGTACGTTACAACGACTCTTGAAAAAAATGAATTTCAAATACCTACAGAGACGACGCACTAGTGCCATTATCGAGCGGGAAGATGTAATTCGTGGGCGCCGAACATTCATCACCAAAATTCGAGAATTCAGAGCGGCGGGAAGACCCATTTATTATTTGGACGAAACATGGGTAAATGCGGGCGACACACGGCAGCGAGTGTGGATGGACAACACCATAGCTTCGGCATCGAACGCCAGAGAAAGGGGCCTGACGATTGGCCCACCTACTCCGACTGCGAAAGGAAAGCGCCTCATCGTACTCCATATTGGATCGGAGGATGGTTTTGTCGAAAATGGCTTGCTGTGTTTTGAATCGAAGACCAAGAGCGCTGATTACCACGACGAGATGAATGCGTCACACTTTTTCGAGTGGTTTAAGCGCACTGTACCATATTTAAAACCAAACGCCGTTATTGTGATGGATAACGCGCCGTACCACTCTGCGAAACAGGAGCGCTGTCCCGTAACGAGCTGGAACAAACCGCAGATAAGAGAGTGGTTTACCAGCAAGGGAATACGAATGCCAGATAACGCATTGAAGTGGCAGTTATTGGACGAGGTTCGCAGAATTAAGCCCAATTACGATAAATATGTGATCGATGAATTCGCAAAGACAACGGGGAGAACTATTCTCCGACTACCGCCTTATCATTGCGACTTGAATTCAATTGAGCTCGCGTGGGCGGTAGTAAAAGGCCACGTAAAAGACAATAACAAGACTTTCCACCTTGCCGATGTAAAGCGGCTACTAATACAAGGGGTGGAAAAGACAACACCCGAAATGTGGGCAAATTTTATCCGCCACACGACGAAGGTGGAGGATAAGTTATATGAACTGGACCAAGTAATCGACGATATGCAGGATAACGCCGATGATTCTTCATTCGATGAAGACGACCCAGACCATGGCGAAGGTGCACGTTCTGAATTCGAGCCTGATCTGTATTTGGAATCAGAACCAGTACCGAATTTGGAATTGGAGTTGGATTCAGATTGAAACATCAAGGGAGAAACTGCACAGTAGTCCGGTAAGCTGCATTTCATGGGAACAATCTGATCCTTCAATCTATCTTTCTTATGTATATATATTTATGTACTTCTGTACTTCTTTCAGAAACTTTTTTGAGGAAGGACGACTCAGATTTCCCGGATCAGCCAGAGAAGTATGATATCTTTGAAGTATGTGTGCTAATAGGACATTGAATCTGGAATTCATGTGATTTTTATTTATTCTTGTAGATGTCTCAATCTGAATCCGGATCCTGCGCCAATCCCGAATGCGCACCTTCGTGGTCTGGATCACTTTCATTGGGTGAAGGATGCTGCGCGTTATCCTGCATATCGTCGATTACTTGGTCCAGTTCATATAATTTATCCTCCACCATCGTCGTGTGGCGGATAAAATTTGCCCACATTTCGGATGTTGTCTTTTCCACCCCTTGTATTAGTAGCCGCTTTACATCGGCAAGGTGGAAAGTCTTGTTATTGTCTTTTACGTGGCCTTTTACTACCGCCCACGCGAGCTCAATTGGATTCAAGTCGCAATGGTAAGGCGGTAATCGGAGAATAGTTCTCCCCGTTGTCTTTGCGAATTCATCGATCACATATTTATCGTAATTGGGCTTAATTCTGCGAACCTCGTCCAATAACTGCCACTTCAATGCGTTATCTGGCATTCCTATTCCCTTGCTGGTAAGCCACTCTCTTATCTGCGGTTTGTTCCAGCTCGTTACGGGACAGCGCTCCTGTTTCGCAGAGTGGTACGGCGCGTTATCCATCACAATAACGGCGTTTGGTTTTAAATATGGTACAGTGCGCTTAAACCACTCGAAAAAGTGTGACGCATTCATCTCGTCGTGGTAATCAGCGCTCTTGGTCTTCGATTCAAAACACAGCAAGCCATTTTCGACAAAACCATCCACCGATCAAATATGGAGTACGATGAGGCGCTTTCCTTTCGCAATCGGAGTAGGTGGGTCAATCGTCAGGCCCCTTTCTCTGACGTTCGATGCCGAAGCTATGGTGTTGTCCACCCACACTCGCTGCCGTGTGTCGCCCGCATTTACCCATGTTTCGTCCAAATAATAAATGGGTCTTCCCGCCGCTCTGAATTCTCGAATTTTGGTGATGAATGTTCGGCGCCAACGAATTACATCTTCCCGCTCGATAATGGCACTAGTGCGTCGTCTCTGTAGGTACTTGAAATTCATTTTTTTCAAGAGTCGTTGTAACGTACTCTGCGACATATTCGGTAAATTTTCGTCCCTTCGAATCGCCGCCAAAACTCTCGGAACTGTCGGTAGTTCTCTTCGTTCCCAAAATGCGTGCACATGCTTCCTTATTGATTCAATTTCCTCTTTCGACATCTTCTGCATTATATCGGGCCTTACCCGTTTCTTCGAAGGTGAAGTCACGGTCCCCGTCCTTTTAAATTCTATTACACTGTCGACGACGGTACGCTAGCGGATAGTCCACGCCGCATGTATTTCCAACCAATTTTATAATTTCCTTGTACCTCATTTCCAGAAATTGCGCTTTCTTGTCATTATAAATATTTATGATAATCTTCCTTTGTCCAGAGTTTTATAAAAATATACTTTTATATATATATATATATATATATATATATATATATATATATATATATATATATATAGAGATTGTATTTTAATTAAGTTTTCTGTAATAAAATTTATTTTTATATGTTATACTTTGTTGTTATATTTCATAATATTAATACCGTAAACATTTCAGTATAATACGACCAATAAATAAATTCGTAATATGGCACGAATTTAGTAGAATACACGTTTTATTTGATTACCCGGTATATGAAAAAGAATCGGAACGGTGCAAGGAGAGAGGGAAGCCTGAGTGGTAAAGTGGGGGAACAGAGACCTCGCGACAGTCGAAGAGCTCATTCTACATGCGCGAAATGGGTTCCTTCTAAAATGACTTGGACTATAGATTTCCTCATCTCCATAAATGTATCGCGAATACATTGGCAGTGTTTGGTTCTACCTACAGTGGCTCAAAGTAAAACTCGGACACTGACATTTTTGGGCCTTATGAAGCGATTGGTGGGGTAAGAAAAGAATATAAACAAAAAATAAAGCTATTTTTAGTAAGCTTTATTCAAGGTTATATAAATTCACTAAAAACAAAAACAAAATTTATTTACATTAAGTCATAAAAAACGAAGTTTAAAAAGTAATGGAATTTGACCTCAAAATAAAACTCGGACAGTAGAAAAGTTTCATGTAGATACATATGTTTTATACTATTTGTATTTGATATTAATATTTTGTTGGTAGTCCTTTATTTGCTCTTACAGCTTTTAATCGATTCGGCATGGAACGTACTAGTTTTTCGCAATACGAAGGATCAATATTTGCCCATTCCTCTTTTAATGCTTTCTCTAAATCTTTAGCATTAGAAATAATGTGACTTTTCAATTTTTCTTCTAAGTACGCCCATAGATGTTCGATTACATTCAAATCAGGTGATTGAGCGGGAGTTTCGATTACGTGTGGGCAATTATAAAATAACCATAAACGAACATTATGAGCCCGATGCTTTGGATCATTGTCCTGGTAGAAACTGTAAGAATCGGCAATACCTAACTTTTCCACACTATCCCTTAAATTGTTCTTCAAAATCTGTAGATATTTTGTCTGATCCATGATCCCGTCAATAATGTGGATATTTCCTGGTCCAGCAGCTGACATGCATCCCCACACCATTATTGAACCTCCCCCATGTTTAACAGTAGGTCGTAAATTATTTTCCTTGTACTCCTCATTAGGTTTTCTCCAAACATAAGTTTGTCCGTCGGATCGAAAAATGTTAAATTTACTCTCGTCTGTATATAAAACTGTCGTCCAAAATGAAAAATCTTTATTTTTGTACAATTTCGCGAATTGCAATCTTTTTGAACGATTTCTTTTGCTCACAAATGGTTTCTTCCTAGCGTAAGGGCCGTGAGAGGGCGGACGGCGCATTCGAGTTTATCACTTAAAAGAATATTTCTTTTTTAATAATTGAACTTGAGACGGCCAAATCTATAACAAATCCCCCCGGCGACAGACCACCTCGAGTCCACCGTGGATTCAAAGGACCCTAAAATCAACACTTATCTACTTTTTTTGCAAATATCTCGAAACCTACGGCTAGGCGACAGTAACATATATAGAGAAAAGTTGTTGAAAATGACGTCCTTGGCACCATATTTCAAGGCCATTGAAATTGGTGATGGTTCTCTAGTGTGAATATTTACCAAAGATTTTTGCAATTATCTCAAAGTTTAGAGGAAAAAGTTGTTCAGAATGATGGGCTTGACAACATATTTCAAGGCTGTCAAAATCCATAACTCAAGTTCGGCGCTAGTGCGGCATCGTTTGGAGAAAAAAAAATGGAATATAATGTTTCGGCGCGTTTGCGTATCGCGAGGCGCGGCGAGGATTCAACAAAGCGGGATGCCGCCCAATTCCAAGGATCGCGTTTCTCCTCATGCGTTACGAGCGCGCGGCGAAAATTAAACAAAGTAGCGGGGATACGAAAATTCACATTTTCGGTGCCAGACCACAGACAGTCTACCGGGGAATTTTGTATTCTGATTAGTGTAGTTTGACCGTCAAACTGAAAGAGTACGAAAATGAAATTACATCAGTTTCTACGCATTACTGATGATCGCGAGGCGTTATTAGATTTTTTAATAGCGCACAAAGTTTTACGCGACTCAATTATTTGTAGAATTTGCGGTTCCTTCCTAACTATCAATCGGGAGACACTTTTATTACGCTGTTCAAGCGTGTCATATATTAGACACAATAAGAAAAAGAAGTGTAAAGTGTACTGTGGTTACAAAATTCATGCTTTTCATGGGACATGGTTTGATAAGATACGTTTAAACTGGCAAAATGTCTGCCGCCTTATTGCATTCTTTCTGTATTTTCGTCCTCCTCATAAGCAACTTCTCGTGGATGAATTAGATATCACTGGAAAGACAGCCATCGACTGGATATCTTTTTGCCGAGAGGTAACATGCCATTTTGATAATTATTTACTTTAGTGAGATCTCACCGATTTGGATGACCTTGAAATATGTTGTCAAGGTCATCATTCTGAACAACTTTTTCCTATACTATAAATCGGTGAGGAGTATCTTTTTTTTTTTACAATAACTACCCTATTTTTCGATATATGTAATTCTGTTCATCTCTATTTGCTTGATCCATTTAGTAACAATATTCTGTATTCAAGGTATGTCAAGTTTGGCTTTCTAGTAGAGAGTCAAAAATTGGTGGTCCAAAACACATTGTCGAAGTAGATGAAGCGAAAATAGGAAGGAGGAAATATCATAAAGGACGTATAGTCGAAGGGCAATGGGTTTTCGGAGGTATAGATCGATTCACGAAAGAAATATTCGTGCAACCAGTTGATGCTCGATCATCGGATGTACTGTTCGATGTAATTAAAGAGAAAATCGCTAAAGGCACGACCATATATTCCGACTGCTGGAAGTCGTACGATTGTCTAACAACTGAAGGATTTGAACACAAGACAGTTAATCATAAATATAATTTCGTGGATCCGGTATCACATGCGCACATACAAAACATTGAAAGAGTGTGGCGTGATATGCGCGGTGCCATTCCAAGATAGGGAATATCCAAGAAGCATTACAAAGCTTATCTTGCGGAATTTATGTTTAAATGCTTCTACAGTTACCAAAATCGCATAGAAGCATTTTTTAGCACTATAGCAATAATGTATCCCATTGCAATAGACGATTATATCGTAATACAGCAATAAATGCATATTGATGTTCGATCATTGAAATAAAAAGTGTACTGTTTTCAAATTCCCTTCCATGTGCACATTACCTCTGAGAATAGTTATACATTCTTACGGAGAAACAGTTATAGTATACAATAATATTGCGGACATACAATTCAGAATAAAAGTATCGACAGTTTTTCGGGCACAGTCTTATCTAGCCTCAACCAACTCTGAGGGTCGGCACAAAATACCATGTATAAAATCCACCATATTTTTGCGAATATCTAGTTTACCAAGTATATACGTTGCCTGCCGGTCACTGCGACGTATATATGCAGAAACAGCAGATAAGCGGTATTATCGTGTTGACGCATACGCTGCCGCATCATGCACGTACAGATCGGATTTAATGTAGTGGTAACAACATAATTTTGCGAATATCTCGAAAACGAAGGTCGACCGCCAAAAAGTTTAAAAGAAAAAGTTGTTCAGAATGACGTCCTTGACAACATATTTCAAGGTCGTCAAAATCCGTGAGGTTGCCCTCTATCTATACCATTACCATAAAAATCTTTAATAAGAAACTGTTTGTTAATCAGATGTGTAAATGGGACAGTTCAAGTCTATTCCGTCCAATTATATAATATTATTGTTTAATCATTAGTCAATTCCTGTTTATTTTCCCAATTCCTAAAATGTAGAACACTAGGGCTCCAAGAGCCCTAGTTGTAAAAGCCTATGGGTATCACTTCCATATCGATACAATAAAGAATAAAGAATTTCTTAATACGCTGAAATGAATAAATCCGTTGAATAAATTAATAATAAATGAATAATAATGTTTAACTAAACTATAGATTTCGTCACAATTTTTAATAGTACTATTTGGTTTTTCCTTATAATCGGAAACTAAAACTTTCCCCGACAAGCGATTTAAACGCTTAAGGGGGTAGACACGTCACGTGGCCTGGCCGATTCGGCAGGTCGGTATTACAGCAGGTTTTTTCTACACTGAAATGGTATTACCCATAGATACGCCGCTGCCTAATGCACGCGAGAGGGAGCTGTTTGCTATTTCCGTATTCTATTCTGAATAAGGAAAGAAATTCTCAGCTGTTGCGTTGTACTTATAAAAATTTAAACGGAAAGTCGGCTGGTACTGCAAACGTAGGAAATTCATTGCACATTTTAATTACTTAAAATGTGCTTATGCTACAATATTCTACGTTAACAGTAAGGAAATATGAATGAAAACGGAAAATAAATGAGGGGATGTCCCCAAAAAATGATGTTTATTAGGATAGACATTTTTTTATTAGCAAAGCAACGAAACAGAACATGAAATACACTTATTACACATTAACAACAAACATTATATATAAAATTGTGTTGGATGTTGAATTGGACTAGTGAAAATGCGCAGGCTGGATGCGCGTGATTATTATATGGTCGGCTCCTCGAAGTGACAGAAAATATAACCTAAGTATATGCTATATGACAACAAATGTTTAGTAGCTATTTCATTCTTTTACGAAACATTTGTGAACATTTTAGCATCCTTCTAAAACATTATTATTACACCGCAACAGCATCTTTAGGAAATCGAGTATAGCAATTAGGTTATATTTTCTGTCACTTCGAGGAGAGAAAATCCGTTCGTGAAATCCACTACTGAAAATGCGCAGGCTGGATGCGCGTGATTATTATGTGGTCGATTCCTCGAAGTGCCAGAAAATATAACCTAAGTATATGCTATATGACAACAAATGTTTAGTGGCTATTTCATTCTTTTACGAAACATTTGTGAACATTTTAGCATCCTTCCAAAACATTATTATTACGCGGCAACAGCATCTTTAGGAAATCGAGTATAGCAATTAGGTTATATTTTCTGTCACTTCGAGGACAGAAAATCCGTTCGTGAAATCCACTACTGAAAATGCGCAGGCTGGATGCGCGTGATTATTATATGGTCGGCTCCTCGAAGTGACAGAAAATATAACCTATATGCTATACCCGATTTCCTAAAGATATTGTTGTGGCGTAATAATAATGTTTTGAAACGGTGATAAAAAGTTCACAAATGTTTCGTAAAAGAACAAAATAGCCACTAAACATTTGTTGTCATATAGCATATACTTAGGTTATATTTTCTGTCACTTCGAAGAGCTGACCACATAATAATCACGCGCATCCAGCCTGCGCATTTTCTGTAGCGGATTTCATGAACGGATTCTGAACTGGATGTTTAAATAATTATGAAACACAATGTTTACAGGGTTTATTACGATTTTATTTGTTAAAGATGCTTCAATTCTTTTAATGTTCCTGCCCATATAACCGTTGGTTATTAACAAATAATATAATAAAAAGTACTAAAAAATATTGGGAAACACCGAAGTTATGAGATTTTTTCCGCGAATCCTATGTTACGTGCCCCACTGTCGGGCGTTACCATCGCAGGCCGATGTTGATGACGTCGTCCGGATCGTCCTCTCGAAGGTGGCCGACCTTCTATCTTCAGCTGCGAGCACCAGCAGGCTATGCACGGGCCTATACCCGGTGGTCGCAACATTGCTCTCCCCTCTGGAAGAGCGGACGTCTCGGCCGCATTGAATCCTCTTCGGAATCTTCGTACCCCTGGCTGAAGAAGTGGTCGTGCAGCTCCGTGGCTTCTACAGACATCCGCCTCGGCATTTGCCTTCTCGCTCAGGGGAAAACCACGGAAAAACCCTGAGCAAGACGTGGGTACAACCGGACTTCTCGATCTGCCACGACGAAACGCTCCAACTTCTGGTCTCACGACGTCTCTAGAACTCTGCAGCTTCCTGTCCCACGACGTCTCTGGAACTCCACAGCTCCGTGTCCCACGACGTTGCTGGAACCCGGCGACTCTTAGTCCCACGACGAAATCCACGGGGAGCTCCGGGCGCTTTCCTCTTTCGTGTGTCCCACGACGAAATCCACGGAGAGCTCCGGGTCCAGTAGCCAGGCACGGGTACCGCAGGGCTTCTAATTCTCCCTCGACGAAACGCCCCTGGTCCCTGTCCCGCGACGTCCCTGGAACTCCACTCTGGAACGTCCCACGTCGACTTCAATGCTCCAACGCTGCATCCTCCTTCGTGCAGCCTCCGGAACCCCGTGCAGACTCCAGCGCTGCCTCGTTTGCTGGCAGCCTCCTCCAGAAGTACAGTTCCCGCGCGGAAAGAAGACCGGTAGCAGGCGGTCTCGGGCGATGCAGTCCGCCGCTGTGACGATTGGTCGAGTCACCTATTTGGGCACACTTCTAAAGACGGGGCACACGTATTTTGGTTATTGGCTGAAGTAGGCACATACATTGTTGCACCGCGCGGCGTAGAGAGCGAACAAAACACATCGAGATCGAGTGGGATAGAGCGATCTGACCGACGAAACGCCAAAGCAATAGCGTAGGCATCTCAGACGATTAACCATTAATATATCAAATTTCCTTATTTTTCACAATATGTTCAGGAAAGTATTATCATTGGTTTGGTATTAGGATAATACTTTCCTGAACATATTGTGAAATATAAGGAAATTTTTATGTTATTATATATTAATGGTTAATCGTCTGAGATGCTTACGCTATTGTTTTGGCGTTCGACGGTCAGATCGTTCTATCCCACTCGATCTCGACGTGTTTTGTTCGCTCTCTTCGTCGCGCGGTGCGACAATGTATGTGCCTACTTCAGCCAATAACCAAAATACGTGTGCCCCGTCTTTAGAAGTGTGCCCAAATAGGTGACTCGACCAATCGTCACAGCGGCGGACTGCATCGCCCGAGACCGCCTGCTACCGGTCTTCTTTCCGCGCGGGAACTGTACGTCCGACGATGCCTCCACAGCTTCGGCGACGTTCCCTCCTCCTCGTCGAATCCTTGGTCGCGGTCGATCCTCTCCTCCAGGGACTCATCCTCGATGTCCTTCCGGTAGCCGTACGAGCTTGACACTTCAATCCCTTCACGGCTCCGGATTCCATGCAAAAGAGATGGAGAAGCATTAACATTTACTTTCATTTGAGAGAATCCGTTGGAGCTGAAAGAACCGGGAAGACGGAAAGGCGGGACGGAACCGATAGCAGGGGATCACAGCTCATGAGCATGTTATCGGCCCGTTCCCCGATCAATCTGCCCAGTACCCCAGCTCGTCTGCATTGTCTTTCTTCTGGACTTCTTGTCCTCTTCTCCCTCTTTCAGGCCTTGGCTTTCAGATGGCCCCATTCCTCTTCGTGGCTTCTGGTGCTGACCCAGGGGACCGTCCTGTGCGTCCTGTTAACGCTCCCGTCTCCGCGACATCTCCTCCAACCGATTCAAGCAGTCGCACCGCTTGTCCGACTGGTGGTTGGAGATGCCATTTCCCGGCTGCTGTCCACCCTGTTGAGGCGGACCTCCTGGTTTGTACAAACCGGGGAGAAGCCAAGATCCACGCCAACAGGGCTAGAGAAGCTGTTCCACGTATGTCCGCGCTCCACGGCGGACTGTTACTCTGTCGTAGCACAGACGGGGAATTCGGGAACGCGTATCCAGGCCGCGGCGGCAGTCCCCCGACACCTTGTCCGTTGTCGTGGGGTTTCGTGCTCTCTGAAACACTTTAAAGAAACAGAGAGCTGGGCTACGAAGGTAGCCTCCGCAGCCCAGTCCAGTAGATTAGCTTAGACTAATCTTCAGACTTTTCATTCAGAACTTCAAACTCTCTCCTCGAGCGAGAGACTTCCTGGATCTTTGGTCGGCGAACGACCCATCCTGTCTAAACAACTCCACTCTTCGGGGCTCTCTCTCATAGGGAATTCGGCCATTCTGCGACGATGTTCGCCCTCGAACTCCCTTCGTCGCAGCTCAGTAACTCTGCGCACTCCAGGCGCCTCCATGTTGCTCAGGTAGTGCCTACGCTTTGTAAACTGCTTATTCGACAGCTCTTCACATGCGCTGGATGCACTCGCCGGTGCATTAGTGACTTTGGATTGCAATTGTTTATTCCACAGCTCTTCACATGCGCTGGATGCACTCGCCGGTGCATTAGTGACTTTGGATTGCAATTATTTATTCCACAGCTCTTCACATGCGCTGGATGCACTCGCCGGTGCATTAGTGACTTTGGATTGCAATTGTTTATTCCACAGCTCTTCACATGCGCTGGATGCACTCGCCGGTGCTATCGTGATGTTTTCATCCATCGTTTTATGTACTTTCTTGTGTACTCGTACCTGCTCCTCCTTTTTGTATATACGGAGGTTCTCTAATCGGCTGTTGTCGATTGTATCAGCTATCTATAATTTCTGGCAACATGCAGTCTTCATAGAACTTGCTCAGTTTGTCTTCCATCTCTGTCTTCTATATCGAAATGTACTTGTTCCACAATTCCTTCGATAATTGGGAAGTCTTGAAAATTTCCTTCGTCTTCTTCGTGTATTCTGTCCGTAAGAAAATCATACGCAGCTGATGTGCTTGGAAGTGTTTCGTCATACGAGGTTCCTGCACGCGTACCTGCTTCCGCCACGGTGCCCTGACCTACCGCGAGGCACGCTGCTGTTTTCAATCGTTGCCTGCATGTAAAGGGCCAATAATCAGCAACACGTGGTACATACATAGAAATAAGAAAAACATACATTAGAAAAGAAAAGCAGGCATAGTAAAAGAAGATATAGTACAGTAAAGTCTCGATGAAAGGGAAAGCCTTGGAGCGAAGTAAGTTTAAATACCTGTGTGCGTCTGAGACAATACTAACGCAATCAAAATTTAAAATTAAAACTTGTAGAGTGTGTTTGTATGAATGCGGCGAAAATAGAGAGAGGGGGGGAGAGGGGGAATGGAGAGCGAATGATAAGGTATGGTAGAGAAAGAGAGGGAGCAGAAGGATCGTACGAACGAGAGAGACACAGAGCAGTCGAACAATAGAGGTGTACCTGACAATTGATATACTCGTTATGTGCAGTCTAATAAAGTTATATATTTGTTCGCAAAAAGACACAACAAACTTTTTTATTTTTGGTTTCGTTTTCATGAAACTTTTACCAACATGTTTGTTAGAATGTCCTGATTAAAAAATGATACCAAACACGACGTAAATCGGAAAACTTTTACTTATCATGGATACGAATCATTTTTTATACTTATATAATTTTCCAAACCATATCGTGTTTGGTGCCATTCTAATCGGAAAAATTGTCACAAATGGGTCATTCCACGCGAAGTCGGACACTTTTCGGAGTAACATTTCGGATTTTGGTGCAACTTAGATATGTTGTAGTCTTTAGGGGTATATATACATATCTCAAAGGATTTTTCGAAATGTCAAAAATTGTGGATGTTACAGCTCTTTGAAATATAGTGTTTACTATTTTTCCAAAAATTATAACTCTGGAACTAATAAACTGATAAAAATGACCTTTCGGGTGCTTACAGTGGAGATATAATAGTACCTAATAAAAATGATTTCACTTAATAAAAACGAATATTTGACCATTTATTTAGCAATTGTTCATAACAAATGCAATTTTATAGTTGAAGGCACCTTTTTAAAAATTTGGAAAAATAGGAAGATAAAGCCCAGTTTTTCCTCTTTACGGACACGGTTCGAAAGGCGTGGACGTTTTAAAATTGGCCAAATAAAAATTAATTGAATGTAACGCTGCGTCAAATCACACCGGCTCGACTGGTCGCTCGGGCCATGCGGTACTCGCAGCGGCTAAGCGGCTATACCTGCTACTTTTATATAGGGTATTAATGAGGACATTACGACTCCGTCACGACGACGGAGTCCGTCCAGTTCTTCTAGCGGCCGAACTTCGTCGTCGGGACGGAGTAGTCGGAAAATGGCTAACAGCAAGGCCTATTGGCAACTGGTGTTGCGCTTGAAGAAGGAGGTATGTACATACGTGGGCGATCTCACGCAAAACGATCTTTTTTAATTTGTTACATTCTCACGAAAGTGTGAAAACGTTTAGACACTATTGCAGTAATTAACATAAGATTTATGTTTATTTTTCATATTAGAGAATAGGGACATGAAGAAAAAATTGAGGCAACTGGAATATGGGAGAGGAGGAAGAGGTGGGAGAAGAGGAAGAGGTGGTAGAAGAGGAAGAGGAGGCAGAGGAGGAAGAGGAGGAAGAGGAGGGAGAAGAGAATTATATAATTATAATTTTTATAATTAAAATAAAAAAATTTTTATCATATTTGTAGTCTAAAGCTTTTCATCCGTCGACCATGAATAATTTTCTCGTATTTATTAGTACTTTAGTTGCGAATCATATATTTAGTCGAGAAAGTACGAATAAACACGAGAAAATTATTCATGGCCGATAATTGAATTACCCATTAAATTAATTCAATCATAAATTAATCAATAAAATTGATTCAAATAAAAATTGGCTCGGGTTATCCTTTAGCGCCCAGTGTGATGTATACGTCACATTTAGAAAATGATATTGCCACTGGTTTTTTTGGGAAAAAGAACGATCAAGTGCATGTATTGGCACCATTTTTCAGTTAACTAATCGCAATCAATAATTTTTTTCCGCCGGGAAAAGTGTCTAAGCACTAAACGGTTAAGTAATGTCCATCTCTGGAATTTTGCCATATAAATGAGGCAGTGAGAGCAACAACGGACTAACCCACACTTTTTTCGAAAGCGAGTTAGTAGCAATAACGTATTCCAATAGGCTCTACTATCATATCGATGGCTTAGTGGACACATATTGTATGTCCACTTTTTATGAAATTTGAGTTTTTATATGCAACAAATAGTGCTTGACTGTTTCTTTATGCTGCATAAAAATTACATTTTTATCTTTTTTATAAATTTATCAAAAATAATATTTTTGTTTATTGTATGTCGCTAAATTTATTATGTTGAGTGCACAAATGTTGTGTGTCCATGCCAGAGGACGAAAATAGTCTTGAAAAAATGTGACAATAAATAAAAAATTTAAAAAAAGTCTTCCTATATCTATCGCGAAGAAAAAAGATCTGTATCACAACTGAATTATTCCTGACTACTACAAGGCATTTATCATTAGCATATCATCAGCAAAATCACAACGTGATCTAATTCCAATTCCCACGAACATTGACAAAAATGAAAACGAATAATTACTTTTTTATTCCTGTTACTTTCAAAATAAATATAATATTGAAGTGACATTATTTCCAGTATTATTCTTTTCATTCATTTTTATATAATATCATTCAGTATAGTATGTCCTCCTCTGTACTTGGTTACATATAGCATGTTCATCTTCCATGTATTATTATCGAATCATTATTATTATTTTGCAGATTCTAACTTATACTACTAATTACATATTTTCAGTGATACTTATATTACATATATATGATAATACAATAATGCAAAAAGTATTTATTTAATTAAAATGTACCATTGAATGTTTGAACCTGTTTTTCTCAAAAACGCTAAAAATGGACAGACAATATGTGTGCACTAATTGTAAGCCATCGATGTACAATAGGAAATTTTTTTTAATGTAGGTTAGTCCGTTGTTGCTCTAACTGCCTCAATTACTATGATATAAATACGACAGCGATTTCAAGAGATGTATGTGTGACGGTAAAAGCGTTAATTTAGTAAATGTATACATTTCCTAGCAGTTCCTGGCCTAAAATGCATATAACCTAACTTACAATCGTCCGAAAATGCATACATTGACCGCATCACGCTTTTACTGTGGTTCGTGGATCCAGCTAACGCTTCAGGTTTGCTATGATTCCACATTGGCAGTCCTCCCGAGTAGGCGCCATCTCGTATCCACTAGCTCAACTAAATTTGTCCGGTGACTTGCTCTGTATTATCGCCAATATGGCGGAATTCGTATTTGGGAATGCAATTACGACCTGACGTTTTTTGTCCTTATATGAGCAGATTTTTGACTGAGTGAGGTCTCATTCGAAAGAGGAAGGTTCGATGCAGCCCGCTCTGCTCATCGTTTGAATCAGAAAACTCTTTTAGTGACCTACAAATGCATGGAATCTGCGAGTGCATTTTGTCGATTTTTTCTCTACTTTGGACACTCGTATTATTACATATCAACACAATCTCTTTGAACCATGAGCAGAGCGGGCTGCATTGTACCTTCATCTTTCGAATGAGACCTCGCCCAGCCCAAAATTTGCTCATATAAGAACAAAAAACGTTAGCGCGCAGACCCATGTTTCGGGCCAGATTATGTCGGTATACAGTGTGATGTCCCACTATTTTTCGCGCGGTATTATTCTAAGGTCTCCCTCATAAATCGCTCCATAACTCCATCAAAATCCATCAAACTCAAATCGTACCCCTTTTCCCCAAATCACTGATCACCATGGCGATGTACCTTAGCGGTCCCCATCTCAAGATGGTCAACTACGACCTCCAAATCCCCTCTTCGCCTTACGTGGCATGACCACTTCCCTCCTATTTAAATTTAAACAAGTCCCTCGTCCCAAAAACTCTCTTATCTCGAGACCACGTCTCACCCCCTCTTTACGACTCACCGAGTCAAAGCCACTCTCACCCCTTTCCCGTCAAAACGCCTAAAATCCACCAAATGGGTCTTATCAATAGTTTAACAGAATCTTGGAAACCAATTGCGACGCATATTTCACGCATGATTCATAAACGTAGTCTAAATATAGACATTTATAAAAACCCCGGAAGTCCTATTGCGACGCATATTTCGTAAATATGTCAAGGTGCATACCGCGCACACCCTTCATACCTGACATTCTTGTAAACCCTATAAATACAAGGAACCGCGAGACCGGGAATTCATTATTATTCATTCTTCTAAGGAAATACTTCCTCAGTAAAACCATTAAACCAACAAATCAAGTATTTAAATTCAGTGTTCTACTGCAACTACCGTAAGAAATTATAATTACCTTTATTGTTATACGGCATATCACCATCATATATATTATTTTGTATTGTTAACGCTTATTGCATTTCATATTATTATTCTTGTATTAACGCTTATTGCTTTATATTATCATTTTGTATCGTTAACGCTTATTGCATTTCATATTATTATTCTTGTATTAACGCTTATTGCTATATATTATTTTGTATCGTTAACGCTTATTGCATTTCATATTATTTTGATTCATATTATTATTCCGCTAACGCTCATTGTCTCATATTGTTAGCGTAGCAAATTCCTATTACTTTACATACTATTTTCTTTGGGTTATACACATGTATTGCATATTCATACACATATATTGCTGTTGATTACTATTTATATAAATGTTATGTGCTAATGCTTAATGTCTGACGCATTATTATGTTAACCATGCTAATATATTGATAGTGCACCACTCGTGCTCAAAGTAATAAAGTTCTTGGCTTTAAATCACGGTTCGAATTATTATGAATATCCTTTGGTTACGAAAGCTCCAAATCTAAACAGGCTACTGCAACAGCTGATTTCAGTTCGTGAACGCGAGAGTTCCTACAGTGTTTACAAACATATATTTGCATGGGCCGTGTACACCCATATGTCTAGACATATTTCGCGGAAATATTACGTGTGACTTCCTATATAAATGCAACGGTAAATCCAATTAAAAAGCCAAAACAAACAAAGTGCTCTAACGGGCGTCACCTCCGGAGTGATTACCATTTAAACTTTCCCTGGTCGTTCAGTGCTACGAATCTGGCATTCGCGCCTGAATCCTAACTCTCCGCAGTGCCACGAATCTGGCATTCGCGCCTGCATCCTAACTCTCCGCAGTGCCACGAATCTGGCATTCGCGCCTGCATTCCCTCAAACCGTTCAGTGCTACGAATCTGGCATTCGCGCCTGAATCCTAACTCTCCGCAGTGCCACGAATCTGGCATTCGCGCCTGCATCCTAACTCTCCGCAGTGCCACGAATCTGGCATTCGCGCCTGCATTCCCTCAAACCGTTCAGTGCTACGAATCTGGCATTCGCGCCTGAATCCTAACTCTCCGCAGTGCCACGAATCTGGCATTCGCGCCTGCATCCTAACTCTCCGCAGTGCCACGAATCTGGCATTCGCGCCTGCATCCTAACTCTCCGCAGTGCCACGAATCTGGCATTCGCGCCTGAATCCTAACTCTCCGCAGTGCCACGAATCTGGCATTCGCGCCTGCATTCCCTCAAACTATTCAGTGCCACGAATCTGGCATTCGCGCCTGAATCCAAACTCTCCGCAGTGCCACGAATCTGGCATTCGCGCCCGCGTTCCCTTCAATAATTCCCCGTCTATGCCATCGTCCCCAACGACCTCCACCCGGGACGTGACATACAGAGCGCTGCATTACCCGTGTCTACCCCCTTAAAGAGCATTAAATAAACTACTAAATAAACAGTTTTCAAATTTTTTTATAACAATTAAGTTGAAAAATATTGAAAAAAACATCAAATGAACGTACAATATATTCAATTATAAATCATTAGAATGGAATAATTTTTTCATTTTATGTTTTTCGGCGGCATTCCGATATCTTTTATAGTTGAAAAGTTACACAACCGTCATGCTACGAAAATAGGAGAGACGCAAGGGGCAGGGGCGAGTCCTGCGCGTGGGCAGCGGAGAGATACGGCTGGCGAGGATCACGCGGACGACCTCCTTGATCTTTCTATTACAGGAGGTCCTGGATCCGTCACGGGGCGGGTAGCTGGGTGTTAATTGCTCAGCTGGTCGATTAAAAAGTATCCGTGACGTGGGTACAAGATGTGAAGTGAAAGTCGAGTGGTTGAAGAGCTTGATATCTATTTAGGTATGCTCGCAAAGGATTTATTAAGGATTCGTGAGCAAGTAGATGTAGATATTGATGATCCGTTAAGCAAACTTGTGTTTGTGGAGTTACGTGAAACAATTGGTGTGCACAGAAGTAGTAGAGACTGAGGATGAGATTTGGGAACTTATTCACGCACGATAAGGATAAGAAGAGAAAGTTTGTCGACCACTGTTTCGGTGGATGGAAAACTACTGTTGCAGTAGGAAGAACTTTTGGACACCTATAACTTCAAGCTTCACAAAGTCATGTAAATAATAGTTGACAGTGATTACAGGGACTTGCTACTTTGCGTAATAGGTACATACTAGAATTTTCATTTTCTCATACAACAATTAAATGCTTCCCTCACATACAAATATTAACGTGACAATAGACATTTTTTTATCTCCCGACACGACTAACAGTTTGCAATTTATTCAAGAACATTATATTTTTTTGTTTATTTTTATGCTTCATTTCGTATTTTTTATTTAAGCAATGGATAGAAATATGTTTAACTAAGTAAGTAAACAAAATTATATTTAAATAACTAAACAAAGAAGCAATTTTTTACGAATATCACATTTACGGAAAAAGGGCACAAAACCACTTGCTTGAAACTTATAAATAAACAGACATGTCATTTTCGAATCGTGACTTCTGTTTTCAGAACGTTTGAAGGACACAGTTCTACATGCTTAAAAAATTGGATTTAATTGCATTACTTTTTATTAAGTTATACTATAATGAAAACTTTGAAATCGAATTTCTTGAAATGGCATTTTGGTGTATGTGCCCTTTTTCCATCAAATGCCTCAATTGTATCACAGCTGCGTCTGCAACTGAAAGAATCAGTTATCCGCGCGCCACATCGCGATCCCCAGCACTAAGGCCTGATTTAAATTGGAATTTTAATGCAGGACGCGTCCTTACATCGACGCGTCCCCGGCCGAGCGAAGTCTGAATGATAATGCTCCCCTGGGAGCCTTCAATAGCTCCTGCCATCTGCGTACGCACGAAAATAGGAGAGCCAGAAGGGGAGAATGGCACCATTCCCTGCGTGGGCGTTTGAATAATCCGGTCGTAAAGTTCGCGGGTGTAGAAAAGGCTTGAACGCGTCCCGTTGATCGTTCCATTACAGAAAGAGGGGTCGCCCCAGTGAAATAGTAGATGCGATTTATATTAATACGGCGGTTTTTCGCACTTGGCGCGCCATTATCCGCACGAATCGTCGAAAATCCCGCGGCTCCGCCGAGGAATGGCGTTTCCCCGAATCGATCTCGCCTGGCGACACGCCGGCGATAGCAGAAAAGGCAAAAGAAAACTGTGCCCCGGCCACGTAGGTGGATGCTCGTGGTCGTAAAGTTCGCACGGGCTGGAAAAGACCGTCTATCGCGGTGGACGTGGAAGAATAATGGTAATAACTCACGATGAAATAGATGTCTGGACCTGTTTTCTGGATCGTAACGCTTTTAACGAAGCTACGCCTGGCCAGCTCACGGCTAATCCCTTTGTAAGAGGAGCAACCCACCCAGAAATGGGCAAAGAGGTGCTTGGCAATCGGGAAAGGAGACACAAGGAAGCGAAGTGGGAATGGGACGATAAAGTTTTACAGTGGAATCATGTGGCAGTGAAGGAGCCTGCATATGGGCTGCATCGGAGGAGGATGTAAAATTTTATGTGTAAAAGTAGGAGTTCGTAGAGCAATGTCGAGATTAAGATGGAAAGATACAAAATCTACGGTACAATAATGTCAGGGATCTGCAAGTGATGGGCACGTCATTTTGTAACATAAAGATACAAAATATTATTTGAAATCAAGAATGAATTCTGTCGCTGCATATGCTCGTGTCAAGCGCACTGTCCTCAGTCTATCCATATCACGGCATACAGTAATTGTATTTGGTCCAGGAAAGTCCAACGAACTGTTCTGCTGCTGGTTACCATAAAAGCAGAGACGCTGGGGCATCTGGCAAGGACATGTAGGGGGTTGAGAAGGGTAGCAAGTGAAGCACTGCTGTCGGATATCAAGGAAGGCACTGATAAAGTTCTCTAAATGAAAGAAGATTAGAAACTTAAGAAGGACAAGAGAAGAAGGAGGAATGGGAAGATATAAATTAAAAATCTGTTGATTCAAAGCTTTCAACAATTTATTATCAATATTATTATCACCAGTGTTTCTGCTCGTGATGACCAGGGATTGAAACAGTTCCAAGTAAATCTGGAAAGCAGAGACTGTAAGCACACTTAATTCGTCACCTGACCAATCTGCCCCTAGATCGGACCACCTGCGCCAGGTAAGGGTCGAAGAGGGGTCGATAAGTCTTGGAGAGCGTGAAGACGATTGCGTCGTAACGGGGGGATCGTTCGGAAGAGGATGTCACGAGATAAGAATTGGAAAGAGTGTCAGGGTGCCGGTTTCGAACGGTTCGTGCAGGTAGTTTGTAAACTACGCCCAGCCTCGGGAGGGAACGGGATGGAGATATGTTTTGAATTTAGACAAGTAGATGTGCAGGGAGATACACTGTCTCCGCAGACGCCCCTTTTCGTACGCTAGGTGTTGGTTTAGGCAAGGGTTTCTCGTGAAATAGATAAATATCCTTGCGGTGGAAACAGGAAGTGCCTCTACGTGGGTGGAATCCCATTCGTTTCCCTGGAACTGAAATGTTAACCGTTGTTTTCGTACTTTGCACCGCTAAGAAATCTCTCCCACACTGAAGTGCATTTCGTGTCGAAAATTTTATGTAAAATGAGTTCTACGATATGGGAAAGTTGGGATTTATATCGGTTTAATCCAGAAATCAGGAATCTTAAAATTGTGGGCGATAAAATTTAGGAAAGTTTTGGATAATTTTGAGACGATCAGTTGTTTCGGAAAAACTAGCCAGGCTGATCGGCCAGAGCGTCTCGATATAGTCGCGGTTTATGACAGTATTGTCCCGCGAGGCGGCCGCGGACAACGGCGCGCGAAGGTTTCCAAACGAAGCGAGCTCTCGGAAGTAACAGTTCAGACTACAGAGCTAAGCGAAAATTCATTAATCGATGGTGGTGGCAATTCCGAAGTTTCGAAGACGGTTTTCCCGAAACAACTGATTCCATTAGGCCCAGCGTGTAATAAAATTTTACATCCTTTACGACAATGTATACCTGAGGTTCCCGTTCGCTACGCATAGCGAGTTCAATATAGTGTATTTAGGTTTTACTAAAACTGCCGAAATTGAAGAATTCTAATTATCCGTATTTCACAGTTTGGTCTGTAGTTTACATTGACTAATTTACGCCAAAATGGATCAACAACCTATAAGAAAAAGGAGTAAAAATGACTACATTTTTATATATTTTTTTAAACAAATTGACGTATTATTCGTAATCTGATCACGATTGGCTGAATTTGTTATAAAAAGATGCATCACTTTTGTATCAAAGATTTTCTCTATAGTGCCTACTTTCCGAGATATTGCGGCGGACGAGTCTTTTTCACTCCCAACTTTGAAGGCCGCGCGTAGTCAAAGAACTACCCCTTTTGTTCCTGTGTCCCTCCGCCAAGTGTATTGACGATATAGTAAACGCGTGTGATTTTTTAATGCAAAAGGGAGGTAGTGGGATTGGAAATATTAACAACAATACAGGGCGCGTTAAACAAAAAAAGGAGATGTTAATAATAATTACTGTAAAGCATTAGAGTACATCATATAGTCAATGCATATCGTTAAAAATGTAATGTATAATATAATATACAATGACATCCGAAAGTGTTCGTTCACAGTTTAAAACAGAATAACCCCTTCGAAGTTGGGTCAAACGACTTGATTCTTTTTTGAGAAGCTAGAAGGATTAGTTTACTCGTTGAGGTGTTTCGGCGTTTTGGAAAAAATTGCAACTGATCGGAATAGCGAAGAAAATAGTGAACTTTTTCAACTTTTTTATCAAAGTCCGTATTGCAAAATGTAAAATTCCCGTTTGTAGATTAAGTAAGTCCGGGAGAGTTCGACCACCGGGAGAGTCCGGCCAGTGCTGATATTTTAAGATTGACGCAAGATAGGGCACTGTGTGTCATTATTACTCCCTAGAGTGAAACCCGCGAAATTCGTACTACAAGTAGAGCTGTTCAAGTACCCGGAAAAAGCAAGCCGAGAATAGCTCGGCTCGAAAAACCGAGCGGCTTGGAAAGAAGCGAGCGGGCCGAATGAACATTGAGCAGATCGAAAACTATTTGTCGAATTAATTTGAAACTTGGTACACATATTCTTAATGGTATTATCTAAAATGTAGCATATCATTTTATTTTATGCGATAACCCATTCGTATATAATAAATGTTTCAAGTTTGCCTTGTTAAGTAAACAATTAATAGTGATATTCACCTTGCTCTCATTTGTACAAAAAATATTTCTCTTCTGAAATCCGTATGCTAATTATCGTGTTCCTTTCCGCGTCACCTTGTCCGCGTTTAGCTGCAGGTACAGGTAAAACGGCCTTTCGCCCCTACGGCGTAGGACCTATGTGGATTTATGCTACTACCAATAAAATAATAAAACGTTTCGTACCGACCGTAGCAAAGTATAATGACATGCCACGTTTATTTCTTAAGGGCCTCTGCTGAATTGTACGTGTCTTGTATTTTTTTCGCCGAAATTATTAAACAGGACCTTCCGTTGGAAAAAGAATTTCAAACAACGGGACGCGCATTTTCGTCGTAATTGTCACCACATGAAATGAGACAAATTCAATGAAATGAATTTTGCCGTACTTGCTCCTTTTTCACGCAAATCGTTCATTCACCCTCGGCGTGAGCTGTTTACGTTCAATATTAATTACGTCTTTGTCTCGTAATATTTCTGCCACTTCCTTTCTCCCAATACCCGAAACGCGTTTCTTTTAACGGGCTAACAATTTTATGGTCCCAGGTTTATCTAACATGAGAAAGACCATGATTATAGTGTTCATTAATAAAATATCTACAATGTAGCATACCGATTTGAGAAGAAAAAAAATTATTGTACAAATGAGAGCAAGGTGAATATCACTATTAATTTTTTACCTAACAGGACAAACTTAAAACATTTATTATATACGAATGGGTTATCGCATAAAATAAAATGATATGCTACATTTGAGATAATACCATTAAGAATATGTGTACCAAGTTTCAAATTAATTGGACAAATAAATTTCGATCTGCTCGAAGTTCATTCGGCCCGCTCGCTTTTTTCCAAGCCGCCCGGTTCTTTCGGGTCGCTTGAAAAGAAATCAAGTATTTGGTTCTATCGAGCCGCTCGGTTCTTTCAGGTATCTGCCTCGGCTTGGAAACTGAGCCCCGGATTGTTTCGGATTTCAAGTTACTCGAATATTCAAGTACTCGAACAGCTCTAATTACAAGTCTATATTTCTTACATCGCGATAGAAATGAGCATTTCGATCGTTCGTGCTACCTCATCCCTCTCCCCCGCACCTACCGCAATGGCCTTTAAATTGTTTTAAAATATGCAACAAATATTTAGTCGTACAATGAGAAACATTATGTTGCAAAGCCTACAGTGCTAGCAAAAAAGACAATTGGGGGTTATTCGATTTACGAGTTTCTCGGTTTTTCGAGCAGCTTGAAGCACTAGAAAGGGTCGATTTTTACGACTAGGGGCGCGTCGAAAGCGTTCGTGTGCGCCTTATGCAGCGATTTCTATTTGCTGGAAAGTTCCTCGCAGCCCCAAGAGTAAAAATCAAATGGCGGAGAAATATGGACACCAATAGATTCCTGACGTTCTCCCGATTAAAATTTTACTAAATGTCATGTAAACCGTGTGTGCGAGAGAGTCTGGCCGTCGGTCGGCGTTCTTTTAATTTAATTCGATTCGATCACGCCGAAGAGCGAGCGTACGGCACACGGATGGAGGGACGGGTATGCTTGTGTGGTGCGGTACAGGCGCTAGGAGGGGGTACGTTTGGTCGTGGGGTGGTGGTAGGGTCCGTGGGCGAAAACCCACGGTTCTGGCGTTACTGGTATAGAGTAAAAGACTCAATTACTGACATCTAACCAATTACTGTCACTTTAAGCTATTTTACTTCAAATAACGAATAAATAAACTATAGTATACATTCTATAGTATAGATTATAGGTTGAATTACATAATTCTTTTTGTGTATGACTTTACAACGTTTATTTATTCGTTATTTTAAGTAAAATAGCTTAAGGTGGCAGTATTTGGGTCTTTTACCCTAAACTTTACCCTTTACAAGTCCGATTAGTTAGAGAGCAGATTACATTAGGACCAAGCGACGCTGAAAACGCGCAGCAAGGAAACAAAAAACTAACCGTATCCACGCGCGAAAAATACTTACCTGTGGGCGTCTGGTTGCCAGATGTGTAGCTTAGCTATAGCCCGACTCACCCAGTACCTCGGGGGAAAAACCCGAGAGTATGCCGAAAATCATAAAGTCCTTTTACCTGAGAACGGAGGCACGATAGCGACGAAAGTCGAAATCCTTGAAAAACGGCACGGTGTCGATTGCCCCTTATCGACATATCTGGTAAACAAATGTTTAACAACGAACGCTTCGACAACAAGCGATTGCCCAGTCGCAAAGAAACGAAGAAATTTCGCTTCAAAAATAACAAATTTCCAGCTGTAAATCGCCATCACCGCCAGAACTGTTCAGCTTACACATCCCCTTTCGAAGCCAGATATAGCGTAAGTCCCCACCGTAAAACCCTCGAAAGTAGAACAGCATGGGCCCATCCGCCCTTGACTATACTTATACTTATTAAAAATCACGTTGACTGGAACAGTTTGTACATACTACTAATATGCAGAGTTGTGCAGAATTACAATCGAATTACTCCATGAATTATAATTACAAAATAATTCAATTACCTACATCGTATTCAATTACATTGTAATTCGTAATTCAGATCTCGCATTCAATTAAAATACATCGTAATTCGTAACTGCAATGTATTTGCAATTGTAATTGCATAGTACAAAGTAATTGAATTATAATTACGAATTAAGAGGTAACCAAATTGAGAGGTAATAAGAGGTCTGCTGTATCGCATGGAGTAGTCAGATTTTCTCCTAGTCTCTTAGTTTTTTAAATATATTGAAAGATTTCTGAAAAATTTGTGCATTTCGGCTGCCCTTTTCCCTTTGATCGTTGTTTAAACATATTTAATTGTTCACAATGCCATAATAATTTATATTGTTGTACTCGGGAGGGTTCATAGAATAATTTGACGCCACAAGCAACCGAATAACTATTACTGTTTCAAAACAAAAGATGTTCAAAGTTGAAAATTTGCATTTTTTTTCAAAATCGGATTTCTCAAAAACGGAAGGTGATCGCGACAAACGGTTTGCGAATTCGTTTTCAGTCCACAAAAATCTATAAGAAACGGCTATTGAATGATACGAGACCAGATGGCTATTGAATAGGGAATTATCGACAAAAAAATATGTCGCTTTGAGTAGTCCTAATTCAGCCTCTTCAATAAATTATGTACCCCACATTTTAAAAAGATCAGTTTCCAGCACTTTACATGCCAGAACCCAGAACCCTTTTAAAAACAGCCAGAAACGTAGAATTAAACGTATCAAAACAGCTAATTATCACCATTCTGGATTAAAAAATAGCATTTTAAAACTCATTAAATCTATAGGTGCATCCCCGTATAAATCTTAAAAATTAGGAAATTCCCTTTCAGAAGAATGCAATTTGGGTCCTTCTCTACTTTTTAATGTCGCAGAAATAGCATATAAATGTGTGAACTTAGAATATGCTCATTCAATGGTTGTACTGTTTGTAGAATGTCTTTATGATAATAATATTAATTTTGATTTTTTCTGATCTCAATTTCGTTATACCTTTCAAGCTAAGAATACACGCTACCAAATTTCTAAACATGTTTTGTTTCACGAATACTTGTGTATACAGGATTAGAAATGGCGGTGAATACGGGTTGGCTTGTCATCGAGTTCATTGGTGACCAATCAGTGTCCGAAATACCCACGGATTGGGTGATAGGAGGAAAAATTTGTTATTGGCCGCCGTACAAACCCAGCTGTACAACAGTGGCAATCAAGAATTGCGAGCTGCCCAATGAATCCTGGGAGAAGCTCCACGTAACTGTATTTCCTGGTGGAATCTATTGTACGTTGAAATTATTATTATATTTACTTATTAATTAATGTACTAATTAGTGTCTACTTATTATACCCATTAATTACCAATGTGTTCATCCAGATGATTATGCCACGGTGAGGGCAAAGGCAAGAAAAGCAGAGGAAACCAGTGACTTACAGTCGGACATGGAAGGGGCGAAAAGGAAAATTAAGCCCAAAAGGTATTCCAGTAGTGAGGAGTCTGGGCCTGAAGTCGAGCCACTGATGCCCCCAACTCCACGAATGGAAGACATGAACAGACAACGAACGCCGCTGTTACCCCCACTTCCGAAAATGAGGAAATTATTTATACGATCAGGTGTGTAAATATGCTACATAAAAATTACGATTACCTAATACAATCTTCTAATTCCCTTTACGCTACTTTGCGCTCAATTTCATCATATTATTTCTGTTGACGTTATCTTGTGTCCCAGGCGTTTTGTGTCAAAAATCGTGTTGTTACACAGGTGCCCTTGTTAAAAATGCCTCTTCTTCCGTAATACTTTATGTACAAATTCCATCTTGCAGCGATGTGGTTGCTAGCATCTGCCCTTGTGAAATAGTAACAATACATTTTTCACATTTTCCTTACGCTTTATTTGCAGTAATTGCGTTTTGGATGTGTCCACAATTCAGCTTCCTTACCTCGAGAATTATTATGTTCGCTTTCGTATTAGGCCGTTCCTTCGCCGCAACCCCACAGGTTCTCGCTTTATGAATACGCCTGCATAGCAAGGTCTAAAGATATCGAACTGCCATAATTTTCACGGCCAATTACCTTGTCCTTAGAGGGGTTCTATATCGTAAACAGTTCCGACAACGCTACGGGGTTATGTTTGCACGTCTTTGTACTTGAAACAGTACTTGTGTAATTCCTAATACTACTCTAATTCTTGAGTACCGAATTCAATGCAGTAGAAACTTTCCACACAAATCCGATGTTATCTTTGCACGTGCTAGCACTAGAAAATTTATGACAAGTCTGCCTTGGCAAATGTACTCGAAGACGCACTCACGTAACTAAATACGCACTACGTCACAAGTCATAACTCGCCCCTGTTTGTTTCCACTTGAGGTACTCCTGATTAAAGAACTGGCGAGCAGTGATGGGTAAATCATAAGAAAGCAACGTAATTTACGTTACGTGATATACGTGTATAAAATGTCCAGTGGACCTGCCCCGGCAATATAATAAGAGTCTAATAAACCTTGAAAAAGATATGGGAACTTCCCATCTACGCTCTATATTGCCGAGGCAGATCCACTGGACATTTTATACAGGGCATTTTAATATTATACACGTATGTCAGGTGGCGTAAATTACGTTGCTTTCTAGTGATTTACCCATCACTGCTGACGAGTGATGACTATCGAGGGCGCGAGATTTAAAAAATATATATATATGTTTAATGTTTGCAGCAGAATTCTTTAACAAAAATAATTTTGGTTTTTAGACGAAATAGTAGCCCCCAGGATCAGCTATGGGATCCAGGAGGGGAGTTTTTCTCCAACCAACATTCAAATTGGTAAGTCAATATATGTATATAAAGATAATTCTATTCTATCTCGGGTCAGGCATAATAGCATTTGCGCTGAGCCTCGCCCATTCCGCGACCTGCGATACGGTTTCTACCTCTGTATATAATGTTTAAACATGGAATAAAGACGATTATTATTATTATTATTATTATTATTATTATTATTATTAGATAATTGGATAGTTACAGTGAAAAAAAATAAGATGTAATAAATAATTTTCAGATAACATAGATGCAGGCCCTAGCGGCAGCAGCAGCAGCAACAACAACAACAGCAATAGCAACGCTACTGATGGCAATATGAAAATACTGCTGGATAATGTTAATATAATAATAACGCAAAATAATTTACTGCGGACATTACTCGTGGAAACGATGGAGCGGGTGAAAACCCTTGAATGTCAAATAATAAAGTTAACAGCACCAGTGCCGGAGGAAAAACGGTCGTTTTTTTCCAAATTTGCGTATTTAGAATTTTCAGTAAATTCCATGGAAAGGCTGAAGGAATTGGAGGAAATTTTAAAAGAAGAAACTAATTTCCAAGATGCTGTAAGTAAAATATCATCATAGATATGACGACAAAATTGTACTTAATTCATTAATGTTTGATAATTTTTTAATTATAGGTGACCGAATTTGCAAGTTTTGGGGGTTCGGACGGATATAACTTTGTAAAACGGGTCTTAGGATCCGTTTTAACGAACCAGGTCACTGTGCAATACAGTTGGCTCGGGAGGAGGAGCAAGGAGGCCTTCGCCAACTTGCGGTTAGCGTCAGCAGTCATATGTAATTATCACCTAAATTTCACCATAGTTAATATTGATTAATATAGAATTAAATGTAATATCTTATGGAAATTCTTGTTTAAGATGCCGCAGAAAAAGCCAAGGTGGTCGACACAAAAAAAGCATGTGAGGGCGCAATAATGTCTTGGATTAAGAGGGCGTCGGACAGGCAGTTGGCTGCTGCAAAGAAAAATTAACCCCGGTGCGTTCAGGGAGTAGTGGAGTACAGTTAAAGAGAAGATATAATAAGAGGCGTTACTCAACAAGGATAGAAATAAACTAGGGAAATCACTAGACAACCAATTTAAATGCCCATTCGGCAATGATCGGTAAACTTCGACAATCTTCGGCAATAATCAGCCAACTGCGGTAAGGTACATTTAGTCGATTTGAATATCCCGCTCGAAAAGACAACCAATTTAAATGCCAAGGTTAAGTAAGGACTTCAAAGGTTCCGCCCGGAGTAACGCCTTTTATTACATCTCCTCTTTGGTACAGTTAAGGCGACTCGTGAGTCGCCAGTTACTCCAGTTAGTCAACCATGATATAAATAATTGTAATACGAAAATGGAACATTCAATTGATTAGCGTAGTGAATTGAAGCAGCAAATCTGACAACGCTGCATTCATTCGGAGCGTCTTTTATAACCAAAATGTCAGGAAAAAAGTTCATATGAATCTGAATCTTCGTTCGCTATTTAACTGTTTGAACATATCGATTGTGCGACGTTGCCACGTTCACTGCTCAAAAATTTGCACGTAAACCTATTTTTTATGGGCATTTACGAAGAAACTATGTGGTCAGTTTTGTAGAAATTAATCAATTCGTTTCCTGACATTTCGATGTACTTTTGTGCCAATTTTGATACATTTCTTAAATATGGTTTTCCTGTTTCAAAAGAAAAACTGAAACTATAACCCTCTTTGTTTCATTTCGCTATATGCCACTGTGTTAAAATGCATTAACTTAATTAACAATTTCTCGATAACTATGCGGTAAATCCATTTTAAACTTTGTACAAGGGTTTCTTGTATTCCAAATTAGTTTTGTACGAAATTTGAAAGAATTCTGTAATTTAGTAGATTATTCAGGAACTACCTTAAGGAGAGACGCCTACCTAGAGCGGTCGAAACAATGCGCTTCTTTGGGATTTTTTCTAGAAAAACCGTTACACTGTTATTAATAACTATTAGTCTATTGTTAAGAGTACATCTAAAGGATAGTTCAGTATTTTTGCGTTAAAGAATATAGGCGATGACCGGGATCTCCTTTTTGTTTAAGCGTTTTGCGGTGACCATCGTAGCTCGCAGCAGGATCATCTGAAATGAAAAATTCGAATAGTTTTAGATAGAGTATGTAATTATCTAGGCGCTATAGTATTGTATAAGTATAGCTCTTAAATATTTTTAAACACACGACGAATGATATATTTTATAAAGCAAGACATGTAACAATAACAATGATAAAAAAAAATATATATATACGTGCCGAATTGAGAACCTCCTCCTTTTTTGAAGTATGTTAATAAAAAAAAACTGTAAATAGAAATGAATTTTTATTAATTTTGATTTCATTTTGATAACCCTTTATATCATTAAATTTATATTATAATCAATCGGTATCGATAACCATTTTAAATGCGCCCTACTTACGGTTTTTAGAGAGCTGCATTTGACCTAATTTATCGATAAATAGGTCTTAATTACGTCTTTCGAACGCCTGTTCAGTCCTAATCCATGCGCTTAAAGACGTACCCGGGACCACTTTTTTTGTAATATTCCTCGTTCAGAGGACGTATATAAGCCGTTCGTGGGAAATTCGGGACGTCCCAAACGACTGGGTCGGACGTTCCTGGGACGTTTTTAGGACGGCTGTGTGCTGTGTGCGAGACGTACCCGGGACCACTTTTTTGGTAACATTCGTCGTTCAGAGGACGTATGTAAGCCGTTCGTGGGAAATTCGGGACGTCCGGTACGACTGGGACGGACGTCCCCGGGACGGTTTGAGGACGGTTGTGTGCTGTGTGGGTTATTATGACTTAACATCCTTCCAAAATATTATTATTACGCCTCAACGATATATTCATGAAGTCGATGAGTGTAATTATTCGTGGTTAAGAAATCAAAATTTCCTATTCATAACGTCATTTTTTGAGTACATTTCATCGAAATAATAAGTTTTAGCTTAATTTGTTTATGTTTGCCAAATTCATGCCTTTTATTAGACTCTACTTGATTTTAGCATCAATTTTCATGTTTACAGATTTCTATGCTTGATTAGAGGTGTGACTATCGATTATTGATAGATTATCGATATCTTATTGATATTTAACGATATATCGACAATATCGTTAAGATATCGTTAAGACGAATAGATCTATTCGCCTCTTCTAGAAGAGGCTGAGGTAGAATATAACACAGTTTGTTGCAGCAAAGATGCAAATAACAATTTTAAAGACATTGTAAAGCAACGATACATATTCATACTTTTAAAGATATCGCTTTCGATACTCAGCGGCTCAGCACCGATGTTTTCACCCATTCACAACGGTGTTCTTCGGTGCTGGATAGCGCCGTGAATGGGCCCAGCACCGGTTTGGTTGCCAACGGTACAGACCTTTTTCCGCTTAGAATGCAACGCATTATTTGTATAATAAAGTCAACCAGAATCTATTTGTTTGTATTTGAATTCACGGCGCTGTCCAGCACCGAAAAACACTGAATGGGCTCAGCACCGATATTTTCGTCCGTTCACAACGGTGTTTTTCGGTGCTGGATAGCGTCGTGTATGAGCCCAGCAACGCTTTCTACGCTGCTGACCTTTTGTCGTGTATACCTGAGCTGCTTTCCCAGATAGCACACGTCGTCTATAAGTCGTGTGCTATCTGGGTGTATTCGCGTCAACGATATCTTAACCATATTATCGATATATCGAAATATCGATAACATTTCGATAGTCACACCTCTACCTCAAAGTGACAGAAATTATAACCTATATGCTATACCCAATTTCATAAATATATCGTTGCGGCGTAACAACGATATTTTGGAAGGATGTTAAGTTATAAAAAGTTCACAAATGTAGCGTAAAGGAACGAAATAGCCAATAAACATTTATTGTCATATAGCATATAGGTTATATTTTCTGTCACTTCGAGGAGGGGACTACATAATAATCACGCGCATCCAGCCTGCGCATTTTCCCTAGCCTGGGCGGCCGCATGAAAGGGGAACTTTCCCCACCCTACATTAGTGGTAGTTGGAACGATATTTCTGAGCTTGGGTATGCGGAAAATTTGACTTGCGGTCCCAAGCGGGAAAAAAGTTCATTAAATTTCATTAAATTCTTTATATTTAGTGGGATTATTACTAGGGATTGTATCCGTAATTATTTCTTTTATATTTCGAAGAACTGTCTTTAAATGTTTAAATAATTACTTTAAGCCACCCTGACATTCAATTGACGGCTATACTTCCGAAAACCGGTCAAGTCCGATTGGGCTGAAATTTTGCAAATAGGTTCATGTTGCATAAAAATAACGTTTGCGAGAAGGATTTTTGGCGATTCGAAAAAAATTTTTTTTTACCATTTCAATGTCATTCCCTACCTTACCGACAGAGCGGAGAATCTGATACAACAGTTATTCAATGCATTCTCCTTATTAATATCCTAAAATCTATAGAAGTTGATCTCTGCTTAGAAAGAGATATCAGCTTGATACTGGGTATTAGTATTGGTTTGGGTTAGATTCGGGCGTGGGGCGCGCGCCCGCTCGCGGGCGCGTAAAGCATGGTAGCGAACCGATGTGAGTTTGCACGGGGCCAAGATTCAATGCATTCTCCTTATTAATCTCCTAAAATCTATAGAACAGAGATCAACTTAGAAAGAGATATCAGCTTGATACTGGGTATTAGTATTGGTTTGGGTTAGATTGGGGCGAGGGGCGCGCGCCCGCTCGCGGGCGCGTAAGGCTTTGTAGCGAACCGATGTGAGTTTGCACGGGGCCAAGCCCCGTGCGTAAGGCGTCTAGCTAGAAGAGAGAGCAGATTAATTTGACTCAAATTTTGCGTACAGCTTTTTTTTGCACATGTATTTTGTGGATCCAGACAGCGGAGCATATACCCAAACCATTGAAGCGTCGTGGCGGGCTTTGCGGGCTCGTTTGAGTAGGGGCGGAATTAAGGATGACACCATGATTGATCACATCTGTGAATATTTATGGCGGTATGAAGTGAAGAAGTCAGGCAGAGACCCATTTGAAACATTATTGAATGATATTAAATATGCATATACAGGAGAATAATAAAGAGAATGCATTGAATAACGGTTGTATCCTATTCTCGACTCTGTCGGTAAGGTAGGACACGACATTGAAATGGTAAAAAAAAATTTTTCGAGTCGCCAAAAATCCTTCTCGCAAACGTTATTTTTATGCAAAATAAAGCTATTTGCAAAATTTCAGCCCAATTGGATTTGACCGGTTTTCGGAAGTTTCGCCCAATTGACTAACCTGCTAAGAAAACTATTAAAAATGTTATATTACGCAGCTAAATACATGCTTTTCTGACTTTCTTTCTTCCATAAAATATGGTAAGATCGGATTTTTCGAGTCGGTCTTATAAACGTTTTACAACATTTACGCTTGAGACAACGCAATACAGCATTTCCTCTAGTTCCTATCACTCTTCTAAATATAGAAACATAGATATCAGGTTTACATAGATTTCTAAAATTGTTCAGAAGCTACCGACTCTTTATATCAACATGTTGGTCGGCGCTTGGAAGGAATACAGGGCCATTAATATGCAGTATCCTCTAATGGAAAAATAATTTTTCAATATTTTTATCATTATGCAAACATCTGTATTGTATGTCAGATTTGTCTACTAAAATGAAACCAATTACGACGCAGTTTGGTATGAGGAAGGTACGGCAAAAAATTGGTACAAAAAGAGGAAAAATAATAACATATTTTTTTAAAATCCAGAAAATAATACGATAGCGAACGTTCAGTAGATGTGCGGCCTTTTTCTCATCGACTGTTGAGGTCAAGACCATCGAAAAGTTCGTCTTTTTTTTTAAACAGACGCCGTTCCCAGAAACGCGATACACCTGAAGGCAAAAATCAATGCGACTTGAAATGTCTTGCAAGCAGAGCTCGCTAAATCAGGCGTTTGCTCTTAAGGGGGTAGACACGTCACGTGACCTGGCCGATTTGGCAGGTCGGTATTACAGCAGGTTTTTTCTGCACAGAAATGGTAATACCCATAGATATGCGGCTGCCTGGTGCACGCGAGAGGGAGCTGTTTACTATTTCCATATTCTATTTTGAATATGGAAAGAAATTCTCAGCTGTTGCGCTGTACTTGTAAATATTTAAACGAAAAGTCTGCTGGTACTGCAAACATAGAAAATTCATTGTACATTTACAATATTCTACGTTGGCAGTAAGGAATTATAAGTGAAAAGGAAAAATAGATGAGGGCATGTCCCCAGAAAATGAAGGTTGTTAGGTTAGACCATAGACCAGGTATAGATGGCTACAGCCATCGACGATACCTGGTCTGTGCTACACCACAAACCAGGTATAGGATAGACCTATCACGCAATGTAATTTTGTGTCACATGCTCGGGGGGCTCGCGAGCCCCCTTACCATTTTCGTGTCACACCCAACGTTATCGATTCAGTCTAAAATAAGATTACAATGCTACGAGTGGTAGGAATTGAAATTAAATCTTATCGGAAACATTTAAAATCTGAAACGGAGTGAACATTACGACTAATTTCAAGAAACATGTTGCATGATTCCGTTTACTATTACCATTGACGAAGTATAGACATCGACGAAGTATAGGTCTGTGGTATAACTAGGTTATTTTTCGATAGTCGAAGCCCGCGATTTACAAATGTTTCTGTTAGAGTAACAATTTAAAAATCGTCTTATTAACATATTCCATTTAACGGAAGAGAAAGGAGGATAAAAATAAAAGGATATCACATTCACCATTTAACCCTGCTGTCCTATTCCGGTTTATTTAACGCAAAACAAATTTCATTCGCTTGCAACAATGTAATTTGTAAAAACAGCACTTTAATGTTTTTCAAGAGCACCTGTTGCTGAACCCCACCCATTCATCATGCGTTTGCGCATACATTAATGATGGTCTATATGATATAATACAGGCATATAATAATAACAATAATAATAATGATGATATCCTTGTACTGTACTATACATATTATTTAAAAGGAATCTATCGAACACGTACACACCGATTTTGGTGCAATTTTGCAAGTCTGTAGAGTAGCCTAAAATATTCGATACATATTTTTTGAAAAAGGAATTCATTCTCCTCCATAACTATTAGAAAAATCAATTTGTTTAAACTATGTACTAACTGACGTTAATTGACGAATATTAACTGATGTTCGGATGTTTCAGTAAGTTTATACAGAATGTCCGATTTGTTCTATATTATTTTTCACACGCTATTATTTTTCTAACTATTGAAAATGCAAAAAATGTTTCATATGAAAGTTTTTTTTATTTGATGCAGGAAACTGAATAGTATATGAGGGAAAAAGAGTATGGTATTTAGAATGCAAAAAGTATATATTTAAGGTTTGGAATTGATAGGTAAACACAACGGTAGACGCCAGAGCTCTACCGACAGCCGACCGGTAAACACGCGCTTTATCACGTACGTCTAGTATTAAACCAATATAGTGAAAATCATTTTGTTCATTCATTTTCTTTCCCCGGCCGTACAAACCTAACAGGAATATATAAAGTGCTCGACACGACCGCACTAAATAAGGAATGTATTAAATAAGGAACAAAATTATTTTTTTACTTTTTAGCGCATTTTAATTTTTTTGAAGTCTGTTTTAATTATGATTTTCCATTTCTTGGACCGATACGCCATTATTGTGGCTTTTACACGCAGGAGGCGAAAAATCTCTCCGTACAGGGGTATAGCGCCGCGGTCAACCTTGTCGTACTTTAAAATTTTGAAATTGAGACGTGTACGAGACCAGTCGACATTGTTTTCAAACATCATTACAGTAATCTGGGGTGCACACATTACCACTACCCCCTGTCGGTGTTTCCCCCCTTCATTGTTGAGCATAATTGGTCCGCACGCTGCTTGTATACGCATTCTGCCACGTGTTGCTCATATGCGATCCTGCTCATTTTATTCACGCTGTAACAACATATCACGGTAACGAATGCCCTGAAACTCTCGTTGTTCTGAAAGTCTCTTGTTCAAATAAAACATTTGACTACATTATTCGGACACAAACGAAATTCAAAATTACGGCTCCAATATTTTTAATTTGGAAACAGGTAAGTTACTTTGCCATTTAATAACCCATCAGTCAGTCAAATTCCGGTAATAGCTGTACCAAAATAAGTAATCTGTTTAATTTATTTCTTCTTGTTTTAGAAAAATGAAGCGCAGTTTTGAAGACAGACCATGGTTCAAAAAAAAATTTTTAGAAGTTTTAAAAGATTACACGGACTATTTACAGAGCGAACGCAAAAATTTAACATCACGGGAATTAGACGATATTATGAAACGCGTATATGCTAAAAAACCATCGACAGCACGAAAACAATATTGGCGCATTTACATTAGGAGCCACAAATCATATTTGATGGCCGAAATTAATAGGTACTTAGCTGAGCAGCGGGCGGAGGTGACAGAGGCGGAAGCTGCTGCACTGGCCGCGGAGGCGGAAGCTGCAGCGCTGGCCGTGGAGGCAGCTAACCGCGCACTGCACGAAGTCCAGAATGCTGCATTATCTGTCTCCGTTGCCACTGCACCTGTAAGCAACATGATAAAACGCCGACGCCATCGTTGAAATGAATTGCAGCTCCTGTTGGATATGCCAATTGTAAGTACTATATATATATACAGGGTGTCCCAAAAATGTCGGAGTTCCTTGGAAGGGGTAACTCAGGGGGTGATTTGAAACAACTTTTTCCTTAGCGAAAATATTGTCCGAAGCTTCGTTAAGGAGATATTAACAAAAAACCCCGACCAATCAGAGCGCGCGCCTTCCGTCCGAGCTCCCGCGGTAGCGTTGGCTACGCGGTAGGCGACTGCGCTTGTACTACGAACGTACGAACAAGCAAGTCGGCATGCATCGAAGGAAACTGCGTTACACATTTTTTTTTTAAAGCAGAATCTTAAATAAGAATTATTTGAAGTGAGAGGACAAGAAGTACGTAAATTTCGTTTTTAAATAAGGCATAAACGAAAAGGTAATGTAGCAGAAAATGTACGACATGTGATCGTAATTCGTTATTGAGGTAAAGAATAACGGCCAACACAACTAAATTTAAACAGTAATATTAGGTGTACGAATAATTTCTTTGCGACTGGATTTACATAATCAGTACAAAGCTACTGAATTTCTATCGCGGTGGTATTCATAAGCTGCCAGAAAAATGGCAAAAGGTAATTAACAATAATGGAAATTATTTCGATGATTGAGTTGTTTTCATATTTTTTAAATCGAACTGTTATTGTACCCTAAAATCGGAAAGAATTTATTTCTACACCTAATGATCACCAATAAATTAAATAAAACTCACCCATTCGGACATTCCTTTCCTTCCTATTCGGAAACCTGTGTCACTGGGTCACTGTACCGATCCTGGTCATCGGTGGACGAAAAGATTTATGGTAGGGTAGCGCCCAGTGCTCAGCTGATCGCAGGTATTCGCAGGACACCACCCGAAGGTAAGGGTCGCAACGTCAAGTGCGTCCGGGTTAATGTACCGAATATTCACTTCACTGCACTGATACTAACACTGATCATTTCATTTATTTTTCACGGAACGTGTTGTTCCTACGTTATAAAAATTGGTGGTCCCGAAAGGGGCCGATTACTGTTAGTTAAGCAGTTGCTCGATGTGGCCACGCTCAGCGTCTATGCACGCCTCCGCACGTACAACCAGCTGCCTTTGGACGGCTCGCATTGTTTGTGGCGTTATGTTTGCGACCGCAGCATGAATGCGCACGACTATGTCTTCCAGTGAATCCACTGGCTGACGGTATACCTCTTCCTGAAATGATTGTTGTACAACAAATACAAAACGTAAGTAAAAAAGAATGCCTATAAAAAATTAAGAGCACTAATGAAATTACCTTCAGGTAGCCCCAGAAGAAAAAATCCAGCGGGGTCATATCCGGTGACCGTGGGGGCCACGCAACAGGACCGTCGCGGCCGATCCACCTGTCCTGGAAGGTTTCATTAAGGTAGTCGCGGGCAATTGTGGCGTAGTGAGGTCCAGCCCCGTCTTGCTGATAAACCATGTTCTGTCGGACCTCATTTGGAATATGGGCCATAAGACCCGGCAGAACATGCTCTAAAAAGACTTTATACGCTGGACCGTCCATCCTGTCTGGCAGCATGTACGGCCCAACGATAAATTCGCCACAAATGCCCGCCCATACATTAATTGACCAACGGACTTGTGCTGCGCGTGTCCGAAGCGCTAGCGGATTCTCGTCGCTCCACACATGCCGATTGCGGGAATTGAAGCAGCCTTCCCTCTTGAAGATTGCTTCGTCCGTCCACAATATGTATTTGCAGAACGACGGATTCCGCTGCACTTCTCCCAACAGCCACACTGAATACTCAACCCGCTGGTCGGCATCTCCGGGGTGCAAATGTTGCACCCGTACATAGCGGTACGGGTGCAACATGTTTTCCCTCAGAGTTCGGTGTACCGTCATTTTGCTGGCACTAGAAGAAAATGCAGAAACATCCATTATTAGATAACATTTGTTTCCCTTAATTAATAATTGCTGCAGTTATCTTGTACTGTGACTTACTCTAGGCGGCGGCTCAAGTCGCGCACGCTGACGGTCGGGTCCTCGTCGATGGCTTCCAGGACGTTCTGCGCACGACTATGTCTTCCAGTGAATCCTTCCCAAATGGCCACTGTCCTGAAGAGGCCCTCTTCACAGCAATATCTCCTCCCCAAGGCCCACCTTCTCTCGCATGGAATACGTCGACGCGTGCTTTCGTTTTGAAATTCGAGCGCGTGTTTAGACACGAGAGATAAGCAGGCCCGATAGGTTAGTTTGTGGCCAATCGGACTTCAAGCCCACAGTCTCTCGCACCGAATACGTCGACGCGTGCTTTTGTTTTGAAATTCGAGCGCGTGTTTATACTCGAGAGATAAGGGATCCGTCTTTAATTTGAGGGTAGGACGAAGCAGGCGGGACTACGCGCAGTCAGCGGACTACCCCTTCTTTTCCTGTGTCTCTCCGCGAGACGTATTGATGTTGGATAATACTCTGTAATTTCTAGTTCTCCAAAATTAATCAGGCTGATCAGCCAGAGCATTTCGCCAGGGTCGCGGTTTATGACCGTATTGTCCCGCCAGTCGGCGGTAGAGAACGGTTTCCTACAGTTTCGGATAATTTATGACTTAATTGGTTCCGCCTCGTAGCAGACGTGAACTCAGGGTATCGGAAAGGGTAAACAGGAATGGTGTGCATTTTCTTCTTTACAGCAACTCGAAGACTTTCTGCTTCTCTTCCCTTCGGACCCTTTCGAACCGATACACGTGGTGTCTGTTTTCTATCTCGAAGCAATGGGTACATTGGCAGTAGAAGGACGGAGCGCGGGCTTTTGTGAAAGTGTAGGATGGCTCGATCGTTGCACTTCTGAAAAACACGTGTGTTTCGAAAATGTGCTGGCTTCTTTTTACCTAAAGCCTCTTGTCCTGGTGGGAGTAAACTCATAATGGAACGAGAGAAACTACTTGGGGGTAGAGGAAGTTGCTTGGGAAAAAATCCTGTCAGTCAGCTAGTAATCTCGGCCCAGAAATGTACTCAGCCGAAGAGTATTACGCGATGTTCTGGGTGTACGCGCGGAACGACGGGGACGCAAGTGCTACCGTGGAAGCGTTGGCACTGGAGTACCCGCGCATCGAAACCCCGAGCGAGGGAACGATTAGACGTTTGGCGTCTAGATTATACTCGACGGGGTCGATGATGCCGCGAGGCAGCGACGTGGGTAGACCCCGAGCCGCGCGGAACCTTGCGGTACAAGAGAACGTCCTGGAAGCCATCGACGAGGACCCGACCGTCAGCGTGCGCGACTTGAGCCGCCGCCTAGAGTAAGTCACAGTACAAGATAACTGCAGCAATTATTAATTAAGGGAAACAAATGTTATCTAATAATGGATGTTTCTGCATTTTCTTCTAGTGCCAGCAAAATGACGGTACACCGAACTCTGAGGGAAAACATGTTGCACCCGTACCGCTATGTACGGGTGCAACATTTGCACCCCGGAGATGCCGACCAGCGGGTTGAGTATTCAGTGTGGCTGTTGGGAGAAGTGCAGCGGAATCCGTCGTTCTGCAAATACATATTGTGGACGGACGAAGCAATCTTCAAGAGGGAAGGCTGCTTCAATTCCCGCAATCGGCATGTGTGGAGCGACGAGAATCCGCTAGCGCTTCGGACACGCGCAGCACAAGTCCGTTGGTCAATTAATGTATGGGCGGGCATTTGTGGCGAATTTATCGTTGGGCCGTACATGCTGCCAGACAGGATGGACGGTCCAGCGTATAAAGTCTTTTTAGAGCATGTTCTGCCGGGTCTTATGGCCCATATTCCAAATGAGGTCCGACAGAACATGGTTTATCAGCAAGACGGGGCTGGACCTCACTACGCCACAATTGCCCGCGACTACCTTAATGAAACCTTCCAGGACAGGTGGATCGGCCGCGACGGTCCTGTTGCGTGGCCCCCACGGTCACCGGATATGACCCCGCTGGATTTTTTCTTCTGGGGCTACCTGAAGGTAATTTCATTAGTGCTCTTAATTTTTTATAGGTATTCTTTTTTTACTTACGTTTTGTATTTGTTGTACAACAATCATTTCAGGATGAGGTGTACCGTCAGCCAGTGGATTCACTGGAAGACATAGTCGTGCGCATTCATGCTGCGGTCGCAAACATAACGCCACAAACGTTGCGAGCCGTCCAAAGGCAGCTGGTTATACGTGCGGAGGCGTGCATAGACGCTGAGGGTGGCCACATCGAGCAACTGCTCAATTAACAGTAATCGGCCCCTTTCGGGGCCACCAATTTTTATAACGTAGGAACAACACGTTCCGTGAAAAATAAATGAAATGATCAGTGTTAGTATCAGTGCAGTGAAGTGAATATTCGGTACATTAACCCGGACGCACTTGACGTTGCGACCCTTACCTTCGGGTGGTGTCCTGCGAATACCTGCGATCAGCTGAGCACTGGGCGCTACCCTACCATAAATCTTTTCGTCCACCGATGACCAGGATCGGTACAGTGACCCAGTGACACAGGTTTCCGAATAGGAAGGAAAGGAATGTCCGAATGGGTGAGTTTTATTTAATTTATTGGTGATCATTAGGTGTAGAAATAAATTCTTTCCGATTTTAGGGTACAATAACAGTTCGATTTAAAAAATATGAAAACAACTCAATCATCGAAATAATTTCCATTATTGTTAATTACCTTTTGCCATTTTTCTGGCAGCTTATGAATACCACCGCGATAGAAATTCAGTAGCTTTGTACTGATTATGTAAATCCAGTCGCAAAGAAATTATTCGTACACCTAATATTATTGTTTAAATTTAGTTGTGTTGGCCGTTATTCTTTACCTCAATAACGAATTACGATCACATGTCGTACATTTTCTGCTACATTACCTTTTCGTTTATGCCTTATTTAAAAACGAAATTTACGTACTTCTTGTCCTCTCACTTCAAATAATTCTTATTTAAGATTCTGCTTTAAAAAAAAAAATATGTAACGCAGTTTCCTTCGATGCATGCCGACTTGCTTGTTCGTACGTTCGTAGTACAAGCGCAGTCGCCTACCGCGTAGCCAACGCTACCGCGGGAGCTCGGACGGAAGGCGCGCGCTCTGATTGGTCGGGGTTTTTTGTTAATATCTCCTTAACGAAGCTTCGGACAATATTTTCGCTAAGGAAAAAGTTGTTTCAAATCACCCCCTGAGTTACCCCTTCCAAGGAACTCCGACATTTTTGGGACACCCTGTATATATATATATATATATATTGATTCGATATCTGCTCTCGCGATATACCCCCCACCACTCCGCCATCTGTATGACGTCATCCGCCGCCGCCCGCCCGCGGGGAATTTTCCGCCGACCTTGAAACTCAAATTTGAGTTAGCGTACGCACACATTCAAGGCCCAATGAGACGGCCTTAATTCGTTATTTAAACAAATTTTTTGTTCTAATAATTCCCAACTTTGTTTTAGCTTAGCGGATACTAGTTCTCAGCAAGTGCCAGACAATGATGCGACAAATGATGAAAATCCGGCCCAAGGAGTGGAGACTGCAGTTCCCTTACCGTAAGTTACTTGTACCGAGCTCGAAGCATGGTTGAGAGCGAATAGTACGGCTAGAAAAGTTTTAACTCAAATTTGAGTTTCATGGTCGGCGGTCGGGGTGGGGGAAATGACGTTCAAACTCAAATTTGAGTTAGGACTTTTATAGCCCTACTACTAGAGCGGGGTAATATTTTCGGAGTAACACTTCAGGTCGATATCGATTTTTATTTTAAATTCGACTTTGTTACAGCTGTCTCTGCAACTTGTGTGCAAGTAGATTTGACGACTTACAGGATCTACAAGCGCATGTACTTCGTCATAAAGGCACGAAGCTGTGCCTGGCATGTCCTTTGTGCAGCCGCACATACGAAAGCGTTCACACTTTAAAGAGACACTATGGGAAATCACACAAGAAAAATTAAAAATAAATATTTGTTACTAATTATATATATATACATTTATTTAATTTCAATCTTGTGGTCCAGAAATGTGACTTGGTTTACAAAATAACCTTACCACTACCAATCACACCCCTTCGCTCTTACTTCGCAACTTACTCTTGGTAAATTTTTTTTCAAGATTTTCTACGGGGCACCCTCCAGAATGGTTCCAAATAATTAAAAAAAAATCCCCGTAAAATTTGAGCTCGATCGGATAACGGGAAAGGGTGCTCCTGGGCCCTTAAACATTTAAATCTAGAGACGCGGTAGCGTCTCGACGCCAAGTACATGATCGACACCCTGTATATGTCGACTGTCGCTACCGCTATCATCGACGAAGTATAGAATAGACCTATCACCTTATGGGACTTCGTGTCACCACCCAAACTGTATTACCGACCCATAACTCGATGACTGAATTTAGCGGCCTCTGCTCATGAACAGCGTCCAACTTAGGAACTACTCTGAAATGTGTTGAAATGCTGAAAGGTGTGCGTGATTGTATACGTGTGACTTGTTTAGAGCGAGAGTTTGACAAAGGACAGGCTTTTGTTACGCTACGCTTTGGCTCGGTTTGTCAGCGACTCACGAGGATTCACGTGGATTTTTCTCCGAAAATCTATTTCGGTGATCTCTTCTTGAAAGCTTATACAAGCTATAAATTGCAAGATGACATTGATTGTTAGTACTTTACGTGTAGTGAAACACTTAACTAACATTGTCGCGAGTCGTATGTCGAAAAATATTAAAAATTGACGCGGTTACAGATATTCCCACAAATCTCTGCACTCCGCGCATGTCTAAATAGACGGTGCCCATCCTACGACACGTATAAATCATTGAGAACAAGGAATCCAAACGTTTTTTTTTAAATTTATATTCGTAGTTTTCGGCACTCGAGGACATTTTGCAATAGTTTATTTATTACTTGGGAACGATAGATTAGTAGTTAAAACTCTACGTTTCGTTACAAATTGATTGGCCCTTTCCTTATTAACTATTGTATGGATTTAAAAATTGTAAAGAACATCTCCGATGTAAGTACCCGAGCGTATCGCTTGCGTTAAGGTCTGTTTTCATTATTCCTAGATATGTACATATGAGAAAACAGTTATGGTATTTTTTAAAGCACGAGTAAAAAAAAAGGTCCTGTTTTACGGACGTCGCGACTTGCGTGTGAGATAAAATGGGAGGGAAACGGCACGGAGGTCCTTTACGCGACAAACGATCATTCTGGCAGCGGCAACAAAGTATAATACTACATTGTCTTCTTGCAATCTCCGTGCGTCTGATTTTCGCATGTCGATGTCGGTCCACGGACAAGCTAGGCTTCTAGATTTTAATTTCTTCTATAAATTCTGCAAAAGCCGTAATCAGTGGGAGGGAGGGAGGGGGGAGAGAGAGAGACGTATTACTCTAAAGGATCTAGGGCAGCGATGCCCCGATGGGCGGCCCGAGATAAACGAACATTCATAGCGTTTTCCAAAGCTCGCATGGAAGGGGGTGCTCGAAACCAATGACGTTGCGGGCATGTCACGGATGGGGAAAACTCTAGTAGTGTGCGTGTAGGCTCGTACCCATAGGCTTTGTTACAACTGGGGCTCTTGGAGCCCTAGTGTTCTACATTTTAGGAATTGGGAAAATAAACAGGAATTGACTAATGATTAAACAATAATATTATATAATTGCACGGAATAGACTTGAACAGTCCCATTGACACATCTGATTAACAAACAGTTTCTTATTAAACGATTTTTATTCAACTTATATTATGTAGAATTAAAATCATTTATATTATGTAGAATTAAAATCATTTATATTATGTAGAAGTAAAATCATTTATATGCGATGTACCTGCAAAGGCATACAGCAAATACACAAAAGGACACGCAGGATATTCTTCCTGTACCAAATGCTATATCCGAGGAGTGTCTAGGAACGGTACAACGTGTTTTCCTGATATTGATAATATCTGTTTATGGGGGAGCAGACAATTATAATTTTGTAAAGCGGGTGCTAACAGCATTGGTCAGCAACGAAGTTGCCATCTTCTTCAGTTGGCTGGACCGAAAAGGGAAAGAAGACTTTCACCGCTTGAATATTGCAAGGCTTGTAATATGTAACTATTGCCCTTATTTTACTGTTCCTAATATTGATTGCAGTAAATTTCAATGTAATGTTCCCTCGAAATTCTTCTTTAAGGTGCAGCAAAAAGGGGGAAAATGGCGGAAAACGAGAGACAGACTGAGCTGTCCATACAAGGATGGCTCAAAAGAGCTGGGGACAGAAAAGGGTCGAAAAAATTTTAAGAGTGTGGGATCAGGGATCCCGAAGACTATAATTCAAAAAATTCTGAAAATTTATAAATATCTAGGGGATTTCCTCCTGGCTACAACGCAATTTTTGTTTGCTGCTCAAATTCACTGGAAGCAGGTAAAATTAACCCCTGAAAATTCGTCTATTTTCCGATTTTGTGTTACAACTCGCGAACTGTAAGAGATAGAAAAAAGTTTCAAGACAAAAGTTACTTCTTACAATTAGATCTATCATTTGGTAACGAATCTCACAAGCATAAATGTATTATGCTGCATATTTCACGTAGAACTAGGTTTTTTTGTCATTTTGCAAATTATTACACGAACTGTTATCAAACGCTATAACAAAATTCGTATTTACTTTAAATACAACGCTTAACACAATTTGGGCCCCCATAGCCGCTGCATACCTATATAGTGCGGGGAAAGACGTAGTTCTACGTCAAAATTATTTTACAGTTCACGAGTTATAACACAAAATCGGAAAATATGCGAATAATCAGGGGCCAATTACACACCCTTAGAGTGAATTTGGGCAGCATACAAAAATTGCGTTGTAATCAGGAGGAAATTCCCTACAGATTCACAAAGTTTCAGAATTTTTTGAATTTCCGGGTTCGGGATGTTCCCTTGTAAGAGACCAAGGAGAGTCGGCGTAGCCGTGGTGGCAAACGCGATTGGTCAGCACGCGGGCGGCTCTGGTTCGATCCCCGACGCCCTGTGACACTCTCTTTTTCCGGGGCTCCGGAACACGTAGGAATTACTACACCTATTCCTACAAATGTATGTATAACACATTACAGGGAGTCTTTATATAAGTATATATACGTCTTTACCGCCGCGGGTAGACCTCGAGCCGCGCAGAACCTTGCGGTACAAGAGAACGTCCTGGAAGCCATCAAAGACCCGACCGTCAGCGTGCGCGACTTAAGCCACCGCCTAGAGTAAGTCACAGTACAAGACAACTGCAACAATTATTAATTAAGGGAAACAAATGTTAGCGTACCGCTATGTACGGGTGCAACATTTGCGACCCGGGGATGCCGACCAGCGGGTTGAGTATTCAGTGTGGCTGTTGGGAGAAGTGCAGCGGAATCCGTCGTTCTGCAAATACATATTGTGGACGGACGAAGCAATCTTCAAGAGGGAAGGCTGCTTCAATTCCCGCAATCGGCATGTGTGGAGCGACGAGAATCCGCTAGAGCTTCGGACACGCGCAGCACAAATCCGTTGGTCAATTAATGTATGGGCGGGCATTTGTGGCGAATTTATCGTTGGGCCGTACATGCTGCCAGACAGGATGGACGGTCCAGCGTATAAAGTCTTTTTAGAGCATGTTCTGCCGGGTCTTATGGCCCATATTCCAAATGAGATCCGACAAAACATGGTCTATCAGCAAGACGGGGCTGGACCTCACTACGCCACAATTGCCCGCGACTACATTGATGAAACCTTCCAGGACAGGTGGATCGGCCGCGGCGGTCCTGTTGCGTGGCCCTCACGGTCACCGGATATGACCCCTCTGGATTTTTTCTTCTGGGGCTACCTGAAGGTAATTTCATTAGTGCTCTTAATTTTTTATAGGCATTCTTTTTTACTTACGTTTTGTATTTGTTGTACAACAATCATTTCAGGAAGAGGTATACCGTCAGCCAGTGGATTCACTGGAAGACATAGTCGTGCGCATTCATGCTGCGGTCGCAAACATAACGCCACAAACAATGCGAGCCGTCCAAAGGCAGCTGGTTGTACGTGCGGAGGCGTGCATAGACGCTGAGCGTGGCCACATCGAGCAACTGCTTAACTAACAGTAATCGGCCCCTTTCGGGACCACCAATTTTTATTACGTAGGAACAACACGTTCCATGAAAAATAAATTAAGCGATCAGTGTTAGTATCAGTGCAGTGAAGTGAATATTCGGTACATTAACCTGGACGCACCTGACATTGCGTCCCTTAACTTTGAGTAGTGTCGTATACCTGGGACCAGCTGTGCACTGGGCTCGTCCATCGATGACCAGGATCGGTTCAGTGACCCAGTGACACAGGTTTTCAAGCTGCAGGTGTATTTTCGACAAGGGTGAGTTTCAGTTACTTTATTGGTGATCATTCATTTTTAAATATAACGCAAGCTATGGCTTATTTCCGGCGATAATTCTCAAAATTCCCCTACGAAAATATTTATTCGGGCTTTTAACTACGATCACTTTTCGTTAATTTCCTGTTACATTACCTTTTCCTGGCTACGTTATTAACACGTTCCCTGCCGCGTGGGGCGTATACGCCCCACGCTGAACTTTCCGTTCAAGCCATTTGGTATTATCATTGTAAAATGAAGAATTTTTTAAAAATTCATTATGGAGTCAATTATGGACACCTTAATACTATTGCTGATGCCCTCATTTAATCGTGGGGCGTATACGCCCCACGCTGCGTGATGGGCAATTTTTCTTTACTGTGACTTGTTTTAACCGCATTTCTCTTATTCCGATCAGTCATTTATTCGCGTGTCGTTGATACAATACTTACTGCATCACTGAAGCTAGGATTGATTTATAGTTCAGTGTGTTTCTTCAGTGTGTTAAACGAAGGAACTACGGTACGTACATATTATTTCAGTTTATAAATTCGGATATCTTGCATTTAAAAATGTTTGCAATTTTTCCCGCCTTCTCTTCCTCAGACCTTTTCCAAATTTTACAATAATTACTCCTTATAAGCAGATATGGCATCACACAGCAACAGTTTTTCTAGTGATGATTCTGACGTGCCACTCGCAGAAATTCTAACAAAACGCCCTAGGATTGCACGAGGAATTCTTTCTGAAGATTCTTCAGACAGTTCAGAGGAAATCATAACTTTTCATCGCCTTTCCACACGCGGCACTCGCATTTTATCCAGTAGTGAAGACGAAGATGGTGAACCTTCAATAAACAATATAACTACTTCGCATATAGATTGGGCTAATCCCATCGGAAACCAACCGCGCCTTACGCCTTTCGTTGGTACACCGGGTTTCAAAATATTTAACCAAACTTACGAAAAACCGGAAGATATTTATTTTTTGTTTATGAGTGACGAATTCTTCGATCTTGTCGTTACAGAAACGAATCGGTATGCGCAACAATGTCTATCTAGACAAACATCATCTCGATTAGATGAATGGATAGCAACAGACAAAAACGAGATAAAACGTTTTTTTGGACTTATTATGTGGATGGGAATTGTAAAGCTTCCAGAAATAAGTTTATATTGGTCTAAAGATCCAGCATATTCGCAGACTCTTCCACGTTCAATAATGTCAAGAAATCGGTTTGAGGTTTTGCTACGAATGTTGCATTTTAACGACAATGACAAGGAAAATGTAAACGACCGCTTGTATAAAATTAAAACCGTCATTGATATGTTGAATGAAAATTTTGAAAAGTATTTTGAACCAGGCGAAATTGTTTGTGTAGACGAATCTCTGATTCCTTTTCGAGGTCGCATTGTCTTCAAACAATATATAAAACAAAAAAGACATAAGTACGGTATTAAAATTTTCAAATTATGTTCAGCACCGGGATACACGCTGGCCTTTAAAATTTATTGTGGGGAAAAAAACGGATGTAGAGAAAACAACGCCTACCAATGTTGTTCTGTCATTGTGCAAAAGTATATTTGGTAAAGGCCATACAATATGTACCGATAATTGGTACACAAGTATCGAATTAGCCAAAAAGCTAGTTGCTCAAAACACTCATCTGATTGGAACAATACGATCAAATCGCCGTGGAATTCCAAAAGACCTACTTTCAAAAAAATTAAAACGATATGAATATATCGCTAAGGAAAGCAATGATGGTTTGACAATACTGAAATGGAAGGACAAGCGTGATGTTCTTCTATTATCAACGAAACACTCTAATGAAACTGTGGCTGTGCAGAAAAGGGGGAATATTGTTAGAAAACCGAAGGTTATTGTGAATTATAATGAAGGGAAGTCTTCTGTAGATATCTCCGATCAAATGGCTGCATATTGCAGTCCTCTACGAAAATCAGTAAAATGGTATAAAAAAATTGTATTTGAACTTTGCCTGAACACAGCGGTAGTGAATTCATGGATTATATATAACAGTCTTACCAACCGAAAAATAACAAGCATCGAATTCCGAAAAAAATTAGCAATGAATCTGATGTCGTGTAATAATAATAATAACTCTCCACGAATTGGACCAAAAAGAAATCGACACGAAATTAAAAAAAAGGAAGGCCACTTTAACTCGATAAGAAGGCGCTGCAAAATTTGTTACGAAAGAAATGTTAAAAATTTAGGTTCCCAGTCGGCAAGAAACTGCACTGTAAGAGTTGTAACATTCTGCGATAGTTGTGTGGATAAACCACACTTATGTTTGCCATGTTTTAACAAAGTTCATCGTAACATCCCTTTGTAATTGCATACAAACTTGAATTTAACTAAAATGTTATATTTTAAATTGATATAGGCATGATAAAAAAAATTATATGTGAGGATGCCACTCGCTTGGCATAATAATGTTCAGCCAGTTATTTGTTAAACTAATTCCTAGAAAAATAAATTTATTGGTTTGTTGTGTTATGCATGTTAAACTATACAACCTTTCCTTGATAATTATGATTTTTGCACTATTTTAATTATTGTAAGGCATACGCCAGAAACAAAATAATACAAATGTAAAGCGTGGGGCGCATACGCGTCTGGCAGGGAACGTGTTAACACAAGGAAATTTGCGTATTCCTTATCCTCCCACTTCAAATAATTATTATTTTTGAATCTTCTAAAAAAAAAAAAAAAAAAACTGTGTATTCGTCTTTTTACGTTACACGTGATTTTCATCCATTTATCCTTTATTAATTATTCACTTTAAATAACAAACAAGCCATGAACAACGTGTTCGATTTTATTTTTTACGTCTTTTTCATTTGCCATTCTACGCAATTTTCTTCGTTGCATGCCGAGTTGCTTGTTCACAAGGCGCAGCGCGACGCGTAGCCACGCTAGCGTGGGAACTCGGCCGTCAGACTCGCGCTCTGATTGGTCGGTTCTTTTTGTTAATATCTCGTTAACCAAACATCGGAGAGCATTTTCGCAAAGGAAAATGTTGTTTGCAATCACCCCCTTTAAGGAACCGCAGCATTTTCGGAACACCCTGTATTATTATCTTTTGATTATTGCATTACATTGTTATTATTGCTAATTGCATATCGCATTTCACATTATTGTCTATTGCTAATACTCATGTATCTCATATTCATACATATATTTTACTATTGATCACCATTTATATATATGTTACGTGCTAATGCTTATTGTCCAACGCATTATTGTAAACCCTAACCGCTATCGCATTAACAGTGCATGGCATATTTTCATACTTCAAATTTAATAAACAGTTTTACTTTAAATCACGTTTCGAATTACTGTGTCAATCCTTCGGTTACAAAGACTCCAAACCAACACAGGCTACCGCAACAGCTGATCTCGGTTCGCGAACATGAGAGTTCTTATAGTGTTTACCAAGCGTACTTTCGCATAGGTCGCCCATGACCATACGGCTAGACGTATTTCGCGGAATATTGCGGGCGGCTTCTTACAAAATGCAACGGTAAATCCAATTACCGAGTCATAAATACAAACCACAAGTGCTCTAACGGGTGTCACCTAGTCGCATTCGAGTCTAACTTCCATCAACCCTCAGTGTTACGAATCTCGCATTCGAGCCTGACTTCCTCCAACCCTCAGTGTTCGGGAAAGCGACATCGCAGCGCCATCTCCCGAGCTAGATCGCGCCGGACGGCTATGACTCACGACACGGCCTGTTTGCTGATGTGGAGCGTCGATCACCGCTCCCTCCCATCGATCGGCTATCGATGGAAGGGGAACTCGATCTCGCTTCCCGGAAACCGGCGGCGGTTTCCTCGTTCACTCGCTTTGGAAATTCCGCCTCTTACACGTATTGCTACTCTCGCTGCCTATCGTAGTGCGCTTCTCTGCAGTACTTGCAAGCTAAACTGTAGATCGCTTCTCTGCTTAAATTCTTGAAAAGCTTAAACGCTACCAAAAGTTGCTTATTCTAACGCTTAATTCGTTGTGTGGGGTTTAATTAGAGTTAAGGACGCTTATTTTGGTCAAAGGTATTTATAATTAATAACCAGTGTACATATTGTAAAATAAACCTTAGATTAAGCCAATTTCTGCTCCGAGTTTTGCCGCGAATAGTTCCTGACTAATTCAAGCGCGATCCAAAGCTTAATTCTAAACACTCAGTGTTACGAATCTCGCATTCGAGCCTAACTTCCATTAACCCTCAGTGTTACGAATCTCGCATTCGCGCCTGATTTCCTAACCCCACATTGTCATTGTCCCAAAGCTCTCCACCCGGGACGTGACAGCTTCTGCCGGTTTTTCTCAAATGAAAAACCAGTAGAATGCTCCTTTTTCAGGCATCACCATTTTCAGAGAAAATACACTGTTGAAAAATTTCGTTTTCACAAGTTAATTAAACTTTAATACGTAATATAACAACGTATGCCGCAGTCATATATGGGTGGTCCGCAGAACTTACTGAACAACGTAATATAAAGAAAAAGTAGTTTATTTTTCTATCCATTTTAATTAGAAACGTTTTATAGTTTGTGTCTTTGAATATTACATAGCTACAACCTCAAAAGTGTAAATATACAGGGTGTCCCATAACCGGTCGTACAAATGGAAATCTGGCAATTTTACATGATAAAGTAATTCGAAAAGAAGGAATAAAGTTTTTGATATCGCGTTTCGTTTTCAACAAAAATGGCTTTGAATTTCGATCCAGTTTGAGTATACCAAAATGCAAGTTTACCCCCTGTGTGCATACTCAAATGCCCAACATGCCCCTCAGGTGTCAAAGTTTGCATTTCGGAACCTTCAAACAATGTCGACGTTCGCAGCCAATTTTATCGAAGACGAAGCGTGATAACAGAAAATTTGATCCTCTGTTTTCGAAGTACTTCGCCATGTAGAATCGTCAGAGTTCTGCTTGTACCACCAGTTATGTGACACCCGGCTTTTTATACATTTTCAAAACTTTTAGGAGTTTATGCAATGTAAGGTAAGAAGCAGAAATAAGTATGTAAAGGGTTTTCCAATAGGGACGGGTCGATGTTGACTGCCTGTGGCGGCCATGTTGTTTTGGCGCCGTCTGCCAAATCTGTTGTTTGTAATTCAGTCAGTAATGCCAAATCACTATGGCAAGTTACACAATTGAGAAGCACGTCCAAATGATAAAACTTTATTATCAAAATGAGTGTTCTGTAGTGCAAACGTTGCGCTCGTTGCGCCCATTTTACGGCAGACGCGGTGGCCCTTCAAAGTCGACTATCCAACGTTTGGTGGCCAAATTCGAGACGACCGGTTCGGTAAACAATCAACCAACACCCGTACGTCAAAGGAACATCAGATCGGCCGAGAACATCGCCGCTGTCCGTGAAAGTGTGCAGGAGAACCCGAGGCAGTCAATTCCTCGCCGTGCACAAGAACTTGGCCTTTTGCAGACTTCAACTTGGCGAATTTTGCGTCAGGACTTGGGCCTGCACCCGTACAAGATCCAACTGACCCAGGAGCTCAAAGTTAATGACCATAGACAACACCGTTTGTTCGCTGACTGGACTTCGGAGCGTTTGGAAGAGGACCCCAATTTTGGCTGAAAAATCACCTTTAGCGACGAGGCGCATTTTTGAACGAATGGCTATGTTAACAAGCAAAATTGCCGTATATGGGACGACGCCAACCCACACGAGGTTCGCCAGGTGGCAACGCATCCACAAAAAGTTACTGTTTGATGCGGATTTTGGGCCGGCGGCGTCATTTGTCCGTACTTTTTTCAAAACGACGTTGGTGAGGCTATCACCCTCAACGGCGAGCGCTACAAATCGATGATAACCAATTTCTTTTGGCCAGAATTGAACGATATGGACGTAGACGACATGTGGTTTCAGCAGGACGGCGCTACGAGCCACACAGCGCACGCCACGATGGACATTCTGCATGAACGATTTGAGAGGATGGTTATCTCTCGCGGAGGTGACGCGAATTGGCCACCAAGATCGTGCGATTTGACACTGCTAGACTTTTTCTTGTGGGGTTTTCTGAAGTCGCAGGTCTATGCCAATAGGCCACAATCGACCGATGCCCTCAAAGTCAACATAGCCCAGGCCATCGCTCAAATTCAGCCGGATCTATGCGGCAGAGTCATTGAAAATTGGACCTCTCGGATCCGTGCCACCGTGCGAAGCCGCGGCGGACATTTGGACGATGTCATATTCCATACATAATCGCATACATGGGCCTTTCAAATAAAAAAATTTCGTTAATACCTCACACACAGCTTGTTTTATTGCATTTCAACATCGACCCGCCCTTATTGGAAAACCCTTTATATGTTACATGGGCCCTTCAGTCCATCCCGTGCTTCCTGTCCTTGCGTTCCTTTCCTCTGGCGATTCAGCGGAATCGCCCTGTGCGTGTCGGTCACGTTGGGTAAAGGTCAGTTTACACAGCCACCGAGCCGGGCCGTGACGGGCCGAGCCTCTATGGTAAGCTTATGGACGGCGAGGAGCCACAGAGCTCGGTGGAAACTCGGCGGCTCCTCACCGTCCATAAGCTTACCATAGGCTCGGCCCGTCACGGCCCGGCTCGGTGACTGTATAAATCGACCTTAAAACGTGAAACGATCGACGTAGACACAACATGCCCATTCACGGCCCGGACCCCGGGACTAAAAACGTGAAGCGAGCGACAACTGCCAACGGGGCAGTTTTCCCCCATTCGTGGGGATTGTTCGAGACTCGGCCCGTAACGGAGAGACGTAGGATAGTCAGTCGTGTTTGGAAGTTCGTTTTGACGACAAGACGACATGCTGTCTCAAAACCGGGAATCTCGTCTCCGCGCTTAGATTTGGTGAATCGCGCTGGGGCCGAACAGGTTAGACGAAGTGTACCTCCATCCGATATACCGAAAAACGGCCTCGGCGGGAGTGCACTTACGCGCCATTACGGAACACCGCGACCGTGAAACCGTGTAGCACCGCCAGCGAGTGGAACAGATAGACGCCAAGTTCAGCGACTCCCATGCGTTATCTACGGACACCTCGAGCGACTACGACCTGCGCGAGGTCCAGCGACACGCGAGCGCTCAGCGATAACAGAGACGGAGCGCCATCTCTAGGGTACAATATTATTTCTTTGCTTCCTTTAAGAATATACTTTACTCTAAATTGTTATTCCTTAATTCCCGTGTACTCGCTTATTCAACCCCTTATTACTTTCCTAATCCCTGGTAAGTATAGTCAAGGTGGGCCTTAGCCCTTAACCCATTTGCATCCAAGCGCGGAATAATCCGCGAGCCGCGACTGTCATCTATCACCAAGCGCGGAGTAATCCGCGAGCCGCGACTGTCTGCTATCACCGAGCGCGGAAAATTCCGCAAGCCGCGACTGCCAGCTATCACCGAGAGCGGAATAATCCGCGAGCCTACGACTGCTCTTTTTTTACCAGTTGCGAAATATTCTTTGGTTGCGACAGACCACGTTTAAACACTTGTGGGAGCGTTTCTTCGTTTTTTGGTGAAAATCTATCAAACTGCCACTATAAGTAAGTGCTGTCAATCTATATTTAAATTCAAGAAATCCAAGTTTAGAAAACAATCTTATTTTATAATTTAATCTAAAATTTAGTTGCCCCAATGGATTTTGAGTATCTTCATTCGGATTCAAGTATTGAGGTACGACGTCCTCGAAGACGTAGCCGGAGGATTTCGTCAAGTGATGATAGCGAAAATGAACAGTGCGGAAGTTGTATAAATCAAGAGTACGTGTGGAAAGCCGAAAATCATACTCCCATTATACATGGGTTTTCAAGTGCCGGTGGTGCAACCGTAAATACACGAGGTCTGTCGAGAAGGGAGGTTTTTGAACTATTTTTTAATTAGGAGTTAATTACAAAAATAATTACGGAAACAAATAAATACGGCGCAAGCGACGCAGAGTTTATACCTCTTGAAGACGACGAATTAAAAGTATTTATTGCTTTAAATATTTTAATGAGTCTAGTTTCTAAGCCCACGATTCAAAGCTATTGGACTACTGATAAAAATATAGAAACTCCGTATTTTAAGAATATCATGAGCAGTAACCGATTTATTTCTATCTCCAAAAATGTACACTTTTCCAATACAAATAATTCTAATGGCGCACTGATAAAAATTCGAGAAGTTACTCAAAAAGTAAAAAAAACTTCCATTCGCATGTATGTCCCAAATAAAAACATTTCCATTGATGAATCACTAATGTCATGTAGAAGTCGTTTGCATTATATACAATTTATTCGAACAAAACGTGCGAGATTTGGTGTCAAGTTTTATAAACTCTGTGATTCAGAATCGCGATACATACACAATTTCAATATATATACAGGAAAAGATAAAACTGATACAGGATCTGCTAGCAGAAATGTTGTAATCAATTTGTTGAAAGAGAGTCAATTATTGCATAAGGGGTATTGCTTATTCATTGATAATTGGTACAGTTTACCAACATTATACCGAGAATTATATAATATGAAAACAAATATATGTAGAACAGCGCGAATAAATAGGAAAGGAATGCCTCCGGAATTAAAATCATACAAATTACAAAAGGGAGAAGCTGTTATATTTTGTACAAAAGCGATAGCGGCGATAAAGTGGAAAGATAAGAAAGATGTTGTTATACTAACTACTATGCACGATTTAAATTTTGGTGAAACAGGGAAACGAAACCGATATACTGGACAAAAGAGTTTAAAACCAACCGCAGTAATAGATTACAATCAATATATGGATGGAATTGATGTTGGCGACCAAATGTTAAGTAAATTTTACACAATGCGAAGATGAAAAAAAGCCCATAAAAAAATATTTTTTTATTTTATTGACATGATGTTGTTGAACAGTTACATAATTTTTAAAAATCATAAGAAAGATCGAGCGTTTCACGTGTATAAACAGCTATTAGCCGAAGAAATTATTGATAAATATTTAGCCAACATAAATGTAAATAATGCACCTGTCAATGATTCCATTACGCGATTTACTGGCAGGCATTTTCCTGTACGGATACCTGCAACTCTAGCAAAAGGAAATAGAACATCAAAACGATGCGTTGTATGCTTAAGTAAGTCAATTCGAAGAGAGACAGTCTTTAAATGCTATGTTTGTGATAAAGCATTATGTATTGACCACTTTAAAGAATTCCACGAAAATTAATTTATTTAAATTTTCATTTTAATTTAAATAATTTTATTTTATGTATAAAAAAATATTTGTTTTTCCTTTATGTAAAAAAATGTAAAATACAATATTTCCGATATAACACTGTGTATCAATCGTTTTAAACAGTAAATAAACTCCACGAATAATTTGGATGCCCGTTACTGCACATACGATCGACCGCGCGCGGTGATACGAATCAGTCCTCAGTTGAACGTCGCTGATGTTTCAACGCGACAGCTTAAGTAGAGCGATGATGCAAATGGGTTAAATAAGAGCAAGAACCCCATAGATCATTCCTAGTCCTCTGGGTGAATTAAGAAAGTCCCTTCAGGACGTAACAAACATATGCATATCCAAAGATATTTGTAAGACTGACTTGTGAAGCTATACAAATTTCAAAGAGACAGAAACAATCTTGTGCAATCTAGGAAGGAGTGCAACTATGTAAGAAACTACATTTCTATAATTGAGCCGTTTATTTTGAAAGTGACCTAGATCCATTTATATTTAAATTGAGATATTTAAGAGTTTGCGTTTCAACAAAATGAAAAATATACGTATAGAATACCAATATGTTACACTGCTTAAGTGTATCTAAGAGAGTTAAATTTACAATACCTATTAAAATAATAGCAATTATTAAGTGAATAATGTGTTTTCTTACCACAAATGGAGTTAGCCACTTTCAAAATTAACAACTAGATTTGTTATAAAATTTCGAAGAGCTCAAGTTCATTCGACATAATTTAAAATGCTTCAAATTGGAAAAACAATACTCAATTTATTTTATATTTCTTTACAACACTTTAAAAACACAATTCATGCAATTGAGGAAATCTTCTAACTATATAAATTACATAACAATTTACTGCTCATCTGCATTTTGTGCCTTCGGGCATTTGAAAATCCGCACTTTCGGACATTATCAATAATGGATTGGACTTAGGCCACCTTCAAAGTAATGTTTTTAATGATTGAAATAACTGAGAAAACTTATATGTCAAAAATTATCGTATACTCTGAATATACTTAACCGCAAAATGTTGTTTATGACAGTTAACTTCAAGTTGTACACGTTACTACAGTCAACAAAAAACAGTTGACAAATGGACTTAGGCCACTTTCAAAATAAACGGCTCAATTAATGTACAAACAATGTGGGTTTATAATTTTCTATTTGTAAGTGTTGTGCGTGTAGAAACGATATTCAATATTTCTGTTATTTCTTTCTACACCCCGTGGAAAAAGTTTCCGATCAAACACGATGAGCACAAACCCCATTAGAAATATTAAAGTTCTTTAGTTGTCAAGCACTTTGCCATAAATCTGTGGTTAGATGGCAACATGTGATGTCATTTATTTTGTCAAAAGTAAGATATCTGCTTTTCTATGTGTATTACATGTAAACCCAGAAAAACACATATTTTAATTAAAAAAAAGTGACATCATATTTTGCCATTTGACCACAGAAATATAAATGAAACCCTTTAAGATGGATTTCCTACATCCAAAAAGGTATAAATATTTTTAATTGGATTTATGTATTGTCAGGGGCACTAGTACGATAAACAGTTAGATTATTCGATAACTTCGAATGCAAGTGGCGGTTTTTTTGTTGTATTGCGAGGAACGCGAAAGATTTATTATAATGTTTATGACTCTGTACATCTGTAATTCCGTAAATCCTTTAGTACACTTTAAAAGCATCCTACTTTACGTTATCCGAGGATGTAATTTGTGTTCAAAAAGTATTTTGACCGTGCTAGAATGCTGTAAATCTTTCAGTCTGAGAAGTAATTTTGTAAAGAATTTATCAGTTATGGCATCTACGTTTAAACGTTTTTTACACACAAAATAATGAGTACTGATGATTTTTGTTTGTAATATTCCAGACAGTTATATTTACATTGCACTGGATATGTTGTCAGATATTTTATCTTAAACTTTTTTTTTGTAACCCATTGGCTGCATAGAAATTTAAAATTTCTCTTACAAGTGCGCAATGTGCTTTGTACATATTTGTAGGGTAACCGTCAACATTACTCAATATTATCTTCGTGTACCTTGAATGTTCTTTTATTGCTTATATATGAAGGGGTTTTAAAGAAATCCTCCCAAATTCACAATATGCTTTATTCAGCAATACAGAAGCGTGCTCTGGAAGCGTAACCGGAGATTTGAGATTTATTATTTAATTATATAAATAAATAATTTCCATTGCTATACAATGTCTTTAAATTTAATTGCCATTGATTTTTAGTGACTCCTACCAAACACATAGTATTTTATCCTTGTCGAATCTGGTGGTTATCGCTGCGGATATCGCTATCGATTGTTTGTAGGGCGATGAAAGTATTTTTTATTAATATCTCAGAAACAATAAATATACGCGCATGGCGAACATAGAGGAAGAAAACCGAAAAGGTTTATACATGCCGTGGCTACCTCGTGCATGAATTACAAAAACGCACTCAAGTCGCAACAACTATGTTGTATCTAGTTGATTAATGACATCGGTTACCATAAAATCTTATAATTTTAAATCTTTTGTTTTTTAATGCGAGTTTCATCGTTGGCCAAATGTATCAGCCAGTTATTATAATTTCCAAATTAGTACATAAAACAATACAGCGGTTCCAACATCAATTTAGATTTAAGAGATTTTGTAATACTCATTTGGGCCCTTTACACGGACTTATATAGGCATATTATAATCGGCGCATTCCACTTACGCCCGCGCCGAGGATCGTAGGATTTTTCTGTTCTTGTAATAAAATGAATATCGTAAATTATATGTTCCTTTTTTCGAGTCGTAATTTATAGTTAAAACCCTTTTATTTTCCGATAATGGCTCATTCACAGATTTCTCTTCCATATTTCAAGAGATTTTCATACATTTTGCAATGTTAATCACGGGCGATTTGGGCGTAAGTGGAAGTCGCCCAATTATACATTCTAATTTTGAATACCATGAACATGTTCGATAATAAAACACATGTAACTTTACAAGGTGTTACACGTTTCTCACGTATCGCATATACTGTATATTTGCAACATCATTTTATGGAATATAGTTGTACAGTAGTTCCCCGTTATGAGTCTGTTTTTTCCTCCCGTTGACAGTACGGCGACTATCCCCACCATTTCTTGGAAGCCTGCGGACGAGAGTGAGAGAACCGGACAACGAGCGAGAAGAAAGGAAAGAGTCAGACTACTCAATAATGTTCATACTTATATATTTTCCTATTTATATAAATATTAAAAGTACATATTTATGTAATTATAAGCGCTGTGTTCGTTCCGCGCCACCAGACATACCTGCGTGTTTAATTAAATAATTAAAAGGGATGTAAGCATAGTTAGTGTATTTTTGTTTGAATTAATAAAATGTATCATTTATTTACGTTGTACTTTTCTCATAAATTTTTTAGTCCTCCTTTTAATTGTAAAAAAAATTGGTCACCTTACTAGTTAGAATAAGTGGATTTATTATGCGCGAGAAACTCACTTGTCCTTATTATCTAAAACTTAAAACTAAAACTAAATCTAAACCTACACTAAGCACGCCTCGTTTTCTTCGCCGGCTGCATGCTGGCACATTCCTCCAGGAGGAAGTCCACCTGCTTCTTCCGCTTCCTCTTAGTGGCCGGAGAGGTAGGGGGAGAAGTAGTTGGAAAGAGGAGGGGGAAGGGAATTTATATGCGCTAATACGTCATGTATTAGCGTTAGCCGGTATTTCCGGATGTGAAGCCGTAACTGCTGCTTTCGGTCAGCAGTTACGGAGGACGCATACACAGCAAGGCATATTGCGTGGATATCCTTGGTCAACCGTGGTCAACCTTATCGGATCACCATCCTGTAGCCGCTGAATGTACGGCACCAGTGCTTCTATCAACTTCCCGTAAAAATGGGGTCGGTCCTTGAAGTCCTTGCGGTAAACCAATCTGGCGCTCGACTGAAGTTGGTAGGCAGATACTCGGGTTTATATGCGCGCGGCTCGTTCCGTGCTGCCGGACACGCAGGCGCAGTCGACCGTGCGGTCGACCACGTATGCCGCATACCTATTAGTCTTGGGTTGAACTACACAAAAATAGAAGTAGAATATACTACCTAATTCTTAACCTTTAAAGATAAGCACCGCTACATCCAGCAAGGCATGCACATAGTTTGTTAAAGCCCTGGAAACATGTAGATAATATGGACTTCGGTCCCGAACCATTCGGGACACACGGAGCGAGTATGGGGGTGCAACTGGGCCCGATGACTCAAATATTGAGTATGTTGAGTGTCGATGGCGGGTTAGGAAGATAACCGCACGAATCATTCATGATCTGTTCCTGGTCCTCCTACCTCCAGCTCCAATAGTAGGGGCTACCTCCTATAGAGGGATACGGCTGCACCCGGTCGCTCTGTGCTGGGCGGAAACGTAGGCATGGAGTGACAGGAAAGTGGCATGATTCCCTCATAGGATAAAGCTAGTAACGGGGGGGATTATGGTTTCCAGAAGATGACAAAGCACAGGCGTAGTGAGGTGGCCAAGGCAAGGAGGAGGCTGAACAAGGCAATAAAAGATGTGGCCAGGTTAGACCCCCAATACCTAAGGGATGTAATGAGCGAATATGAAAGCCCACAGAGGCAAGGAGAAATAGGGACAGGGGAGGGAGACGAGATGGTGGAGCAGGTATCCCCGGAAAGCAGCATAGCATCAGGGGAGACTGGAGAGTCGGAGATCGCGGCTGCCCAGATGACGGTGGATACAGTGAAATCGGATGCGGACACGGTGGAACTAGGAGGGGAGGCGGCATGGGATGGGGCGGGGGGGGGGGGGGGGGGGAGTGCGAGTCGGATACAGAATCAGAGATAGAATGTATGTTCGACGCCCGGTGCCGAGGTGAGGGACTGGGGGGAGGCCGGGTGCCGGAGTCGGTGTTGGGAGTGATCTCGGGAGGGGGGACGGTGGTGTGGTCGGAGGACAGAGATAGGGTGGTGATGGAGGGGGACGATGGGGGAATCATCATATTGCAGAAACCCCTCGAACAGCTCCCGGGACTAGAAAGAGAGATATTTAGACTAGGAGAAATGGAGGAGGGGGATGAGTGGGAGGGCATACCCTCAATCATGAACTAAGTTAAAATAAGACTAACTAAGACTAACTTAAAATAAAAAATAAATAATAATGAAACACAGGTATACCAAAACAAATGAAAATGTGTCTTATTTACCAAACTGGACAGAGTTGGGGCGGATGGGGAACTCCGAATAGAGCAGCATATATAAGACTTTTTTTGCGATAGGATTGGTGTGCGCATGGCAGCGAGAGGTTGTGGGGGGGCTTGACCTTATTGGTGGGATCATTCCCTCGAGGGTGTGCGCCCGCTTCCGCTTCCTCTCTCTTCCTGAATTACCCACGGAGATCTCTAACCACCTAGCTCATCTTGCCGAACTCCCTTCGCGTAAACAACCCAAATCCCTGGAAGAATCGCTGGAATATGACCTAACCGAACACCGAGTTAAGCGGGTCAGGGAAGATCTGACCTTGTTGGACGTTGAGTCGACCCTGGTGTACCCAACAGACACTAGGAGGGCTGGGATAATGACAAACGACCCACAATAACACCAATCCAAAACATCAAGAATTCAAGCAATTGAGGACTTGTAACAGGATACAAGAGCTGCAGGTTCACACAGGAGGAAAGGACGACAGGGGCGAAAACCGTCCGAACGGTCCCCTCGCGGTATTCTTTCTGTTACAGAACTCACGAATCCCCACGCCGGGGGACAAGGTGTCGGGGGACTGCCAACGAGGCGCAGATGTGCCCCGAATCTCCCGAATGTGCCACAACAGCGTGGTAGTCCGCAGGCGGGGCGCGGACATACGTGAAACCGCCCCGCCAGCCTTCCTGGTTGGGATCCTGGCCGCGTCCCAGGTAAAAATGATTACCAAGGGGTCCCTTCCTACGAGGGTGGACAGCAGACGGGTAATGGTGCTCCTGTTCACCGGGCGGACGCGCGGCACAGCCGCGCGGATCGAACGGGGGGAGAATCGCGGAGACGGGGCCACCGACGAGTCACACCGGGACGGTCTCCTGAAGCAGCACCATCAAGAAAAGAAGAAGGAAAGGGGCCATCAAGGGACTGGGATCGGATGTACATGGGATAGGAGGAGTATAATAATATAATACAATACATAAAAACGGGCGGGGGGGGGGGGGGGGAGGGGGAGCTGGGCGGGCTGACTGACATGGTTGTGACTAGCAGCAACCCCCTGCCGATAGACCTGCCCTCTCAATACCCCATTGAGGTGAAAAGTAGGAGTAGGAGTAGGAGGAGAAAAAGGTTAATGGGGCGGGGAAAATTATTAAACACCTCACCAGGAACACAGGGGAAAAAGGAGGAGGAAGGCATGCCCCCTCCAAAGGAAAACACTATCTCAGGACTTAATGTTCTGAATGTTCACAGAACATGGCCTTGAAGGTGGTGCAGATAAATCTCCACCACTCCGCGGCGGCCACAAAAACACTGGTGCGCCTGATGGCCACGAGGAGAATAGACATCGCCTTGGTCCAGGAGCCGTGGGTCACGTGCGGTGCCCCGAGAGGATTGTCAGAGGTGGGCGTGACATACGCGACAAGATCCGAGGAAAGAATAAGAGCGTGTATAGTAACGAGAAAGGGCATAACAGCGACATTTCTACCACAATTAAGCAACACGGATGTGGCGACGATTAGCATAAGGAGGAGAGGGATAGATACCGCACGTGGAAGGGGGATATTATTAACGTCAGCATACTGCCCGGGAGACGCGAATGAGGACCCGCCTGGAGAAATGTGCAAAAACATTGTAGAGTGGTGCGATAATAGACAAATAGGAGGTTTAATAGGTATGGACGCCAACGCTAGACACGAGATGTGGGGAAGCACAGATACGAATAGTAGAGGAGAGAAATTGGTAGACTACATAACGGAGAGTGGACTAACATGCTTGAATACAGGGAATGGATACACCTTTGTCACGATAGACAGAGAGGAAGTCTTGGACATCACGCTGGCCACGGCCGGACTGACGGGTATGGTAAGAGGTTGGACGGTGTTGAAGGATGATAGTTCCTCGGACCATAGGTACATATGGTTCCAAATAGGGGAAGAAGGACAAGAAGAAGAAAGAACGTGGAAAAGGAACCCTAGGGCCACGGACTGGAAGCTATATGCCGAAAGGCTGGCAGCGAGTGTGGAGAATCTTCCTGTTCGCGAATGTAACAATCAACAGGATCTGAACGAAGCTAATACCGGATTGATAGACTACATGACGAGGGCATGGGAGGAGACCACAGAAGAAAAAGAGGTGACGAATAAGATTCTTACGCCATGGTGCAACGAAGAGTTGGCAGATCTTAAAAAACTAGCGCGTAAAGCGCTAAACATCGCTAGGAGGGCAAGAAATCAGACAAGAAGGAAAGAGAGATTACGCATCCTAAGTAACAGGGCCAACAAGAGATATAGGGATGCTGTAATGAAGGCTAAGAAGAATAACTGGAGAGACTACTGTGCCAATATGAGAAGAATACCGGAAGTAGCTAGGTTGACGAGAATAATGGAAAAGAATCCCCAGGAGATGTTGAGGGCCCTCAAGAAGGAGGATGGTAGCTATACCGAAACGGACGAAGAGATACTAGGTATACTATTGGAGGAACACTTCCCGGGCATACAGAGGCACACGGGAGAGGAAAGGGTTAATGAAGAACACATCACTGGAAGGATAATAAGGAGAACGTCGTACATGGAAACCTCGGCACTAGAATCGAACGAAAATTACAGCAGTGCTAGGGGCGAGGAGGCGAGCAAGGTAATAAACAGCGAAAGGTTCAAATGGGCGATAGGAACGTTCGAACCATATAAAGCCCCAGGGGTGGATGGAATATATCCGAAAACACTGAAAGTGGCAACGCCATTTATCACCGAGGCAGGGGTTGCGATGATGAGGGCTAGTCTGGTAATGGGATTAATACCGGAGGCATGGGCAGTACCGGAGGCATGGGCAGTCACGAAGGTAGTTTTTCTGCCCAAACCAGGAAAGAAAGATTACACGACACCGAAATCGTTCAGACCAATTAGTTTGATGTCGAACATCATGAAAACGATGGAACGCATGGTGGACAGATATATAAAAGACGAATTTCTTACGACGAGGCCGCTACATCGATACCAACACGCTTTCAGGGCTGGTCACTCGGTGGAGGTGGCGATACACCATTTCGTGAGGAAGGTGGAGATAGCAAAAAAGGATAAGAAGGTAACGTTAGCCTGCTTCATCGATATAGAAGGGGCATTCAATAGAACACCGACAGAGGTGATTATCGGTGCTATGAGAAGATTTAGGGTCAGCAAACTCATAACCCAATGGATACGCAGAATATTAATTAACAGATCTGTACGGACCGTTAGAGGAGAAGCAACAGCCGAAGGAGAAGCAAACAGAGGTTGTCCGCAGGGGAGCATTTTATCACCACTTTTATGGAGTTTGGCAGTAGATGATCTGCTATACGAACTGGAAGACAGTGCGGTCACTGTATAGGCTTATGCGAATGACGTAGTCTTCATGACCTCGAACAAGGATATGGGATTGGCGGAGAGGATAATACAGAGAGCTTTAAACACACTGGAGAACTGGTGCGAGAGAACGGGGTTGTCGGTGAATCCGGCTAAGATGGAAGTCATCAGAATAGCGAACAAGAACAGGAGACCCACGTATAGGGGACTCAACTATCAGGGCCAAACGTTGGAATTATCAAGAAAAGTCAGATATCTGGGGGTGATAGTGAACGACACGTTAACATGGAGGGAGCACGTTTTCCAGCAGGTCAGAAGGGCAAAGAGCAATATGAATATGGTATGCAGAATGATAGGACCAACCTGGGGACTAACACCAGTCGTAGTGAAATGGATATACGAAGCTATAGTGATTCCACGCATAACTTTTGGGGCCGCAATTTGGTGGAGGACAGCGAACATGACATCAGTGCGAACTAGACAGCATACAGGGTATCGCGCTAAAGAGAATTTACGGCGCAATGAAGACGGCTCCGACCAGAGCACTAGAAATGATAGCGGACATTCCACCGCTGCATATAAAGATTAAGGAACTAGCAACGAGAACCATGCTCAGGCTACAGAGCTGGGAACACTGGCAAGGAGGAAACCCCACGAGCCATAGTTGGATAATCGAGGAAGAAGGGGGAGCGGATTGAATCGCGTGAAGGAACTACCGAGAGACTTGATCGTCAAGAGATACATGTTTGACAAACAATTCGGGACGGAGATATCGACCAGAGCGGAGTGGAATGAGACGGAGATCAACCAGAGATATAACATGATCTGGTATACGGATGGATCTAAAAGACAGGATGGGTTAGCAGGAGCAGGATGGTGCGAAGGGAATGGATCAGGTAGACAAGGTTTTAGAAGCCTAGGTGAATACGCCACGGTATTCCAAGCGGAGATCGTGGCTATAAGAGAGTGCACTCGCTGCATCAAGGAGGAACTGGACGCAACCGAGGAAAACGACAGGAATTGGAGAATCGCACAAGGCGGCAGGACACTGGTAGCAACAACGAGCAGAGGAACGGGCGCCGTAAGTACACAAGGGGGAGCCAGAGAAAACAGACGCAGGAGAATAGTGATATGCACGGACAGCCAAGCGGCTATAAAGGCATTGGGAGGACACATATTTACCTCCGAAACGGCATTGGAGTGCAGACAGGCGCTAGACGAGATAGGCAGAAGAGTGAAATCGGTCTGCATCTGTTGGGTGCCGGGACACGAAGGCATCGAAGGAAACGAAAGAGCGGATCAACTGGCAAAAGAAGGAGCGAGCTGACTCCCGGAGGAAGGGGGGGGGGACATACCACCGATAGCCACAGTTGCATTTAAGGCAATCTTGAGGAAGTGGAGAGACGACGCGAGATTGCAAATATGGGAACAGACAACTGACTGCGAGGCATCTAAGGAGCTACTAGGCATGGAAGTGGACGCGAGCAGAGCAAGGACCTTGATGGGGATGACCAGAGTGGATGCGAGAAACGTGGTAGGTATATTATGCGGACATGCACCGTTAAACGCTCATCTATTCAAACTAGGGAAAGCATGGACAGAGATGTGCTCATTATGTGAGATAGCAAGGGAGGACACTAGACACGTATTGTGCGAGTGTCCTAGAACCATGAGGAAGAGAAAGAGATGGCTAGACGAGGAAATTATCGAACCGAATGACATTAAAAGAATTTGCGTCAGGAGAATCGCGAGATTCCTGGAGGAGGTGAATCCCTGGACGATTGACTAGGGATACAGCTCCTACAGAAGGGGAGGACCAGTAGAACAACGGTCGCGTCAGGGAGGACCGCGGTTACGTGGAATCGGCTGACGTAGACACACTCAACGCTCGAGCGTTTTTCTTTCAAACTACCGCACGGGAGTGAAGCCCCACGGCGTGGTCCACCAGGAGGGGGCGGTGGTAGGGGCCCCTACCACCCCCCTCGATCAATAAGATATCGATAGGGGATGAGATATCGAGGGTTGTTGGGATATCAATGATCGAGAAGGGATGTTATTTTCGGCTTTTGGGGATGGATATAAGCAACAAGAGGGTTGGGTCTGTTTTCGGCCGCAGAGGGAGAAAGGGTTGGCTCTGGAAAAAAAAAATAGGAGGTAGCATTAGCCGGGACCATGGACAATGGATGGGGACCAGAAAAGGAAGGAGCGCATGGAGACGCGGGTCCAGGTGAGCTGCGGAGCATAACACGGACCGTGGCGTCCGCGGCCACCTGGACCCTGATCTGGAGAGCCGGAGGATAAAAGAGCGCGAGTGGACGGAACTCAGAGGCGGAGTGTCTCTCGACCTTCAGCGGGGGCCACCCTCGTCTTGGGGGCATCCCGGGTCAGCGCGGGGGTAACACCGACCTTGACGGGCCACCCCTCCCGCTTCCGTCCAACGAACCGTCCCCGCAGGCAGAGAGCTACCGAAGGGAAGATCGCAGGAAGCAGGTTACCACTGGCTAAGAGGGGCAGGCTAACGACGGCTCAGTGGAGCGAGTAAGGCCTTCGGACAAACGGAGCGAGTCAACCCGTAGGGGTAAGCAGATAACGACTGCCATCGTCGCGGTTTCGTGGCGATGGTAGGTCGCAGGAAAAACGACAGGGAGACGACGCTCCAAGCGTGAGAGCGACACCGGCGCACCGGTTAAACGCAGACCGCTGCGAAACTGGTGGAGGTGACCGGGATCACACCGTGCGAATCGCACCTCGCTTTCGGACCCGGCCTGTACGATTACACGAGAAAACCCAAGAGGGGGGTTGGGAGGGGGGGGGGGCTTAGGCTAAAGATTCCTCACATGATATAAAAAAGCTAGCATAGCTCGATGCGTAAAGTGTGGTAGGTCGAGGGGGTGGGACGGGGGTAATCAATGGGCCAGAGTTGTTTGCGAAGAGGTATGAGATACTACTGTTGGGGGGGGGGGGGGGGATGCAGGTAAGATAGGGAATAAACTCACAGGGCTAGGGGTACGGGGATTAGGTGGGTGGGAACATAGTCAGACTTGCGCAGGGGAAACAATCCAGACCTCGACAAGCCGCAGGCATCGCACGCGCGTGCTCGCGCAGTCCGGGTGCTTAAAAGAGGCTGAGGGTGGATACCGGCCTCCCGGTCCAGGTGAACAGGCAGTAATAGGGGGTGGATAGAGGGTCCGAAAGTACGGCGTCGAGGTGCGATTTGATAAACCGCGGCAAAAATTAGAGGCGGGCTGGTACCGCTGGTCAGAGGGGGCGGTTTGCGCAACGCTTAAAACTCTTGCACATCGAGGTGTGTATAGGTAGGGATCGCCTGCCCCCGACGAAGACCACCACCGCGAGTACGGTGCGTCCGCAAGCTGGCCCGGGCCTATAAAAAACGGATGTCACCCGAGAAACGGTGTAGAACGACTACGGGTTATAGCGTACCTCGAGGAGGCGGCCCCCATAGCCATTTCCTCCGCCACTCCGAAGGGGTGTTGGGAGGCCCGGCTTCCCAGGCTGTGCGGGGAAGTCAGGTGAGCGGTCTCAAGAACCGAATGGCACAGTCGCACCTCCTATAGCAGGGAGGCCCTGGGATCCTCTGTTGCTTATCGCAGAGGAGAAAAGGAGCGGTTTCACCGGGCGGCGTGGTCCTCGTGTTTGAACGCTCAACGGCTGAATGGCCAGAGCGACGCCTGGGACCCGCGGCACGTGCCGTTATGCTCCCCCCGTATTAATGTCGCTACTAATTGACTAATTGACTAGTCTTGGGTTAGTCTCAGTCATACTCTTACGACGGGGTCCTGAAGGAAATTAATGCACTGCGAAACACGGCGGTGATTGCGTACGCAGACGACCTGGCCCTGCTAATCTCGGCCAAGGACGCACAGCAGCATGACGCCATAATGGCAAAGGCGATGGGGGAGCTGGAGAAATGGTTTGGGAAAACCGGCCTTGCCATAGCCACCGATAAAACCGAGGCGATTTTCCTCACTGGCAGACGGATCCAGCGAATAACCGACTTAAGAATCATGGATAAGACCGTAACGACGGCGGCCGAGGTCAATTAACTGGGAGTTACCTTGGACAATTTACGAAATTACCGCCCGCACCTCGAGAAGGTCACAGCGAAGGCGGAGAGGGTGGTAGGAGTACTCTCAGCCCTGCTCCCCAACTCCAGAGGCCCGTCGAGAGTAGCGAGGCTCCTTTATTACAAGGTTTAGGAGTCCATTGTGACGTACGCGGCCCCAGTATGGGCCCCGGTGTTGGGGCAGGGCGCACCCGCTACCATAATCAGAAAGGCACAACGGTCAGCACTCATACGAACTACGACGGCATATAGAACTGTATCATTATTGGCGTTATGCACACTGGCCGGAATCATGCCATTAAAGATTAAAATCCTAGCAATGAGCGAGATTTTTAGGGCCAGAAAAGCGGATAGAGAGAGCCCTGGATTAGCGGGAGACCACAGAGCCCTGAAGGAAAGGGAGGCACAGCACCGAAAGACCACCATGGAAAAGGCCAAAGTGACGTGGCAGGCGGAATGGGAGGCCAGCGACTCTAATAACTGGACCCGTAGACTGGTGGCTAGGGCAGACCTGTTCGCTACGGGGGGCCGGGAACGAGCTCGCATGGACTATTTTACGATGCAGCTGCTGACAGGGCACGGAGTATTCGAGGCCTACAAGAAAAGAATTGGCAGGGCGACCCTCGATCTGTGCCAGGAGTGCGGCGTGAGAGACGACGCCGAGCACGTACTGACCGCCTGCGAAAGGTACCAGGTCGAGCGAGATGAGCTGGCCGCGGCCCTCGGGGCCCAGGTGACGACGAACACCATAATGGAGGTGGCCTCGAAAACGGAATCGGCATGGGCGCACTTTACACACTTTGCTAGAAAAGTGATGGAGGCGCGCATGTACGAGGAAGTGATACAGCAGAAAAAGGCACGACAGGAAATGAGAGAACGCCGAAGAGCCGAAGGGGCAAGAAAGGCAGCTGACAAAACTTGCCAGGAAAAGGAAGAGGAGAGGAACCTAGGAAAGTAACCTCCCCCACATTACAATGAAAGGCCTCACAAGGCGGGGCGTGACGCGAAATTATATGTATTTATTTATTCAAATACTATCTGTGTATGTATATATTTATTTATTTATTTATTTATACTGTACACGTTCGTGTCGTCGTGCCCGTTTATTTATTAGGTGTTGTCCCTTTTACAAAACGACTATCCTTTGGATTATATCTTGTTTTTAAGCACTGACAACAAGGAGTCGGAGGTTCTCGTAAGGGCCACTTTACAGCCCTTAACGAGACAGAGGTCCGCCGTATAAGCAATAGAACGCCTAAGGTAAGAAGCCAAGTACTGTACCGTACCAGTCTGGACTCAGCCTTAGATCGGAGATGGGATGAGGGGTCCCCGAGAAGGGGGGTTTCTGACCCTCCCAGCCCCTTCGGGATGCGCTACCGAGCATTTTGATACCCTGGACATAGGGCCCGGGTGCGCGGTTCGCGAAGTGAGGAATTTGTGCAATGTAACAATCGGACTTAGCCGCAGTGCGCGAAAGGACGAGAAGGGCACCCCGGGAAGAAGGGTCCTTGACCGCCCCAATGGACGCGGGGCACCGCCCTGAGTATTTTGATACCTTATACTTGGGGTTGGAACGCTTGGACTGACCGGTGGCGGATTTTAAAGTTTTATTCGGAGTGTCGCGAAAGTGACAGGTACGGTTATGTGCGGTGATTTTTGAGTGGATCCTGTAGCTCCTGGTGGACGGATCGGACCGGGACTTGGTGGGAAGACCTGGTGGATGCATCCGGTGACTACACGAAGGACTCAAGGGCGGCCGACGCCGGGAAAGGGCCGTAAGGGACCCTCGCTGGAACAAGTGCAGAGAGGCCAAGGTACGCGTCGCCGCCTGTGTCAGACGAAGTTCAGCCCGGTGAGTCGGTTTTAAACTTTCAAAGGTGATTTTAGGCTATCATAAATGGCCCTACGGAGCCCACCGCCCTTTCGAAATGTGTTTGTGTCGGGGCTAGGATTCTTAGATTGTGTAGCGAGAGTCGGCAAACGCTCGCTTACCATCGAGTGGCTTCCCGGCCGAGGATAATGGACCGACGTTCCAACGAAGGGTAAACGACCGACAGACCATCGGTCGTTAAGTACCAAATGTCAGAAGGAGGAGTTACCAACAGGCACATACCTACAGAGGATAACATGCCGACGTACCGACGGAGGGTAACCGACCGACTGACCACCGGTTGGTAAGAACCCTCACACCATCGGTCGGTGATACCGACGGAGGGTAACCGACCGACTGACCACCGATCGGTAAACCCCCCCCCCCCCCCTTCCTACGTACCATCGGTCGGGGATACCGACGGAGGATACCTGACCGGCTGACCACCGGCCGGTAAAATACACGTAACAGCGCGAGGTAACTTACCGTTTACCACTGGCGATATTACCTGACATGATTATCGGTATTTAGATAAGTCGTAAGGAATAACATAGGTATAGTGGGTAACACTGGGATTAATTGAACTGAATATTTAATAAGATGTTTAATTAGATCCTACTAGCCCTCACAGTGTACACATATATAGAGGATTAGATGCCAACAGGACGGCAAATGCAGCATACAGGGTATAACGGAGACGTTCGGAGAAAACATCGTATCCCAGTCTTCGCCGAGGAAGGAAGTTCTTCACCTTTCTGCTGAAAGAAGAACATACAGGAAAGGACAGGTCGTACGAACCAAAGGTACTCGTAAGGGCCACTAGGCAGCCCTGTACGGGATATGAGGACCGCCGTTCAATAGAACGCCCAAGGTGCGAAGTAGTACCTCAAGTACCGCACCAGGTTAGGTGGTGAGAGATAACGGCGGCACACCACGCGGGGGTTTTTTTTAGTGGGTATATTCTTGCACTACGAGTCCCACATAACCCCGGCAGTAGCCGGGGTATGCGTAAAGCATTTTTCCCCTCTCACCAAAACAAAAAAAAAAAAGTCTCAGTCATACTCTTGCACTTTGGCCTCATTTTTCACAACTTTCCCGTCACTTCTCGGAAAAATGGGCAATACATTTTTTGTTCCTTGGAAGGTATAGTATTGTTGCGAGCACCCTATGTGGAGGATTCATGGCCCGCTGGTGCTCGCGGCGAAGACAAGAGACGGCGAAGAAGAAGGCGGTCGGATCGATCGCCTGTCAAGCTGTCATTCGAAAGTCAGCCGCCATTAATAGCAGACGTCTCGATATTGTATTCCTAACAGATTATATTCGTTACCTGTTCTTATATTATTCTTGTTACCCCTTGTTTAATGTTCTGTTATCGTTGCTGTTCAGTAAACTTATATTATGTCGAACGCAAAACGTAACAGTATCGATCTGTGAAAGAATTATTCTTTGGTCGTCAATGCCAAAATTAACCTATTTTTAACATTGTCCTTTACGATATTCATTTTATTACAAGAACAGAAAAATCCTACGATCCTGGGCGCGGGCGATTTGGGCGTAAGTGGAACGCGCCCATTATAATATGCCTATATAATCGTCATCTTTATTGGAAAAAATTAGCAAGAGTTGAATATAAGTGATGTTCAACGCCAAGTAGAAAAGAATGCAAAATGAAGAATATAAGAAGGGTTTAAAAAAAGGAACAGTGTACGAAAATAGCCATTGATTTTTATTTAAAAAAAACTATTAGCTCCACATTTTTTATTTTATTCTGGACCTCTTCTCAGAAATGATTTGTTGAGTTTTACTGCAGATTCTTTCAGACTCTACGGACGTAGCCGGAATACAAAGGTATTTCCTGCATAACTCTGACAACGGTTGCAGTTCTTCATTTATCTAAAAATTCATAATTACATAAATAAATAAATAAATAATGTGATACTGACCTTTTAATAAAAATTCTGCGTGAACGTCGAACTTGCACACGTCGTGCATAGGAAATTCGGCTCCGTCGGAGTCCTCCGAACTCTGGCCACATCGTAATTCCAATATTTATGTGGGATCGGGAAGCCCCACCATAAGAGAGGCACGGTGTAGCGAAGACCGGGGGAGTCGGCAGTAAAGGCCGGGTTTCCTAGCCACGATTGGCCGCGGCGGCCGGCGGCGGTCCCACTGCCGCACGGTCGACTGCGCCTGCGTGTCCGGCAGCACGGAACGAGCCGCGCGCGTATAAACCCGAGTATCTGCCTACCAACTTCAGTCGAGCGCCAGAATGGTTTACCGCAAGGACTTCAAGGATCGACCCCATTTTTACGGGAAGTTGGTAGAAGCACTGGTGCCGTACATTCAGCGGCTACAGGATGGTGATCCGATAAGGTTGACGGATATCCACGCAATATGCCGTGCTGCGTATGCGTCCTCCGTAACTGCTGACCGACAGCAGCAGTTACGGCTTCACATCCGGAAATACCGGCTGACGCTGATACAGGACGTATTAGCGCATATAAATTCCCTTCCCCCTCCTCTTCCTTCTACTCTTTCAACTACTTCTCCCCCTACCTCTCCGGCCACTAAGAGGAAGCGGAAGAAGCAGGTGGACTTCCTCCTGGAGGAATGTGCCAGCATGCAGCCGGCGAAGAAAACGAGGCGTGCTCAGTGTAGGTTTAGTTTAGTTAGTTTTAACATTTGTGGTAATTACTGCGTGGCATTTTATTAAGGACTTTACTGCACTCTGCACAAATCTTTGACATTTCTTAAATCTACTACAAACAATAATAAATGTAATCAATAAAGAATGAATATACTCAATAAGATATCAATTAGAATTGAATTAATAAACAATATATGCTATACGACGTGCGATGCACGCTATTTATAATAGGCGGTCCCACTAGCGCAGACACAGATGCATACTTTTCCATTGCACTAGTGGGACCGCCGGCAGCCGCCGCGGCCGATCGCGGCTAGGAAATCCCGCCTTAACCGAGGTGGTTATTAAGGCGGCTGGCCAGCGCGCTACAATCTGGAGATCGCAGGTTTGAGTCCCGCGCCGAGGCTCCCTTTTCTCCGTGACCCTACATTTATGCTTACGTATCGATACTGAAATATATCGCTAAATTAACGATTACAGAAAATAATGTGTAATAATGTGTAATCAATTACACAATTCTATTTTAATCGTAATTTGTAATTTGTAATTAGATTACATTTTGCCGAACTCTGCTGGAGAACAATCGGAAGTCCGACTGTCCGAATACTGATTCCACTGCGCAATTTCCACCGGAACCTGCATACCACCTGCACACAGTCACACACTGCTTTACTTGGCGACGAGACCAGACGTGATAATTTTAAAATGTCGTTAAGGGATCAAAATTCTGGCAAGCTTTTTGTTGTAAGTGTGTATTATTAAATTATTCATTCCCTGCAAGTAAGGGTACATTGTTTTATACAACTTCTTCTTTACTTTCGCACAGTATATTCCGAATTTGAGAAAAGTATTCGATGAAAACACATTGTCATTATATGTTAACTGGGATCCAGCCCTGGAGGGCTGCCTTCTGCGCACTACGCTGATCTTTTCCTTGGATGGACCCAGGCTCAGGACTCGAAGTCCAGTACTCGGAGGGTTATCAGAAGCAGAGCGGAGAAGAGATAGAAGGAAGCGCCTTTGGGTAAAACAATACCGCGCAAATTGGATCAAGCCCTTGTTCTAGAACTGAGAAGATCACCGAGATGATTACAGAAATTTTTTGAGGATAGATTCTCAAGCGTTTGATGAACTCTTGAAATTAGTTGAAAACAGTATCACGAAACAGGACACAGTCATGAGACGGAGCATCACTGCAGAGCAACGTCCCATCGTCACTTTACGATTTTTGGCAACTGGACGTTCTTACGAAGATTTAAAATTTAGTATGAGGATATCAGCTCCTTCATCATCCAAGATAATTCCCGAGACTTGCAAAGCACTGTATCAGGTCCTACGGACTGATTTCTTAAAGGTAAGGGTTACAAATTAATAATACGCATACATAGAATAACAATAATGATTTATTAGACGCGCTCCGTTGGAAAAGTTTCAGTGCGGCGTTCACCATACAGTGTGTCCGAGAATAGCGTGTTCGGCTTAACCCAAAATTGTTAACAGCTACACTCGTAAGTCTAATGCGAGCCGGTATACAATAGCCCTTGCCTCAATGCATTCCAAAGAAACACGCAGTTTATGTCGAACTTTTGACCGAGAACGACATTGTATGTAACCTTCAGTTTGGAAAGCATCATGAGTGCCGCGTATGTGTCGCGTTTTGAAGCTGTGTTTCTTTGTAAACACCGTAAAGGGCCGAAAATGTCCCAAGCAGCCGCTGCTAAGTATATGGGGAAATCAAAAGCATTCATTAGAAAGTGGATACAGCGGTATGAACAAACAAAAACGGTCGATGATTTACCGAATCGTGGTACGAAGCAAAAATTCACGAAACGAGACAAGAAACGGATACTGAACCTGTTCTTGAAGAATGCTGGGATTACACTGCGTCAAGGACAGGCTAAATTGAAGACGAAAAGTTTAGATATTTCTCTGGACAGTATCCAACGTCATCTTCGAGCTCATGATGTAAAATGGCGAAGCACCGTGAAAAAACCTTTGTTATCCGAAAAACACGTGAAAACGCGACTCGAGTGGGCGAAGGAAAATATTGACCGAGATTGGAGCAAAGTAATATTTACCGATGAAGCGTCTTTTTGGGTACGTAGTATAATACAACGAACCTGGTCTACCACCACCAATAAAGTGGTACAGCGGATTGTTAAACACGCAGCAAAAGTGCACGTTTGGGGCTGCTTCTCAGAACAGGGATTCGGCAACTCTGTACTTATTTACAAACACTTTAAATGCCGAAAAGATGTTGGAAATTTACAAAAAGGCTTTATTACCGTCTGCCAAACGTTGGTTTATTGAGCAAAATGAAGATAAGATCCTACAGGAGGATGACGATCCAAAACATCGAAGCAGGCTCTGTACTGAGTGGAAAGAGATATCTGACATCAAGGAATTGGAATGGCCGTCACAGTCGCCTGATGCTAATCCTATTGAAAACATTTGGGCATATATGAAGCAGAGACTTCGTGGGAGACAAGTATTCAACGTAAAGCAATTATTGTAACAGGTTCGCCAGATTTGGAGATCCTTACCACACACATACGCTGTTAACTTGGTGCAAAGTATGCCTCGGAGATGCCAGTCAATTATCGACGCTGCTGGCGACTGGACACCCTACTGATATAATAGCATTTTAGTTCTAAGAACAAAAAAGTCTGCATATATTTTAAAATTCATTTAAATAAAACTTTCTATGAATTAAGCCGAACACGTTTTAATAGGACAGACCGTATCGTCGGTTCTATTGGGTTGTTCGGAAAGTCATTTCGTTGTTTCCCAACAGACGACGTCATTGTGTTTTTCCACAGCCAACTTCACACTGAAGCCACATTGTCAGTATATATTGTTACAGCTGATATAGCAAGGCTTGGTTGTGACAAATTTTGTTAGCTTCTGCAAAATAGTTTTTGTTTGGTGCTCTATCAAATATGGAAAGTCGAAAGCAGCATTTTCGGCATAATTTACTTTTTTACTACAGAAAAGGTAAAAATGCTGTTCAAGCAAGAAAAAGTTAGTGGATGTGTATGGAGAAGATGTATTGACAGAACGTCAGTGCCAAAACTGGTTTGCAAAATTTCGTACCGGCAATTTTGATGTTGAAGATGTACCATGTTCTGGAAGGCCAGTTGAAGCTGATGAAGATCAAATAAAGGTATTGATTGATGCAAACCACCGAATAACAACTTGTAAGATCGCTGCGAGATTAAATCTATCGAATTCGACCGCTCATGATCACGTGAAACGCCTTGGTTTAATTTCAAAACTCGACATATGGGTTCCACATGTTCTTACAGAAAGAAATTTGCTCCGTCGCATAGACGTCTGTGATTTGCTCCTCAAACGTCAAGAAAATGATCCATTTTTGAAGCGAATGGAGACGAGAAATGGGTTGTGTACAACAATGTTAAATGCAAGAGATCATGGAGTAAAAAAGATGAACCGGCTCAAAGCACTTCGAAAGCCGATATTCATCAAAAAAGGTGATGCTGTCTGTTTGGTGGGATTTCAAGGGAATCGTTTTTTATTAGCTTCTACCGGACAAGAGAACGATCAATTCTGAAGTGTGCTGTCATCAACTGACGAATTGAATGCTTCACTCAAACAGAAAAGGCCCAAATTGATCAATAGGAAAGGTGTAGTGTTCAACCACGATAATGTGAGACCTCATACAAGTTTGATAACTCGCCAAAAGATTTTACAGCTTGGACGGGATGTACTACCACACCCACCATATTCTCCAGATCTGGCACCTTCGGATTATTACTTGTTCCGGTATCTACAAAATTGTTTAGACAGCCAAACCTTTACTTCAAATGAGGACGTCAAAAATCACTTGGATCAATTTTTTGCCAGTAAAGATCATAAGTTTTATGAGCGTGGAATCATGCTACTGCCACAAAGATTGCAACAGGTATTGGACCAAACTGGACAATATATAATTGAATAAAATATTTCTACACTATAAGAGAAGCGTCTTTCATTTTCACTAAAAAAAAACGAAATGACTTTCCGAACAACCCGATATTTATTCTAATAGGCTTGTTTATTATAATGTAATATCCCACCACCAATTTAACTAAGAATAAACTATGTACATAAGAAAAAGAATAAGTAAAATATATATGTTACAAAGCGATAGAACCGAAGCATGGTGTTACGTGCCGGTTACCTTTTTTTAAACTCATTTCTCTATTTTTGCGATATTCTTATAGTATTTTCGCTACAGTCAATTCACAGATGTCGACGATTAATTCAACCATCACGTGTTATGGGAATTTCCCTCAATCAATAGTCGATTATCTGTGAAAATTCTCAATAGTTACAATTTAATCCAGCTTGAAGCCTGCCACGCTACGGCATATTCCCATGAAATATTGCGAACAGCAATCTTCCGACGCCGTGCGATGTTCTGAGAACGCTCGATGTGATAAGCATTCCGAAACCTAAGCATTGTAGTAGACCATTTTATATTTTCCTTCCCTGCTAAATTTCTGTTACACTATCATTGACATCTGATCCAACCATTGCGTGTTGTGGGAGTTTCCCTCGATCAATTGTCAATGATCTATACAACGAATTATGGTAATATTTTTATATGAGCCGTTACGCCACTACGTTTTCCCATGCAAAAATCTTCCAACGCCATCGACGTTCTTAGAACTCCGGATGCGATAACAGCCTAAGCACTTAGATGCTGGGAACGTTCCGAGGCGACGACGATTGAGCCCGTGCACATGAGGTGCAGAGTCAGCAATTTTGGCGCTCTTTGTTCAAAGTCCCGAGAGCCAGGGCCTACCCTGCGTTCGTTCGGGGCAGTCGGCTAGCAAGTCGCGTAGTGCGCGGTCGTTCTGTCCGAGGGACATTGCTATTTGTTTAAAATAGTCTCTGAGCTGGAGTTCCATTGTGTTATAGTGAACGTGGAAAGACTCAGTCCCCGTAGATACTCATTTAAATTTTACTGTTAAATCGTTACTTTAATCATTTCTCGTTAATTCTTATATTTTTGCGTATTAATATTTACATCCATCTTTTATACGAACATTAATTGAAGTGTACTGTGCGACGTGACCTGCGCTTCGAGATCCTGTACCGCAGGCCTCTCCAGAGAGAGACAGAGAGAAAGAGAGAGAGTAAACCGTTCTAAAAATTAACAATCTCTTTGTACCGAATCGGTGAGTGATTTTAAGTATGTCATTGTACGGAACCGGCAATTAATCCAACCATTACGTGTTACGGGAATCATCCCTAGATAATTTGTCGCATTCCCTTCCGCGCGTACCGCATTTGTAAATTATTTCTAATCTGATTAGCAGAAACGCCGACCACACTATCTTTCTAAATTATTCACCTAGAATGTGTAATACCAAACAATCGTGCGAAAGTTGATCCAACCACCTAGGATGTGTTACGGGTTTCCCTCGATCAATTATTGTCCGTCAATTGTTGTCTATCGTCTGACGTTCGCGGCTGTATGGCGTCGTATGTTGGCTGTAGAATCCAGTTTAGCAAAATTGTAACCTCCGAAACCGCACCAAATATTGTAAAATTCTACATACCAGGATTTAACCTTTGCATTGTTATTCATAACGCAAATCCATGTAAATTCTACATTATTGTACCACCTTTCCTTTTCCTTTGCTTATTTGTAATACATGGTATAATCATATAAATCCGTCTCATATTCTGTTCGAACCAGTCTCACCCAAGATACCACATTCCGATTGGGCAACCTGTATGGGTTGTAGACGAAAGACTTGCCCAAAACAATCCTGATTTTTGCTTAATAACTCTGGTTATAGTAAAATTATACAATCTCTTTAAATTCGATAAGCGTTGCATGAGAAAATTAGACTCAACCGCTCGGTCAATTAAAATTAACGCCCTCATGTGACAATGGCACAGTTTCTCTACAGAGATGCCATATACATTGGCGAACGAAAGAAAATTTACAACATTTAAAATCGCATAACTTTTTTAGAATTGGTCCAAACGACATGAGTTTTTTTTTAGAATCTAGAAGGATTAGTTTGCTAAGTGGCGTCTTTCGTCGTATTGAGAAAAATGCATTTGGTCGGAATAGCAAAAAAAAAAAAATAGTAAAGGTTGTTTTTTAAACTTTTTTTTTAGCCTGTAATGAAAATTCAACAAACCCGTTTGTAGATTGAAGTAAGTAGTATACATGCTGAAATTTTCATTAAAATCGGTTAACGTAGCTCGGAGCTACAAACCTTTAAATATCACAGAATAAGGTCGAGAATCGCCGAAATTCCGGAAATCAGCGATTCTCGACCTTATTCTGCTTGTCTAACGCTTATCTTTAAGCCGTCATGGTTGGATGCATTAATTCCTTCATATCTCGTCTTAAAGTAGAAATACCGGAATTAATAACGTTAACTTGCCTTTGTCATTCTTCCGCTCTTATAACTAGTCACTCTTGTAATCAATTGCCTTCTGCTTGTGAAAACTTAAATAGAGGAGTTGCCACTTATATTTCGGTCAGTCCAATAGGACGTGCAATTTTGGTTGAATTTCAAGATTTTTTTGAAGTTGAACGATTAAAAATTTTAAAATTGTCAAACACGAGGTGGCTTTGTTTACACCAAAGTGTTATTAGACTTCTCGATAATTCAGACGTTTTGATGAGTTTTTTTTGTTATTTTTTTTTATTCTAGCATCAGTAGAAGAAAAATCAAAGTCTGCCGAAAATATTTTAGAATATTTGAGCGATCTCATGATTAAAGCATATACAGGGTGTCCGCGGGAAGAGTGGACAGCTGGATATCTCCTAAACTATTGGAGACAAAAATATTTAAAAAATAGGGAATTGCATGGTTCGAGGGGGGCCAACTTATTAGCGCGGACGAATTTATTTTTCGATTATTATTTTAAAAGATACGATGGTCAAGTTCGGTTTTTTAAATGGAACTATTTTTTCTGAAGACCTGAGTTGATAGTGCGTTCTAAGACAAATTCAATAAGCTTTAATGTATACACTTGATTTCCACTGGTTTCTGAGATATTGCGCTTGCAAATTTGCTGATTTTCCCTGGAAGAAAACTCGCTGGAATAGCAAGGACCGGGGACGGTCTTGCTGTCGCCACGGGTGGCCTTGCCTGTTGAAACAGATACCTACCTGCCAAAGGTCTACGACAGGAATGGCAGGCCCAAAGGCTGGACAATTCTTTTCCGTCAGAAATGCTACTTAGGTAGGTACATCTGCGGTATGGAGGAGCGCACCGTTACTTTCATTTCGTACTTCCTTCTACGCTCGGATGGCCGGTTCTTTTGGGAGGGATGTAAGTTCGATTGGTTAGGTTAGGGGGTGTGAAAGTTGCTAGACTAAATTTCAACCATAGGGAGCAGATTATATCAGAACCAATCGAATTTGCATCCCTCACAAACGGCTGCTCTCTTGAAGAGGCCCTCTTCACAGCAATACCTCTTCCCCAGTGCCCACCTTCTTTCGCACAGAATACGATAACGCATGCTTTTGTTTTGATATTAACGCTCGTGTTTATATTCGAGAGGACCACGTGTCAACAGCGGGCTACCATTTTTCTTCCCGTGTCTCTCTACGAGGCGTATTGAAGGTGGATTGTAGGAGCGTAGATGTCTGGATGCCAATTATTGAATTCAGGAGACGCTAGAAACACTTTATTACAAAACACACATGTACTATAATTAAAGTAAATAGTATTCCTCTCGGGAAGGAGTACTGATAATCATCGAACTTGCACCCTACTTCGTGCAGACCGATTACACGGAGGGTAGTCGGGTCACACACTGCACAAATGATAAGCCGCATCTAGACGTTGCGAGGCTGCAGCGCGAGGCATGCCTCGCGGAGTGAAAAGTCTGGAGAGTCCTTAGCTCGCCTTGGTCACTTTGCAAAGCAACCTCGTGCTGCTGCCGTGGCGAGGACAACACCCCGCAGTGCCTCACCGAATTTTATGGCTTTCGACCATCGAAGGGTTTGAAATATCATTAAGAAGTGAGAACTGTTCAGAATTTCAAATGTTTGCATCTTTTCTTCATCGTATCGAAGGGGAAGTGGCGGCAATGGATTTCTGGCGTTCCGTCGATTAAAATCATACCAAATATCATGCAAATCGGACTACCTTGACACAAGCTATTTGTATTCCTTATGTAAAAGTTGTCCAATTTACACGACATTTGTAATGGTTTTCATCAGAAAACCACAAGGAATCCATCGGCGACACTTCCATATCCATACGATAAAGAATAAAGAATTATTTTATTTCTGAAACAGACAGGTACAGGACGATGCTGGAGCTCCGTGGCGAGGACAGCCCTTCGCATTGCCTCACCCGATTTTTATGGCTTTTTTTCGGAAAAAGGTATGTTCCTGGGTCGAAAGTAGCGAATTGAGGTCCAGCCCCCGCAGTCGAGGGTGAAATATCCCTTACAGCGTATTAGGAAATTCTTTTCTTCATCGTATCGAAAGGGAAGTGACGCCAATGGATTCCTTATGTTTTTCTGATGAAAATCATACCAAATATCATGCAAATCAGACTACTTTGACACTAGCTATTTGTATTCCCTATGTAAAAGTTGTCCGATTTACACGACATTTGTAATGATTTTCATCAGAAAACCACAAGGAATCCATCGGCGACACTTCTATATCCATACGATAAGGAATAAAGAATTATTTTATTTCTTAAAAAGGTATATAGAGGCTGATTCTGGAGCTGCGTCCGTCATCCCGTGACGAGGAAAACACCCCGCAGTGCCCATCGAATTTTATGGACATCTGTGACGAATTGAGGTCGGCGTCCCACAGTCATGGGGTGAAAATGTGAAATATCCATTTAAGCGTAGTTAGAAATTCTTTATTCTTTATCGTAACGATATGAAAGTGGCACCAATGGATTCCTTATATTTTTCCGATGAAGATCGTACCAAATTTCATGTAAATTTGACTACCTATTATTAACGGAATTAGCTTGAGGTTATGGAAGTGAATTTTTCATGGAAGTTCCTTCATTATGGTCCGAATTACGTCGTTCTTGGTGTCGGTTTCATCGGCGAAACATAAGGAATCAATTGGCCACGTTTTCGCAAAGATCTGATGAGAAATGCGGAGGTCGAAGATTTCTCACTTTTTAATAGACACTCCATCCCCTTCAAGGAAGAAAGCCATAAAAATCGGTGCGGCATTGCGGAGGGTTGTCCTAGCCACGGGGTACAGGCTTGGCCAGGCTCGCGAATCGGCGACCCATGTGGGTTCTAACGGCGCGTGGACTCGGCGAGTCTCGTGCCAAGTTCGCCGATCCACCTGCCGTCAGATTCCACCTTTTGACGGGCGTAGCTCCAGAATCACCCAGTATCTGGAAAGAACGCTGATCTAATTGGTCTCAATGTGTAGAATCTCCTTGCACGATGATCCTTTCACCACTGCACAGTACTCAATTTTACCCATGCACGCACGACGTATGGGTTGAACAATGAAGGCTCCCCCAAACCAACGCGAATATCGCGACGCGAGGCGGATCCGCCGCGGTTCAGCAGTTTTTTTATACGTGGCGGCTTATGGGCAGCCTTATCTGATCCGCATCGAGTCCACTCCCCAACGCGATATTCGCGTTGGTTTGGGGGAGCCTTGAAAGGGTTAAACATCCGGTTTTGCCTTGTTTGTATCAATCAAATGCGTTTACATGAAATCGGTATGTTTTCAGATAAAAAAGGTTTGTGACCTTTTTGAAGCGACGGGGAGTGTCCATCGCAGGAAAAAGACAATTCCAAAAGTCACTGAAGAGCAACAAACAAATATCGTGGCTGCTTTTCATGCCAATCCGCGGGCGTCAGTTCGGCAAGTTGCTGCAAACCAGAATTTCTCGAAATCCACTGTTCATAAAATCGTAAACAAAAATGGTTTGAAGCCGTATAAGCCGACCACACAGCACAAACTATTTGCTAGAGATTACGCACCACGAATCGAATTTTCGATGTCGATACTGCAGCAACTCGGAGATGATCCAGATTTTGTGAGAAACGTCATGATAACGGACGAATGTATATTTTATACAAATGGTATGACATGCCATCAAAATTCAAGAATGACGGCAGCGGAAAACCCACATTGGATACGAGAAGATAATAGCCAGTACCACCGGTCAGTTTTAGTATGGTGTGGTATTCACAATCGAAAAGTATATGGACCGTATATTTTCGATGGAAATGTAACGGGAGCAGTATATTTAGAAATGTTGAAAAATTATGTGGGAGATATTTTGCATAATATGCCACTGGCAGAAAGACGTAATTTCTGGTTTCAACAAGATGGTGCTTCAGTACATTACGCAAATATTGATACACAATGGCTGAACGCAACATTTGCCAACCGCTGGATCGGTCGCAATGGAGCAATCGCTTGGCCACCGAGATCCCCGGACCTCTCGACGTGTGATTTTTTCTTATGGGGATACATAAAACAATTAGTGTTTCAAACACCTGTAGTAGTAGGGTTAGGACAGTTCTAACTCGGGTGTTCTAAGGGGGGCGCGGGGGCGGGGGGAAGTGAGGGCGCGCGGGGGAGTGCGGCGGAGGGAAACCTGGGCGCGGGGACAGCGGGGAGTGGAAGACCGGCTGCGCGCGCACGAGCCGCGGAGTGGGGGAAGCCGTAACCGTGGAGGGGATCAGTCCGGGCCGAGCCGCCGCGGAGACCTCTCCAGACCTGACCCACCGTTCCCGAAATTTTTCAGAAGGAGGGGACGACCCTCGAAAACTTTTTAGGCCTTGACCCACCCCCCAAAATTTTTTTCCGGAGCAGATTCGTCGTTGGAATTTTTTCCCTGATCTAGCGAACCAATATGCAATAGAAATAAGATATTCTTATCAGAAATTGTTTCGGACCATGTCGCGAAAGATCGACGTTTTACAAACCACATATTCGAGTACGGGAAAGACAGAGAGCATTACTTTAAAGCTAAATTCGAGGGAGGGAGGGAAAGAGACAACAATACAGGGTGGTACAATCGCATGCATTCTAAAGCTAACGAGTTTTCGCATAATGTTTTTTTTTTTCAATCTTAGCGTTGCGACGTATCGTGCAATCGTGTGTAATTCGAATCCTCCGGAACAGTCGCGCGTGATGTTATTTTTACGGCGCGAAGACCGCGTGAACGAAATATACATGTAAGGAGTGTGCTCCTTAAGCCGATTTAAATCTTCCCGCACAATACAGTGAGTCGGTAAGTAAAGGGTCCGCAGTAGCGGTAGAGAAAATAAAGGCAAGCATGCGGCAGACGTATATATGTGAGTCTTGCTAATTAGTAAATAAGAAATTTTTATAATAGAGTAGATTGATTATAAGGAACAAGATTGCGAAGAACAAACACTGAAAGTTGTTTCTTGTATTTTTACAGGTTTGTAACCACTGTGAATAGTTAAAGTAAATAACTTAATTAATAAAAATCCTTGTATTTTTACAGTGAAACTTTTCAGTTTGTTATTATCTGAGACCCTTGAATGTTCAATTAATTAACTCAATTGCACATTACATACATATGCGGTGTCAGCAGAAATGCTGAATCTTAGAATTAAGTGGCGAGGAAAGCAGGAGGAAGACGGACAAATAAAATACAGAAATAATATGTGTTTGAGAATATAAAAAAACATTTTCATATACATTAAAAAAACTATAAAATATATCGGAATGAAATTTGCGCTGAAAAATTGGGAAAAATTATCCCCTTCTAATGGTGGATAATTTAACATATTTTACATTTACTTAATTTTTCGTTTTCCATTTTTTAACCCTAATTGTTGTAAACAGCTTTTGCAAAGCTTTTGTTTATTCAAACACTTTATTCAATGCTCTTTTTAAAATTCACGATGCTGATAAACAATAGGCTAGTTGTCTCTGTATCATTATTTTCATAAATTAAGAAATTAAATTTTTATTCAATTATACAGGGTGTTCCAAAAATGCTGCGGTTCCTTGGAGGGGGCGATTCGGGGGGTGATTGTAAACAACTTTTTTGCACATACCCACGTATATCGGTTTGTTAAATTTCACCGCGAGTTTTCGCAATTCAACAGCTATTAAATTTTCCGAAAAAAAAAACACTTCTGCTGTGGAAATTCGGCTTCGCAATGTGTCAAAAGTTTTACATCCACATGGTTTCGTACATTTTCCATAGTTTTACCGAATACCGCATTGTTCATCAAATTGTACAAATTTTTTTCAAAACCAGAACAATAGATTCTGAGGTCTATAAACGCATTGTTGGACGTGGCTGAAACCGCGCGTGATTGTGTGTAATTTGAATCCTCTGGAGCAGTCGTGCGAGATGACGTCATTTGGCAGCGCGAAGACCGCGGATGTTTTGGGTTCGATCCCCGTCGTCCGAGATCCTTTTTTCATTTATATTAATATCTTAATTTAGCGTTTCCCTCCTTACCGACAGTCGGTATCACGTTCGAGAGAGTAGTACCACTTTACCTGCGGTTCCTCCTCGATCAATCTTTGGTATCGGTTCGATATTGATTCCGGTATCGATTGATTCGATATCTGCTTTCGCGGTATACCCCCTACCACTCCGCCGTCTGTATGACGTCATCCGCCGCCGCCCGCCGCCGCCGCCTTCGCCAACACCGCCCGCGGGGAATTTTCCGCCGACCTTGAAACTCAAATTTGAGTTTCAAGGTCGGGGGTCGGGGTGGGGGAAATGGCATTCAAACTCAAATTTGAGTTAGAACTCTTATAGCCCTACTACTAGAGCGGCGTATGGAAAACTTCCACATACGTAACACATTCCATACGAAATCGATCACGAGTAACATTTTCGGAGTAACATTTCAGGTCGATATCTATTTTTATTTCAAATTCGACTTTGTTACAGATGGTTCTGCTCTAAGTGTGAGCAGTATTTCGTATACTTACATGATCTACAGCGGCACTGTCGGCTGCACGTTGGTGAAAAGTTTTGTCTTCAGTGCATATTTTGTGGTCGTTCATACGCCAACATCTTTTCATTAAAGAAGCATTTGAAGAAAAACCATTCTCCTTGTGACGTTCCAGCCCCGCCACGGGGACCGCGCCGGTTAGTCTTCGCCAGCGTCGCTAGATGTCTAATCCTCTCACAAGTCCTAAACTCTAATCTCGTTCATATATATACAAGTTCCAAGTTTACTCCTCTTAGTCCCCGTGTGTCTAGGGCAGGGGCCGCCAGCTATAGCCCCACTGAAGAGTCTGGTTGACGGTCCCAAGACGAAACGCACATCTTCTTTTCCTCCTCGATTTTTAAATAGCCAATCTACCTGCCCCGCACAGTACTCCAAAAAGCGTGACCGGCCTTAGGGATTACGGTTACGCCGGAGGCGACGGGACTGGATCCCCTCCCCTCTTTACGTGGCGAAGTCAAATCATCAATCACATTCTCGATTTCGGACGTAACACGCCTATATGATAAATATGCTCTAAGCCCTGCGGAGGGAGGCCCTCGCCACGGGGTGACGGTCCGTATTCTTTGACGGGGCGCGGGGGTGGGGGGAAGTGAGGGCGCGCGGCGGAGGGAAACCCGGGCGCGGGGATGCGGGGAGCGGAAGACCGGCTGCGCGCGCACGAGCCGCGGAGTGGGGGAAGCCGTAATCGTGGAGGGGAACAGTCCGGGCCGAACCGCCGCGGAGACCTCTCCAGACCTGACCCAGCGTCCCCGAAATTTTTCAGAGGGAGGGGACGACCTCCGAAATTTTTCAGTGGGAAGGGACGACCCCCGAAAACTTTTTAGGCCTTGGCCCAACCACCCAAAAAATTTTTCTAAAGTAGATTCGCCGTTGGAATTTTTTTCCCTCTCCCCCGCATCGATCTACCAAACCAATATGCGACAGACATTAATTTCCAACGCGGAGAAATAATAATTTTTAAATCAGCGATCTACAGAACCATTATGTAGAAATATTATTTCAAGCAGATATGTAGCATGCATTCTGAAGCTAACAGTATTCTAAAGCGTTCCGATTTAACATCGCAGCATATCGCACGACTGCTCCAGAGGATTTAAATTACTCGCGATCGCGCGATACGCTGCGATGTTTGAAATATTGTCGGCTTTAGAATGTCTGTTTGCTACGTATTGGTTCGTTAGATCGTTGATTAAAAAATTATTATTTCTCTGCGTTTGGGGAAAAAATGTCTGTATGTCTGTTGGTATGGAAAAAATTCAGCTGATATCGCATAATTCTAAGATTCGACGTTTCCAAAGTGTTATATTCCGTTCGAGCCTTCTTTGCACCGCTAAATGACGTCATCCCGTACGGTTGCTCCAGAGGATTCGAATTACACACGATCGCGCGATATGCTGCGATGTTAAATCGGAACGCTTTAGAATACTGTTAGCTTTAGAATGCTTGCTGCATATCTGTTTGAAATAATATTTCTACATAATAGTTCTGTAGATCGCTGATTTAAAAATTATTATTTCTCTGCGTTGGGGGGGGGGGATGTCTGTCGCATATTAGTTTGGTAGATCGATGCGGGAGAGAGGGGTTTGGGAAAATATTTCGGGTGGGTGGTCCAAGGCTTAAAAAGTTTTCGGGGGTCGTCCCCTCCCTCTGAAAAATTTCGGGGACGCTGGGTCAGGTCTGGAGAGGTCTCCGCGGCGGCTCGGCCCGGACTGATCCCCTCCCCGGTTACGGCTTCCCCCACTCCGCGGCTAGTGCGCGCGCAGCCGGTCTTCCGCTCCCCGCGCCCAGGTTTCCCTCCGCCGCACTTCCCGCGCGCGGGCACTTCCCCCCGCCGCCGCGGCGCTCTTGACACAACCGAGTTAGAACTGTCCTAACCCTACTACTACCTGTAGAAAATATAACCGAGTTAACAGAAAAAATCATACAGGCGTGTAATAATATTCCACCGGAGATGTTAATCAAAATAGAGGCACAATTTTCAAAAAGAATAAGGAAAAAGTTAAATCTTCGATTTTTGTCTAAAATCTAATATTAAAACAATATATATTGTATAAAATCAATAAAAACAATATATTGTGACGTCCCACTATTTTTCGCGCGGTATAATTTATAGTGTTCCCCATAAACCACACCACAACTCTACCAAAACCCTAAAAATAAAATCTTACCCCTTTTCCCAATCACTGATCATTTTTGACGATGTACCTTAGCAGTCCCCATCTCGAGATGGTCAAGTATGAAACCCCTTCCCCTCTTCGCCCTACGAGGCATCATCTCCTCCATCAAATTTAAATTTAAACAAGTCCCTCGTACCAAAAACTCTCTTAAACCGAGACCACGTCTCATCCCCTCTCTACGACCCTTCTAATCAAAGCCACTCTCACCCCTTTCCAACTAAAACACCAAAAATCCATCAAATGGGTTGAGTATTCATTTTCGAACGCCCCGAACAAAAACCCCGGAAGTCCTATTGCAATGCATATTTCGCGCATGAATCATAAACACGGCTAATTATAGACCACTTATTTCACACATGAGTCATGGTGCATACCGCGCATACCCCTCATACCGGGCATTCCTGCGAAACACATAAATACAAGGGCCCCAGAGGCTGGAACGACTTTTCGACAGAATCCTTTCTAAGGACCAAGTATATTTATAAAAGTGTGAATATCTCAATTCAGTGCACTACAAAAATATAAATCTACGACATCGACTGTAAGCAATTACGATTACCATTTAAGATTGCATATCATCCTCATTCATATAAACATTATTCTGTATTGCTTATGCTTGTCATATTTCGTATTATTACTTACTGTTTTATATTGACTATCTATTGCTTATTGTGTTATATCATTGTCTTTGCTCATGCTTAACGCATATTTATAATATCTATTGTCAAACGTTTATTGCTTTTATTATAAATCTTGTTACTAATTGCACATCACCTTTCATATGACTGTTTATTGCTAATACTCATATATCTCACGTTCATACACATATATATGAATATATATTGTTATTGATTACCATTTATATAAATGTCAGTGTGCCAATGCTTAATGTCTAAACGCATTATTATATTAATCTACCAAGCTATTGCTAACAGTGCATAGCATATTCTCGTGCTAAAAATATATATAAACGTTCTTATTTTCAATAACGCTTCGAATTATTCCATCGATCCTTCGGCTACAGAACCTTCAAATCATAACAAGCTACGGTAACAGCTGATCTCTGTCAACGAATGCAGAGACTTCTTATAGTGTTTACAAGGCTTACTTTCGCTTAAGCATTGCATGCCCCATATAAAGACGCCTATTGTGAAGAAATCTAATGCGTGCCTTTTTATCTCAATCTATTTATCGCGTCGTTAATACTAACCACCAGTGCTGTAACGGGTGTCACTCTGGTACATGATTACTGCTTAACCTTCCCTGTTTGCGTTGTGTCGCGAAACTGGTTTTCCTGCCAAAAACTCCCATCTTGCCTTCTGTCGCGAAACTGGTTTTCGTGCCAAAAACTCCGATCTTACATTGTGTCGCGAAACTGCTTTTCGTGCCAAAACCTCCTAACCTGCCTTGTGTCGCGAAGCTGGTTTTCGTGCCAAACTTCCCTTCTCTACCTACCCATGAAATGTCATTTCCCTAAAAAGACCTTTACCCGGGACGTGACAATATGTTGTTTTTAAAAAAATCATTGAATTTTCATAATAATTTTAATGCCATATTTCAGTTTCGCAATATTTTAATACATAAATTATTTGAGTATAGCCGGTAGCAAATTCATCAATTAGGGCAAATTTTTCTCAAACTTGAATCTTTAAAAGACAGACAATTTAGATATAGATAACAAAGCTAGCATTAATAGTATAGAAAATGTAGGACCGCAATGTGAGAGCTTTTTAGAGTCGTTAGAGTTGGAATGTGCTCAACAAAATTCGATTAAAATGTTTAAACTTTTATATCATCATTGCAGTTCGAGAGATGCTTGTACGTCTACCTTTCAAAGATCCCTTTTTCCAACAATTGATTTTTTTTAGATCCCGAAATAGCTTCGTATGATGAAGGTAGACAAAAAATCGAAGATTTAACTTTTATTCCCAAACGTGTAAAACGTGTCAATTTAACAGGATTAGCTTTCGAATTGCGAATTTTACCACCATCCTTTGATGACGAATCAAAAAAAAATTAGCTGCTTTAAATTTGGATGAAATGTGGAAAAATATTTTAGAATTTACAAATTTCGATGGGGAAAAGTTGTTTCCAAATTTAAAATCATTATTTGAGATAGTTCTTTCTTTATCCCACTCAAATGCCGAGGCCGAACGAATATTTTCAATTGTAACGGATGTAAAAAATAAAAAAAGAAACCGATTATCTACTGATACGGTGTCTTCAATTTGTGTAGTTCGGTCTAATTTTCAAACTAATAATATTAATTCTATTAATTTCGAAGTAAACTCACGGCACCTTGACCTGCATGATTCACAAAAGTTGTGGAAATACACATCTGATAGTTCTTAATATATTATATTTTTAATAGATTTTGATTTCGGCGCACTGGTTCGGTCACTTTAAACATTAACAATCAACTATTTTGCAATTAATTCAATATTTATATAAATTTCCAACGTTTCGGTCTTAATTTAGACCATTATCAAGGAAAGATTCAATATAAAGAAACGAATACTGCGAGAGCTATTGAAATAATAAGATCCAGAATGAATCGTCGCAAACTCCTCGCAAAATCCTCGATGAGGATATTCGGAGCGTAGTCAAAACGCAGCCACGTCGAGCTTCTGGTGCACGCAGGACTTCTCAGCGCGGACGCGTTGATAACCTTAGACGTGACAAGGGCTATCTGGCAGATCTCGAGTTATCTAAAGCACTCCAGAATAAACTTTATCCAGGAGTCAAGAATGAACAAACCGCCGCAGATAGATTAGAAGTCGTATCAACCTTCATAGCAATAACTTTGTGTATTACAACACGTTCAATAGGTTTTGGTACCATCACATCTTTCTTAGCTATTTTCGATCTTCATAACGTACCACAAAGAGGCGACATCTATCAATTCTATCGCGTTTCACATGCCTTATTCGAGGCGAAGATGCAATATTGCCAACGCGGTGTTCAGATGATAACCGAAAACAAGGAAGACTACCAACAGCTTCACAACTCGGCTGATTTTATGCAAACATGCAAGACCAAGCCGGTTATGCCAGACCCTATAATCAGATCAATTAATGCTATTGGAAATGTAAAAGTTTATAATAGACAATACTATCCAAAATTCGCTGCCGATAGAACTGACGCAACTGGAGCTTTTATACCACAAAGCGAAAGAGTTACTTTCTCTAACCTACGTAAGACCGTAGTCGCTCTGGCAAGTCCAGCCACTCCACTTGAAATACGTCGTCGCTTTTACAACAATAATCCAATTCCGGGTGCCCAATGGAATGATTTTGTGCTCACCAATCCTAATGATATTATGCCGGCTGACTATGATGTACAACACCTGGCTGATGATATGGACGACATCCAGCCTAAGATTGATTTTCTATCAAAGAAGATGCCCAAATATTTCACCGAGCCAATTAATTTTGACTTTGAGGGCAAGAAGACCATCTTTTCATCCAACCGGCAGAATGGAATGCGAATTGAAGATCGCGGTAATGGACAAAATCTTCAAGATTATTACCGAGCTATGCGCATTCATGGAGACATTGATATGTTTTACAACCTTCAGAGTTTCGCCCCAGCTGAACAGCTTTCAGCAACTGTATGTTTGATGGGTGAAAGACCGTTGACTGCTGGAGGTATGTACCCAGCTTATGTCTCGCGTGACGAACGGATGTGTTGCCAAGTCAGCTGTTTAGGATATAAAGCAGCGAAGAGCATTATGTACGCAGGCACCTAGCATTATCTGACTCACTGATAGGAATCAGTACAATCCCTCTCCCCTAGCTTAATGGATAGAGCATGACCAAACTAAGGTCAGGGTCCTGGTTCGATTCCCGTCTTCTTCCAACCGACTCGCGTGTCGCACGTTCGTTTTCGAGCGTTACAACTTATTATTTCAATAGCTCTCGCAGTATTCGTTTCTTTATATTGAATCTTTCCTTGATAATGGTCTAAATTAAGACCGAAACGTAGGAAATTTATATAAATAATGAATTAATTGCAAAATAGTTGATTATTAATGTTTAAAGTGACCGAACCAGTGCGCCGAAATCATATCTATTAATAATTCCGGTCGAAATTAAATTTATAAATAACTTTTTATATTATATTTTTACTTATTTGCTTATTTTTATCTTTTATTACTTGCGCAATATTTTTGGTACAATATTTTTTTTTCACAGCATTACGAACGCTCGTTAAATAACTTTTGCTATCTCAAACATTTTTGGTCCTTCGTGCCGGATCGCGATCAGTGTCAGTGGTGTGCAGTGTGTGAACGCTCATAATCATTCTCGCACCGATCTAGTGCAAAATGACGGGCGACGAAAGCAAAAAGGTCACCATAACTCTTGCTTCCTCGAGGTCCACGTAACCCGTGCCGACCACAGCGACGCTGACCGTTCCCGTCAAGCCTCTCTGGCGACACAACGTCGGCACAGAGGAGAGAACCGCAAGCCACATCTCGAGGAACTCTCTCCACCGAACTCATATTCAAGGTTAAATCTTGGGTGGGTCGTTTCGACATATTAAAAGCGCTTGAAACTGAACTGCTCACTCACGCTCACACGATGTCCCTCGACGAAGAAGGCCTTCTCATAGCAAACGTCGAAAAGCTGCACCAGGCCTTTGGTAAGGAACACGCATAGTTTAAAGTCACTTGGCCAGTGAAGTGCATCCAGCACGAGTACTTCGCTTCTAACATGTTTGTGCAAGACAAGGAGTTGGGCGCTCACACTCAAGATCAGACTCAACCGTCTCAAGGAGGATGTGGAGGCGATCACACAATCTAGAAGCATAGTTTCTATCGTCCCAGCGTCTCGAGCCTCCAAGCTGTCAGAAATTGCTTTGCCCACCTTCTCAGGCATCTATGTCGATTGGCCAGCATAGGGGAGAGCGGGGACAAACGTCAATTACCTCTTACCGATATAAAAACAAAAATTATGCCGTAAGATAGTGTGTTTCTTGGTCTATCATTCGACCACAAATGCAGCCTTCCATGACAATTAGTCAAAGAGTTATGGCAATTTTCCGCAGTGACTGCCAGTGTTACATTTGTCCTGCAGGGGTAGGACGAAAGTAACATACCATGGGGACGAAAGTAACACTAATTATTATGAGGAGAATTAAGTAAAAACAACAGAAACAATGGAAACAAGCATTTAAATAAACATATTTTAAGTAGCTAACGATAAAAAGCAGCTTCAAACATTTCTTTGATACTGTGTATTTGATTTAATATGGAATCTCGTTTAACGACCCCAAAAGTAACTAATATTTATGATTTTTTTAAAAAACTATTGTTAATATTGGATTCAACTCTTTTAGGATATAGGGAGGCATCTTTAAACTTATAGAAACTTTCGTCCCCGCAGTGACGTGTTACTTTTGTCCGCAGCCATGTTTTTCAGCATAGAACTGTTATAACGTCCAAATTATACAAGACTTATTGAAATCAAGTACACGAACTTATAAAGACATTATGTAAGAACGCTCTAACAAATAATTGGACCAATGTCTATAGATTAACTATGAATATTAACATAAAAACCAACAGAGGAGACACATACCTGGATGTTCGAAATAATGAAATCAGCTTGCCCACGGTATACGAATCGTCGTATTGCTCAGTGTCACTCCGCGAAAGAAAAGAAACAGTAAACACGCGTAACTATGTAAAGCAAACGTTTTGGAAACTTTTGTGGAAGACGGGAGAATGCGTGTTACTTTCATGACGCCGTTACGTTTATCCCCGCTCTCCCCTACAGCGAGTTCTTCACATGACTAATTATCAACGATACGCAACTCATGGAGATTGATCGGCTCCCACTACCTGCGCTCCAGCCTGAGTGGAGAGCCGTCGAGTCAGGTGAACACATATCCGCTCACTGGCTCATCATTTCAGTCGTGCTGGGATTACCTCACGAAGAAGTTTGCAAACAAACGTGTGCTCATCCAGGAGCAGCTTGACAAGTTATTAAGCCTATCCTCAATCTCAACGCGCAGCTCAACTAATTTCAATGATCTCATCTCATCGGTGACTGAGGTCAACAAGTCAATGATAGCACTAGGCGCAGCAACGGACATGCACAACTGGATCTTTGTGCATAATGTGGTAAACAGTCTTGACAAGACAACTAGAGAAGTATGGGAGACATCTGTGGGTGTTTCGAATAAATACCCACGCTTCGAGAAATTGGAAGCATTTATCAACGCCAATGCGCCTTGGAGCGGCTAGAAGCCTCTGCCCAGTCCAAGTCGTCTCAAAATCCTGTTACAGCGAGCGCTGCCCCAAGCCGGTCAGCAACTCACGAGTCCAATGCTTATGCTGCAGCGCAGCCTCAATCGCACACTCAAGCCTTCACTCATGCTCAATCCTTCCCCGCCGCTCACACTTCATTCCTAGACAGATTTATTAAGGACGAATACTTGGAGATAAGACCCTCACATCGTTTTCAGCACGCGGTAAGGACAGGAAGGTCGGCGGAAGTGGCGGTCCCTTTATAATTATTTTAAGATGTCCAGAAACGCGTTTGATGCCCTACTGGATAAAATCAAGCCAAACATTGCAAAAACCGATACCAACTGAAAGCAGTCCATATTATCATTGCTGTGACTGGTTATATTTACACGTTGTCATTTTAGGTATTACACATATAGATTCGATAGAGTACATTTGTTTTAATTACCAAGGGAACGCTTAGCGATCTGTCTGATGTAGGTACAGAAGTAATCAGAAATGTGCCGTCCTTAAGGTTTTAGACGTTCTTCGTCCTAAGTTAATCCGTATATTGCTCCGTCGGCGGGTGGTACATAACGTGATTTCGGACTGGCATGTACGTCCGCCGTCGACTCGCGGGATAATACACAACCATAAACCGCGGCCCTGGGCGAAACGCTCTTGCCGATCAACCTGGCTAGTTTTTGAGACCCAGATGTTCATTTTCCTATCCTAATTCATCAAGAAGGAGGGGATTCCTTCTCCACTGATGAATTCACAGAGAGGTTTGGTCACTGGGAAAATGTATTTTACGAGGAAATTATACGATGAAAGGAATGATAACTTCAGGGAAAAAAAGAAATATAAGCAAAGATTCAAGTTCGCATACACTATTCCGGACATTATTTTTTGACAATCGATCACGCGAAAAGTTAAAAGAAATTCATGTGAAGTAAATATTGTATCATCTCATTGCATTGTTTTAAATTATCAATCATTAGTTAGAAGAAGATGGCGTATTGTTTCAAATTTAAGAATTAATAAACTAGTGACTATTCAAAGTGACAAACTTTTTATCGTCAAAAACTGTGTCGCAATAAATTAGCCCTCGTTATAAGTTGTCTAAAGTTGTATTTAAATTTCGTATATTCAAATTGTTTTCTGTCTTATTTACTTCTTACATGACTTTTAAGAAAATTGTATATGCCTTTTCTTGGGCATTTATTTTTCAATTAATATACACATAATCATATATTCGGCAAAAAATAGTGTCGAGCAGTATAAGCTTAAACCGTTGTTTACGTCCCAATGATGTGAAGATGGTCTCTCTTCAGTACAAGCACGTTTCAATTTATCGAAATGTTTTATGAGATTCTGACCCTCGCCCAAATTATTATTGCATTGTTCTTTTCGGTAATTGCGTGTGATCTTATAGGGACCATATAATGCGGATCATGAAGACGAGGTTTCTTTTGTACATAAACGAGGTCGCTCACCGAGAATATAACTTAATTAACTTAATTACTTTTTCGGCGATACATTTCTTTCAAAAGTGATTTGCTTGCATCTAAATTTTGTCATGTGGTTTCCCGAATTTCATCTAAGCGCTCCACCAAATTTTGCACCAAATAAGGGTGTGTAAACAGTTCCTCGCGAGACATAGGCGTAAAGGAATCTCGAGCTATTTGTCCGAAAACTACTTCGTGCTAAGTGAAATTCGTCGCCTCGTGCATAGAAGTATTGCACGAATACATAGCGAGCGGTAAGAGTAAATCCCAGTCCTCGTATCTCTTCAAGTATTTGGTAAGGACGGCGTGTTTTATCCTAAACACTTGGGCTATTCTCTGCATTATGTTATAAATGAAACTTGCCCCGCGGAAAATAGCAATAGAATAACGTGATAGAGCATCGGCCACGGTAATGGCCCGTATATCTGGTAACGGAATGGCCATACAGAATTTTTATAACTGACATTGGAGCGTCAATACGTGACGATTCCCGCTTGGGGTAAGCGGTGGTGGACCTACTGTGTTTAGTGCCACTTTATCAAAGGACCTTGCTGGTATATTGGTTATTAACATTCCATCATGAGTTCTGCATACGCGTTTTTGTTCTTGACAAGTACGATAGCTGCGCATGAAATCCACATCTCGCTGCATGTGTGGCCAGTCCAATAGGCTGCATAAGTTTCTGTATGTCTTTGTCACACCCTTATGCCCCCTATCAAACTTCCGTGATAGTGCCGGATGATATCTTCCGGATCGTCTTTCGGTGGTTGTTGAATCTCGCCGGTAATATATTCGAAATATTTCTTGATTGCTTCGGCGTCGAATCGGTGTAGAGTTTCGCCATGTGCCACTACTCGGAGCTTGCAGACGCGGTCGGTTTCTACGGCGTCCCTAAGCGCTGATAGCGACGACACGGGCTGGCCTTCTTCCATTTCATAATAAAAACTGGCTGTTCCAACAATACTGAAAATTCTTCCTTCCTCATTACGGGTGATAATTACACGATTTATGCTTAATTCTTTTCATAGTAATTTCGTTTCTTCAAAAAGTCCAGTAGCTTTCAAAATTTTATAAATTGAATTCGTCAGCACCTTATGGGATGATATGAGAAGGGTGTAATTGTCTTGAACGGACATGAGTAATGGTCTCCAATTAATCTTTACATCGCATTGTTGTTCACGGGTTCTACTTTTCGATGGATCGAGTGGGTTTGTTCCGAATGCTGGTGGGCCTCATATTGCTGTTAGAAATTTTGGTGTGTATGAATGAACCGTGGTTCATTTCCCAAAATTCCGTTAAATCAGGCATTTCAGTTACGTTCGACAATTTGTGCTTGTATTGATTTTTTCGCACGGAGTTGGGTTTTCTTGTTCCGACAGAGTCGCAGGCTCGGGGAGGATCATGGTTGATTGCGGAATATCCAGTACTTTCGTGTGCATGGGTATTCCCCTTGATACCAGGTTCTTTGTGGCTGATGGTCGTTCCTCAATCTTCGAGGGTGGAATCGTCTAGCAGGATAAACGACGGCAGTTCTTCATAATTCGGCTTCAACACATCTTGGTGACGTATCTTTACTCGTAATCCGATTCCTTCCGCTGAGAGTCCAGTATTCTTCGATGTTTTTGCTGCAGGTTGCAGAAGTTTTTTCTGGTTCATCAGCGGATTCTTCTGGGGGATGACTGGAAAAGCGTGCATGTCCAGATTTCGCGACAGTGCGTCGGCATTAGCATTTACTCGATCGGGTTTCGAATGGAGTCATTAGAGTGGGCGGTGATCAATCAATAGAGAAAATTTTCAACCATGGACGTATGTCCTGAATTATTTTACGGCAGAGATCACTACGAGACAATTCTTTTTCATGGTCGAGTAATTTTCTTGACACGGAGTGAGCACCTGTCACGTGTACGCGATCGGTGGGAGTTTTTTTTTTATACCACCCAACCACCCTCATCCCGGGTATGACTAGATCCGAAGCGCTAAAAGTATTACTTCAGCTTCGCCGATGTTAGTCACTGGTGCCGCGGCTTCAACTTTGGGCCCTTTTCGGATCACATAAAAGACTCTCTTGACAGATCTGGGTCAGATCCGTTCAGGTCAGGGTGAATAAGTTCACCAAAACCTCTCCATCGAGGACATCGTTTGGATCTCCTCTTCTCTCGAGCATCCTTCCGAAGTCTTGTTTTCTCTTCATGACTGCATTGCAGAAAATTTTGAAGCTCCTTCCACTTTTCAGCCGTCTCGAAGGCCTTGTCTCTTATCATCACAGGTGTCATTGCGGCAGATCCATCCACTTCAAGCGCTTCGAACAGTCGCAGTCTGAAATAGTCCCACTATGGGCAACGCATAAGGTGTGTGGAGTCTCCCTACCCATACCAGCAGTTCACGCTGGGAGGCTTCTGGATCTTATAGTGGAAGTAATGCAAACTCTAGTGCCCCGACGCTATCTGGGTCATGGCAAAGTCTAAGCTGTTATGCGGGCATTCCTGCCACGCCCGAAGATCAGGTATGCGTGTCAATCTGGAACCCATGGCGTCATTCCATCGTTCGTATCATTGGTCGAGAGTGGCCTCAATTACCTCTTTCTTTCTTCTTTTTAAGTCGAGGATACGCTGCTCTTCTTCCTCAGGAGTGAGTACGTTTCTTCGTCTATCGAATTTTCTATTTTCTTTTCTTCCAGGTACACCCTACCCCGCATTTCGGCTTTCAGGTTCATAGACACTTTTCCAGTCAGCGCGCACGAGTGGGACACCGTCCGGTATGTCGACACCACTCTGCTGAGGTCGAACTTTTGCGTTCTGAAAAGGAGCTTCGAATAAAGCCTCGCCTTTCACCGCCCACACAGGGCCCCCATACAGGATTCTAGATTCTAGAATCAGATCCTTTTCTACGGACTCAACATGACCTTTACGGATTTAATCGTCACACTCGCAATATGATGTCTGTACTCTTTAGCGGGATTAAAATGGATTCCTAGGTACTTGATGTATCCGGACAGGACCGAAGATTCTTTGAAGAAAGACATGCTGTAGCCGTCAGGTAAATATCTTCTATTTAAAAACAGCATCTCAGTTTTACTCGTAGCTGTCGTGAGACCGGCCTGTCTTAGCCAGTCTGCAATATCAGCCTCATCTCTGTCCGAACTTGATTCTCATCTCCCACTAATTTAGTCGCTGAAACGAGAAGAGCCACGTCATCAGCATATCTATTCCAGATCAAGGGGTCCAGGACCGAGCCTTGAAAGGCCCCCTTGTATATCCTCCTCCTCTTTATAGACTCTTCTTGAGCTTCATAGACTATTTGTGGATCCATAAAATAGTCGACCAAAATCTTCCTGAGGTACAAGGGTATTTCCCGGTTCTTTAATGCCATGAAAATGGCACTCCCACTGGCCGAATTAAATGCATTTTTAATATCTAATGTTATAATCAACCCATATCTCTGCTTAGAGCTGTTCCTCTTCTACTCGTTCTCTTGGAGATTGGTGATAGATTTGGTAGTCCCCAAAATCATGTTCTCCGGTCTTTATCGGCATTCCTTCGAACGACGCAACATCCTCCTCTTCGTCCGTGCCGTCCTGCAGTTCCAGGTTATTTGTGAGATTCGCCATTGGGGATATCTTCAGCCTGTTGATGAAGCGCAAGTGCTTTCTCCATTCGCTTTGAATTGCAGAAGAAAACGAGGCGAATCGGTCGTTGGTCCTAACCATCGTCCGTTTCGTTCTTGGTGAAGATAAGAACTACCAATGAAATCCCCTTAGGGAAATTCGGCATGTTTACCACATAGAATAATGCCCAACTGGTGCTGACCTTCATGCACGTCGTTCTCAAGATGATAACAATAAGTCCCTCCACGGGCGGCCTTTAGTCCCACCAGATTTAACACGGACCTGGTATCTATTATGAATTCGCCCACGCCGTTCTCCAGCTCTCGGACGTTGATGCGGATGCGAAGAGGGGCCCTCTTCGAGCCAGGCGGCTGTAAGTTGCTCCGAAAAGTCGCCTGATTGCGTACCAACGGGAAGGACGTGCCAGCTCCGCTCCAGTCACGCGGACAGGCACCCTGGGAGTTTCAATGCTCGCTTTTTCCAGATGAAATTTTGCGAGTGTATGTCTCCCTATGATTCCATGATTTGCATTCTCTCGTTACAAGAGTTACGGGTAATGCGGGGCCGACAGGTCGCGACAATACGGTGCGCAGTGAAATGCATCGCGGTGACGTGTCGTCGGATACATTGAATACAAGGATTGGGGGACTAGTTCGAGATCCCTTTCTTCACGCGGTTCTCGCCATTCTGAGCATCTTTGATACGCGCATGCGCATATGTCTCGTTAAGTAGCAACCCGGACATTAATTGAAGCATTGAAGGCAAAAACGAACTGACCCACATATTTCCGAAATCGAATTAGTAGCAATAATGTATTCCAATAGGCTGTACTAATCATATAAAATAGGAAAAATTATTTTTTTCAATGTGGGTTAGTCCGTTTTTGCTCACCGTCTCCTTTTACGGATTGTAAGGCTAGATTGAACGCGTCGTATAACGTAGCAGGATTTCATAAAGCTGCCTTAGTTGAAATTCGCGGGAGTAGTCCTAAGCTAAGCGAGGAACGAGCCAATTGTTCAATTCCTTTCATGAACCTTTCGTTAATCGTGTCGAATATTTCTGTCGCTCTTAAGTCACCTGTCGGCACAGTCAACTTACGCGATGAATATAATCAATTATAGATTCCCAGGGAAACATGCTTGTACGTTAGAGCTCCATATCCGCGACATGAAGCGTACCGGACTTTTAGAAGGGTGATTAGATCGTTCATGCTCCGAGATTCCTTTCTTTCCACATAGTATCGTATGGGGTCTACTAGTTTATGTATAATTCCGATCACGAATCTGCCATCGTAACCTGGGGGCATGCGATACATACCACTCAGTAGAGAGTTCCATTACACTTCAAATATGGGAAACATGACACATTTGCCAGTGAAAAAAAAAAGGAAAGAAAAGGCACCTAAGCAATGGAAATATTAACGTAAAAGGCCTTAAAAAAATGTGTAACTCCAATTTTGATGGGAAACATTTCTCTCGTAGTTAGTTCACTCTGTCCAGCGGACCTTAATAACAAACATTTATAAGGAAAAGAAAGCTCTCTTTCCTCAAATAAAATATAAGGAACGAATGAAATTAGTCGCGCGAACTTGTGGAGTTGAAAACCGTAAGGTCGTGGAAACCAAGGTGGAATATAAAAGGACGGGAAGTGTGACCTCGCCATCGACGAAGCGATCGAAGCCTGATCTATCAGAGAAGCTATCGAATTTAGAGATGAGAGATATATGGAAGCAATGTACACGCAATTTGGAAGCGGAAAGAGCTACCGACACTTACGAAAGTGTTAACAGCAATTAGAGGAGAAGAGAATTTACCCACAATGTCGCGGGCCATGTTGCATCGCGTCTTGAAGAAAATGAATTTTAAAGTTGGTAACAGAAAACGCAGTAGTGCCATCATCAAACGGGAAGATATTTTGTGGTAGTGGTAGGCAAGGTAGTGAGAGAGAGGGGGGGAGAGAGGGGGAAGCGAGTTTCGTTTCGTCCCGGGTCTGCTAGAGGACTCGCCAGTAAGGCTTTACCTAGTAGACCCTGCCTCAGACATTGACGCTGGGATATTAGAAGCAGAGCGAAACGGGGTATATATGCGGGAGAGTGGATGAGTGAGAACTTGCGAGAGGGAGTCGAGCTGAGTGGCAATCTGGCGGAGACATCGGCCGCGTCATTCGAGACCGCCACAGATATATTTCGATGGTGCCAAAATTATATTCAGAGAATTCGAGAATTCAGAGCGGAGGGCAGGCCCATTTATTATTTGGACGAGACATGGGCAAATGCGGGCGATACACGACAACGAGTGTGGGTCGCAACACCATAGCTTCAGCTTCAACGCTAGGAAGACGGTTTTTTTTCGCAAATAACTTGCTGTTTTGAATCGAAAACCAAAAGCGCTGATTACCACGATGAGATAAATGCGAAAATATTTTTCGAGAGATTTCAGCGCTCTGTACCATATTTAAAAGAGAACGCGGTTATTGTGATGGAGAACGCGGTTATTGTGATGGATAACGTCATACCACGCTGTGAAACAGGACCCCTCTTACGACCGAGCAGGCACCAATCCTCCCGTTTCCGTTCAAAACTCCTCCACTTGGCCAGGAGTAATGGAATTCCTGGACTCGGAGTCAGCCACTAAAGTCCCAGTTCACGAGGAGCTGATCCCTGAGTTCCTGAGATGGTTCGATGACATCTACCAAAGCGATGAAGACCTCGCCATTGTTACGTCGGGTAACCAACGTATTGGGCATTGTTATGTTGTGGATGACTCCGAAACAAGCCCTCTGGCCGAGGCTGGGCCTTTAAAGCGCTCCAATTGGAGGCTAGCGCCATAACCGGTTTTACTCCGAAACCAGTATTCCATATTTTGGCCACGGACAAGTCCGAGCGAGCTGGGATCCTCTCCCTGATCCACGACATCATAATGTAAATGATCCGAATACTCGAAGAGGCACATTTTTGGCCCATTCCATCTAGAGGTGGAGAATTATCGATAGTTTTCCGATACTTTTTGAAGAAAATAAACAAAAATATATAAATGTGATGAAAATTTAGTAAAATATATATGCTTTAAAATATGTTTGATTTTTGTATTTCATTTTATTTTATATGTTTATGTATAGGGCAGGTATGGGAATTAAGTGAACGCAGCGGCCGAGTTTCGAAGGTGTTACGTGCCGGTTACTTTTTCAAATTCATTTCTAAATTTCTGCGAAAATTCTCATTGAATAGTCAATTCACAGATATCGACGACTGATTCAACCATCACGTGTTATGGGAACTTCCCTCAATCAATAGTCGATTATCTGTGAAAATCCTTAATAGCCATGGTTTGATTCTGCTTGAAACCTGTCACGCCGCGGGTTTTTCTCATGGAAGATTATTGTCAACGATCTCCAACGCCGTCGACGTTCTTGGAACACGCGTTGTGATAAGCATTCCGAAACCTGAACATTGTAGTAGGCCACCTTGTGTTCTTTTCTCTGTTAAATATTGTTACACCATCATTGACATCTGATCCTACCATTGAGTGTTGTGGGAGTTTCCCTCGATCGATTGTCAATGATTTACAAACCAAATTATAATAGTAATTTTATATAAGCTGCTGCGTCACTGCATTCTTCCATGCGAAAATCTGCCAACACCGTCGACGTTCTTAGAACGCCGGACGCGATAACCACCTAGGCACTGAGATGCTGGGAACGTTCGAGCGACGACGGTTGGGCCCGTGTGCATGAGGTGCAGAGTCAGCAATTTTGGCGCTCTTTTTACAAAGTCCCGGGTGCTCGGGCCTACCCTGCGATCGCTCGGCGCAGTCGTCTGTTAAGTCGCATAGTGCGTGGCCGTTCTGTTCGAGGACATATTGCCGCATTGTTTAATCGGTCTATGAGCCGGAGTTCCCGTGCGTCTTGTAGTGCGTGGAAGGACTCAGTCCCCGTAAAGACTATATATATATATTTTTGCGTTTTCACTGTTTTAATTCTTACCGTTTAAATCTTCATTTATATTTTTGCGTTTAATATTTAAAAACAATATATTGTGAATTAACATCGACATTGGTGTGGCGTGTGAAGTGTCCTGCGTTTCAACACCCTGAACAGCAGGCCCCATCCAGGCCACAGAGACAGAGGGAAATAGAGCGAGAGGTTAACATCCAGAGACAGAGACAGAGACAGAGAGAGAGAGAGTGAGAGAGAGAGAGAGAGAAAGCCATACCAAATCCTAACAATCTTCGTGTAAAATCGGTGAGTGATTTTTACTATGTCATTTTATGGAATAGACAAATAATCCAACTCACTTAGTGAGTTGTGGGTTTCCTCGGTAATTTGTCTAATCCCTTTTTCTGCTCGTACCGCATTTATGAAATGTATCAAATTCAATTATTATAAACACGCCGTTCGCACTATTTTCCTCAAACTATCTATCTAGAATGTGTAGTATCACACGACCGCGCGAACATTGATCCAACTCACTGAGTGAGTTGTGGGGTTTCCCACGATCAATTGTCGTCCGAAAATACTTGCGTTAAATTGTAACACCGGACCAATATTATTCATTTCGTACTTTTATATTCGCGAGTCATCTTTGACTCTATTCATAACGCAAATCCATGTAAATTCCCAATTTTGTACCACCTTTCGATTTTCCTTTTGATATTTATTGTAATACATGGTAATATTTACTTAAATCTGTCTCATTCTGTTCGAACCTGTCTCTACCAAAGTACCACATCCCGACTGGTCAACCTGTATTGGTTGTAGCAAGTACGTATCCCAAAAACAAATATCTAAATTCGTTAAGCGTTACGTGGAAGAAATTAGACACATCCGCTCGGTCATTTAAAAATTAACGCCTCACGTAACAAAGACAACGTCTCCTTTCTCCTGCCGCCAGTCTTGGCCTCCGCGGCGGCCTAGGAGCTTGGAGCGACTCCGGCCCGTACCACGTAAACCGCGCGTGGCGCTTTGACAAAACAAAAACGCATCGACAATCGTGCTCTCTGGGACGACGTGGAAACCTATTGATACAATGTCGCCCCAATGCGCCACGCGCGGTTCATATGGTACGGGCCTGAGGCGCTCCACGAACATAAGGCCGCCGCGGAGGCCAAGACGGGGCCAAGAGAGGGCCGCGCGTCTTGGCCCTGTTACATCCTGAAACTTCAAAAAAAAATTTTTTAAATCTATCTCTAGTTGCGTTTTCTTTTGCCAGTGGGCAGAGTGTTTCGACAACGCTTAGCGTTCTGGGAAATCTCTAGTCGAGCGCACTCTTGCTTACTGTAATTTATATTTGGAAACGGATACTCGGTACTCGGACCGTCGTCGTCGCGACGTTTGGTCGCTGCACTGTATCCTGAACGTGGGATTGTGCTGAGGCATCAGCGTGGTTCTCAGTAGTTCGTTCAAAAATAAGCAGTGGTTCGCATACCTCGCGACATTGATTAAATGTAAGCGGCGGGGGTGCGTCTTGACAATGCAACTAGCATTCTGGTGAAACCTCGCCGAGCGCATTTCCGACCGTCAAATCGTCGCGTCAATGTAAAGGAGTGATCTGAGTGCGAGAATGCGTGAGGACGAGAGTACCCTGTTTGGCGCCGGTAGCGCACAAGTATAAAATATAGAGGGATGAAGGTGAGAACACCTAATGACATCATGCATCTGTTGCTGGGGCATGATTAGAATTGCAGCGTCGGCTTATCTCGGAGCGGTCCTCGCGGCTGGACGCGCCCCAGGGCACGAAGCCGGCGACACTCTTTGTCGTACAGTCGCGGAGAGCGTGACGAGCGTCCGTGGATAGTAATCTAGAGACGCGGTAGCGTCTCGACGCCAAGAACATGAAAGAAAAGACACCCTGTATACGTAAAAGACACCCTGTATATGAATGTCGACTGCCCGTGCCATGTATCTCCATTTTCCGAAATCCGAAATTCCGAGCCCTGCATATATTCGTATCGACTGTCGCTACCGCTATCCTATACTCGTCGCGAAAATATTCTGAAACTTATTTCATTATATCTCATCACCTATGCAATATTTTTTAAATTTAAAGGCATTTTTCTTCTGTAAACCGCATATAAGCTTTTGAATAAGACCAATTCCGAAAAAATCGGGCCACGCATGCTAGAGATATCGTAGTATCGTCTCACGGATTAGTCGAAAATGGTAAGAGAAAATTTTTCTTCTCCAGTCGAAAATTTGTCGACATAATTGTCGACGTAATACGTATACTACGCGTTACACACACACGCACACCTATCAGTTTCTCACACATGTTTCGCTCGACGACTCTCGGGACATTCCGCAGAGTATATACCCTTATATACCTACCCTTATACCCTTACACCCTTATATACCGTTATACCTTTATCTCTTCTTCTCTATCTCTTCTCTATATATATATATAAAGCGGAAAGTATTATTGTGTCTGCAACGGGTAAACTCGGAAAGTACTTCACCAATGCTTTTGCGGTTTTCACAGATGTGTAGAGACAACATTTGGGAAGGTTTTAAGCTATCTATCATCTCGATATTACTAAATGGAACTGAGTAATAAGCGAAATAGTGAAGCGAGGCAGATAAATCTTACGTGGCGCCCACCGCGGTGCGCGTACGGTTCCCCGCACGGTGGTGGGGATCACGGTTGACAGTTCAGACACGTAGCGCGGTGCGAATACCGCGGGGGGGGGGGGGGGGGGGAGAGAGTCCGATTATATGTAAGCTTATATGAGAAGCCCGGGCAACGCCGGGTAAGCTAGTACTCTTATATACACACAAATGCTCTTATATACCCTTATATCCTTGCATCCTTATACCCTTACACCCATATAAACCCGTATACCCTTATACCCTTATATACCCTTTACCCTTTACCCTGCACCCTTTACCCTTGCACCCTTACACCCTTTACCCTTACACCATTTACCCTTGCATCCTTTACCCTTGCATCCTTTTCCCTTGCACCCTTTACCCTTGCACCCTTTACCCGTATGCAATTACTATTAACTACCATTATACGGCATATCATCTCCATACATCTATATCATTTTGTATTAACAACGCTTATTGCATTTTCATATTATTTTGTAATAATAACGCTTATTGCATTTTCATATTATTTTCTATTAATAACGCTTATTGCTTATATCATTTTGCATTACCAACGCTTATTGCTTTCATATTATTTGTATTAATAACGCTTATTTCTTATATTATTGTATTTTATTAACGCTTATTGCATTTCATATATTGTCATCGGCTTATTCTCATGTATTTCATGTTCATACTCTTATATTGTTATTAACCACCATTTATATAAATGTTATGTGCAAATGCTTATCGTCTAACGCATTATTGTGGACCAACCGCTATCGCATTGATAGTGCATGGCCTATAAACGTGCTTCAAATTGAATAAACTGTTTCACGTTAAATTCCGCTTCGAATTATTGTGTCTATCCTTTAGTTACGAAGGCTCCTAATCTAAACAGGCTGCTGCAGCAGCTGATTTCGGTTCGCGAACGCGAGAGTTCTTACAGTGTTTACAAACGTACTTTTGCATGGGCCGTGTACAGCTATATGTCTAGACATATTTCGCGGAAATATTACGTGTGGCTTCTTATATAAATGCAACAGTAAATCCAATTACCAAGCTAAAACAAACATAGTGCTCTAACGGGTGTGACCTCCGGAGTGATTACCATTTAAACTTTCCCTGGTCGTTCAGTGCTACGAATCTGGCATTCGCGCCTGAACTCCAATAAACCTGCAGTGCTACGAATCTGGCATTCGCGCCTGTTTCCCGCAAACGTCCAGTGCAACAAATCCAACATTCGCGCCTGAATCCTAACTCTCCGCAGTGCCACGAATCTGGCATTCGCGCCTGCATTCCCTCAAACCATTCAGTGCCACGAATCTGGTGATTATGAAAACCTGTGTTTTATTCATCATCAAACCTTAACTACCCCATCTTGTCCCACCTTCCCCTACAAGCTCAACCTCACAGTCGGGATTGCGGAGTTGTTGCAAGTGCATTTGCTGTTTCGTTATTATTCATCATCAATTCAATAAATTACCAGACAAAGTAACGTACAATCATGCGTCAATGTGTAACGTACCGCTACCTACCACCATAAATTTTTCCTTTGTTTTCATCACATATCGTTAATTTCCTTTATATTAGACGTATTTAAAAGTGTGTATTGAGTTTCTGTATTGCCTCTAGCTCTAATTTGTATTTTTCTTTTAAAAATTCTATTTCTAACTTTTGTTTCAATTGTTCGTGTTCCAACTTAGCTCTATTGAAACGTTGTTCTTCTTCTACAATGTCTTTAATTCTTTTTATTTTTAATTCTTCTAATTCTCCTCTTCTGTTTTTTCTATTATTCTGTGTAATATCTGAAAAGAACAGAACTAAAGAACAATGAAATTATTTTCATTAAGAAAAACTTTGATTTCAATGTTTTTACCAATGTTGTCGATTGCATTTTGAATTATTTGATCCGTGTCTCGACTCGAATGAACTACATGCGCCGCCTGAATAGCGTATCAAGAACTACGCAGCTTTTCGAAGGCGTCCTCCTTGGGGTCCTTTGAAAGGATTCCTTTCACTGATATATGTACGCTACAACGTCTCGAACAAGAATAAGGAAAGGAGTCCTTTCAAAGAACGCCAAGGAGGACGCCTTCGAAAAGCTGCGTAGTTCTTGAGACGCTATTCAGGTGGCGCATGTAGTTCATTCTTAAACATGGCTGCCCGCTTTGTGGCTTCAGACGCTATAGGAGGCGATGCCGCATCCAGTGTTATATATCAGTGGAACCCGTCCTCAATCTGGCATCACAGCTCAGAACGCAGTCAAATGCGAACCAGGGGGTGGAAACTCCAGCAAAACTTTTGGTTTAGTTTTTGCGCGCCCTCTAAGCTATGAAAGATTCTATTTGAACTAAAATTCAATATGGCGGTTCATGCCGGAAAAATTAAATACACTCAGAATCTGCGTACTGTAATATGTAGAATAAGAAATTCATTTGTTGACACGTTAAGATTAGGATATGAAGTTCAGGTGTTAGAGAAAAATGTTTAATTAAATTTGCAATAATTGAATTCAATTAAGTATATCACATTCACCTGAAGTTTCTTATCTAAATCTTCCCCATGTTTTTTGTTATTATTAGCATAATTGGACATTATTTTGCCAACAATAATTGATAACGCCAACAAATGTATCTCTTACCCTACATTTTGTATAATATACTTAATTGTAAAAATACAAGTAGAGGTAAAGATTAGTAAGTGCCACATATTTTTCTATTGAAAATATTCCTTTTATTTATCTTGTATCTAGTTAAATATAACATATAAAGTAAAAATATAGAAGTGTATATAAGCAATATAAGAGAACATAGAACTATGCAAATTATTTATCTACTCCATTTAAAAAACTGAAGGTCACCTTCGGTTCACGGAAAATATCGCGAACACCAAAAGATGACATACCGTATTATGATGGATATAAGGAATATTAAAAGTTTTCCTCTTTCAGTTTTTGTCAAATTCTTACCATTCGTGAGAACCCTACATAACAATATCAGGTATAGCCATTTGACCGCTGCTAATCCCGCGCGGCTTAGCTAGTCCAGCCGGTATTGGGCGACGCAGCGTTACATTCAATTCAATATCATGCGACCAATTTTAAAGTGTCCGTGTTTCTGAAAACGTGATCATAAAGAGCACAACTAGGGCTGTATCCTCATTTTTTCAAATTTTGAAATAGCGCCCTGCTGGTATAAAATTGTATTTCTTTAAAGCAATTGCAGAATAAATGGCCTAAAATTTCTTTTTTTTAAGTGACATAATTTTTATTAGGTACTCTTACTTCCCCAGTGTAAGCACCCACAAGCTTATTCTTACCTTTCTCTTAGTTCAACAGTTATAATTTAATGAAAAAAAATCAATTTCCACGATCTTGAAAATTTTGAAAAATTCTTTGAAATACGTATATGTATCACTAAAGACTACAACATATGCAAGTTTCACAAAAATCTCAAATGGTACTCCGAAAAGTGTCCGATTTCGCGTTGAATGACCCAGGATTGAAATGCGAAAAGTATTCTTTTCACACGCGGTCAAGTGCATGCGTGCCTGCATACAGACACAGCAGCGTATGGCAGCGCAGTCTGCTTGTGGCTGCCTTCGCTTGCGAGTAGCGGAGACGGTTGTGTAGATGTTGCGTGTGAAAAGAAAACGGGCCAAAAGTGCATGTCCTTCGGTTTGCGTAGCGAGGGAATCATGTTGTCTAAGAGGAACATTTGTATCACGCTACGTCCCTCTTTGTATCGCGAAGATAAATTAGAATGATATTCACAGTAATGCAATAATAATAATATTTTCATAAATAAAGCATCGTGGTATTTGTGATGTTTCCCTAATGATAAATGACACCAAACACGATATAATTTAGATAACACATATTTAGTGGTAATACGCGTCGGCCGCAGAGAAGGACTGCGAATGAAAAAGATGGGAACAATCGGCAGTCCTTTCTTCCACTCGCTCTCCTCTCCAACGATCGAGGCTGTCGACAAATTTTTACAAATATAGGAAGTACGGTAAAATCTCGATTAGGGTTAAAAATTGTGACTATGTATCGTTAATGTTAATTTTTATCACCCCTAGTTAGAGTCGTCCCCCTTGGAATCAGTGAAGCGTATAATATGGCACGAGCGCCGATCGTGCCATCCCCGATCCGAAATCGAAAATCGGCGAGAGACAACACCGATGCAAACGAGGTTCGCGATAAAAATTATTTTATTTTTGGATCTTTTTTAATCAATTTCTTACCAACATATTCGTGACGATTTTTCCGATTAAAATGGCACCAAACACGATATGGTTTGGAAAATTATATAAGTATAAATGATTCATATCCATGATAAGTAACCAAAAATGAAAAAGTTTGTTGTGTCTTTTTGCGAACAAATATATAACTTTATTAGACTGCACATAACGAGTATATCAATTGTCAGGTACACCTCTATTGTTCGACTGCTCTGTGTCTCTCTCGTTCGTACGATCCTTCTGCTCCCTCTCTTTCTCTACCATACCTTATCATTCGCTCTCCATTCCCCCTCTCCCCCCCATCCCTCTCTCTCTCTATTTTCGCCGCATTCATACAAACACACTCTACAAGTTTTAATTTTAAATTTTGATTGCGTTAGTATTGTCTCAGACGCACACAGGTATTTAAACTTACTTCGCTCCAAGGCTTTCGCTTTCATCGAGACTTTACTGTACTATATCTTCTTTTACTATGCCTGCTTTTCTTTTCTAATGTATGTTTTTCTTATTTCTATGTATGTACCACGTGTTACTGATTATTGACCCTTTACATGCAGGCAACGATTGAAAACAGCAGCGTGCCTCGCGGTAGGTCAGGGCACCGTGGCGGAAGCAGGTACGCGTGCAGGAACCTCGTACGACGAAACACTTCCAAGCACATCTGCTGCGTATGATTTTCTTACGGACAGAATACACGAAGAAGACGTAGGAAATTTTCAAGACTTCCCAATTATCGAAGGAATTGTGGAACAAGTACATTTCGATATGGACGCGGAAGATATTTTAGAAGAAATACATTTCAACGCGGCCGAAGAGGAAATTGTACAAGAAATAGATTTGGACACAGACAGGGATGAGATACATTCCGTAAGAGACATCAACGAAGAAATGGCTCAAGATGTTGGAAGTGATGCCGATTACTGGGTGGTAGAAAATGTTGAACCAGAACAGCCGGAAAATCCAATTTCAGAAGGAATAGACTTCGATGATTTTCCGTATGTTTTCGAACAAATAAAAAATCTTGGAAAACATTCGACTATTGGCTATGGCATCGAACATTTTGAAATAATTAGATGTCAACGGAATGGACTAGAAAATGTGTATTATGTAGAGTGCAAAATGTGCAAATACACAGAGCACATATCCTGTCTTCGGAAGAGTGATGCCACTATGGATATCAACCGCGCCATTGTTTCCGCAACAATGATGACGGCCGGCGGATATAATCAACTGGAGGACATACTGACTGCCGTGAACGTGTCCTGTATGACGAAAAGGATCTACGAGAAATGTCAGAATGACCTAATCGATGCCCTCGAAGTAGCCGCACAACGCGAAATGGAAGATGCTAGAAAAGAGGAAAAAGCATTAGCTATATCAAGAGGCGACGTACATGCAGAATCCAATCTACCGTTTATCCCAGTTGTCGCGGATGGCAGCTGGATGAAAAGGTCCTACCGCGGAGGAGATTACAATTCTCTCTCTGGCGTAGGAGCCATCGTGGGATACCACACGAAGAAAGTGCTGTACATCAGCGTAAAGAATAAATTCTGCATGACTTGCCAAATAGCAGGTACGAAGAAGGAAGAACCGCGCGAGCATCGTTGCTTCAAGAACTGGGGTCGTAATCAGAGTTCAACTGGCATGGAGAGTGTTGCTATTGTCGAAGGCTTCAATTGCAGCATAGATATGCACGGCCTAATATACTCTATATTAGTTGCCGATGGCGATAGCAGTGTGTACAAAAAGATATTGGACAGTGATCCATATAAAAACTACCTGGTGCAGGTACGAAAAATAGAATGCACCAATCACCTGCTACGCAATTTCAGTAAAAAAATAAACGAAATCGCAACAAAAGGCCGCGATAAAGACCTAAGAGCTGTCGTAAAGAATAATTCTCTCCGCCTGCGTACTGGTATAAAGAAAGCTGCAGAATACCGGTTGCAAGAAGAAATAACACTCGAGGAACGAATAAGAAATTTGAAGGAAGACTTGAGGAATGTACCGAGTCACGTTTTCGGTGAACAAAGAGTTTCACAAGTTAGCATACTTCTGTAATAAATACTCTGATCCCAACAGAGTAGACTACGTTCCACGAGTGAGAGAAGCTGGTATTTATCAAAGTATCGAAGAAGCGAGGCAGTAACTTTTCGCTAAAGCTGACAGTTTGCTGCACGATCTAAATAACAATGCTGTTGAAAGTTTTAATAATATTGTTACGTGCTCACCATTTTTATTAAATTTCTTTTACACCATCATTGACATTTGATCCAACCATTACGTGTTATGGGAGTTTCCCTCGATCAATTGTCAATGATTAACAAACAGAATTCCTACGGTAATAAATTATATAGCTTCTTGAAGCCTGTCACGCCACTGCATATTTTCCCATGCGAGATTGTCGACAACAATCTTTCAACAGTGCGCGACGTTCCTAGAACGCCGGATGTGATAAGCATTTGAAAACCTAAGCACCGAGATGCTGGGAACGTTCCGAAGCGACTAGGCGCTGGGCCCGTGTGCAAGAGGTGGGGAGTCAACAATTTTGGCGCTCTTTGTTCAAAGTCCCAAGTGCTCGGGCCTACCCTGCGTTCGTTCGTTGCAGTCGGCTAGCAAGTCGCGTAGTGCGCGGTCATTCTGTCCGAGGGACATATTACCCTATTATATTAGGCGTGTGAGCTGGAGTTCCATCGTGAATAGTTAATACTTAACGTGGAAAGACTCAGTCCCCGTAGAGACTCAATTATTACGTTACTCATTATTTTAAATCATTATAATTTTCCCATTCTAATGTTTAAAAGTTAAAACGTTACTTTAACTCCGATATAATTTTAAAAACTGTTAACACTATAACATCAGTGTACTGTTCGATGAATCCTGCGCTTCAACATTTTGTACCGGCGCCCAGTACTCAAGGTCGCGCAGAGAGGGGGGGGAGGGGAGAGAGAGAGAGAGAGAGAGAGAGGGAGAGAGTGAGCGAGTGAGCGCTCGAGCAAAAGAAAGAAGGAGAGTAGTAGGTATTAAAGCCTAACCATCTACGTGTACGAGGTCGGTGAGTGCATTAGAGTACGTTACTATATACAACAATTGTCTATGAATTGTGGGCACCATTTGAATCTTTCAATCTTATAAAAATTGTTTTTTTTTCCTTTCGTTACCCATGTACGGAGGGGGCAGTTGATCCAACCATTGTGTGTTGCGGGAATTCTCCCTCGATAAACTGCCTTACCTTCCTTCCGCGGGTACCGCATTTTTAAATCATTTTCAATTAGAGAATGTACAAAATCAAGCACTCGCGTGATAATTGATCCATTACGTGTTACGGGGTTTTCCCGCGGTCAACTATTGTCGATTAATTATTGTCCGTCAATTGTTGTCTATCGACTGACGTTCGCGGCCGTATTCGTCGTACGCTGGCTCTAGAATCCAGTTTAGAACAACTGTAATCTCCGAAACCGAATTTGTAAAATTCTACATCCGGCGATTTAACCTTTGCACTGTTATTCATAACATAAACCCATGTAAATTCCCAATTTTTGTACCACCTTTCGATTTTCCTTTTTGCTTATTTTTGTAATACATGGTAATATTTACTTAAGTCCGTCTCATTCTGTTCGAACCTGTCTCTACCAAAGTACCACATCCCGATTGGGCAACCTGTATGGGTTGTAGACAAAAACCGTACCCAAAAATAATCCCGATTTTTGCTTAATAACTCTGGTTATAGTAAAATTATACAATCTCTTTAAATTCGTTAAGCGTTGCGTGAGAAAATTAGACTCAACCGCTCGGTCAATCAAAATTAACGTCCTCAAGTAACAACAGACTGTACGTACAATCAGGAATCATATTGAAAATATATATTTGTGTTTCTTTTCCTGTATAGGCACCACGTCCTCGTGTACTCTCTGTAACGAAACGTCAATTTTGCGGCCCACACGGTCTCTGCGGTATTGTTTGTGCCTTGTACATACGCTTTGTGAAAGATGTGAGAAAATGTAAAACTCCGTTACCCTCTGTATTGGAGGCAGGCGAGATTCGAATCCTATTTATCCATGTGTTGCGTAAAAAAAGACGTAGCACAAGAAAGATGAGTTCTAAAAAACAGTACACTGACGTAGAAAAGCGTCTGTTTTTAAATATTTTGAAAGAATTTAATCACATAATAGAAAAGACAAAAACGTGATACAACTAGTTTAAAAGATAAGGAGGAAGCTTGGCGAGAGATCGCCGAAAAGTACAATGCATCAAATCTGATTTCAGTACGGGTAAGAAATTAGTTTGCATTCTTATTAGTTTGTATTTGAAAATTGCGATAAAGTATAGCTGAAAACGAAATATCGAAACAAAGGAAAGTTATTAATATACAGACTGTTTCGCTTTACATATATAGTATCGTAAGCCTCACAGTCCACACACGATCATCCAGTAAATATTCATCTTCAGTGTCGCTCTGACTATCAATACTTTCGATGTCAGTGTCGACATTAGAGCTGTAGCTGTAGACCGGATACCCGAGATACACGGGACGAAGAAAATTCCCGGGTAGACGCTATCCGGGAAAACTACCCGAGATACTCGAGATACCCGAGAACTTACAGAGTACAGAAAGTGATTCTGGAGAGACGCCTGTCAGAGAGATGCCGTCTGGCACCCAGTAGTGACGTCAACCCCCTGCGGTACCCCACCGAATTTGATAGCTTTCGACCCTCGAAAGGGTTGGAATAACATTAAAAAGTGAGAAATGTTCAGAATTTCCGCATTTCTCATCAGGTCTTTGCGAAAACGACGCCAATCGATTCCTTATGTTTCTCGGATGAAAATAACACTAAGAACGACGTAATTCGGACCATAATGAAGGAAATTCCATGGAAAATCGATTTATATCATTTCAAGTTGACTTGACTTCGTTAGAAATAGTTCGATTTACATGAAATTTGATGTGATTTTCATCGGAAAAACATAAGTGTATCCATCAGTGTCACTTATATATCGATACAATAAAGAGTTCAGAATTATTTTATTTCTGAATCAGATATTAATCCTCGGCCGACCGCAGCGAATCGAGGTCGGCCCCCCGTAGTCGAGGGTAAAATATTCATTATGGTATATTAGGAAGCTATTTAATGTTCATCGTATCGATATGGAAGTGACACCCATGGATTCCTTATGTTTTTCCGATGAAAATCATACCAAATTTCGTATAAATCGGACTACTTTTAACGAAGTGAATTTGAAATTATGCAAAACATTTGTTCATGGAATTTCCTTCATTATGGTCCGAATTACGTCGTTCTTGGTGTTATTTTCATCGGAGAAACATAAGGAATCGATTGGCGTCGTTTTCCCAAAGATCTGATGAGAAATGCGGAAATTGTGGACATTTCTTACTTTAGGCCATACTGGGAGATGACGGTAGGTCATAGTGGAGGTAAGCATTTGTTCCACGTCCCATGGTTCTGGCATCACTGCTCACAACCTCTCAGCTCACCGCTCAATCGTTTTGTACATTCACGCGTGACCTATTGTGAATCGCGTGTGGCCGTGCGAACACGTGGCGACTTGTGCTTGTGTGGCGCATCTCACCGAGCATATTCTCTCAACGCTCAGTAAATTGATTCTCATTCTCATTCAACGAGTGATTTTTACAATAAAGACAAAGTTACATTTTATCAAACTGCTGTGTAGTAGTGCACCTTGTCGAAGATAACCTAACCGGCATCATTACACTCAAAACTTTCGTGTTACTTATAGTCCGGGAGCCAGTGAACATTTTTATTGTCTCATCGTGACGAGGTTTTTCTATCATTTTCCTAATTACCCTGGGACGTCCCACTATTTTTCGCGCGGTCCTAATTAACATCGTCCCTACTCTCTATAAAATAGCAACTTCTAACCCTTTCCGAATCATCAATCGCCTGGACGATGTACCTTAGCGGTCCCCATCTCCAGACGATTAAATACAAAAACTCCTCCCCTCTTCGCCCTAGAAGGCACGATCTTTTCCCTCACAAGTCCCTCGTCCCAAAGCCCTCTTAAATTAAGACCTCTTCTCCTCCCCTCTTTACAATCAACATCAAATACAAGCCACTCTCAAACTCCTCAATCAAAACCCACAAAATCCACCCAACGGTTTGAGTACCCCCTTTTCAAAATCCCAAAGGACCGCCAACTAAGCTATTGCGACGTATAGTTCGCGCAGGACTCATCGAAACATTCCGATTACATAACACATATTTTAAGCATGAGTCATCGCGCATACCGCAAATTCCCCGCATACCTGACATTCAATCGCTTTGTATAAATACCAGCGCCGCATGGACCGCACGCAGCTAGTTCGGCAACATCCGCTTCGCGAGTCACATTATCACGACATTCTAAAATCTCTTAAGGGGGTAGACACGTCACATGACCTGGCCGATTTGGCAGGTCGGTATTACAGCAGGTTTTCTGCACAGAAATGGTAATACCCATAGATACGCGGCTGCCTGGTGACGCGAGAGGGAGCTGTTTGCTATTTCCGTATTCTATTCTGAATAAGGAAAGAAATTCTCAGCTGTTGCGTTGTACTTATAAAAATTTAAACGGAAAGTCGGCTGGTACTGCAAACGTAGAAAATTCATTGTACATTTTAATTACTTAAAATGTGCTTATGCTACAATATTCTACGTTAGCAGTAAGGAAATATGAGTGAAAACGGAAAATAAATGAGGGGATGTCCCCAGAAAATGAAGTTTGTTAGGTTAGACATTTTTTTATTAGTAAAGCAACGAAACAGAACATGAAATACACTTATTACACGTCCTATGCAGAAAGCAGTTATGAACAAACATTATATATAAAATTGTGTTGGATGTTGAATTGGACTAGTGAAAATGCGCAGGCTGGATGCGCGCGATTATATGGTCGGCTCCTCGAAGTGACAGAAAATATTTTCTAATAGGGAAATGCACGAAACTTTGGGATCAGGAATTCCCAACCAAGTAATGCATATGAAAGAACTGGCGAAATTCAACAATAGTTCGTCGTCTAAATTTTACAATTTAAGTATTTATTTGACGTGAATTTAAAGTTTGTCAGCAAAGTCTTTCTTGATTTGAGTTCTATAGAAGGCTGACTTTCCTTCGCCATGGAAAGTCTCCTCTTGTCCTTCACGCTGGCAATCGTGCGACTCGCTGAGTTTCGTGGGTTTAGACGCTCGAAACTAGGGGGCAATACAATGTTGCGCACTAAGCAGTGACAAATCTGCAGTTCTGCATTTTTAATCAGATCTTTGCAAAAGTGACGTCCATCAATTCCTCATGTTTTCTCGATCAAATTGGCCCCAAAAATTATAATATTCGGACCATATTTTGAAGGAAATTACATGAAACATTGTTTGCACGATTGAAAGCCCGTTTCGTTAAAAATAGTCCGATTTAAATTATTTTCTGTCAATTTAATCGGGAGAATGCCAGGAATCCATTTGTGTCACTGTCATATCGATACGATGAAAAATAAACAAATTCTGTTTCTAGTAAAATCTCGTTAGCCGCTCGCTGTTCGGGACCGGCGGTGAGCCCGTATCGTGAACGGAGTCCTAATTCCAAGTGTGAGTTTCTCGCTTCTTTCTGGCCGTAGAGGGGAGCGAGATGGAATGCGTTGCGTGTGCGGCGGGCGTGCACGATGGTCGCAAGCGCTTACGAATTACCGTGAGCATGGGAACCGCTTCGCAAAATCTTGACGCAGGCCCGGCTCAAGTCTTTTTTACGCCCTAGACGAACTTGTCAAATTGCGCCCTTTATTATAGTACATTTATTTGAGTACATTGATGTCCTTAGTCTTAATTTTTACTCGTAGTATAAAACCGTTGTAGTACAATTTGTAGTATTTCATTTACAAATTTATTTTTAACAATGCCAACAATGAAAAGACCATTTTGCACCTCTTGTCAACCTTACGCCCTAGCAGTTACCTATTTTTTCAGAATAAAGTCATAAATAATCTCAAATAAATGTATTATAATAAAGGGCGCAATTTGACAAGTTCGCCTAGAGCGCAAAAAAGGTTTGAGCCGGGCCTGCCTCAAGATTTGCGAAGCGGTTCCCGTGCCGCCGTAAGCGCTTGTGAACATCGCGCACGCCTCTCGCGCGCACAAAGGACGGAGTGTCAGGTGTCCGAAAGACGGAGCGAGACAAAATATCAACGCGTCGTCTGCTCGTACTGTCCTGACTCGCTTTCAGTGCCTTCGCTCGCTTTCGTTTCATCTCGCTCTCGCCTTCGCCGGACAAGACTGAAGCAGAAGTGGTTGGGATAGCGAAAAGTCCGTATCGTGTACACCAAACCGAGACCAAAGAGGAGATATAATAAGAGACGTCACTCCGGGCGGAACGTTTGAAGTCCTGACTTGACCTTGGCATTTAAATTGGTTGTCTATTCGAGCGGGATATTCAAATCAACTAAATCTACCTTACCGCAGTTGGCTGATTATTGTCGAAGTTTACCGATCCATGCCTAATGGACATTTAAATTGGTTGTCTAGTGATTTCCCCAGTTTATTTCTGTCCTTGTCGAGTGACGCCTCTTATTATATCTCCTCTTTGCCGAGACCGTAACGAGACTTTACTGTAATCGATGACACATCACCAAGCAACGGTGATTTCGCGTGGCTCGGACCACAAAGGTTCTCGTCGGTTATTCGAGCTTCTAAGATCGTATGCAGGTATACCCTTCGGTGCCCACGGAACTCCAACTGACAAATCCACTCCTCGATCGCTGTTCACGAAAACGAATCAACCGGCCAATATATCTGCATACGATCATAGGATAAAAATACGATGACAGATGAAATAGTATTCGAAGCTCAAGATGAAAGGCCTTCGAATAATCAAAGGAAACTAAATATCCGAAGCTAAACAGAATTTTAGGTTCGGGGTACACACACCCTCCCCGAAACCTCGTGTCGATCGGCCACTGGGGCCATTTGGAAGTATATTCTTTTATTTAAATAATGCCCATCTCTGCATAGGACCGTAAAGAATTACAAAAAAAAAATCAGGGAGTCAACTGTTGACCGATTTGGAGACTTTTCCTTGTTACATGTTACATACAATAGTCGGAAGAATAATAATACGAGCAATAATTGCAAATAATTGCTAGAACTTCCACATTCTGAAAATATGATGTCAGTAAATCAATATTTCCAGTATTAGTAAAAAAGTTTCAATTTCTCTTTTCTTATTTTAAATAATGTGATCATATAATTATAACATAAATTCGACAGTGATTTCAAGTGATGTATGTGTCACGGTAAAAGCATTAATTTAGTAAATGTATACAATTCCCAGCAGCTCCTGGTTAATATATGTCTAAAATGCATATAACCTTACCTACAATCGTCCGAAAATGCATACATTGACTGCATCACGCTTTTACTGTGACACATGTATCGACGCATGTATATCACGCTTCAGTTTTGCTATGATTCCACGTTGGCAGTCCTCCCGAGTAGGCGCAATCTCGTATCCACTAGCTCAACTAAATTTGTCACGTGACTTGCTCTGTATTATCGCCAATATGGCGGAAATTGTATTTGGGAACGCAATCACGGGCTGACGTTGTTTGTCCTTATATGAGCAGATTTTTGACTGGGTGAGGTCTCATTCGAAAGAGGGAGGTTCGATGCAGCCCGCTCTGCTCATCGTTTGAGTCACAAAACTCTGTTAGTGACCTACAAATACATGGAATCTGCGAGTGCATTTGGTCGATTTTTTCTCTACTTTGGACACTCGTATTATTACATATCAACACAATCTCTTTGAACCATGACCAGAGCGGGCTGCATTGAACCTTCATCTTTCGAATGAGATCTCGCCCAGCCCAAAATTTGCTCATATAAGGACAAAAAATGTCAGCGCGCAAACCCATGTTTCGGGCCAGATTATGTCGGTATACGGAGCGCTGCATTACCCGTGTCTACCCTCTTAAAGCTAAACAGACGGACCCTAATGAAACTACTGCGGTCGATAAAAAGAAGTTGTATAGAGGTGATATCTCCAGGTAAGGTAAATGTCCCAATTAACGACACTGTAAGATCTACTCGTACGTTCTAACATATTTACATATTAAAAGTATTTATCGCGTATACGTATAACGCTGATGCTACGTGCCTCGAATACACCACCAGCGCCGGTGACGGAGAAGTCTTGAAGCTTCATTCTGTCAGTTTTCGAGTCATAAATTCATTATTATTTCAACGTTCGGTGCTTATTAGCGTTCAAACGCCCCAGACCCGTCTGCATGGATGGTCTACTGAGGCAAGTATACCAGCAAAAGCTTCCTTCTTGCCGATTCCACTACGTAAGCTGGTTGAAACGGTTTGTTTACTACATCGCGTATACGTACACGCTTTTCCTAGCTTGTGTGAGCGTAGGCACACATTCAAGGCCCAATAAGACGGCCCTAATTCGTTATTTAAATAACTTTTTGTTCTAATAATTCCCAACTTTGTTTTACCTTAGCGGATACTAGTTTACAGCCAGTGCCATCTGCGCAAAATGATGAAAATCCGGCCCAAGGAGTGGAGAGTGCACTTCCCTTACCGTAAGTTACTTGTACCGAGCTCGAAGCATGGTTGAGAGCGAGTAGTACGGCTAGAAAAGTTTTAACTCAAATTTGAGTTTCATGGTCGGCGGTCGGGGTGGGGGAAATGGCGTTCAAACTCAAATTTGAGTTAGGACTTTTATAGCCCTACTACTAGAGCGGGGTAATATTTTCGGAGTAACATTTCAGGTCGATATCGATTTTTATTTTAAATTCGACTTTGTTACAGCTGGCTCTGCAACTTGTGTGCAATTCGATTTGATGCATTACAGGACCTACAAGCCCATGTACTCCGTCACAAAGGGACCAAGCTGTGCCTGCCTTGCCCATTGTGCAGCCAAACCTACGAAAGTGTTCATTCCCTAAAAAGACACTTTGGTAAAGCGCACAAAATAAGTTAAAAATAAATATTTGGTAATAATTATATATATATATACATTTATTTAATTTCAATCTTGCGGTCCAGAAATGTGACTTGGTTTACAAAATATCTCCCTAACCTTACCACTACCAATCACACCCCTTCGCTCTTACTTCGCAACATACTCTTGGTAAAATTTTTTTTCAAGATTTTCTACGGGGCACCCTCCAGAATGGTTCCAAATAATTAAAAAAAAATCCCCGTAAAATTTGAGCTCGATCGGATAACGGGAAAGGGTGCTACTGGGCCCTCAAACATTTAAATCTAGAGACGCGGTAGCGTCTCGACGCCAAGTACATGATCGACACCCTGTATATGTCGACTGTCGCTACCGCTATCATTTACTCGTCCCCGGGCTATTCCAACCTAACCTGAAACTTATTTCATTAATTATCTCATCACGCCTGCAATATTTTCTAAATTTAAAGGCATTTTTCTTATGTAAACCGCATATAAGCTTTCGAATAAGACCAATTTCAATAAAATCGGTCTACGAATGACAGAGATATCATAATAATTATAACATAAATTCGACAGTGATTTCAAGTGATGTATGTGTCACGGTAAAAGCATTAATTGAGTAAATGTATACAATTCCCAGCAGCTCCTGGTTAATATATGTCTAAAATGCATATAACCTTACCTACAATCGTCCGAAAATGCATACATTGACTGCATCACGCTTTTACTGTGACACATGTATCGACGCATGTATATCACGCTTCAGTTTTGCTATGATTCCACGTTGGCAGTCCTCCCGAGTAGGCGCAATCTCGTATCCACTAGCTCAACTAAATTTGTCACGTGACTTGCTCTGTATTATCGCCAATATGGCGGAAATTGTATTTGGGAACGCAATCACGGGCTGACGTTGTTTGTCCTTATATGAGCAGATTTTTGACTGGGTGAGGTCTCATTCGAAAGAGGGAGGTTCGATGCAGCCCGCTCTGCTCATCGTTTGAGTCACAAAACTCTGTTAGTGACCTACAAATACATGGAATCTGCGAGTATATTTTGTCGACTTTTGCTCTACTTTGAACGCTCATATTATTAGATATCAACACAATCTCGTCGAACCATGACCAGAGCGCGCTGCACTGAACCTTCCTCTTTCGAATGAGACCTTGCCCAGCCCAAAATCTGCTCATATAAGGACAAACAACGTAATTTCCCAAACCCATGTTTCGGGCCAGATTGTGTCGGTATACAGCGTCCTGCATTACCCGTGTCTACCCCCTTAAGTATATTGTTGCGAGCACCCTATGTAGAAGATTCATGGCCCGCTGGTGCTCGCGACGAAGACAAGAGACAGCGAGAAGAAGGCGATCGGATCGATCGCCTGTCAAGCTGTCATTCGAGAGTCAGCCGCCATTACAAGCAGACGTATCGATATTGTATTCCTAACTGATTATATTCGTTACCTGTTCTGATATTATTCTTGTTACCCCGTATTTAATGTTCTGTTATCGTTGCTGTTCAGAAAATTTATATTATGTCGAACGCAAAACGTAACAATGGTGTCAGAAGTGGGATGCCCACTCGAAGTGGGATGCCCACTCGTGCGTCCGCGGCCTCCGCGAACCCTTCTCCTGCAGCGACGGGTGATGCCTCTCTACAGGAGATGTTCACCTCTTTCCAATTAAGCATCGTAGGACACATGCGAGAGCAGAGGAAGGACGACGAAGCTCGCTGGCAAAGGGAGGATCGTCGCAGAGAAGAGAAGGACGCAGAGGACCGGCGAACACAGGCGGCCTTCGAGACACGCCTGTCGAACATGGAGGAACGAATGCAGGTCGTAACCGCTTCGTTACAAAATGGCTATAGTTCGGTTGGTAGCGGCGCGCATCCTGGGGGTGGGGAGAATGTACATGTAAATAGTGTTGTAAATAGTGTTCCGCCGACAGTTATCCCCGCACCCGTTAGAACGCCCGCCGCTACCCCCTTGTCGGAACCGCACGTACTCAGCTTGGGGTACACGGTGAAACCGACAATTTTTGACGGTAAAAACTCGTGGGAGGAGTACAGAGTGCAATTTGATACGATCGCGCGCGCAAATGGGTGGAATGACGAAAAAAAGGCTACAGCCTTGATCGCTTCCCTCGGGGGGTCGGCGAGGAGCGTCCTCACGACGCTCTCCGCTGCCCAATGCGAGAACTTCGTGGAATTGGTTTCCGCGCTCGAATTCCGTTACGGGGCGAAGAATCTGTCAAATCTAAACTATGTACTCTTCCAGAGCCATAGGCAGCGGAGAGATGAGAGCATCTCCTCGCTTGCCACCAAAATCGAGCGATTAGCGCAGTCCGCTTTCGCCGAATGCCCGGCAGAAACACGCGACAAGCTTGCTGCGTCACAATTCGTTACGGCATTGTCGAGCTCGGTTATGCAGCGGGAACTGCGACTCGGCGGTTTTACATCGTTAAGGGCCGCCGTGACCAGGGCCCTCGAGATCGAAGCTGTCGAGACCATGTCTCGAGATCCCGCGGTCGAATCGCGAAATCGCTATCCGGAAAAACGGAAGGCTAAATCCTCGAACAATTTTGAAAGGTTCCCGGCGAAACAGCCAAGATTTGGGAAGCCCGAGGAACGAAAGGACGACCAACTAAGAAAACCGAAGTGCTGGATTTGCGGAAAAACGGGGCATCTGCAAAAGGATTGTTTCAAGGCCAAGAACGTCCAAACAGGAGCAACTTCTACCAAAAAGTCCAATGAGGGAAACGGAAAGAGGACGGCGTAAGGGGGAGACGCCGGACCGCAAGGAACAGTCCCCCGGTCGTCAAAAGTGTGGCGATGCAGGAGGCGACTGCGCGGAATCCAACTGGAGAAATCTACGTATGTGGAACAATAAATCGAAAACCCTGTCCGATTATTTTAGATACAGGTTCTCCGATCAACCTTCTGGAGAAGGAGTTCTGCCCCACAAGGGACCTCGATAAGACGAAGGTCGACATTCGCTCCACCACAGGGGAGAAAATCAAAGTATTTGGAAAGAAAAGCTTGGAACTCAGCATTGGAGAACTCTCGAGCGTAGAGGACTTCTACGTTGTCGAAATGGTGGAAAAGTGCATCTTGGGAGCGGCCTTCTTGAAGAAACACCGCTGCAGCATCGACCTATCTCGGAGTGTGCTGAGCTTAACCGGCAAATCGGATATTCGCTTTGGAGAGCCAAACCCCGAGAAAAAGAAATCGGAAGAAGAAGGGGAAACAGTCGTCCCACAGCATTTGGAAGAGCTGTACACACGCTGTTCGTCAGGTTTGGCGGAAAGACAAAAGAAACTTTTTGCTGATTTACTCCGTGAATTTCAGGACGTTTTCGCCAAGGACTCGACTCAAATAGGAAATTGCGACCGGGTGAAGCACGTCATCGACACTGGAGACTGCCCGCCCATAAAACAGGCACCGCGGAGGTTGCCTTTACACCGTCGAGCAGAAGTGGAAGAGCTGCTCAAGAAGATGTTAGTACAGGGCGTAATCGAGGAATCGCGAAGCCCGTGGTCTTCTCCGATCGTCCTTGTCAAGAAGAAGGACGGCACCATAAGATTCTGCGTGGATTTTCGACGCCTGAACGAGATAACGAAGAAGGGCTCGTACCCTCTGCCCCGTATAGAGGATACTCTGGACGCTCTCACCGGATCTTCGTGGTTTTCAACCGTAGATCTACAGAGCGGATACTGGCAGATCTCTATGGACGAAAAGGATCGAGAGAAAACTGCGTTTTCAGTGGGGACAGGACTGTGGCAGTTCAAAGTGATGCCCTTTGGACTCTGCAACGCCCCTGCAACATTCGAGCGGCTGATGGAAGACGTACTTCGAGGCCTGACATGGAAGACCTGCTTGGTTTACTTGGACGACATCATCATCTACGGAAAGGACTTTGAACAGGAGCTCGAACGCCTTCGAACGGTGTTTTCGCGTCTACGTCAAGCCGGACTATTGATGAGCCCCAAGAAATGCTCCTTCTTCTGTCGGGAAGTGAAGTATCTGGGCCACATCGTCACTGAGAACGGAGTCAAGACGGACCCGGAGAAGGTTAAAGCGATTTCGGAATGGCCACAACCGAAGAACGTGACGGAATTAAGAAGTTTCTTAGGATTATGCACCTACTATAGGAAATTTGTGAAGGATTTTTCCAGGATCGCCAAGCCCCTGCATCGCCTCACCGAGGCCAAACAAAATTTCCAATGGACCGAAGGATGTCAAGAAGTTTTTCAAGAATTAAAGAAGAGGCTAACCGGAACACCGGTGCTGGCTTATCCGGTGATGGACAAGGATTTCATCCTGGATACGGATGCCTCCGACCTCGCCATAGGCGGTGTCCTCTCGCAGGAATACGAAGGCCAAGAGCGGGTTGTAGCCTACTTCTCCAAAACCTTAGGTAAAGCCGAAAGAAACTACTGCGTGACTCGGAGGGAGTTACTAGCAGTGGTAAAGTCTATCGAGCATTTCCACCACTACCTCTACGGACGGAGATTTCTCGTGAGGACGGATCATGCAGCGCTTCGTTGGCTGCTGAGCTTCAAGAACCCCGAAGGACAAGTTGCCCGTTGGATTGAACGTTTACAAGAATATGACTTCGAGATTCGACACCGGGAAGGAAGAGCCCACGGAAACGCCGATGGACTTTATAGAAGACCTTGCAGCGAAGAAGATTGTAAGAAATGCGACCGACTGGATAAAAAGGAGACACAAGAGGAAATGCACTCTACGAAGAAGATACACCGGATATTCAGTGACGAAAAGAAGAATGAATGGAAACGAAGCCAAGAAAAAGATGAAGAGATTGGCTTCATCTTGAAAAAGAAGGGGGAAGGAGAGAAGCCCGTCTGGAAGGACGTTGCTCGTTTCTCCCCACAACTGAAATATTACTGGTCAATCTGGGACTCGCTGGAAATTCATGAAGGTTTGCTTTTCAGGAAATGGGAGTCCCACGATGGTGCGACGACCTCATGGCTTTTGGTAGTACCGCGCGAGAGGGTCGCAGAGGTACTGAGGGAATTCCATGATGCGCCAACAGCTGGACACTTCGGAGTAAACAAGACCTTGGCGAAGATCCGCCAACAGTTCTTCTGGTCCACGTGTCGACAGGACGTTCAAGAGTGGTGCCGGCGGTGTGACACCTGTGCGGCGAAGAAGGGACCACGTCAAAGGGGAGCAGGGAACCTGAGAGTATACAACGTGGGAGCTCCGTTCGAGAGGCTTGCCCTGGACGTTGTGGGTCCGCTCCCGAGGTCTCAGGCCGGCAACAGGTTTATGCGGGTCGTGGCGGACTACTTTACCCGGTGGCCGGAAGTAATCGCGATGCCAGACCAGCGAGCTGTCACAGTGGCAAGAGATTCCATTGGAGATACACACGGACCAAGGAAGAAATTTTGAATCCTCCGTGTTCAAGGAATTGATGAAGCTGTTGGGAATCAGGAAAACGCGAACAACTCCCCTACATCCTCAATCCGACGGGATGGTAGAACGTTTGAATAGAACATTGCTCCAATATCTCGCAATGTTTGTTTCAGAGCACCAACGAGATTGGGACGAGTGGATTCCCATGTTCCTCCTCGCTTATAGATCAGCGCGACATGAGGCTGCCCAATTAACGCCAGCGATGATCCTGTATGGTCAAGAACTTCGTTTACCCGCACAACTTTGGAGAGGACTGCCTCCGGAAGTGGAACACGACGAGGACGTCGAGCAGGGATACTCGGAATGGATCCGAGGAAAAATGAAGAGGATTCACGAGTTTGTTCGACGCCGTCTGGATATCTACAGCTCGAAGATGAAGTCCTGGTACGATAGTCACGTTAGGACGGTGGAGTTCCAGCCCGGAGAACGAGTGTGGTTATTCCAACCACGAAGAATGAAAGGGAAGTGCCCAAAACTGCAGTCCGACTGGGAAGGACCCTACACGGTGGTAAACAAGATCAACGACGTCGTCTACAGAATTCAACGCTCGCCTAGGAAGAAGTACAAGGTGGTCCACGTACGACGCCTTGCGAAATATGAGGGACAATTACAAGAGGAATGAAGACTTCCGAGAGAAGACTCAAGAAAGAAGATTAGTTTAAGCTAATCCGGTGGACTGGGCTGCGGAGGTTGCCTTCGTAGTCCGGCCCCGCTCTTGAGATTGTTACAGGTGCACAATACCCCACGACGAGGGACAAGGTGTCGGGGGACTGCTACCGCGGCTTGGATGCGGTCCCGAATTCCCCGAATGTGCCACAACAGCGTGGCGGTCCACAGCGGGGTGCGGACATACGTGGAACCACCCCGCTACCCTCCTGGCTGGGATCCTGGCCGCGTCCCCGGTACAGTGTCTACCAAGGGGTCCCTTCCTACGAGGTGGACAGCAAACGGGAAATGATGTCCCCAATCACCGGACGGACGTGCGACGCAGTCGCACGGATCGGTCGGAGGGGACATCGCGGAGACGGGACCGCTGACGAGCTGCACCGAGACGGTCCCCTGGAGCAGCACCAGATGCCACGAAGAGGAATGGGGCCAACAAGAAGCCACGGATTGGAGTACTGGAGGAGATAAGAAGAAAGAAGAGGAAGACGAGTTAAGAGTCCGGGGAGGATTGATCGGGGAGCGGGCCGGTGACAAGCTCATGAGTTGTGACCCCCTGTCGTCGTGCCCGTCTCGCCTTTTCGTCTCCCTGACTCTGTTCGACTCCACCGTTCCTCGGGAGAAGAAGAAAAAAAAAATTAAGGCATGCAATGTTTTTCTGAAAGGGACAATGAGCTGGAGTCCAGAGGAGCTTCGTCGCTTGACTTCCACCGAGGGACTGTTGGAGTTCCGGGGACGTCGTGGGACAAGGAACCGGAACCTCCAGAAGAGCGTCGTCGCTGGACTTCCGCCGAGGGAACACCAGGAATGAATCGTTGGACGAGCCCGACCAGAAAAAGGATTGGACCTCTTGCCAGTCTCTACCCAAGAAGAAGATGCGCCATCGAAGAAGATGAAGTCCATACAAGAAAGAAGTACGCAAGACTGAAGCCGCAAGTGGAGGGTAGAGACGCGAAGAGCCATGCACCCACGCCTTGCCCAGGGTTTTTGGGGTGGTTTTTCCCTGGGCGTGAAGGTGAATACCGAGGCGACGGACGGAAGAGGCCACATAGCGTCCTTCCCACTCTTCCGAGCCAGGGTGCAGCTGCTACCAAAGGAGAATCTGCAGCGGTCGGGACGATCGCTCCTCGAAGGGGGGGAGCAGTGTTGCGAGCACCCTATGTAGAAGATTCATGGCCCGCTGGTGCTCGCGACGAAGACAAGAGACAGCGAGAAGAAGGCGATCGGATCGATCGCCTGTCAAGCTGTCATTCGAGAGTCAGCCGCCATTACAAGCAGACGTATCGATATTGTATTCCTAACTGATTATATTCGTTACCTGTTCTGATATTATTCTTGTTACCCCGTATTTAATGTTCTGTTATCGTTGCTGTTCAGAAAATTTATATTATGTCGAACGCAAAACGTAACAATATTGTTAAATTTCGCTTCTGTGCAAAAGAATTACCAAACCTTCTACATCACTGTAAGCGCATATCATTTTATCTTACTGTCATAACTAACTTATCGCTTTCTATTATTTTCATTTACTTATGCTTATCTACGCTTATATCATTTAGTTTTGCTCACGCTTATTGCTTTATATTGTTTCCTTTTGCTTATGTTATTTGCTTTATATTATCTTCTTTGCTTACGCGTATTGCATTATATTGTTTCATTGCTTATACTTACCGCCTAATTATATTATTGCTTAAGCTTATTGCCTTATGTTAACTCGTGTATAACCAATTCTAACACTTCTTATGCTTATATATATTATTATCATTGATCACCGTTATATAAATGTTTTGTGCTAATGTTTAATATCCAACGCATTGTTATAATACTCCTACCGCCATTGCTTCAATAGTGCATGGCTTATTCGCATGCGTTCCAATAAATAACGCTTTTGTTTTACCCGACTTTTTAATTCTTACAATTATCCTTCGAATACCTAGAATCGTTACAAGCCGTAGCAACAGCTGATCTCTCTTTGCGAACGCCGGGAGTTCTTATCAGTGTTTACAAGCTTACTTTCGCTTAGGGCCCCGCATGCCCATTACTACACCTATTGTAAAGAACTACGACGTGTGTCTTTTTATTGTAATGCAGTAGTTAAGCCACTTATCGAGCCATAAATACAAGCCACGAGTTCTAACGGGTGTCACTCTGGTGAGCGATTTACTCCCTAACCTTCCCTGGTCGACTTATGCTGCGAAGCTGGCCTTCGTGCTAGAATTCCTTCTACGACTTCTGCTGCGAAGCCGGCCTTCGTGCTAGAATTCCTTCTACCCCTCCGAGCTGCGAAGCTGGGCTTCGTACCCAAGGTTCCCCATATTCCCCAAACATTGTCATAGTCCTAACCTCCGCCACCCAGGACGTGACTATATCACAGCAATTACAAATAATAATTCTTGATAATTTAATTAAGAGGTTTCATTCTGATGACTCTAATGTAGAAAAGAATTCATTACTGGCTATTTCAACACTGCTGGATCTGCGGTTTAAGAAAATTCATTTTCGCAGACCGTTTGCAGTTGCAAACGCTATCACCGAAATAAACAAACAGATTCTTGAAATAAAAAATAGTACTAACAGGTCTCCAACTACTCAAAAAGTAGAAAAAAATAATGCCATAAAAATGATTTATGGAACATCCACGAAGAATTGGTTGCATCTAACTGCAGTACAGAAAGTGATATGCTTGGAAGAATATCGGTGGAGTTAAGACAACATCTGGATACACCGCTAATAGGCATATTAGAAAATCCTTTGAAACATTGGAATGGAACCAAAACAGTCTATCCACACTGTTATCAAATTGCAGCCAAATATTTAACACTCGTGGCTTCATCGAACGCTTATTTAGTAAGGCTCGTAATGTTCTTACCGAAAAAAGAAATCGGTTCCAAGGGTCAAAAGTGTCCAAATTGTTGTTTTTACATTCTGTCGGCGATGATTACTGGAAGTGACTTCTAATTTTTGTTATTATGTTCAGGTTTAGGTACGGTATTCACAGTCGCCACTTATTCTTAAGTTTAATAGACTGGTAGAGGATGCCTAAGGTGATCTTAAGCTTAAGAAGCAACTATGAATACCGCCCTAGGTTTAGGTTTATTCTATTCTTATACATTTCACGATGCTTGTCCAAAAGATGGCAAGATATCTCTTATTTTGCACAGTCCATTATACATTTCTGCACGTTCTCTTTAAATTACATGTTTTCTTTTCACATCGTTGTTACGCTATATTTTATATTAAGTGCAATCACTAATACCCTGTGCAGGTGCTTATATTCTGCTACATGTTGTCCTACTAGTATAATATATTATACAAGTATAAAAATATAAAAGTGCAAAGTACAGAGTATGCTATGTAGTCTATAGTATTTAAAATATAAAATATATAATATAATATATAATACAATATATATAATATAATATAAACTATTACTCTATACTCATTTTCTAGTCCTTCTTATTTTGGTTACCTTATCACGCAATTGTCCAATTAATCAGTTACCTCTTAATGTTCAATATTTGATATTTGATATTTTTGTAATTATTTATATCTAGTTGAATAAATATCTGAAGAATCTAAGGATAAAATTTTTTCGATGGACATTATAAAAAGAGGCAACTTGTGTGAAAAGTTATCGTCATTAAGTCTTTTTACTTATTAATTAGGTAACAGTGATTGGTAGATGCGTTTCAAGCATTTTGGTATTACTGTCATAGCAGTAGTTGCTCATGTACATGACACGACGTAACCTTAAAATGACAGATAAACAGTATTAGGTTAGCTGGCAATAATTGGGGTGTCAGTAATTCAGTCAAATACATTTGAAGGGTGTCAGTAATAGATCCCGTAATATATTCTTGAGATTGATGAATTATACATAATTATGAATTTATACATAAAAATCAAAGTTTTAAGATCCACCAAATTTTGTTCATCAAGTAAACATATTAAACAATAATAAATAACAAGAACATATACTTTTAGTCTATAAGTACAAAACTATAAGATAATGTCAGCGTCAACGCTTAATGTGTCAGTAATTGGGTCATTTACCCTAATAGCGCTTTCGGACTGTCGCACGGGGGCGTACTGAGTGCGAAGTTTAGCCAATCGGCAGCGAAAAAGTTCACACTCCTTGCTTCCGATTGGCTAAAATTCGCACTCAGTGCGCCCCAGTGCGACCGTCCGAAAGCACTATAAATGTAACCAATGAGAGCGAGAATAAAGTTAATTTAAGTATTCTTTTAGGATCGATCTTTTTTTTCCACAATTGATCGATCTTATCCCCGATCCTTCATAAAAGATCGATTCTTAGGATCGATCCGATCTTTGTCCAGAATCGCCATCACTAATGTACACATTTCTTCACATAAGGGGGGAGGTGTAACGACGTCCCACTATTTTTCGCGCAACTTAATTAGAGTCTTCCCCGTAAATCACTCCACAACTCCGCCACTATCCCCAAAACTCAACACTTACCCCATTCCCCCAACCAGTGGTGCATCCAGAATCCCCCTTCCCTTCTTCGCCCTACGAGGCACGATAGTATACATATAGCTACGGCCGGGACACACAGGGATAAGTGACATACGCGTTCCTATATCGCGTCCCCAGCTCTGGCACGCTGCTGGATTGCATAGATGTTCGGGCCGTAGGTGTTCCCCTTCAGTACGAATACTTTGCAAGAACCCTTCCCGGTAACGCTGCGTAGGTCACCAAACTCAACTGTCGCAACGCAGAACAAGGAAGTCAAAGTGATTGTACTGCGTGTTGTACCTATACTTATGTAGAAGCAGTGAGAAAAATGTATAAAGAATTCCAATGTCTGCAGAACAGTAAGAAGAGCTACGTAATTATGAACAATTATAATTTTTAATTATCTATTTCGTGGAAATTGATATATGCACATTTGGGTGGCTCGTATTTACTCTTGGTAAAAATTGTTTTCAAAATTTTCTTCAGGGCACCCTCCAAATTAGTTCCAAATAATTAAGAAATAATCTGTGTAAAGTTTGAGCTCGATCGGATAACGGGAAAGGGTGCCCCTGAGCCCTTAAACAATTAAATTATTTAACAGCTTACGAAGTCGATTTTATATAATATTCTCCAAGTTATTGATTAAATAAAAAAATATGTCAAACAAAAGTTGTAGATCCGGACAAGAAGCATCGTTTATGTTGTATTACTTTTTCTCGTGCGACAAACGGTTTTCGAAAAAAAGTCGGAAAACTTAAAAAAAAAAAAAAAATACCCTCAAATTTTGAAAGTTTAAATGCTTCTAGAACACATTTTATTTATGAAGGCGAACAAAAAAAATGGAATTTTTATTTTCGAGAACTATTTTTTAAACATTTAAGGGGCAGCGTATACCGAAATATGAGAAAAAGATAAAAAAAAATTTATTTTCTGTGTTTGATATGTCATAAATGTTTCCTGAAAATTAGGTACCAGAATTCGCAAAAATATCGAAAATACAGACTCTGTATCTTCGCTATTTTTGCGAATTTCGGTCCCAAATTTTCAGGAAACATCCATGACATATCAAACACTGAAAATAAAAAAATTATCTTTTTCGCATATTTCGGTATATGCCACCCCCCTCCTTAAATGTTTAAAAAATAGTCCTAAAAAGTAAAAATTCATAAATAAAGTGTTCTAGTGTGACGTCCCACTATTTTTCGCGCGGTATTATTTAATGTCTCCCTCGTAAATCACTCCACAACTCCACCAAAACTCAACTCTTACCCCCCTTTTCACCAACCATCGGGCCATCTAGACGATGTACCTTAGCGGTCCCCATCTCGAGATGGTCAATTACGAAATCCCTTTCCCCTCTTCGCCCTACGAGGCATGATCTCCTCCCTCATATTTAAATTTATACAAGTCCCTCGTCCCAAAAACCCTCTTCATTCGAGACTACGTCTCACCCCCTCTCTACGACCATCCAAATCAAAGCCACTCTCACCCCTTTCCAACCAAAACACCCAAAATCCATCCAATGGGTTGAGTAAACCCCTTTTCAAGCGCCCAAATAAAACCCAGGAAGTCCTATTGTGACGCATTTTTCGTGCATGAGTCATGGTGCATACCGCGCATACCCCTCATACCTGACATTCCTACAAATCATAAATACAAGGGCCCGAGAGACCGGAAGCTCTCTTCTACGGAAACACTCCCGCGGAGGTCTACGTTCTCATTTATTACTGTGTTGTATATAAAACTAATAATGTCAGGAGGTATAAAAGACAGCTGAAAACAGCCTTTAGGCGACATATTTAATTCAACAGGTGTTAACGCAGAACTTATAAAAACACATTTAGATTAACAATTATTAGCCTGGTTACAGATATCGGGCCGAATATTACGCAACTGGCTAGCATTTTGGGTGTTACAGAAAATAATTCTAAAATATTATTAGGGGGATTAGAATTATATTATATATTTGATCCACCACATCTGATAAAAGCTATTCGCAATAATATGATTAAATATTCATTTCACTGGAAAAATAAGAAAACTTCATGGGCGTACATACAGCAATTCTATAATAAAGGCAAGGAATTAAATAATCGGTTAGCTCCAAAATTAACCAACAGTCATGTATATCCAACAAATTTTGAAAAAATGAGAGTCAAGTATGCAACACAAATTATTAGCGCAACAGTTTCAGCAAGCTTAAAGACGTATTTAACATTGAGATGTTTAACTACAGAAGCAATTGGAACAATTGAAATGATTGTGTGACGTCCCACGGGGACTCGAACCATTAATTACCGACCGTCGATAAGGTAGAACCGATATACACTACCGCAAATCCAATCTGCATGACCGCGCACAAGCATTGCATATACTTTTGTATATAATTTATAAATAAGCGAATATTAGAGAAACAAATATTATAGAAATGTTAAGAATAATTTAATATAAATACTGATGAAAGTGCGAAATAAATTATAATATAATAAGCGAGTAAAATGCAAAATAATGTATAACAACTCACTGCGCATGTGCCAGACCGCCAAATTTCCAGTATAAAAGGAGGTGTGCGCAGTACCTCGCGCGTTCATTCGAATACGAACACGTTCCTGCGACCTGCTAGTTCCTGGAGGTTCCTTAGGTACTATCCAGCAGAATTTCAGCACGCTCCGGAAACGGCAGCGACGGGTTCTCAGTGTATAAGGTACTGGTGCTCCTTTTTGGATCTTTCATTTAAAATGTCGAGAACTCTGTCTTTTCGGAGGTTTCAAGCGTTGCTCCTATTAGTAGGCAGCAGCTTAGCCGCTTAGCGAAGGCAAGGTCTACAGAACACTAGAATACGAACTCTGCCAAGAGTTTCGGGAACCGCTCCGGAAACGGCAGCGGCCGAACTTACAGCAGAAGGACAAACACATATAGATATATCTCATAACATATTTCACAGCGTATAAGAATAAATTAGCGTAATTAATTAGCATAAGAATTATAAACCCAAAAAAGCACCAAAAAAACCATAATATATATATATATATATATATATATATATATATAATCGTAGCCGTAAGCAATATTATTATGCTCATTATTAGGATTAAGTGTTGTTTGAATAAAGTCATTGTTATGTTTAAGTGGGAATCCAATCCTTCATTCTTACCAAACGAACCCCACCTACCCTATACTCGAGGTGACGCCGCTCTCCTCTCGAGAAGCTGAAGCGTTTCAGTTGTCTCCGGGCAACCGGACGTTACAATTGCTTTATTCAACAAACTATTTGACATAGAAAATTCATCGAACTTAACGTCATCAAAAGTGTACAAACAGAGCATTTAGCGGCCAAGAAGATTATATAGACTTCCTTAATAGTAGTTTAGAATTTTTAAATCAATTAGTAGTAATTGGAGATAAGGTTAAAAATATGGCATCGTATGTAAAATGTATTAAAGGTTGGAAAATTACTATCAGATCTATAATGAATATTTTGACGCATTTAAAGAATGAAATTTTTTCTTTTGTACTTACAAGACGCATGTCCCAAAATTGTTTAGAGAACTTTATGAATTGCATGGATGACTTTGATAATATATTAACAAATTCGTCTCAATTATCAGAACAAGCAATGTCTATATTAATTGATCCAGTTGCTCGCGAATCTTTTAATGTTGACAATTGTGATTACCATCAGCAAACATTACCAGAGCAAAATGCATTCAAATACATTGCAGAATATTTAATACATAAATGTTTAAAAATTCATTCTTGACAAATATGTGAACCATTTTTTACAGACAACAATTGACGAAGCAATAGACGAAAGTAATTTATTTACCATAAAAAACTTCAAAAAAGTAAAAAAATACGGCAAGTGTTCACAAAAGCGACCTACTAACGACACCTCTTGAGCGGTGTCGTTAATTAGACAGGTGGTACAGCCTGCTCACTCATGTGGAGCGCGAATCGCGTCCCCTTCCATCGATTCGCGATCCATGGAAGGCGAAGGCTTTGCCTTCCTAGAAAACGAGCGTGATTTCGGGGAATCGCTCACTCTGTTCCTGATCTCAAACGACTTGGTAATGTAAAATTTGCTTACGCACCTTGCTTGCGCTTTTATTCGAACTGCTTCGAACCGCTACGCTTCGCGACTTTGCTTCAGCATAATAATTGTTACGCTTAAACTTAAGACTTTCTTAAACGCTGCTTGTGTATATTAATAACTATTCAAACGTGTTGTGTAAATTAATTGTTTATTTATTTGGGCTTGACTTCTGTAAATATACTCTTAAAATTAACTCGGGCCGATCCAACAAACATTTATAACACCAAGTACATGATAAAATCGAGGACGGAAAGGAGTAAATCACAAAAAAATAGAAGAAAATATAAATCACAAAAAAATAGAAGACAATATACATTGTAAAAAAAGATGTGAAATCAAAATGAGCTGCCAGTACATAAAGGTGCTTTCTACCTTCGCTTAAGATGACACAACTACATAGACATTTGTCTAGATGTTACATTTTATCTTCACATTATTAAAATGTCGGCGATATGAATAATGGAATGTATGAACACAGCATTTTAGCTGTGTATATATAGTTGTGTCATCTTAAGCGAAGGTAGAAAGCACCTTTATGTACTTGCAACTCAGTTTGATTTCACATCTTTTTTTTACAATGTATATTGTCTTCTATTTTTTTGTGATTTACTCTTTTCCGTCCTCGATTTTATCATGTACTTGGCGTATTTTTTTTACTGTTTTGAAGTTATATATGCATAGTACTTTGTGTACAGTACAGGGTGCGCGAAGCAGCTCATGGCGCTGAAAGCAGCCCTTGGCGCTGAACGTATTTAACATTGAACTGTATTATCAACCACAGTTATTAACACCTTTCGAAGAAAAATATGTATGCATTTTTAGCATTTCGTGGCCAAGCTTGTTTTTCTACTGGTAAATCATCAACGAATACCCACGTTGTACCGTAAAGAACGCAAATGACTGATTCCAAGTCGTTTTGTGGTTACGGGTTATATTTATTGATGACCGAATAATTTTTTCACCCCTTCAGGGTTTATTTTTTTTTTAGATATTGTATTGTCATCCAAACTACGCACACCTGCAAAGCTTCAAGACAACTCGATAGTTGGAAGTTGGTTAAATTTGAGTTGCCACATTTGAACCATACACACATCAAACACACAAAAACTGAATCAAATCGTTTAAAAATAATCTGATTTATGCCGGGTTTAAATTCATTTTCATCTAGGAAATCTCAGCAGTATCTTACTGAAACGTTCATGCTGATACGATAGAAAATGTGAAAGTTTTACATTCTATTAAAACAAACAATATAAACAAACATTGAATAATCATATCATTATATTTTTTCACAAGTAAACATAAATATTGCACAGAATGAGAGAAGATAATTAGGATTGCGAAGTTTAGAAGAGATATTGATACGCAATTTAGTATTGTTTCATTGATATGTTTCCTAACATCACTACCCAACCTCTCTATCTTTCATTATTGCTATGCTCCTTTACTTTCAGCGAGGCTCTGACGCTAGACGCAGTGATCGGCGGGCTCCAACTACCACTGATGGAGGGGAAAACACCTACAGGAGCGGTGGTTATGTGTACATGACTGACGTAGGCAGGCACGGTTCAAGCACACGTAACCACCGCTCCTGTAGGTGTTTCCCCCTCCATCAGCGGCAGCTGGAGCCCGCCGATCGATGCCTAGACGCAGCTCGCGTGCTGTATTCCTTCAAGACTTCTCGATAGTAGGAGCTGTGGCAACAGCGCAGCAGAGACAGAGAGAACAGAAAATGTGGCAACTATACGTAAAAAATTCGTCTACACAGAGTACCTGCAGCTGTCACCTCTGTACTAGTTCTTTTTATCGACCGCAGTAGTTTCATTAGGGTCCGTCTGTTTACAAGGGACGCTTCGATCGATTCGGACCATAACAGAAATGAGACGGCAGCCTTAATAAGAATCTCATGATCACAAAGAGAGATAATAAACTCAGCTGTATCATGTAGCTGATTGTTGGCGTATTTTTCTCCTGCGAATTTTGATCCGATTTATATTGGTCCATAAAGACTTTTATAATATGATCAGCTTTTTCAGTCAAAAATAAGCTTTCTCTTATGGATGAACAATATAACATGCATTGGATTGTGGCATTCGCATAACAAGACACACCATCAGAATTCGGGAGACCTCTTACGTAGTATTGAATGGTATCCACGATGTGATCATTAGTATTCTGACATTCGGAAACATTATAATTAGGTACTGCCCAAACAGCGTCACGAACATTGAGAACGCGGTTTTTAGAAATTGAAATAGTCATAAGATCAGGTCTATATTTTTTTCGCAATCTATTGTACTCTATTATAGCCGATTCTTGTGCCTTTACGCAAGATGGATCATAATTGATAAGATGCAGTCCTTGTAATGTGGTCACCCGAGAAAGAGCAACGTAAATTTGTCCGCAAGTAAATATTGTTATCTGCTTCTATGGCAGCATTCTGCAAGCTTAGTTCTTGATTTTTGTGAATAGTTATACCATAGCTGAGGCAAATCGGAAATTGTTTTCTAATAACGAACGCTCTATCCATTACTTCAAATTTAACACTTACACGTTCTATTATATGTTCTTGCCCCGTGGGTAATATAATTTTCAATTTTTCAACGTCATTATCAACACCTCGTGTACTGAAACAAGTTTAGCAATGGTACCGTTGATAAGACGTATGTAACATCAATATTTCTTCTAATCATGATTTGCACCCCTACTTTAATAATTACGACTCTTGCAAGTCCTGCCGTTCGGGAGCTATCATCGTCATTATTGATTGGTACTTTTGACACCTTTTTTTTCAAGTACGGTGCACAATTCGTTGTATCATGAGCAATCAAATGGATTTCTTCGGATGGAAATCGACTCAGCATTGCAGCGTTCAAAATATCACACTGAGCATATGTGGGAAGTAAACACACCTTATTAGATCCCACATTAAGCATGTAATCACTTAATTCCTTTAATCGGTCATTACAATTTGTCGCTTTGAAATTTAATTTCCTCGATTCTAAAAGCTTCGAGAATCCGAAACGGTCACTACTCCGGTGCAAACTCTCGACAAGATCTCTTTGTAAATATTATCACCCTTGTAACAAATCCCCAAACATGCCCCTTTTCTTTTTCGTTAATAAACTTAATTAAAAATACTTAAATACTTATATTCTTATTATTCTTACGTTTATAAAGAGTGTTCAGGATTAATATTAATATTAGCTCAGGATACCGCGAGACGCGAGTGTGTCGAAAGAGAGAATTGAGTGTAAAGGAGTGAGAGAATTGAACGCATGCGCGATCCTCAGTCGATCAACGGATCGACGAGAGTAAGGATCAGAAGCAGTGATTGTAATTTGTGCATGGCAAATGAGAGAGGGAACCGAGCGTTCCACGCGCGCGCCTGCGCTCTCCAGTCGCTCAGTAGACCGACTAGAGAACGGATCGAGCGAGACGAGAATGATTGACGCGTAATAGTCGAACTCCGTTCCTATTGGTGCGCTCCCAGTTCCCCGAATATGTATAAATACGGGCAAGAAAGCCCAGAGAGAGATCATTTAGATACATGAATTCATTCGAGTCTTTACAAGAATCATTTAAGGCTAATAGCCGATTCCACCATAAATTTAATGCTCCAACTTTGGAGGCCGCTTTGCTGGACACTTGGCTGCGCTGATCGCTCAAACTAAGGCCATAGTCGCCAGGTTTGGCGAGAGGTTCCAGCCTTGGAGGCCGCTTTGCTGGACACTTAGTTGTTGAAGCTAAATTATTGACAAATATTATTCTCAGGTTAGTAATATTACTCCTCAGCGACGAGGGAACAAGACTATTCCAGGTGGCAGTACCGCCCCTGATGAACTAATGAAACAACTCAACGATTCTCAACTTAAACATATTCAATCTCCTAGATTTATAAGCTAATTCCTTTATCGACCGAGAGTCATTATCCACAAACTAATTCCTTTATCGACCGAGAGTCATTATCCACAAACTAATCCCTTTATCGACCGAGAGTCATTATCCATAAACTAATTCCTTTCATTCGACTAAACGTCGCTATTAATTATTTAAGTTACATTATTCTAATTCGATCGTTCAACCGAGTATTCTTTTGTACCGACCAAGAGACGCAACCCAAGACGATCAGCTTTACTTTTTGTAACGACCGAGTGTCGCAACATAATTAATTTCTTTAATTTCTTTAGAATTAAGGCATTAATTTACGTTTTCGTGTATCATTTAAAAGTGTTTTCCTTGAATAAACACTATTAAGTTAAATTCTTGTTCTGGAATTTTAATTCTTTATCGCACGCCACTAGAACCAATCCCGAAAACCTGTAACTCGCGTTAACGCCACGCCTAAAACCGTTACACCCTGCTGTCGCATGTTTATTGTCAATTCGTCATAGCTAAACAAGGCAGACCATAAATTATAAGAACCTAATCCTCCAACATTTTTCTCCATACTCTTATTGGATAATTGTATAAAAGCAGGTTCCTCGTGAACAGGAGAAAGTTGTAGTAAGTCACCAAATAGCAGAATAGGTATTTTTCCGAACCAAACATCATCGGAATCTGCAGTATCAAATATTTCTGTAAGTCGTAGATGTATGTACAGGAAAGTTACGTTAGAAACCATCGAAATTTTTTGAGTTAATCTCGTACAATTTGAAGGGCTACATCGCTAAATTGTCTATACTGGGCTGTGTGCCCATGTTCTACGGGTAATTGGAATAATCGGTGTATAGTAAGACCTTCAATATTAAAAGCTGCGATTCCAGTAGGAGCAGTTACTGCTGTGTTTTTAAATTTAGTAGTCCCCAAACAATGGAGGACGAACAATTGTATGGTAAGGTTTATTAATTTTATTAACGATTAACGATAAACTTTCTGAAAAATTAACTTTGTAAAAATAACATTTATTCAAATTTATTTTTCCTGATCCAGACTATGAGGATGATTTAATAATGGCGGCGGCGCCACCAGCACCGAGACTTCCACAGGCACCAGGACCTCCACCCAGTGATGCCAGAATCGTGAAATGCGCTTACCCCCTCTATGACCTACCGTCGTCTCCCACTATGGCCTACCGTCGCCCCGCACTTTCTTCCCATCGCACTGCACACAAGCATATCCCTACCCCTGCCCGTGTGCTCGGCAGCCCAACAGGCAGCTCACACGGACAGAAGTAAAAATATGCTTGTGTGCAGTGCGGTGGGAAGAAAGTGGGGTACGCTGGTAGGGTATAGTGGGAGACGACGGTAAGTCATAGTGGGGGTAAGCGTTTGGTCCCGCGTCCCACGATTCTGGCATCACTGGTCCCGCGTCCCACGATTCTGGCATCACTGCCTCCACCACCACCGGGACACCTCCATCAGCACCGGGACCCCCACCGGCAGCGGGACCACCACCGGCAGCGGGACCACCACCGGCAGCGGGGGGCCTCCACCGGCAGCGGGGCCTCCATCAACAGCCGGGCTTCCACCGGCAACCAGGCCCCCACCGGCAGCGGGACCCCCATCGGCAGCGGATCCTCCCCGAGGTCGAGGCCGCCGGTGGCCTACATGTAAGTGTTTTTAAACGATTTTATTCAGCTTCGATCCTATGTTTGTTTGTATGGTTAAAATCTGGCAACTCTGGCAACTATAAAAATGATTAAAAACAAAGTCAATATTTCTTTAAACATAAATTGCAATAACTTGAGGAAATATCAACGGATTGTTATGAGACTTAAAATATAATTTCAGAAAACTCTAGCGAAGCCGCAAAGTGTATGTTAAAAACGCTTATGTTAAAAAATGTAATAATATTTAATTAAAGATTAATACTGGTTTGTGGTTATATGCTGATTGCATATCGATTGAATTGATTTGATTTGTGGTTACAGGCTGATTTCAAGTCGTTTGAATTTGTGGTGATGTGTTATATTTATGATATACAAACAGGACGCAATTCAAATTTCGGCAATTTACCTTATGATTGAGACTGCATTTTGGTTGCAATTCAATGGTACAACGATACATATTTGTAAAAACACGTGGCATCTCAAATTTTGACAACATACCTTATTTCACACTCGCCAAGTTATAACCTGACTGTAAGCTGTCAAAATTTGGAGTCGATTACATAGTGAAGATCAAAATTTGGAGTCGATTGCATAGTGAAGATAGCGATTGAAGAACGAAACATGTATTAGTTCGTTTTGGCTGAAGGTGTGCGTGTAACGCGTAGTATACGTATTATGTTGACGAAAATTTTCTTGGAGAAGAAGGCGAAAAAGAATTTTACAGTTTCCGACAAATCCATGAGACGATATTACGATATCTCTGTCATGCGTGGACCGATTTTCTTGAATTTGGTCTTATTCACAACTTTATATGCGGTTTACATAAGAAAAATGCCTTTAAATTTAGAATATATTGCAGGCGTGATGAGATTTTAATGAAATACGTTTCAGGTTAGATTGGAATAGCCGGGCGACAAGTAAATGATAAGCGGTAGCTTAGAGCATATAAACCTGGAGGATGCATGCAATGGGCGAGAATGTAGACGGCAGTAGAAAGAGAAAAATATACATGAGGGACACCCTCTCTCTTTCTAACATAAAAAAAAAACGTTGGCGCTAGAAAGAGAGGGGGTGTCCCCCATATATATCTTTCTCTTTCTATCGCCGTCTACATTTTTTCCTATTGCATGCTGCCTCCATGTTTATATGCTCTAAGAGCGGTAGCGACAGTCGACATATACAGGGTGTCGAAACATGTACTTGGCGTCGAGACGCTACCGCGTCTCTAGATGCATTTCAAAGCATACAGAACAGAATACAATTTACACCCCCCCCCCCCCCCTCGCCATAAACATGACTCATGTATGAAAGAAACTAATTCCCTTTAATTCACGAAAAAAGTTCTCACGCAAAGATTGTGAAATCAACTTTGCTAATTCCAATTGTACCTTTAAATCACGAAAACAATTAAAAAAAGTTCTCACGCAAAGATTGTGAAATCAGCCGAAGCTGAAAATCTGAGCACTGAATTGATTTGTGGCCAATGAAGGAATGTCAAGTATAAAAAGTGACAGAGGAATCAGTGTTCGAGCGGATAACGAGATTACAATTGGAATTAGCAAAGTTGATTTCACAATCATTGTGTGAGAACTTTTTTCGTGAATTAAAGGGAATTACTTTTTTCATAACTTATTATAAATTACTAAGTGCCCTATATCATAACGGTCTTCATCCTCAAACCGGTTCATATTCACGCAAGATACGTGATGGTACATCAGCATAAAAATGTATTGACAACGACAAAATTAATCAAACGAAATGGCCCAAAAACGCTAAAAATGTGTATATTCTTTTTTTGTAACGTCAAAAATGAAAATAAATCGTATTTTTTAAACGAATTTATTCAGCTTCGATTCCTATGTTTGCTTCTGGTACGGCTGCTACATATCTGAAAACTCAAATTTAAACCAATTCCACCAATCCAATTCTCTTGAAACTTTGGAGGCGTGCGTAGTTCGGGTGACAATACGATATTTTAAAAACCAAATTACCCCGAGGTGGTGAAAATTGTACCCAATCAGCAATAACCAATAAATATAACCCATAACCACAAATCCAAACGACTTGAAATCAGTCACTGCTTTCGGGTAGCTAGTCGCATCACGAGTTCCGTAAATACACAATTTATATCGAGAAATGATTCGTTAATGTACCACCGATCACGTCCCGCCGCTATCGCGCGAGATCTTCTTTACCATCGTGACATTTCAAAAATGTTAACAACTAACACTTGGCAGATTATGATTGAGTGACAGCCAAGTGCCATTTATAAATTCTGCTTTCAAATGGCGACACCTTCTGGCATCAAGCGGAGGAGGAAAACGTGACGTCACGAAAACTCTTAACCCAAAAGTATCATTTAGATAACTATTAATACAGAATAATTATCTTATCTTTTAGACAAACAGCTTGATACATTAAGTAAAACGACAAATGGGTTCGAAAAAAAAAATGATTCGCTTAATCATGTTAAAACACCGGGACTATGTCATAAAATAAGATAATAAGGCCAAAATAGCTGCGGGGCCTGTCAATTTCGTTATCATTCGTATATACAGACATGGTGGCTTAGTGTGCCTATGGGTAGAGGGGGAAGGGGAATTAGCTTCCAGACGCGACCGCGTCTGTTGATATGGTGCATTAAAAAGTCCCCATGAAAGTTTTTATAACTTCTTATTTTCTCTGGAAACAATATTTTTGTCAAAGGTCGAATCCCTTTTACCAAATAAAAACATCGGAAAAAATTTATTTAAGGGGTCAGTCCACTGTGAAGTCGTGAAAAATGGTCATTTCTTAGGATTTATTTTTTAGTAAACGGAATGTCCAACGTAAATAATGTTTTGTCTACTTATTAATACACTTATTGACAGCATAAACAAAATCTATTTTAAATTTTTAACAATTTTATTTTAAATATATATCGCACTGATGTGAGCGCCTTGAGAATGCGATGTAATGCTGGTGCAGGTGATTCCGGGAGAACGACGCATTTGAAACAAAAAATTCAAAGTGTGTTGTAATCATTATGAGTGTGGTTAACGCCGAAACTAGGATTATTTTTACTGATAAAAAATTAACAAAATGGCGGAGGTTTGAAGTTTAAGTGTCGAAATGCGGCGAATTTTTCAATCATTTTGCCTTGTAAAAAGTACGAAATGATTAATCGAAAAAGGTTTCTGTAGTCCCGGCCATAGCCACTGATGTGCTGAATAACGTGTAAAAATTTCAGACTGATTGGTCAAATAGTTTATTTGCAATCACCTGCATCAGTTGAAAAAATGTTGTTTTGAAATAATCGCGTTTAAAGCTTTAAAACAAATTAAAAAAATTCTTTCAAATTTTTGTGTGTAATATAAGAGTAGCTTAATAAATACCAAAAAGATTTATTACATTATATGTTGTATCTACGAAGAAAAAAATCTTTAAAAATAGCTTCATTTTTCAAACCGTCACTGTGGACTGACCCCTTAAATTGTATAAAAATTTATGTATTTCTCCTGTATCTTCTCTACCTTTTCTGCTTCCATCCATCCCCAAATTTCTGACGAGTACACCAAGATACTTTTCGCTATGCTTCTGAATATTCTCATTCTTCTCTCAAAATTGTTCTTGAACATTCTTTGTCCTATTCCCCATATCTGCGTCATTGCTATTCTGGCTTTCTTTATGACTTCCCTTATATGCATCTCTCTGCCTCCGTTTTTCTGAAAATTATACCCTAAGAATTTGAACTCCTTTACTTCTTCCAGACTGTGCCCCTGCCAACCCCATTCTTCTCTCTTCTTCTTTCCTCTTCCGTTATGGAAAATCAGCACCTTAGATTTCTCTGCGTTCAGTTGCAACCCTTTCCTTTCCAGGTATTTTCCGAATCTTCGTATCATGTCCTTAAGATCCTTTGGTTCATTTGCTAGTAACGCTATATCGTCCGCATATGCCAGAGTCCAGATTTCTTCTTTTCCTACTCTAACTCCTCCTGCTTGGTTTTTCCTCATGGTTTCCTCCAAGTCCGCTACATATATTGTAAAGAACGTTGGACTCACAATTGTCAGTGGGCATCCCTGTCTTACCTCCTTTGTTGTCCAGAATTTGGATGACATTTTTCCGTTTACTTTTATTGTATTTCTTGTTTCTTTGTAAATTTCTCCGATTCTCATTCTCAAGCGTTTACTTATTTCCTTTCTCTTCATTATGTTCTGATGTTTTACTCTATCCACGTTGTCAAATGCAGCGCTTAGGTCCGCGAAAAACGTATACAGCTTCCGCCTTTTTTCTGTATTGCTCTATTAGCTACATAGTTCAGAATAAAAATGATATCTGTTGTCGACCTACCGCTCCTGAATCCTGCTTGCGTTTCTGGTATTATGTGGTTCTTTTCCAATTCCTCGTTTAATCTTTTTTCTATGACCATAGCATATATTTTCTACGCTGTGTTTAGGATCGTTATCCGCCGGTAGTTGTTTACCTTTTCTCTATCTCCTTTTTTGAATATTGGTGAAATCACCCCTTCTTTCCACTTCTCCGGGAATCCTTCTCCCTTCCACACTTTATTGAAAATTTCTGTGATCCTTTTCACTATTTTCACGTTACCGTAAATCCAGGCTTCATTTTCTATTTTGTCTTCCCCTGCTGCTTTCTTTTTTTCGTAGTTTCCTAATTTGTTCTTTCACTTCTGCTTCTGTTATTTCCTCTTCCTCTTCTCCTTTCGTGTTGTCTATTTCTTCCAACTCTCCTACTTCTTTTTTACAGTCGACGCCTTCTAGCAATGTTTTAAGATGATCCTTCCATTTTTTAAATCTATTTTATTGGAGATCCCTATTCTTTTCTTTCGTTGTTTATTTATATATTCCCATATTTGATTTTCTCCCATTAATTGCATTATCTCGTTTTCTATATTTTCTTGTAATTCCCTTCTCCTTTCTTCACACACTTTTTTGTACTCTCTTCTTTTCTTCTGAAAGTCTTCTTTGTCTCCTTTGCCCCTTCTCCAGTTCCTCAGTGCATTCCGGGCTTCTCTTTTCTTTTTTGTACAGTTCGAATTCCACCACTAAAAGCTGCTCAATTTCCATTTCTTTATTTTTACTTCTTCTTTCCGTACTGCATTATTTATTGTTCCTACCATTTCTTCTACCATTTCATTCACCTCTGTCCTATTAAAATTTATTTATCTAGCAGTTCCTCAGGAAATTAGCGCAATGCACTGTGCGATACACCAACAGAATTTATGTGCAAAAAGTATAGAGATGGAGCACGTTATGTGCGTTGTGACCACAATAACTAATTACATTAGAATGAATGCTTTAAAACGCCGGCAGTCCAGAAAATTTTTACAAGATGTAGATGCAGACTTCCGTGAGATACCCCTATACACGGAAATACGGTGGCTTAGCCGTGGAAGAACCTTAGCTCGATTCTTCCACCTACGTAGCGACATTTCCGTTTTTTTTTTTTGGAAATGGTAGGAAACCCTGCTCCCGAGTTGGAAAATACAGATTGGCTCTGTGATTTGGGATTTATTTCGGATGTGGCAGACCATTTAAATATTCTAAATACACAGCTGCAAGGAAAATATAAAACCATATTTAAATTTTACAATTTAATTTGCGATTTTAAAAAAAAAATTCAAGTATGGAGCGCAGAGTTAGAGGTAAAAATGTGTGCAATTTTCCAAAATTAAAATCAGTTATGACGCAGCATACTAAGTTTGAGCAATATGAAATTATATTACAGAAGTTGAGTGACCAATTGCAAAACCGGTATCAGGATCTGTATGCACTAGAAAATGAATTAAATATAGTTACCAGTCCACTAACAATAAATATAGATACAGTGTCACCACAATTGCAAATAGATTTAAGAAATTTAAGAGGTGACATAGAAATGACCAAAAAAATTCAGGAGACGGATGGTATTATTAAAGCAGGGTTGACTAACTGGCGACTCACGAGTTGCCGGGGGCTCCTCCGCCTTGCGGCCGCGCTGAACGGCCCCCTCCATACCTACTAAAGATTGACGATCGCAGTCGAATTCGTCCGTCCCTACACAGACATACATACATATAATTATAATTAATACGACAATACGAACTGATATATACTTACTTTTACTCGTCTCTGTGAATGTGAACGTGCACATTGAGGCCGCGTCATATTATTGACAAGGGATGGTATATCCACATCAATTTTTGTTATGGCTATCCTTAACAGCGAAGATAATGAATGGTCCGCTAATCTTGACCGATATTTACTTTTTATATTTTTCATAACGGAAAACGCACTTTCGCATCTGTATGTAGAACCAAACATTGATGAAATTTTTAAACCCAAATCCAACAATTTCGGATACTTTTATTCTGATAGTAATTTAAAAAACTCCTGTCCATATTCATTTCTGGCGAGAACGAACGGATCTGCTTGCAAATTACACAAGTCAACTATAAATAAACAAATCGTAAAATATGGAGGATTTACAAAGTGTTGTGCTATTGTTACCGATGGTGCGAAAGCCATGGTAGGTTCAAAGAACGGATTAAAAGTGCATTTAAGAAATAATGGAGTTTCTTGTCCAACTTTTCACTGCATCATGCATCAAGAGGTACGGTGCGGTAAAATTTTAACATTGAATGCTACGATGCAATTTGTAACCAAAGTTACAAATTTAATTAGAGGAGGAAACAGGGCTCTCTCCTACCGCAAATTTCAAAATTTTTTGGAAGATGTAAATGCTACGTACGGCCATTTGCATTTACATAGTAACGTACGTTGGTTAAGTATGGGGAAATGTTTGGAGCGATCTTTTGCTTTGAGAAAGGATATCTTGAAATTTTTAAAAAAGAAAACCAACACAGAGACATTCACAGAGACGAGTAAAAGTAAGTATATATCAGTTCGTATTGTCGTATTAATTATAATTATATGTAAACATATGGCCGTGGCCGGCCGTAGCAATCGAATATATTTATGTCTATGTACGGAGGAACGTATTCGACTGCGATCGTCAATGTTTAGTAGGTATGGAGGGGGCCGTTCAGCGTGGCCGCAAGGCGAAGGAGCCTCCGGCAACTCGTGAGTCGCCAGTTAGTCAAACCTGTATTAAAGTATCAAAAACTGAATATCCATATTTGCATAAATGCGTCGCGAAAATGTTAACAATATTTGGTTCCACATACGTGTGCGAGCAATTATTTTCGACTATGAATAAACCGAAGTCGCCGTTCCGGACAGTCATGACGGATAAAAATTTAAAATGTTCGTTGCTTTTGAGCTCATACCAAAGTATACAACCAAATATAGAATATTTAGTCCAACAAAAACTTCTACCGACAACAAAGCACAATAATAATTTTTTATAAATGCATGTACCGCACCACCTACTATCTTTCATAAAGTCTGCGTGTATTGTTCGGTGTATCCTTGTATATATAATTTTTCAGTTATATACATATTATGTATATATTATTATTGTTACATTTTCGTTAACTCCCCGTATATTGTTACATGTATATATTTATTACTTATGTAATTTTGTGCACAATATTATCCCACATATTAATGAACACCCTGTATATGTATCCTTGTTGCCAGCTTTTTAACTTCGCTATCAGTAGCCCCCTCTTCTCTCCCATTCCTACCCAGTAGGCTTCCACGATTTCTGCTTCTACCTGCAATTCGTGTCTTAACACATACTCCACCGTATCCTTCGGCGTCTCTTTACGCGGTAAATCCTCCCCCCTTAGGGTAATATTATTTCTTCTCTCTCTTTTTTTCTAGCCTCTTCCTTCCTTTCTAGCCCCTCCAGTCTTTCTGTCATCCTCACTGCCTGATCCTTCTTGACCTCCAGTACTTCTACCCTACCTCTCATTTCCTTTCTTTCCTTTCCCCATATCTCGTTCCTCCTCTTCCACTCGTCCCTCAGCTCTCTATCATCTTTTCTCAGCTCTTCCAATTCATTCTTAACTGCCAACACTACTTCCATCAATTTGTCTAATTTATCCATTTCTCTGTCCTGTTCTGTCTCCTGGCAGACCGGCGTTTCCGCAGTTCCTATAACTACCTCAGTTTTCTTCGTCGGCAGCGACCTCCCTACTTTCCTTGCTTTTAGAAATTCTTCCTCTATTTCCTTTTCGGCCCTTAACCTCTCCTGTTCCTCCTCGCCCTCCTGTTTCCTCTTGAACGAGTCCAGTATCGAGCCTTCGCTGCCCGCTCTACTTCTTCCCAGCTGTTCTACCAACGATGGTCTTCCCCTTCTTCTCGTTTCCTTTTGCACTTCCCAGCCTTCGCCTGCTCGGTTCATTAGAGTCTCTGCTCTTCTTTACCTACTGCTGTCTCCGTTTTGTCTTCTTACTTCTTCCACTCCCGTAGGTGCCACTTATCCTTGCCACATATCTTATACTTCGTGCACTCGTTTCACACTTTCTCTTCTTCACCTTTTATTTCACCTCTCGACACTTTATTAACTGTCGATTATACTGTCCACCGGAACCTTGTCTTCTCCCCGTGTTTTCCACCTGGCCTCGTTATTTTCTGCACACTTTTGCCACACTTTTCGTCCATTTCTTTCGCCTGTCTGCTTACACACGTTCTCCTCTCGCGCACGTCACGTGGTTCCCCCCTACATGTTGTTATTATCAATATACTATGTTTTAAATGTGTTATTGGCAGTTCAATTCTTTAATGTATCTATTTTTTCAAATGTGTGAATCATTTTTTTAATAGTATAACAATTTTTATTTAAAATATCTGAAATACCCAGGAACACGTCCTTTTTACCAATAGTCAGCCAGTAAAAGCCCAACTCCAGCCTTTCATATGCCAGTAGTCAGCCAGGTTCTTCTATCAGGTTATATTATGTATCAGCCACCCTATAGTATACTTATTGTTAATTGTCAGAATGTTAAGTGGTTCAAAATTCATGTGTACTCAAAATTTAAAAATTTCTTTTTTTCTGAAAATTCTAATTATTTCAATTATAACAGCCGACTGCTAGACCAATCGTCTCGTCGTCAGCCGTTTTGTGTTTTAGACGACCAACCACTGGTCAAATTGACGATTTCTTAACGATATCCAGTATCCAGCTGGGGCGGCTGACTATTGGTTTTCTTTATATTTTGAATGCCAATAGTCGGCCACTTCAAAAATATTTACTAACCTAAGTTTAAATGCAATTATAATTTCACGAAAAGTTCATTCGAATGTTATCAATCGCGTATTCAAAATTTTAACATAAAAAACTTCGTATTAGTGTTGGTATGCACTATTTCCAGAACCATCCAATCGCCAACACAATAAAGCTTTGTGCAGTTCATATTTTTACCGCTAAATGCATGAAACTTCCCACATTCGAAAGAGAGAGAGTACACTGATCATTGTTTCGTTTAAATATATAAGATTTTATTCCAACTTTCTTATTTCTAAGCAATTTATTTCCGAAAAGGCTGACTATTGGGTAGGGGCCGAAATATGGCACATTTACCCTCCTCCACTTTAAATTGTGATAAAGCAAACAGGCTATTTGCTGACACACCGGAAAAAGGTGCTCTAGAGTCCAGGGTTGACTAACTGGCGACTCACGAGCCGCCGGGAGCCCCACCGCCTTACTACCACGCTGAACGGCCCCCTCCATACCTACCAGACTCTGACGATCGCAGTCGAAAAGAGAAAGAAAGAAGCAGAAATCGACTGCGATCATCAGAGTCTAGTTGGTATGGAGGGCAACAGGCGGAGAGGCCTCCGGCGGCTCGTGAGTCGCCAGTTAGTTAACCCTGCTCTAGACGAATAACAGAACAATCGCGAATCCAAAAAGTAGAAGCAAAGTATGAAGGCAAAAGTAAAGAAGGCAAAGAAGATTTTGATAGAATCAGATGAATAAGCAATGATTGTTTAACAAATGTATATCAAATGTTTAATAATGATCTGTGTATCCATTTATATTTTTTTAGAAATGTTCATTTGTGTTCATATTTGTATTTAAATAAATAAAACAGATGTATTACAATTTACCCCAGATAGTGTTACTTTTTACCCCGGACTGGAGCACATTGTAATAAAGGTTACGATTTGTTATGATGAAGCTAGATGTCTACCCTGCTGGAACTGCCAGTTAGAACCGCATTAAAATATTTTAAATCCGGATTGATGCGGTTTTGTTCCCGTAAATTGCAGATTGAACCAGGTGAAATATTTTCTCTCAGTTTCAAACCGGATATGCATTTAATAATCTTGATGGTATTTATCTGTATTTCCTAGCACAATTTGTCATCGGTTCTGCTCGGATTTACACGAAGTAACTCGCATATTAATAGTAAACTTCTTCAGTAACTTTGTTCATTTTTTAAGCTGGTTCTATCTGGAAATCCATATCCAAACCAAAATGGAATCTACTGGTCTTTTCAAGTTATTTTGCTACCAGTTCTTACACAGATTTGCATATCGTAAATGCATGTTCAAACACACATCTATCTTTCTGGATGAAATCGACTCAAATTTTGAGTTGTTTCTAACTAGCATCTACAAGTGTTGATCAAAATTCAGATGATACTCATCAGTTTTTCCAAGCCATTTTACTACCAGGTTTTATTTGTATTTGCGACACATTTTTATGGTCCCTCGACCTTTTTACCTAGGTTATCAAGGAGTCATCGAATAATCGTTACCACTTACACCGTGAGCTGAGGTTTGATATAATTTTATTCTTAAACCTACTATATCAAAAGCTTCTGCCGTATCAATCTTGCATCGAAATCTTGATCACGGAGCAAGCTGCCTCGTTAGCTCGTTAGGCACTTATGTCACGCGGCACACATCGCTGCCGCGAGAGGAATTACCAGTATCACGGCCACCTAGCGGTGTTCGAACCAAATCAATTATTTTGAAGTATGAGTTTCGTAAAACCGGAAGGAAACGCATTAATTTTTTATCCGACAATCCATTGGAAACCGGGTCAAATTTTTTCTTCGAACCCCATATGGATCCCGTGAATTATTTTCTCTGCCAATCCAGATCGCGACGAGCTCGTAAGAGCTTGTGGCATTTTCAGTCAAAAACTATTATGTTGTGTAATGGTCATTCCAGATAAAACAGAATCAATTGTTTCGAAGTATGTGTTTTGTAGAATCGGATAGAACCGCATTAATTTTCTATCCGCCAATCCGGTGGAAACCGAGCCAAATTCTTTCTCTTCAAACCCCATATGTATCCCGTGAATTATTTGCCCTGCCAATCCGGATCGCGACAGACTCGAAAGAGCTTGTGGCATTTCCAAAATGAATCCGTAAGATTTTTGATCCGCAATTTCAGATACGAATTTTGGACCTGAAAAATCCTCTTTCATTCATCGATCTGGACATCCGCATTGAACCGGATTCTTTTTTGAACTGCCAAATATCACTGCTTGAAAATCCAGGTAGTACCGCATTGAACCAGATAGATCCAGTTCAAAATTCAATGCGGTTCTAACTCGCAGTTCCAGCAGGATAAGTATCAAAGATTTTGTCACGTACTTCCACTCAATGAACTCACCACATATGTAAGTAGTAAGTTCGCAAATTATTTCCTGATTGATGGAAACACTTCCCAGGAAAAATTGTGAAAACTTTTTTGTTACAATCTGCCCCGGTCTCCCCTGCATTTTAATTACTTGAAATGTGCTTATGCTACAATATGCTACGTTGGCAGTAAGGAATTATAAGCGAAAAGAAAAAATAGATGAGGGGATGTCCTCAGAAAATGAAGTTTGTTAGGATAGGTTAGGCACTATTTTATTAGCAAAACACTTTAGCAAAACCTGAAAGTCATGGGTATAGCGGGGGGCTTTCCTCCCTGACAAGGAAAAAAATAAATTAATCGTTCCTCCAAAATTAAATTAGTAAATTACAAAGTAAAAATAAATTAATTTGTGAAGTAATTTCGCATTACACGACCCCGGTTATATTGGTTCCTACCTACGTATATAAATTGTAATAACAAAAATGGTTTCACTATTTATTACCCCCCCCCCCCCCTGAATGAAATTCTAGCTACGCCCATGTTGAAAATTATATACTTACTAGCTAAGTACACGTGCTTCGCTACGGTTCGCTTAGTTCTTTTATATATATATAGCTTAAATTCCCTGAATGATAGAGCCCTTGGCAACTTATTCCCGCCGCGGTGCTGTTTCGCAAGCGAGAAGCGTTCGCCCGCTCGCCGCCTGGCGGTCGCGTCGCGAACTACTATTATTTATAAATCATTATTTTAAAAAAATCAAAACGTTAGAACCTCCTTCTCGCCAAGACGAACAAAGTGATGTAATACACTTGTGGCCACAGTTCATATTTACTGAGAAACCGCATTTCATAGTATGCAACTTCACTTTTATATAATAGTATAGATATAGATTACAAGATAATTAAACGTCCTATGCAGAAAGCGCAGTTATTGAACAAACATTATATATACAATCGTGTTGGTGCGATAGTGATCTTTGGATTGCAATTGCTTATTCGATAGCTTTTCATATGCGCTAATGCACTCGCTGATGCTACTGCGATGTTGCCATCGATTATACAGAAACAGAATTTGTTTATTTTTCATGGTATCAATATCAAAGTGACACCAATGGATGCCTGGCATTGTCTCGATTAACGGCCGATTTCTTCACCTCCGGTAATCTTCGGATTAGAGTTATGTTCCACATAACTGACACATGCCTGTTTCTTCACCTCTGGTTAAGAGTGATTAGCCAGTTAATTTCCAAGTTAACTTTACTGGAGGTTCGGGTACCGATTAACTGCCAGAACTGACAGCTATTCGCGATTTTTGTGATGTGATTGGTGGAAAACATAACTGCTCTTTGCACGCGCCACATAACCCCAATTTCTAATTTCTCTCGAAATATTCTCAATTACTCACTGTGCTTATTGAATGTTAGTTGTATATTTTGAAGCAACGTACGGTAAACGCACCTGTAACTGAACACTTAAGGCTAATGAATGAACACTATTATAAAACTATGTTTGCAGCGCGATTTATTCCGCGTGCTGCAAAAATTGTTTGGATATGAAGCAACAAATGAAAAAGTCTCTGATTAATTAGTTGCTTACTTTAATAACTTATTTTACTCATTTTAATAAAAAATTTCCATTCACTGGTACGTGTTCATTTACTGGCGCGTGTTCATTTACTGGTACGTATTCATTTACTGGTACATTCACCCTAATCGTTCTTGATCTAAATTAATGAATATTTCTTCACTTTAGTTAAAAAGTATAATGTATATGTGAATACTTGGCCAATGAAATCAGTGCGTGCATACATTGACTATTTATGCATGTATTTATGCATTGTACTATTATGCACACACACACACACACACACACACACACACACACACGCACGCACGCACGCACGCACGCACGCACGCACGCACGCACGCACGCACACACACACGCTGAATTAGCATGTTTTGACTGTAACACAATCTATATTCAAGTATTTTATAAAAAATAATTCAATCATGAGCAAGAATTACGGTCACAGTATTGACAGACAGCAAATTCACTTGAGGTAAAAAAATCACGATCACGGTTATAAATCACTGTCAGGGAGTTTGCACTTCATCCCTACTCACGATCACTTTTAAACGACTATTCAATGAATTTGTCGTTTTACCGTTTTTGCGGTGTTGCCGCGTCAAACCTTTCAGTCACTTAACCATAGGATCTAATAGCGCGCAGAAACACGCGTCACAGTTAACTACCACTTAGCATCAAACTGGATAACTGATCGGGACTTTAGTCAGAGGTGAAGAAATCGGCCGTAAATGAACAGAAAATAATTTAAATCGGACAATTTTTAACGAAACGGGCTTTCAATTCTACAAACAAATTTTCACGTAATTTCTTTAATTATGGTCCGAATCATATCATTTTTGGGACCAATTTGATCGAGAAAACATAAGGAATCAATTGACGTCATTTTCACAAAGATCTGAGTGGAAATTGCAGAACTTCAGATTCGTCACTGCTTAGTGCACAACATTGTATGGCCCCGCTGGTTTCGAGCGTCGAAGCCCATGAAACTCAGCGAGACACGTGATTATTGGCGAGCATCGCGTTTGACGACTCTAGCTAGAGAATCACCCCGTATAAATGCTAAGAAACGATAGTCTGACTATGAAATGGCACGCGTTTCGGCTATACAGTATTGTCTCCCTATGGGCTCGGCTTGGAGCACACGATGTGGGCTTTTTGCTATCCCCACCACTTCTGTCTCACTCTTGTTCGACAAAGGCGAGAGCGAGATGGAACGGGAGCGAGCGAAAAACACTAGAAGTGAGCGAGGGCAGTACGAGACAGACGACGCGTTGATGTTTTGTCTCGCTCCGTCTTTCGGTCGCGAGCGCTTACGGTGAGCACGGGAACCGCTTCGCAAAACCTTGACGCAGGCCCGGCTCAAGTCTTTTTTGCGCCCTAGGCGAACTTGTCAAATTGCGCCCTTTATTATAATACATTTATTTAAGATTATTTATGACTTTACTCTGCAAAATTAGGCAACTACTAGGGCTTAAGGTTAACAAGAGTCGCAAAACGGTCTTTTCATTGTTGGCATTGTTGAAAATAAATTTTTAAATGAAATACTACAAATTGTACTACGACGGTTTTAAAGTACGAGTAAAAATTAAGAGTAAGTACATGAAGAAGCTCAATTAAATGTATTATAATAAATGGCGGAATTTGGCAAGCTCGCCTAAGGCGTAAAAAAGACTCGTGCCGTGCCTGGCTATCTGATCGTCGTGCGAATGCGTCGAGCAGTCACGATTCCATCTAAGCGCTCGCACCCGTCGCGCACGCCCGCTGCGCAAGCAAAGCGTTCCATCTCGCTCCTCCCTTCGGCCAGAAAGAAGCGAGAAACGAATGCTCGGAATTAGTGATGGGCGATACAGTATTGATATTTCGAATATCGATACTTTTGGATCCAAATATCGATATTTAATATGACGATATATTGCAGTATCGATACTGAACCCTAAATATCGAAATCTCGATACAACCGCTGCTTCGACACCAGCGCTGGCGGGAAAAAAATCCGGCATATTGTGGAGAGGGAACACACCTACAGCAGTGCAGTATACAGGGTCATCGTTTAATCCTGCAACCCGCCCGCGCGCGCGCGCGCGCGCGAACTTGTAAAATGGCAACACCGCCTCACGGACGCATTCCACCGCAACCATGCGCCCATACTTCCGCCATCTATGAACTAATGATGAAAGTGTAGTTTACTTAGTTTTTCTTTTTTCAATGATTTAACCATAATTGTTGCGAAAAGCTTTTGCAAACTGTTTATTTAAATATTTTATATAATGCTCTTTTTAAAATTCATGGCGCCGATAAAGAATAGGCTAGTTGTCCCTGTATCATTACTTTCACAAATTAAGGAATTAAATTTTTATTCAATTATATATTAGTTTATATTTTTATATATATTTTATCCTTAATGTAGTGCATGCACAGATCGGAAGTAAGAGGTAACTAATGGGATGTGTCGTTGTTTCTCTAGCATTCTTTGAATTTTTTATACAATTTTTGTGTCTGAATGTTTTAACCCTTTAGCTATTATACGTCACGCCTGTAGTGGCATCCGTTTATGTCATCATTTGAAATGGTACATGAAAATGCGCAGGCTGGATGCGCGTGATTATTATGTGGTCCCCTCCTCGACGAAGTGACAGAAAACATAACCTGTACGCTATACCCGATTTCCTAAAAATACTGTTGCGGCGTAATAATAATGTATCGGAAGGATGATAAAAAGTTCACAAATGTAGCGTAAAAAAACGAAATAGCCATTAAACATTTGTTGTCATGTAGCATAGAGGTTATATTTTCTGTCACTTCGAGGTACGGTTGCCACCCGTACTTTAAAATAAAGTATCTTAAGTTATTATAGTTAAATGTACTCTATACTTTTGAATAACAATGAAGTATACTTATAAAATACTTTATTTCACAATAAATGATATTACGTGAAACGTAACGCAATATTATTATCTTCTATCTGTTTCTGCCACTCCAGCATTAACTGAGATAGTTTTCTCTGTCATGAATGTGAAGTGGCGGGATGAAAGAAACAAGGCCTCTCTCAATCTAATAAAAAACGAATTATTTATATATTTCAATATGAATATTGAGTGCAACGATGCCATTGAGATATTTCAAAATAATAAAAATTTACTCTGTAATGCTAAAAGCAATAGGAAATATGTTTGGAAGAAATGAAAACTAATAAGATTACAATGTACTTTTAATTTGTTGAGCGTACATTTTTGTATACCCCACAAAAGCAAATGTACGTTATTTTTCTACAAAAAAAAAAAGGTGGCAACCCTACTTCGAGGACAGAAAATCCGCTCCTCTTAGTGACAGAAAACATAACCTATATGCTATACCTGATTTCATAAAGATACCGTTGCGGCGGAATAATAATATTTTCGAAGGATGTTAAGTCATACAAAGTTCACAAATGTAGAGTAAATGAACGAAATAGCCAATAAACATTTATTATCATGTAGCGTATAGGTTATATTTTCTGTCACTTCGAAGAAGGGACCACATAATAATCACGCGCATCCAGCCTGCGCATTTTCACCAGGCCAGGCGGCTCCATGGAAGGGTACCTTTCCCACCCTGCAGTAGTGGTAGTTGGAACCAGAGATGGGCATAAAATTATTTTAAATAAAAAATTGGTTTCGAGTAAAAGGCAGAAATTTTTGGCATTATTTGAAATCAATTAAATATAAATAACAAGGAGTTATTTATTATTCGAAGCGCCGTAAATAATGTTGTCATTCAAGGGGAATTCGTCCTAAGCTTCGAATAATGTTCTCCCTTTCATTTAGATTTATATCCGAAAGTTATTTAAAGCTGGGCGAGCCTCGAGCGCCTTTGATCGAAGTCGTCGGCTCCTCGAGCCGAGCGACATTGTATCGTTCATCCGTCTAATCTGCAGCGCGAGGTTGCTCGGCGATGTGTTATCGATTATACAGAAACGGAATTTCATTATTTTTCATCGTATCAAAATGAAAGTGACAGCAATGGATTCCTTGCATTCTCCCGATTAAATTGACAAAAAAATTTAAATCGGACTACTTTTAACGAAACGGGCTTACAATCCTGCAAACTAATTTTATGCGTAATATCGTTAATTGAGACAGTGAGAGCAAACAACGCACTAACCCACATTATTTTCGAAATTGGGGTAGTAGCAATAACGTATTCCAACTTGGAACCATATTCTTGAGTCCGGTGTGCGCCACTATGGGCTGACTTACGTTAATATCATCTTTTGAAACGATACGCCACTATTGTGGCTTTCACACGTAGGTGGCGAAAAATTAAGCCAACCCTGTCGTAGCTAAAATTATTGAAATTGAGACGGGTACGAGACCAGTCGACACATTGTTTTCAAACCTCGTTACAGTAATCTGGGGTGCGAGAGGTACACCGGCCATAAAAGCGGAGCGCCCGGCTCGCTTACCTGAGCTGGGAAATTCCCAATACCTAGCTCTTTGCGACGTTACATTGAAAGAGACCATCTAAAAATTGAAAAGACCGCGTATTCCTCAATAAAGTGAAGCGCGTGCATGCCTGTTTAAGGCAAAACGGTGGCCACTTCGAACGACACATGTGACACATTAATAATTGGCCCTTTTTTCAGGGTCAGCACCCAACGGCCCTTTTTAGGGCCATCAAAAACGTTAACGAGGAAAACTCTGATCAACTAACATTCAGTAAACATATCAGCCATTCCATCTCAAATCATTCACGATTCGCCACATAGTCACAATTAACCGTTAAATTCGAGATTTTTTAAAATTAGTACGTCGTCGGGAAACATAGTTAAATCAGCCACATGCAATGCATATATTTTCAATTAAACGATGCATCGCTGGAAACATCGACGAAAAAACGGTCAAAGTTGAAATGCTAAATCTTTTGCGTACTCGCATTTTGTTAACTACAGTTACGAAAAGGATTTATGCCTCATTTTAATTAATAAATGTTAGAATTTTGGAAGAATATGGAATACAATTTTGCTCCCAGAAAATCTCAATGACAGTTGAGTTAAGAACTCTACGAACGCGCAACCGACGACGTGACCGGGCGTTGGGCTATCGGGCGGTTCGTAGCACTCGGTCACCGGGGGCTCGGAAATCGGAGCTTCGAGACAGGTTGGCAAAATTCGGGCGAGATCTCGATACCTCGAGATTCTCTTCAAATTCCGGACAAAAGTTTCGAATTCGCTTCGACTTTTATTCGAATTAGGATGTTCTGGAAAGTCTTAGACATCCTTTGAATATTGTAAACTTACAAGTACTTTTAAAACAAAAATATTAATTGCTGAGTAAAATTATATTCTATGTCTCTGTGCGAAATAGACGCCTCAGATAAGCGAGCTGGGCGCTCCGCTTTTATGGCCAGTTTACCACTCGCACCCCAGATTACTGTAACGATGTTTGCAAACAATGTATCGACTGGTCCTGTGCCCGTCTCAATTTCAATAATTTTAGCCACAACAGGGTTGGCCGCGACGCTATACCCCTGTACGGTGAGATTTTTCGCCACCCGAGTGTAAAAGCCACAATAATAGCCTATCGTTCCAAAAAATTACATAACCGGAAGCCGATGTAGGCGTGGCGTTACGTAGCTAAAAGGTTAAAACATTCAGATACCAAAATTGTAGAAAAAGTTCAAACACCGCTAAAATCAAAGACAAGTCCCATTAGTTACCCGTTACGTGCGATTTATCCATACACTGCATTACGGATAAAATTATAAAAATGATAACCAGAACAATAGATTCTGAGGTTTGCTGAACTAACACATAATAGTCAGGCATAGTAACAGCTTACTTGCTGCGCCTCGCTTTTTACTGGAGTAATAAACACGTTTAATAACAATAATAATAATTGAATAAAAATTTAATTTCTCAATTTATGAAAGTAATGATACAGGGACAACTAGCCTATTATTTATCGGCGCCATGAATTTTAAAAAGAGCATTATATAAAGTATTTAAATAAACAGATTGCAAAAGCTTTTCGCAACAATTATGGTTAAATAATTGAAAAAAGAAAAACTAAGTAAACGTAAAATTTGGTAAATTTTCCATAATTAGAAGGTGATAATTTGTCCCCATTTTATGGCACAAATTGCATTCCGATATCTTTCGTAGTTCAAAAGCTATGAGAGAAATGCCCCAAATTCATCAACCCGGACCACTAACGCGTCAGCGTGTTCTAATACCGCTGCTGGATCATTGCATACGTAGAAAACGGAATCGGCGCGGTCGCACTCTTAAAATGGCTTCCGTTTTCTTACCCGTCTGCTACGTCAAATTTAATATTCTTTAGCGAAATCCAAAAGCACCCTCTACTGGCACCTAAAAGACCCTACACTTTCATCATTGGTTCATAGATGGGGGAAGTATCGGCGCATGGTTGTAGTGGAACGCGTTCGTGAGGCGGTGTTGCCATTTTACAAGTTCGCGCGCGCGCGGGTTGCAAGATTAAACGATGACCCTGTATGTGTGCGTGATACGCGTAGCGTTGATTGGTTTGACTTCACCGCATCATCCGCATGCATTCCCTTTTCCGGTGTCCAGGGAATTTCCTGTGAACACTGGGTTTAACGTTAAACTTTAACGAGCATTTACTTATTGTTTTGTGCACGTTTCGCGCTACCGCTGAATTTTCACACGCCAAATAAAAGGTCAGTATCACATACTATTAATATAATTATGAAATGTTTGTTAGTTTATCTGTTATGCATGCACGTATTTTATTTATCAGTTTGATTCTTTCAGCATTGGTTGTGGTAAAGCATTTAGCTCCTAACCTTCAAATTCGTTGCTCGTCGTATTGAATTCCACAAAAGTATGCATTTATATTTCCTATGATCCTATTATCCAAATATAAACATTCTCTTCAGAACTTTCCTGTAGTTTTAGGACCTGGTTCTAAAATATTTAATCCATTCGAGACTGGTAATGTATCATGTGCACCATTTTTCCATGTTAATTTCAACATCAGTCTCGAATGAATCGAATGGGTTAACTACTGATCTTTTAGCATTACCCCTTGACATTTATGTATTTTTAGTACCACCGAAAAGTACAGTGTGGCAGTATTTTATAAAAACACAGACGGAAAGGAAATGCAAAATTTGTCAACAAGAAGTGAAAGGAAGCGGTAATACAACAAATTTAAAATTCCACCTAGAACGATCGCATCCAAAATTGGAGATGGTTGCTTCTGCCTCAAAAGACAAGTGTACATCAGGGTTAAAGAGGAAACAAACAATAATATACAGTTATTCTGTTCTGTTTTACAAAATCAATCGTATTATATTAACATGTAACAATTATTTAAACAATAGCTACTACACGAAAATGAAGGAAACGATGTCTTGCCAATAATGGAATACTTTGAGGAATCAGTCCCATCTCCGGCATTATCAACAACATCGACAACCTCTATACCTTCTACATCATATACGTCAAGTCCGACATCAAGAAAGCAGGGCAGATTAGACATGGCTTTCTATAAACAAAAATCATTCCAAGGTGTGTAAATATTTATTCATGGGTTCCTGAACTGGTCTAGGAATCCTACTTTTGAAATCTAATTTAGATCAATTTTAGTTTAATTGGTAAAGTAATACAATACAATGTTTTCATATTTCTACTATCGCTGAATGGAATTATTTTTTAATCATTAAAATCAAAATACACGATTCTAATGAAAAGTTGTGCTTATAATGATGTTCCAGATGGGAGTTCAAAGGCTGCTTCTATAACGAAAAAACTTTTGTTCATGATTGAGATAATCTAAAGATAATCTGCCATTTCACACAGTGGAAAAAGAAGGATTTATAACATTCACGAAGGCTATCGCTCCCATGTATAAAGTCTCGAGTAGGAAAACTGTAACAACTCTGATGAAGGAAAAATATGAGGCTCTGTCAAATATGATTAAAAATCAGTTTTCAGTGATAGAGCACTTATCTCTAACCACAGATATTTGGACTGATACCTTAAATGTTTAAAGTTTCTTAGGTGTAACGTCACATTTTATATTTAATAATCAACAAAAATCTATAACAATTGGAGTGACTGAACTAGTGTAACAAACCCCCAAACATGCCCCTTCCTTTTTCGTTAATAAACTTAACCTTTAAGTACCGACGTGTGGTCTGACAGACACTTTGAGAGTTCGAAAAGTCTAGTTACATTTGTTAGCGAAGACGTATCCCCCCGCGCTTCTCTTTACCCCTCGGACAGTCGCCCGGCAGCGTTCGTGGAGAGTGGCTATGTCGGCGCGTGCGATTCCGGTAAGTTTTGATTATTATAAGATCGCGAGTGGTCTGTCAGACCACTCGTCTGTACTTATGTAACTTTTTTTGGCACGACTTTTTTCAGATTATATCGTTTTTCTCTTTTATTTCCAGACAATTATAAAAATGGATCAGCCATGTACTTCGGACATGAAACGGGCAGCCACAAATGAAAATAAGAGTGCTACTGTCAGTAAGAAAAAATATCAAACAAGGCCTCAAAATAAAGACCACGAAGAAATTTTCGCGGAATGGCTAAATGAGAGCTCAGAGTCCGACTCTGACGATATCGACCCGAATTTTGTTGCCTTGGAGAGACCATGATTCGGCATTAGTAGCCCCCTATATCTCCTCTTTTCTATAGGCTTGTTGCTTTGTATATAATATTTTTCCTGCATATTTCAATTTTTTCGTGGTAAGTACGATGGAAACGTTCGAGAAAACAGGTGAAAAGGCTACTCCTGGTTATCGGCCGATGTGGGAAACGAATGCCTTTTCTACTGTTCTTCATGCGAGAAAACATTTTCTTGCGGCTCGTCGAGCATTAAAAGGAATGCATAATCAGCGAGACAAATATTTTTCAACTAAAAAAATTCCGCGAATAACTGGGCATGCTAAGGTCTCGAGAAAGATTTTTATGCCTCAATGGCTTGAGGATTTCAAGCCCTGGTTGCATAAGGTCACAGATGATCCTTTCTCGTGTTTCTGTTCGGTTTGTAAAAAATCATTTGCTTGCGGGTTGTCGCAAATCCAACGTCACGCGGATTCTAAGTGTCACATCAAAAACTGCGAAAAAAATGGAATAGATGTGAGAAAATCGAACGATTTCAGATCGCAATGCGAGGAATCGCCTTTGTCATTTGATGAACGAAAAAAAGTCGCGGAAATTCGTTTTGCTACATTAATTGCCGAGAAAAATATTTCGCATCAATCCGCAGAGGCGATTCTTAAATTTTTCCAAGACGTTGGGAATGATCCTGATGTTTTGGAACGTATGACGTGTGGTCGAACAAAGTGTTCTAATATTATATCGAACGTTCTGTGTCCTCGGGAAACAGAGCGTCTTAGTCATGTTTTACAGAATTCTAAGTATTCAGTATTTATTGATGAGACATCCGACTCTACCAATGAGAAATGGATGTAGTTTATTGTTCGGTATGTCGCACCCGAGACTTTGGATGTTCGAACGGAATTAGTAGAATTAATTAATCTTGACGCGCGAGAATGTACTGCCGATAAAATATTTACCTCATTTAGGAACTCCATATGGAAAAAGCAAATTCCGTTCGAAAACATTCTTGCTTTGTCGTGTGATAACGCTTCTGTCATGACAGGGTGTCACTCGTCATTCAAGACCAAACTTGCAGAAATTCGCGGTGAAAAATTTTTCACCATGCAGTGTCCATGTCACTCCTCTGCATTGGTAGTGCATGCAGCATGCGCTACCATTCCCGAGGTCTGCGAGGAATTATTACGGAAAGTCGCAATATTCATTTATATCAGTCCCAAACGCGCGGCCATTTTTCGCGAATTTCAGCAATGTTTTCAATGTACTGACCGCAAAATTTTAAAATTGTGTACTACGCGATGGTTACCGCGTTACTCATCCGCAGTTACACTTTTAGAAAATTGGGACAGTGTGTTGCACTTTCTGCAAGAATTGGTCGTAAGTGAGAAGACAAAGTCTGGAGAAGATCTGCTTATCATCATGCAAAATCCAGAAGCGAAAGTATATCTTCTGTTTTTGAAATACGTTCTAGAGTATTTTAATGACTTTAGTTTATTCTTTCAGTCGCAACAAACAAGAATCAATTTGCTTCAAAATACTGCCAAAACTCTTTTGTACAATATTTTACGTAATTTTTTGAAACCGCAGCTTTTGAAGCACATGGATTCAGTATAATTAATAGATTTTTCAAGAGGAACATTTGTATCACGCTTACGTCCCTCTTTGTATCGCGAAGAAAAATTAGAATGATATTCACAGTAATGCAATAATAATAATATTTTCATAAATAAAGCATCGTAACATTTGTGATGTTTCCCTAATGATAAATGACACCAAACACGATATAATTTAGATAACACATATTTAGTGGTAATATGCGTCGGCCGCAGAGAAGGACTGCGAATGAAAAAGATGGGGTCAATCGGCAGTCCTTTCTTCCACTCGCTCTCCTCTCCAACGTTCGAGGCTGTCGACAAACTTATACAAATATAGGAAGTACGGTACAATCTCGATTAGGGTTAAAAATTGTGACTATGTATCGTTAATGTTAATTTTTATCACCCCTAGTTAGAGTGCTCCCCCTTGGAACCAATGAAGCGCATAAAAAAATCGAAATCGAAAACCGGTGAGAGACAACACCGATGCAAACGAGGTTCGCGATAAAAATTATTTTATTTTTGGTTCTTTTTTAATCAATTTTTTACCAACATATTTGTGACAATTTTTCCAATTAGAATGGCACCAAACACGATATGGTTTGGAAAATTATATAAGTATAAAAAATGATTCGTATCCATGATAAGTAAAAGTTTTCCGATTTACGTCGTGTTTGGTAACATTTTTTAATCAGGACATTCTAACAAACATGTTGGTAAAAGTTTCATGAAAACGGAACCAAAAATAAAAAAGTTTGTTGTGTCTTTTTGCGAACAAATATATAACTTTATTAGACTGCACATAACGAGTATATCAATTGTCAGGTACACCTCTATTGTTCGACTGCTCTGTGTCTCTCTCGTTCGTACGATCCTTCTGCTCCCTCTCTTTCTCTACCATACCTTATCATTCGCTCTCCATTCCCCCTCTCCCCCCCATCCCTCTCTCTCTCTATTTTCGCCGCATTCATACAAACACACTCTACAAGTTTTAATTTTAAATTTTGATTGCGTTAGTATTGTCTCAGACGCACACAGGTATTTAAACTTACTTCGCTCCAAGGCTTTCCCTTTCATCGAGACTTTACTGTACTATATCTTCTTTTACTATGCCTGCTTTTCTTTTCTAATGTATGTTTTTCTTATTTCTATGTATGTACCACGTGTTACTGATTATTGACCCTTTACATGCAGGCAACGATTGAAAACAGCAGCGTGCCTCGCGGTAGGTCAGGGCACCGTGGCAGAAGCAGGTACGCGTGCAGGAACCTCGTACGACGAAACACTTCCAAGCACATCAGCTGCGTATGATTTTCTTACGGACAGAATACACGAAGAAGACGAAGGAAATTTTCAAGACTTCCCAATTATCGAAGGAATTGTGGAACAAGTACATTTCGATATGGACGCGGAAGATATTTTAGAAGAAATACATTTCAACGCGGCCGAAGAGGAAATTGTACAAGAAATAGATTTGGACACAGACAGGGATGAGATACATTCCGTAAGAGACATCAACGAAGAAATGACTCAAGATGTTGGAAGTGATGCCGATTACTGGGTGGTAGAAAATGTAGAACCAGAACAGCCGGAAAATCCAATTTCAGAAGGAATAGACTTCGTTGATTTTCCGTATGTTTTCGAACAAATAAAAAATCTTGGAAAACATTCGACTATTGGCTGTGGCATCGAATATTTTGAAATAATTAGATGTCAACGGAATGGACTAGAAAATGTGTATTATGTAGAGTGCAAAATGTGCAAATACACAGAGCACATATCCTGTCTTCGGAAGAGTGATGCCACTATGGATATCAACCGCGCCATTGTTTCCGCAACAATGATGACGGGCGGCGGATATAATCAACTGGAGGACATACCGACTGCCGTGAACGTGTCCTGTATGACGAAAAGGATCTACGAGAAATGTCAGAATGACCTAATCGATGCCCTCGAAGTGGCCGCACAACGCGAAATGGAAGATGCTGGAAAAGAGGAAAAAGCATTAGCTATATCAAGAGGCGACGTACATGCAGAATCTAATCTACCGTTTATCCCAGTTGTCGAGGATGGCAGCTGGATGAAAAGGTCCTACCGCGGAGGAGATTACAATTCTCTCTCTGGCGTAGGAGCCATCGTGGGATACCACACGAAGAAAGTGCTGTACATCAGCGTAAAGAATAAATTCTGCATGACTTGCCAAATAGCAGGTACGAAGAAGGAAGAACCGCGCGAGCATCGTTGCTTCAAGAACTGGGGTCGTAATCAGAGTTCAACTGGCATGGAGAGTGTTGCTATTGTCGAAGGCTTCAATTGCAGCATAGATATGCACGGCCTAATATACTCTATATTAGTTGCCGATGGCGATAGCAGTGTGTACAAAAAGATATTGGACAGTGATCCATATAAAAACTACCTGGTGCAGGTACGAAAAATAGAATGCACCAATCACCTGCTACGCAATTTCAGTAAAAAAATAAACGAAATCGCAACAAAAGGCCGCGATAAAGACCTAAGAGCTGTCGTAAAGAATAATTCTCTCCGCCTGCGTACTGGTATAAAGAAAGCTGCAGAATACCGGTTGCAAGAAGAAATAACACTCGAGGAACGAATAAGAAATTTGAAGGAAGACTTGAGGAATGTACCGAGTCACGTTTTCGGTGAACACAAGGAGTGTCAGAAGTTAGCATACTTCTGTAAAAAATACTCTGATCCAAACAGAGAGGACTACGTACCAAGGTTGAGAGAAGCTGGTATTTATCAGAGTATCGAAGAAGCGATGCAGCCACTTTTCCCTAAAGCTGACAGTTTGCTGCACGGTCTAAATAACAATGCTGTTGAAAGTTTTAATAATATCATTGCCAAATTCATCGGAGGCAAAAGGATAAACTTTGGACGAGGGGGCTCGTATCAGGGCAGAGTCACCGCTGCAGTTGTCCAATATAATACAAAAGAGGAGTTTAACAGATTGAGTACGGCAATGGATAAAGAGCCACCAACGATGGTAAGAAAGCTGGAAGGACGTCGGAAGCGTGCAGCAGAAAAAGCAAGGGAATATAATAAAGAAGCGAAAGCATCCCCCTTCCGAAATAAAAAACAATCGTGCGACCAGGATTACGGCCCTAACGCAGACAAACCAGATATGGAAGAGACAGTATACTCTTCCGAGTGTAAAAGGCACGCGGCTATATTCCATGACTGGCAAAGGATGCGATGCGAGATTGAAGGATTTATCACCTGCTGAAGCAATAAAGTAAAAACTTGGTAATATACGGCGTATTTTCAAGGGTAATGAAATGAATAAAAATCATCATTACTATTATCAAGTGCAAGGACAATTGCACATAACGAAAAGGCAACGGGCCTATTTTTGTTTATGGACGCCGAAAGGAATAAAGGTTACAACAGTAACGAGAGGTAATCGATTCTGGGCAACAGAGATGGAAGACAAACTGAGCAAGTTCTATGAGGACTGCATGTTGCCAGAAATTATAGATAGCAGATACAATCGACAACAGCCGATTAGAGAACCTCCGTATATACAAAAAGGAGGAGCAGGTACGAGTACACAAGAAAGTACATAAAACGATGGATGAAAACATCGCGATAGCACCGGCGAGTGCATCCAGCGCATGTGAAGAGCTGTCGAATAAGCAATTGTAATCCAAAGTGACTATTGCACCGGCGAGTGCATCCAGCGCATATGAAGAGCTGTCGAATAAGCAGTTTTACAAAGCGCAGGTACCACCTGAGCAACATGGATGCGCCTGGAGTGCGCAGAGTTACTGAGCTGCGACGAAGGGAATTCGAGGGCGAACATCGTCGCAGAATGACCGAATTCCCTATGAGAGAGAGCCCCGAAGAGTGGAGTTGTTTAGACAGGATGGGTCGTTCGCCGACCAAAGATCCAGGAAGTCTCTCGCTCGAGGAGAGAGTTTGAAGTTCTGAATGAAAAGTCTGAAGATTAGTCTAAGCTAATCTACTGGACTGGGCTGCGGAGGCTACCTTCGTAGCCCAGCTCTCTGTTTCTTTAAAGTGTTTCAGAGAGCACGAAACCCCACGACAACGGACAAGGTGTCGGGGGACTGCCGCCGCGGCCTGGATACGCGTTCCCGAATTCCCCGTCTGTGCTACGACAGAGTAGCAGTCCGCAGTGGAGCGCGGACATACGTGGAACCGCTTCTCTAGCCCTGTTGGCGTGGATCTTGGCTTCTCCCCGGTTTGTACAAATCAAGAGCTCCGCCTCAACAGGGTGGACAGCAGCCGGGAAATGGCATCTCCAACCACCAGTCGGACAAGCGGTGCGACTGCTTGGATCGGCTGGAGGAGATGTCGCGGAGACGGGAGCGTTAACAGGACGCACAGGACGGTCCCCTGGGTCAGCACCAGAAGCCACGAAGAGGAATGGGGCCATCTGAAAGCCAAGGCCTGAAAGAGGGAGAAGAGGACAAGAAGTCCAGAAGAAAGACAATGCAGACGAGCTGGGGTACTGGGCAGATTGATCGGGGAACGGGCCGATAACATGCTCATTAGCTGTGATCCCCTGTTATCGGTTCCGTCCCGCCTTTCCGTCTTCCCGGTTCTTTCAGCTCCAACGGATTCTCTCAAATGAAAGTAAATGTTAATGTTTTTCCGTCTCTTTTGCATGGAATCCGGAGCCGTGAAGGGATTGAAGTGTCAAGCTCGTACGGCTACCGGAAGGACATCGAGGATGAGTCCCTGGAGGAGAGGGTCGACCGCGACCAAGGATTCGACGAGGAGGAGGGAACGTCGCCGAAGCAGTGGAGACGTCGTCGGACGTACTTCTGGAGGAGGCTGCCAGCAAACGAGGCAGCGCTGGAGTCTGCACGGGGTTCCGGGGGCTGCACGAAGGAGGATGCAGCGTTGGAGCATTGAAGTCGACGTGGGACGTTCCAGAGTGGAGTTCCAGGGACGTCGCGGGACAGGGACCAGGGGCGTTTCGTCGAGGGAGAATTAGAAGCCCTGCGGTACCCGTGCCTGGCTGCTGGACCCGGAGCTCTCCGTGGATTTCGTCGTGGGACACACGGAAGAGGAAAGCGCCCGGAGCTCCCCGTGGATTTCGTCGTGGGACCAAGAGTCGCAGGGTTCCAGCAACGTCGTGGGACAAGGAGCTGCGGAGTTCCAGAGACGTCTTGGGACAGGAAGCTGCAGAGTTCCAGAGACGTCGTGAGACCACAAGTTGGAGCGTTTCGTCGTGGCAGATCGAGAAGTCCGGTTGTACCCACGCCTTGCTCAGGGTTTTTCCGTGGTTTTCCCTGAGCGAGAAGGCAAATGCCGAGGCGGATGTCTAAAGAAGCCACGGGGCTGCACGACCACTTCTTCAGCCAGGGGTACGAAGATTCCGAAGAGGATTCAATGCGGCCGAGACGTCCGCTCTTCCAGAGGGGAGAGCAATGTTGCGACCACCGGGTATAGGCCCGTGCATAGCCTGCTGGTGCTCGCAGCTGAAGATAGAAGGTCGGCCACCTTCGAGAGGACGATCCGGACGACGTCATCGACATCGGCCTGCGATGGTAACGCCCGACAGTGGGGCACGTAACATAGGATTCGCGGAAAAAATCTCATAACTTCGGTGTTTCCCAATATTTTTTAGTACTTTTTTTTATATTATTTGTTAATAACCAACGGTTATATGGGCAGGAACATTAAAGGAATTGAAGCATCTTTAACAAATAAAATCGTAATAAACCCCGTAAACATTGTGTTTCATAATTATTTAAACATCCAGTTCAGAATCCGTTCATGAAATCCGCTATTGAAAATGTGCAGGCTGGATGCGCGTGATTATTATGTGGTCAGCTCTTCGAAGTGACAGAAAATATAACCTAAGTATATGCTATATGACAACAAATGTTTAGTGGCTATTTCGTTCTTTTACGAAACATTTGTGAACTTTTTATCACCGTTTCAAAACATTATTATTACGCCACAACAGTATCTTTAGGAAATCGGGTATAGCTATAGGTTATATTTTCTGTCACTTCGAGGAACCGACCACATAATAATCACGCGCATCCAGCCTGCGCATTTTCAGTAGCGGATTTCACGAACGGATTTTCTGTCCTCGAAGTGACAGAAAATATAACCTAATTGCTATACTCGATTTCCTAAAGATGCTGTTGCGGCGTAATAATAATGTTTTGGAAGGATGCTAAAATGTTCACAAATGTTTCGTAAAAGAATGAAATAGCCACTAAACATTTGTTGTCATATAGCATATACTTAGGTTATATTTTCTGTCACTTCGAGGAGCCGACCATATAATAATCACCGCGCATCCAGCCTGCGCATTTTCACTAGTCCAATTCAACATCCAACACAATTTTATATATAAGGTTTGTTCATAACTGCTTTCTGCATAGGACGTGTAATAAGTGTATTTCATGTTCTCTTTCGTTGCTTTGCTAATAAAAAATGTCTAACCTAACAAACTTCATTTTCTGGGGACATCCCCTCATTTATTTTCCGTTTTCACTCATATTTCCTTACTGCTAACGTAGAATATTGTAGCATAAGCACATTTTAAGTAATCAAAGTGTGCAATGAATTTTCTACGCTTGCAGTACCAGCCGACTTTCCGTTTAAATTTTTATAAGTACAACGCAACAGCTGAGAATTTCTTTCCTTATTCAGAATAGAATACAGAAATAGCAAACAGCTCCCTCTCGCGTGCATCAGGCAGCGGCGCATCTATGGGTAATACCATTTCAGTGTAGAAAAAACCTGCTGTAATACCGACCTGCCGAATCGGCCAGACCACGTGACGTGTCTACCCCCTTAAGACAAGAATATAAAATTTAAATATAAAAAAGCTCTTTTCTAAATAGTCAAAACGTGATCAGGAGGTATTAAAACGTGATTTCCGTAACAAAACTTTTTCCAAATTTTTTTTCATTACAAGAGTATTATACATATGTCAGAAAGTGAAAAGTGTATCTCGAGGCACTCAAGAAGATCGCGCACGGCCGCGTGTCGCTTGCACCTCACCGTGGACCACAGCGTTTCAAGAGCGAGAGAGAGACACACATTCGTTTTCTCTCTCGTCTTCATGACGTTGTCCGAAGCGCCGAGCTCACGGACACGCAGCTCCGGCGTAGTGTGCATGCGAGGTGGGGGAAATTCTCGAGGGAACCCGTCCTCGATCTGGTATCACTGAGTCGATCAGCGGATCGACGAGAGTAAGGATCAGGAGCAGCGATGTGTGCATGGCGATTAGAGAGGGAAACGAGCGTTCCACGCGCGCCTGCGCATTAACCAGTAGCTCAGTAGACCAACTAGAGAACGGATCGTGCGAGACGAGGATGATTGACGCGTAATAGTCGAACCCCGTTCCTATTGGTGCGCTCCCAGTACTCCGAATATGTATAAATACGGGCAAGAAAGCCCAGAGAGAGAGAGAGGAATTCATATTCATATGTCTAACCAAGACACTACTCAGAATCATTTAAAGCTAATAGCTGATTCTAACCTACATTAATGCTCCAACTTTGGAGGCCGCCTTGCAGGACACTTGGTCGTGCTGATCGTTTAAACTAAGGCTATAGTCGCCAGGTTTAGCGAGAGGTTTCTGCCTTGGAGGCCGCTTTGTAGGCCACTTAGTTGTTGAAGCGAAGTTATTGATAATTATTATCCTCAGGTTAGTAATAATACTCCTGAGCAACGAGGGAACGAGGTTATTCCAGGTGACAATACCTGCCCCTGATGAAACAAAGAAACAACTATAAATGGTTCTCAACTTGACATATTCAATTTCCTAGATCCATAAGCTAACTCCTAAATCCTAAGTTATTCTAATTCCTAAATCGACCGAGAGTCCCTATCTATAACTTATTCCAACGAATCGACTAAAACGTCACTACTAGTTATTTAAGTTCCTTACTCTAATCAATCGATCAAACGGGCGTTCGTTTGTACCGACCATGAGTCGCAACCCAAGACGATCAACTTTATTTCTTGCACCGACCGAGCTTCGCAACCTATTTAATTTCTTTAATTTCTTCAGTATTAAGGCGTTAATTTATGTTTGTATGTATGATTTAGAAGGGTTTTCTTGAATAAACACTATTAAGTTAAATTCTTGTTCTGGAATTTTAATTCTTTATCGCACGCCACTCGAACCAATCCCGAAGTCCTGTAAGGAACGTTACGCCACGCTCAAAACCGTTACACTAGATGAAAGCCACACTTCTCAGTATCTTGAAACATGGTTAATAAAAATAGTAGAAGATTGGAAGATAAATAAAGAGAGCATTGTAGTGGTCGTGTCTGATTGTGGGGCTAATATAAAGAAAGCCATTAAGGATGCATTTGGCATCGAAAAGCATTTGCCGTGCTTTGCTCATACTTTAAATTTAGTTCCATCAACCATCTTAGAATCAAACAATAATGTAAACTCAGTATGTAAAAAAGTAAAAACAATTATTACTTATTTTAAAAAGTCTGTAGCTGCTGCAGACAAATTACGATCTGTTTCAGATCTTAAATTAATTCAGTCTGTAGACACACGGTGGAATTCCACGTATTATATGCTTACGAGATTTATACAACTGTCAGATAAAGTCAGTACTATATTGTTACAATGCCATACGGCTCCTGCAATGCTGTCCGCATTAGAGCTTCAAATTGTTAAAGAGTTTATTGAACACCTAAAACCTTTCGAAGATGCTACAAAAATAATCTCTGGGGAGTCATACCTTACGAGTAGCAAAGTAATACCTACAGTAAACACATTACGAACAACGCTACGGAATCTGTCTGAAACAACTTTTAATAGAACAATTCCGCAAAAGATTTGATTGCATTGAGCAAGTTTCTACTTTAACAGTGGCGACAATTTTAGATCTGAAATTTAAGCGCATTCATTTTTGCGATAAAGTAGCTTGTCGCATGCCGTTAACAAAATCACAAAAAGTATGAATAACAGAGCTTTAACTGATTTACCAAAAGAAACAGAAAATACCGAAAATGCACAGAAAACTGATTTTTGGTCATATCACGAAGACGTAGTAAATTTAAACAAATCAAAAGAAATTAATCATAATCCGAACGAAATGCCAGACGAGTTAAGGCATTATCTAAATCAGCCTCTGATCAAAATAGGTGATTGTCCCATTAAATTTTGGAATCAGCCAAATTCAGTATTAAGCAAACTGGCAAAAAAATATTTGTCAATAGTTGCTACCTCCGTTCCGTCGGAACGCCTATTTTCCAAAGCTGGCAGAATAATGAATGAAGCTAGGAATCGGTTAACTGGGGAGCATTTACAACAATTATTATTTCTAGGTTCCTTGTCTATTGAGGATTGGCATTTTGATTGAAATGTGTGATGTAAATATTTATTATATATTTTTATTGTAAACAATGGAATAAATTATTTACTTCCATTTTTGGATTTTACTCCTAATGTGATGAATCGATACAAGTAAATACGAGTATATACTCGGTACGTTCGTTTTGATACTTGGTACCGGAAAAAAGTATTCGTATCGAATGGTGAGTACTTCGACATTCGACAACAAAGACAAAAGGGAAAACAGGTTGAATTATTCTATAATTATTAGTTGAGTTACTGTGTAATACTTGAATTCACGTACAAACATGTATAAGCTTCTTCGTCAATTTTATATACGAAATGTTAACACTAATGACTGTACAATATTACGTTTATATTAACATGTCCAACAAAAAAAAATGGTCATTGATTATCATTAGTAGCAGTAGTACAAATTATGACTAAAAGTATCGATACTTTGACCATCAATATGTATCGATACGAAATATCGATACAATTAGTCTGTATCGCCCATCACTACTCAGAATTAGGGCTCTGCTCACGATACGGGCTCAACGCCGGTTCCGACCAGCGAGCCCGCCGGGAGACAATACTGTACTTCCGAATGGGACCGGTGGCCGATCCAGATGAAACTTGGTGGATATTACGAACAGTGTGGAAGATAGACCCCAAATATAACATTTTAGCTTCGGCAATTAAGGCTGCCGTCTCATTTTTGTTATGGTCCGAATCGATCGAAGCGTCTCCAGTAAACAAACGGACCCTAATGAAAATACTGCCGTCGATAAAACAACTTGTACAGAGATAACATCTCCAGGTACTCTATATCAATCATGCTCTATATAGACGCATTATTTATGCGTAGTTGCCATTGCCACATTTTCTGTTCTCTCTATCTCTGCCGCGCTGTTACCACACTTCTTTCTATCGAGAAGTCTTGAAGGAATACGACACGAGAACTGCATCTATTAGCGTCGGAGCCTCGCTGAACGTAAAAAAGGATAACAATAATGAAAAATAGACAGATTCGGTAATGAAGTTAGGAAACATGTCAATGAAACAATACTAATTTGCGAATCATTATTTTTTTATTTATACGTAGAAGGATGTAAAATTTTTGGTATAATCAATGTGCAATTTCGAAGTATGCAATTTGAATAAGGTACATCGCTGAAGTGTAACACGTCGATCGTAATGAAATTTGTGAATGCTATAATTCTTCGAAAAACATGACACTCTTTTTTTATCTAGCTATACATCAAATTATCTTTTTTATCAACAAGAATTGTCTGTCGTTTAAATGTAGAGACGCGGTAGCGTCTCGACGCCAAGTACATGAATCGACACCCTGTATATGTCGACTGTCGCTACCGCTATCATTGACTCGTCGCCCGGCTAATCCAACCTAACCTGAAACTTATTTCATTAATACCTCATCACGCCTGCCATATTTTCTAAATTTAAAGGCATTTTTCTTATGTAAACCGCATATCAGTTTTCGAAGAAGACCAAATTCAATAAAATCGGTCCACGCATAACAGAGATATCGTAATATCGTCTCAGGAATCTGTCGAAAACGGTAAGATTTTTCTTCTTCTGATTCTCCAGTCAAAATTTTCGTCAACATAATACGTATACGCGTTACACGCACACCTTCAGCCAACAGAAACTAACACATGTTTCGTTCGTCATACGCGTTACACGCACACCTTCAGCCAACAGAAATTAACACATGTTTCGTTCGTCAAACGCTATTACGTTACCTTCACTATACAATCTACTCCAAATTTGGACAGTTTACCGTCAAATTATAACCAAGTTATAAACATGTTTTTACAAATACCTATCGTTCTACCATTGAATTGCAACCAAAATGCAGTCTCAAACACAAGGTAAGTTGTTGAAATTTGAATTGCGACATGTTTGAATATCATCAAACTGTTTTTTATTTGTAACTGAACTCAGGATTTTATGTATATTATGTAATTAATCAAAGCGTAAAATGATGCTGTGACTGAATTTATCCTTAATTCTGTCCCGTCATAATTTGTAACTTATAATATTAAAAATTATCTGAAGTCATTCCCTATGCAAATTATCTTTGTAAAAAGAAGTGAGATCCCCATAAAAAACTTCGAAAAAGTAAAAAAATTACGCCAAGTACATGAAATCAAATAAATCACAAAAAATATAAGATAATAATAACTACAAAATAAAAGAAAAGATGTGAAATCAAAATGAGCTGAAAGTACATAAAGGTGCTTTCCAGCAGCGTGCAAAGGCGATACTGTATAACACAATGTAAGATTCGGCCAAATACTTGGCGTGGCCAGGTAAGGTATATAACCCATACCCTCTCTCGCAGGCTTTCAGATAATTTGCCAATTTAAAGCTCTAACAACATGAGTACATTTTCATTATATTGCATTTTAAAATAATTCTAAGATCATTCATCGACACCGATACCTTTCCTCTCACAAGCTTTCAGATAATTTGTCAATTTAAAACTCTTACAAATATGAGTACACTTTCATTATTTGGCGTTTTTAAATAATTCTTATTCATCGACACCTTGACCTTGCCTGGCCACGCCAAGTATTTGACCGAATCTTACATTGTGTTATACAGTATCGCCTTTGCACGCTGCTGGAAAGCACCTTTATGTACTTCCAGCTCATTTTGATTTCACATCTTTTTTTTATTTTGTAGTTATTATTATCTTATATTTTTTGTGATTTATTTGATTTCATGTACTTGGCGTAATTTTTTTACTTTTTTGAAGTTTTTTATGGGGATACAAATTTAATAAAATAATCATTATTATTCAGCTTCGATCCTCTGTTTGTTTGTTTGTTTGTTTGTTTGTTTGTTTGTTTGTTTGTTTGTTTGTTTGTTTGTATGGTTCAAATTTGGCAACTCAAATCTAACCCACTTCCAACTATCCAATTGTCTTGAAACTTTGCAGGCGTGCATAGATTGAATAACAATACAATATTTAAAAAAGAATATTAACCGCGAGGGGGTGAGAAAATAACCCAATCATGAATAAATATAAGTGCTGAAGACAAAATGGCAACACCTCGAGAGTCCGGCTTTGATATATCTAGCCAAACCTACCGTATCAACCTCCCAGCCTCCAACTGCCCACCGGCCTCTCGGCTACATAGTCTCTATCTACCGGCCTTTCGGTCTCCCGCCTATCTTTCAAATGTTTCAAATATTAATGTAGTACTGGAGTGCAATAAATGTGAGAAACGGAGCAAAAATCCAGGTGTTTTATTTGTTTATATTAACTTTACAGATCCTTTCTTTCGTGTGTAGCATATTTATTTAATAATCTATAGCATTTTTGGAAATTTTGTTTCATACACAATTTTTTTTATAAATTTCAAATAATCGTTAATAATGCCACGGCGTTGCTGTTTTCCCAATTGCAAGGAAAATTATGACAGTACTTTGAAAGATAATAATTACAATTCTATTATTTTATTCCCCAAAGATGAGGAATTGCGGGAGAAATTGATGGTTGCTATTCCTCGTAAGAATTGGAGACCATCAAAATATTCTGCCGTCTGTAGTCTGCACTTTGCAGAAACTGATATTCAAAGGTACCACGGTATTCTATCGGCCAATGGTGAACTGAAGAATGTTTTGTTGAGATGTCCAAGGTTTATAGCGAATGCAGTACCATCCATTTTCCCCAATTTACCTTCTTATTTTGCAAAACGTGTGCCACCACCAAGAAAAAATCCCGTAGAGCGTGAACAAGAAGTCCTTCAAAGGCATGAAAATTTAATCCAAGAATTTACTAATGCAGATTTGATTAGTAATTCCGTGAAAAGAAATTTCCTATAAAGAAAAGCTTGCAATTTCAAACTGTTGGACTATTAAAATAACGAATTCAAAATTTTATTTTTATTAAATTATTATAGAAATTATTAAATTATTACCAGTTTTTAATATTACCGGGGCTGAAATAATACCGATTATTAATAAAATTATAGAATTTGTTGAAAAATGTAGTTTCGAGATAATATCCATTATAGCAGATAATTAAATATCTTTTTGCATATGGTGAAGATGCCAACGAGAACTATGAAATGCAAAGATCTAACTGATGGGAAAATATGAATAACTACTTCTGTGTTTGTTTTAGTAAAACAAAATATAAAATATAATTATTCAACTGAACTTAGAATTACACTTTGGATTTCTTTGGATACTCTTACATAGCACGCTTGCTTGCAACTACTACAGACCAGTAGAGCACATCCGTATTTCCGGTTTTAAAGTAACCGGTTATGCTACCAACATAAAACTTAGTTCTTATTACTAAAGTCCCTATTCCTAACACTAACGGAACAGCAAAAATATTGAAATTCTTCTATGATTTATTCGATTCATTAAACAGTAGTGAGAATAAAAGTAGGAGTGAACAAGAACAGTGTACACATGGCATATTGGAGGGAATGCGTACAAAAGATGAAAAACATGTAGTTCCAGGCCGAAGGTACTACAGAAAAATAGTGCCACCGTCACTGAAGAATTTTATATCCACAGTGGAAGGATTATAATATAATATGGGAAAAACTTGGACAATATCTATACTAGGAAATTCAATCAAGATCCATCGGAAAACTTTTTCGGTCACATCGACAACACAGGAGTAGAGCAAATGTCTAAATGCCACCAAGTTTGATGACTCGTTCAAAACACTATTAGTTCGAAACGTTGCAGGCAAGCATAGTAGTAGAGCAAATTGCCAAGACACATTCCACATAACGCTGTTTCAACTAAAAACTCTCATCAACAACGATCGTCCCAATATGGAAGACATACCTATTGTAGAAGAACCATTGATACACATAGGGATTCAGAGAGTGTGTGACACCGCCATAAACAGGTGAAGAAAACTATATTTTTATATGTATATAATAATTTATTATCGAAAGTAGAATGCAACTTTTGCAATCTACACACTGTAAATCGAATCCCATACAACGAAAATGATGTTCTAGACTATTTTAATGAATATTTCTCGCGGTGCATTGTAAAATTATACAATATTACTAAATATATGTTACATTGTGACATTCCACTAATTTTTCGCGCCTCCTAATTAGAGTCTGCTCCACAAACCACTCCACGATTCCGCCATTACCATTAAAACACAACTCTTACCCCTTCCCCAACCACTGGGCCAACCAGGAGATGTACCTTAGCGGTCCCCATCTCGCGATGGTAAAGAATGAAATCCCTTTCCTCTCATGCGATCTCCTCCCTCGCATCTAAATCTGAAACAAGCCCCGCGCCCCAAAAACCCTCCTAAATCAAGAGCACGATTCACTCCACGAAAACCCCTCTTAAATCGGGACCACGTCTCAACCCCTCTATAAAACCCTCCAAATCAAAGCCGCTCTTACCCCTCCCTAACCAAAACACCCAAAATCTATCAATTGGGTTGAGTACCCTCTTTTCGGAGCCCCAAATAAGAACCGCTGATATATATTTTGTATATGAGTCACGTTACATTTCAATTACACAGGGTGTCCGTGGGAAGACTGAACAGCTGGATATCTCCTAAAAAAATATTTATATGGAATTGCATGGTTCAAGGGGGCAAATTTATTAGCGCAGACGAATCTTTTCTTCGATTATTATTTTAAAAGTTACGATGGTCAATTTCGGTTTTTTAAATGGTGCTTTTTTTTTAGAGATCACTTGATAGTGCGTTCCAAAACAAATTCAATAACCTATAACGTATTCATCTTATTTCACTGGTTTTCGAGATATTGCGCTTGCAAATTTTCTGATTTTCACTGGAAGAAAAGCCGCTGGAATAGCAAACAAAGGGTGGTCTTGTTCGCGCCACGAGTGGCGCGCGTTGAGCATTGCCTGTTGAAACAGATACAAGTTCGGTTTAAAGAGTTGCAAGACGCGGAGTATCAACGGTCAACAAAGTGATTATTCCCAGTATCCTTTTCGACGCTGAGTCTCGAAGCTGGTATCCTGCTCGGCTCAGCGAACCCATCCATACTATCCTTACCTTTACCCTCCCGATTAATAATCTGGTATCGTTTAGATGGTGACAACAAAGAAGACAAGGCGTTTTGAACGGTATGCGGTTTTGGGAAAACTCGCACGAAGACTTTATCCCGCTTCACTTGAGGAACCAATTTTCAATTGAGGAGTTCCTGCCGAGCAGGCGTCGTATAAGTTAGTCCCAGCGACATTGTCTCCCCGGGAGATACCCGCGACACCGCTAAGATTCCTCGAAACGATCCACGCTTAAACTACTATTTAAGTAAAATGTTCCATAGCATTAGAATACACCAAATATTATAACACGTGCAATTATTATTATTATTCAATAACTATCTCTTTGAATAAACAGATCTTTTGTGTGCGTGCGTGCGTGTGTGCTCTCAGATCTGATGAGAAATGCGGGAGTCGAAGATTACTCAGTTCTTAATAGGCACTCGAACCCCTTCGAGGGTCGAAAGCCATAAAAATTGGGTGAGGCACTACGAAGGTCTGTCCTCGCCACGGGGTACTATGGCCCACCTTTTCTTGCACCCAATACGTCTGGCGTGCTTTTGTTTTTAAATTCGAACGCGTGTTTATACTCAAGGGATAAGGGATCCGTCTCGAATTTGTAGGGGAGACGACGCAAGCGGGACCACGCGCAGCGGACTACCCCTTTTCTTCCTGTGTCTCACCGCGAGACGTACTGGCACTTCTTCAGAGTAATTTCGTTTCCTACCCTATTGCCAGGGAAACATTCTTCAATGTAACATAGGAATATCTTCTTTCTGTCATCGTGTGGACCAGAAGATTAATTTTCGTCACGGTCAGCGTTGAGGACATCATTATAATTTATTTATATTGTAGCGGGGCACGGGTTATGGCCTGCCGAACGTAGAGGGTTTAGCTAGGGGAAAAGAAAAATGCCACATCTGGTTCCCATAAATTAAACACGCTGATCGGCCGGAGTGTTTCGCTATGGTCGCGGTTGATGACTGAAATGTCCCGCGAACCGGTGGCCAGGTACAACGGTACGTTCCGATCCGTAATTATTGAGGCGACCATCCACCAACGCAGCACAAGTATTAACTCAGAGCGAAAGGTGTCGAAAGCCAAGAAGACAGCATGTTTGCTTGCTTTCTAAGTAGAAACGCAACAGATGTTGAAGAACTGTCCCTCGAAAATACTAAATTGCCAATCCTAAACATTCAATGAGTTTCTCTTCATTCTGAGCTAGCCTCTACTTTATCCCGTAAGACGGAATAGGTAGTATTTTATTTCGCATTTCCGTCTACGTTCGGATGACCAGAATGGGTCCCAGCTAGGAAATGGTGGGTGTTATAAATTTTTTTTCGTTGATCATAAAAACTTCCCCTTTGCATATTTTAACCATCTACATGGATATTTCCAACCAATAAGGAAGAAGTTCCTTTCTTTCGAAAGGGCCAATGGCATCTTCTGACAAATTTTCCTCAGACTTAGGAAAAAGTCTGTGGATCAGAAGTCATTAGACATTCGCAGTACGTACCAGTTCTTTGGCGCGAACGAATCCAGTCGAAAAATGCATTTGACTTTAAAAGATAAAGTGGAATTAGTGCTTATACGTGGTGAGGGACGCTTATCATATCGATTAGTAAGTGTACACTTCCACCGACAACATCCAGATCGACCAACACCGAGTCCACAAACGGTAAGTCTTTATCTTCATTTAGTGAAATACATACAGTTAAATACTGAATCTTTAACCCTTTTGCTACGGCGCCCGGGTCCGCGGGGCGCCGCTACCGACCGGGAGCCCCCGCCACGAGTGTACCCTTGTCGCTACGGCGGTGCGGTTCGATCAAGCCGCAAGCTTGATCCTTCCGCAATGATCCTTTCACCACTGCACAGTACTTAATTTTACCCATGCACGCACGACGTATAGTCTAAACAATGAAAGGGTTAAATAATCAGTTTTGCCGTTTTTGTATCAATTAAATGCGTTTACATGAAATCGGTATGTTTTCAGATAAAAAATATTTGCCAGCTATTCGAAGCGACGGGGAGTGTACATGCATTAAAAAAAAATATGCAGACCACCTACACGCAGAAGCAAGAAAGTGATGTTGTGGCGGCATTCCACGCCCACCCCACAACCTCAATTCGCCAGATAGCGGCAAATTGCGATTTGTCAAAATCGACAATTCAGAGAATCGTAAAGAAAAATGATCTGAAGCCGTATAAACCGAGCACGCAGCACAAATTATTTCTTAGAGATTACGGACCACGGATTGAATTTTCGATGTCGATATTGCAGCAACTGGGAGAGGATCTAGAGTTTATCAGAAATATCATGGTAACGGACGAATGTATATTTTATACAAATGGTTTAACATGCCATCAAAATTCACGAATGTGGGCAACTGAAAACCCATATTGGGTACGTGAAGATAATAACCAGTATCGCCAATCAGTTTTAGTATGGTGTGGTATTTTCAATCGAAAAATATATGGACCCTATATTTTCGATGGAAATGTAACGAGAGCAGTGTATTTAGAAATGTTGAAGAATTATCTGGGAGATATTTTGCAGGATATGTTACTGGTAGAAAGACAGAACCTGTGGTTTCAACAAGATGGTGCACCGGCACATTACGCGAATATCGTAACGACATGGCTGAACGAAACATTTCCCAATCGCTGGATCGGTCGCAATGGAACAGTAGCATGGCCACCGCGATCCCCGGACCTCTCGGCCTGCGATTTTTTTCTTTGGGGATATATCAAAGAAAAAGTATTTCAAACTCCTGTTGAGGACACAGCGGACTTAACCCAAAGAATTGTTGAAGCGTGTCAAAATGTTCCAGCCGAGATGTTGGAGGATGTTGAATCAACATTTTGCCGACGCATATTGAGTTGTATTCTCAATGACGGAGGCCACGTGGAGGGGCAGCCGCCCGAAATGCGAATACCATGAGTACAGCATTAGGGATTGCAATCGGGTAAATCGGTTAAAAATTTTTTTTCACTGATAACGTAGTAGATATCGACGTAATTAATGAACGCATATATGTGCAAAGTAGATAAGCTATGCCGATTCTGGGACTGCGTGGTGAGGGGGTGAGGCGGGGAGGGGGGTACCGCGCTCTTCCGCGAGATGGCGAGGGGGTGAGGCGGGGAGGTGGGTACCGCGCTCTTCCGCGACATGGGCGAGGGGGTGAGGCGGGGGGGGGGGGGGGGTGGGGGGGGGGGGGGGGAGTACCGAGTTCGTAGACGAGGGGGATGACGTCACAGGGGAGGGGGATTCAAAATGGCGCCTATCGAGTTCGTTGGTGAGGGGCATGACGTCACAAGGGAGGGGAATTTTCAAAATTTTCAAAATGGCGTCGCGCGCGCAGGTCGAGTTCGTGGGTGAAGGGGTTGACGTCACGGGGGGGGGGGGGGGATTTTTCAAAATTTCAAAATGGCGTCGCGCGCATTTCGTATTGGCGCCACCTATCGGATGTTTAAGGTACTTTGGGTCCACGTCGGTATTTGGGCCCGTCTTGGTAAATTTTCCAGGTTTTTCATACATCTCGTGTTGGCGTCACCTGTTGGATGTTTAAGGTATATTTGGGCACGCGTCGCCGCCGCGCAATCTCCGTACGCTTGCGGGGATCGGTGCGCAGGCGCGACCGCGACCGATTCGTGAAAATTCAAATCGAGTCTTCGATGATGATGATTTCTGAGAAAAAGAGCGAACCAGGATCTCTGAGAAAAGATAAGGCGATCATGGCGCGCGACAGGATTGAACGCGTTTTTATGCCTACGTGCACGCGCTTCCTGCCGTGTGTTTATATTTGAATCGTGGGACCGATGCACACCCACGTGCAATGACGTAAACATAGAGCGATAATTCTTTTAAATCAATCATCGCGATAGCCCATGGAATAAACATTGCACCGCGCCATGCCGTGTGTTTATATCTGAGCAGGATTGAACGCGTTTTGATATTTGAATCGTGGAACCGATACAGCGCACGTGTAATGATGCATGCATATAGTGATAATTATTGTAAATCAATCGGCGCGATAGCCCATGGAATAAACATTGCACCGCGCCATGCCGTGTGTTTATATCTGAGCAGGATTGAACGCGTTTTTGGTGCCTACGTGCACGCGCTTCGTGCCGTGTGTTTATGTTTGAATCGTGGGACCAATGCATCGCAAGTGCAACGATGCATACATATAGCGATAATTATTGTAAATCAATCGGCGCGATAGTGTGTGTGTGTGTGTGTTTATATCTGAGCATTGACTTTTCCCAAGACCATGCCTCTAAGAAGGAAGTACCCTCGAGAAAACGCAATGTCCCTGAAGCAATAAATTAGGCGTTGCGTTCACGCGAGCAACTAAGCGATAATTATTCGGGGTAAAGTTCCGAGTATTTTCACGATCGAGAACAGGGCGACGTCTCAAGCACCCTTCTCGAGGGTCTGCGAGTCAAGCGTCGTGGGAACGTGTAAGGGCGAAAAGAATTCGTACATAGACCCGGGGATATCTGGTTTATAGCAGACCGGTGTTATGGTCAAGCGTCGTGGGAACGCGATTGACATTCGCTAAGACCGCGCCTCTAAGAATTAATATATGGATATGAATATGTAGGAAAGGATATTATAAATGATACTTTACAGGTATTGATATGAAAGTTGTACATTTATTATTAAACATATATGCACGTACTACAGTGGCATACTGACATATTAATATTAAGATTTTTAAGATTTAGTAATTTTTTTAACTTAATTATCCCACTCAATAACATTGTCAGCAAATAGATTAGTTAATGACAAATCCTCGGGATATTGCACAGGGTCAGTTTGAACTGCAACAACGCTAGCCCGAAGCCCCGATATTTTATTCGTGCAAACGGCGTTAAAATCAATCTTTTGCGCTTTAACGTTTCGCCAAACCACACTCTTTGGAGCATACGCACGATTCCGCAGAGGTATATTTCTATGTACATAATCATCATCGTCGTCATTGCCTAAAAACGTGTCTTCCACATATCGATTTATCCAAAATTGCTTATCCTCGTAGCAGTTATTCTCATAGTATTCATCTAGTGGGTCATCGCGTATTTCCTCAGCATGACGAAAAACTTTTAAATAAATGTCGCCATCCGGATTTGCTTCCGCCTCATGAAGTTCTGCACATCGAATTTCTTCGGTTTGAACCGCAACATTTCGACACGCCACATACACTTTCGGGCTGCACGAATGGATAAGTGTCGCAGCAGCCGTGATCGTAGCGGTAGCTGGACGTTTCAAATTCACGGGCAACGACATAATCTGAAACCATTCTTCTTATAATTCTCAAAGTTGCTAACACAACGATTCACTAAAATATGGTGATGGAAACTTACGGTATTAATCGATTGTACTTCCGTGCGTTGAACGGCGGACGATATCCTTCAAAGCAATCTCGCTTGCAACAATAACAATAACAACAACAACAACAACAACAACAACAACAACAACAACAACAACAACAACAACAACAACAACACTTTGATGCGATAGTCTTCGATGTAATTGCAATGGACTCAGGCACAATAAATTTTTAAAACGTTTCTCGTAGTAACGTAAGACCTGACTGATGCAGTGGTACGAGCGAACTGTTTTTAACGTGGCCGTTTTTAACGTGGCCGTTCCAGTGATTAGACATACGTAAACATATAGCGTTAATTATTCGGGGTAGAGTTCCGAGTATTTTCACGATCGAGAAGGCTGTAAGTCAATCCATGGTGTATAGATAACGGTGCACCGCGCGATATCATATGTTTATATCTGAGTCGTGAGAGTAGTACAGTGATCGTGTAAGGGTGAGGAAAATTTGAAGACACGTTCGAACTGCAACTAACGTAAACATAGTGCGATGACATCGTAAGGATCTCGGATAGGGTAGGCGACTAGTATATTAAATTCGGCAGTTGCTCGGTAGAGATTGTGAAATACGTTACGCGTGCATAAGTATCACGAGACATGGACTTTTTCGTGAATTCGTACGAATTGTTGCGGGGGATGATCCCACTGCTGCGTACCGACGAACAGTGCTACGAATGGTTCGTATCGTGTGACGAGCTCGTGCGCCTTATCCACGAACATTTTAAGACCCGAAGAGTATCAGAATCGGAACAACAACGTTTGACATTACTTATGAGTAGTGTTGAAATAGTGCGAACGTGTGTCCGAAGTAAAATAGCGTGCATAGTCGCTGAACTGGACGCGTGAGACGCATTGCTCGCGTCATCATCTTCCGATGACGATAACGATGGCGAGGTGAATCATTTGTCGACGTTGCTGCAGTTGGATGACGAATCACTGACGATCGAGAGGCATAAGATCCGCGTCGCGTTAAGCCCACCATCATTATTCGAGAGGTCGTGGATCAGCGTCTTTCGACACGGATTTATGCAATTGTCGCGCGAGCATCGTCAATTGTTACGGTATATCGCGCGAAACAGTACTGTGGGTAAATGTACATTGCATTGCATCGTTGCTGATAAGGACGTACATCATAAGCGTACGAAGTACATTACCGCGATCGTGTGTACGCCGTTGACGCTTCTACACGACATCGAGAACGGAGCGGTCGAAGTACTGGAAGTGCTGAATCCTGATACAAGAACAATTACAATTAATAGGTTTTTGGGTCGGGAATTGGCACGATATTTGGATGACCGTACGAGCCTGCCGCGAAACTCGAATCTCGTCCTTGTACCGCTGAGTTTCCGATTTCCCGATTGTGAGTATGATCGCATCACCTGGAAGAGTCGCATCATGAAATCAGGTGAAATCGAGCGTTTCTGGGAAATTAATTATTTGTGAAGTGAACTCTTTGTGAATAAGCGAACATGGAGGTGTTCATGGACACGTACAGGGTTTTATCCCGGATGTTCAAGGTTTTACGCAGTATTGCGGAATTTCGAGACTGGACTGATCATTGCGACGCCTGCCTGCAGCTCATCGTCGAGTATCAGAGCAGCGGAGGAGTGTCCGTGGCCGCGAAACAACGCCTGGTGTCGCTGCTCGCGCGAATAAAGACATTGCGCGCGATCGTGCGGGAAAAGTTTTCGCGAGTAGGGTGCGGGGTTTCGGGCCGATTGACGGCTCCCAAAGTCGTATGGGAAGACGTGGAATCTGCGTTTATAGGCCGTATTGCAACCGGTGCGGTAATCAACGTGGGTTACGTCGATCCGCGTCGATTTTTAGAAGGTGCTCGACGAACTGTGATCTCGCGCGTCACGGACGCTATCACGACGCATAAGAGCGTGTCCGTGAATACAAACTTGAACGCGGAGTTTACGTTGGGTGAGAATACGGACCAGAAAAGTTTCGGTACGCGAAATCGCGTACTGTTAATGTCTTCGAATGTGCGCGAGTGGTATTCGAAGCACGTGGTCGCTCCGACGCTAGTAATGCTCGAGGAGTTTCAAGATCGCGACAGTGGATGGACCCTAAGGGCTGTGCTAAATATTTTAATAAATATTAATAAGCATAATCCACTTCGAGGTGGTTGCGACGTACCGCTTCCGCGCGCCGTCGTCCTGAAAAAAGCGGTGGTTAACGTAAAGAGCGGGGACAATGCGTGCTTCTTGTGGGCTGTCGTCGCCAGTTTGTACCCTGCTGTTGCTGCTACGAACGTGAGTAGGGATTCATCGTACCAACACTACTCGGCGGTACTTCGCACGGACGGTATGACTCTTCCCGTGACGTTGGACCAGCTCGCGAAGTTCGAAAGGGTGAACGACGTGTCCGTAAACGTGTACGCGTGGTCCGACGGAAGCTGCGCGCCTCTGCGTTTGACCGATGACAAGCGAGAGAGACACGCGAACCTCCTACTGGTGCAGGACCCCAACGAACCCCAACGATATCACTTCGCGTGCATTCGAAGCATGTCGAGACTGATTTCGAAGCAGCTCGGTAAACACAATGGACAAGTATTCGTTTGCGAAAGGTGAGTAAAATATGGTATATTTCGATCGATGTATTATTGATTATTATGTTTATTATTATTAATACTATTATCGTTGCAGATGTCTCAGCTTCTTCCATTCGAACGTGCAATTGACCAAGCATAACGTGGACTGCCAGCGTCTGAACGAGTGCGCCGTCGAATTGCCGTCCGTGGAGGATAAATGGTTGCAGTTCAAGAACTTTAAAAATAAGGAACGAGCGCCATTCATCGTTTACGCGGACTTCGAATGCATGCTGGAGGACGTCGAGCCTGCGGAGCGGAGTCGGACGTACACGTACCAACAGCATAGAGCGTACAGCGTGGGATATTACATCCATTGTTCCACCGACGCGTCTCTGTGCCGTTATCGCGCGTATCGTCACGAATCCGAGTGCGTGAAGTGGTTCGTGCAAGAACTTCGAGACTTTGCGAACATTGCGTATTCGTGGTTGCGGAACGCGAATCCAATGAACTCGTTGACGAGTCAACAATGGGATAGTTTTAATAACGCGATCGTGTGTCACGTGTGCGGGCAACCTTTCGTCGAAACGGACAAAAAAGTGCGCGACCATTGCCACTCGACGGGCGAGTACCGAGGCGCGGCCCACGTGTCGTGTAACTTGCAGTACCAAAGATCGTACACGATACCAGTAGTGTTCCACAATTTATCAGGCTACGACGCGCATTTCGTGATCAAGGAGTTGGCGTCCGCGTTCGAGGGACAGATCGACCTGCTGCCGGTGACGAAGGAGCGGTACATATCGTTCACCAAACACGTCAAGGGAATCGACGCCGAGAACAACGATTGGAAGCGGGGATTGAAGTTTCGATTCATCGATTCGCTGAAGTTTTTGGCCGCGAGTCTGGAGAAACTCGCTTCGGACCTTGGCAGAGAACGACTCGCGATTCTACGGCACCAGTTTCAATCCCTGTCGGACGAGCAGTTCGATCTCCTGACCAGGAAGGGTGTCTTCCCGTACGACTACGTGACGTCGTACACCAAACTGAACGATACGTGTTTACCGTCCCGCGAAGCGTTCTATAACCGGCTGAACGATCGCGACGCGTCGGAGCCTGATTACGCGCACGCCGCGAACGTGTGGAATACTTTTCGCGTACAGGCATTGGGCGAGTACAGTGATTTGTACTTGAAAACAGATGTGTTGTTACTCGCCAACGTGTTCGAAAGTTTCCGCACAGACTGTATCGCGAGTTACGATCTAGATCCCGCGCATTATTTTACGCTACCGAGTTTCACGTGGGACGCGATGCTCAAGTACACCGGCGTACGATTAGAGCTTCTGACGGACGTGGACATGTTACTGTTCGTGGAGCGTGGTATACGGGGCGGTCTGAGTCAGTGCTCGCACAGGTACGCGCGTGCCAACAACAAGCACCTACCGACGGGGATGTACGACAAGTCGAAGGCGTCAACGTATCTAATGTACTTCGACGTCAACAACTTGTACGGCTGGGCAATGTCGCAGGCTATGCCGCGAGAAGGGTTTCGATGGCTGGACGATGCGGAGGTGGCCGCCCTTGACGTGTCATCCCTGCCCGACGGCGAGGGAGTCGAAGAATCCGAGGGATACCTGTTGGAGGTGGACATCGAATATCCCAAGGAGATTCACGACGCGCACGCCGACCTTCCATTCTGCCCGGTGCGCGAGCACGCGCCACACGGTAAACAGACCAAGCTGCTTGCCACGCTCGACGATAAGGAGCGATACGTCATCCACTATCGCTACCTGAAACAGTGCGTGCGACACGGTTTACGCGTGACGCGAATTCATCGGGTGTTGCGATTCGATCAGTCGTATTGGTTGCGCGACTACATTCGATTGAACACCGATTTGAGGACGCGAGCCACTAGCGAATTTCAAAAGACTCTATTCAAATTAATGAACAATGCGGTGTACGGTAAAACAATGGAGAATGTGCGGAATCGCGTAGACGTGCGACTGGTGACTCGGTGGGACGGTCGTTACGGCGCGGAAGCGCTGATCGCGAAACCGAACTTTCACAGTCGCACGATCTTCTCCGAGCAGTTAGTGGCCATCGAAATGCGAAAACTCAGAGTGAAGTTCGACAAGCCGATATACGTGGGAATGAGTGTACTGGACGTATCGAAAGAATGCCTGTACGAATTTCATTATACGTATATGCGTGCGAGGTTCGGTGATCGGTGTAAGGTCCTGTACACCGACGCCGATAGTTTAATGTATAGCGTGGAATGCGAGGATGCGTACGAATCGATGAAGCGTGACGTAGCCCGATTCGACACGAGTGATTACGCGGTGGACAATCCGTACGGTATGCCGCGCGTAAACAAAAAGGTGCTTTCTCATGAAAGATGAGAACAGCGGTGCCTTGATGACAGAGTTCGTCGGGCTACGATCTAAGATGTACGCGACTAGAACGTTTAACGCTACAGTGGGGTCTACGAGTGAGACGAAAAAAGTGAAGGGTGTGCGGAGACACGTGGTCGCGAATCATGTACAATTCGACGATTACGTTCGTTGTCTTCGCGATCTCACCGAGAAATCGGTTCGACAGAACAGTATACGCTCCAAAGAGCACAGTGTATATACCGTGAGTGAGGAAAAGAACGCTCTCAGTCCGTTTGACGACAAGCGGTGTATTTTAGCCGATCGGGTCAGCACCCTTCCGTGGGGCCATTATCGAATCCCCGAGCTCAAGACTCACGAACGTCTCGAGCTTGAGCCCGACGAGTCACTCGAGAATCCCATTGTATAGTATGTTTGCATGTTTGCATGTTTGTATGTTTGTATGTTTGCATGTCCATATGTATATACGTTTCTTTTGTACATGTTATTTATATATTTATAAATATGTAATATATGTATAGCGTAGAATATAAGCAAAATTTTATTTTATACGTATTGAAAAATTTCGTTTCGTTGTCAGCCGAGAGAAGCAAAGCGCTTGCGAATGCCGGTTGGAATTATGACATCGATTACGATAACGACACTTTTCATTCGGGTGCTTTCAATTTCTGCGTACCCCTGAACGTGTTATTAGGATTCTGCGAGGATTACAAACGCATCGTGATGAACGCGCGGCACGAGCTGATTCTTATACGAGCGCGAGACGATTCGAACGCGATGCACTGCACCTCCGCCACTGCGATCCCGAAACTGGAGATACGCAAGGTGCAGTGGCGTATGCCCCACGTCGTTTTGGAGGAAGTGAATAAACTATCGATACTGCGAATCTTGGAAAGCGAACGACCGATCGCGATGAGTTTCCGATCGTGGAGCCTACACGAGTATCCGTTGCTGCAAGCGACAACGAAACATACGTGGACCGTGAAAACTACGTCGCAAATCGAGAAACCCCGATACGTGTTATTCGGCATGCAAACCGATCGAAAGAATCGTTCAAATAAACCCGCGTGGATATTCGACCCGAATAATCTCACAAACTTTCGACTCTACCTAAATTCCGAGACGTATCCGTACGATGACATGCAAATAGATTTTTCTAAGTATAAATTCGCGATCATGTACAATATGTATGCGAATTTCATCCGATCGTACTACGGTCACGGAGAACCGTTGCTGAGCGCGAACGAATTCCTTAAATACGCGCCTATCGTGGTAATAGATTGTTCTAGGCAAAACGAATCGTTGAAAAGCGCTACCGTGGACGTGCGAATAGATTTCGAATGCAAAGAAAATATCCCCGCTAATACTTCCGCCGTCTGTTTGTTCATACACGATCGTATAGTCGAATACGGCTCTTTAACCAACATGGTACGCAAATTAATATAGCGTGCGTACGAGATCGATTACTACTACTACTACTAATACTAATACTACTACTCCTACTGCGGATACTGCTACTGTTTTAAAACGTCGATGTCGAAGACCTCAGTTGCTGTTCTGACACCATCGCCGACGGTGCTACCTAAACGAGTGATAATAATGTTCGCCATTGTCGATCTGCAAGGGTTCAATATCGAACGCGAGTTCGTCGCCAAAGAGATCGCGATTCGCGTAAACAGCAACAACGATAAAACGACGATCAGCCATTGGATCTTCGAACCGCCATACTTCTGGAATCATCTGAATTCCTGTGAGCACCGTCAAGCGTCCTGGCTCGCGAAGCATCATCACGGGCTTCGCTGGTCCGACGGCTACGTTCCATACTCCAAAATTCCGGAGCTCCTCACCAGCATGCTCGCGAACATTGACTTCGTCATCGTGAAAGGTGCGGAAAAGAAAACGTGGATGCTACAACTTCTACCTCTCATAATTGTTGAGGATGTATGCGATTTGGATGAACTGACGACGCGTAAGATCAACAACACCAACAACAACTGCAACAACAATGCTCGAACTGTCGAAGACGACGGCGGCTACGACGTTGACGATGATTATTGCGGGATCATGCCTGACGTTCCTAATCTGAAGTCTATGTATTCAACGAATGCCCTTCGATGTGCATTTCATAACAACGGCGGTGTTTGCGCGCTGGAGAATGTCGGGAAAATATGGGATTATATACGTAGCGTCACCTAATGTAAGTCATACACGCACATTACAATCTACTTTACGCGTCATATGCCGAGAAACGAATATGTAAGAATTATTATCTTTTTCTGTTTTCTATAGCGATGAACACAACGGCGGCGGCGGTGATAAGCGTAATGACAGCGGCGACTAATAAATATATACTGTTTTCAAGGAAAAAATATATACATTTATTTAAAAATTGTTATACATTTATTATTAAACATATATATGCACGTACTATAGTGGTACGTGATTTACATCACGCAGCATGGATTGTAATCCTAACGCCAACAATTCACAATCGATCAATGAATGCTTTTCGAAGTGCTCGCTTTCGGAAATTAATTTTACATAATTCGTTGGTACGGAGGCTGTACGTAGAACTTCTACAAAGGTGGCATATTTACTGCTTACAGAGTACATATTTTCAGTTAGCCAGGTAAACATATGTTCAATGCAGTGTTTGTACGCGAATAGTTTACGCATCGTGGCTTCAGTCATATATATGACAACGCGATTATCGGTGATTTTAATAAGTTGATTATCATGCATACGCGTGAAGTCTAGTCGTAAATGATCAATTACGATGTGAGTTTGGGGCGATGTTGCGTTGCTACGTAATCGTTGAAGTATGTCCGCCTCGTTTTGTAGCAGGAGCTTCCACGTAGACATTGAAAAGCTCAACTCGCAGCCTTTATTGTCCGCTATGGCGATCTCGACGTGGCACGAATCCATTCCAATGCGAATTCCAATACTTAGACGTTTATACGCTGTTGCGGTCAGTGGGTAATCACGTCCTAGGATCCGTACGACTGATGGTTTTGGTGTTTTCAACGCTTTTGCCGTGGTGAATCCAGAACTGTAAGAAACATGTACATGAAATTAATACTTCGGTCGTATACGGTTACAGTGAAAGAAGTGAATGAAGTAAGTGAAAAGTGTATAATAACGCGTACGTACCTCATATCGGATTGTTGATGATGTTGTTGTCGTTGGCGTTTATTTGGAATGCCACCATCGTTGTCGGATGCGCAGAATGAATCGTTTAAGCTGCGTTTGTACATTTTGATATTGTTACGTGCCGGTTACTTTTTCGAATTCATTTCTAAATTTCTGCGAAAATTCTCATTGAATAGTCAATTCACAGATGTCGACGACTGATTCAACCATCACGTGTTATGGGAACTTCCCTCAATCAATAGTCGATTGTCTGTGAAAATTCTTAATAGTTATAATTTAATTCTGCTTGAAGCCTGTCACGCCACGGCATATTCTCATGGAAGATTATTGTCAACGATCTCCAACGCCGTCAACGTTCTTGGAACGCGCGTTGTGATAAGCATTCCGAAACCTGAACATTGTAGTAGGCCACCTTGTGTTCTTTTCTCTGTTAAATATTGTTACACCATCATTGACATCTGATCCTACCATTGAGTGTTGTGGGAGTTTCCCTCGATCGATTGTCAATGATTTACAAACCAAATTATAATAGTAATTTTATATAAGCTGCTGCGTCACTGCATTCTTCCATGCGAAAATCTGCCAACACCGTCGACGTTCTTAGAACGCCGGACGCTATAACAACCTAGGCACTGAAATGCTGTGAACGTTCGAGCGAAGACGGTTGGGCCCGTGTGCATGAGGTGCAGAGTCAGCAATTTTGGCGCTCTTTGTTCAAAGTCCCATGTGCTCGGGCCTACCCTGCGTTCGTTCGTTGCAGTCGTCTGTTAAGTCGCATAGTGCGTGGTCGTTCTGTCCGAGGACATATTGCCGCATTGTTTATTCGGTCTATGAGCCGGAGTTCCCGTGCATCTTGTAGTGCGTGGAAGGACTCAGTCCCCGTAGAGACGATATATATTTTTGCGTTTTCACTGTTTTAAATCTTACCGTTTAAATCTTCATTTATATATTTTTGCGTTTAATATTTAAAAACAATATATTGTGAATCAACATCGACATTGGTGTAGCGTGTGAAGTGTCCTGCGTTTCAACACCCTGAACAGCATCCCCCATCCAGGCCCCAGAGACAGAGGGAAATAGAGCGAGAGGTTAACATCCAGAGACAGAGACAGAGAGAGAGAGAGAGAGAGAGAGAGAGAGAGAGAGAGAGAGAGAGAGAGTGAGAGAGAGAGAGAGAGAGAGAGAGAAAGAGTAAGCCATACCAAATCCTAACAATCTTCGTGTAAAATCGGTGAGTGATTTTTACTATGTCATTTTATGGAATAGACAAATAATCCAACTCGCTTAGTGAGTTGTGGGTTTCCTCGGTAATTTGTCTAACCCCTTTTCCGCTCGTACCGCATTTATGAATTGTATCGAATTCAATTATTATAAACACGCCGTTCGCACTATTTTCCTCGAACTATTTATCTAGAATGTGTAGTATCACACGACCGCGCGAACATTGATCCAACTCACATAGTGAGTTGTGGGGTTTCCCACGATCAATTGTCGTCCGAAAAATACTTGCGTTAAATTGTAACACCGGACCAATATTATTCATTTCGTACTTTTATATTCGCGAGTCATCTTCGACTCTATTCATGACGCAAATCCATGTAAATTCCCCATTTTTGTACCACCTTTCGATTTTCCTTTTGTTATTTATTGTAATACATGGTAATATTTACTTAAATCTGTCTCATTCTGTTCGAACCTGTCTCTACCAAAGTACCACATCCCGACTGGTCAACCTGTATTGGTTATAGCAAGTACGTATCCCAAAAACAAATATCTAAATTCGTTAAGTGTTACGTGGAAGAAATTAGACACATCCGCTAGATCATTTAAAAATTAACGCCTCACGTAACAATATGCACTGCGTATGATTCTCATCGACGGAAAAATGACGCGAACGATACTTGTTACTACTCGAGCGTACGTGGTGTAATGAAGCTCGTAGGACCGACCACGTCATTTTATACTGACTCACGCACACGTACGCATCAATGTGTGATTCTTTACGAATGACATCGACGATGCTATATTCAACGATAATGTTGTCGAGTGGGATTAAGTTAACTTAGTTAAGTTAAATAAATTACTGAAATCATGAAAATCTATGTACGAAATCTTTTCGCCCTTACACGCTCCCACGACGCTTGACTCGCAGACCCTCGAGAAGGGTGCTTGAGACGTCGCCCTATTCTCGATCGTGAAAATACTCGGAACTCTACCCCGAATAATTATCGCTTAGTTGCTCGCGTGAACGCAACGCCTAATTTATTGCTTCAGGGACATTGCGTTTTCTCGAGGGTACATCCTTCTTAGAGGCATGGTCTTGGAAAAAGTCAATGCTCAGATATAAACACACACACACTATCGCGCCGATTGATTTACAATAATTATGGCTATATGTAGGCATCATTGCACTTGCGATGCATCGGTCCCACGATTCAAACATAAACACACGGCACGAAGCGCGTGCACGTAGGCACAAAAAACGCGTTCAATCCTGCTCAGATATAAACACACGGCATGGCGCGGTGCAATGTTTATTCCACGGGCTATCGCGATGATTGATTTACAATAATTATCACTATATGTTTACATCATTGCACGTGGGCTGCATCGGTCCCACGATTCAAATATAAACACACGGCACGAAGCGCGTGCACGTAGGCATAAAAAACGCGTTCAATCCTGTCGCGCGCCATGATCGCCTTATCTTTTCTCAGAAATCCTGGTTCGCGGCGGCGACGCGTGCCCAAATATACCTTAAACATCCAACAGGTGACGCCAACACGAGATGTATGAAAAAAACCTGGAAAATTTACCAAGACGGGCCCAAAGTTCCTTAAACATCCAATAGGTGGCGCCAACACGAAGTGTATGAAAAACCTGGAAAATTTACCAAGGCGGGCCCAAATACTGACGCGGGCCCAAAGTACCTTAAACATCCAATAGGTGGCGCCAATACGAAATGCGCGCGACGCCATTTTGAAATTTTGAAAATCCACCCCCCTACCCTGTGACGTCAGCCCCCTCACCAACGAACTCGACCTGCGCGCGCGACGCCATTTTGAAAATTTTGAAAATTCCCCTCCCCTGTGACGTCATCCCCCTCACCAACGAACTCGGTAGACGCCATTTTGAATCCCCCTCCCCTGTGACGTCATCCCCCTCGTCGACGAACTCGGTACCCCCCCACCCCGCCTCACCCCCTCGCCTAGGTCGCGGAAGAGCGCGGCGGTACCCCCGCCCTGCCTCACCCCCTCGCCCAACTTGAGCCAGAACTCTCATAGCTTACCTACTGGCGCCGGTTACAGTCCCTGGTCTCATGCAAATGCACTCCCAGCATCACTTGCACCACACTTTCTAGGGTATCTAATAATACTTGCTTGGTTAAAGGTGCGAGATTATCCGCACTATCTTTCTGCTAGAACATTAAGCGTTTAACAAAACTTAAAGTCACCGATCGGTAGAGAACATTCAATCAGTGAGGCTATTTGATTTTTCGTTACGGTAACCCACTCCGATTGCCAACAACAATACATCTATTTACAGTTGGAGTGACTACAAAGTTGGACAAAATTTTCAATGTGAAATTCTCTATTGTAGTGTAATATTTATATACTTTACATTTAGAACCAGAGATCTCGTCCTGCGACTAATCTGGTGAGTAAACTCTTTTGCAAAATTCACTGCGCTCATTTTGGACCAACGACTTCGAACAGACAATTGTTACGTCGAGATCACCAACGTATTGAGCAGTGTAAAAAAAAAACCGAGAAAGTAGCATAAAAATGCTGACCGCTATTAAGATAGTTGCTCCGATTCTCGATCGCTTAGTGATTACTTAGTTGAGATTGTATTAGCATAAAATAGTTATTCTAGTGGAAAAAGAGACGAAAACTTGGTCACTATAATAAGTTTGCGTATTAATGAAGTAAATAAAAATTAAAAAATAACATTTAAGTCGAAAATTTTTGTTAGTATTGTGATGTCCCACTATTTTTCGCGCGGTATTATTATAAAGTCTCCCTCATAAATCGCTCCATAACTCCATCAAAATCCATCAAACTCAAATCTTACCCCTTTTCCCCAAATCACTGATCACCTTGGCGATGTACCTTAGCGGTCCCCATCTCAAGATGGTCAACTACGACCTCCAAATTCCCTCTTCGCCTTACGTGGCATGACCACTTCCCTCCTATTTAAATTTAAACAAGTCCCTCGTCCCAAAAACTCTCTTATTTCGAGACCACGTCTCACCCCCTCTTTACGACTCACCGAGTCAAAGCCACTTTCACCCCTTTCCCGTCAAAACGCCTAAAATCCACCTAATGGGTCTTATCAATAGCTTAACAGAATCTTGGAAACCAATTGCGACGCATATTTCACGCATGATTCATAAACATAGTCTAAATATAGACATTTATAAAAACCCCGAAGTCCTATTGCGACGCATATTTCGTAAATAGGTCAAGGTGTATACCGCGCACACCCTTCATACCTGACATTCTTGTAAACCCTATAAATACGAGGAACCGCGAGACCGGAACACACTCTTCTAAGGAAATACTTCCGCAGAACAACCATAAAAACGTCGAATCAAGTGCACAAAAGCTTTATATTTAAATTCAGTGTTCTACTGCAACTACCGTAAGAAATTATAATTACCATTATTGTTATACGGTATATCACCTTCATATATATTATTTTGTATTGTTAACGCTTATTGCATTTCATATTATTATTCTTGTATTAACGCTTATTGCTTTATATTATCATTTTGTATCGTTAACGCTTATTGCATTTCATATTATTATTCTTGTATTAACGCTTATTGCTTTATATTATCATTTTGTATCGTTAACGCTTATTGCATTTCATATTATTTTGATTCATATTATTATTTCGCTAACGCTCATTGTCTCATATTGTTAGCGTAGCAAATTGCTATTACTTTGCATACTATTTTCTTTGGGTTATACACATGTATTGCATATTCATACACATATATTGCTGTTGATGACCATTTATATAAATGTTATGTGCTAATGCTTAATGTCTGACGCATTATTATGTTAACCATGCTAATACATTGATAGTGCATTTACTCGTGCTTAAAGTAATAAAATTCTTGGCTTTAAATCACGCTTCGAATTATTATGAATATCCATTGGTTACGAAGGCTCCAAATCTAAACAGGCTACTGCAACAGCTGATTTCAGTTCGTGAACGCGAGAGTTCTTACAGTGTTTACAAACATATATTTGCATGGGCCGTGTACAGCCATATGTCTAGACATATTTCGCGGAAATATTACGTGTGACTTCTTATATAAATGCAACAGTAAATCCAATTAAAAGGCCAAAACAAACAAAGTGCTCTAACAGGTGTCACCTCCGGAGTGATTACCATTTAAACTTTCCCTGGTCGTTCAGTGCTACGAATCTGGCATTCACGCCTGAATCCTAACTCTCCGCAGTGCCACGAATCTGGCATTCGCGCCTGCATTCCCTCAAACCGTTCAGTGCTACGAATCTGGCATTCGCGCCTGAATCCTAACTCTCCGCAGTGCCACGAATCTGGCATTCGCGCCTGCATTCCCTCAAACCGTTCAGTGCTACGAATCTGGCATTCGCGCCTGAATCCTAACTCTCCGCAGTGCCACGAATCTGGCATTCGCGCCTGCATCCTAACTCTCCGCAGTGCCACGAATCTGGCATTCGCGCCTGCATTCCCTCAAACTATTCAGTGCCACGAATCTGGCATTCGCGCCTGAATCCTAACTCTCCGCAGTGCCACGAATCTGGCATTCGCGCCTGCATCCTAACTCTCCGCAGTGCCAGGAATCTGGCATTCGCGCCTGCATTCCCTCAAACTATTCAGTGCCACGAATCTGGCATTCGCGCCTGAATCCAAACTCTCCGCAGTGCCACGAATCTGGCATTCGCGCCTGCGTTCCCTTCAATAATTCCCCATCTATGCCATCGTCCCCAACGACCTCCACCCGGGACGTGACAAGTATAGTAGTTTAAAAAAATAAATCTTTAGAACGCATATGTCGATCAGAATTTTAGAGTCGGGAGTAGTTCTCGATATATTCGAGACCCACATCCGTGTCACTGAAAAAATGTAGTAATGTTGGTTAAGAAACATTTTGTTATCATTAAAATTAGTGTACGGATAAACAATTTAAAATGATATATTTTATTGAACATATTTATCAAGTTCTGATAACAATATAAATATTTATTAAGTATAATACTATAGAAGAAAAAATACTGCATTTAAAATATTTTATAATATGTGATTAAGTAGTACAATATACCTATGTATTATATAAGCAAAACGAATGAAAGAAATTAATTCGAATTAACGTTTTCTTTATCAATGAGATCATTTTTCTTTTTGGTTAAAGGCTTTTTATCTGTATTTTGTTGTTTTGTAACATACCTTTCATTTTCAATAATTTTTTTTTAATATTTAATAACTCCTCCTTCCTTATTAAGTTGTCTGTAGTCTTCTCTTCAAAAACCTAAAAAAAAAACCCTAAAAACCTAACTAACAGGTGAGGAAACACTGGCATATTGAATTCAATGTGAAAGTCCTCAAATGGGAGTGAATTACTAAAACAATTGTTAACTTTCAACGGTCAAGAATGATTCTACGAGACATTAGAAGCAATATTAACAAAAGAATTGATAAATATTATAGGTAAACAATCGTTATCGGTTAGCGTGGAAGGACTGTTTTCTTACGCTACGATTACCAATTCTCATAAGTGCAATAGATTTTCCGTCTTTCCGACAGCGTGTTTCAAAACAGCGTGTTTCAAAACAGCGTGTTTCAAAACAGCGTGTTTCAAAACAGCGTGGTTTTAAGAGTCGATTTGAAGAGTTCAGGCGGAAGATGATGAATATTCGTCTAAAGCATCACTTCAAGTTATATATTTTATAAATTCATTTATTAAATCTATATCTATACTATTATATAAAAGTGAAGTTGCATACTTTGAAATGCGGTTTCTCAGTAAATATGAACTGTGGCCACAAGTGTATTACATCACTTTGTTCGTCTTGGCGAGAAGAAGGTTCTAACGTTTTGATTTTTTTAAAATAATGATTTATAAATAATAGTAGTTCGCGACGCGACCGCCAGGCGGCGAGCGGGCGAACGCTTCTCGCTTGCGAAACAGCACCGCGGCGGGAATAAGTTGCCAAGGGCTCTATCATTCAGGGCTCTCGAGTATATTTTTATACTTATTATGTATACTCTAACCGACTAAAAAGGTTTCATAGGTCTTATCTTAGAAAGTGGCTGAAGGATAAAGACCAGTAAATATATATAAAAGAACTAGGCGAACCGTAGCGAAGCACGGGTACTTAGCTAGTATATGTATATTTCTAATTCTAAATGACAAGTTAATATCGACGTGCGTTACGAAAAGTAGCACATCTCATTTGTCTTACGAAGACTAGCACTCTGCTAATTCTGACCACGAAGAACAGAATGCTTCGATTTTGTTCTCGAAAAGTAGTATGTTTTCATTCATCGCCACAAAGTACAGTATGTTATGCTCTTTTGCGACGAAAGGTAGTACATTTCGGTACTTTGCTCCTAACAATATTTAGTATCTGTTACTCACCACCCGAACCTAGCATTATAAAATTAGCTTCCTCCTGCATTACATAATTTTCATTATTATTTTCTAAAAGAGTTGGACGAGGCATATTACAACTGTTCCACCACTTAGAACATGTAATTGTTTCATTCATTTAGCTAAATTCGTTTCAAAAAGCAAAGATATTTTCAAGTTTTATCAATTTACTACGTACTGCTGTACTTACAATTATCGTCTTCGCTATTAGACATTGTAAACTAGTCACTTTCTTTCACACTAAATGAGCAATAAACGATAATACAGGCAACTGGTAGTCACAGAAGATCAACGTCGACTGTGAACTGTTTAGAAACTGAAATATTCTACTCTTCGGAAAACAAATGAAACGTCCTACTTTTCGCTGTAGCGTTTCAAATGTGTTACTGCTCGTGGCGAAATGTGAATCGTGCTTGTTCTCGTGGTATATTCAAAACATTCTTATTATCGGCAGAAACATTGAAACGTGCTTCTTCTCGTGATACATTGAAATGTGCTACTCTATGTAAGACAAATGAAATGGTGATACTTTTCGTAACGCACGTCGACATTATCTTCATTTTCGCTTTCATCAAACGAATCACAGCTGCTGATTTCATTATCACTATTATTTAATAGTAGCGAGGTTATTGTAAACAATGTTTCTTTGTCCATTGTAGCATCCATTTTGATTTCGCATGAAATGCAGGAAAAATCGTTTCATTTTCATGAATGCATGAACCGCAGTAACGAAACGGAACGATATGAATGCGCACAGTGACTGCGCTACGATCTATGCAATCACTGCGTGAATCAGAACGCACCCCAAGTGCTACGAAGCATGCCTTCGCGCCTGAATTTCCTGCTTCCACAGTGCTACGAAGCTCGCCTTCGCGCCTAAAACTCCCACCTTTCCTAAAAACCCCTTGTAACCCCATACCTTGTCACTGTCCTCGACACCGCTACCAAAGACGTGACAAAAGGTTATCCCGATTTTATCGTTTCCTTTTTTTCTCGGGAATATAATTTTGAATATGATTTTCGTAGGAAACCATGAATACGGGAATCCAGGAGAAGGTGAGTCTTATAGTTCGTTGAGAAGACAGAAGATTAACGACACTTTTCTTTTTAGATCGATGCTACCCACTTGATGTTGGAGAAAATCAGTCAATGGGCCAATATGGCGACGGCGATAATGAAACGCCAGCAGCTGCAGGTATGTGTCTAAGCGAACTTAATTTCCCTCCTCTAATGACCGCGGACACTTTATTTTGCATTGTTGGGTGAACCAGGTGGAAGCATTATCAACGCAAATTTAATGCCGTCTGTAAGGTGCTAGAGGAGGAGCAGCAGTAGCCGCAGCAGCAGCTGCCTTCTCCCTCGCTGGGAGTTGAGTGCCATTTCCAATGCGCGGCTCGCCGCGGTACACTGGTACAATGGAAAAGCATACATCTGTTCTCCTATCTGCGACTTCGACCGCATGCGGCTGCGGCAGATTGCTACAGTGTATGCAAGTCCGCTCCAGGAGCAGCCTAGGCTACTGGAGAAGCAACACAATGGGATGAGTGTCTGTTTTCCGCCATTATGGCAGAAACTACTAACCGCGCGACGGCCTGCGGCTACCAGTCGCTACGCTTATACGTCACTAGTCCACAAATATCGGTAAGTGGAATGGCAGATTTACACAAAATAGTCGATTCCGGGGAGATCTTCGCTCCCCACGTCCGCAAATCTAATTTATGCACCGTCCTTTAGGTCCATGGTGACACCATGGACATATGAATATAGAGATGGCCTAATAGTTGCGACTTTAGGCGATGGGAATGAAGCAGCTTTGGGGAGCATGGTGCCGCATTGGTGATTGGTTCTGCCTTTCATCCTGGTTCCAATTGGTTCTGATCATGGGTTCTGATTCACTCTTACTCAATGAAAATACGATCGCGCTTGCGCGATCATAACTAATCGCCAATGCGGCACCAGAGTACATACCACATTACCATAGTTCCCCGCTCCCCGGAGCTGCTTGACCCCCCGCAACCATTGTTACGTCCCTATATTCCTATGCCCTGCATCCCTCCCAAACGGCCACTGTCCCTAAGAGGTCCTCTTCGCAGCAATATCTCCTCCCCATGGCCCATCTTCTCTCGCACTTCTCTTTTGTTTTGAAATTCGAGCGCGTGTTTAGACACGAAAGATAAGCAGTCCCGATTGGCTACTTTGGGACCAATCGAACCTCAAGGCCCACCTTCTCTCGCACGGAATACGCGGACGCGTGCTTTTGTTTTGAAATTCGAGCGCGTGTTTAGACACGAGAGATAAGCAGGCCCGATTGGCTAGTTTGGGATCAATCGAACCTCAAGCCCACCTTCTCTCGCACGGAATACGTCAATGACATCGAAAAGTCCTGCGCCCCGTCTCAGGTAAAGCAACCGCGCGCGATTGCAGTCACCTGACCGTACCGCTACAACCCCATATTTCTTCAGTGAGGTCAAATAACAGGTCGACAGAAGAATCGCTGGAGAATTTTACTAACCCACTCTTGGCCAATGACACTGTTTTTATAATAATCACATTTGTAAGTTCCAGCTTGTCCTTATTTTGATTATTTGTTGAAAAAGTGTCATTGCTCAATGGAAACCACGAGAAGGTGACCGTGGCGCACTGGTCTCGACCGTCGACTCAGGGAATAATACGGTCATAAAACACGACCTTCTTTAGACTACGTTGACGATCAACGCAGTTAGTTTTTACGACTGATTTTTCAACAAATAATCAAGATAAGGTCAAGCTGGAACTTACAAATTTGATTATTATAAAAACAGTGTCATTGGCCAAGAGTGGGTCAGTAAAATTCTCCAGCGATTCTTCTGTCGACCTGTTATTTGACCTCACTGAAGAAATATGGGGTTGTAGCGGTACGGTCAGGTGACTGCAATCGCGCGCGGTTGCTTTACCTGAGACGGGGCGCAGGACTTTTCGATGTCATTGACGTATTCCGTGCGAGAAAAGGTGGGCTTGAGGTTCGATTGATCCCAAACTAGCCAATCGGGCCTGCTTATCTCTCGTGTCTAAACACGCGCTCGAATTTCAAAACAAAAGCACACGTCGGCGTATTCCGTGCGAGAGAAGGTGGGCCATGGGGAGGAGATATTGCTGCGAAGAGGACCTCTTCAGGACAGTGGCCGTTTGGGAGGGATGCAGGGCAGATTGGTTAGATTAGGGCCAATCGGACTTCAAGCCCACCGTCTCTCGCACGGAATACGTCGACGCGTGCTTTTGTTTTGAAATTCGAGCGCGTGTTTATACTCGAGAGATAAGGGATCTGTTTCGAATTTGTAGGGAGGACGACGCAGGCGGGACTACGCGCAGTCAGCGGACTACCCCTTTTCTTCCTGTGTCTCTCCGCGAGGCGTATTGATGTTGAATAATACATTTTAAATTCTAGTTCCCCAAAATTAATCAGGCTGCTCGGCCAAAGCATTTCGCCAGGATCACGGTTTATGTTCGTATTCTCCCGCTAGTCGGCGGTAGAGAACGGTTTCCTACAGTTTTGGATAATTTATGACTCGTAGCAGACGTGAACTCAGGGTATCGGAAAGTGGAAACAGCAATAGTATGAATTTTCTTCTTTATACCAACTCGAAGAGTTTCTGTTTCTTTTCCCTTCGGACCCTTTCGAACCGATACACGTGGTGTGTGTCTGTTTTCTATCTCGAAGCAATGGGTACATTGGCAGTAAAAGGACGGAGAGCGGGTTTTTGTGAAAGTGTACATGGATCGTCCGTTGCACTTCTGCAAAACACGTGTGTTTCGAAAATGTGATGGCTTCTTTTTACCTAAAACCCCTTGCCCTGGTGGGGGTTAACTGATAATGGAACGAGAGAAACTACTTGGGGGTAGAGGAAGTTACTTAGAAAAAATCTTGTCAGTCAGCTAGCAATCCCGACCGAGAAATGTTCACGGCACAGGAGTATTATAGGATGTTTTGGGTGTACGCCCGGAACGACGGGTACGCAAGTGCCGCTGTACGAGCATTTGCGTTGGAATATCCGCAAATTCCAACGCCAAGCGAAGACACATTTCGACGTTTAGCGTCGAGGCTATTCTCGACGGGGTCCATGATGCCGCGAGGCAGCGAGGTGGGCAGACCCGCAGCCGCGCGAAATCTGGGCACCGTCGAGAGAATCCTCGACGCCATTGACGCCGATCCTACGACCAGTGTGCGCGTCTTGAGCCGCCACTTCAAGTAAGTCACAGTTCAAGATAACTGCAGTAATTATTAATTAAGAAAAAAAAAATGTTATCTAATAGTGGATGTTTTTGCATTTTGTTCTAGTGTCAGCTGCTCGACGGTGCACCGAATTCTCAGGGATCGGATGTTGCATCCGTACAAATATGTACGGGAGAAGTGCAAAGGAATCCGTCGTGCACCAAATACATATTGTGGACGGATGAAGCACTTTTCAACAGGAAAGGATGCTTCAATTCTCACAATATGCATGTGTGGAGCGACGAAAATCCCCTAGCGCTTCGTACACGTGCAGCACAAGTCCGTTGGTCGATCAACCTATGGGCCGGCATTTGTGGTGAATTTATCGTTGGGCCCGTACATTCTGCCAGACAGGCTGGACGGCCCAGCGTATAAATATTTTTTAGAACATGTTCTGCCGGATCATATGGATGATATTCCATATGAGATCCGACAGAACATGTACTACCAGCACGACGGTGCTGGGCCACATTACCCGTTGAATGTCCGCGCCTATTTAGGTGAAACCTTTCAGGACAGGTGGATCAGCCGCGGCCGTGAAGATGAGGCTCACGTTGCGTGGCCCCCACGGTCACCGGATATGAATCCGCTGGATTTTTTCTTCTGGGGCTACCTGAAGGTAATTTCATTATTGTTGTTACTCTTTAATTATTCACGTTGTAGGTATTCTTTTTTTACTTACGTTTCGTATTTCTTGTACAACAATCATTTCAGAATGAGGTGTATCGTCAGCCGGTGGCTACCCCCGAGGAAGCAGTTGCGCTCATTCACGCGGCGGTGGCCAACATAACGCCGCAAACATTGCAGGGCGTCCAAAGACAGCTGATTCTCTGCGCTGAAGCGTGCATAGAAAATAACGGTGGCCACGTGGAGCAATTTTTTAATTGATTACAATCGGCCCTTTTCAGGGCCACCAATTTTTAAAACGTAGGAACAACACGTTCTATGGAAAATAAATTAAGTGTTCAGTGTTAGTAGCCGCGTAGTGAAGTGAATATTCGGTACATTAACCTGGATGCACCTGACATTGCGACCCTTAACTTTGGGTAGTGTCGTATACCTGGGACCTGCTGTGCACGGGGCTTGGCCATCGATGACCAGGATCGGTTCAGTGACCCAATGACACAGGTTTCCACGCTGATTTCCGACAAGGGTGAGTTTTAGTTACTTTATTGGTGATCATTCATTTTTAAATTTAACGCAAGCTATGGCTTATTTCCGGCGATAATTCTCAAAATTCCCTACGAAAATATTTATTCGGGCTTTTTAAACAGACTTATTCGTTATCAGCAACAGTGCTGGCCGTTACTGAATTACGGATTTTTATCACAATAACGAACTACGATCACTTTTCGTTAATTTACTGTTACGTTACCTTTTCGTGGCTAAGTTATTAACACAAGGAAATTTACGTATTCCTTATCCTCCCACTTCAAATAATTATTATTTTCGAAACTTCTAAAAAAAAACTGTATTCGTCTTTTTACGTTACACGTGATTTTCATCCATTTATCCATTATTCATTATTCACTTTAAATAACAAACAAACCATGACAACATGTTTGACTTTATTTGTTACGTCTTTTTCATTTGCCATTCTACGAAATTTTCTTCGATGCGTGCCGAGTTGCTTGTTCGCAGTCACGGCGCGGCGCATATCCACGCTAGCGCGGGAACTCGGCCGTCAGACTCGCGCTCCGATTGGTCGGTGCTTTTTGTTAATATCTCGGTAACGAAACCTCGGAGAGAATTTTCGCAAAGGAAAAAGTTGTTTGCAATCACCCCCTGAATCACCCCCTTCAAGGAACCGCAGCATTTTTGGGACACCCTGTATATACCATGACGTGCAAATATTCGACCGATGAAGAGCTGGAGGACATACTAATGAGTGACAGTGATATGGATGATACTCAGATGTTAGGTGACTTTTTAGAGAGTGATGACGACTTATCGGACGCAGAAAGTGAACACAGTGACCACGATACGCAGTCTGGGGAAAGTAATAGAGAAGACGAAACACAGGAAGAAAGCGCAGACGAAATACGAGAGGAGGAGAGGCAAAATGAACGCAGAGATCATTCAGTGTCATCTAATAACTACTTCTATGGAAAAAATCGTTATAAATAGTCGAAAATTCCGCCAACGCGTACTAAACGCACCGCGGCACACAATATTATTTCAGAGCATTGTGGACTAAAAGGAAGGGCTCGTGCAATGAAGCCATCAACGCCCAACGAGGCTTGGCAGCTTCTAATTACGGAGGAAATTCTAGAAATAATTGTGGAACAAACTAACGCGAAAATCACTGACCTTAGTTTTAGATATAAAAGTGACCACGTTGCCTTCACAAACCATCTGGGTATAGCTGAGCTCCGAGCATTCCTTGGACTACTTATTTTAGCTGGGGTCTTCAAATCCAGCAGGGAAAATTTCGCATAGTTGTGGGCGAGTGATGGGACAGGAAGAGATATCTTTCGCGCAACCATGCCCCTCAAGCGATTTTTATTTCTGTTATGTGCTGTACGATGCAGTTGACGATGCAGACACACGTGACGAAAGAATTGCAGCTGGTGAAACGGCCACACCAATTTCTAAAATTTTCCAAAAATTAATAAAAAATTGCTAGGAAAACTATACATGCTCTGAATATGCCACGGTTGATGATATGCTTGTGCCTTTCAGAGGTAGATGTAAGTTCAGGATGTATATCAAAAGCAAAACAGCTAAATACGGCCTAAAAATTATGTGTTTGTGTGACGCCAAAACGCATTATTTGATCAATGCGTTTATCTACAGGATGTCCGCGGGAAGAGTGGACAGCTGGATATCTCCTAAACTATTGGAGACAAAAATATTTAAAAAGTAGCGAATTGCATGGTTCGAGAGGGGGTCAATTTATTAGCATGGACGAATTGTTTTTCCATTATTATTTTAAAAGATACGATGGTCAAGATCGGTTTTTTAAATGGAACTATTTTTTTTGAAGACCTGAGTTGATAGTGCGTTCTAAGACAAATTCAATAAGCTTTAATGTATACACTTGATTTCCACTGGTTTTTGAGATATTCCGCTTGCAAATTGACTGATTTTCCCTGGAAGACTAAATTTCAATCATAGGGAGCAGATTATATTAGAACCAATCGAATTTGCATCCCTCACAAACGGCTGCTCTCTTGAAGAAGCCCTCCTCACAGCAATACCTCCTCCCCAGTGCCCACCTTCTCTCGCACAGAATACGATAACGAATGCTTTTGTTTTGATATTAAAGCTCGTGTTTATATTCGAGAGGACCACGTGTCAACAGCGGGCTACCATTTTTCTTCCCGTGTCTCTCTACGAGGCGTATTGGCGGTGGATTGTAGGAGCATAGATGTCTGGATGCCAGTTATTGAATTCAGGAGACGATAGAAACACTTTATTACAAAACACACATGTACTATAATTAATGTAAATCGTATTCCTCTCGGGAAGGAGTACTGATAATCATCGAACTTGCGCCCTACTTCGCGCAGACCGATTACACGGAGGGTAGTCGGGTCACACATTGCACAAATGATAAGCCGCGTCTAGACGTTGCGAGGCTGCAGCGCGAGGCGTGCCTCGCGGAGTGAAAAGTCCGGAGAGTCCTTAGCTCGCCTTGGTCACTTCGCAAAGCAACCTCGTGCTGCTGCCGTGGCGCGGACAACACCCCGCAGTGCCCATCGAATTTTATGGCTTTCGACCCTCGAAGGGTTTGGAATACCATTAAGAAGTGAGAAATGTACAGGATTTCAAATGGTTGCTTCTTTTCTTCATCGTATCCAAGGGGAAAGTGATGCTAATGGATTCCTGGTGTTCCGTCGATTAAAATCATACCACATATCATGCAAATCGGACTACTTTGACACTAGCTATTTGTATTGCTTATGTAAAAGTTGTCCGATTTCCACAACATTTGACACGATTTCATCAGAAAACCCCAAGGAATCCATCGGTGACATTTCCATATCCATACGATAAGGAATAAAGAATTATTTTATTTCTTAAACAGATACAGGGTAATTCTGGTGGTACGCCCGTCACCCCGTGCCGAGGACAACACCCCGCAGTGCCCTTCGAATTTTACGGCTTTCGACCCTCGAAGGGGTTCGAGTCCCTATTAAGAAGTGAGAAATCCTCGATTTCCGCATTTCTCATCAGATCTTTGCGAAAACGAGGCCAATTGATGATTCCTCATGTTTCGTCGATGACACTAACACCAAGAACGATTCGGACCATAATGAAGGAAATTCCATGGAAAATCGATTTATATCATTTCAAGTTGACTTGACTTGGTAAAAAATAGTCCGATTTACGTGAAATTTAGTATGATCGTCATTGGAAAAACACAAGGAATCCATTGGTGCCACTTTCATATCGATACGATAAAGAATAAAGAATTATTTTATTTCTGAAACAGGTACGAACCCTCGGCCGACCGTAGCGAATTGAGGTCGGCGTCCCACAATCATGGGGTGAAAATGTAAAATATCCATTTCAGCGTATTAAGAAATACTTTATTCTTTTTCGCATCGATATGAAAATGGCACCAATGGATTCCTTATGTTTTTCCGATGAAGATCATACCAAATTTCATGTAAATCGGTCTATTTTTAACCAAGTCAAGTCAACTTGAAATGATATAAATCGATCTTCCATGGAATTTCCTTCATTATGGTCCGAATTACGTCGTTCTTGGTGTTAGTTTCATCGGCGAAACATAAGGAATCATCAATTGGCCTCGTTTTGACAAAGATGTGATGAGAAATGCGGGAATAGAAGATTGCTCAGTTCTTAATAGGCACTCCAACACCTTCGAGGGTCGAAAGCCATAAAAATTGGGTGAGGCACTACGAAGGTCTGTCCTCGCCACGGGGTACTATGGCCCACCTTTTCTTGCACCCACTACGTCTGGCGTGCTTTTGTTTTTAAATTCGAACGCGTGTTTATACTAAAGGGATAAGGGATCCGTCTCGAATTTGTAGGGGAGACGACGCAAGCGGGACCACGCGCAGCGGACTACCCCTTTTCTTCCTGTGTCTCACCGCGAGACGTACTGGCACTTCTTCAGAGTAATTTCGTTTCCTACCCTATTGCCAGGGAAACATTCTTCAATGTAACATAGGAATATCTTCTTTCTGTCATCGTGTGGACCAGAAGATTAATTTTCGTCACGGTCAGCGTTGAGGACATCATTATAATTTATTTATATTGTAGCGGGGCACGAGTTATGGCCTGCTGAACGTAGAGAGTTTAGCTAGGGTAAAAGAAAAATGCCACATCTGGTTCCCATAAATTAAACACGCTGATCGGCCGGAGTGTTTCGCCATGGTCGCGATTTATAACTGAAATGTCCCGCGACCCGGTGGCCAGGTACAACGGTACGTTCGGATCCGTAATTACTGAGGCGACCATCCACCAACGCAGCACTACCTACATGTATTAACTCAGTGCGAAAGGTGTCGAAAGCCAAGAAGACAGCATGTTCGATTGCTTTCTAAGTAGAAACGCAACAGATGTTGAACAACTGTCCCTCGAAAATACTAAATTGCCAATCCTAAACATTCAATGAGTTTCTCTTCATTCTGAGCTACCCTCTCCTTTATCCCGTAAGACGGAATAGGTAGTATTTTATTTCGCATTTCCGTCTACGTTCGGATGACCAGAATGGGTCCCAGCTAGGAAATGGTGGGTGTTAAAAATTTTTTTTCGTTGATCATAAAAAATCTCCCTTTGCATCTTTTAACCATCTCCATGCATATCTCCAACCAATAAGGAAGAAGTTCCTTTCTTTCGGAAGGGCCAATGGCATCTTTTGATAAATTTTCCTCAGACTTAGGAAACAGTCTGTGGATCCGAAGTCATTAGACATTCACAGTACTTACCAGTTCTTTGGCGCGAACGCATCAGAAAAATGTATCTGACAGTGAAGGATAAAGTGGAGTTGGTTCTTTTACGTGGGGAGGGACGCTTGTCGTACCGTTCAGTGAGCGCAGAGTTCCACCGTCGACATCCCGATCGACTAAAACCGAGTCCGCAAAACGTAAGACTTTATCTTTATTTAATGAAACACATACAGTTAAATACTGAATCTTTAACCCTTTTGCTACGGCTCCCTGGTCCGTGAGGGCGCCGCTACCGACCGGGAGCCCGCGCCACGAGTGTACTCTTTTCGCTACGGCGGTGCGTTGCGATCAAGCCGCAAGCGAGTGAATTGTTTAGAAATGAAACAGTGAATAACTGGACCAGACTAATGTGAACCTAGCTTAATCGGCGTTCGTCTCTACGGGTTGTTTCGTGGATACCGGATACATCCGGCGTCCGTCCCCACGGGTCGTTTCATGGATGCCGGATATATTCGGCGTTAGGAGCGAAAGGGTTAACGCGACTTGGTAAAAAGAGTAAAGCGAAAAGAAACTCTTTGGTACTGTGTAGAGGTGGAAAAACTAGTACAGGGTGATTCTGGAGCTACGCCTGTCAAAGGATACGGCCTGGTACCACGTGACGAAGACAACCCTCCGCAATGCCGCACCGATTTTTATGGCTTTCTTCCTTGAAGGGGTTGGAGTGTCTATTAAGAAGTGAGAAATCGTCGACTTCCGCATTTCTAATCAGATCTTTGTGAAAACGTGGCCAATTGATTCCTTATGTTTCGCCGATGAAACTGGCACCAAAACCAACGTAATTCGGACCATAATGAAGGAAATTCCATGAAAAATTCACTTCCATAACCTCAAGCTAATTTAGTTCATAATATGTAGTCAGATTTACATGAAATTTGGTACGATCTTCATCGGAAAAATATAAGGATTCCATCGGTGTCACATCCATATCGATAGCATAAAAAATAAAGAATTAATTTCTGAAGCAGCTATGAATCCTCGGCCGACCGTGGCGAATTGAGGTCGGCGTCCCACAGTTATGGGGTGAAAATGTGAAATATCCATTTCAGCGTAGTTAGAAATTCTTTATTCTTTATCGTAACGATATGAAAGTGGCACCAATGGATTCCTTATATTTTTCCGATGAAGATCGTACCAAATTTCATGTAAATTTGACTACCTATTATTAACGGAATTAGCTTGAGGTTATGGAAGTGAATTTTTCATGGAAGTTCCTTCATTATGGTCCGAATTACGTCGTTCTTGGTGTCGGTTTCATCGGCGAAACATAAGGAATCAATTGGCCACGTTTTCGCAAAGATCTGATGAGAAATGCGGAGGTCGAAGATTTCTCACTTTTTAATAGACACTCCATCCCCTTCAAGGAAGAAAGCCATAAAAATCGGTGCGGCATTGCGGAGGGTTGTCCTAGCCACGGGGTACAGGCTTGGCCAGGCTCGCGAATCGGCGACCCATGTGGCTTCTAACGGCGCGTGGACTCGGCGAGTCTCGTGCCAAGTTCGCCGATCCACCTGCCGTCAGATTCCACCTTTTGACGGGCGTAGCTCCAGAATCACCCAGTATCTGGAAAGAACGCTGAACTAATTGGTCTCAATGTGTAGAATCTCCTTGCACGATGATCCATTCACCACTGCACAGTACTCAATTTTACCCATGCACGCACGACGTATGGGTTGAACAATGAAGGCTCCCCCAAACCAACGCGAATATCGCGACGCGAAGCGGATCCGCCGCGGTTCAGCAGTTTTTTATACATGGCGGCTTATGGGCAGCCTTATCTGATCCGCGTCGAGTCTACTCCGCGCCGCGATATTCGCGTTGGTTTGGGGGAGCCTTGAAAGGGTTAAATATCCGGTTTTGCCTTGTTTGTATCAATTAAATGCGTTTACATGAAATCGGTATGTTTTCAGATAAGAAAAAGGTTTGTGACCTTTTTGAAGCCACGGGGAGTGTCCATCCCAGGAAAAAGACAATTCCAACAGTCACGGAAGAGCAAGAAACAGATATCGTGGCTGCATTTCACGCCAATCCGCGGGCGTCAGTTCGGCAAGTTGCAGCAAACCAGAATTTCTCGAAATCCACTATTCATAAAATCGTAAAGAAAAATGGTTTGAAGCCGTATAAGCCGACCACACAGCACAAACTATTTGCTAGAGATTACGCACCACGAATCGAATTTTCGATGTCGATACTGCAGCAACTCGGAGATAATCCAGATTTTGTGAGAAACGTCATGATAACGGACGAATGTATATTTTATACAAATGGTATGACATGCCATCAAAATTCAAGTATGTGGGCAGCGGAAAACCCACATTGGATACGAGAAGATAATAGCCAGTACCACCGGTCAGTTTTAGTATGGTGTGGTATTCACAATCGAAAATTATATGGACCGTATATTTTCGATGGAAATGTAACGGGAGCAGTATATTTAGAAATGTTGAAAAATTATGTGGGAGATATTTTGCACAATATGCCACTGGCAGAAAGACGTAATTTCTGGTTTCAACAAGATGGTGCTTCAGTACATTATGCAAATATAATTACACCGCTGGATCGGTCGCAATGGAGCAATCGCTTGGCCACCGAGATCCCCGGACCTCTCGGCGTGTGATTTTTTCTTATGGGGGATACATAAAACAATTAGTGTTTCAAACACCTGTAGAAAATATAACCGAGTTAACAGAAAAAATCATACAGGCGTGTAATAATATTCCACCGCAGATGTTAATCAAAGTAGAGGCACAGTTTTCAAAAAGAATAAGGAATTGTATCCTCAATGATGGAAGACACGTCGAGGAGCAACCGGCCTAAAGGCCGGGTTTGCAATCCGGTAAATCGGTTAAAAGTTTTTTTATCACTGATAACGTAGTAGATATCGACGGAATTAACGAACGCATATATGCGCCACATTGCTATACATAATTTCTCGAATTACCGATAAATTATGTACACATATATGCGCCACATTGCTATACATAATTTCGCGAATTACCGATAAATTATGTACAGCAATGTAGCGCATATATGCGTTCATTAATTCCGTCGATATCTACTACGTTATCAGTGATAAAAAAACTTTTAACCGATTTACCGATTTACCGGATTGCAATCCCTAATGCTGTGTCCATAAAACCGCGACCGGTCCATTGCTTGGGAAATGATGAGTTCAGCCATCGCTGCAGCACCGTCTTGTTGAAACCATAAATTTTGCGCTTCAGCAAGTGGCATGTCGTGTAAAATATCATCCAGATAATTATCCAGAAATTTTAAATATATCGCTCCTGTTACATTTCCTTCGAAACAATTGAGTCCATATATTTTTCGATTGTAAATACCACACCACATTAAAACCGAGTCGCGATTATTATCTTCTCGTACCCAATGTAGATGAATTTTGATGGCATGTCATGCCCTTCGTATAAAATATAAGTACATTCGTCCGTTATCATTAAGTTTCGTACAAACTGCATCGCTCCGATTTTGTGCAGTATCCGCATCGCAACTTCAATCCGTGGTCAAAAATCTCTATCAAATAGTTTATGCGATGCAATCGGCTTATACGGATCCGAACCATTTTTCTTTACGATTTTATGAACTGTCGGTGTTGAGTGGCCCATCTGAATGAGAAGCACTGCCGTGCTGGACGCATTGTCGGACCTTGGCGAATGGTCACATGTATGTGTCCTTCCGCGCCGCGTGTAAAAATTGTCATGCTGCTCGACTGACGCTCTACATAAATTGGTCCTTCGAGCCGAATCTCGTGCCATGAGGGCCTTGATCCACATCCATACAGCCAGAGGGGATTCAGCTGCACAGGAGTGTGGCATCCTGCATCTTCGCCAATCCAGGCTGGAGACAGCAGCGCGCAGGGCGCTGCACCCAACGCAAGGACCGGGGAATTCGACAGTGTCAGCAGAGCACTTCATTCGCCAGGGACAACATCCAGGTCAACGCATCAGCCGACGCCACAAGGGCTGCTGAGCATCATCCACGACGTCGGAAAGCGTGAAGGAAGCGCCGTCCATCCACGGGATTCAATTCGTCCTCAATTCGCGCCCTATAACACCGATGTCGTACGACCCAAACGTCCTGACTGCGCTTACCCCCGCGCACTTCCTCATTGGCGCCCCGTTGACAAGTATCCCCGATTACGATTTATCCACGGTGATCGGGCGTTTATCAGCCTGACGGTTCGCAAGAAGTGGCACACAGGTCAGGCCCAGGACCACGCGCGGAGAGTACAAGCGCTGCGTGAAGCGCATCGCGCTGCAGCCTCGCAACGTCTAGACTCGGCTTACCATTTATGCAATGTGTGACCCGACTACCCTCCGTGTAATCGGTCTGCGCGAAGTAGGGCGCAAGTTCGATGATTATCAGTACTCCTTCCCGAGAGGAATACGATTTACTTTAATTATAGTACATGTGTGTTTTGTAATAAAGTGTTTCTATCGTCTCCTGAATTCAATAACTGGCATCCAGACATCTACGCTCCTACAATCCACCGTCAATACGCCTCGTATAGAGACACGGGAAGAAAAATGGTAGCCCGCTGTTTACACGTGGTCCTCCCGAATATAAACACGAGCGTTAATATCAAAACAAAAGCATGCGTTATCGAATTCTGTGCGAGAGAAGGTGAGCACTGGGGAGGAGGTATTGCTGTGAAGAGGGCCTCTTCAAGAGAGCAGCCGTTTGTGAGGGATGCAAATTCGAATGGTTCTAATATAATCTGCTCCCTATGATTGAAATTTAGTCTAGCAACTTTCACACCCCCTAACCTAACCAATCGAACTTGCATCCCTCCCAAAAGAACCGGCCATCCGAGCGTAGAAGGAAGTGCGAAATAAAAGTAATGGTGCGTTTCTCGATACCGCAGATGTACCTACCTAAGTAGCATTTCTGATGGAAAAGAATTGTCCAGCCTTTGGGCCTGCCATTCCTGGCGTAGACCTTTGGCAGGTAGGTATCTGTTTCAACAGACAAGGCCACCCGTGGCGCCAGCAAGACCGTCCCCGGTCCTTGCTATTCTAGCGAGTTTTCTTCCAGGGAAAATCAGTCAATTTGCAAGCGCAATATCTCAAAAACCAGTGGAAAACAAGTGTATACATTAAAGCTTATTGAATTTGTCTTAGAACGCACTATCAACTCAGGTCTTCATGAAAATAGTTGCATTTAAAAAACCGAACTTGACCATCGTATCTTTTAAAATAATAATGGAAAAAAAATTCGTCCACGCTAATAAATTGGCCCCCTCGAACCATGCAATTCCCTATTTTTTAAATATTTTTGTCACCAATAGTTTAGGAGATATCCAGCTGTCCACTCTTCCCGCGGACACCCTGTATACCATTACCGAATTAGAAAGTATATTTTTATCTATTTATGGTATATGTATAGTTTTATACATTTGAAAATAAATATGTTTACATGTTCAGATCGAATTTGTATATACATTCTTTACCATCCTACCATCACTAGTCGATAATATGGTCATTACACATCGCGACCGCGTGGACGATTTGGACGCGATTGTAATACACCCTACATGTATAAGCATTCAGCATTCCATTTCAAATAAAGCGCGACGCATGCGTACTACTCCGCCAATCACAAGCCGTACACCACATCTCTCCTCCCGATCGACTAGCTCGACCCCCTCATCTATGTTGAGACTTTGTGCTCCGTCCATTTAATTCTTAGGTCCATGCGCGGTACACAGTTAAACGAAACCGAGATAAAAATAATTTTAAACTTAAGGCAAGAAGGCACAAGCCTTTCTAAAATATCAAAATTAGTAGGCAGAAGCCAAAATGTGATTAGAAATTTATAAAAGAATCCTAAGAAGTACGGCAAGACGAAAGGAAAGGGTCGCCCACGTGCCATAAGCGACCGTGGAGTGCGTGCAATTATTAAAGTTGCGTCCAATTCGATGTTGACATCACGTCAAATTGCACAGGAAGCTGATGTATCTACACATGTACGAAACATACAACGTATTTTACAAAAATCAGAAAATATTCAAAGAAGAAAAATTAAAAGAAAACCACCCTTAACGAAGAAACACATTGATGATCGGGTGGTATTCAGGGAGTCGAGACCGAAGCAGAAACCGAATTTCAGACCGGTCGCGACCGGTCTAGCGACCAGTAACCGAGGCGAAAAGGGACCGCTGTTGTGACCGTAACAGTGAGAGGTTGTGGAGGGAAACCGAACTCCAGACCGATTGCCTCTCGACCGGGAATCTCAGACCGTACTTTTAACAAGACCAATCGAAACCAAACCGAAGGCATGACCAGTCCGCCGACTGGTCGGTTGACCGGTCGCAAACGGTCGAGTTAATTTATGGAGAGATTTCTGTTCCTCTCCATAAATTACGAGTCGGAGCGGTTCGGTTCTGTTCGGATCGGTTCAACCTAGCTGAATAAGCCGGGAAGGTATGGATGCTATTCCTGCCGCTCACACTGTTTGTCACTCTCGTGACGGGTTTGTTGATAGCAGACTTTTGCAGTTATTTGTTACTGTAACACTGTCCATTCCAAACTATGTCGATCTGCCGAGATATTATTGTATTTCAAACACTAGTTATGTATTATATTAATTGAAGTAGTTAATATAAATAAATTATTGTTAATATACAAATAACAAGAAAATGTTTGAAAATATAATTCTTCATGTGATTATTTTAAAAGTATGTCCAAGTGTGGAAAAAACAGAAGATAGGAATATAATAAAATGTAAATATATTTTTTTCAACACCTGCATGAAAATGGGTGTTTTTTACGCTTGCTGAGCGTGAGCAAAAAAATCTGGATGTTCGATTACTTTTTTATTCTGTCGAAATTAATAAATACGTGTATTACTAAAATTATTGATTCCGATAATGATTCTAATTTGGGGTTATCGCGCCATTCCATATATTTTTTGTATATTGTCTAGTACTTTTCTTTTGATTTTGATGGCAGCTTTTCTTCAATCGCTTTTGCAGCTTCTGCAACTTCGGGGGGGGGGGGGCGTGTGGTATCCCGTATCGCTATCACTCTCATTATTACTCATTTTATCTTTTAATTCTATCTTTTAATAAAAAGGGGTGCTGTGACAGTTGTAATATCAAGTTAAAACACAGCAGCCGCGTATATAATGCACTACTTAGCAGTTTTAGCACTCGCGTTGACTGTTGGTACCGCGCGGAATTTATATATATCGTCGTATCTTCTACAATTATGTATTAATCAGTGTGAAAATTGGTGAAAATCTTCCTTGTATATTAAGGAAAAACTTTGTCGCAGCATGTTATATATACCTCAAAATTCCCTCGATACTTTTTAACGGCGAACGTTGAAAAACATGAATTATGTCCAGTATTACTTTTTAATTAAATATTATTACATTTTTTAACATAAGGGTTTTGTGCAACATTTTACGGCTTCGCTAGAGTTTTCTGAAGTTATGTTTTAAATCTCATAACGATCCGTTAATATTTATTCAAGTTATCGCAATTTATGTTTTAAAGAAATAATGATTTTGGACGATGAAAAATTATTGGTTCATAATTTTTAACCCGAATAGTAATGATTGGATAAATAAACTGTAAATAGAAAAAATGTGTGTCGTGACGAACTTTACAACACTATGTTTTTTAAAGTACAATTTAACAACATTTAATTTTCCAATCTTTCTTAGCGTTTGGTCAATAATTATTCCCATTTTCGAGGGCTAGTCCTCTTATTGCATCCGATCCTTCAATTTACTTTCCCCACAAATTGTTTTGATAAGAAACTAATTTTGATTCTTTTACAGGTACTAAAGAATGGCAACGTACAATCATGACGGGGCCATCCTTGTCTTACGTTAGATGTACTACTCGCATCACAGGAGTATTTTCCGATGTACCACTCTCTTTTCTTATACATGTATATCGTATTAAAAATTGAAGAAGTAACGCTTATACAACTGATTCATAAGATGTTAAATAATATTTTCACATGTTATTGTGAGAGGTAAAAATTGAAACATTATAATAAATTTTGCTGTGAAATTTGTTATTTATGCTATTGTTAAATATATTTACATTTTATTACATTCCTATCTTCTGTTTTTTCCACACTTGGACATACTTTTAAAATAATCACACGAAGAATTATATTTTCAAACATTTTCTTGTTATTTGTATATTAACAATAATTTATTTATATTAACTACTTCTATTAAAATAATACATAACTAGTGTTTGAAATACAATATTATCTCGGCAGATCGACATAGTTTGGAATGGACAGTGTTACAGTAACAAATAACTGCAAAAGTCTGCTATCAACAAACCCGTCACGAGAGTGACAAACAGTGTGAGCGGCAGGAATAGCATCCATACCTTCCCGGCTTATTCAGCTAGGTTGAACTGATCCGAACAGAACCGAGCCGCTCCGAACCGCTCCGACTCGTAATTTATGGAGAGGAACAGAAATCTCTCCATAAATTAACTCGACCGTTTGCGACCGGTCAGGACCGAAAGTCTGAGAGAAATTCTCTCTCGAGTTTTGGTCGCTCTCTAGTTCGGTCGAGAGAACTGTAAATGCCATATTGGTCGGTCTCACTGACCGCGACCGAAACCGAATTTCTATCGGTCTCGACTCCCTGGTGGTATTTACTCGACAACACATAAGCTGAAGGAAAAAGGGGAAAAGAGTTATATTTTCAGACGAAAAAAGATTTACGCTTGACGGACCTGATGGCTGGTCATACTATTTTCACGACCTTAGAAAAGATCCGCAGTTTCAAATGAGACGCCAAATGAAAGGAGGAGGTATTATGGTTTGGGGAGCGATTGGGTATAAAGGAAAGACCAATATTCGGTTTGTAAATGTAAACATGAAAAGCCCAGATTGCATGCAACTTATAAACGAGGAAATAATGTTACATGCACGGCGAATAAGTGAAGAGAAAATCATATTCCAGCAGGACAATGCAGCAGTGCATACTGCCAAAATTATAAAAAATTATTTTGATACTCATGATATCAAAGTTTTAACATGGCCGGCAAGATCACCGGATTTAAATATTATCGAGAACGTATGGGGGCAATTAACTCATTATGCATATCGAGGTGGAAAACAATTTACAGTGAGTCAAAAAAGTATTTGTACACGTAGCTTCTTTGCAATAACTTTATACAAATACGTGACACACTAACAAAAACTGTTTCAGTTAATAGTGTACTATGCACAGAGGTAATGTGGAAATTAACAATTTTTCATAATACGTTTAAAAAAAATAATGCCATAAAAACAAGAATTTGGAAGTCCAAAAAGTATTTGTACACTTATGATTCTACTGGTAAATTTAATGCACTTTACAGTGTTTTCAGCAAAATGTTTGGGAAACTTTTCGTTTCCAAGTTATAAGGAAAATTCGAAAAATAAAGGAAAGTAGCAACAAATCGGTTTGTTTAAATTAAAGACCAGGCTTTTGCGATAAATATCTTATTTTATTAGTAACTAATATCTTATTTTATTAGTAACTAATATCTTATTTTATTAGTAACTGTAAAGTGCATTAAATTAGGTACCAAATAAACAGAATTAAATTTTTTTATCACAAATAAGTTAAAAAAATTAAAAAATAAGTAAATAAATAATTGTAAAAAATATTAAATTATACATCATTAGAAAGGAATAATTTTTTCCTATTTTTTGGCGTTAATTTCATTCCGATATCTTAAAAAAAAGACCCAAAAGGCGGTCAATATTAAATCCGGCCAACTGTGCGGCGGTGGTTACGTGATGATATGGGGCTGTATGGCGTACAATGGTGTTGGAAATATTGCATTTATCGAGGGAACAATGAATGCCATGAAGTATATCGAGGTGTTGCGTGATAATTTAAAAGAAAGTGCAGTTAAATTAGGCCTCAGTGGAACTTACTATTTCCAACAAGACAACGACCCAAAGCATACCGCTAAAAAGACGAGAGAATGGTTGTTATACAATGTCCTCAAACAATTGATTACACCACCACAACAATCCCCCAATATTAATCCTATAGAAAATTGATGGTACCTGTTGGATATAGAAGTAAGGAAACGAAAAATATCTAATAAGATTGATTTACAACGAGTGATTCTAGAAGAGTGGTCAAGACTATCAAGGGAAATAACACAGAAACTGGTAGAATCTATGCGGAGAAGACTACAAGCAAAGGGATGCATACAAAATATTAATCAAAATGTACAACTTAAACAATCATAAAACTTTCTACCATAATTGTAAGTGTACAAATACTTTCTTGGCTTCCAAGTTCTTGTTTTTATCTCATTATTTTTTTGTAACCCATTATGAAAAATGATTAATTTGTTCATTACCTCTGTACATAGTAAACTATTAATGGAAATAGTTTTTGTTAGTGTATCATTTGTGCGTATAAAGTTATTGCAAAAAACCTAGGTGTACAAATACTTTTTTGACTCACTGTAATTCCTTGCACGAGTTAAAAATCGCTATTGCGGAAGGTTGGAATTCCATTTCAAGAAACTTGTTAAAAAAGTTATATAAAAGTTTACCTAAGAGGCTATTGAAGGTTATAGAAAAAAAAAAGGGGGAAAGCGTTCCATTTTACCCTACTCTCCCCTACATGATTGTATTTGTTAAGAATGATTGAATGGACATCTATAAATTATTCTATGATTGTACACCGTCGCTGTATTATTATTGAGTAGTAATCTACATCATATGTTCTATGGTTAATAAATATATATATATTGCGAAACAGGAAGTCTTTCTTCCTACTATGTATTCGAAACCTGCGTGAATCAGATAAGTGCAAAACCTGTACAAAACGTTATCTATTGTTCAAATATATATTCAATTATATTCATATACACATTAATCCTGCAATCCTTGATCGGTAAAGATTCTGCAACTCCTGATAGATAAATACTGTCAATAACAACAGTATTATTTTGCAGAAAATTTTGAGAAAATGTAGAATCACCAGTAGTGTACTTATTAAAAACATGAAAAATTTTGCCGATCAGACAAATTATTGGCACTTAAGTGTCATGAAAGATCTTACTCCAGTGTCGCATAAAAAATTAGTCAAATCTAGAATTTCCTTAGATTTCTTTACGAATTACTTATCTTCAAAGTAATGAAATAGGAGTTAAAAAAACTCCGTTCGTCGAAAAAAAAAACGAAAAATTGAAAGAGTTCTAACGTTTGAAAGAAAAGTAAGTTTTTTCTTTAAAGAAATTTTTCATATTATTCTTTATATCGGCAAAAAAAGTATTATAAATAAAAACTAAAATTGAAATGTTACGTCCAGTCCCAGCATAAATTATACTAGTTTACAGAATAAAAAAAAATTTCGCAGCAGATGCCACTATTTTTTTCTTATGTAAAATGGTCCGCTGATTCCTAAAATAAAGTCTAAAAAAATTCTATGGATATATTTTCGAGATATCTACAGGTGAACTTTTTACCTATCTGTCAAAAAGGTGGTCCCACTTAATTTGCGAATATCTCGTGTTGCGAATGACCGATGTGATCGAAAATTATCTCAAATTAAAGATAATTGAATCACCAACAAATCTACCGGACAATATTTTCAAATCGGTTCAGTAGTTCGGGTGAGATCGATGGAAATGATTGTATTTTGAAGATGTGCCAAATCTTTAATCAAAGAAAAATTGTTATTACCTTGTATAAGCAATTAAATTCCAAAATTAAAATGATACTGTTGATTTATATAAATAAAATACTATTATCGATTTATATAAACATAATACTATTATCGATTTATATAAATATAATACTATTATCGATTTATATAAATATAATACTATTATCGATTTATATATATATAATACTGTTTTCCTGAAATCCGAGTCATAAGAAAGCGAATGTGAAACCTGTTACTTCAATGTTTATGTTTGGTCACTGTTTATAACTCTCCGCTTACTCGCGAGTCTCGGTCACGTCCCACAGACTGCGAACAATACTGTAAACATAAGTTTACGAAATCTAACGAAATCAGTGTAGGTATTTATAACTTCGATTCGTCCCATACTTATTTCCAACTAACATTTCGTTTGTTCTATATTTTTTACTACATAATAAACGAAATTCTTATTTACTTTTGGTGTTTTTACTTTTCATTAGACCAATTTAACATTATCATGCGTTTCATATGTGTACCATTGCATTTAATCCATGAAAAAAATTGGTGATTCTCGTTAGTTTCATATCTTTGCGTTTGGTTCCAAATTTATTGCCAGGGGTTGTATAAGTAGCATGGCTCAAAATAGTAAGCATCGGGATGATATAATTGCATCATTAAAATAATGAGATATGAAATACAATATGTGTTTTATGTTTTGCAAATGAAGCCTACGATATCGCAAAAATTGTAATGTTCTTTGATAGGCTGTTTAACATTTTAAATGCTGACAAAGGTGGAAAAATATGTTCCAAACCATTACAGTCACCAGTAACTAAAACCATTAGCCACGTTAGTTTCTGGAAGGAAGCTATAAGAGCGTTAGTTCATGCAAAAAAGATGTATTTTCAACTCGAAGGTACGAATGAACGCAAAGTACCTACCACCATCGTTAAAGAATTTTATAAGAACATTGAAAGGGTTCATCGCTATGACACGGCGAATTTTCTCTATGGAGTTTCAACAATATTATACGAGAAAATTAAATCAAGAAGCCGTAGAAATTTTTTTTCACTAATTAGACAACACAGGTGATTAATTAACCCAACGTGTGTGCAATTCAATGAATCATATAAATCGCTATTTCTCTGACACGTGGCTGGAAGCCATTCCAAAATGGCAAATTGTTAACAAACTGCCTCTCATACAATTTAAAATTTTAAGTAACCTTAAGAATTAGGAGGGAGACTCTACTCTATTATTACGGAGAAACCTTGAGTTCACTTAAAAAACATGTACATACAAGATATATTCATTTTAGTGTTTAGTTTTATCTGTCCACATCGTCATATAGACGTGCGTTACGAAAAGTAGCACGATTCATTTTTCTTACGAAAAACAGCACGTTTCAGTTTGCCACATTTCGTTGCACTATTTTATTTGCACTAGCGTGGATCTGCTTGTTCAGGATGTCAGTATAAACTCTATGATTCATAATACCATCGATGAAATGTAGAGATTCCACTCCAGCTGCACTCATACAGCCCCAGACAAATACAGAACCCCTAGCAGTATTTCATCACAGGTCGCAAATTTTCTTTCCTGAACTCTGTATATTTTTCTCCATACTGGTAACTGTGTTTTGGACCCAAATATTTCGAATTTATTAGCGTTAGTGAATTCGAAATATTTGGATCCAAAACACACTTAACAGTATGGAGAAAAAAAAATATAGAGTTCAGGAAAGAAAATTTGCGACCTATGATGAAATACTGCTGCGGATTCTATATTTGTCTGGGGCTGTATGAATGCAGCGAACAAACACATCCATGCTAGTGCAAATAAAATAGGACTTAATGACAATTTTATATTTACTCATATTTACTAGGGTTTTATATAACACACTAAAATATTTGAAAACGTCGCCATAATCACCATATATCAATCCCATAGAGCATCTATGGGATTATCTGGACAAAAAATACATAATCATAATCATAATATTATCTAATGAAACTTTGAAAGCCACTCTGCTAGAAGAGTAAAGTAAAATACAGCCTGCTATAACATCCAACTTATTAAATTCCATACCAAGTAGCGTCGAAGCTATTATAAAATCAAAAGGCAATCCCACAAATTATTAAAACATTAAATATTTAGTTTTAATAATTTGTGGGATTGCCTTTTGATTTTATAATAGCTTCGACGCTACTTGGTATGGAATTTAATAAGTTGGATTAAATATTTAGTTTATTTCCATAGTTTATTAATTCTTTATTCAACTGTACAAATACCTTTTGCGTGTCCATTTCTGCACGTTTATCTGTTTTTGTTTATTATGCAGATATTTCTTTGTAAATGTTAGAGGATATAAAATTTTGTTTATATAAAGTCTATTCTACAAACATCGAGTAATATTGATTAATCATTGTTTTCCGTTAAAATGTATTACTCACATGGATATACAAAGTTTTACTTTAAATTGGTCGCTGTACGAATACTTCTTACACTCATTGTATTAAGAAACGTGCGCACATGTGAGAACAGCCCTCTACTAATACATTATACATATTTAAATATAAATAATAGTACAGAGAATATGGTTTTCTTTAGTCCTATATTCTTACTGTACGAATAAATTCACCACTCGCTACATGCACAGAAAGTAGAAATTGCGTTGTGCTCGAGGGACCACAATACCATATAAATAATGAAAAAATTGTACATACTTGTTCTCCGAAATTGTAGACGTTGTTGCGTATTAATGGACATTTACTAATAATACATTATTTTATCACAATTATACACTAATTTTAAAGGAATCACATCTACATCAGCCGAAAGAATGACCGACCCGGCAAGACAGTTGACGACGGTTGAGATTCCCACCACTTTCTTTGATTTTTCTTTGTCCGGCGTGGTACGGTGTGGTTCGGCGTGGTTCGGCGTGGTTCGGCATGGTTCGAAGGAAGGCAGGATTTGCGCGCATTTCAGTGGTGCTCATTGAATTCTCCAATGTAGAGGTGATCATTGTATCTATTTATGTGATCAACCTTTGAATGGCAAATAGTTTAGCGCATATCGGACGCTGAATTTATTTGGACCTATAATTCTGTCGATATTCACCGCAAAATAAGATTTGTTATGTTCTAAAATTCTTATCGTTTTTAAGAAGTATTGGGAAACCTAGTGAAGGCGTGGCTTAGATTTCAGCGCTGTGGTGGTAAGTTGACAAACTATTGAAAGTGGGTCCGGATCCCACCAAACATTCTGAAAAGTATTTATTAATCGAATAAGTAAAAATTTAGTGTTCAAAAAAATTTAAAAACATTCGTTTTTCACAACATGTCTGTTTAAACACTGATAATCGTGTGGACTTTGACGGATTTAGGCCAGTATTCATAGTCGCTACTTATTTTTAAGCAAATGCTTAAGCATTCGGCATTCTTTACTAGCTACTAGGTTAGTAGAGGATGCCGCATGCTTAAGCATTTGCTTAAGAATAAGTAGCGACTATGAATACCGGCCTCAGACCTACTCTCGGTAGTTCAATTTTCTGTCACCAGTTGGCGTATCGAAATTCTTGGTTTCCCAATTTACACTGCCGAATCCTGCCGTATACAAAACTTGTTAACCCCACTCCTGCCTCCCGAAACACGCTACCGAAAACAGCACCTCCGTCTAGGGCCGGTATTCATAATCGCTACTTATTCTTAAGCAAATGCTTAAGCATGCGGCATCCTCTACTAACCTAGTAGTTAGTAAAGGATGCCGAATGCTTAAGCATTTACTTAAGAATAAGTAGCGAGTATGAATACCGGCCTAGGACTCGTGTTCTATGGCGCGGATCACAGCGCCACTCGCGCGACTGACCGTTCTTGTCGAGAGGGTGAAAACTAAATAAGAACTTCCGGAATAGCGTTTAGACAGGAAACAGCAGGCTTTCGTAATTTATAGGCGTCCAAAATAGTGATCTGTAACTTGTTCTGTCAGTAATCGACTCGTTTGCATTTCTGACTTTTCATCTAACAAAATTTCTTCGACTATTACTCTTGTAAGAGATCTTAAACGATGCCTCGTCGATAACGATATATTTGAAGGGATTGGGGATTGTTCCAGGTTCCCTTATTAAACCACACAGTAATTCGAATGATGATTCAGAATCTCTTTTTAGAGTGTCTCTTGTCTGACAGGATGATCGACCTTATCAAAGTTTTAACCAGTATTAACGAAGACTGGCGTCTGCCGGAAACACATTTTTCCGACAAGACGCGCGCGACAGGAAACGCCTTCTAATTGGTTGACCCGGTGCTGGTGTCAACCATAGACATATATAGACGGAGCGGAAGCTGGAACTATTGGCGAGGGGAACGATAGATTTGGAGGTGAAAAGGCAGAGGTAAGATATAGGTACGTCGGGTAGCTTCGGATGCCTGCAGCATGCAATCGATTGAATCACCCGATTTACTTATATCGCTCCCATTACCGCGAACCTTGCCAACCCCCTCAGCTTACGCTCCGTCTATATATGTCTATGGTGTCAACCAATCGGTAATTTTCCAGTCCCACATCGCGCCACTTATTTCGCGCATCTTCGGCGCGTTTCCACCGGAACGGGGGTGCGATTTGGAGGGAGAGACACTCCTGGCAGAATCTGACAATGCAGTGGAATTCCCCCCACGCAGAAAAATGTCTGCACCGTTGGGAACGGTGCTGCACGGAAAAGGGTCACCGACGGTGCTGACCCTGTTCCGTGTATGTTGAGGTTTTGTGCTCCGTTCATTTAATTATGAGGTCCATGGGTTTAGCACCTTCAAGTGTCGACCCCGCTATTTTTTCTAAGGCTCTCGAAATCTCATATTCTTTACACACTGATAATATTAATTGCTAATGCGAACATATTTAATATTACGAACAATATTCATATACTTCAAGTAAATAGCACTACAAAATGCTTTTCTTAGCACCTAGGTATACCTCGTCTGCAAAGTTGATGTAAAAGCTCGAATACGATAAATTTTCAGATTTACCGATTTGTCAGAATGGGCCTGTGTTTTTGAGAAGTTTATAAATTGGCATACTAATGCTAGGTTAATTACGCAAGACATTATTAATTAGCTGCGCACATTATTAGTTGCAGCTGCGCGACACTAATTTTAACAACAAATTGGAAGACATTGAAATCAAATTAAACGTTAAATGTATGTTTGCGTTCTATAGTACATTAATTATAAGATAAGGAGAAAACATTGAAACTTCTGATATTTTTCGTTTTGCACTTAATATTTATTGATAAAATTTATTGAACACTCTAACATCAATATATATCAGGAACATTAGTATTAACGGTATTATCTTAAGAGATCATTTTGGAACATAATTGTAGTGGTCAAACATGTTTTTAATTATTCATCTTTTAGATTACCATTATTTATTTAGCATGAGAGTAGGAATGAGGCATGGAAGAACTGAAATAAAAGAAACGATTAAAGTGGAAATAAAAAAAAGTAGTTATGTTTATATCCTTTTACACTTTAACTCACATCAAATGAGTTATATAATTATAGTTATATAGTTATAAGTTAATAAATATAATTATGATAATACATATGTGTCATTACAAATTAAAATTTGTAATATGTATACTAGAAACGAAGATTTCGAATATTTATTACAAATCAGAAAAAATTGGAACACACATTTTTTAATAGTTTTTTAAACTATAACTTATCAACATGAAAACAGAGAATGAAATAAGGATATCTGATACTTCAATTATCTCCGAATTCTTTATTAACAACGTTTCACTTAAATATAGTTGTTACAAAAAATATTTTTTTATTTTTTATATTTCTTTTTTTAAATTTCAATTTCACAGTGCAAATGCTTACAGATCGGGAAAATATAAACGTATATATCATTAAAATTCAATAGAGTATTATTTAAAAATGTTTTCTAGAAAGAGAAATAGACATACTTTTACCTATTTTATAGAATTCGCGTGATTAATTAGTCAGATCTTAAAATGAATATAAGATTACAAAGAAATACTCAGCTTTCGTTTAATTTTGTTTTCTTGTGTAATCAAATCTTAGTTTTATCATTTCTATGCCTACAATTTTGATGCTATACATACATACATGTTAGAAGAAAGTGTAAATAGACCAGCTGTACATATGTACAAATAATACAAATCTTTTTAAAAAAACATAAACTGTTGTAGAAACGGTTAAAACTGGAACTTAGAATATCATTAATATCTCCTGCAGTCATACTTCTAGAGAATTATCACAAAATGTACTTAATACTAATTCTTGGACACAGCTTTTGTAGCATAAAAATTACAAAGAACAGACACTAAAAGAAGTTAAAATTTCAATTCTATTCGTAAACCTAAAAGATATTGCTTAACTGACTGAATGATACAAAAATCATGAACCTCATAGTACTTGACTTACTTTCATTCCTAATTAAAATTTAGTTTCACACAGTACTACACTCATTACCTTACACTTTGCTTTTTCCATCTCTCAGATGTTAGAATAAAAAAAAAGAGAAAGTTCTTCAGAACCAGCGCTACCCGATTAACCGAGTTTTTTTATCTCCTAACTAATACTAGGGTCCTTATCATTAATAAATAGCTTTCAACATTCGCTCTTCTATAAAAATTCAATGTCCGTACATTTCTTATAAACAGATTGAGATTTCGTACAGTGATAAGATGGAGTGAGCAGAAAGAAATAATGATCCGGGGAAAGAAATGTTTGTTCGATCGTGTTTAAAACATGAAGGGCTACTAGGGGTATTCTACCTGTTCCTAGACCTCTTATTGCTATTCTTTTTCACGTTGTTCCCAGGCTTATTTTTCGAAGGCTCTTTCCCAGTGTTTTCCTTTAGGGAGGCATGTTCGAGGCTACCGTTGCTCGCGTGCCCATTCGCAAACTGTCCAGACATTTCTGTGGAGGTGGTCAGAGATCCATTCTGGTTATACTGGCCAGTGACGGAGTGGCTTTTCCCCGTTGCCTCCTTATTACCGTTGCTAGTGGTGCTATTGCCTGTCGTCCCGTGTGAATTAACGAGGCTGCAATTGTCTTCGCTACCGCTGTTGCCGATTTGTGATTCCGATTCGCTGTACCGGTCAACTGGAATCAGGTTTATTATGGGAAAACCGCGATCCTCGATCGGTTCGAGGCTCGATCGACCGACTCAAGTACTACATACATAATCCAATTTACTCGGTACATAGTTTGGTCTACTGGCCGACTAATCATTAGATAATTAATCAATGATAAAAGCAGCCTGTCAATTAACTAGGTAATATTACTACTTGATTGATTCAATCGATTAACACTTTGAGTGGTGTAGGGTTTTGAAAAGCGCCTCCAAGTCGGTCAAGCATTTCTGAGCGATCGGTTCTACCGGGGAAGTTTTGCTTAAACTTCCCGCGAGTAAACATTCGGAGACGCTTGAACGATACTTTCGATGCATTCCAGACCATATAGACGTGAAAACATACCAAAATAAATCTCTCGGCGTGAAAATACGCCGATGCCACTCAAAGTATCAACTAACACATATATGTCACGATAGTGAAATTTTCAGAAACATAAATTATAGTCTTTAATAAGCAGGAAAAAATTAAGTTTGCAGTGCTGACTTTATGAGTCATATAAATTATTGAATAAGAATTGTAAGTGGCCAAAATGATTTTAATAACATGGTTCCCTTTATAAAAATTTACTCTAACTGAAATTTTAAATCTGAATTTATATTTTGATTTATTTTGGTTACTTGCAAAATTCTGCAAAATTACCAAGTTGTATTCAGAAGAATGGGAATTTACATTTTAACAGTGCTTATTCTTCCAAATGCAATGAAACTCAAATATTATTTGTCTGAAATGAATTAAGATTCGAACATTTGGAATTATTCAGAAGCAAATTAATTAAATGTGCAAGTTAATCTATCAAATAAAATAGAAACTGAAAATATTTAGCTAAAATTTGAAATTGTTTAATCAAGCAAACCCCATATTTTTATATTCCATACTTTCCTGTAATTCTGAAAGACTACCTAAAAGCAAATCAGTGCATGGCAGTACGTAATACCAAAATAATATTCATATATCTACAACACATATAATTAATGAAATCTTTTAAATGTAAGTAACTATTACTTTAGTACATTTCGAATTTATATAATTAGTTTTGCCATGTAATTAAGTTGTATATTACAATTATAATTTAAAAATCATTTCTAAAGAGTACAACAGAAATTATTTTGTTATACTCATGAGCTATTTTTTACACTTTCAACGTGTATAGAAAAAGCAGATTACACATTATGTTTACTACTAACATACACATACAACAAAACAATATAACAATAGAACCATGAAATTCAGGAATAAGTTTTCATAAAACTTTGAAACAGATGAGAGAAACAGATGTTAAATTTATTCATAATTTAGATACAGAGAAAAGATAAACATAGGCGGATACAGAAAAAAAAACAATTCATAAAATTCTACGTTGAGTTACCTTTAAAGGTTTGAAATCAATTACCATAAAAATAAAGTGAAGAAATAAATAAAAGTTTATTTATAACTTAAACACAGAAAAAGAAACAAAAATTATTTAGTTCAATTCGAAGTTATATTGCACATACTTCGAACATCCCACATTAATTCAGCTAAATGTGCTTCGTTACAATTGCGTTACGTTGCACTGTTTTCTGGAATACAGTGTGATCGATATGTTGGAAGAAAAAGGAATATAATAAAGAGTAACTTAAAAACTAAAAATAATTTTTTTAAGGATAGGGCAAAAAGAAAAGTTGGGACAGCTAAGAGGATGAAAAGTAAGTCGTACTCTTTCTGTGAATAAAGAAATCAACTATTTCAGGAATATCCATTGAGGTCCTTACTTTTTTCCTGGGTATTTTCGACGAGTCCGCTGACAGCCTGTGAAATTTCAATTTTTGTAATTTATAGTATTTTTATCTCGTTGAACATAAAAATATGCTATATATTTTGTAATATTCATTTTACAACCATTATAATTACAATTATATTATTCAGAAAGGAAACGTAAAACAAATGAACACACAGGAAACAGTACTTTATTAAAAGGAAAGAGTACTTCCGTTTTGATTATGCTGGTTTCATAAAAATCTGTAATTCGAGAACAAAACTTTTTGTCAAATTGTTTTTTATCTGCATTTTATATTCGTATATACACGCTTTCCCCTCATTTTTGGTAGAATCTTCTTTTTCATATCTGAATTGAATTTCAAAATGGTTTCCTATTTGTTACAAAACTGCCTTCTGCATTAAAAACTGTTTCCAACTGTTGTAAAGTAATAAACTGAATGTCTACAGATTGTTTATTGTACAAAAGCGTTGTTCTTGTTACTAACAATAAGCCATAAAATATTTACACATTTGTGGCTTTTTCTGTACATTTTATGCTAGGTACTTATTATGTAATTAATATTTTGTTTATTCTTTACTGTTTCATTTAATTAACATCTGTAGTTAAATATTATGTAACAACTAATATAAAAATATTATGTTTTATAGATATTATTTCATGCATGTATAACAAATTTCAATTCAGCTTTGTTTATTATTATTTAAAACTATTCTCTTAAGTTAAGACACATTGACGGGAAATCAGTCTCTGATTTTTTAATGCTGATTACTCACTGCCATGGAGGTGATGGAAGATTTTGAGAAAAGCCTTTCAGCTTCTTTAAACTTTCTATTACGTTTGTCTGCTTTACTATTAGTATTTTTGTTACTCGCTAAATATCTGTCCCAACCACGTATTATATTCCCATATAATTGTGTGTCTTCCAAGTAACTGCCTTCGAATGCGTAAATTTGTCGTTCTAAATTAGCAAGAGTGTCCTGTAAGATTTCACAATTTCATCAAAGTATTATCTATTTCTGTATTTCTGAATCAAACTTTCATAGAAAATTACAAACTTTAATCTTTTAAATGAAGGATGTTTAATATTTTAACTTGTCTCACAAAACACGGAACAACTATTAGATCTAAAGTGTTGTCCCGTTATAAGGACGAGTCCCCCGTTTCATTAACAGAACATTTCTATCCCCGCTACTTCTTTTGTAGTCACTGCGACGAGTACTACAGCAACAAACTATAAATTTTGAAAATTTTTTTTTAAAAAGAAAAGAAAAAGACGGAAGGCGAGTCGACTAGCATACCGTTTTGTTAAGGAGACGTTTACCCCCGAGCACCGTCCTTACAGCGGGACAAACTTGTACATGGAAGTTCCAAATGTAAATTTTGTAAATTGTAGACACAAAAAGAATGTGACTAATGATGACCACCTTTTCTCATGCTGCTATTAAATATATACAATATGATACAACAGTTTTAAGTACCGAAATATAGTATGTCCCAAATGTATGTGTACTGATTGAGTCCGAACACTTACATACAGAAAGAAAAGGTGAAATATTTAATGCCTCATTTTTAACTATACGTAATCCAAATCACATATAAAGTATGCAAATCAAAACACATTATGCTATATAACACGTCATGCTTGGATTCAGTTTTACCAAGAAAAGTTCACTAATTGATTAGTAAAACTCTCATGAAGATTTAGTAAAAAATTTAAACATTAAATTTTCAATAGTATTTGAATTCAATTCACTTAGTTTTTCATGAGCAAAGGATAACTCTCCCAGAGTAAACAAAGACTACATATTACGAAGCCTAGAAATAGTCAGACAATTATTTCATAATTCTGATATATTCATGCTTAACAAGTAAATTTATCTATTTCTTAAAATATATCATTATTTCAAACGATATACTCAAAGGATAGTTTCTAAATGATTTCAATAATCTTGAATAATTATTGAATATAACATATTAAAAAAATACTAACAAAATTCATTATATTAATTCTATTTGGATTAAGAAATTATTTTGGAATAATTTGGTATAATTTAAAGAAGGATACTTGTTTTAAACAAGAAAGTTATAAATACTGTATACTTGACCATATATCAAGCTACATATTTTTTCATACTATCAAGAAATATTATTAAATTAAAGCAAAATCGAAAATAAAAATATATACAAATATTTAATTCTCAAATACTTAAATAACGAAAAATAACGAAAGATAGTGAAATTGAAAATATTGTAAGTTTGTAAACAATTACTGTGATCAAAACAAACTATTAAGGTTATGTCGAGACAATTTATAATATCCGTTCGATCCTTTTTAATATTTATAATAAATTTGTTCAAACAATTTACCATTCCCGTTATAATAACGTAATAATGTTATAAAAATTCTCAGAATTAAAAGAATTATGGAATAAACTGGCCAATACAAAAAGAACAATATTAAGAGGTCATAGTATGAGGTTAGGTTAACATAACCTCAAAAAAAATGAAATAGTACATAGCTTATTGTTACTCTAATAATATCTAAAAAGTTGTGGACTAAAAATGACTTCTACTTTTCACGACAATAGTGATCAGCTTCATTGTTTCAAATACATGAACTGCTAGAGTATGCGAATACCTAAAAGAAGAAACACAATTTGACAGTTGCCACAGTACTTACAGCTATTTCAGCCTTCCGTTTCACTAGTTCAGCGAGTTCCGCTCGTAAATCGACGGACGACTTCGTCGACATTATATATTTAAATATATAAATGCACTAGTAATAAGAACTTAACTTCTTCCGCTTGAAAAATATTTCCCTTTTTCTTCAACAAGTATTAGCTTCACTTTCCCAACAAAAACTCGCCTGACCAACTTGAAGTTGTTGCACTCTGAAGTTATAACTAAACCACGGTGACATAAAGGCGGCAAAATTTGAACTATGTACGTATATAATTCACGAAAAAGTGTCTTTATTATAAAAACATTTTATGTGAAAGTAGTGATTGATTTAAATGAATAAAATTTAATGTAGAATACTTAAATTAAATGTCTGTACTTGTAAGTGATAATCGCATTACGTATTAACCCATATGTATTCTAAAGTCGAACTATAATACATTAATTATATTTTACCTACACATCTATTGGTAGGAGAGTGAAAATTCATTATAATGTCTACATGAATGAAACATTAGCTGAGCTATATTTAATTGGCTGATCTATAGAATAATATCTTCGGAAAAGTCAGACATGTCATTTATTGTTATTTTAATGCATATTTACAGTATGGCTAAGTCATCCTTTGAGGATACAAATAAATTTTATTTGTAAATTTTATGTTTTATTTGATTCTCGCATTAGAATCGGATGAGGGTGGTCTATTTTATTTAAAAAAAATTGTATGAATAACTTGATAGGTCAGCTTAAGCAAATTTGAAAGTCAAAACTAAAGATTCCACGTATGCATCGCGTCAACTTATGGGAGAGTTCATATGGTAAAAGTCATTTCAAAGACTAAAGCCAAGATTTTCCTCTATATTTTGCCAACAACGGGATTATTTGTCGTGGAAGACGAGGGTAGGTTTGTAGGAACAATGGTTTCGTTACTACCTGGGAGACTAATTTTTGGTAGGAATCATTATCTTCATGGGCGTCCGGAGGGGGGTGCAAAGGGGGCAGTTGCGCCCCCTGGTTTTTGAGAAAAAATTGCTTATTTTTCAAAACTGATCTTTATTAAGTTTATATTAAAAAAGGGAATATTTTTAAATTTCGGTTTTAAATTTTTAATTAAATTGGCACTATAAAATGGGTTAAAAAAAACAAGAGGGGTATATTTTTTTTTATCATCATCCCAAAGTTGCTCCCCCCCCCCCCCCCGGAAAAAAGTATCTGAACGCTCTTGATTATCCTCAAACCAAAATGGGGTCTCATACTGAGAAAGTCACATTGGTCTAACAGAGAATGTGCCTCCACAGGTCAAAACGTTGAGATAATAATAAATAAGTTTAAATTACTGGAGAATAAGATACATGATGAATGTTATCATCAAGGTTTTTTAAAGGTCTTCGATGGTTTCTTAAATGGCATCGTGCATTTTTAATTTCATAAGGTAGTAGCTGGTGTCAAGGCGAGTTTAATAACGTAGGATACACTATGACCTTAAAATGACCTTGGACTCAGAAACCTACTTAGGTTCGATCAACGGAAACATTAACGTGTGGAACTTGGTATCTTAAATTGTAAGTTTCATTCCTAGCAATAGTGTGTGCCGTTAGCAAAAGGCAGTGGCGGATTTAAGGAAAAAGACCTAAGTGGCAAACGTTCTGGGACATCCTGTATACATCAGGGAGTCGAGACTGATAGAATTTCGGTTACGGTCGCGGTCGGGGTCACCGAGACGTTCGACACCGTATTTACGGTTCTCTCGACCGAACCGGAGAGCGACGATCGGTCCGAAGTTTTCTCTCAACCGATAACCGAGAGAGAATTTTTCTCAGACTTACGGTTAACCGAAAGTCTAGACCGGTCAGGAATACGGTCGCGTTAATTTATGGAGAGGTTCGCAAAACGGTCAACCGAGAGTCTCGACCGATTGCAATACGGTTGACGCAAAGTCGGGAGAGATAAAAATGCGGGCAAAAAGAATTCATCACATCATGAGAAATAGGAAGAAAATAGAAATACCCCCGATTAAAATTTATGAAACAAATTGTTACTATCCCTGTTGTGAATCGCAAATCGTGACTAAAATTAATTAGTAGGTTATTTTAATTATTTTTTATCACGTTAGTAACCTGGCCTTGCATCTTTTGCAATCCACGGCGAAATACATAGTATAAATAAAACAAATTTATAATAATAAATAAAATCAATTAATTTAATTTATATATAAATTCTTAAAAATACATTTACGTCTTTTTCTAAATTTATTAAATTTTATAGATAATTTTATAAACATCTACTTTAAATATTTTTATAAATGAAATATTACTTTTATAGTCGCAATGAAATATTTTTATAAATAATTTTCAGAAATAATTGATATTTTTATCAATAAAATGGTTAGTTGTAAATAAACAAAGTTAATCATCACAAAAGATACATATCTACTCTGTGTTAAGCAAAGATTGTACTTTATATTTTTGGTCAGTCTACATGATTGTATTTTTCGATGTACCACTCTCTTTTCTTATACATGTTTGTCGTAATAAAAATTGAAGAAGTAACGTTTATACAATAACTGGTTTAGAAGATGTAAAATAATGTTTTCGTATGTTATTGCGAGAAATAACTATTGAATCATTATAATAAATTTCGCTGTGTAATTTGTTATTTAAGTTTAAGTTAAATATATATTTATATTTTGTTACATTTATATCTTCTGTTTTCAATGCACACTTGGACATACTTTTGAAATAAAAATCTGCTTTCACAAATCCTGTCACGAGAGAGACAAACAATGAGAGCGAAAGGAACAGCATACATACCTTCCCGGCTTATTCAGCTAGGTCGAACTGAACCGAACCCACCCGAACTAAACCGAGCCGGAGCCCTAACCAGTCGGCGGACCGCTCCATACATTAAGTGGTGACCGATCTACCGACCGGTCCCCGTTCGTCTCAGAACTACGGTCCCCGATTCCCGACCGAAGTGCAATTGGTCAGGGGCTTCGGTTCCCTTTTGCAACCTCTCGCTACTACGATCAGAAATCTCTCCACTTTTGTTACGGTTACTGGTTACTTGACCGATATGTGACCGGTCTGAATTTCGGTTTCTGCTTCGGTCTCGACTCCTTGGTATACATAACAGAATTATAAATAAATGTACGCGCTTGTGGTATGAAAATTGTGTGAAACAAAAAAAAATATAGTGTTTGAATAATTCTGGGAAGAGGCCCAGGCAGCAACTGCTCGTCGGCTGTCCATTAAGGGGACCTTCCGATCTAAAAGTCGATTTTTTTTTATTTTATTTTTCCAATGTTCAATCTTTTAGGAATACGTGTTTCAAAGGATTTGTTGAAATTCATAAAATTCTCGAAGTTATAGGCATTTGAGTAGCGGCAAATGCATGGGCAACAACCGGCCACTCGGCGCCCACGCAAAACTTTAAACGCGTTTTTCTCGAAACAGTGTTCTCAAAACGGTGGGACCTGTATCTCCAAATGTTATTATTCGATTCGACTGAAACTTTTTTATTTTGAAGAATATACTTCTGGCTAGGAGGGATACCAGAAAAAATTACAAAAATTGAAAATTTATAATTTTCAAAGACGTTGAGAGGCTAAAAAATATAGGATATATATATATTGATTTCAAACTTCAAGTGTCGTTATTTTCTAAAAAAATGTTATTTTTGTAATTTTTTCTACCCGTCCCGTAGACAGAAGTATATTCTTCAAAATAAAAAAGTTTCAATCGAATCGGATAATAACTTTTGGAGATACAGGTCCCACTGATTTGGATGAATTTTTTGACGCCTTGACTTTAACGACTCCCCAGTGCCGTCTGCAATGATTAATTATAAAACAGAAAATATATTTCTATAATTTTTTTTCCTTTAATTAATTCCTAAATATCACCTATTTTTTGAGGCTCTAAACCGGAAGGTCCCCTTAAGGTAGTTCCTGAATAATCTACTAAATTTAAGAATTCTTTCACATTTCGTTCAAAACTAATTTCGAATATAAGAAACCCTTATACAAAGTTTAAAATCGATTTACCACATAGTTATCGAGAAATTGTTAATTAAAATTGATGCATTTTAACCCAGTGGCATATGGCAGAGTCGAAAAAAGAGGGTTATAGTTTCAGTTTTTCTTCTGAAACAGGAAAACTATATTTAAGAAGTGTACCAAAATTGGCACAATAGTACATCGAAATGTCACGAAATGAATTTATTAATTTCTGCAAAACTGACCACATGGTTTCTTTGTAAATGCCCATACAAAATAGGTTTACGTGCAATTTTTTTAGAAACTACGTAGAGCAGTCAACGTGTCATCGTCGCACAATGGATATGTTTAGACATTTAAATAGCGAACGACGATTCAAAATCATATGAACATTTTTTCTGGCATTTTGGTTATAAACGTTGTCAGATCTGCTGCTCCAATTCACTACGCTGACCAATTTAATATTCTATTTTCGTATTACAATTATTCATATCAACATTGAACTTTTTAAAATATGTATACATGATGTTAAAAATTATTATTATTATTTATATAGTGTCATACTAGTTTATATTTATTGTTTATGACCAAACTCTAATTTGACTAACATAGTTGGTTAGGAACTACCTTAAATTCGCCACTGACAAAAGATGGCCTCTAAATGTACACAAACACGATTATCATGATGTCTTCTATTGCCATCGAATTATTGTGCTAGCGTATCAGTTTATCGATACACGTTTGATGATGCGCCCAATAATTAGGTCTTGTGCATCCATTCCATCGGAAACGATTGAAAGCGTACTCTAAAGTCTTACAGAACGTTTGTATTCCTGCTGACGGTCACCATTTTGAACATTTAATTTAATTCAATTAAAATTATTGAGGACTTTGCAGCAATAAGAGGGGTGCAGCTTCATCTTTACCAACTTCGAGTAAATTAAAAAAAAAACTGTTTATAAAATTATTGCTTTGACTTAACATTAAAAAGAGAACACTAATTGAACAATATATATTTTCACACAATAAGTAGTAGTTACTGAGTTGATAAGTTTTTGTTTCTATTTTTAGCGAATTTTTCAAATCTGGAGCTGCCCAAAACAAAAGTATTGCACAAAACAGTAATGGGTGCAGGTTCCAAATTTTCAATAAATCGCTTATTTGTTAACTGATGCAGAATTTTGTTTTACGCATATTACACTTCATAATTATCTCAAAAACTGTCAAATATAGACTTGCACCGCTCTTGCTGCAAGGTTTTCAATTTCAGTCCGTGAGAATGGACATAGATATATTTTGTGCAAATAATAAATAGTTTAAAATTTAAAAGTATATATCTTTTACACTTTTTTTAAACCAAACTTTTAAAAATAAATACCAATGACTTATAAATACCACATATATTTCGACTGCTTATGTGTATTTGATATTCCTTGTATTCTTATTTTTCTCCCGCTTCTATTATATTTCGTAATACAACTTTATATCTGTTTTTACTCTTCTATTACCTTGTTACGTTCCGAGACTGACTGTTGACATTTTGACACTTTCGAGTGCCTGGAATGCACATGACCCAGTGGGCTCATCGTTTCCTGCAGTGGTGTGGTGCAGCCGAGGTTTTCCAAGAAAACTGATATTTAATCGAAGGCACGCATGTCCCCACTTTCTTAGCTCAATTTTGTAGTATGTATAAAAAGGGCTACGAACGCATCCTCGGGGGGGGGGGGGCTCACTTCTAGTTTAATAACTTTAGAAGACAGAGGCTTAGCGAGATCGGGTTCCATTCCCTTTCCAGCTATTATTAGAGGTGTGCGAGAACCCGGAAATGTCGGGTCAGGTCGGGACGAGAATTTTTCTCGGGATTGGGACGGGTTTCCGAGGGTTCCGGGATTCTCGAGAATGATCGGCGTTCCCGAAAGTGCCGGGATTCCCGAATGTGACGGAATTCGTATTATTAAGACTGACTGATGTTTGCACTTTGGTAAATCAACAATGTCTCTACACTTTTTCTTACGATGCGTTGAATGTGTGATGCCGTATTCATTAAACGGGTTATTAGAATTTTCGGGAACCCCGACACTTGCAGGAGTCCCGACCCTCTCGAGAATTCCGACTTTCTCTACAATCCCGGACATTCTCGGGAATCCCGAATTTTCAAGAACTCAACCCAACCCGACCCGTCTCGACTAGTGTTCCTGATTTCTCGATATTTTGCGCATCTCGAGAAATGAGAAATCAGATTATATTTCTCGAGAGTTCTCGAGAATTCTCAAGAAATTGCAAAATTTATATTTTTGGAATAATATTGATAATGTTTATCTAAATTTTTATTCGTGTCCAACTCAAACTTGTGTAAATGAAAAAAAACAGATACTAAATATAATTGATAAATTTATTTATTTAATATAAAATGTAAGCAAGACGAAACATTACTTTTTTGTTTTAAAACAATTTTTTCAAAAGCACAATGCGTCTAATGTCGCGCCAGCCAATCTACTTCTTTTTTTTGTGACAAAATCTGCGGCTGTAGAAAAATTTCTTTCATTTTGAGTGGATGTTGGTTTAATTGTATATAGAGCATCGGCGATACGAAGAGAAAACTTTATAAACAATCGTGTAATTCTTCGTATATATTGCTAACATCTATTACTGATTGTAGATTTGTTTATATCTTCACGATTAACCCGGGAGTAGGCGCATGTTGGTCTTTTCGACCGATGATTTCGTATGTTTTGAAACATGATCCATAGCGTTCGATTGTTCTGGGGGCACGGCAGTGCCCCCGCCGAGTTTACTTTTTTCGTGAAGCGATTCTCATTTGAAGGAAGTCTCGACTTGTTTATGTTGTGGAGCGACACTTATTGTTAATGCACTCGTGTAGGTTTTAAAACATACATTGGTACGCGTCGGTCTTTTCGACCATAGCGCGCCTGCTAACGTAAGTTATTTGGCGCGCCTACTCCCGGGTTAACACACAATTTGAACTAACTGAAAATTCATTTCTGAAAGCAAATGAGATTTATAATAATTTTCCTACACTGAAGATTCTCGAGAAACACTGTAATTTCTCGAGAGATGAGAAATAAGAAATTATAAAATTTCTCGAGAATTTCTCCAGAAAGAATTCTCGAGAAGGAACACTAGTCTCGACCTTCGATTCCTGACATTTTCGGGTTCTCGCATACCTCTAGCTATCATACAACTCTAGCGTACGTAAAGTTGCTGTTAGGCATTTTATGTTTATTATTCTCTTTGAGACCCCCGCATTTCTCAGCGCGTCAAAACCGAGAGGTGGACTTAGGTAGCGGGACATATACACTTTATCCATTGTAAAAACCGAACTAATAGAATATGCTTTGTTATTTCTTACTCAGAAATCTTTATGAGAATCCAATCCTTATTTGAATTCCCAGTATCAGGTAAACCCATAGAGAGGGTATCATATTATAAAGTTACAAGGTTAAAATAATATTCGTAGTATCTGCTAATAACAAACTCTAAACAACAATCACTAGTCCTCAGCTCCGCAGCCGTCAATCTCATTGTCCTCAGCATCGGCTCGTAACAACCTTGCAAAACTTATTTCGAATTTTTAAAGTGCTGATTAACTATCGAGTCGATTTAACGTTTAGATAACATATTTTTGATATACAAACACAAGTAAATATGAATAAAATGCTAATGTTTAATGAAGTTTATAACTTGTATATAACTGAAGTTTGAATATATTTTTGCAAGAATTTATTAAATATTACGATAATTGAAATCGTAAAAAAAGGAAGAAAGTAAATAAATTCAGGTATTGACAATTATATGGTAATTGTATTTTTCCATAGATTATAGTTTCCAGTACTCGTCAAATTAATAGCGTACCACATTTCTTTAGAAGAAACATTAATTCGAGAAAACATTTGAGGCCATTTTCTGTTTGCAAGTACTCAATTTTTTGTATTAGTTTTCCTTGCTTCACTGCGACCTTCATCATTACCCATAATTAACTTACGGGTTACGATAATGCTGTACACTTTAATTGGCAGGTATTCTGTTTCGTAACCTCACCGTCGATAATGTCTTTTTTTATTGTAGTAAAGACGTTTCACTTCAAAGAATGCATTTGCTGATTTTTCAGAAAACTATACACGAATAGTAATTCACACTATTTTTTAATATAATTGTACACTTGTTCTACTAGAATAGCAGAAACAAAATGCAGATAGAATAGCAATACTAGCACCTTAATTTTAGTCCACAATGCATCCAACAAATTATTATTTTGACGCGAACAGTGTTTTAAAGCTTCTTGATAAAGATGTTTTTAGCACCAGGAATCCTAATTTCTTCGATGCTCTATTTTATTGCCAATTTTACTGCACCTTTAATACTTTACAAAAGATTTTAATTATTTATCTGATTCAGTTTTATAGTTCACACTACTGTTATATAGTGTTCCTTATCGGGAATTTTTATAATTTCAAAATTTTATAATTTCTTATTTCTCATCTCTCGAGAAATTACAGTGTTTCTCGAGAATCTTCAGTGTAGGAAAATTATTATACATCCCATTTGTTTTCAGAAATGAATTTTCAATTAGTTCAAATTGTGTGTTAATCGTGAAGATATAAACAAATCTACAATCAGTAATAGATGTTAGCAATATATACGAAGAATTGCACGATTGTTTATAAACTTTTCTCTTCGTATCGCCGATGCTCTATATACAATTAAACCAACATCCACTCAAAATGAAAGAAATTTTTCTACAGCCGCAGATTTTGTCACAAAAAAAGAAGTAGATTGACTGACGCGACATTAGACGCATTGTGCTTTTGCAAAAATTACTTTAAAACAAAAAAGTAATGTTTCGTCTTGCTTACATTTTATATTAAATAAATAAATTTATCAATTATATTTAATATCTGTTTTTTTTTCATTTACACAAGTTTTGTAACGAGTTGGACACGAATAAAAGTTTAGATAAATATTATCAACATTATTCCAAAAATATAAATTTTGCAATATCTTTTTAATTTCTTGAGAATTCTCGAGAATTCTCGAGAAATATAATCTGATTTCTGATTTCTCGAGATGCGCAAAATATCGAGAAATCAGGAACACTACTGGTATACCAAGCAATAGTGACGTTTGTAGGAGGAATTACAAGAAAGGGGTTGAAAACAGCGGAGCCTGTGGTAATCATTTTCATCTCCACAGAATTAAAGTTTTGGAACTCTGTTCTATTTGGGCATGCGCGTTTGAAATCTCATTACTGCTTGGTATCCCTAACTAAGCTCTGTTGCTGCCATTATTACATTTAAACGCGTACACTGTCAAATTAATACCAAATTGTTATATTTATAAGTCATTTATAAGGTTTACTAGGACGAGGGTCTTTTTTAAATTCGTTGCTCTGTACAAATGGTAGAACGTTCGAAAAGCAGCTCGTTTAAATGGGACAACATTCGCAGAATGAAGATTTAATTCATGGACATTCTATTCTACTTGTAGTACTTATACAAATTAGAACGTGATATTAAATCGTAAAGTGAGGCCAATTTATTGAGGTATTTGAAAAACAGCTTGTATTCACGCAGGCATATTTAATCAAAATTATTCACAAGACATAAAAATAAATACAGTAGATTTATCGAAAGAAGAGTGTGGTGGCAGATATCGGAAAAAATGATACTTTCATAACTTCTCCATCATTTCGTAACATTTTAAATAGAATGCACATATATTATAATGAAGATATTTTCATTCTTCAATTTCAATTTTTTAAAACTATAAACTCTTATAGAATAAAACTAATTGCAAATGTGTATAAAATATGTATTTTTCAATTTAATGTTATAATTTCAACGACATCATCAGCTTCGTGCTATTAAGAGGGAAAATCGCAAGAGAAAATCATTGAAGTTGATCTGTTTCCTCTTATAAATGATTTGAAAGGTCGCCGACATCGCTAAACTAAATCACGAAACGAAAAATTTCACTATCCTTCGTCCTCGAGTTTTTCGCTAGTTTCCGTTTTTCCTGCATTCAGGGTCGCATTCGACTAGAGGGGGAGCGAGAGAGAAGAGGCAAAGAGAGAAAGTGTGTAATTTTTCCCCTCCTGGAAGCAATAGGCGCCTTCTTAACCCTTCTCGGTGATATATGAAAGAACACGGGTCACTAGCTACTCAGTACCTCTAGACGGGTCACTATTGTTTATTCGTTGTTGTTCGAAAAAGTCCAGAATATCTTGCGAAACTTTACCTTTCGCCTTGTGCAGAATTTTAATGTCAAACGAGTAGTTTGCGAGACAACAACCGGGTAACAAAGAAGACATCATTTTGTTGTGAACGATGATCAGTAATGATGGAACGAAATGTCCCAATGGAGAAATTAATTATGTGAGTTTTAACCGATTCTAGAAGTTTCCTTTAATCTGTTGGGTACAGATGGGCGTGATATTGGATGCAAGTAACTTTCTATTCATGTAAAGTCGTAGAAGAATTTAATATTGTTGGAAGATAATTGTGGGTGTTGGATTTTCTAATTCTTATGTTGACTTCAGTGTGGATGCCATTGCTAAAAGCAAACTAAAAATTGCTCCATTTTTAAATGATGACTTTTATTTACAGTATGAGGAATTTTAAGGAATTGTTTAAGCTTACCTTGTAGAACTGGAGTTTTGAAATTTATTATGAGGTCGGATCCTTTGAGTATTTATAAAATACTATTTTTAATTATTTCTCATATAAACAAATTTGTATGTTGCTTCTCAATGTGGAGACTTTATATTCTTATATTTAAGCGAATTCAAAATTTGAATTTGATTGGATGACAAGGTTCGGAAGTTATGTAAAATTAATTCGAGAACTGTTTACAAAATTATTTTAGTTTAACAATCTTCATATTTTGATAGTTTTTAAAATTGTTATAAATTCATACGAGATGATTATTGTACACATCAATAAAACTTTTTTTGTAATAAATAAGCAGCACTTAAAATGATTATATTGATAAATGCATATACCTAAATGGTAACAGTTTTATTAACGAAAACAGAAACACTTACAGACGATCGCTTGAGCAGCTCTATACAGTTATCGCAGTAATATCTCTTTGCACAAAAAATGTATGAATTTTTAAATTTTTAAGACCTTGTAATGGACACCTGCTATCGTGGTGATCCACAATCCATGAAATTTTTACATTGTTAACCGTTTATAAACATAAAAGTTACAAAAATACGTGTATGTATAAAAATACGGATTAAAGTAAAATAGTACGTATCACATTCTTGGAAGGAACAATAATCTCGATTGAAACACTACTTCCATAAAAATTAATATAATAAAATCAAGCTAAAATGACTGGAACGGATTATTATAGCTTTTTTGTGCCAATCGTTGGTGTTATTTTTCATTTCTGTGTATTTAACATTTCACCAGATATATTATAAACAGGTATCAATTAATTATGCATACATGATTAGGTATGTATTTGCAAGACACCATTTTAATAACTTTGATATATGCAAGCATACTCTTCAAAATATTGACTTTGTAACAATCGAATAATAAAAAGTTAAATATTTTTTTATCAGTATTTGTTAATTATTAATATTTATCAATATTTACTGTAGAATATTAGAAGAATTCATTACAAAATTTGTATCTAGAAAAGCGTAATAATTTCATGTAAATTTCCCGTGGCTTTTTATAACAATACAATATTAACAACTGAGTTTTTCGATTCTTCAATTAAAAAAAATTTTTTTATGTATATATATCTTTACATTTACATCACAATAATAATCACTGAATTCTTGAATCTACGCAGTATTATAATATCCTAAACGTTTGTATGTCATTCGATAAGATAGTTTTATATATTTCAGATACATAATAATTGTATCTCTAAAATCTCGAAACTCGTAAAATTTTATTTCTAAAACCATACGATGTTTTTCTACGAAAGCTCTAAGATACTTTAACTTCAATTCATCTACATATTTAAAAAATTGTCCGAAATTTGTCACAATTTCCTCTACAGAAAACTGTCGAAAAATCAAGAAACATAAATATTAAAAATCTTCCTGATTGTTACGGAAAATCATAATAATCGAAAATTCAATCAAAATGGTTATGTACTCTGTTACTTGAATTGATCGATTCGTGGTTACACTTTCCAAACACTTTTTTCTGAACTTGGCAAAAATACGATCGTTGCGCTGTTATGAAACTAGATCACGGATTACCATCCGTCATGCATTCCCCTTTTTTTATCCACCAGGAAAAATGCGCGCATAACGTATATGAATCGGTTATTTGTGCATCGACAAATTTCAGACATTTACTTTTAGTAATTCAGACTTTATTGTTGGTACAAAACCACGTGAAGTTAATGGAACATTAAATATTCACACGACAAATATTGAATCGCGTAAACAGTGAAATAGGGGAGGGTTGCCTACATCGTACCACTTAAGACATTTTACGTTATATTTCATACTTGGTACTAATTTAAACGCAAATGACTATTGGATATTGTAGTTTGATCTTTTAGGCAACTACTATTATATGCTTAGCCTTTTGTTCAGAATAAATTAATTTGTTATTAATCTTTTTGTCACATACTGTAAAAGGTACGATTTAGGCAACCGGTCTCCTAAATCGTACCCCTCGGTTTCCAAAATCGTACCTCCACGAAAAAATAGTATCAATAACAAATAAAGAAGAAAATATTCAACATAAAGTAATGATTATTATATAGTTACATATAAAAATGTATATGGATCACACACATGTCGCAATAACCTATGTATATGATATATGTACATAACCTATATAACATACGAGTTGTCAAATCGTACTGGTATGATTGTAGTGGTACGATTTAGGAAACATGATCAATTTATTTATAAATATCAATTTAAACTTTATAATCAATGTAATATGTACTTAAAATGAATGTAAAATATTCTACATTAAACCTGCTTTTAGAAAAATACAAAAATACAGGACAAAATTGCATTGTTTGATTATTATCAGCTAAAATGAACTGGTAAAAAGTTACATCAATCATATCTGATTTCTTTAAATGTTTATATCACGCACAAAATAGGGTGTAAGCTCAAAAGGTTTTGTTTCTATTTCTTATTTCGCATTTACTTGATATTTTTATTATCAGATGTCGTTTACATCCATTAATTACTGAAAAATTGATGAGGTACGATTTAGGTGACCAGTACGATATTGGCAACTCTCCCCTAATAGCCTTAATTATATTTTACTCCGAAAGAATTTGAGCTTAGCAAAGTTAATAAAGGTACCTTAATACACTTAATTATAAGGTACACATATTATTAACTTTGCTAAGCACCATATTCTTTTTTATTCATAAATGTATCGCAATTTTTTTTATAAATAGTTGTCTTTACTGTATTTTCAGTTGTAAGCACTCCGTTTTCAATACTAAGGAAATGTTCCCCATATTGGACCATTTATGAATGTACCTCCATAAATCGGAAACGTGTTCATAGTTTTGTGCAGAAAAATTTGAGAACTATGTTAGGATTGTAAGTGATACATAAATCTAAAGAAACAGGTTAAAACTTTATGTGGCTAGTTACAAAAAATATTTTCAAACTACTGTCAATGGTCTAATCTGGGAAACTGGTTTTCTAATTTGGGCAACAGATATCCTAAATTGGACCATGTTTATTTTCCATTATTTTAGGTAAGAACTTTTATTTAAAAATATACATACATTGTATAAAAGAAATAAAAAATAACTCTGAGAAGCATTTTACAGCTCGCGTAAAAAAAATAAATATGCATTTGACAAAATAATCTGTCACTGTCAGGCTGGCAATTATGCATTTGTAATAATCGTTACTACGACCGTTAGTCCAGCTCAAATTGACCTATTTCTTGCAAGAAAGACACTGAATCTACTCTTCTCCCATAAGTCATGGGCCACAACTAGATAAACAACACAAAGGCACTCATCATCCTCTGTTTCACTTGAAGAAATCTGTACCACAATCTGTCCCATTTCCCATTTTTTCCATTAGGGCTGGGACTATTTGTCGAATATTTCGGTATTCGAATATTCGAATACTTCAGTTGCTCAATTATTTGGCGAATATAATTCGAATATCCAAGTATCTAAATACTATTTGAATACATCAGTATTCCAATACATCAGTATTCAAATACCTATGTATTCGAATACTATTTGGATACTTGGATATTTGAATACATCATATATTTTTAACCATATGAGGGAATTCTTCTCAGGCAGTCATTTGGGTCGGTATCAGAATTATTCGTTCTTTTTTAGTACACTTTAATAAAAGATTGTTTTTTTTTAAACAAATTTTTACTATAAAGTATTTCATGCTTTTTAGTGAAAATATTGTATTGTCATCGGAACTATGTATGTGTGCAAAGTTTCAAGTCGATCGGATATGTTGAAGTGGTACAAAATTAGCTTACAAGATTTCACCCTGACAAACTAACGGGCTCACAACTGAAACTAAATTAAATCTTGTAAAAAAATGAACCTAAAGAACTTGATTTATAATTCACACCATACTATTCGAATACATCATACTTAAATATTCGAATAGCATTCGAATACTTAAATATTCGTATAGTAACATCCGAATACTCAAATATTCGAAGTTTATTCGTAGCATTCGAATACTTGTAAAATATTCGAATATTAAATTATTATTAAACTAACCCAATTTTAACGTTTAGGTGTAATAAACAAAAACTTATGCAAGTATCAGATAAATATTATAATAACATTAAAGATATGACCTGCATAAAAAATGACATTTATTAGAATTCAAAATTTACCTACCAGTCAAAAGTTACAGCTTACAAGTTGGAGGCAAAATTACCTACGTCAGCTGGCAGCAAAACAAAACATTCATCACGCTGTATTACAGGGTAGTTATTAAGTACTGATTCTACAGTGTTCTGTTTCAAACAATAGGCGAATTACAAACCCATGCTAAGAGATATCGCCTAAATCAATTTATACGTGAATAAAATTTATGGTCCAATTTAGGATGCAGTCCAAGTTGGGGATCTTTCCCCTATATGCTAAAACATTATGCATCTAATGCAATAAACAGCTGCACAATGTAATTATTCGATTACACTATAATGCATCAACATATTTCAAAATGTTAATAATTATTTTAATAAATAATCTGCAGTTTTAAGAATTATTTTTTATTATTTATTATTTGTTTCTGACACAATCACTTTAATAGTCAAATATTTTTATAATACGTAATCGATAAGACAGAAGATCCGCCCCCAAATGTGAAGGCAAAGTAAAACATTTAAAATCACAATTTTGAAGATCTTAAATATTAATCTTTTGAAAAATTGAAGGGGACGACTCGTCATACTTTCATACAAATCTCGATAATTAAATCCTATTTCGAAATAATATTTAGCTTTTTGGCTCATTTCAAAGCCTACAAACAGGGTTTATGCCAAAAACCAACTTTTGAAAACCCGGTTTTCGAATTTTCACAAAAAATATAATTAAAATAGTTAATATTTTAAAAAATTTCAGTTTTTTAAACATTTATGAATTTACAAAAATATAACAAAACAAAATATACTCGATCTATGTAAAACCAAATAAAAAAAATAACTAATACCCGTACAAATCCGTACAATTTTGGAGTTCATTTAATATTTATGGACCTACAAAAAATATAACACAATAAAATACACCGCATACAAAACAAAATGAAAAAAGCTAGAATAAACAAAATCCGTATAAAATATAATCATTTAGCAAAATATTTCATTTAGTAGTGTTCGACAGAAAATATGAACTCACGAAGATTAGTTTTACAGTAAACTGTTACGTACTACAATATGCTTGCGTCCGAGGCCATTTCAAGTCAAAATGTTGACGTTTTTAATTAAATAATTAATTCATTTTTACGTATTAATTCTAGTATATAAAACCAGTTTTTCAATTTTAAAAACCAGTTTTCGAATTTTACAAATTTATAAAAAAAAATGTTTTTAAACCTGGTTTTTAAAAACCGACAAATCCTACCTACAAAATTCCATTTTCAAATATCTACGACAGATAACATTTCTCATTAACATGAATAATTTTCGTCATAATAATATTTCTAGTCAGATGTTTGACTTTCAATGCCACACTGTCCCCATGTTTGAATCGATTTCAAAAACATGCTTGCCGATTTTTTCGTTCTTTTGTGTAGGTATATAAACATTGAAATTAGATATAATAAGCAGCCTTATTTACACTAAGAGAATATGTACCTACATATTGGGTATTGCATTATTTTGTGTTGGCCAAATTTTTTTGCCGTTTTCTTCAGCACCGTGCACAAAAATAAAATTTGAAAGTAGGCAAGAAAAATAAACAAAATTAGGTTTCACATATAAAACTTTAGAAATAATGATAAATTACAATTACCAGTGCGACCAATAAAATAATTAAGGTTTAAAGAAATGAAATTAATTAAAATTACGAATAATAATCTGATCTTCGAATTTCCTTAAAAAATGCGAGGAAACTTTCCGGCTAAGCCATCACATTTGTGACTATAATACTTTTCATGTTATGTATTGCAATGTTTCCGTGATCGTTTTACGATTCCCTGTTTTCGGTATCTCGAGAAATTCTTCGATCCCACTACCGTGTTCGGCCACTTTCATTTCACTTTCTCGTTCGATAGAATTTAAATCTTCAGCAGTCGAGTCGGAACTATGCGTCCGAACGCTTTCTTCCCTGGCACTCTTTTCAAGTAATGAAGCAGCTTAGACAATAATAAATTGTAATAAATTAATTCGAACTGTTGGTTAAACTGAACCTATTAACATATTAAATATAATATTCCGGCGATGTATGATCTGCTTGCGTAAAAGACCGAATAGAATTGTAACAGCAAATGAGCAATTAGAACGCGTAAAATTGCAGAAGTGTGTTTTTAAATATTGTTCACGATGGGAATGTACGTAAATCCTTTATTGGAGAATCGAAGTGCAGAAAGAAATGTGAATCAGGTATACTGTAACATATTAAACTTTCTACCAATTCATTTCTGTACTTTCGCCAACAAGGTCGATTACTTAATGATTAATTAATAATTGTTACACATTGATTATGCTTACATATTCATGGATTAATTTTTTAATGCAAAAAAGATTAGTACTACTACTACTTCTATTAGTAGATAACAGTAATAATTATAATTTATTATTTTGTTTTAAGTTCATCATTTTATTTTATTTGTTCAAATATATTTGTAGATTGTGGCGCCAAATGTGACACAGCAGATACATCATGTGACGAGAGAGAAACGAGGAGAGGCTTACGGGAAATTCAAAGGATTTCGTGGATGTACAATTTGGTTAACGGGGCTGTCAGGAGCTGGGAAGACCTCGATTTCGTTCGAACTTGAAAATCATCTTATATCGCGGGTAAAGTTACATCATTTGTAGAATAATAACAGTAAATAGACTTTAAACAAATCGCTTGTTTGCAATTGATATAAATATCTTATTGTGACTGAATTATTTTATAATAAATATATTTACGTACTTCGCTACTCAAACATCAATCATGAACAGCTGTTATATCAGCGTACCGTATAATTCGATCTTTCTATGATTCTAGTACTCCCATTTAATCTTATATAACTGTATAAAATTATAAAGTGCTACGTAGATCGTGAAATTAGCAAGAATAAATTATATCAACAAAGCAATTATTGGTTACTTTTGATATGAAGGGGGCATAGTACTTTTTTTGCCCGAAAATTAAGCAGTCTTCATGAATTGTTTTCCATCTGAAACTGAAAAACTAGAAAGATGGAATTTGTTTGAAAGTATTGAAAGAATTTTTATTAAAAAAATGCACCCATCCTTCCCTCGCTCTAGTCGCTCAAGTTGGTCCCTCGCGGAGTGAGTAGAATTGCGTTGCCATAAATTCCATCTTCTGCGTTTATCTGACACATAAAAACAAATTACTGACCGAACCGATTCTTTCATTTCGCATTTAAAACAAAATGGCGGACTGTCTTATTACTTAATAGTCGCTAATACTTCTCAACTTTTTATAAAACGTGGATTTAGATATTAAAATTTCGAAGTGTTTGGACTGACTTCTCTCCTTCTTCAGATTGTGCATTCCGGTGAAAGGGATAAAATAAATTCTACTGTTTTGGAACCAATAATTTTTATAAAAAAATCGAGATTCTTGTTGCAATACTGAACTGCACTAAAATTGGAGCGAGTTCACAAGACTTGTGGTAGCTTTAAGCGTCTTCGATTACAAACCACGAGATCCGGGTTCGAGTCTCATAGCTGTCATTTACCTTTCACAAATTTTTTTCCTTCCTTGATTCGCATCATTTTACGTATCTCATCGAATTAGATTTTACATTTCCCAATTCAGTATGCCAGTAAGAAAATTAATCGTATGTATTTGGTTATTGACGTTATGAATACCACTTCTGTAAAACTTCGCAAAATTCCCGAAATCAGCGATTTTCGACCATACTCTGCCATTTTTAAGCATTTATAGCTCACAGCAACGTTAACCGAGTTTGATGAAATTTTAGGCATGTATACAACTTACTTCAATCTACAAACGGGGTTTCTTGAATTTTCATTACAGGCTCACAAAAAAAAGTTTAAAAAACGACCTTTGCATTTTTTTTCAAAACGACGAAACACGTCATTTAGCAAACGAATCCTTCTAGCTTCTAAAAAAAACTCACGTCGTTTGGATCAATTCTAAAAAAGTTATGCAATTTTAAAAAATGTCCAAATACTTTTTTTACTAACTGTAGGTACATTTAAAATTAAGTCCCGTTAGTAATCGTGTGAGATAGGGCATAGGGTATGATTAAAATGTAGAATAAGGATATTAAGAATCAGAAGATAAAAGTATTAGCGCTATTGGTAACATTAGGAATATTAGTGGATAAAAGTCATGATCAATACTTACAATTAGGGACAAATGAAGCGCTAGAACTTTTAGAATGCTTCATAATCAGGAAACAAAAATTTCCAATAATAAAAGTAGTCTTTGAAACATTGTATTTATTGCTTGATCCTAAGGCACAGGTAAATTTATCAGGATTCTGATATAGATTGACAATATTCGATGATACTTTCTTCATTCAGGAAGAAAGTGTGCGTGTCGACTAACTTTGTACTCCTGATTGTTAAGAGCATTTTTCCCTTTCCCATATCGATTAACATTTTTTTTCAGGGAATACCAGCGTACAGTATCGACGGCGACAATGTTCGTAGAAGTTTAAATCGGAATCTTGGCTTCACCAAAGAGGACAGGGAGGAGAATGTGAGAAGAGCAGCAGAAGTGGCCAAGCTCTTCGCGGACTGCGGTATAATCACCATTTGCAGTTTCGTCTCTCCTTTCGAGGCAGATAGACAATTGGCCAGAAAGATTCACGAAGAATTCAACATAAAATTCTTTGAAATCTTCGTGAACGCTTCCGTCGAAATTTGCGAAGCGAGGGACGTTAAAGGGTTGTACAAGAAAGCTAGGGAGGGTATTATTAAAAGCTTCACAGGGGTGGGTCAAAAATACGAAGTGCCTGAGAAACCTGATCTGGTCGTGAACACGGAAGTTCACAGTGTGGAGAAATCGACAAAGAAAGTGATCAAGTTCTTGAAAAGGGAGGGGATTATCCCAAATGATCGCGAAGATGTGCAAGAGTTGTTCGTTGAGAGTGATAGGATTGAAGAGGTCAAGAGGGAAGCTGAGAATCTTATGAGTATGTTCTTACATCACATAAATTTTCCGTTACATAAATAGTATTAATTGTCTTAACAATTAATTTCTTAAAGCATGAATTGTCACTGTATATTTCAAAATATTTAGTAAATTGCCTTGGCATTAGGTCGTATTAACGTAATTTTGTAAACTGAAAGGCAGCATAATATTAATAATAATTAATATATAATGATGTGCAATTGATATTTATTGAAATTTTTGTAAATGCACAATGTACATTATTACGGATGAAATTGTGAATTATTAAAAATATTTTCTAATCCTGAAGGTATCGAGATTACCGATGTCGATTTGCAATGGGTCCAAGTACTTGCTGAAGGTTGGGCAAGTCCTCTCAGAGGTTTTATGAGGGAAGATGAGTACCTACAGGTGAGAACACTTTAGTTTTATGGAACATATAAACATTACAATACATATTGTAAGCAGACACCAGTGTACTGCAATAATAAACAGTGGCTAAAACAAATTCGTTATTACTCTATTTAATATAATTGAGTTGCGACTATATCACTTTTTGGATCGTATCAATTGTGCAGCTTACTTCACACATGAAAGTATTTGAAAACATTAAGTAGATTATATTCGATTTGCAATTTATGCTTATATTCCACTGATACGCCCCACGCGGATCTGTTAAAATGACTAAAATTACTTAAATATTTTCAAAAATATTCAGAACAGCTTATTTATATTGAAGTTCCATGATTTAGAAATCCTATATTTTAGCAGTATTAACGTGCTTATTTAAATATCTTTGAGTTATGATGACTACCCTCAATTTTAATGAAATGTACAAACTGCATAAGTCATGTGACTCAAGTCATTTCAACGAATATACAGGGTATTCCAAAATTTCGGGATAATCCGCAACATTCAACATTCTGAAGTAAAACGACATCGAAAAGTCCATTACTGTTTTGGGATCCGAACCTTCTTTCTCGAAATATTAACAGTTGAAAAATAGCCGTCTAAGTTCCGAGCCGCGCAGTTTAAAACCGAGTCAGCTGAGCTCGGGGCAGAGACTGCTCCCCGCGACCCAAACACACAGTAAACTCGACCGCATTAACCTATTTTCACGGTTTGAACCAGCGTTTGTATCTGCGTGTGCCTCCTACGTCTGCGTGCGAGCGGAAACTGCTCCGCGCTCAGCTGTGTTGGCTTTAAACTACGCGGCCCGGAGCTTGAACGGCTAATATTCAACTGTTAATATTTCGAGAACGCCTAGGATTCCAAAACGGTAAATGACTTTTCGATGTCTTTTTGCATTAGGATATTGCATGTTGCGGGAAGTCCCTAAATTTCGGGACACCCTGTATATAGTACTCTCATACTTGCTGCTGTAGTGTGCTATGTATAAATAAATAACATGAACATACAAACATAGCCTGATAAACACAATACCCTCCTTTGCGTGCCGCAGTCGAGTAATACAGAGAGTAATGATAAAAATGAAAGTGATAGTAAATATTTTCTCCTCAGTGCCAGCATTTCAAGACTCTTCAGCAAAATGGAATTGTTAATAATCAATCCATACCAATTGTTCTTCCGGTTAACACTGTTCAAAAAGAAAAATGCAACGACGCACCAGCATTAACCCTGACGTACCAAGGTCGACCCATTGCAATTTTGCGCAGGCCAGAATTTTTTGCGCATCGAAAGGAAGAAAGGTTTTAAAACACTATAACTATTCTATTTTTTATGTAGGACTTTTAAATAAATTTTCCAATTACATGAAGTTTATTATTACACTCATGACTCGTTATTTGGCCACTTACATAGTTACAAACTTTTATGAAAAATTTAAAAGATTTTGTTCTTTCATCACTAAAAGTTTTCAATATTTACGAGATATATTATGTAACTTTTTTTATTTTTGCTATTATAGAGACATTTTTATTTAAATATTATCTGTAGCAAAAGTACGAATGGAATTCAGTGTCTGCAAATGTTCATTTCTAATGAAAATGTATTATAACAGATGTTGTAGGGAATTCGGAACGAATGACCCAGCCCATCCTTACATTAGGATGATTCAAAAGTCAGGTGATTGGCTGGTCGGAGGAGAATTGGAGGTTCTCGAAAGAATTCGATGGAACGATGGTCTCGACAAATACAGGCTTACCCCCAACGAAATACGAGAGAAGTGTAAAGAGATGGGTGCTGATGCTGTTTTCGCTTTTCAATTAAGGAATCCTGTGCATAATGGTCACGCACTCCTGATGCAGGTTTGCTTGTTTTTATGATGAATGAAATCATGAATGAAAGAGGGACAATCAGATCAGAATTTTTGTTTATTGTCATTATTGATCATTAACGAAAGAGACTAGATTTTGTATAATAACAATACAACTCGACTAATATGTGATACAAGTAAATAAAATTTTCAATTTTATTAAGAAGTAAATAAGAATAAAACAACAGAATAAACAACAAATCTTTTATTCAATATGATTAATAACAGGACACGAGGAAATACCTTCTGGAAGAACGTGGCTTTAAAACGCCGGTTCTTTTATTACACCCTCTGGGAGGATGGACGAAAGAAGATGACGTCCCATTATCAGTACGGATAAATCAGCACCAAAGTGTTCTCGAGGAAGGTGTGTTACACCCAGACACCATTCTGGCAATTTTCCCAAGTCCAATGATGTACGCTGGCCCCACTGAGGTATCTTTATCATTTACTCTTCATAATCATATATACAAGTCATAAACTATAGTCTACTACAGGCTTGGGAATTAAGTGAACGCGGCGGCCGATTTTCAGAGGCAACGCCTCCTTTCTCCCGCCGCGCGTCTTGGCCCCCGTGGCGGCCGAGCTGCTTGGAGCGCCTCAGGCCCGTACCATATGAACCGCGCGTGGCGCGTTGACAAAACAAAAACACATCGGCAATCGTGCTCTCTGGGACGATGTGGAAACCTATTGATACAATGTCGCCCTAATACGCCACGCGCGGTTCATGTGGTATGTGCCTGAGGCGCTCCAAGCACCTAGGCCGCCGCGGGGGCCAAGAGGCGCAACGGGAAAAAGAAGGCGTTGCCTCTGGAAATCGGCCGCCGCGTTCACTTAATTCCCAAGCCTGGTCTACTAGAATCCAGCCATTTTGATATTTTCTATTACCTTGATTTTGGAATAACAAGTTTCAATAAGAGGTAAAAGAGATTAACATTATTTATTTTCTGCTGGTGTGTCTTTATTGTATCTTCTATTCAACAGAAATTATTGAGGTGTATTTAGTTTCTCGTAGACTATAGGTATACCAAATAATAGTAAGGTCTTCAATGCGCATGCCCAAATAGAAGAGAGCTCGCTGAGCTACGAGCCGTAGGAACGCACCTTAACACGTTCAGGACGGCAGCGAAATTCACGAAACGCTCGCTACTGCCGGCATTTATTATGATTGTATGGTTCGATTTCACTGAAACGTTAATATCATTAGTACTTAATTTTTTAGTTTCGAATCTTTTCACCTGTTAAGCCGGGTCCACATTTTTTACCGCACCGCGCTCTGTTACCGCGACCTGTTACCTAGCTAACCGACCGCGATAACAAATGTAGACGATGTGCTGTTACTGCATACTGTGACTCGGTGCTTGGATCGATATAGGTAACAAGTCATGGTAACAGATCAAGGTGCGGTAACAAATGTGAACCCCGCTTTAAGACATTCTTACAACCAGAATTTATTGTATTTCTCGGTATATACATACTATGCTAATTTCGATCCCGAGCATTTGTTTACATAGGAAAACATCGTAGGTATGCTTGAAATAAGAAAGGTACGATTTTATATCGTGATATTTTATATTTTTTCGCAGGTTCAATGGCACGCTAAAGCAAGAATGATGGCAGGGGCAGGTTTCTACATTGTTGGCCGCGACCCCGCAGGTTTACCGCATCCCAGCAAATCTGTAACTCCCGATGGTAATATTAATAACAAAATTTTTACTGTTTTTTTACCCTTTAATCTTGAATAGAAAAAATAACTGAAGTACAGTATTGTCTCCGTATGTGCTCGCTGGTCGGGACCAGCGTTGAGCTCCTATCGTGAACAGATCCCTAATTCCGAGTGTTCGCTTCTCGCTTCTTTCTGGCCGAAGGGGGGAGTGAGATGGAACGCTTTGCGTGCGCGGCGGGCGTGTGCGCCGTGTGCGAGCACTCAGATGGAATCGTGACTGCTCGACGCATGCGCGCGACGGTCAGATAGCCAGGCACGGCACGAGTCTTTTTGCGCCCTAGGCGAACCTTTCAAATTACGCCCTTTATTATAATACATTTATTTGAGATTATTGATAACCTTACTCTGAATTTTTATTCGTAGTTTAATCCACTTATAGTACAACTTGTAATATTTAATTTTAAAGTTTATTTTCAACAATACCAGTAATGAAAATATCATTTTGCACCTCTTGTCGACTTTCCGCCCTAGGCAGTCGCCTAATTTTGCAGAGTAAAGTCATAAATAATCTCAAATAAATGTATTATAATAAAGGGCGCAATTTGACAAGTTCGCCTAGGGCGCAAAAAAAGCTTGAGCCGGGCCTGCGTCAAGATTTTGCGAAGCGGTTCCCGTGCTCACCGTAAGTGCTTGCGACCATCACGCACGCTCTTCGCGCACGCAAAGGACGGAGTGTCGCGGCGCACGAAAGACGGAGGGAGACAAAACATCAACGCGTCGTCTGTCTCGTACCGTCCTCCCTCGCTTTCAGTGGCTCTCGCTCGCTTTCGTTCCATCTCGCTCTTACCTTCGCCGGACAAGCAGTGATGCCTGATCGGGGACGGGTTCCCTCGAGTTTCCCCCACCTCGCATGCACACTATGCACCAATCACGTGCGTGTAGATCACATACGCGACTCCTGCATAGTGTGCATGCGAGGTGGGGGAAATTCTCGAGGAAACCCGTCCCCGATCTGGTATTACTGCGGACAAGAATGAGACAGAAGTGGTGGGGATAGCGACAAGCATGTATCGTGTGCACCAATTCGAGCACATACGGAGACAATACTGTACTTTTATTTTCTACAAAGTAAGTCTGCTACTACTACAGGTAAGGGCTGCTAATTGTAGATAAAAAATATCAAATTAGAAATTGACTTAATAATTGCAAAACCTACAAATTGATACAGTATTGTCTCCGTATTTGCTCGGTTTGGTGCATACGATACGTGCTTGTCGCTATCCCCACCACTTCTGTCTCACTCTTGTCCGGCGAAGGCAAGAGCGAGATGGAACGAGATCGAGCGAGAGCCACTGAAAGCGAGCGAGGACGGTACGAGACAGACGGCGCGTTGATGTTTCGTCTCCCTTCGTCTTTCAGGTGCCGTGACACTCCGTCCTTTGCGTGCGCGGCGAGCGTGCGCGATGGTCGTAAGCACTTACGGTGAGCACGGAAACCGCTTCGCAAAATCTTGACGCAGGCCCGGCTCAAGACTTTTTTGCGCTCTAGGCGAACTTGTCAAATTGCGCCCTTTATTATAATACATTTATTTGAGATTATTTATGACTTTACTCTGCAAAATTAGGCGACTGCCTAGGGCGAAAAGTCGACAAGAGGTGCAAAATGATATTTTCATTACTGGTATTGTTGAAAATAAACTTTAAAATTAAATATTACAAGTTGTACTATAAATAGATTAAACTGCGAATAAAAATTCAGAGCAAGGTTATCAATAATCTCAAATGTATTATAATAAAGGGCGTAATTTGAAAAGTTCGCCTAGGGCGCAAAAAAGACTCGTGCCGTGCCTGGCTATCTGACCGTCGCGCGCATGCGTCGAGCAGTTACGATTCCATCTGTGCTCGCACCCGTCGCGCACGCCCGCCGCGCACGCAAAGCGTTCCATCTCACTCCCCCCTTCGGCCAGAAAGAAGCGAGAAGCGAACACTCGGAATTAGGGATCTGTTCCCGATAGGAGCTCAACGCCGGTCCCGACCAGCGAGCACATGCGGAGACAATACTGTATTTATAATATTTTTGGATATAAGATTTGGGTAAGGATTTTTAAGAGTGTGATTGATGGCTCAATTTTAGTGATGTTATATATACTATGCTTGCTAATTTTAAAATATTTAGCAAAAAAGTATCATGCCATATGAATATTTAACAGAAAATAAGTATTTTACCAACTTTCTACAAACTGCTCCTTCCTGTATCATCATTCTTCAGCTCCCTTCAAGCCGGAATATATTACATAAACATGTTTTCAACGACAGAAAGTTAAGGAGGATATTAATTTCTTTACCTGTAATAACTTTCACTTTCTTCTTGATCTTTTTTTATTTGTCTGCAAGTCACGATGTTGAGAATTTATATTAAATTACATTTTAACATACATGTTTTCTTTGAGATATTATATAGTTTAATTATATGATGTAATCATTAATTCATTAATTCTTTTTTATTCGACGCAAATCACCGAAGAAAACTTAATACAATTCTTAATTCTAATTAAAATATTAAAAACACATGCATTTTCCATTTCTTAAATACTTAAAAAATTCAAACAAACAACTTTAGATAAGTTATTTTTAATCGAAGCAATATTCATAAAACTTCCATTTCCCAATTGTAGACAACATATTTTCCCGTATAATCTACATTTACGGCATTCTTCTACAAATAATTTGTATTTACAGTAAAATAAATATTTTTGTTTATAACATCAGGGAATCTGTATGATGTTACACATGGTGCGAGGGTCCTGTCGATGGCACCAGGTCTTCAGAATCTTCAAATCATCCCATTTAGAGTAGCAGCTTATGACAACAGAGCGAGTAAAATGGCGTTCTTTGAACCAGAACGATCTCAGGACTTCAGTTTCATATCAGGAACTAAAATGCGAGGTCTGTAATTCTTTATAAAGTATATTTTCCATATTAACACCTTGGGTTGTACAAACTTCTGAGAAATACCCTTCAAGTCGGTCAGGCTCTTTCGCGCGATCGGTTGAATACTTTCGATATATTCTAGAACATTCGACGTGAAAATACGTCAATACCATGCACATGATGCAAATCCCTCGGCGTGCAAATATGTACGTCGACGCCACTCAGAGTAATCATAATGTTTTGTCATATTTTGTGGTAGTATTCCTCAATAACATTAATGTGGCAATATTTGACTACATTTCAATTAAATAGTTATGCAGGTTCGAAATTTTTCCAAATAAACATTTTCATTAGAGATTTTTCATGAAAATTTGAAAAAATAAATATGTATATTTACTTCGGTGTATAATGTAGTGTGTGCACTGTGTTCAAAATTTTTTTTAGTAAAATTCTAACAGATATTAAACGTTCATTAGAACGTTTCGTAAAAGTATACATATAGTAGTTGGAATTTTAAATTCTTAATTTTTATTTTTGAAAGAGACTTTTACGTAATAAAGTTTATTTTAAAAATGTCGTCGTATATTGCCAACATATTTATGGAAACTGTGTTTAATACACTTATTGTTCATATGAGATGAGTTATTCAAAAACTAATAAAATACTCCCGCGCTTCGCTTCGGGCCTAGAAGATATTAACGACTCCGA